>WOUO01000005.1:0-1400060 GCA_017139535.1 Trichocladium uniseriatum | reverse complement strand
CCCCCCCCCCCCCCCCCCCCCCCCCCCTTATTTCTTCTTCCTCTACCTCCGTTTTAACTAGCTCTTAATAAACCCCCTCTATTTAGCTACAATCTTATCTAGGTTTACTACAACCTCTTTACTCTTTACTAACCTCGCTAAGGAAACTAGCACTAGAGCCTAGTCGATCTAGAACTTTGCTTTCCTAGCTATAGTAGGGTTACTACTTATATCCCTAGCTATAACTCCCTTAAAAGTATAACGCTACTTATACTAAAGGTAGTTACTATATCGACTATTAAGAACTAGGCTAAAGGAAACGTAGCTATAAAAGGGAGTTATACTATATATCTAGTTATCGTTATCTATAGTTATAATAGTATACCGATATTAATTATAGTAATACTTACAAAGAAAAGTATTCCTATTTAAGCTCTTAAGTTAGCTCTAACTAGAGGGTAAAAAATAAACTTATAGTCCTTACTAATCTCCAAAGGCCTATATAAATAGTACTATAGCTCTGTTAGGCTAATTGTATAACTCGTAGATTCTCCTACTAAGAGGCTTCCTATTCTAGTACTTAACGAATATAGGCTATAGGCACTATACAATAATGTCTTTCTACTTATAGAACAAGTCGAGGTATATCGATCGAAGGTTAAGAACTAAAAAGAGCTATTTTAGTTAACTAGGATCTACTAGTAGTTCCTACTATAAGTATAGTACAAAGGGAGGTTGAGCGCTAACTAGAGGGAAAAAGAGAAGAAACTAGAGAGTAACTTTGTAATTCGTGCTTATTATTACTATAGGAATTTTACTATCTAGGAGTAGAGGGTCCTCTAGGTAGATAGACTATATACTACCTAGACATATTGCTTCTTAGACCTAGTAATTTTATTAGCTAACTTAGTTAAGTCGATAGGTCGATTAGTTAGTCTTCTCCAAGGGAGGTAAGCTTAGGTTCATAGTAACTCTAGAGTAGTACTATAATCTATACTTCTATATACTACTCTTAGAATTCTAACTAGTAGGCTAGGATACAATAGTATTTCGAATCTATAGGAAGGTCTAATACTAAATTCGAAAGGGGAGGAAAAACAACTATAATAGTAGCGTTGTTGAAGAGAAATCGTTGTTAGTAGTAAGGAGAAAATAGTTGTAAGAGGAAAACTAGTTGCAGGAATTGTAAGAAGAAGAAAGGAAGAGAGGCTTGTAGCTTCTAGGGCGAAGGCTTTTATACCTTAATAGCAAGCTCTATAAATAGCTAGCTTTTTAGACGAACGAACTATATAGTACAACAGTTAAAGGACCTTCTAGGTTACTAGGGCAAGGGAGATAAGAAAACAGGATAAAGAGTAGTAGGAAGGAGAAGGTTAGAGGATAAATTACCCTCTTCTACCCCCTATCTACAACCTTCCTCTTCCCCTATCTACAACCTTCCTCTTCCCCTATTCGAAATACTCCTCTTCCCTCCTTAGCTATTATAAATCTTCCTCTCCTTCGCTAGTTAAGAATCTTCCCCTCTACTATATCTTCTCCTACACTCTCCTTCTACGATTTTAAGCTAGGAAAGATAAGTTGTCCTTCTAGTTATAAAGGGACTATACTATCCTAAGAAGATAGCAAATCTTAGAAGTATCTAGGATCGGTCGACCTCTTAAGCTTGCAAATTACACTAAGAGTAGAAATATAGAGCGTTATAGCCTCTTAGAATTACCGTTTTACCCTTTAGAGATTCCCTACACTTAGTTTCTATAAGAATCTAGAACCTTAGGGAGTACGAAACTTAGTAGAGTACTGTAAATAGGCGCTCTTCTTTTAGCGACTAGGTATAAAGATCACTTTAGTACCTAAATAAGAGTCTAAATAGCTCCTAGTGCTACCTCCTAGCGTTATCTAATATCTACTAAGGATCGAGGCCTAGCGCCTAACGTAGCATATAACTAAGCCTAGTCTTGCTTAGAACGCCGAAATTATATAACGGCTCTTTCTAGGTTACGAAGGCTCTCTAACTAGAGGGAGGCTTTATTTTAGGTAGTTATAGCACAATATAGCAATAACCCTTTATAATATTAAAGGTTATATTATAGGAAGATACTAGTTTAATTTTACTAGTATCTAATAGCTTCTCTAACTATCCCTTATATACTACTAACACTACATTTTCCTTTTTCTAGAACCTATCTACAATAATCTAACACCTTAGTAAATCCTAGCCTTAGTAAATAACGACCTATAGTCCAAAGTAGTAGCGAAATAGTTCTAGGTAATAGTCTACTACTTTAATAATGAACATTGGACTATAGTAATCTATAACTAGTATACTAGTTAATGTTACTACTACGATTCTAGTTTAGAAGGATTATATGTTACTAGCCTTATCTTTTAGGGTCCTCTTAGTATAATAATTCGAGCTTTAGGAGGTCTTAGCTTTAAGGGACTACTAGAAGCCCCCTACTACTCTAGGTAGTTAGGTAACTAGGAGTATAGTCTTTAGGTTATAGACTTCGTTTAGTTCTATTTCTAGGAAGTCTAGTATAGTGCTACTACTTATCTAGATATATAGTAGATTAACTCCTATCTTTACTAAGGGTTAACTATTAAGAAAGTAGCCTAGAGGATAGTTTATAGTTAGCTTACTATTGTCTAGATAGTCCTTAGCAACTAGGGTTACTAGCTACTAAGGATATATAATAAAATAGGAGAGTATAAGATAACTAATCCTTTCGACTTTAAACCCTAGATCCCTAATAGGTAGTAGTAGCTATCCTCCTACTTACCTTCCCCTCTAGTTAGAAGGACCCTAGTAAGATAGGTAAACTACAAGAACTTACTACCAATAGACCTCGACGATCTAACAGGTAAGATAGATAACGTAGTACTCCTATCTATCGAAGAGACCCCTATAATTCCTAATCCTCTAACTCTATAACTAGGATAGGTAAGTCTAGATAATATAGCTAAGGTTCTACTACTAAGCTTAGGTCTTAACTTATTAGCGAGTTAAAACTTCCTAGAGAAGAACCCTTTATATAACTCTACTATCGTTATCTAACGTATAATAAGTATACTAAACGAGTAGCTCCTTTAGAATACTATACCCCTATTCCTACAAGTACCGAAGATACGAATCTACAATTAGAGATACTATTCGCCCTAAAGACCTTAGATACTAACTATTAGTAATTCAATAGCTCTAAGTAGTTTACCTTAACCCTAGGTCCCTAACTAGAAGGAGGTAGTAATCGTTAGGGCTCTTATCTACTTAAGTTAGGCTCTTAGAGGTCCTAGTAAGAAGAATAAGCTTCGCTAACTATAGTACAAAGCTACTACCTAAAATAAGAACGTTTAGAAGTAGGTATATAATAAGCTCGAGATAGAGCTTATAGAGGATAGTTACTATAGGTAGTTAGCTAGCCTAGTAGCTAGCTAGCAAACTTCTACTATTTCCTTTATACTCTAATACTATTAGCTAGAACCTAAGATACCTATTTTGTAGTTAGGCTATCTAGCTATTTATAAAGAGTAAGCTCCTTCTAGATAGTAAAAGGAGGTATAAGTTAGTACGCTACTACTATAAAAGAAAAAGGGTAATGTAGGCTTTATATACCTATTAGTATACGATTATAGTAGTTTACTAGATAACTATTTATCTCTAGAGTACCTAAGTTAGTAGTAAGGTTAAGAAAGGATATACTAAAAGAAAGAAGCCTAGAAGGAGTAATAGTTATACTAGTAAGAGTATAAGGAACTAGGAAATAGGCTAAAGAAGGACAGTATATAGTATTAAAAGTAAGTATCTAAACTAACTAGGATTAATAAAGGTTAGTTCGAAAAGGAGGTATAAACTAGGGTAAAAGTTACCCGTTTAGAGGGACCTCTAACTAGAGGGAGGGGCTATTTCATTTCATTTTTCGATATGTTTTTTATAGAGCTTTTTCGGGAGTATATATTTAATCTTAGCAAGACCCTAATCCCTAGAGGAGGGGGGGGTAAGCGGTATATAGGTATCTTCTTCTCTACTTAATCGATTTATTCTTCTTTTATAGAAGCTCTAGGCGGAGGTCTAGCCTTATTGATCACTAACTAGAGGGCTAGTGACATTCGTTGTATATAAGACTATAAGATACTCCCTTAAAGTCGACGTTGAGCTACGGCTTGTTGAAGCCGCCTCCTCCTACTTTCCTAAACACTTCCTCCCTCTAGTTAGAGACATCTGAGTAGTATAGTGTAGTGTTTGGGTGTACTTTTGCACTTGTTTACTAACTAGCCGGGTTACAATCCTCCACTTCGACGGCAAGCTTACCGAAGCTATCCTAGTTATAGCAGGGGTACCCTAGGGCTCCCCCCTATCCCCTATCCTCTTCATCCTCTATATTGCCTCCCTCTACTAGCTACTTAAGGTCCAACACCTCTATATTAGTATAGTAAGCTTCGTAGACGATACTAACCTTCTAGCCTTTAGTAAAACCCCCGAAACGAACGCTAGGTAGCTAGAGAGGGCCTAGGAGACCTACCTACAGTAGGTAGGTACCTAGGGGATAGCCTTTGTAGCCGAAAAGTGCGAATTAATCTACTTCAATAAGGGGAGGTCCTAATAGAAGGAACTAGTTCAACTAGCCCTACCTATAGGGGGGGGTTTTAGTTCGATTAAGCCTACAGCCTTAGGGAGGTTCCTAGGGGTGTAGCTAGATTAGAAGCTATCTTAGGGGGCCTACTGAAACGGAGTTGAAAGGAAGCTAAAAACCTAGGAATTCGCTCTATCTAGGATAGCAGCTAAGACGTAAGGACCGAGCCTTTCTAAGGCCCAGGAGGTCTATACCAAATATATCCATAGCGCTATAGCCTACAGGGCATCTAGCTACTATACCCCTACCTCTACAGGGGCCTCAGGGCCCTAGGGGATAGCAAAAGGGCTCTATAAGGCCTAGAACAGGAGCCTACGGATAGTAGCAGGGGCCTACAAGACTACCCCTATCCGCTACCTAGAAACAGAGACGTAGGTACTACCACTGGACCTATATCTCAACAAGAGGCTAGCTAACTTCAAGGCAAGGATACAGTCCCCTATACTATAGCCTAGGGATAGCCCGGAGGCCCCAAAGATACCCCCGGAACAGCTTATCTTAGAGGCTTGCAACAAGATCTATAGAAGGTTCGGAAAAGGGCCTAGAGCTAGGGGCAGGAAGAGGCCAGCGGGGCTACAGGAACCAACAGCTACTAAGAAGACTACTATTGTAGTAGGCTAGTAGGCGCTACAAGGGAGGGGTAGGAAGAGGCTAGCTACTAAGGAAGTAGTAGAGCTAGCCTAGGAGACCTAGTAGAAGCAAGGCTAGGAGGGCTAGTCAACTAGCTAGCTAGCTAGCCAGCTCGCCAACTAGGACCCCCTAGCCCTCCTTTTTACTAATAGGGCCTTTAAGTAGTATAAGGGGCTTACAAAGGCCTAGAGCTTACTACTAACCTAAGCCTACATAGGGGATATAGGCCTTAAGGACTTCCTTTTTAGGGCTAAAGTCCCGGGGGTCTATACCCCTAGTTGCGAGTGCGGGGAAGGAAGGGAAACAGTGGAACACTTAGTAGTTTAGTGCCCTACAGTAGGCCCAAGGCCCTGGAGGTCCAGTGAGATTAGGTTACAACGGGACCTACAACTCGTTTTACGGGGGGTAGGCGCCCGGAGTGTACGCACTGCAAGGAAGGTTCTAGGCTGGCTGATGGACTCTGGCCGGCTACTGGAGTATAGGCTAGCTAGGAAGCTAGAACTAGAAACAGGGGACGGCTAGGGGCCCTCGGAGGCTATAGGCCTTCTTTTCCTTTGTAACAGGTTGAAATCAGTCAGGAAGGTCTAAGGGTAGACAGGGGTTTTTATCTGGCCTATAAGGTACGGATTCCTTTGTATATAGCAGTAGAAGGACCTGCGCGCCCTCGGGCATATCGGTGTAGGAACAATAATAATAATAATAATAATAATATATATACATATTATAATGGCCTTAAGGAAGAGGTTAAGGATAGGCTCTATTAGAATGACTAACCTAGTAAACTTAACAAGTATATTGCTATAGCTATTTATATCGACAATTAACTCTAAATACAACGATAATAGCGCAAGAGCTATAATTATACCTAGCTATCGATATATTCTAAGGCTAACGATAAGAAGAAGCGTTAGCTATAGAGTATATTATATAGTACTTACCCTAGAGAAATAGATATAGATGCTACTTAGGTATAGTAGGGAGCTAAGAAGAAGATACCTAAAGATAAGTTAGGTATTACTTACTATAACTATAGTAAGAAGGGTTATTTTAAACGAGAATACTATAGCCTATAGAAGAAGTAGATACTAGTACTAGGCAAGGAAGTTACTATTATTAACAAATATACTTGATTCTAAGAGGTTGTTACTACTAGCTATATCTAGGATAACCTCGAGGAAGCTATGAACTAAGCTATTGAGCTTGATAACGAACTAACAGACTTTAATACTAAACTACTATCCTAGTTAATAGAAGCTAATAATACTAGGGAAACTATACTACCTATTTAGGCTATAGGAATCGCCTATTAGTAGGGACCTTTACTTATCTAACGAAAGGATGGACAATAGGAGGTAGCGTAGGAAGGGGAATAGGTAGGAGCGAACTTAACCTACCTTTAGCAAAGAGTTAAAGAACTTAGAGATAAGGTTATATACCTTTATAAACAAGCAAAGGACCTCGAGGATAATCTTATAAAGGAACGAGATTAGTATAGCTAGCTTCGGGTAGAATTAAACAATCTTATATAGTAATAACTAGGGTATACTACCTACGTAGATCTATAGAACGGACCTTAAAGACTAGGCAACGGTACCTACAATAGTATATATAACCCTAAAGTAATCTTTTATTCGCTTAAATAGAGTAATATACTAGGAAGTAACGACTCTAAACGTAGGAAGAATACTAGGCTAGGAACTAGTATCTCTACTCTAAAAGAAGTACTTAGAAAGTTAAAGATAAAGGCTACTTACAGGATATCTACTAACCTTAGAAGAAGGATTACCTATAGATCTACCTCTAATAGCTCGAATATATCTAGCTACTATCTAGTTTTAGTATATTGCTTATATATACTAATACTACTTTAAGGATAAGTATCATTAGAACTATTAGCCAATTAGAGAATTCGAAGGTATAGAAGGGAAAGCTATTACTAGAGTCTATAACTATAGCTACCTAGGAGATACTACTTTAATATAGTATACTAAGATACTTCGCAAAGGATAGATTAGAGCATAGATAAAACGGATAGTACTATAGAAGTACCTAGGATAGGTAATAGTATATTACTATGACACTTAGGACTACCTAATTTATATCATCAATAAGATTGAAGAATACTCTATAGACGTAGTAAAAGAGGAGTAGCGATAGCTTAGAGAAAAACGCTAGTAATAGAACTATAGGAGAGCTATATACCTAAAGGAATAGAGTATAGATTAGTTGTAGGAATATAGGACGATCGATACTATAAGTCGAGGTATAGATAGGGATACCTTAAGATACTAGGACAACTTAGGAAACGAATTAGGGCCCTCTATAGGGTCTACTAACATTTAAACCCTATTTAGAAACGATAGCTAGGCTATTATAGGAAGAACTAGAGTAAGTGGAAGGCCTATTATAACCTCCTAGTATATATATATAAAGTAGCTACTATACGAAATAACAAGAGACTAAACGATAGAATTTAGGTTTTAGTACGATAGAAACAATTCTAGGTATTAGCACTAGTAGATAGAGGATCCCCTAGTAACCTTATCTTACTAGATTACATTAATAAACTTAGACTTCTATAGAGAGTTAAGAAGACTCTACGAATCGTTAGAGGCCTATTCGACACCTAGTAGGTACAACGAGAGATAGAACTACTCAACATTATAGTAGAACGTAAAACTACCTTAGTAGTATTTAACATAGTAGATATAAACACTAGGAAAAATATAATCCTAGGGCAACTATAGTATAGGAATTATAACCTAGATATTAGTTAGAATAATAGTAGCTACCTATACTCTTATAAACTAATGGTATACTTAACTAACTTTATAGGAAATATAAGACTAGAGCTGTAGAAGGGTAGTATAGTAGAAAGACTACCCTTAGAACCTACTATCAGGAACTAATAGTAGGAGCTAAATTCCTCCGAACTCCATGATAGGTAGTATACAACGAATATAGACGATATAGACAGATTAGAAGATTACTATCGTCTTAGTTAATAAGCAACGAAAGCTTAAGATTAAAATATAGGTTATAGATTACAAAGTTACAGAAGTTAGCAAAGACAAGTTTATATACTATTATAGTACAATAATTGACTAGATAAGGAAGATCATAATGGAATACTAGAGATACCTGGGGTTTAAAGCAAAATATAGAAGAGTTACTAGAGTATAGACTATAGGATTATAAGATTAAGCTTAAGGAAGACGTCTAGTTGAAATTCCTAAAGGTATATTATTATTATTATTATTATTGTTCCTACACCAATATACCCGAGGGCGCGCCGGTCCTTCTACCGCTATATACAAAGGAAACTGTACTTTATAGGCCGGATAAAAACCCCCGTCTACCCTTAGACCTTCCTAACTGATTCCAACCTGTTACAAAGGAAAAGAAGGCCTATAGCCTTCGAGGGCCCCTAGCCGTCCCCTATTTCTAGCTCTAGCCGTCTAGCTAGCCTATATATATTCTAGTAGCTAGCTGGAGTCTATCAGCTAGCCTAGAACCTTCCTTGCAGTACGTACACTCTAGGCGCCTACCCCCTGTAAAACGAGTTGTAGGTCCCGTTGTAACCTAATCTCACTGGACCTCCAGGGCCTTGGGCCTACTGTAGGGCACCAAACCACTAAGTGCTCAACGATTTCCCTTCCTTCTCTGTACTTGCAACTAGGGGTATAGACCCCTAGGACCTTAGCCCTAAAAAGGAAGTCCTTAAGGCCTATAACCCCTGTACGGGCTTGGGTTAGTAAGGAGCTTTGGGCCTTAGTAAGCCCTTTGTAGCGCTTGAGGGCCTTGTTAGTAAAAAGGAGGGCTAGGGGGTCCTAGTTGGCTAGCTAGCTAGTTGACTAGCCCTCCTAGCCTTGCTTCTACTAGGCCTCCTAGGCTAGCTCCACTACTTCCTTAGTAGCTAGCCTCTTCCTACCCCTCCTCTGTAGCGCCTACTAGCCTACTATGATAGTAGCCTTCTTAGTAGCCGTTAGCTCCTATAGCCCTGCTGGCCTTTTCCTGCCCCTAGCTCTGGGCCCTCTTCTGAACCTTCTATAGATCTTATTGCAAGCCTCTAAGACAAGCTATTCTAGGGTTATCTTCGGGGCCTCCGGGCTATCCCTGGGCTATAGTATAGGGGACCGTATCCTTGCCTCGAAGTCGGCTAGCCTCTTGTTAAGATATAGGTCTAGTGGTAGTACCTACGTCTCTGTTTCTAGGTAGCGGATAGGGGTAGTCTTGTAGGCCCCTGCTACTATCCGTAGGCTCCTGTTCTAGGCCTTATAGAGCCCTTTTGCTATCCCCCAGGGCCCTGAGGCTCCTGTAGGGGTAGGGGTATAGTAGCTAGATGCCCCGTAGGCTATAGCGCTATAGATATACTTAGTATAGACCTCCTAGGCCTTAGAAAGGCTCAGTCCCTATATCTTAGCTACGATTCTAGATAGAGCGAATTCCTAGGTTTTTAGCTTTCAACTACGTTTCAATACGCCCCCTAAGATAGCTTCTAGTCTAGCTATACCGCTAAGAACCTCCCCAAGGCTATAGGCTTAATCGAACTAAAACCCTCCTCTATAGGTAGGGCTAGTTAAACTAGCTCCTTCTACTAGGACCTCCCCCTATTAAAGTAGATTAACTCGCACTTTTTAGCTACAAAGGCTATCCCCTAGGTAGTTGCCTACTATAGGCAGGTCTCCTAGGCCCTCTTTAGTTACCTAGCATTCGTTTTAGGGGCCTTACTAAAGGCTAGAAAGTTAGTATCGTCTACGAAGCCTACTATACTAAAATAGGGGTGTTAGACCTTTAGTAGCTAGTAGAGGGAGGTATTATAGAGGATAAAGAGGATAGGGGATAGGGGGGAGCTCTAGGGTACCCCTACTATAACTAGGATAGCTTTGGTAGGCTTACTATCGAAGTAGAGGATAGTAACCTAGCTAGTTAGCTAGGCTTGAACCTATACTACTAGCTACCTTAGAAACCCCGATTCCTCTAGGGTAGCTAGGAGCTAGGTATAGTTGACGGTGTTAAAGGCCCCTAAAATATCCAGTTGGAGCAGGGAGGCCGTTGCTCTCTACCTATAGGCCTCCTGAATCTCTGCTACTACTAGCCGAATAGCTAGTTCAGTAGACCTATGCTCCCTATTGCCTATCTATTCTACTAGAAGTAGCCTATAGGCCTTTATAGCCCTAGTGATCCTCCTTCCTACTATAGCCTCTATTACCTTCCCTAAGGTAGGTAAGAGGGCTATAGGCCAGGAGCTACCGGGGGTCTAGTAGATTACTAGGGCCTTCCTAGGCTTCTAGAGGACTACTGTTTTAGCCCGTTTGAACTGAGCTAGTAACTAGCCTAGTCTTAAGCACCTAGCCGTCAATATAGCTAGTACCCTATATAGGGGAGCGCTATAGGCCTTTAGTAGGCCTATTAGGATTAGGTCCTCCCCTAGGGCCTTCTAGGGCCCTGCCTTAGTAATAGCCTCCTAGATATCCCCTAGGGTTATAGCTTGTTAGAGGTCGAACTTCGGGGGCTAGGGGCTCTAGAAGGCTAGGTCCTAGATATCCGAAAGGTCGGCTAATAGGCTAGGAAAGAACCTCTTAGCTAGGGCTATAGCCTTTGCCCTATAGGTTAAGAGGGTAGATCCCCCTTCGGGGCCTTCGAAGGCTAGGAGCTTTAGGGGGTCCTGGGGTTAGTAGCTCTTACAGCGAGCCTAGCGTTCTAGGTTCCATACTAGGTCCTATTTCTAGGTAGCTTCCTATAGGGTAGCCCTCTAGGTCCTTGTCTTTTCGGCCAATAGGGTACTAGCTAGTACCCTAAGGCTCTAGCTTAGTTCCCCCTTACAGTGGGCTATCGGGGTCCTTCGGTACTCTGTCTCAGCCCTCCGGGCCCTCTATATAGCCTCTTCTATAGCTAGGGACTACTACAGTGAGCTAAACTCCCTATTTAGCTTCTTCTAGGGGGTACTAGCCTCTACAATCCTCTGTAGCTCCTAAATCAGGGCCTAGAACGCCCCTTCAAGGCCCTCTTTTGTCTAGCCTAAGGCCTATAGGCCCTATAGGCCGTAGTCTAGTAGGCCTAGTTTCTAGGGGATAAGGGGTACCTTAGCCTTTACCCTCCTTCTATCTATCATCTTCCAATCCTAGCCTTCTAGCTAGGGTTAAAGGGGTAGGGGCCCCCTAAGGGTAACCTCGAGGGCTTAGGGGTAGTGGTCTAACTTCCTCCGTATCTCTACCCTATAGTAGGTAGTCTATAGGCCTCTTAAGGCCTAGATATAGTTAATCGTTGAAGGATGGCCCTACTAGCCCCCTTAGGGGGCCTAAGTAACTACTCCCTAGGGAGTACGGATGTTAAGGTCCTACTATATAGCTAGTTTAAGGAGGGACTTAGCCCCTCTCTTATACTAGCTAAACTGATCCTAGTGTAGGTAGTGTAGGTTAAAGTCCCCTGCAAGGACTATAGGGTAAGTAGGGTAGGGGCTCTCTAGTAGGGTCTACAGGACTATTTTGTTATCCCCTAGGTTATAGATGGACTAGAGGCTAAGGTCCCTCCCCCAGCTAGTTCTAAGGCCTAGAAAGGAGACCTAGCACTATTCAGGGGTAGCTATATAGTCCTACTACCCGATATCGAATTTCTAGTAGATGAATATAGCTACCCTTCCTCCTAAAGCGTAGACTAGGTAGTATTTCGAGCTCTAGGGGTAGTAGGTTAACTTAGTCTAGGTGTTGATCTAGGGCTCCTAGATAGCTAGGAGGTCGAATTTAGCCTCCGAAAGTAGTACCTCTAGGGCTTGCTTATTACCTTCGGTATTCTAGAGTAAGATTTTTAACCCTATTAGTCTAGGGTAGTATTCATTGAGGCCTCTAGCTAGGTAGCTTCCTCTAGTTGTAGCTACGTTGGTTATGTTAGCTATGTTACTAGGGTAATAACTACAACTAGAGCGGTAGAGGGTAAGTCGTCTAGGGTATAGGGTAAGCTAGTTGGGGTAGGGGGTAAATCGCCTAGGGTATAGGGTAGGTTAGCTAGGGTAGAGCATAGGCTAACCTAGCTAAGGGTAATCTGGGCTTACCTTAGGTCGCTTGCTACGATAGAGAGGAGTATTGGCCTTCCTCTAGGCCTTATAATCTTTCGTTTCTTCCCTTCAACTATAGTATATTGTCACGGATCGACCATATACGGCGACCTAAGTGGGTCTTGCCAAGGAACATCACCTACTACCTAGGATAGAGCGAGACGTAGGACCAATCAGGAAAGGAACGTTAGGAACGATGGATGTTCCTAGCCATCCAAGGAACGACAGGAACAGTGGACGTTCCTACCGTTCCCCACGATAGCCTAGGACTTAGATAGTATATAGTTACTTGTTCTAGAGAGCTCTAGAAGTTCTCTAGTAAGTAATAAATCATAGTGCTTAGAACACCTTTGTAATTATTATAAGAGACAATCCTATTATAAACCCTTTAGCTTTACCGAACCTTGAACTCTACGAGACTATACCTTCGTAAACCCTTTTAGAGCCTAGAGTCTAAGAGGTTTGTTATACGTTGCTTACTCCCTTTGTTTCTATTACAGTTTAAGACGAAGGTATTACTATATCTACTAAACCTAAGCTAACTCCTACTACTCCTATAGAGATCGAAGACTAAGACGTTGCTATAGTTCTTACTAAACTCTAGACTAAAATTAAGGAACTAGAAGAATGTAATATAGCTAACTAGACTCTTATCAACGAGGCTTACATTAAGCTAGAGGAGTATACTAAACTTACTAAAACGAAGAAAGCTAAGATTAACCTACCTACTAAGTATAGAGGTAATAAGGAGGAACTTACTAGATTCCTTACCTAGGTATAGGCCTACATTTAGTACTACGACGACTAGTTTAGGAACAAGGAGTCTAAAGTCTACTTCGTAGCTTTATACTTTAAGGGATAGGTACTCCGCTAGTTTGAACCTACGCTAAAGGACTAACTAAACAAGGAAGAAGACGACTAGGAAGACTCTACTAAGAAGATCTTCAAAAAATATACTAACTTCGTAGAGGAAATCGAGAAGGTATTTAGGGATATCAATAAGAAAAAGTATACCTAGGAACGCCTTATATAACTCTACTAGACTAAGTCTACTATATCCTACACTACTTTATTCTAGTAGGATATACTAAGGGCTAAGATCAATAAGGAAGGGCTTATATATATATATTCTATAATAGCCTTAAGGAAGAGGTTAAGGATAAGCTCTACTAGAAAGACTAGCCTAACGAACTTAATAAGTATATTGCTATAGCTATCTACATTAACAACCGACTCTGAATATACTAACAATAGTATAAGGGCTATAATTACACTTATCTAGCGATATATACTAAGTTCAACGATAAGAAGAAGTACTAGCTATAGAGTACATTATATAGTACTTACCCTAGAGCGATAGATATAGATGCTACTTAGGCCTAGTAGGGAGCTAGGAAGAGGATGCCTAAGGATAAGTTAGGTATTACATGTTACAACTATAGTAAGAAAGGTTACTTTAAGCGAGAGTACTATAGCCTATAGAAGAAATAGATACTAGTACTAGGTAAGGAAGTTACTATTATCGACAAATATACCTAATTCCAAGAGGTTACTACTACTAGCTATACCTAAGATAACCTTAAGGATACTATTTACTAAGCTATTGAGCTTAACAATGAGTTAATAGACTCTAATACTAAACCCCTATCCTAGTTAATGGAGGCTAATAACACTAGAGAAATAGCGCTACCTATTTAGGCTATAGGGATCGCCTACTAGTAGGGACTCTTACTTATCTAACGAGAGGATAGATAGTAGGAAGTGGCGTAGGAAGGGGAATAGGTAGAAGCAAACCTAACCTACCTCCAATAGAGAATTGAAGAACTTAGGGAAGAGGTTATATAGCTAGAAGAATATGTACGAGACCTCGAGGACGATCTTAGAAAGGAATAGGATTAGTATAGCTAGCTTAGGGCGGAACTAGACAACCTTATATAGCAATATCTAAGATGTACTACTAACGTAGATCTATAGGACGGACCCTAGACGCTAGGCGACGGTGTCTACAATGGAATATATAACCCTAAAGCTATCTTTCAATTCGCCTAGATAGAGCAATGTACTAGGAAATAACGACTCTAAATGTAGGAGGAATATTAGATAAGGAACTAGTATCTCTATCCTAGAAGAAGCACCTAGGAAATTATAGAGGGAGTGTATATATAGGATATCTATTAACTATAGAAGAAGGACTACCTATGGATTTACCCCTAGTAGCTCGAATATATCTAGATACTATAGTTCTAGTATATTGCTTACGTATATCGATATTACTTTAAGGATAAGTATTACTAAAGTTACTAGCCAATTAGGGAATTTAGAGGTATAGAAGGAAAAGCTATTTTAGGGTCTATAGCTACCTAGGAGGTAACACCCTAATGTAGTACGTTGAGATACTTCGCGAAGAATAGATTAGGGTATAGCTAAAACGAATAGCACTATAGAAGTGCCTAGGATAAGCAATAGTACAACATTACGAAATATAGGACTACCTAATCTATATAAACAACAAAATCAAGGAGTACTCTGTAAACGTTGAAAAAGAGTACTAACGCTAGTATAAAGAGAAGTACTAGTAGCAACGTTATAGGAAAGCTATATACCTAGAGGAATAGAGTATAGATTAGCTATAGGAATATAGGACGATCGATACTGTAAGTCGAGGTGTAGATAGGGACACCTTAAGATACTAAGAAGACTTGGGAAACGAATTAAGGCTCTCTACAAAGCCTATTAACCTTTAAACCCTATTTAGAAACGATAGGTAGCCTAGTATAGGAGGAACTAGAGTAAGCGGAACACCTACCTTAGCCTCCTAGTAGACAAATACGAAATAGCTACTATGTAAAACAATAAGAAACCTAACGATAGAATCTAGGTTATAGCATAATAGAAACAATTCTAGGTATTAGCATTAGTAGATGGAGGATCCTAGGGTAACCTTATCTTACTAGATTTCGTTAATAAGCATAAAATTCTATAGAGAGTTAAGAAGACTCTAAGGATTATCTCAGGCCTATTCAATACCTAGTAGGTATAACGAGAGATAGAACTACTCGATATTATAGTAGAAGGGAAAACTACCTTAGTAGTATTTAACATTGTAGATATAGACTCTAGGAAGGATATAATCCTAGGGTAGCTATAGTATAGAAATTATAACCTAGATATTAGTTGGAAGGATAGTAGCTACCTACGCCTTTGTAAACTAACGGTATATCTAACTAACTTAATAGGAAGTATAACATAGGAGCTATAGGAGGGTAGTATAGTAGGGAGGCTACCTCCTTAGGGCCTACTACAAGGAACTAATAGCAGAAGGCGAACTTCTCTAGACTCTATTAGAGGCGGTATACAACGAACATAGATAATATAGACGGATTAAGAGATCACTATCGTCTTACTCGATAAGCAACAGAAGCTTAAGTTCGAAATATAGGTTATAGATTATATAGTTATAGAAGTTAGCAAGGACAAGTTTACGTACTATTACAGTACAAAAACAAACTACTAGATAGGGTAGATCCTAACTAAATACTAGGGATACCTAGCGTTTAAAGTAAGATATATAAAAAGGTTGCTAGAGTATAGACTATAGGATTATACGATTAAGCTTAAGGAAGGTACCTAGTTGAAATCCTTTAAGGTATACTATACTAACGAGAAATAGGATATAGAATTAAGAAGATACTTTAAGGCTAATCTTAAGATTAGATATATTAGACTATCGACGTTACTAGCGGGCTATCTAGTCCTCTTTGTACCAAAGAAGGATAGGAAGCTCCAGATATATATAGACTACTAATAGCTAAACAGCGAAACGGTAAAGAATCGGTACCTCCTACCTCTAATTTCGTACTTACAAGACTAGCTCTCTAGTATATAATACTTTATGTAGCTCGACCTCCTAACTATATCTACCTATATCCACATTAAGAAAGGGGACAAGTAGAAGATAGCGTTTAGAACTCCTTATAGGCACTACGAATACCTTGTTATACCCTTCGGACTTACTAATATATAAGCGACTTTCTAAGTAGTTATAGACTATACGATCCAACTATTTCTCGACCAATTTATAGTTTGCTGCCTAGACGATATTCTTATCTTCTTAGAAACATTTAGTAAATATAAGAAGTATATTAAGGTAGTACTAGATATACTCTATGTATAGAAACTATTAGTTAACAAGGAGAAAAGTAAATTCTATATTATAAAGATAGTCTTTCTAGGCTTTGAGATTACACTAGGATAGATACGAAAAGAACCTACTAAGATTAAGGCTATTAAGACCTAGCCTATACTAACGACAACAACGGAGGTCTAAGGATTCATTAGATTCGCTAACTTCTATCGAATATTTATTAGGAACTTTAGTAATATTGCTTAACCTCTATATAAGTTAACAAAGAAGGATATCGAGTTCTAATAGGATCAAAAGTATAAATAGGTGTTTAAGGCTATCTACAACGCAATTATTATAGACCTAGTGCTTATACTACTAGACCCTAGGAAACCTTTTAAGGTTGAAACCAACGCGTTAGACTATATAATCAGAGGACAACTTAGCTAACGAGACAATTAAGGGAAGCTTTACCTAGTTGTATTCTTTTTGAAAAAACTTAACGGCCTAAGACTTAATTATTCGATCTATAATAAGGAGCTCTTAGGTATTATCGAAGCTTTTTAGGAATAGAGACCCTACCTTAGTAGAACGACTTACAAAGTTTAGGTCTATATAGACTATAAGAACTTACGGTACTTCACTACTACTAAGGTGTTAAACGGACGATAAACTTGATAAGTAGAGTTCCTTTTGGAATTCAACTTTGTTATTTACTACAAGAAAGGCATAGAGAATGTACGAGTAGATACCTTAAGTAGGAGACCTAACTACTTTAGGAAAAGCACCTAGGCTTTGCTACTACTACTATAACAATAGTAAGATAGTTCACTATATTACTTCGCTTAACTAATAGAGGATTACGATAGTACTATACCTCTACAATAGTAGTTGGATAACTACCTACAACTTCTCTAACCGTTTCTAGAGTATTATATAATCTTTAGAGAACAACAGGACTAGATAGACTTCTAGGCTATAGTTATAGTAATAGACGAAGCCTTAGAACAAGGCGTTAAGATATAATAAGCGCTTAATAGGATATACTACGAGCTATAGTATAACAATAAGGTATACATTATGCCTAACAAATAAGACTAGGTTATCAGGGAAATATATAAGTTAAAACTCAGAGGATATATAGGAATCACTAAGACACTCGCATATATTAAGTAGCACTATAATTTCCTAGGTATTCAAGGAAGGGTAATAGAAGTCGTTAGAGAGTACGATATATACTGTAAAAATAGGATAGTAAGGTACAACCCCTACGGACTTTTATAACTATTACTAGTTGTAGAATAACTATAGAGCTTAGTAACGATAGACTTTATTACTAAGCTACTACTATCTAAGGACTTAGCAATAGGAGTAAAGTACGATAGTATCCTTACTATAGTTAATTAGCTTACTAAGTGAAGTTACTTCTTTCTTTATTAAGAGTTATTGTTAGCAAAATAACTTGTAGACGTAGTCTATTAGTACATTGTATCGGTTTACATATAGCTAAAGGAATAGATTATAGATAGGGATACTAAGTTTATATCGAAATTCTAGTAAGCGCTTATAAAGTACCTAGGCGTCAATAGTAAACTATCGACAGCCTACTACCCCTAGATAGATAGATAGATAGAACAACTTAACTAGATCGTAGAATAATACCGTAGGTTATACGTTGACTTCTAGTAAGACGATTAGGTTACATTGTTACTAGTAGCACAACTCGCCTACAATATAGTACTAACTAAGACTACGAAAGTTACACTATTCTTCGTGAACTTCAGATACGAAGTAGACTTGTACTAGGTAGGGACCCGAGGTCATAGTCCCTAGGGCTATAGTCAAGGTAGAGCAGATATATACGTTATATATAATACTCAAGGACGAACTTGAATTTCTTAGAGGTAAGATAAAGGAGTACTACAACAAATATAGGCTCGAGGGTCCTTGCCTAGAAAGGGGAGATAAGGTCTACCTTATTTCTCGAAATCTTTGTATAAAACGACTAAGAAGCTAGACTTTAAAAAGATTAGACTATTCAAGGTCAAAGAGCGAATTTCGATATCCAACTATCGACTTTCATTACTAGTATCGATAAAGCTAAGGATATACGTTTTCTATATTTCACTTTTAGAACTAGTACCGAAGAACGCTAAGCTTGCTACTACTATAGAAGCAGAGGACAAAGAAGAAGAATAGGAAGTTGAAGACATTCTTAATTTAAGAAATGTGTAAGGATAGTTATAGTACTTAGTTAAATAGCTCGATTTTAGACTAGAAGATAACTCTTAAGAACCTATTAAGTACCTAAGTAACTGTCCTAAAAAACTTTAGAAGTTCTACTAGAGGAACCTAGACTAACTAGCGGACCTAACGTTAAGGGCTAATCAACACTAATAGAAGAGTTAATAGAGGAACTAAGGAAACGGTTAGTATACTTAGGGAAAAAATTAGTATAATAGCTAGACTAATACCTGGCTATTATAATAATAGCGACCTATATAGGGATCGAACCTATAACCTTATAATTAAAAAAAAGACTTCCGACGAAACGGAACCCTACAGTTCCTAGCCCAAAATCGTCGAAAACACCACCGTTGGAAAGAGCTCGAAAAACCCTATCCAAGCGTACCTCTTGCACCCTCGCGCGATCAGTTACGCAGCCGCAAGAGGCGCGTAAAGAAGGGGGTTCCAAAGGCCGACCTGCCCGAGGAAAATTCTTAGCTGCAGCACGGACCACCTAGTTCTGCTGCCCCAGACCGCCCAACGCCCAGACTACCTAAAACGCCCCACCTAGCTACTAGCCTAGCTACTAGCCTAATTACCCGCCTAGCTACCCACCTAGCTACCCACTAGCTACCTACCTAGCTACCTACCTAGCTACTTACCCTACGCCTACCCTAGACTAACTACCCTACACCTACCCTAGCCTATTTACCCTACACCTATTATAGGGACTAACGACAATAACAATAATAGCTAATAAGCTATAAGTAGCCTTCTATAGCCCCTAGAGCTATACACTAAGTAGACGGCTACTACAAGGGCTAAGGCGCTAGTCGAAGGTATCCTAGCCTTCGTTCCTACTACCTAGAAAGGCCTAGCGAGGAGGAAGGTAGCGGACCTACTATAGCTCCTCTAGTACTACAGTGGGGATCCAAAAGTCTAGAGCACCCTACATCAATTAAACGCGCGACGCGATATAGTACCTCCCATCTTCAACTTTCTAACCACTGGCATTCTCGCCCACGATGACCAATTTAGACCGAATCGGGGCTAAATTAACGGCCGGCCGTCAACCAGGCTAGGAACTATCGCCTTTTATACACGTAGCTATTGTAGGCACTATTGTAGCTAGGGCAAGCTAGTCGGCTATTGCTTATACGTTTAGCGTAAGCCGACGTACAGTTTAGACTACACTTCAATGCTTTGAATCTTCAACAACCTTTAAATCTAAGCCTCGAACTAGCCGGCTAGAGCTTCTTACGCGTTAGGAGAAGCGATACATTATCCAGTTGGTTAAACGGAACCCTCGGCTCTCAACGTAAGCCTTGACAAAGACTCTAGATGCCTAGGTCTCCTACTTAACAATATAGTAGGTTCTTCGGTAGTATCGTATACGTAAATAGCGTATATAAAAGAGGATTCTATTAACAAAGGCTATTACAATAGACTAGTATTCTTTTATATATTACTAGATTAAGAATATTGAAGAGTTACTCTAAGTAAGTTACCTCTGATTTTACCCCTGCTTTTATTAACTAACCTTTAGACTATCTTCACTAACGAATCGTCTTACTAAAACAATTCAAGTAGTCTAATAACCTAGGTCTTTCGGTTCCCTTCTCAAAAATAGGATAAGCATCTTATTAACTAAGGGAACTACAGTAAAGGTACTATTTCGATTATAATTTAGGCTAGGATCTAAAAAGGGGGGAGGACTAACCTTGTTGTTATAGAACGTGACTTTTAGCTACTATAAAAAGGAGGATTTAGCTCTTAGAGCTATTAACAAGCTTTAGAGAAAGGCCTTCTTCTAATTTATAACGGTACAAGGCATTTCCAACAAGATAACGCCAAGGTTTATACATCCATATCTTCGACCTAGTGGCTCCTTGATAATACGATCGAAGTCCTTGAAGATTGGCTAGCCTATAGCCTAGATCTTAATCCAATTGAGTATATATAGGCTCTTTTAAAACGGAAAATGAAGCAGGAATACCCAGATATCTAGTTGTTAAAGAAAAATCAGATAGATATTGCAGAGTTTACTAGACGTCTTTGGAGTTGTTAGTAGTCGATTGATCAGGCCTAGGTCGACCGGCTAATTGACTCGATGCCCAAAAGGTTAGCCGCAATCAAGAAAGCTAGGGGTTGGTATACAAAATATTGATGGCTAGAACTAGGGCTTTAATCTGGATATATCTGATTTGCTATATCTTTTGGCTATGGAATGTTATGCAAAGATACGTCAATAGGCTGTAGTATCAAAAATATGGGTGGCTAGTGTTGCAGATGTGGGGTGCTCCAGACTTTTGGATCCCTACTGTACCTATCCTAACAACAGTAAGAGCCTATAGCAAAGGAGGACCTCTCTACAACAAGCCTTCGTAAGATAGTCTTAGAGAAGGTCTAGGTAGCCTTAGCCTCGGCCTTAGCCTTAGCTACTACTACCTAGTAGAGCCCCCTATAGGCTTGTATATAGGCTACAGTTGTAGTAACCTAGCTAACTACCTAAGGGCCCCTAGCTAAGGCAGTCCCCATAAAGCTCTCTTAGGAAGTCCTAGTCTAGGGCAATAGCCTTCTAGCTAGTCTAGTAGCCTATACCCTAGCGGATATTACCTAGGCTATTACCTAGGCTTCCCCTAGAAAAGGGGCTATTGTAGCCTAGAAGCTACTAAGTAGGGATACTATAGTAACCTTCTAGGACCTAGCTACAAAGGACTAGCATTCCTAGAATAGCTAGTAGATCTAATAAGCCTTTAGAAAGTAGGCTAAGGAAGCTTAGAGGACCTTCGTAGTTCTACTTAAAGGCTTAAGGTAGGAGGACCTTTAGGGGGTTATAAAGGAGGCCTTTAAGGGGCAAATAGGCCTCTAGACCGTTAAGAAGGTTAAGTTCTAGGTACCGAAGAGCCTAGAACTTAAGAGGGTTACTATACTAGTAACCCTAATAAGCTAAAAGGAAGCCCAGAAAGCCTACGACTATAGGGTAGTTAGGGACTCCTAAATTATCGATTATAAGCCCTATTGGGCCTCCTTCGAGCTAACCTAGTGCTATAAGTACTAGAAGTAGGGCTATATTCAACGCTATTGCTAGAAGGAGGCCCTATATAGAAGGTGTAGTACTATAGCCTATAGCCTAGAGGGGAAGGCTAGGGAAGAGCAGTACCCTACACTTGTATCTAGCTAGTGCCCCTAGTACCCTTATTGTGGGGGTAGCTATATAGCCTAGGCTAGGGAATACCTAGGAAAGGTAGAAGCTAGGTAGGGGGCTAAGGAGGCCTACTAATATTAGCTAAGGACCTTTATAGCTAGGGAGGAGGCCCCCCTAGGGGCTCCCTAAGGGGCTTCTACTTTAGCCTTCAATATCAGGGTCCTAGTCTAGCCTACCTAGGGGGATAAGAAGGGGTATACTATAGTTGAAGGGAAGAGACGGAAGATCGCGAAGCCTAGAGGAAGGCTAACGCTCCTCTCTATTGTAGCTAACGACCCAAAGTAGGCCTAGATTACCCTTAGCTAGGCTAGCCTAGGCCTTGCCCTAACTGACTTACCCTATACCCTAGGCGATTTAACCCCTATCCTAGCTAGCTTACCCTATACCCTAGGCGACTTACCCCCTACTACTCTAGTCGTAGTTATTACCTTAGTAACGTAGCTAACGTAACTAACGTAGCTATAGCTAGAGGGAGCTACCTAGCTAGAGGCCTTAATGGATACTACTTTAGACTAAGAGGGTTAAAAATCCTACTCTGGAATACCGAAGGTAATAAGTAGTCCCTAGAGGTACTACTTTCGGAGGCTAAGTTTAACCTCCTAGCTATCTAGGAGCCCTGGATCAACACCTAGACTAAGTTAACCTACTACCCCTAGGGCTCGAAATACTACCTAGTCTACGCTTTAGGGGGAAGAGTAGCTATATTCGTCTACTAGAAATTCGATATAGGGCAGTAGGACTACGAGGCTACCCCTGAATAGTACCGGGTCTCCTTTCTAGGCCTCGGAACTAGCTAGGGGAAGGGCCTTAGCCTCTAGTCGATCTATAACCTAGGGGATAATAAAACAGTCCCCTAGACCCTACTAGAGGGCCCCTACCCTACTTACCCTATAGTCCTTACAGGGGACTTTAACCTATACTACCTACACTAGGACTAGTTTAGCCAGTACGAGGGGGAGGCTAAGCCTCTCCTTAAACTAGCTATACAGTAGGACCTTGATCTCCGTACCCCCTAGGGAGTAGTTACCTAGGCCCCCTAGGGGGGCTAGTAGGGCCGTCCTTCAACGATTAACTACTTCTAGGCCTCAAGAGGCCTATAGACTACCTACTATAGGGTAGAGATATAGGGGAAGTTAGACTACTACCTTCAAGCCCTTAAGGTTGCCCTTAGGGGGCCCTACCCCTTTAACCCTAGCTGGAGGGCTAGAATTGGAAGATAATAGATAGGAAGAGGCTAGAGGCTAAGGTAGCCCTTATCCTCTAGAAACTAGGCCTACTAGACCCTAGCCCATAGGGCCTATAGGCTTTAGCCTAGACGAGAGAGGGCTTAGAAGGGGCGTTCCAGGCCCTAGTTTAGGAGCTACAGAGGATTATAAAGGCTAGTACCCCCCGGAAGAAGCTAAATAGGGGGTTTGGCTCACCGTAGTAGTCCCTAGCTATAGAAGAGGCTATATAGGGGGCCTGGAGTGCTAAGAGAGAGTACCGAAGGACCCCGATAGCCTGCTACAAGGGGGAACTAAGCCGGAGCCTTAGGGCACTAGCTAGTACCCTATTGGCCGAAAAGACAAGGACCTAGAGGGCTACTCTATAGGAAGCTACTTAGAAACAGGGCCTACTATAGAACCTAGAACGTTGGGCCTACTACAAGAGCTACTAGCCCCCGAACCCCCCGAAGCTCCTAGCCTTCGAGGGCCCTAAAGGAGGACCTAGTATCTTAACCTACAAGGTAAAGGCTACGGCCCTAGCCAAGAGGTTCTTTCCTAGCCTACTAGCTAACCTTTCGGATATCCAGGACCTAGCCTTCTAGAGCCCCTAGCCCCCGAAGTTCGACCTCCAACAAGCTATAACCCTAGGGGATATCCAGGAGGCCCTCGCTAAGGCAGGGCCCTAGAAGGCCCCAAGGGAGGACCCAATTCTAATAGGCCTACTAAAAGCCTCCAGCGCTCCCCTATATAGGGTACTAGCTATAGTGACGGCTAGGTACTTAGAACTAGGCTAAAATAGTGGTCCTCTAGAAGCAAAGGAAGGCCCTAGTAGTCTACCGGACCCCTAGTAGCTACCGGCCTATAGCCCTCTTACCTACCCTAGGGAAGGTAATAGAGGCTATAGTAGCAAGGAGGATTACTAGGGCTATAGAGGCCTATAGGCTACTTCTAGTAGAATAGATAGGCAATAGAGAGTATAAGTCTACTAAACTAGCTAGTTAGCTAGTAGTAGCCTAGATTTAGGAGGCCTATAAGTAGAGGGCAATAGCCTCCCTTCTCCAACTAGATATTTCGGATACCTTCGATACTATTAACTATACCTAGCTCCTAGCTACCCTATAGGAACAGGGGTTTCTAAGGTAGCTAGTAGTATAGGTTCAAGCCTAGCTAACTAGCTAGGTTGCTATCCTCTACTTCGATAGTAAGCCTACCGAAGCTATCCTAGTTATAGCAGGGGTACCCTAGGGCTCCCCCCTATCCTCTATCCTCTTTATCCTCTATATTACCTCCCTCTACTAGCTACTAAAGGTCCAATACCCCTATATTAGTATAGTAGGCTTCGCAGACGATACTAACCTTCTAGCCTTCGGTAAGACCACCGAAACGAATGCTAGGCAGCTAGAGAGGGCCTAGGAGACCTACCTATAGTAGGTAGGTACCTAGGGGATAGCCTTTGTAGCCGAAAAGTACGAGCTAATCTACTTCAACAAGGGGAGGTCCTAGTAGAAGGAGCTAGTTCAACTAGCCCTATCTATAGGGGGGGGTTTTCGTTCGATCAAGCCTACAGCCTTAGGGAGGTTCCTAGGGGTATAGTTAGACTAGAAGCTATCCTAGGGGGCCTACCGAAACGTAGTTGAAAGGAAGCTAAAAACCTAGGAATTTGCTTTATCTAGGATAGTAGCTAAGACGTAGGGACTAAGCCTTTCCAAGGCCTAGGAGGTCTATACTAAGTGTATCTATAGCGCTATAGCCTATAGGGCGTCTAGTTACTATACCCCTACTCCTATAGGGGCCTTAGGGCCCTAGAGGATAGCTAAAGGGCTCTAGAAGGCCTAGAACAGGAGCCTATGGATAGTAGCAGGGGCCTATAAGTCTACCTCTATCCGCTACCTAGAAACAGAGACTTAGGTACTACCACTAGACCTATATCTCAACAAGAGGCTAGCTGACTTCGAGGTAAGGATATAGTCCCCTATACTATAGCTTGGGGATAGCCTAGTAGCCCCGAAGATACCCCTAGAACAGCTTATCTTAGAGGCTTGTAATAAGATCTATAGAAGGTTTAGAAGAGGGCCTAGAGCTAGGGGCAGGAAGAGGCTAGCGGGGCTATAGGAACTAATAGCTACTAAAAGGGCTACTATCGTAGTGGGCTAGTAGGTGTTGTAGAGGAGGGGTAGGAAGAGGCTAACTACTAAGGAAGTAGTAGAGCTAGCCTAAGAGGCCTAGTGGAAGCAAGGCTAGGAGGGCTAGTTAACTAGCTAGCTAGCTAGCTAGCTAGCTAACTAGGACTCCCTAGCTCTCTTTTTTACTAGCAGGGCCCTTAAACGTTACGATAGGCTTACTAAGGCCTAGAGCTCCCTACTAACCTAAGCTTATATAGGGGTTAGAGGCCTTAGGACTTCCTTTTTAGGGCCAAGGTCCTAGGGGTTTATACCCCTAGTTACGAGTGTAGGGAAGGAAGGGAAACAGTTGAGTACTTAGTGGTTTAGTGCCCTATAGTGGGCCTAAGGCCCTGGAGGTCCAGTGAGATTAGGTTACAATAGGACCTACAACTCGTTTTACAGGGGGTAGGTGCCTAGAGCGTACGCACTGCAAGGAAGGTTCTAGGCTAGCTGATGGACTCTGGCTAGCTACTAGAGTATAGGCTAGCTAGGAAGCTAGAACTAGAAACAGGGGACGGCTAGAGGCCCTCGAAGGCTATAGGCCTTCTTTTCCTTTGTAACAGGTTAGAATCAGTCAAGGAGGTCTAAGGGTAGATAGGGGTTTTTATCTAGCCTATAAGGTACAGTTTCCTTTGTATTTAGCAGTAGAAGGACTAGCGCGCCCTCGGGTATATCGGCGTAGGAACAATAATAATAATAAATACTATACTATACTACTTAGATGTCTTTAACTAGAGGAAGGAAGTGTTTAGGAAGGTAGAAGGAGGTAGCTTTAATAAGCTATAGCTCAACGTCGATTTCAAGGGGCTATCTTATAGTCTTATATATAATGAATATTACTAGCCCTCTAGTTAGTGATCAACAAGGCTGGACCTCCGCCTAGGGCTTCTATAAAAGAAGAATGAATCGATTTAGTAGAGAAGAAGACGCCTACGTGCCGCTTACCCCCCCTCTTCTGGGGATTAGGGTCTTGCTGAGATTAAATATATACTCGCCGAAAAAGCTCCGTAAAAACGCATCGAAAAATGAAATGAAATGGCCCCTCCCTCTGGTTAGGGGTCCCTCTGAACGGGTGACTTTCACCCTAGTTCAATACTTAGCCTCCGTCTTCTCTACCTTCTCTTCTAACTAGGAATATTAAGATACAATCTACTAGAGCTACTCGACAGTAACTCTATATACGTTGTAAAAGGGTTTGTATCAACGAACGTACTTAGTATAGGTAGAAGATACCGAAGAAGAAGACTTGTAAACTAAACCTACTATTTTTTTGTATATAGAACAAGGAGTTAGTATAGCGATAGAAGAACGAAGAATTACCTTAAGAAGATTACTATACTTAACCAGTTTTATTTTCGATTTTTGTAACGATTTATATATACGACCTAACATTGTATTAGCTCTTGCTACAATAGTATACAACGAAGGAAGAGAAGGAAACGTAATATACTTATAGGATAGGATGTTAGTGCTATTTGAAATAACTTAGATCTTTTAGAGCAAAAGACATTAAGGAGAGGTATTATATTATAGATCGACTATATATAGCGACCTAAGTAGGTCTTGCTACGGAACATTATCTACTACCTAGGATAGAGCAAGATGTAGGACTAATTAGGAAAGGAACGTTAAGAATGATAGATATTCCTATCGTTCCCTAGGAACGTTAGGAACGATGGACGTTCCTAGCGATCTAAGGAACGATAGGAACAGTGGACGTTCCTACCGTTCCCTACAATAGCCCAGGACTTAGATAGCATATAGTTACTTGTTCTGGAGAGCTCCGGGAGTTCTCTAGTAAGCAATAAATCACACTGCTTGGAACACCTTTGCAATCATTGTGAGAGACAATCCTGTTGTGAACCCTTTGGCTTCACCGAACCTTGAACTCTACGAGACTATACCTTCGCAAACCCTTTCAGAGCCCGGAGTCTGAGAGGTTCGTCACATATATCCCTCCTATCCCCCTAGGTAGGCTGGACTAGGACCCTGATACTAAAGGCCGAAGTAGGGGCCCCCTAGGGAGCCCCTAGGGGGGCCTCCTCCCTGGCTACGAAGGTCCTTAGCTAGTATTCATAGGCCTTCTTAGCCCCCTGCTTAGCCTCTACCTTTCCTAGGTACTCCCTAGCCTAGGCTATATAGCTACCCCTATAGCAAGGGCACTAGGGGCGCTAGCTAGATACTAGTGTAGGGCACTGCTATTCCTTAGCCTTCCCCCTAGGGCTGTAGGCTATAGTACTACACCTTCTATATAGGGCCTCCTTCCGGTAGTAGCGTTGAATATAGCCCTACTTCCAGCACTTATAGCACTAGGTTAGCTCGAGTGGGGCCTAGTGGGGCTTATAATCAATGATTTAGGAGTCCTGACTACCCCGTGGTCACAGGCCTTCTGGGCTTCCTCCTAGCTCATTAGGATTACTAGTATAGTAACCCTCTTAAGTTCTAGGCTCTTCGGTACCTAGAACTTGACCCTCTCAACGGTCTGGAGGCCTATTTGCCCCCTAAAGGCCTCCTCTGTAACCCCCTGAAGGTCCTCGGGGCCTCTATATACTTTATAAATTATATAGGTTAATATAAGTTAAATGTATAGTAATTATATAATAGTTCCATTGAAATAAGATCTCTAGTATCTATTAGTTTCTAAGCCTATACTTCCCTAATACTAACTAACTCTCTTATAGAAAGTTAGGTTCTAAATTCTAAGATAAGCTATTAATTCTAGAATAGACCTACTATATAATTTATAGAAAAACTACATATATGTTGTCTATACCTCGCTATAAACTGCTATATTATACTACAATTGTTATATGCTTAGTTGAGCTTGTAACTACTAGATATTTAGTATAGCTAGTTTATAGAATGCTTAGAAATTATATTATTACTTAGAAGGGAGAGAGATAGAAGTAAATAATGTCCTTACTCATACTCCCACTTCTGGTATATATGTACCGCATACTTATTTCTAGGCTATGATGTCATTGCGGACCGACACATTATCCCGTTCCTTGTCTTTGCGCTGGTGCTGCCGACCCGACTTCTTCTGGTTCATGATCACAATCTGTAGCTCTATTTTGTCTCTGTCGATATGGGGGATACTGCACAAAAACAGATATTGGCGGTCAGTTGCTCAAACTAAATCGAGTGTGCTTGTTTGATTGTTGCTAACATGGTCCTCACCAGGCCGGTGCCGTAGCAGCCTTTACCGTAGATCTGCTCGTGTACCCCCTGGACACAATCAAGACCCGTTATCAGAGCCGGGTGTCGTATGGGAAAAATACGCCATACCAAGCCGCGAGAGGCCTGTACCAGGGCATCGGCAGCGTTGTTCTTGCGACACTTCCTGCCGGTGAGCCTGACCAACGTATAACAATTCGGCAACTGGGTGACTGACTCTCTTCCCAAACATGTAGCGGCAATATTCTTCGCGAGCTATGAGTCGGCCACCTCACTTCTTCGAGGCGCTTTTCCGTCCAGCGCCCCCGATCCAGTGATCCATGCCCTCGCCTCATCCGGCGCCGAGATGGCATCATGTATGGTGCTCACTCCCGCCGAAGTGATCAAGCAGAACGCACAAGTCTTACGGGAGTCGGATTCTCGTCCTCTTGGGCGGTCCTCATCCCTCCGGGCTCTTCACAGGTTGCGACATAGCGAAGGTGGCGCCGCCCGAACGTTGTGGAGGGGATACGCGGTCCTGGTTGCCAGAAACTTGCCGTTCACGGCGATCCACTTTCCGATGTTTGAGTTCTTTCGTGGATTCCTCTGGGAACGGCGGCAGGACCACTGGCCCAGCGCTTCTTCTGCGCTTGCCCCAAACGCGGCGGACGTGAGGTGGCCGCAGCGGACGATACGGAGCAAGGTGGAACGCGATGGCCTCCGGCCCCTTCTCGTTGAGACGGGCTTGGTAACCGGAAGTGCTGCGGCCGGTTCAGGCGCTCTCGCAGCCATCATAACAACGCCCGCGGACGTTGTGAAGACGCGAGTGATGCTTTGGGCTGGAACCCAATCGGACACATGGCCAAAGGAGAATGACCACACGGCTGGGTCGGCCAAGAGGAGTGCGGTTGGTGTTGCGAAAGTTATCTTCCGTGAGAGCGGGATCCGGGGGCTTTTTCGGGGTGCCACGCTGCGTGCGGCATGGGCCTCTCTCGGGAGCGGGCTTTATCTGGGTTCGTACGAGGTCACCAAGTCCTGGTTAAAGCATCGTCCTGCTTAGCCGCCGCTTCATGACCAAAGCTCCGGACGGGAGAAACATGCGGACTGCAGGTCCTGCAGGAGCTTGGATCGCCATTGCGTCAGACCGTTCCTCACGCCCGGCTTCCTGCTTCATCCATCCGCCAGGCCCAGCCAATAGTATTTTTTTTCCCGAGTACCTATACTCACCGTCCTCGAAGGAGGAGAAAAGATAGCTGGTAACGAGGTGAAAACTAGAAAATACAGAACACAGGGGTAATCGCCAACAAAGGCAAGCTTGGATGCGTGGCACACGCTCGAAACTCAAAATAGCCCCGCCGAGGTCAAGAGCGCCAAGGGTGCACAGCATCATAAAAATCCTTTGCAATTGCCACCCCGTCCTCCTCAGTGAATGCCTGACTCGAGGCGGAGATGGGCTCGAGCTTAAAACGATTGTTCATCCTTTCGCACCTGTTGAAGCTACGAATTGGACCGGGGTCTCCTGCGATGGCACCACCCTTGCAACCGATGGCGCGATCCGCTCGATTTCAGGAAACCCTTTCTTTTCAGTGCTAGACGAGTGAAGACCAACTGCACGGGTACGGTCGAGATTCGTGATTTGCCCAAGATATGTTACGTTCGCTGCCGTGTTCCGAGTGTGTCCGACTCGCTATATATGATACGCGTGTCCTCAACCAGTCGACTTTTCCTCCCCCCTCCTCCTCACCACATTGACAGCCGCTGGCAAAGGCATTGACCGTATAACCTCGTTTCCCCGTTTCCCCGTTTCCCCATTTGCCCAAACCACCCCTTCCTCTCTTCTCGCACTCGCTGAACTTCTCGTCCCCCATTCATTCCCCACTGCCAGCCATGGCTACCCTGAAAGGGCCGGTAGCCAAAGCCCAGTCCTTCCGACAGCCAGATATACTCGGTATCAAGGGCCCGGCTGTTGCGCAGAGCCGCAGCCAGAACCGATACCTTATTGTTTCGCCATACCATGAGCCGGAGCATCTTCTCGACCTCCAGAGCCTCGACAGTCCGGAGCATCAACTTTTAGCACTTGCTTTGGTCAACATGAAGTGCGTGCGAGACGATTATGCAACATCGCCATATATTGAGACATTCAACTGGGATGAACTCATCGAAGGCCTCCAGGCACTTGTCCGGGAGATCAACCACACATGGAAGGAGACTTCCTTCTATGTCGTTGCCTTTCGCTCTCAGATACCCCCGACCACAGTCTATGCAGAGCTGGGCTCGCTGGACAAAGCGGCCCATGCAGAGGCCACAGCAAGCGGCGGTTTTCTCAAGTATGTCTGACCTTATCTCCCCCAACTGCCGACCAGGGAGGGGCAGACCGCTAACACTCGTTGCAGGTACTGGTTTGGGAACCCCGACGCTGAAGGCCGCAACTTGGCGACATGCATATGGACATCGCAGGAAGACGCAAGGAAAGGAGGTACGGGCCCAGCGCATAGGAAAGCGGCTGTCGCGGCGCGGTCCCTATACTCATCTTGGAAGATCGACCGCCATAAACTGACCATCGAGGATGGGGTCAAAGGCTGGAGTATCACGGACTGGCTTGATTGAAGCGCGGGCTTGGGAATAGGCGAACGAAACCGCTACAACAGTGTCTCGGTCCTCTGGAGTTTGTTTGTTGATTTGGGTTCGCAACAAGGATATCCATAGAGTGTGTAGAGTTTAAACAGAGACGATAGAACGGAGTTTTGTGGTAAGACTGAGAGTGGTCCTGTCGCTGGTTTCGTTCAAAGTTCCGACCGAAGTTGAGTTCCGACCACAAAGGCGACAAGCTTTAAGGAAAAGAGAGAAATGTCCAGGGCACTCGACCACCCCTCTCGCGGGGCAGTCGTCAATTTAAGGCTGCGAAAACGAATCCGGAACAGCCTCGACGTGGGGGAAGCGTGGGATGCGGCTGCCGAGCGTCAAATCATCAAGCAGCCTCGATTCTATTGGAGGGGCATCGCGGTTCCGGGCAGCGAGAAATAATATCACCGTTGCCAGAAACTATAATATACCGAGCTGTTGATTTGCATGCTTATCCATGATCGCAGAGCGTCCGGCACGATGGATTGCATCCGCTGATTTCGCTGACCGGCAGAGACAGAGAGCGAGCGGAGCATTGTTCCAGTCGAAGCCTGCTGAGGCGGGGGAAATTCGCGCTACACAGTACGTAACCCATACCACGCCACAGCTCCAGCCACACCAGACTTTGGTTCTGCCGGAGATTCCCGCTCCTGACTCCCTTTCAAGCCACACTTTGGCCTGCGCGCCCACAAACTGAGGTTCGCTAGCGAGATTTCCGAAACCCTTGAAAAGTTGCAAGGCCTAGCCAGTTAGCGACCGACCGGACAAAGACAACCGCACCGATTTCGCAAGACCACCGACTTCAACGATATCGCGAAATCAGTATTCCGGCACCATGGCGGATTCGCAGAAGGATGTGCCGTTCAAGTCGGTCCAGGTCGAGTCACTTGTACGTGGCGAACCCAAGGCCCAGCCCCGCCAATGTTTGTTGTGCTGACATGGTGGCAGGTGGTGATGAAGATTGTGAAGCACTGCTCGTCGAGCTTCCCGACTACCGCCACAGGATCCATCGTGGGTATGGACAACAATGGCCTGCTGGAGATCACCAATGCCTTTCCCTTTCCGACGGCCGATGCCGCCACCACCGACGGCCACCAGTCCGATGCATCGAGTCTCGCTGCCGCCGCCCCGCGCGCGAAGGCCAATATCGCCTACCAGAAAGAAATGATCAGACACCTCAAGGAGGTCAACGTGGATGCCAACAACGTCGGCTGGTATACCAGCGCCACCATGGGCAACTTTATCAACCTCAGCTTCATCGAGAACCAATACCACTACCAGCGGGACAACGACAAGACCGTCGCGCTTGTCCATGACGTGAGCAGGAGCTCTCAGGGTGCCTTGAGCCTTCGCGCTTTTAGGCTGTCGACGGAATTCATGGCGGCCTACAAGGAGGGGAAGTTCACAACTGAGAGGTGAGTGGGGATTTGGTCGACCTTCATTCTCTTGCTGGACCAGCGCTGACCCAAATCATGAAACAGCCTGCAAAAGTCCAAACTGTCGTTTAGGGACATCCTCACCGAAGTTCCTGTAGCTGTACACAACTCTCACCTTCTCACTACGTTCCTCCACCAAATCCCCGCGCCACCACAGTCAGCCGAGATCCCGCTCCCGGCCTCTCTCGACGACATCCGGCGCGACCCCGCCCAGTTACCCGCCCACCCGTCCTTCGACACCCTGGATCTTTCAATCGATCCGTTCCTCGAGAAGACTTGCGACCTGCTGCTCGACAGCATTGAGAGCCACTACGCCGACCTGAACAACCATCAGTACTACCAGCGCCAGCTGACGCGCGAGCAGTTCAAGATCACGCAATGGCAGGCGAAGCGGAAGGCAGAGAATGCTGCGCGCCTGGCGGCCAAGCAGCAGCCCCTGCCCGAGGATGAGTGGCAGAGACTGTTCAAGCTGCCCCAAGAGCCCAGCCGGCTCGAGGGCATGCTCAACGCCAGGCAGGTTGACCAGTACAGCAAGCAGGTGGACAGCTTCACGGCAACCATTACCTCAAAGATGTTTGCTGTGAGGGGAAACTTGCTCCCCGAATAACTGGGGCTCTCGAGGGACATGCGTGCGGCAGTGTGAAAGAGTGGATGATGGTGGCTGGGGATATCTTGACTGCATTAGGTCTGGCGTTCCGGGTCAATGGGCTTGTTTGTTAGCTTACCGTAGTTTCCGGGCCAGCCATGATACCTATTGCTTGGGGCTCTTTGGGTTTCCAAATTCCGCGAGCCGTGAAGTAGGGAAGCGTGGAATCGACTGAGCGGCACGCATGATTATGGAAAAAAAAAACACAACTGAGTTGCGGCTAGGCTATAGTTTTTTGCTGCTGCACGATGAAATTAAAACGTTGATGACATTCTCCGCCCGGCGTGATATGTTAGTGGTCCTCGACTCCGTGTTCGAAGTCTCCGTAGGATCCCGGAGTTTGATTTCTCGGAGTCGGAGTCGAACAAAGTGAGGGGCCCCGCCGAGCACCGAAACTTTGGTTGCACTCCAGAACCTTTCCGGCAGGCTGTGGGGATAATCACCGAAAGTGGGCTAGTCAGCTCGGTCCTTTCCTTCACCGATCTTTTCCCCCACCCCGCCGTTCGATACCTTTTCCTCCCCTCTCTCTCAAATCTCGTTCCAATCCTCCCACCTTCTTTCCATTCCCCTCTCAAGCTGCTCTAACCAGAGGTGAGTAAACAAGACCATACATAGCCGATTACAATCCTACCATCACCCGGCATCGCTATCTCTTAACCCCTCTCCCTCTGTTCGTTCTCTTTTCCTTTCCGGTGTTTTCCATCGGCGCGGGCGATTAACGCCGGAACCCTTGTGGCCCAATTACAATACGACCCCTCACTCACCCCGCCAATTCGGTGCCCCTCTTTAAAACTGAGCCTTTTAGCCCAGCCCACATCTGATAAATTCCTGTCGTTCCTTCACCCGGCCTGATTCTTTTGCTTTGACCTGACCATACTCGCCCCCTCCCAGAATCACCTCCTACGCCTTCAGAATGTCTGCTCCCGCGCACAAGTTCAAGGTCGCCGACCTGTCCCTCGCTGCCTTCGGGCGCAAGGAGATTGAGCTGGCCGAGAACGAGATGCCTGGCCTCATGTCCATCCGCAAGAAGTACGCTGAGGACCAGCCCCTGAGCGGTGCCCGCATCGCTGGTTGCCTGCACATGACGATCCAGACGGCCGTCCTGATTGAGACTCTCACCGCCCTGGGCGCCGAGGTCACATGGTCGTCGTGCAACATCTTCAGCACGCAGGACCATGCCGCCGCTGCCATTGCCGCGGCCGGCGTCCCTGTTTTCGCCTGGAAGGGTGAGACGGAGGAGGAGTACAACTGGTGCCTGGAGCAGCAGCTTGTCGCCTTCAAGGATGACAAGAAGCTCAACCTCATCCTGGACGATGGTGGTGATCTGACCCACCTCGTGCACTCCAAGTACCCTGAGATGCTCAAGGACTGCTACGGCGTGTCCGAGGAGACCACGACGGGCGTTCACCACCTATACCGCATGCTCAAGAAGGGCGAGCTGATTGTCCCCGCCATCAATGTCAACGACTCGGTTACCAAGTCCAAGTTCGACAACCTCTATGGCTGCCGTGAGTCGCTGATTGACGGCATCAAGCGTGCTACCGACGTCATGATTGCCGGCAAGATCGCCGTCGTGGCTGGCTTCGGTGACGTCGGAAAGGGCTGCGCCATGGCCCTGCATGGTATGGGTGCCCGTGTGCTCATCACCGAGATCGACCCCATCAATGCCCTCCAGGCTGCTATGGCTGGCTACGAGGTTACCACCATGGAGAAGGCCGCCAAGGTTGGCCAGATCTTTGTCACGACCACTGGCTGCCGCGACATTCTTGTGGGCAAGCACTTCGAGGCCATGCCCAACGATGCCATCGTCTGCAGTATGTCCCGTTCCTACACTTTACCCCTTCCCTCTTAGCTTCGCCTTTTTCTACGTGCTGACTTTGCGTTCTAGACATTGGCCACTTCGACGTTGAGATTGATGTTGCTTGGCTCAAGGCCAACGCCCAGTCGGCTCAGGAGATCAAGCCCCAGGTCGACCGGTTTCTGATGAAGAACGGCCGCCACATCATCCTGCTGGCTGAGGGCCGCCTAGTCAACCTGGGCTGTGCTACCGGCCACAGCTCCTTCGTCATGTCTTGCAGCTTCACCAACCAGGTGCTCGCTCAGATCATGTTGTACAAGAGCAACGACGAGGCTTTTGCCAAGAAGTACGTCGAGTTTGCCAAGAGCGGCAAGCTCGAGAAGAAGGTCTATGTTCTGCCCAAGATTCTCGACGAGGAGGTCGCCCGCCTCCACTTGGCTCACGTCAATGTTGAGCTTTCTGCTCTGACCCCCGTCCAGGCTGAGTACCTCGGTCTGGATGTTGAGGGTCCCTTCAAGAGCGACCAGTACGTTCCCACCTTGTAACATGGCTGACACCATTCGACTGTTGCTGACAAACGAACAGCTACCGCTACTAATTCGGCGTATGCCGTATCCCCAGCCCGTTTGAGGGCTGCCGCGGGGGGATAGAATTTCTCACTATAGATCTTCAACACTTCGGATCCTAGATGGATCATAGCGGCATGGTTAGAGTGGTTTTCAGAGCATTGTTTTTCAACAGGCATGACTTGCATGGCACACAGGGTTCGGGAAGGGTATAAAAGGCAAAGGGGGTCTGGTACACATTTTCAACAAAAGTACGGCGTTGGCTTTGGCATGATATCCCACCCACGCCCACCGGGAGGCGTTTAACTTGGCTTGTCACGTTGGTTTTCTGTTAGAAGCAGACAAGCAGAAGATGATAATGACCCCGTCAACCGGGGTCCAGAGAATACAGGCATTCCGTGCTCGGTATTATTGTTTGTGTTTTATCTGTGCGTGCCCGTCTGGACCACTGCCCGGGCCTGGGGTTGAGGCTGGCCTTTCCCGTCAGTTAGTGTGCTTGGTGTCTCCCATGCGTATCTCGCCAATCGGGGGAGAACGGCGGGGCTGTCCTCCCAAGGCAACGTGGAGCAGGTACGCTGCCGGCCGATCTTCATTGACCGAAGTCGGGGTGCTGCTGAGCTCTTCCCCCGCAGCAACTTGGAGACGTTGCATGAACCACGCAATCGGGTCACACACGCACACCATCACGACTTCCAAGACGACTCATAAATAAATCACCCTACTGGTATCTCACCTCCACACGACATCTTTGCTTGTGCAAGCCCTAGCTGACAATCCGTTTATTATGCAACTCAGCTAGGGTCCGTCCACGTTCAAGACAGGTCAGGTAGTAAACAGGAGGAACAGGTACAGCAGGCCATCGACATGTCGATCAATAGTGATGAGCGGCCCAGGGTGCTCTTGCTTGGTGTTATTGAGCAGTAGGTACTCATTCGCCCCCTTGAGCTGTCCAATCCAGTCCATGTCGTTATTACAAGGGGCGGGTTATCCGCGGAGCAAGATAATGAATGAGAAGAATAAAGGAAGGGGGTCTGATTTTTGAAGACAAGAGTAGAAGGGGATGGAAGGGTAGAATACGTGAAGCGGGTAACGAGAGGGTGGGCAACTGGTGTGTGGGAAAGGACACTGCTGCACCGCAACCCAACTTCTTCGCCGCCATTTCGCCCCTTTTACAGTCCGGGGTTCCCTGGGTGTCTCCTATGCCACGGCCAAACATCACAGAAAACCCCAGAACAATACTTGGACTGCTAACTAGGGTTTAACAGTGCGCACACATCATGGGCCTCGATCGCCGAGGTCGCCGAGATCCTGACACCCAGCTCGACAAACCGTGCCGACTTTCTGGAGGAAGCATCATCGGGGGCATTTGATGGTTGCATCGCCGCCTACCGCACGTTTGACAGCTTCAAGGTGACAGGTAGAATCGACGCCGAGCTTCTCGCAGCCCTCCCTCGCTCTCTCCGGTTCCTCTGCCACAATGGCGCAGGCTATGATCAGGTGGACGTCCAGGCCTGCACTGCCCACGGCGTCCGAGTGTCGAACACGCCGACGGCCGTCGATGACGCAACTGCCGACATGGGCATGTTCCTCCTCCTCGGCGCGCTCCGTAACTTGTCCATGGGGATGGCGGCACTCCGAGCTGGGCAATGGCGCGGAGTGAACCCCCCTCCCCTGGGGCATGACCCCCAAGGCAAGGTTCTGGGTATCCTTGGAATGGGCGGCATCGGTCGGAACATGGCCAAGAAAGCGCTGGCATTTGGTATGAAAATCCGGTACAACAACCGAACGAGGTTGGAGGCTGGGATCGAGGAGGAGATCGGGGCTGAGTATGTCAGCTTCGACAAACTACTGGCAGAGAGCGACGTCCTAAGTCTCAACCTACCACTCAATGTGAGAGAGATATTCTCCTGCACAACCCTCCCCCCCCACCCTTCTTCCCTCTCCGAGATACTGATTTATCCATAGCCAAACACCCGGCATATCATTGGACAGGGTGAATTCTCCAAGATGAAACAGGGCATTGTGATCATCAACACGGCACGGGGCGCCGTGATGGATGAGGCTGCCCTTGTTGCGGCCCTTGACTCGGGGCAGGTCAGCTCGGCCGGTCTCGATGTCTATGAAGAAGAACCAGATATCCACCCAGGCCTGCTCGTCAATCCCCGCGTTCTCCTTGTCCCACACATGGGCACATGGACCGTCGAGACGGAGACCAAGATGGAGGAGTGGTATGTCCTCCTCGACGATTGTTGACTGTGCAGGGACCCTCTAACGTAGCGGTGTAGGACCATTAGCAATGTCCGCATGGCTATTGAACAAGGGCGGTTGCGCAGCATCGTTCCTGAGCAGCGGAATGTTTGAAGACGAGGCTGGAAGAAGGCAAGCAAGCACCCCGAATAGGTAGACGGATCGGTATAGAAGACCATACATTGCGGGTGAACCTCATTTCCATCTAGGCGGTCCGAGTCTAGGATCCAAAAGAATTAATTTAGTTCCCAGCGGGATTGTCATGGTTGGACCGGATTCTAACGTGGGATCTGCTTCAAACCCCTCATTCGCACGAGGCAGCTGTTATTGCCTACCTTACCAGCCCAGCATGTGGGACTCGCCAACTCGAGATCACTTAGTCGTTTTTCTTGCGTCGACATACGCCAAAATATCGGATATGAAAAGTCTAGAGGTCCGGTCAATCCTTGACACAGACGTTTCTTCTACCCCAGAGGACGAATTCCCACCCAACGCCTAAAGCTGATGCAGCCTAGCCTCTCTATGACAATGTACAAGCAATTCAAATAGAGACATCCCGGTAGAGAAAACCCTCCGAAAAAAAAAGACACCCCGTCAAAAATGAAGGCCCCCACCCCCGGGGGAAGCGGAATTTTAGCGGCCAGAGGTGCGGCTCCTTCTCACCTCTCCACCAGCAAGCAACTCCGCCGGGCCCGACACCAAGTTGTCAAAGTAAATACTCGGTAAGCGAGACATACCGCTCCAGCTTAGCCCCTAATTCCTGCCAGTGGTTTTATGGACATTGACACCAGGTCGGACAAAGGCGCGGCAAGCAAGATCGGCGAAGCGGCGGACCACGTTGGTTGTGCCGCCTGACCCGCCAGACGAAGTTGACTCGCCCCGAATAAACCTTGTTGCGACGGCAAGCTTGCTGCGAGGGTCAGACTCGTCCAGATGCGAGGGCACCGTCTGCTCGTTCCAGGACGCATCCCAGTGCGCCGTGTACTCTCTCAGCACTGCAATGCTGTAGAGCACATCTCGGTTCTCCCGACCATCCAGTCGGGACCTCATCACATTGAGGCAGCCCTCCCTGGCCGAGACATTGCCAGGGGAAGCAGAGGCATGGTCTTGGAGAAGGTAGTTGGCTAGGTGGTACCAGAATTCGAATTCGGTTCTGCGGGGCGTGTTGGTGGTGCTCGCGGGTGTGGGCGCTGAGAGAGGGTTGCTGGTGAGCGTTTCGCCCGAAATAAGGGACTCGAAAACATGCAGGCGACCGCGTGCTTCCCCGAGATCGTCCTCGACAGGGGCCGGACCCGAGAGTTTTTGATCTTGCAAATGGGAGGAGGCTGAGAAAGGAAGGCAGGCGAGGGCCCAGACGACGCACGTTTCGAGGTGGCCGGCATGTACCATGTCCGCAGGATCGGTGCTTTGAATCTTGTTTATGGTTTGGACGAATGAAGCAAAAAGTGAAATGAGGTTTTGGTTGCTGTAAAGCACGGCTGCAGGGTTTGTCGCCGTCCCCCGGGACGCAAAGTCATACCAGCGTGTTTCGAAGAAGGAGGTAAGGCCTGGGACGTAGACCTCGTAGTAGAGCTTGGTGATCTCGTCGAGAATATGGGCGTGCGGCGGCGAGCTCGGCGGCTGGGGGGCCGGTCCCCCCAGGGCTATGAGCTCATCAACCTTCATCTTCTTTGCTGGTGAACTTGTATGAGCCGACATGATCTCCCGCGACTGAGGCTGGGAAAGCGCAGACAAAGTGGAAGGGGAGGATGGGGTGCCACCTCGCAAATGGTTCAAATCACCAGCGCCCTGCTCCGCGCCAGCGGCTGTGTTGGGTTGTTGGTATCGGGGAGGCCGTGTGCTCGTTACACTTGGGGCGTCGGAGCCTTGCAGCGCCGGGTCGATCGCAGCCGAGTAGAGGTAGGCCGGTTCGGTTTTGACGTTTTGCGAGGTGCTCGTTACGACCGAGTCGGGCGGTAGGCTCGATGGGAGAGGGGGCGGGTAGGACGTTTGGTATGGATGGTGCGCGGCCGACGACGGCACAGTCGGTGCGGGAACAGCGGGGGCGGGGGCGGGGGGCTGGCTGTTACTGCTGGGAGCAGGTTGGATGACGGCTGGGCCTTGCTGTTGTTTGAAGATGGGATCGTAGCCGAGACATTCACGCTTCGATTTTTTGCAGTTGTTGCACGTCGGGTGCGCCTCGTCGCACTACGCCAGACAATTCAAAGTTAGAATGCAACGAGCAGACGGGCGCTGCGTGGGGTTGGCCCGAGTTGATAGTAGAGAAGTGGTTGGCCAGAGGTGGCCGAATTGGCAATGTCGTCGTGGTAGGCGGGGGGGGGGGAGAGGGGTGGTTTCGGCGGCGTTACTTGCGGCTCGAGCTTGGGAAAGTGGCTTGCTCGCTTCAGCATGCCTAGCTCCGAAGTCACCTCGGGTGACAGCAAGCGAAAGCCAAAGTTACCAGGGAGGTTGACACGGGAGACGCCTCCGGTCTAACCACACAACCCAGTTTCTCTGCCGCATAGAGGAAGCCCTTTGGCAATCTAGGCCAAAAGAATGTGCACCCGGATTTTGGGTCCAGGCAAATTCACAGGGCAAAAAAGCCAGAGACATGGGACGAAGCAGGAACGAAATGAGCAAAACACATACCTTTATTCTACGCTTGCGGCAGGTCAGACAGCCAGTTTTTGTGCGCCGTTTGATCTCCTGTTGGCCGCAGCGACAAGGCCGCTGTTAGCAGGTCGACTTCATTCTATCGCGATTGGGGGCTAGGGGCCGTCGACGTTGTATCGGTACCTTTTTGTGTCTTCCTCCGCTCAAGGCAATGCGTGGATCATGGGCCAGGCCCGAGGGAAGAGGGAAGCGCATCGCGTTGGGATCCGAGATGCCGTACATATGAGCATGTGGGTGAACGGCGTAATATCCCATAGGAGCGGGTGCGGGTGCGGGCGCCATTGGAGCTGCCATGTGGGTGCTCAGAGAAAGCCCGTGCTGCGGCTGCGCCTGTGGCTGCCCGTGATCGAGCGTTCGCATGCTGGGAAGAGTGGTGGGAGTTGGCCGGAAGGGGTCGGCAGCGTATGTGTAATGCGGCATGCCGGCGGGCGGGTAGGATACCGGACTCGCGTACGTCGCGGGCTGGCGAGGCGGCCGGGGCGGCGGTTGCGTGTTGGACATGTCGGAAGGGATTGGTGCCGGCACGTCACGATTGTGCTGCGCCGCGTCCCGGGAGCTGTGGGAGCTGTGGGAGCTGTGGGAGCTGTGGGAGCTGTGGGCGGTGCGGCTGTTTTGTGTCGAGTCTAGAGGGTTTGCAACCGACGCGTGATTATGGGAGCTAGTGTTGACCCTCGAGACACCATCGGATGCGGCTTTCTCGATGATAACGCCAGAGCTGCGTCGGCGGCGGCTGTCGATGGAATGCGCACAGCTATCGGTACTCGGCGCGTCGCTGGTTTGCAACAAACTGGGAGGTGACTGCCTGTCTAATCGCGTTTGCTGTTGGTGTTGCTGCTGCTGCGGCAGGTCGTGGTAATGCTTTTGCACAAGCGCGTCAAGATCTGGCTGCACACGCGGCTGGACGGGAGCCGAGTCCAGAGACGACTGCAGGCGCAACGGGGATGGTTCGGGGGGTTGAGCCATGATGGGAATTTAATTAGTTTTTTTTATGGAGCCACGATTCCATGACCCTAAAAAAAACCGACCAGGGGAGAACGCGACCCTGGGCCGGGTTTCCTGCGTGGACTGACCTTGCCTGTTGTTGGTGTGGCTGCTTTCTCTCAAATTCACAACGATGCGCAAGGTACGAAGTACATTGGTTGGTACCTCATATGCGCGCTTCGAGCTTGCTGAGCGGCGGCGTCTGTTCCGAGTCTGTCACTTCCTCAAGCCACCTCGACCCTGCGCCTGCCCCCCTGTCCTGGCCGGTGCTCCTTGAGCCCCTGGCCCGCTAGGCACGTTTGTAGGTATGCACGATCCCGGGCGCCCTGGATCCCCGTTCAGAACCGAGCAGTTGTGTTGTGCACCGAGGCTTCGTACCAAGGAGCGATCTACCTGGGCATTCCCCTGTCCCTCTTCTGCCGTGTCCGCCGTGAGCTTTTGGCTCTCATCCGCTCAAGAATCCTGCTAGATGAGGCCGGGGCCAAGAGCCCGATTCGATTTCCACTTGCCAGGGGGTTGGCGGATATGGAAAGAGGAAAAAGGAAGTGGGCCTCGACCTCGGCCGGGGCAGCATAAAAGTGACGACGTGAAAGAGGGAGGGTTGACGTGCGGCCACAGCAACCCTACTTGTCCGCAAGCAGTACAAATCCGTAGAGTTCTTGTATCTGGACGGTGTTTTGTCTGGGATTTCAGGCGGCGGGCCAGCCGTGTCTGTCAATCGACTGGCAGATTTGAAAAGCCGACTTGATGGCTCGATTGAGCAACTCGATGGTGTGTCGGCTATCTGTTTTCTTGCTCCCCCTTCGCAAGTGCTCCCTGGAACCGACACGGGCAGAAGCGAGCGCGGAAGTAGGAGTGGGTCATTGGCGGATCATTGGGGATGGCAGCCGAGACGAAGGTTGGTAAACGGTTATGGTCCGTGCCATCAACGTTCCAGGTTGTCAACGAAGTCTTCAATTTCGTACGTGAGTTCAGGCCTTCTCCGCCAATCGAGAGGACCTTTGCCTTTAGAGGAATTGATTTTTTTTCTTGGTTTAATAAGTATCGTTATAAACAACCTTCTATGAGTAGAAAAACCTCTGTTGAGCAAGTATACCTCAAACACCACTCAAATCGTGTTTTTGGAGATGACTTGTTGCAGAGGTCCGATGTACGGATACTACGTCGCACTGTGAACGGGGCCTGGGTAGGCACAAACCAAGCAGCGGAGTTCAATTTTCCACTCCGGAAACAACAAATAACTCATCCATGACGGGCCGGGAATTAATTTTGACTTGACATTCAGAGCACTTTAAAAGGGCATGGACGGGAGTTTCCACAGGATACGGCCAACCGGTGCGAGCCAAGCGAGTTATCATAACACCAAGCGCATTGGTCATTGTCCTTTCTGATAGTCTTGATCCCAAACTCGGCCAAAGTAGCCAGCTGTTGGAAGGTTCTCCGTCTTTGCTCGACACCCAATAATCGGCCGTTTTTGGGGGGCCACGCAGGTACTCGTTCGAATCAACAGCAAGCATTGAGCCGCTCGGGCCCGCCTCGGGGCCTTGTGCGGCCAACCTGGCTTTCACGAGCCTCCTCCAAGGGGCCGGGAGAGGGCGACAACATCACACCCTTCCCTCCGCATAGCCACACAACTAGCCTGTTAATGGGACGCAGAACCGAGAAGAGGGCAACTATTTCGGTACTCATTGGGCTTTCGTCGTCTTGGCGTCTTTGGCATGTGTGCATGATGCCATCGCCGCCGACCCTTCCATGGCGGCCATATCGCAACACTTCCACAACCAGTCATAGGTGATGGACGACAGTCCTGAAGAGCTGGTTTTGATAGCCTAGCTCGCCTGTTGAGTGCCGCGCGGCTTAGAACGATTTAAGCGCTGGCCGTGCTGGTTGATTCGCGCCGACCATGATGCTGCTCCGAGACTTGACGCGGCCTGACCTGGCAGAGGGCAGAGGGCAACGGCTTTCTCCACGACCCCCTAGCCGTTTGTCTGAGATGAAACAAGTCGACTTGCAGCCTCGCTTATGCCCGATAGAAAAGCCCCGATCCTCCCACACTTTGGGGTACATTTTGTCTCGATACTCGCTCGCTTGACCACCTCGGCTTGGAAGCCCCCCCCGGCCAACTAGTGTACGAAGACACACTAGCGGGCTGGACCCGCAGTTCTGCTTTGCGCCTTCACCGTCAACATACATAAACCAGGTGAATTGGAGCGAAGAAACCGCCATCAGGGGCCGGGTAACCCCCACTTCACGTGCCAGTGTTCTACTGTGAGTATGTCGTACTCGAGGACACAACGACCGCCGTCCATTTTTGTCCTTGGCTTCCCGTCCATCCCCTCGGCGGCCGCCTCCACTCTGGGTCGGTTGTTCTTCTTCACCCCTTCCCCTTCATCCGCTTTGCCTCGCATGAATTGTAAATGTGGCTGGATCGACTCTATCTCCACATCTGTGCCGTCCAGCTCGCGGTTTCCCGGCGGATGGGAAGCGCCGGACGGATTGTTACGCAGGCTGCAGCACGGGAACACTTCCCGCGACTTCGGCCAGGGTGACGGGGCTCTCGGAGAAATTTCTGGGTTTTGGCTGATTTGACGTGCGAGTTTAGCCTCTAATGGTTGCTGTGGCCTCGCCTTTGCCTGGGTGCTGATCCGTGGATGCTGGGCTCTGATCCCCGCCAAGGCGCGCTTCGACACCTCGTTTCTGTCTGATGCATATGCGACCTCGTGGGCGCTCTGCTTTTCTGGGCCGAGAGTGCGACGCTTGTTCCGCTGTTGGGCTTTCCATCGGCTTCGCTGGAGCACGCTCTCGGATCCTCCAGACCTTTCTACCTACGGATACAACAAGGCATATTCTGGAACTCGCAGGTCGTGTAGATATCGGATTAGTACTTGGAGGTACGAAATGTAACTACATACGTACACGGAATCCATGAAGAGTTCCGGCCCCTGGGCCGTCGCGCAGGGTCTCGTTGTGGGGCTCCGCCTCAATCGGTCCGGCTTTGCGGGCCGGTCAGGCCAGCACCCAGCCCAAGACGACGAGCATGCTTCGCCGTGATGAGGCCGAATGGTGGCCATCGGTCATGCTCGACCATGCGTTGTGCCGTGGTCAGTTCCTCCTCTGAAGCCTCTCCAAGCCTTTCGACCTCGTCGGCTTGCCAGCGCCAAAGACAAGAACGACGCCTTGTTTTCGGGACACCGCTTCCGGGCCATGTCGAACTCGTAGACACTGGTGGAATCAATCCCTCTCTCGGCCGCAATGTCTAGCCAGCTGCGGGTGGCACCCATTTCGGCTTTCTCTTCTGTTGATCCGGCTGAGGTCTTTCTTACTATTGCCGAGTTCTGTCTGAACATTTCAGTCGATGTTGAACTCAAAATAACTCGTCTATGTGGCCAGCCCAATCCCAGGTTGGTTCTGAAATATCAGTGATGCGGTTGCTGGGATGCTGCTTTGGGTATCGAGTGCGTATCGTGTGCTCGATACCGTAAATTCCTCGTTTCTGTTCCACAAAACAAGATGAGAATTGGCAAGTATAGGTAGCCACGTTGCAGTTCTAGCCCATACGCTCTCGTGTTGCCGAGAAGACACTGATGAAGATTTCGGGAAGCTGTCAGTTAACGTTACGTCGTCCAAAGTGCGTTGAGTCGGACAGATTACAAGTCACAACCTGGAGGTGGGCCAATCAATCGGTAAGCGAGCGCGGGGCGGGGACGCAGTGACGCCACAATCTGGCAGTCAGCCGCCTTATCCGTACTAAGTACAATGGAAACTTGCCAATTCGCTATCCAATGTGACGACGCTGGTGACTGCCACAACGGCCAGGACGAGAGCGTTGCTGCGGTTGCTACGACTGCGATTTTCGGCTATTTCCCAAGCTATTCACAATTCGGCACACTGGCGGGCATATTGTGGACCAATTCGGCGGCTCGGTCGAGGGACACTGCAACCCCAACAAAGGGTGCAGAGCTCCCAAATTCGGACGCGATGACCCAACCTTCGTCGTTGCCACCTCTCACCCCCCAGTTCTGTTTCTCGACGTCTGCTCTGCGAGGTATGACTAGGCGCGCACAACCTGTGTTATCATCACTGGAGCTGACCTTACAGCAGAGTTCCTCAGGCTATCGCGGAGCTCGATCGATGACACCATCACCCAGAACCTGAATGCGCTAGAGACACCTGCCAAGGCGGGGTTCGATCCAACCTCGACGTCGCGACTCGGCCACCGGCCCCTATCGCACCAGATTGATGCAACCGCATGCCATGCCTTCAAGAACAAAGTTCTCTTCCCGTCATGGCAGGCCCGTGCCGATGTTCTGAGCTATTGCACGCTGGTCGCCACGAGCCCTGACCCAGACGACCCGGAGACTGCGCTGAGGGAGGCGGAGCAAGAGAAGAATAGGGAGCGGGTTGTCGACGAAAGGCTCGATCCGTACTCGGCGCGATTCTTCCCTAGGGAGGCGCGTACCGAGCAGCTGGCCAACATTCTCCGGCAGGAGATGGGGATAGAGAATATCGTCCGGTACAGGACATGGGACGTAGTTCGGCGAAGATGTGGAGAGTCGGCCTCTGGCGCTTGGGAAGACGCCCTGGCAGATTGGCGAAGGTCTAGGGTATCACCAGAAGGGAATCAATGAGAACGTCGTGTCAAAAATACTTCTGTACAAATAGTTAGCGGGTTAACCGGGTATTTTGGAAATGTGTACAATAAATAGAACGCGAGTTTCTCCTCAGCTGAATCAATGTTTGCTCAGTCCAAACCGTGTTTGTTTCCATAGGTAATTAGAGGCGCTTATAGCACCTTGTATAACAAGAGAACGACGGCTAGGCGGAGCGTCTTTGAACATTTAGACTCGTTCAATATCGGCCCTCAGAGCGTCCGAGGTTGCCAAGAACGGAACGGGAGCTCTGCCGCGAGCTCCGAGCCCGGACAATGGTGGGGCAGCCGCCGGTGGGGCTCACGGCTCGTCCTGCCAAGCCCTGAAATCTGACCCCAATCCAATGGATGCCGCTCGCTGCAGTCTGCAAAGTGCAACACCAGCACCGAGCCGGCGACCACAACTAGTCGACGCCACGAGCGCTGCGTTTCCAACCCCGGACGAAGTTGCCTGTTACGTCCAGTTTCCAACCGCTACACGTCATTTGAAACCCACTCCAACCATCCTATCGTTTGCTGTCAAGCGCCGTCCTCGAGCTCAACCGACGTCAGAAGCATTGTGCCGCCCCGCAATCCAATCCCGATGCCGCCGCAAACCCTCAGTACGCGAGAGGCCAACCTCTTTCGTACCGTCATCCGCCACTATGAAGACAAGCAGTACAAGCGCGGCTTGAAGGCCGCCGAGCAGATTCTCAAGAGGAACCCCAAGCACGGGGATACAATGTCGATGAAGGCCCTGATTCTCAATGCTCAGGGCAAGACCGACGAGGCATTTGCGCTTGCCAAGGAGGCCTTGACGATCGATATGAGGTCCTACATCTGCTGGCACGTCTACGGCATCCTCTACCGCACCAACAAGAACTTCGACGAGGCCATCAAAGCTTACAAATTCGCCCTGAAGCTCGAGCCGGATTCGCACCAGATCCAGCGTGACCTGGCAGTCCTGCAGGCGCAGATGCGCGACTACCAGGGCTACGTCCAGAGCAGGCTGGTTATGCTCAAGGCGAGACCTCAGGTGCGCCAGAACTGGACTGCCCTTGCCATTGCCTACCACCTCGAGGGCAACCTCCAACAGGCCGAGAACATCCTCACCACTTACGAAAAGTCCATGACCACGACTCCGCTGAAGACCGACTTTGAGAACTCAGAAGCGCTTCTGTACAAGAACTCGATCATTGCTGAGATGGGCGATATGGAACGGGCACTCGAGCACCTTGAGACCGATTGCAAGCACTGCCTGGACCGGCTGGCTGTCATGGAATTACGGGCGCACTACCTCGCGCAGCTCGGCCGCAAGGAGGATGCGGCAAAGGCATATCGGGCACTGCTGGATAGGAACTCGGAACATCCAGACTATTACAAAGGCTTGGTCGACGCGCTTGGAATCCCGGCTGACGATGAAGCGGCTTTGAAGGCCATCTACGACGAGTATGCCGCTAAATACCCTCGCTGTGATGCCGCGCGGCGTCTTCCCTTGGACTTCTTGACTGGTGGGTGGCCGCTCTACTCTGGTAGTGAAAACTGCTGCTGACCTGGTCTCCAGGCGACCGTTTCCGCGAAACTGCCAAGGTTTACTTGACTCTGATGTTCGATAAGGGCGTTCCTTCTACGTTTGCTAATCTGAAGCATCTATACTCTGACCCGCTCAAAAAGGATGCCCTGCCTCTCTTGGCCGAGGAGTACCTTCAGGAACATGCCAGTGGCTCGGCCGCCGAAGGCCAGGCGAATGGCGATAGCTCCAAGGGCGAAGGTGCGGCTCTCTACTTCCTCGCTCAGCACTACAATTATCATATGAGCCGCGACCTTGCGCGGGCGACCGAGTTCGTCGACAGGGCCATTGAGCTGGACCCCAAGAATGTGGACTTTCACATGACAAAGGCTAGGATATTCAAGCACCAGGGAGATAAGGCAAAAGCTTCCGAGGCGATGGATCATGCTCGCTCGCTGGACACGAAAGATCGCTACATCAATTCCAAGGCCGCCAAATACCAACTGCGGAACAACGAGAACGAGAAGGCGCTGGCTACTACGGGCTTATTCACCCGCGCAGAGACAGTCGGAGGCCCTCTGGCTGACCTGACCGATATGCAGTGCATGTGGTTCCTGACCGAGGATGGCGAGGCATGGCGGCGGCGGGGTAATGTCGGCCTGGCCCTCAAGCGCTATCACACCATATTCAACATTTTCGATATCTGGCAAGAGGATCAGTTTGACTTCCACAGTTTCTCCCTGCGCAAGGGCCAGATTCGGGCCTATGTTGACATGGTGCGTTGGGAGGATCGGCTGCGGGAGCACCCTTTTTACTTCCGCGCAGCCCTGGACGCTGTCAACCTTTACCTTTCGATGCACGACAACAAGCCCCAGGGCGCCAACGGTGCCAATGGCGTCGAGGGCGGCCATGCGAATGGTGAAGACGCCGCAGAGAGAAAGAAGGCGGCCAAGAAAGCCAAGAAGGAGGCCCAAAAGGCCGAGCGGGAGGCGGCCGAGAGGGCTGCCAAACAAGACCCCAACAAGGCAGCTGCTCAGAAGAGCAAGGACGGGGAGGAAGTGAAGAAGAAGGATGATGATCCGGATGGAGTGAAGTTGGCCGCAACGACGGACCCTCTCGGCGACGCCATGAAGTTCTTAGGTCCTATGCTTCAGTTCAGCCCTAAGAACATCGAGGGCCAGATCGCCGGCTTTGAGGTTTTCATGCGCAGGGGTAAGTGGGGGGTTTGCTAGCGTTAACAGGCTGCCACATCCACATGCTAACGGTTGCTTTCAGATAAATATCTCTTGGCCCTGCGCTGCTTGAAGGCGGCGCTCGCTCTTGACAAGGACCACCCCAAGGTCCTGGAACAGGCATCCAGACTGCAAAAGGCCGTGGGCGGTGCTCTGGATTCGCTGGCACCCAAGCTGAAGGAAGTTATGCAGCCGGAACTGGCCAGTGTCGCGGCTGCCTAGACAATCCTGGGAATTTGACGGTATTCCGCACGGCTTTGGAGTGATCGGATGCCCGTGAGAAAAGGCGTATGTTTTCGATGCCTGCGTTTGTTCTTTCCTGAACCTGTAGAGGCTGGCTCTCGCGGTTCCTCATAAAATTGTGTGGGTTACCGCGCGTGACCGTGTTCGAACGGTCAGCCAGGCCGGTATTCCGGGAAAAGGGATAGTATTGTAAAACAGTATGGCTATGTAGACAGGCAGCATGGATGGGAGTGGCCGCTTGCATGGAAAAGCTGCATGTGTTTTCTCCATGGCTGGTGTGAGGTCCTGGGTGTGTATACGCCAACGCCAGTACGTATGCTCCAGGGTCATTGAAGCCGGGTTATCCTCACACCAGCAGGAAGCAAGTACGGAATACTAGTCTGCTTTCCCATGTACGCCTCCCGTGATGGGACATCTGATATTAAACTTCCCTGCAAACTTTGACATGTATTGGACACCCAGCGTATATACTTCGAATGTAAGATTCGGTCTTAACGCAAGATACAGAGTAGGTGGAATGTGGAAATGGCTCGGTCAAGTACAAAACAATAAAGCACACTGCAATATTATTTCAACTTCCCAAGTTAGTTCGCGATAAAGAGGCGATATGTCTATTACGTAAAACCAAGTCGCAACGCGTGGGTGGGTACGAGGCAGCAGATGCTCCTCTTGTCAATTCTAGAGATGTTCTAGCTTCGAGTTGAAGCAAACAGGCTACTGCACCTCCCGAACCACTTTATCCACGGCTCTAGCAAAGTAGTCGACATTCCTCGTGTTCAGGCCAGCCATGCTGATACGCCCATTCTTGGTCATGTAGACATGGAAGTCGGACCGCAGCTTGAGAACCTGGGTCTCGTTCAGCCCCGTGAAACTGAACATGCCAATCTGGTCCGTGATGTGGTTCCATTGGCCAGGTGTCCCGAGCTCCTCAAGCTTGGATCGCAGCGCCTTGCGCATGGCAATGATGCGGCCCGACATGGTGCGGAGGTTCTCCTGCCACTCAGCAAACAGCGCGCTGTCGTTGAGGACAATGGACGCGATGCGGGCGCCGTAGATGGGGGGGTTGCTGATCTCGGAGCGTTGGAGGATGGCCAGCTGCGAGGCGACACGGGTGGTGATGTCGGCGGCCTCGGGCGAGGGCGAGGCCACAAAGTGGAAGCAGCCGGCGCGCTCGCCGTACAGGCCAAAGTTCTTGGCGAACGACTGAGCGATCACGAGCTCGAATCCTTCCTCGATGAAGAGGCGGATAGCGCCGGCATCGCGGTCCAGGTCGCCCGAGGCAAAACCCTGGTAGGCCGTGTCGAAGAAGGGGAAGTGTTTCTTGGCCTTCATGACAGCTGCGATCTCGCGCCACTGCTCGGGGGTAGGATCAACGCCCGTCGGGTTGTGGGCGCAAGCGTGCAACAGGATAATGCTGCCCTCTGGCGCGTCGGCTATCGCGCCCTTCATCCCATCGATATCCAGCCCCTTGGTCTCCTTGTCAAAGTAGGGGTAGTTGGCAAGCGGCAGGCCGACATTTGTGAAGATTTGGTGGTGATTTGCCCATGTGGGATTGCTGAGGTAAACGGTGCGGCTGGCGCCATGGGTCTTGTAGAACCTGGCCAAGAAGAGGGCACCCAAGTGCACGGCGCCGGTTCCGGAGATGGTCTGCACCGAAGCGACGCGCTTCTCTGCGATGGCGGGGGCTGATTTCCCCAGCAAGAGCTCGGCAGCTTTGCTGGTAAGCGATGCGAGACCGGCAATGGGCAGGTATTCGTGATTTGCTTCCGGGTCGTTGCGGAGGATCTCGTCGGCCTATGGGTTCCCAAAGGTCAGTCAGCTTGCATTCCTTGGCAAGTGTGTGCCGGGGGGGAAAGGGTTGTCGGAGGGGTTGGAGGAGGGGTTCGGACTCCGGAATGTCGGAGATAGCGGGGCACGGCTAAAGTTTGGGGAAGGAGGGGCTAGGCCTCGAGTGGCGCGCTTCTGCACAGCTCCAGCGAGTGGTGTCTGATTGATTGGAATTCGGGGGGACCATCGATTGCCCAATTGAAGAATTGCGCACCTTTTTCACCACTGGTAGAACCCAGGGTTTTGCGTTGTCGTCTCGGTACGCTCCGATTCCCTGTGGAAATCGCAAGGTCAGCAAAAGGTCGGAGATGTTCGGGGTTCGTCACAAAGAACCCGGGGAGCACGAGATGACGTACCAGATCAACCTTGTCTGGGCTCTGGTCGGCCTTGAAGGCTCTCATCAGCCCGAAGAGGGGATCCTCGGGGGCTTGAGGGACGACCTCAGCGGGGAAGCTTGTTACTGATACGGGCGCCATGTGGTTTGCGATGTTCTGGAGTCGGGAGATGGGGGATGAAGGGAGGGGCGATGTCGAGGGGAAAGTGGTGCGGCGAGGTGAATTGGATGCCATTTTTAAACGAGTGCCTGGCTGCTGGGACATCCAGGTTCCGGTCTCGTTCCTCCTGCCCCTGCACTGCGACACTGAAATAGCTCCCGTGGTAGGACCGGCAGCACAGCCCGCAATCCGACAGCCGACAGCGGACAGAGCACTGGACTTGCTCTGCTAGTGTGCGGGTTGGGGTGGTTTCCGTTAGTTAGCAGTGAGCTAATAGTTACTGCTTCGCTGCAACAAGCGCTCCTTTCCTTCGGCTAGATCGGGCACAGGGCGACGAATGGCAGGATCCGAATTGCGGCGTGTCAGCGCGACTCATGCAAGCTGGTCGTTCGATTCCAGGTGTAAATCAGGCACTTTGAGCCAAAGCAGGAGCAGGCGCGCAAGGTTGTGTCGTTGCCAAGTTAAGCGAAGATGGAATGAGGGAAGAGGTACGGATACTGGATTTCAGGTACTTCGTAGGTAGGGATGTATTAAAGAAAACTTGGGAATTGTTTCGATGATTTAACACAGTTGGGATGTGAAGCAACCGAGGAGGGAACCCAGACTTGTTTGTACTCCAGCGAGACAGTGCCTATGAGGTCAGTGTCCAACCGTCAAGGTGCATGTGAAGCCGGACAATGGCCGAGTCACGCCGAGGCATCCTTTTTGCTGGGAGTCTGTCTGTATCCCCAGAAAGCCGAAAAAGAAGAGGTGTCAGACCACGCCTGGGGTAATTCCAACTGTGGAACGTCCAACGCGGAGATGATCGACTTGTGACCCAGATCAGGGGGCATTTGCGCGTGAGCCTGCGTGGAATTACGTGATGCGGCACCACGGGATGCGAGAAATCTTCGGCGCGCCAAGAAGGGTTGCGAAGGGAGCCGCTGCCGAGGCGGGGCCCGGCCACCCCACTGTAATCTGGCAGGAGGACAGATCAGTCCTAAGAGCCAGGAAACCACGCCACCAGAGGGAAAGGGGATATTGGAGTTTGATGGATGAGATCTCATATCTCAGACACACGGATACCGTCCTATAGAACCTATGATCTTTGCGAACGGTACAGCCGATTACCGGGAGAGTGAACGACATAGTTACATGTGCCCCTAAGCTCCTGGCCTGCACGTCGGAGCCCTGATATATTGTGTCGGAGGCCGGCGCTTTACACAACGTGTCCCTCATCATGTTCGCAATGGAAGCCTGGCAATTTATCAACTGTGTCGAGTCGAAATGGCCCGAACGAGAGGTCCGAAGTACCTGGCGAGTTGTAAATAGGCGCCACAGAGAACGTTGTTGATGGGATGTGGCGCCAAGAAGAGGCGCAAGCTGAAAACCAGCAGGGCGGCTAGGCGGGTAATTTCAGCCCCACGTCGAGAGTGAGTGGGGTTGTTTTCTGCCAGGCGGACAAGATTTCAGCAAACATCCATCTCGCAGCAATCTTATCGTCGTGCCCGGCGCCTCACCAGCTTTCGTTACCGAATGCCAGCAAATATTTTACCACCAAAACCCGAAGGAGATATACTTCTGCTCAACTCGGATTCCAGACCCACAGGATTGGATACACTGCAGACACAATGGCGTCCCAAGAAAGGAGCATGCCGTTCATAAAGAACCTCGCCTCGAGCGGTCCGTTTTTTACCCCACGGCCCCTCTTGGATACCTACCTCTCTGAGCGTCCACGACATACTAACTTACCCAAATTACACAGACCGCAAAATCCGCACCTCAGCCCTCGCGTCCCTGCATGCCTTCCTCTCGGCCCGCCAAGTCGCCGCGGCGCTGACCCCGCTCGACACACTCAAGCTCTGGAAGGGCCTCTACTACGCGCTCTGGATGTGTGACCGCGCCATTCCCCAGCAGGCGCTCTGCAACGAGCTCGCCGACCTCATCTTTGTGCTCCCGCGCGATGCCGTCGTGCCCTGGCTGCGCGGCTTCTGGGCCACCATGTCGCGCGAGTGGACGAGCATTGACGTGTTGCGCATGGAGAAGTTTCTGCTACTCGTGAGGCGGGTCGTCGGCGCTGGGTTCAAGTGGATGAGGAAGGGCAGCGGTGAGGGGAGCACCAAAAAAAGCAAGAAGGAAGATGGGGGCAGCTGGGCTGCGGACAAGGTTGACGACATGCTGGGGCTCCTGGGCGAGTGGCCGTTTGCGCTCGAGGACGAGGCGCGGATAGAGAAGTCTGCCGAACAGGACGAGGCGCTACCTCAGGCGATACCGGCGGGGCTGAGACTGCATGTCTTGGATGTTTGGGTCGATGAGGCGGAAAAGGCTGGGTTGCTGGAGGGGGGCGACGGGGAAGCCAAGAAAATCCTCCAGAGGATCTCGGAGCAGGTGGACGCCCTCGAGCAAGCGACGACAAGGCCCGCGGTGCGCATCAGGTCGAAGGAATCGCTCGCCGATGAACGTCTTCCGGCGAACAGAAAAGCTCCGACGGGGGTCCAGGAAGACGAAGATATGGAAGCTCCAGGGGATAGCGGAAGCTGGGACGGATTCGATGACTAGACGATACCTTGAAGCAAATCAATGTTTATTTTGCATCCGAGCCCTATTGTTTCTTCAGCATTTGGACCCTCTCTGCCGGGCAGGGGGGTTCTCTCGCGCCTCGATTCCAACCAAATACAAGATAGATACTCCATAACTAGTAATGCGATAAATACTATGGGTATACAATGCCAAACCAACCCAACGAGACGCGCTGGATTGCTCTAAACCTGACTCCTCTCACACCATCGACTGTGGGTATCTCGCTCGCAATGAGAACCGTCGTATCAAGAAATATTGTACAACAAGATGTGGATCCAAGTGCCCTTCAGCGGGGTTAACGAAGTATCCGGCGCATCAGGCAAGGTAGGCGGGCTAAACATCCGGGACTTGTAAAGCACCGAGTACCAAGTCAAACGCGCCGCTCGCGTGGTTCCACGCCCCTTGGGGGAAGCATTTAAGCTAAGAGGCGCTCAGTCGTGGTCACGGTATCCCAGTTGAGCGGGCCCGGTGCTTCAAATATGCCCTTCTTGGACAGAGTTAGGCCGAGACCCTGGTGGACCTCGGCCTGGAACGGGCCCCAGGGTATGGCCTCGCCGTCAATGCTAATGTACCCTTTGCCCTGGTTGCGCGGAATGATGCGGTATGCCGAGATCTTCCGATATTTGACGAGGGGATCGTCAAAGAAGTGGCCAGATTCAACCGCAAGCTGTAGCGCGAGGGCTTTGAGAGGCGATACATCGCCATCCGTAGTGATGAGGTCCATGAGACCGTCGTTGGCAAGGGCGGCCGAGAAGAAATTGGCGTCAGGCGCCATGTAAGCCATCTGATTGTGTGGTTAGATAGGGGCAACAGCGGGGGGGGGGGGATATGGGAGACCGTACGTTACCACAATAGAAGCTACCTAGCTTCTCGTGAGGGACAAGCTCCCAGCCGTCGGGCAGCTTGTCCATGGCGGTGCCGTACTTCAGAGGCGGGAGGCCCATGCCATCGTCGCTTTCAACGGGGTTCGACGCAGGCGAAGAGACGCGCGACTGCTCATCGCCGGCGTAATCTCCCGACCGATCGCGACTTTCGGAACACTCGGAGCTGGCCGATGCAACTCGTTGCCGATAGTGTTTCTTGACGTCCTCCTTATGGTCGATTTCGACTTTGACGGCAATGTCGCAGGGGTATGTCTTCTTTTGGAGGGCCAGCTTGAGGAACCCCCAAGTAAAACGTGCAGCACCCATCCACCGCAGATTCTCGGTACCAAGATCCACCTCGGCAATCATTCCCAAGGCCTGGCTGAGGAAGCTGACAGTCCGCTTTTGCCCCTGTGTGATACTGACCAAATCCAACGGGGTGGGAACGCCTTTGACGATGGCTAGGGCCGCCAGGCTCGGCCGGTGGGTGCCGTACAGGTTGCAGCTCATGGCATTGCCAGACCCACAGGGAATGTGGCACACGGCGATTTTGGACAGCGCGCGGCGGGCATCTGGGCGCTTTGCGAGGCCGTTGAACACTTCATGCGGCAGTCCATCTCCGGAGCAAGGGATGACGATGTCGTAGTCGTCAATGTTCAATTTTTGGGCCAGTTCCACGGCCTCGCCTGAGTAGTTGGTGCGGACGACGGTCATGGGCATGCGCGCAGCCTCGAATATGGGCCTCACCTGCTTATCCCATATCTTGTCGGCGCCACCTGGGCCGGCATGGGGGTTGACCAGAACCCAGGCACGCTTCCGGCGAGCTGAGCCGGCGTAGGCGCGATCCAGGAGGCGCTCAATCCACGGAGCAACCTGGTCGCCTCCTCCGGCCGGGGTTTGCTCGACGGCAAGCTCTGGTATGGCGAACTTGACGTTGCGGACTTCGGCATGTTGCGCGCGGGCCTGGCTAGCATAGTCGATCAAGAGCCACCTCCGGTCACCAGTGATCTCGGCCCAGAGGATGTTGTAGTAAGGGATGCTGTTGGGCGTGCCATTGGTTGCTGGGGTCACAGTGTAAGTTTAAACTGGACAACCGACGGGAGGATGTAAAGAGTGTCATGGTGCTTTGCGGCGCTCACCTAAGCCCCCAGTACATAGACGTGAGCGACTGGGTTTGGTAGCAAGCTGGCCTGCATTGGCAGGAAAACAGACAAACAAAGTCTGTCAGCCAGACAAGTTCACGGGGTTCTTTGTTTTTTTTCCATTTCACTTCTCGCAACGGGGACATACAAGACATGAGCAGAGCATCCTGCCCGAGGGTGAGCGCCACGCCCGGTGAGAGCACGAGCACCTGGTCCACCTGATCCGTCTGGTCGGCGCCGTTTTGGACCAAAGTCGGCTGGTGTTGCCCCGGGCTGCCCGGGCCCGCAGGCGCGTCCTTGTCCATTATCGCGTTGTCAGCTGCGGCGGCCGGCGGGAGGAGAAGATGTGGTTCGCACGCGTAAAAACTGCATGTGACGGTGGTGCGGCGCACCCAAGGGCACCGAGCGGGCCTGCTGAAATGGAGAAATGGATGTCGTTGGCCGGGAAAGCCGGTGTTTTGCAAAACACCCGGTGCCGAGTTTCGCGTATAATATGTACTTACTTTGTCCAGCCCCCTGGAGAGAAACGGATGCAGCGGAAACCTTGTGAGTGGAGAGGTGCCTGCCAAAATCCAGAGTTTGATGGACTCCACTCTGTTAAAGAAGATGCCCCTGGCCCAGGTTTGAGGGGTCCCCAGACACTGTGCTCAGGCACCATGCCCTGCCAAGTGTTAAGTCCGAGGACCTGCCAATTTGGTCAGGGTCTTCGGTCAGCTGCCACACCGAGGCTCGTCACAAAGCCGCTGACAGATAATACGGTATCGTACGCCGTATTTTAACATTACACCGTTTTCAAGCTCACCGTTTGCATGAAATCTTTCAGTACCAGAACGTTTAAGAAACGGCCAAGTTACCGCTCCTCCGAACTCGAAACGACAAGTTCAAAAGGAACTCTGTCCCATGCATTTCAATGTCTTGGCCCGCTGCAAAGGACAAAATATCGGCCGAGGCATCTCATGTGAACAGCGCCGAAACTCAAGCAAGCAGCACCACGGCATCGCAACTCGTCGAGGCAAGGCACTCTTATCTTTATTCGCAACACGCGGGGTATCATACGGCAAAACACGCGGTCATGGCAATGTCGTTTCGGCGCCCAACTTCCGACTCAGAGATTAGGCCTTAAATAACCAAGTCCCACAAGATGAGTGCGGTGCACAGCCCTGCAGCGGCAAAGAAAGTGTAGCGGGCCGGGCTTGCTCTTCCCGCGCTCTTCTTCAACTCCTTGTTCCCTTTGCCGATTCCCTCGGTTGTCTCAAAGGAATCCGCAACCAATTGGTCAATATGCGCCGACTGGGTTTCGAGGTTGCTGACGAGCAGGTTTTGAAGCTCGGCAATCTCGATGAGCGAGGTCTCGGCCGTCCTGCACCATAGTTAGAGTACGGAGATCGAGCAGCGGTCCGAGGGTGTAACCTGCCTGACTTTGTCCAGGGTGCTCTCGAGGTGTTTGAGCATATCCTGGTTACCCTTCTCAAACATTTGTTTTTGATCATCGGTCAGGCTGTCCACCGGCCTCTTTTTCTCCTCCTCGTCCACCGGCAGACCGGTGCTGCTGGAAACCACGCTCGGGGGCAGCTTGCCGACGCCAGAATTCGCACGGGTTTCGCGCGCACCCTTGGGGGGCAGAGCTGTACTCCTAGTTTTGGCCAGAACACTCCTGTTCTTCTCCATCTCCCTGGTCAGACGCGTTTCCATCATGCGCTGCTGTGTCCGCGCTGTTTCCTGCAGGCGCGTCCTCAGAAACCATATCACGCTCTCTCGGTGAGCCCCGAGCTGGCGAGCGGCGGCCTCAAGATTCGCCCGCTCGCTATCCTTCCCCCCAGCGCCCGCCCCAGCTGCCCAGGAGCCGAGAACGCCAAGGCCGCGCGACAATCGCTTCCGGAGCAGCGCAGCCTCGGTGTTTTGTCGTAGCTGCTCGGCGTCTTCAAGTGCACGGATGCGGGCGTTGAGGTCGCGGATGTTCATCTTTGCGCTAGCATCGATCTCCTCCCGATCCCGGTCCGTCATGTAGCCATGTTGCAGGGGCGCCGAGCGGGATGCGGCGGTGCGTATGGGTGTCTTTCGCGGAGCGGCGGTCGAGAGGTATGCTTGGCGGAAGCTGCGTAGTTTCGTGTGTAGGTGGGCGATGAGCGTGTTCTGGGCCGCAAAAAGGTTAGGTCGGGGGCGGGCGAGACGAGGAGCAGAAGAGGACGCACTATCCGATACGCTTCCTTGAGAAACTCGTCGGCCGTTTCCACGTCAAATGTTTTCGTAGGAGGGCCCTCATGTCCTTTCAACAGAGTGTCGAATGTCGCCGTCAGGTTGGCCATGTTAGCAGTGCTTCAACTGCGCTTGGTGAGGAACATGGAAGCTGTGAACGTGTCTAATCGCCAATGACGAAACCATACTGTGCAGGGTGTGGCTAGGCTGTGGCTTGCTGTATGTCGTTACCTTAGTGGCTGGTAGCCCTTGGCAGAAACCATCAAGCCGACGACATCTGCCGACGGCATCAGCACACGGCATACAGCACACGGCATCAAAAAGCCCAGAACATCAGAGGTACCATGGATGTATCCGCATTTCGGAACACATCCGAGTTGCCCTTTATTTTATTTTTAGCTTCTGGTATCAAGTCGCGTCTCTTCGCGGAATCGCGTCACAGAGAACCGAATGACGCCAATGGACCAGGGATTTCCCGGGCATGACCTGGGGGCCTGCTCAAGGCCGATACCGCAGTGATGTTCGTCCTTTCTCGACCGGAATCGTCGACTCCCATGGGCTTTGCTGCATCTCGAACCAATAGCCAACCCGTAGAATCATCTGAACATCCATGAGCCATGGCCCTGCCGGGACCTGGGCTCCTCTTAGTCCCGCTTATTCCCCACGGCTTCTCGCGGCTTGCTCGGTGAACTCGGGAATAAAATGGTTTCGACTCCATGGCCCTGCGTGGCGCTTGATGTGGTGTCCTATGTCAGAGCAGGTTTTCAGTCGCCGGCGGCATGCAAGTGCAAGTTGAGCTCGTACCCAGGTCGTGTGAGTAGACGACCAGTATCCGACGCCGCCTTTGACGGCGACCAGATGTGATCCTCCGATTCTTCCACCATCATGGATTCACCCAAACATCCGTCACGAGAAGAACAAAGTCCTAGCTCTGGTCCCTCAGCTGGCGAGAGCGACACGCCGACGAGCCATGTGCCGACCCGAAGCACCAGTCCCGAGCCCGAGGCACTCCGCCCTGTCTCGAGCGGTCCCGCCTATAGCGTCTTTTCAAAAACAACCAAGCGATGGATTATCGGCATGGCGGCCTGTGCTGGCTTCGTCTCGCCCATGACAGCCAACATCTACTTTCCCGCCCTGAACCCTATCGCGTCAGACCTCGGCGTGTCGGTCAAGCTCATCAACTTGACCCTGACCACATACATGGTGTTTCAGGCCATCGCTCCCACGCTGGTCGGCGACTTTGGCGACGTGGCCGGGAGGAGGCCGGCGTTTGTCATCTGCTTCGCCATCTACATCTTTGCCAATCTCGGCCTCGCCCTGCAGAACCACTATGCCGCCCTCATGGTCCTCCGTATGCTCCAGAGCGCCGGAAGTAGCGGGACCCTATCCTTGTGCTATGCCATGGTTGCGGACGTGGCAGTCAGTGCGGAAAGGGGGACGTACATGGGTTTCGTCGGTGCCGGAATCAACGTCGGCCCCGCCCTCAGTCCGGTGCTCGGCGGAATCCTTGCGGAATACCTGGGTTGGAGGGCCATCTTCTGGTTCTGCCTCATCTACGCCGCCGCCTGGCTCATACCCTATGTCTTGGCCCTCCCCGAGACATGCCGGAACGTGGTAGGGAACGGCAGCGTCCCAGCGCGGGGATGGAACATGACGGCTATCGATCTGGTTCGTAATCGTCGGCAGCCAGAACATACTGACACGCCTGATAGCGCTCCGAAGCGCAAGCTGCGCTTCCCCAACCCCATCAACACCCTGAAGGTGGTCTTTGAGAAAGAGATGGCCCTCCTTCTCCTCTACAACACCCTGATATACCTGGTCTTTATTCTCATCGCCGCTACCGTCTCCACAGAGTTCGCCGACATCTATCACCTCAGCGACCTACAGATCGGCCTGTGCTATTTGCCATATGGTCTTGGCTGCTGCGTGGCTGCCATCACGCAGGGCTATGTTCTCGACTACAACTATCGCAGGATAGCCCACAAGATCGGCTTCAAGATTGACTACAAGCGCGGAGACGACCTGCGGGACTTCCCCATTGAGAAGGCCCGGATCATGCCCGTCTACCCCATGATATACACCGGTATCGCCGCCGTCATCTGCTACGGCTGGGTCTTGCACGCCGAGACCAGCCTCGCCGGGCCGCTGATCCTGCTGTTCGTGGTCGGCCTCTGCATCACGGGCTCCTTTTCCATCCTCAACACGCTGATTGTGGACCTGTACCCCAAGGCCCCGGCAACGGCCGTGGCTGCCAACAACCTGGTGCGCTGCATCTTTGGCGCAGCGGGTACCGCCTTCATTGAGTCCATGCTCAGCGCAATGGGCAGGGGCTGGACCTACACCTTCTGGGCCCTTGCCCTGGTGGTGTGTTCGCCGGCACTGTGGGTTTTGACTGTGAAGGGCCCGAAATGGCGAGAGGAAGCCCGACTTCGGAAGCTCACCTCGGCGGAGAAGGAGTCAGCTACGAGCCCTGGAGGGACGGATTGATAAAGTAGGGTTCAGTTGTTAGGGCGGAAACGATGGTGTTTACTTTGATGCGGCGGGGGATATAACTCATTAACTTTGCGAGCTCAAACGTTGGCGGGTCTCTTACGAAATGACGGATGAGCACGGGTTGGCTGCCGAGAAACGACGAAATTTGCCCTGAAGATGTTGACGCAGAGACCCAGTAGGGTGCTCCATGGAAGATGACAAGAGTCCGGTTGGTCTTCTTCCTTTGTGCAGAGAGGAGAAGACACATCCGGTGTGGTCATGGCGTAGGACGAGAAGGGAAGAACGAATGAGAGCTTCTGGGCTAGAAAAACTTGACGAGAACCCAAAGTAAGTAAAAAAAAATACAGCTGCAGGGGGGATTTGAAGTTGCAAGGGCCGGGATTTGCACCCAGGTTTCCGCCTTGGAAGGGCGGCGAGTTAACTGCTACTCTACCCCAGCTTTGTCGGTTGAGCACACCGTCTGAGTTCGTGCCCTGGGTGCTCGTCGACCTGGATGATAAGATCACTTCGGGGGTTTGCATTGTTGGGCTGGGCGGTGAGGGAGGTGGCAGGTGCAGCTGTCCGGGAGTTGCGATCAGGGAGCCAACCAGTGCTCGGTGGCCAGGCTCTAGGAAATGAGGAGAACCAGGTAGAAGGAGAGACGAAACGACAAACGGACAGAGGACGACGTCTTGCCTGTTCATAGGTTCCGAGAAGTACATACAAACAGCTCTGTGTCAAACCAACCCATGTTACCGGGTGCCTTTGAAGCATCGCGAGATTGAGGAGAACTACTCGAGAGGGATAGGGATATCTGGGTCCAGTTCGTAGTTTGAGCAAGTCATTCCCACTCCAGTAAGTGATCGCGCTGTCTGATCAAGCGCCGCTGTGATGCGGTAAATATATATACTTGATAGGGAAACACAAAACCCGACCAATGCTTCCTCGCCCGTGGCTGATGATATACCTATGCAACCCTTCCATACACCAAGTAACCAACTGAACAACGGGGAAAAATAGGTACCCAACACGCTTCCAAATGCTCTATAACATAACACGATCGTCTCACATCATCTCCCATCGTTCCCAAGCGCCACTCGTTATTCCATCACAACATTCACACATGACATCATTCACCCACCTCCCGTCAGTCTCTTCCACCACGAGCTCCTCGGGGTTGTATCCATAAACATGGAAGAATTGCGCCGGCTGTCACGGCGACCGTCGCTCCCGTCAGAGCCGGCGCGGCGTTCCCTGTCCTTCCCCACCTCGCGGTATTTCTCACGTTCTCTCTCCTCGCGCCGCTTCCGCCGGCGCCGGTCTTCGTCGTATTCTTCGGCAGTCATGACCGGGTCGGCATACCTGGCGCGGCGCCGGTCCCTACGGGCTTCGCGGCGTGCCTCTTCGTCATCGACGATCTCGACCTCGGGGACTGGTTGGTCCATCATCGCAGGGTCGCCGTTCTCGTCTGGAGGTGGCGGGGCGTCAGAGTGCTCCTTAACCCAAGATGAAGTGCCCGAGTGAGGCCACGAACCTGTGTTCTCGCGGGACGCCTTCGGGTAGACGAAGTCGTCAATCACCTCAGGTCTCCGCCGCGAATGCCTATCATCCCGTTCATCCCGTGCCTTGGCCTCCTTGGCAGCGCGTCGGGCTTCCCTGCGACGGCGGCGCTCTTCGTCGTCCTCGCGGCCGGACTCGTCTGGGTAGTGGCTGCGCTGCCGCTCGTGCCTGGCCGCACGTCGGGCTTCGGCCTCGGCCTCGGCCGCCTCTAGCTCGGCACGGCGCCTTCTGCGCTCGGCGCGCTCGGCCTCTTTCTGCTCGGCAGCGCGTCGTTCCTCTTCCTGCGCGCGCTGGGCCCGCCTCTCGGCGCGGCGGGCCTCCTTTTCTTCCTGGCGCCGTGCCTCGTCCTCTTCCTCCTGTCTTTTGCGCCGCTCGCGGCGAGCTTCATCCTTGGCCCGGCGGGCCTCCTCGGCGACTCTTTCTGTCGTAGCCCGCTCGGCGGCTTCCTTTTCAGCACGACGAGCACGGCGAGCAGCGCGGCGAGCTTCCCGCTCGGCATCTGTCTCCTCGCCTCGCCTTCCTGCCTCGTCGTCTGTCGTAGCGTATGTGGCACGGCGACGGGGCTCTGGGCGGGGTTCCGAGCGTGGCTCCTCCTTGGGATTAAAGACGCCACCAAAGAGAGACGAAAAGGCCGAGGATTTCTTGGAGGTCGAGCTGGAGCGCTTGGGCGGGGGACGTGAGGGCGTCGCATCTGCCATGTCAACCACGACGATATCGTCGTCCCGCGAATATTGCTGGTGCGAAACCATGTCAGCTTTCTAGGTGCCCGTCCAAGATTTGTTGTTGTTGGGCGAGCTTGACTTACCCTTGACCTCCTGCGCCCGTGTTTATCCGGGCTCGGAATGGCATCGTTGGCCCCAACCATGACAATGTCGTCATCGTCGTCGACTGTGAAAGCGTTAGAAGAGGCTTTGGTATTATGGGCAGCGCTATCCTCACCCTTTTTGCTGCGCCTGCTTGCGGATCTCGAGATTCCAAGGCCGACACCGAGTACCTTGGCCGCCTTGGAAGACATATCCTCGGGCGGAGGGCTTATGAGATCGCCGCTCATGTCAACCGATTGCCTCCGCGAACTCGACTTACCGCTGGCGCCGTGGCGCTTCTCGCGGGTGGACGTGGACCGCGAAAGGGGCGGGGTGCTTGCGAAGACGCTCGAGAATCGCCCGGGGGTCTCTTTGGCGCCGCGCACCTTCTCTACCTTGTCCGAACCCGAACCCCTTGAAGATGGCTTTTCACCCCTGTCCTCCGAAGACGGCTTCTTCCTAGAGCTAGTATGCTCTCGCTCTCGCTCTCGCTCTGGTCTGGACCTGGACGAAGGCTTCTTTGCATCCTTGGTCGGTGTTGCCGACCACATACCCCACGATGACGATCCCTCGCGATTGACCTTGGGGCGTTCCTTTTTGGATGAGCGGACGGCGGCCGGGTTCATCATGGGTGACGGCGCATCCGGAACGGCTGGCGGCACTGGGATGGCGGGGGGTGGAGGAGGGACGTCGATAATGTCGGGAGACGCCGAGTGCTTCCTGGACTTTTTGCTTCGTTTCTTTTCGGGAGACATGTCGACAATCTGCACTATCTCATCGTCGCCGCCGTAATCGCTGTTATGGTGTTCCTCCTCGCTGACGGGGAAGCTGCCGGGCAAGCCGCGAACCGGGGGTGGGGGCGGAGGGGGCGGAACAGGCGCAAATGCGGGGACGTCGATGACGGGCTCCTTGTTCTTGCTCTTGCTCTTCTTGGACCCGCTCTTCTTTTTCTCTTCCTTTGGTGGCGCGACGGCCACGGGAGCGGCCACGGGCGGGGGTGGCGGGGGCGGCGGCGGAGGAGGAGGGAGAGCTCCAAAGTCAATCGGGGCTTCAAGTTCGGGTTCGGCTTCGGGTTCAGCTTCGGCTTGGGCTGCGGCTTCGTCTTCGTCGTCAATCACCTGGAAGGCGCGCAGACGGTCGGCGATCTTGCCGGCGACAGGCTTCTTGGACTTCATGGGTTTGAAGTTGCCCGCGTCAGCCGTCGGTGAGGTTTCGTGCCACACCTCGGTGGCAGCTTCCATAAACGGGTATGAGTCAGCAGGTCCAATCTCCCGGGCTGCGGCTGCCTGGTGAGGGGTGTCGTATGCCTCGGGCAGCCAGGAGCTCATTTTGGACTTCTTGGAGCTCGGTTTCTTGGCGGCACCCCAGAAACTGAAGGGGTCGCCAGCCGTGGCCATGGGCGCCTCCTTGGATATCGTTTGCGCCTCTTCTTTGGGCTTGACGTCCTCGGCCATCAACTCCTCGATTTGTTCGGCAGTGAGCTCAACGTCTTTAAAGTCGAAGTCGTCGTCGCCCACACCACCCTTGGCCATGTCCTCGGCCATGTCGTCGGCCACGTCCTTGCCCCTTTCCTCTTCCTTCTCCTTCTCCTTCTCCCTCTCCTTTTCGTTTTCCTTCTCCTTCTTTTCCTTGCCCTTGTCCTTGTCCTTGCTCTTGGACTTGGACTTGGACTTGTCGCTCTTCTTGGACTTCTTGGAAGATGATGCTGCCTCTGCCTCTGCCCGTGCCTTTGCCTCGGCCTCCTGCCTCTCGCGTTCGGCCGCCTCTTCAGCTTCGCGAATCGCCTTCTCTGCAGCCTCTTGAGCTTCACGAGCCGCCTTCTCCTCAGCCTCTTGAGCTTCACGGGCGGCCTGCTCCTCAGCCTCTTGGGCTTCACGGGCGGCCTGCTCCTCAGCCTCTTGGGCTTCACGGGCGGCCTGTTCTTCAGCCTCTTGGGCTTCATGAGCCGCCTGCTCTTCAGCTTCTTGAGCTTCACGAGCCGCCTTATCTTCGGCCTCTCGAGCTTCACGAGCCGCCTTCTCTTCGGCCTCTCGAGCTTCACGAGCGGCCTGCTCTTCGGCTTCCTTGTCGGCCAGCTCCTTCTCGAGCTCATCCTGTTGCTGTCGTTCCGCCGCCTCCGCTTCACGTGCCGCCTTCGCCTCAGTCCGCATCTTGATGCTTGCTGCTAGGCGGTCGAACTTGTCTTGGTCGGTTTTGCTCAGCTTGCTCTTCTTGGCCTTCTTTTTCTTGAGAGCCGCGAGCTCCGCTTCTTCCTTGGCCATCTCAGCGTCCTCGGCCTCTTCAGCGTCCTTGCGAGCTTGTTCCTCGGCCTCCCTTCGCTGCCGCTCCTCCTCTTCTCGCTGTAACCGCTCCTCCTCGTCGCGCCTGTCATCAGCAGCAGTTTCCTCTTCGGCGCCGCCCTGTTTCGCCTCGTCACTGCCGGTGCTCCAGGAATTGAAAAAGTCATCGTTGTCCAGAGAGGTGCCCGCGGCTGCTGGCTCCACCGCCTTGTCAAAATCAATGAGGTCTTTGTCCGGATCGGCTTGCGCGGCCTGGTCCACCTCGAGCTCTCCTTTCTTCTTCTTCTTTTTATCCTTCTTGGAGCTAGAAGAGCCCCAGGGGTCGTCTTCGTCCTTGACCTCAGGTCGAGCTTCGGGTTCTGCATCATTTTCCGGTTCCTTGACGGGTTCTGGTTCCGGTTCTGGTTCCGGTTCTGGTTCCGGTTCCGGCTCCGGCTGATTCTTCTTGCCCTTCTTCTTCTTCGAGGCGGAAATGCCCCAAGTGTCCTCCTCTTTTTTCTCGGGAACTGGTTCGGGCTCAGGCTCGCCCTTCTTACCCTTCTTCTTCTTGTCCTTCTTAGAGGTGTTGAAACCCCAATCATCTTCCCCCTTACTCTCGGAAACGGGGTCCGGCTGGTGTTCAGGTTCCGGCTCCAGCACTGGCTCGGGCACGGGCTCGGGTTCCGGTTCCGGCTCTGGTACTGGTTCGAGATCCTTGGGAGGTTCTGGCGCCCCCTTCTTGTTCTTCTTCTTCTTTTCTTTCTTGGTGCCGAAGCCCCAGGGGTCGTTCTCCTTCTGTTCCGGCTCGGGCGCTGGCTCAGGCTCAGGTTCTGGCGCAGGTTCGGATTCGGGCTCGGGTTCGGGGATAGGTTCAGGTTCGGGTTCAAGTTCGGGCTCGAGCTCCGGTTCTTTCGGAGGTTCAACTTCCACTCCCTTATTTTTGCCCTTCTTCTTCTTCTCCTTCTTGGAAGTGGCTACCGCTCCCCAGCCGAAATCGAAAGCGTCCGCATCCTTCTTCTCTGACGCAGCTTCTAGCTCGGGTTCGGGGTCCTGGATCTGTTCCACGACCGGCTCGGGGTCCTTGGGGGGCTCATCAGCAGCAGCGCCGACCTTACCTTTCTTCTTCTTGCCCTTAATTGTCGTGGCCGCCCCCCAGCCCCACAGATCATCAGCTCCGTTGCTTGTGGCGGGCTCAGGGTCAGCTGCAGGTTCGGGCTCCGGCTCAGGCTCCGGCTCCGGCTCCGGATCTACAAGCTTCTCGGGTTCTGGCTCTGAATCGGCGTTCTTTTTCTTGTTCTTGGTGGCACCCCAAAAACCCCAGGCGTCACCAACGGCTGGTTTCGGGACCTCTTCCACCTTGGGTTCCTCAACCGCCGCCATTGCCCCCTTCTTTTTCTTACCCTTTTTTGTTGTTGTCACAGCAAACCCGTCGTTCTCTGGCTGGGTATCCGCTGGTGGCTTGGACGTGGTGTTGTCGGTGTTCCAAGGGTTGTCATCAACACCCCCTGCGTCTTTAGCCTCTGCATCCTCAGAGGCCTTTGTGCCGGAAAACCCCCAAGAGGGACTCCAGCCCCCGAAAGTGCTCGGTTTGTTGTCGGTAGAGTCGAATTTCAGGTCGAGAGATGGGGGGTTCTCATCCAACTTGATCTCCTGGAAATCCAAACCCCCTGGTCCGGATTCCGCAGCTGGTACTTCAAAGTCGGTCGACTTGTTCTCGTCTGATGCAGCTGGCGGGTCGGCGGCGGCGCCATTCTTGCCCTTCTTCTTCTTCTTCTTGCTGGTGACGGCGATCTCGCCCCATGGATCCCCGGCGTCTGCCTCGGGAGAATCCTTCTTGTCCTCCTGCTCACCCTCCTTCTTGTCTTCCTCCTTCTTGTCTTCCTCCTTCTTGTCGTCCTCCTTCTTGTCGTCCTCCTTCTTATCGTCCTCCTTCTTATCGTCGCCTCCATCGCCTCCGTCACCACCAGTGTTGCCAGCATCTCCACTTGGAGCATCGCCGCCGCCTTCACCACCGTTATTTGCATCGCCACCGTCGTCAGCCCCGTCTTTCTTGGCACCGTCGTCAGCATTGTTGTTATTGCTGGCGTTGTTGTTTGACTTGGGCTGCGGGTTGTTCTTTGTCTTCTTCTTCTTTGCAGCCTGCCGAAAACCTTTCTCACTTGTGAAATCGACCCGGAAACATGTACTCGGGTTAGAGAGAATCTCGTCCTTGTGGCGTCTCTCTCCGGAGCTGGACCCAGAATGTGCGGCCCCGGCAGAGGGTAGCCCATTTGGAGGATTCTGGCGCCTCCGAGCGTATGACGCGCTGTCAGTTGGGTCGATGAGTTCCGTGGAAATCGAGTCAGAGTCCTGGTTAACTTCCGGAATGCCGGTCCATCGCAGGATATCTGGGATAACGAGGGTCTTCGTATCTTCTGGGGAACAAATTGGGCCAAGTTGCGTTTCCTATGATGCAGCTTGTTAGTGGAAGTGAAGAGAGCTGGCTGATGTTATGCGCCAGTGACGTGCTCATCCTTGGCAGGGGTCTGGTCCATCCCCGACCACGGCTTCTGAGATGCAACGTCGTGGTCCCTTGTCCCTTGCCGGCTTTGTATCAACTCCATTATTGGAAAGGTGCTTTAACAACACCGTTCGAGGTTCAAAGAGAGAATGGAGCTTCGATATCCATACCTTTAGGCTGGCGCATAGCTCTACCCAGGTGTGCGCAATGAGACTCAGTTTCGCTCCCAAGGCGGCCCTGGCCGGCAGAACCCTGGACGACCTATCCCAGCCATTTGACCTTCCCGGATTTAGAGCCGTAGAAAAGCCATGAACGGAGCGGCCTGACCAGCTATCGAGAAAGGTGAGAGCCTCAACAGCGGCCATTTCGATAGTCAGAGGAAATGACAGTAGCCCGGCTGGTTCTTTTTGGACACATGCGGCGCTGCTGTGTCCGGCAGGCGAGGGCCAGCGGGATGCGGATTGAGAAAGGGTGATTGTCTTTGGTACTCAAGGGGAGGGGATCCCGGTGATGGCCCACGGTCTCTCAAGTGCGCACGTGTTATGCCGCCGAGTTCCTGGAGCGCAAACGCAAGAGATTGACACGCCGATGGCTTCACCAAGGCGTGCCCCTTTTTCGAAAGATGATTTTGTCCAAGGTGTAAAAAGATTCGTCGCACCGAAGAGACGGCTGTGTGACTGGGACCAATGGCTGGGCGGGATCTGGAATCGACGCGCGCCAGGAGGATGGGGATTGGCGTGTTGTCCAAGGCTGGCCGTGTCGTGCCACCACACCGCCGATGTGTGGTCTTCGAATCGGCTGGTGGCTCCAGCAGCTGGAAGGGGCAGGGCAAAATTCCTGAGTGGTCGCGGGTCGCGGGCCTGATCGTCAAACAGAAAGGCGGAGGTCCAAGTAATGAGGTATTCATGCACGGCCGAGAGGACCCCGACGTACACCTCCCCTCCCTGCGTCTTGGCTCCTGCAGCACGAGCAGACGGCAGCGGCTCGGCAGCACGGGCGGATGTACTTTGGACGAACTCCCGTTCGTTATTACGTACTCTGGATGTCCAACAACAGTGAGGAAAGGACGTCACTGAAACGGTAACTGGTTCAATGAAGAAAGTGTATCTTGGTCACGGACGACTCAAAACAAGAACGTGAAAATCATACCCAAAGCCATCCTTCGTCGTCCCGTGGTCCATCCCAGGCACTGTCATGTGGGGTAATTCTCTTCCTTGACACCGCACCACCCGCCGCGACACTCATGGACGAGTGAACATTTTCCGGATGGCTGGGACGTGGGGTTGCCATTGGCTGCGGAATGCAAGGGTTTTTGGGCGCCAACCCCGTTTGACAGGCCAGCTGTGCCAGTCCCGATCGTCGGGCCTTGCCGGCGTAGTGTAATTGTTTGTATTGTAATTACAAGCATCTTCAAGAAAAAGCTGGCGGGATACCTATATTTGTTGGAAGACATTGAAATTCTGCGTAGTTCGTCTGAGGTGTTGAAACCCCGAGCACTAGATTGCCCGACAGGCGCGAGTCCCTGCATGCATAAGTACACCTCGATGACATAGTTGAGATGTATCAAGGTATCTCTATTGGTCGGGTTGTACTGAGTTGAAATGAAGTAATAGGTATGTGTACTCCGGACTGAAGATGGCCATGACCTCCCTTGTGACCATCGTTCTCCTCGCAAGGCTGCTGGTTGTCGTGACTCGTCGCCTGGTTGTTCCTGCTCGACGGAGAAGCTGTCCTCTAGTCTTGCGTGATCTCGCTGGCGTGGCATCCACTGTAGTGGAGCGGAAGCGTGGAATGTTGACCCGCAGCCGATCTCATGCTGCAGACCACGCGACGGCTTTAGCGAATAGTTTTCGCACCTTTCCTGTCATCGGTCGCGCGACGTCGCAGACTGGGCAGCTATGCGCCTCTCAGCAAGTGCCACTCAGCTGCCACTCAATCAGTGACGCTGCAGCGGCGGGGGCATTATTCTGCCGCTGCCATCCGAATGTGGAACCTGCGGGGCGGGGTGAAGCATCTGCCGCTGTCCGAGACTTTGATATTAATCGCCTTGACAGGCTGAGCAGCGACGATAATTCAAGGAAGCTTGGCGCCCGCGGCGGTTCCTGGCCTTGCTGGGATTCGGCGTTTCCTGTCGAGTGCCGAAACGATATTTGCAAGTGGCGAGGCCATGGAGGGGTTCGGCGGAAAAGGACAAAGGGACCTTTGATGTTCGTCAAAACAAGGGTCAGGTACCTTACCCACACGCTAGCGCCATGCAAAATGGGGGCGGTCGGAGCCCAAAATGGGGGGCGGTGGTGCGCTGTGGTGTGGTGTTCTGTTTTCATACTTCTTCACCGCCAGAACTTGTTGTCGAGTCATCGACGAAACAGCAGCATCCACTGGTCAATGGTTTCCGATGAGGCCGATTGTGGCTGCTGTGTCGTCGAAAATTTTCACTTGACGTGTTGTTGGCTCGTCCGCTGCCCGAGGGTGCAACTACGTACTTGCCACCGATTGAGCCTCGTCCAAGTCGTCCCATGGACGTGTTTGGAGTCCTGGGAGGAGTTCGTGGAAAGAGAGTATAGGTACCGAGGAAGGCAGCGAAGTCAGTACGGAGTAACTATTCGTACAGGAGGAATTCTCGGTAGTTACGAATACTTACAGAGCTTGGCCCCCGAAATATGAATATCAATTACCCTGTAAACGGGGCTAAAGTGTGAATCTCAGCTTGTTTCAGAATCAAAAAGTGCACGGTGCGATCAACATCCAACAACCAGCGTTCCTCATGGCCTTCACCAACGTTCCTCGCGCCCGAGGTTGGCAGGAGGTGATCATGTTGTTCTCAAAGTTCCTTCCTAATTTTGGTCACGACCACACCAACGCCACCTTCGTCGTCACACCAATTGTTGGGAACACACCTTCGTTCTTCGCACTCGGTCAACACACACAACACGCACAAGTTCCTGGACCAGGATGACGACGTGAGATCCTGGTTCGCTATAGGAGGCAATTCTTACTCAAGTGCTTATTTTCCCTGACCTTCATTTGACGCCTCATGCTGCTTGCTCTAGCCTCATCATTTCAACTGCCTTGAAAGTGCCCAACAATTCCTGGCACGTTGCTTCTTTGACCGAACTCGTGGATTCCAACACAAAGCCGCCTGTCCCTTGACGTCTTCCAACGACGGCCCTGATTCCGTAACTATTCATTTTCTTCTCACTCAACCAAAACAACGCACTTATCCCCCTAGAAACAAACCAAGTAGCACTTTTGACGCAATCCCGGACCGGCCATCGCAATGACTCCACAACCCTTCGTTGTCATCACGCGCGTGCCAATTCCGGCCTTTCTTCCTCCCGCGACCGTCATCGCTGCCTTGCAGTCGTATCTTGCCCTCATCAGGTCGAATCCCTACCTCGAGCGGTACGAGTGGCGCCCCGTCGAGCGCGACGAGGTGGGCAACGACCCGTTCTTCCGCCAAGACGGTCGCATGCCTGCGGGCTTCATCGTTTACGACCGTGTGCCCATTATCCCCGGTGTCGGTTCCTGGGCTACTAAGATGGTTGTCATTCCCTGCATTTTCCAGATTTTTGAGCACGGCGTTCGATGTCGCGCTTATGCCGACGGAGGAGTTACCGTGCGCAGCAGCTATGAAGTACGCCGCCGTGGCGAGGTCACCGACGGGGCTGAGCTGGTGGCCGGGCCCGGTGACGGCGAGTACGAACTGCTTGATATATCGAGCATCGAGTGCGGCCCCTTGGTGAAGCCGTTTGTCAAGATGCGCTTCGCGAGCGGCCACCAGACAATTCTCCAGCGCGTCATCGACAATCTTGTGCATCCAGCCGGACAGCAACAGCAGCCGAGCAACACGTACGCCGGGCACACAGGACAATACTACTAGGACGTGGCCAAAGTGCGGCTCGTTTTCATGGTTTGAGGGGGTGCGATTCTTTTTTGTTTCATGGTTCGTTCGAGGGTCTTCGGCTCAAGGTGTCAATTCTCCTATATGGCTCTGGTATACCCATTAATTACGAGGCGTTTAGTAATGTGTTATGAGGACGGTGTGTGTAAGAAGTAACTTGAGTGGCAGCAAAACATTGATCCCGTTACTTTACTATCGACTGCCTATCACTCACTCGTCTCGTCTAGACTTTTCCACCCATCAAGTCTGCCGTCAGCAGCTCCTCACAGCGTATACACCAACTTCACGCCGCTAACCTTGCCCTCCCTCAGCTCATTCACACCCACCAAGATCCCCTCGAGCCCCTTTCCGCCACGGTTCAGTTCCGACCTCGCAGCCTTGACCCGGCCTTGCGCCAGCAACTCCCGACTCAACTCCCAAAACATCTTCGCAAACGCAGCATCCTCGGGAACCGCCGGAATCGTCAAGCCCCAGTTGACAATCTGCGCCCCAAACGCCGTGTACGCCACCGTGAGCCCGCTGTCCACTTTCTCATTCACCCCCTTGACCACGCTCTCGTCCACAGCCAGCAGCGTGCGGTAGTGGCCCGGACGCGTGCGGCTCAGCGCCGCCGCGCACACCCGCGCCGTTGCCGCGTCGCCGATGCAGTCCCACGCCAGCGTCAGCGCGTCTGGGTCGGCGCTCCACGCGCGGATTTCATCGGCGAGGGTGGGGGAGCGCGAGTTGAAGACGGCGTCAGCGCCGAGGGATTGCAGGTAGGCCGCGTTGTGCGGGGAGCTGGTGGTGGCGACGCGGTAGCCCGAGGCTTTGGCGAATTGGATGCCGAGGATGCCCGTGGCGGTGCTGCCGCCGTAGATGAGGATCTCGGGAGCCGGGGAGGAGGTGGTGGAGCCGGTGGGAACGTCGGTGCTGGGGAGGGGGAGCTTAAGAGCCTGGTAAAGACCTTGACCCTGGAGTGGGTGATCAAATTGTCACTGGTCAGCGAGCGTGCTGTGTGAGAGGGAAAAAAGGGGGTGGCTGGTTTTCTCAGTGGGGACTTACAACGGTGGTAATGCCGATGCCGAGGGTTGCGGCCTCCTCGTCGCTCAGGTTGTCGGGGATCTTGATCTGGAGGTCCCCCTTGACGACGATGTACTCGGCAAAGGTCCCATCCTCATGCTGAGCGCGGTTCGAACCATAGGCAACGCCGCAGATGCGGTCGCCCTTGGCAAACGGCTTGGTCACCTTGCTTCCGACCTGTTCGACAATGCCGGCGTAGTCGCAGCCGACAAGCGCCCCCGTGTTATCTCCGTCAATGTTCCGCCAGTCGGTGGGGTTGACGGCCACGGCGGTCGGACGGACCAGGATGTACTCGTCGCGGAGCTTGGGGAAAGAGACGGTCTTGACCTCAGCCGTGCCCGGCTTGGTAATGGTGATGGCTTTAATCTCGGTCGGCAGGGCCATGGTAGTGGAGGTTTTGTTGTTGACTGAGGCGATACTATGGAATTTGATGCGTTGTACTGTGTTTTCTGATGAGCGAGGTGGGAGGTGGGAGAGAAGCCAGTCCTTATATCTGTGGACCGTAAGGGCTGCCTGGCTCCATCTTCAGCCCCCCTGACAAATGCTGGTATGTTGTAGCATTAGTGATGTAACTCATGGAGGATTAGTGATGATGCTTAGCAAGGCACATATCTCGAGCCCGTAGAGGAGGCAAGTTTATATGGTATTCGGTTGACACAAGTCCCCTGCCTGAATCACGACTTAGGTTAGAGTTTCCTGGAACTCGTCTCAGAACTGGTCGTAACTAGCATCATCAAGATCTACTCAACCTAGAGAAGGGGTTCGCTGCTACTGTTCTTAATTCGCCATCAAGCTCATAAACCTGTTGGTCACGTCTGTTCGTCACATGTCAGGGTTCTGACTTCATCATCAAACTCGTCTCATACTTGTAAGTCCGCGGCCTCGGACAGAAGAGCAAGGGTCTTGGCCCGGTCAGCTCTCCTTTCCGACTCGGTTAGCGGAGTTAGGCGGAGGTAACTCAGGTTCGGGTAACCCCCGTAAGCCAATGATTTATAATTATGGAACTGGACGGGACTGATGAGGATCCGAAACGCGGAGACTAATCGGTTACTTGCCAACCGCGCTGACAAAAAGACTCGGAGGATTCTCTCGCATCATCCAACTTTTCGGCACTTGAACTCGACGATGAAATGGTTTTCACAAAAGAGATCATGACCGCTAAGGCAAGTAAAAAAAGGCCCCATATTGACCGGTGTCTATAAGCGGCACATCCTGTTTACGGAACCCAATTCAATCCCCAGAAGCCAAGAACGTGACGACAACCTTCCCTCCTAAACCGTCACCTGGCACAGAGTGTGTCCCCGCCCATCTAAGTACGACCTTGAAGAGAAATATACCCAAACGGACATCAATGTCATGAAAAACAGCCCCGTACAAAGGACAAATGCCCAGGCCGGACATGAAAGTGTACCTCCATAAGAGGAGTATAGAGGCAGACCCAAGAAACATAAAACCATAAGCCCCATCCATCCATTGAAATAAAAGAAAAAAGTCCATCCCATTGGCAAAATGTGCTCAGAAGGTCCGGCAACTGCCTTGTACATGTACAAGGGGCCAATGAAGAAAAAAGAAATAAACCGTGTAAAATAGAAGCAAAGAATCACCGCCCGCCATAATCGCTGGCATAGCCAATCTCGCCGAAGTTCTCTTGCAGGCCGCCCTGGCCGAATCCGGTACCAGGTCCGCTTACGTAGCCACCATCATCACCGTCATCGTAGTCACTCGCATCGAAGCTGCTTCTGCCGCTGAGCTCGTCCTCTATGCCGCTTCCGCCACCCATGTCGGCCGCCGACCAGTTCATCTGCGCCAGGGCAGGATACTGGGCCAACAGGGCTTGCGGCAGCGCGTAGTTGCCGCTGGCGTCCATCGGGTATCCGCCGGCATTCGGGTCCATGCCGGGCGGCATCATCATACCCGGAGACTGCATGGCCATGCCTTGCACCATGGATTGCTGGATTTGCTGATCCCGCTGCTCTCTCCACGCCCTTACTCGTTCATTTATTTCCTCGTCGAGCAGAGGCTTGATGCAAATGCGCCCTGCCTCGGACCGGAAATGACGGCCAAGGGCGTCCGCGCGGGCGAACCGCCGACCGCAGCCCCACTGTCCGCCGCTCTTGAGATCGCCTTTGCAGACAAACTTCTTTTCACCCGAGTGAAGACCCTCGTGCCGCTTGCGATCGTGCTGGCGAGCGAACGCCTTGCCACAGACGGTGCATACAAACGGTCTCTCGTCGGTATGTGTTCGGAGATGGGACCGTAGATTATACGCCCGCGTGAAACGCTTCGGGCACAATGTACACTGAAAGGTTGCGGGGTGTTTCTGGACGCGCTTTGCGCCGCCTGCGCCGCCTTCCCCTTGCGCACCACCGCCATTGTAGTCGGGGTCCGCGAGACGAAGCGCCATGATATTGTTGGGGACTGCCGAGGTGGACTGCCGCCTTCTACTTGTGGATGCAGCGCTACTCGAGCGATCAAGAGGGGATAGGGAACGGGCAGACTCGGACCGAGCGCCCACAGCAGCGTCAGGAGAGAGCCCCCCTGATACTGATGGACTGCGGTGGGCGCTAAGGAGGGCGCCGCCATTATTGTAAGGATCAGTAACAGCACGGGGCCGCGATGATCTAGGACGCCCTGTGAGAAGGATGTTAGTCTCCGACATGCTATCTTGCCCGGAATATCAACATACCTCGCTCGGGGGGGGTTAGCGAATCTGCGTCGAGACCCCTTGGCTGCTCGAAGCCACTTCTAGTGGCCGTTGGGGCAAAGTCAATGTTGATGGACGGCGGAGCAGGCATCGTCCCCTGCTGTATCTCCGGGGGATCTTGTGGAAGCTGGGGAAAGGCCTCTTGCGGGGCTTGCAGATACGACGACGGCCCGAAGCCGGCGTTCTGGGTGTGCAACATAAAACTCCCCTGCTGGCCCATATCGGGCAGCTGCTGAGGCAGTATGCGGGGTGAGATGGCCGGGCTGTGAGAGGGACTTCTAGCCCCATGGCTGGGAGAATGTGTGGTCGGATCCGAGATACTGAAGCTCCCGATCCCGTGCAGCTCGTGGAAAAGGGTGGCGTCCTGGGGCCGCTGCATCGGCGAGTGATGTTGATCGATTTGGTCAAAGGTATCTGAGCTGAGTATATTGGGGGAGGCTGCGGCCGAAGACACGTCCGAGTACTCTGAAGGGGTGCGCCTATGTCCCTGGAACTGAGGGCCCGCGTGCGTCCAATCTATCTGGCCCGGCAGAAGGGCAGCCTCTGGGCCGAGTGACACATTCCTCGAGTGCCTCCCTACAGGCGGCACAAACTGGTGCTGGCTGAAACGAGGGGAGTGGTTTGCGGAGCCGGGTTGGTGGGGGTCCGGGTTGATGAGGTGAGGAGGGGTGGGGTTATGGTTCGCTTGCGACATCATGTTGGGATCGACGGGGAACTGTTGCTGCTGGCTATCAGCGCCAAACAGCGGCGTGTTGTACTGAGTCTCGCCCGGCGTCGGCGGGAAGATGGTGAAGTCGGCGTCGCCAAAGCTCGGGGCAAGGAGGTTCGGCGACTGCTGCTGTTGGGTTTGCGGGGGGAAGTTGGCCGGCGTCGGGGTGCCGAACGAAGACGGGTCAGCCTTGACCTGGTCGGCGTAGGCCGGGGTCAAATCGAAGGTGGCGGTGGTGGAGGGGTCGGCAAGGGCCGGCTGGGAGAAGGACTGCGGGGCCGACTGCTGCTGGTTGTTCAAGAAGCTCCCCGTGTTCACGTCGTAAGCCGAAAAGTCGGGCTGAGCTCCGGAAAACTGCTGGATGGCGGGGTCGACAAGGCCGACACCGAGACCGATAACGTTGGATGACAAGGCGGCTTCATTCGAATTGGGAAAGCGAGCGGACGACGGCGAGTGGGCATTCCTTATATGAGGCTGGGGATGCGAATGCGTCACCCCCGCGCCGGCAGATGCGGCCGAGGGCGACCGACCGCGGACCTGGGGATGCTGTTGGTCCATGGATCGATCTCGGAGCGCTTGATTGGGTTGTAAGTGATGTTGCTGTCTTTAGAAGCAGGACGAGGCAGTCTTGCAATCAGCCTTCCGGGGCAGTGGCAGTGCTGCGAGGCTGTGCCTGAGACGCGCCGACAATCTGACTCGCTGCAGGTGCTTTGCTGGCACGTCTCGCGCGCGAAGGTCTTCTCCACCAAAAAAAAAAGACAGGGAAAGGAAAGTTCCGAGTTATTTTCCGAACCTGACGGTTGCGCGACGACCGCGAGGGGGATGCCAGCAATTCGGTGTCTTTGTGGTTTGGTGGGAGGTCTAGAGATGGAGATGGCAAGCGTGGGCCGTGGAGGGGCGGCGGTCGGGTCTGGGGAGGGAAGCCTGCAGGGGCGGGTGGGTCCAAAGGGTTCCTTTGTCAAGGAACTGACTGACCTATCGAAGCCTATTCGTACCAAGTACGAGGCCCCAGTCTTCGCATTTCACTTTCATCGAAGCTCCAAGGAACACACACAATGATCCAATCCACACGTTGTTTGATGCACTGCTAATCTGCATGTAAATCTGTTTTAATTTCGACAAGCGCCCGCGTTGGCCAGGGCCGCAACGACAGCGTGTGGATGCCTTCTCGCATCAGGGGTTCAGGCTCGGTTACACAGACTGCGGCGGGCGGTAATCTGGAGAGAGCGAACTGATGGCGGGGTTGAGCGCAGCGGGCTCAACCTGCGAGTTTTCTTAGACCAGGTGTAAACTAGCCAGCAATGCAATGCAAGGTTCTCTCTATGCAGAGACGCGAGGATGCCAAGTTTTGATTTCCAGCTTTAGGCGCCAGCCTTATCCAACACTTGAGCCCAACGGAATGAAGCGGGCGAGGAAGAGCAAGTGCGAGATGAAAGAGGGGTCGGATCAGATGCGATTATCATTCGCACGGTAACTCCCAGCCAGGCCAAGCGGGACCCACACTGTGCATATAGTAATTAAGAAGCTAGCCCCTTGCAGAACATTGGGCAAGACCTGTCCATTTTCGTCTCCAACACCATAGCAAACTGGAAAGAGCGCGACAAAAACAGAAACTCTATTTTTCCCAACCGGATTTCTACCGTGGTCCCAACGCCTTGTTAACCGAAATATAGAGAGGAGAAATGGTATCTTGTCTAATAAACCGCGAACCTCCGACGCCGACGAAGAAAGAAAAGAAAAAGAAGCCAAACAAAATGTGGCTCGTGTCACGAAGAATGAACTCGAGCCAGTCTCTCAGAGGTCTCAGCCGAGGACCTCTTCCCGTGTGTACCCTGTCGGCTTCAAGGCCGGATTGGGCTTCTTCTCATCGACCCGGTAGTCGCTGACAAAGGGGTTCGGATCGTCCTGGTTGAGGGCGCTCAGGGTGTGGTTGACACCGCGGTGGACGGCCTCGTCGGCGCGAATGTACAGGATCAAGTCCCGCATGGTCCGCTTGCCCTCGGGCATGTGCCAATATGTCACGGCCAGCTCGGGGATCTGAAAGTTGGGGTCGGACCACTTGGGCAGGGAACCCTGATCGAGCTCGCCAAGCCAGCGCGTGTATGTATGGACGGCCTCCTCCTCGAGGTAACCGACGAAGCGGTGCGTGATCTTTGGTGAGATTAGGTAGCTGACGAACATGGCGTTGAAGAAGACGCCCTGGGCGCCGATGATCATCATCTTCATGAACCATCCCGGCTCAGAGAGCTTCATGAAGGTCAGGAGGTGCATCCTCTCGTTGTACGACTCCTCGAGCAGCGTTTCGATCCAGCCGTTATCCCTCTTCAAACGTCGCAAGCTCGAGAGGTGCCTGAGCATGCCCGCCACCATGCCCGGCACGCCTGCGATAGACTCGAGGAAGATTGCCCGGACCAGCTAAAATCGAGTTAGCCTGCGCCAAGTAGGACAATATTGCATGTATATCCTTAACTCACCCATTGGGCCTCGGTTAGGGGCTTTTCCGTAGCCACGGCAGTCGTGGGATGTTTCTTGTCGACCTGCTGTCCGGGTCCTAGGCCAGTGGCGAGGTCCATCCACCACCTGCATATCCGGACAAGCTTCCAGGCAACCCAGTCGCTGACCGTCTCGGGCTTTCGGTGTGCCGGCACAACCGACTCCATCTCCTCCTGGGTGTAACCATGGTGCGGCCAAGCCGGTGGAGTCTGACGGATCAAGGCTGTTTCTTTGGTTGGAAAGATGTCGCGTAGTTGTAGGTTGGAACTTGTCGAGAAGCTTCGTGTGGATGAAGGCGGGGTCCAAGACTGGTGGGATGATATCGCAGCAACTCGGAGTGCCGCGGGGCACCCAAGCCCAGCTGTACGGACCTGGTAAAACTTCAAGCTCGCCACGACCTGGCTCAGTTGAGCTCCTCGTTTTGGCGAGCAGGAGGAAAGCGTCTTTCCAGCTCGGAGGGGGGTCATTGGGATAATTGGCAAGGGTGTTTCGAATTGAGTTCAAAGTTCTCTGTGAATGCGTCTTGATTGGGAAGGCATGGACGCAAAAACACTGGGATTCCAGCAACAGCATGTATTTATAGAGAGGCACCCCGTATTACGGAGGAATCAGGAATGTGTCATAAAAGAGATTACCTCAGAGAGGCGCATCGGAATATCCATCTCGAAACCGGCATCGGGAAACGAAGGAAGGCGAACGGCCTCAGGCCGGATTCATCTTGACTCATCGAAACTGACATCCTCCAATCCTCTTTGGCGCGCTTCAAGGCTGAGCGAAACAAGTGACAAAGAAACGAGGCCAAGGCCTCGGAGGCGGGTTTGTTTGGAAGAAAGTCTGGGTCAGCTGGAGTGAAGGGATGGATATCCCGGGTGTTTCCGTTCCGGCCACTTCCGGATCCATATCTGACTAAGCTGAGCCACTTCTTGTTCCAACTTCCGTTGAACTCCGGAGCCTTCAAACTTCGGAGTCGCATCCCAGCCGTTGGCAACAATCTGATTCTTTTGCACAAATGATCCAAGGAGATTACGAAAGGCAGTTTTTTGACTGACGGAACTTGGACCGTGTGATATTGCCAATTACTTGTAACCCCCACGCAGACGTCAAAGAGAGGCCCGGTACGGAGCACTTTCAGTCACGACCAGGTCAAACAAAACCATCAACTTTTTGCCTCGATAAAATGAATCGATCGTGTTCACCGCCGCTTCACAGTCAGCCACCCACAAAGTTGCTTCTAGGAGAATGAGGGTGCCTCGATACGGCGTAATGAGGGCCGACATCAACTTGAATTCCCATGTTCAGGGGTTGTGGTGTACCGGCTCGGTTTGGAACTTGGTACGCAGTCTACGAAGTGATGAAGGGGTCGTTAGTTTGGCGCCAGCTTGACGACGACCAACTTGAGTGGAATGACTTAATTCAAGCATTAAAAGAAAAGAGGAAGAAAAGCGGAAGAGAAGGAACCCCCAGAAGTCACCAAACCCTAGCCCAACGATTTAGCAGCAACCCCGCCCTCTACGCAACACCATTTGCCGGATCGAGCAGGGCATTAGTGATGACCTTGCACCGCTTCGCAAGCTGGACGGGTAGCCTAGTGCCCTCAAAACCGCCCTCGAGAGTGATATTAAACAGCCTCTTGGCCTCTCCGTATTTTGGCCAACTCTTGTCCCCGCCGTTGAGAAGGCGAATAAGCCGGTCCTGGAGCTCGAACGCTGCCTCTGGATTGGGTACGGGCGTCTCTTGCTGGTTGACGTGGAAATAATCTGAAGATTTTGTCAGTACCGACAGTGAAGCCCCCCTGGGACGGCCGGTTCAACTTACAAAAGCCATCCATGCCGTGTACGGCTGGCGGCACCGACATTATGTACCGCCTAGCCTTATCCGCATAGGCTTCGGCGAGATTATACGCGCTGCAGGCAAAGAACACGTCGGTGGTCCAGTCCCACGCGAGCTGCGATGGGTCCTCGTAGTGTGGATAAAGCGCCTGGATCTCGGCGACCGTCTTGTTGCTCGCCCCTGGCAATGTGGTGCGGACGAGCCGGGGGAACCCGGCAGGCATGTTGCTCCCGTCTGCGGAACCCATTCCCTTCAAATTCAGTGTCAGCATGTGCGCCAAATTGGAGAGGAAGCTGTGGTCGTTACATCATTCGCCATTGTTCCAACAATCACCGACTTGATCTCCTTGTGATAACGCCCCTTTCGGAACGAGACTACGGGCATGTCGGGGATGGTTTTGCCATCTGGCACAGGGCCAAAGCCCATACCAGGGCCTAAGAATCCACCAACGCCTCCAGGGGGCATCTCGTTGATTAGGTGCCTGTTTGCTCGGAAGATGACGTCCTCCGGGGCTGATCGCAGACACGCCAGTTCCGTGCAGTTTGCCGCATCCAGAACATCCTGGAAGAGTTGCTGCTGGAGCCCCTTTGTGCGGTCCGAGAGACTCCAGTGAGGGTAGCTGGCCGATGAGAGGAAGATCTGTTGGAACGGCAACCAGCCACGACCGCCATTCCAGGTGGTCAGGTATTGGAGAATCCCAGCGCCGGCGCTCTGTCCCATCGCCGTCACCTTCTTAGGGTCGCCTCCGAACCGGTCGATATACTTTGCAATCCACTCTCCAGCCGCCAGACAGTCCTGGAGCCCGACATTGGCGTCCATGTCTTGGCCTGGGACGTACGTCCAGCCAGACATGCCCATTCTGCTCGAGTTAGCATCCACACCCCTAGCAGTTTCAAGTAAAACAAGCTGGACAGCACCTACCGATAGTTATTCGCCACAAAAATAAACTTTTTCCCCTCTTCCATCCGATCAAACAACCCCACCGGGCTAAAGTTGGTCTCCTTACTCGAAAACGCATACGCGCTCCCATGAATCCAATGCAGCACAGGGAGCTTATCGCCAGGCTTGACCCCCTCTGGGACCCAAACATCTAGGAACAGACAGTCCTCACGGCCCCAGGCAGTCCCATTCAAACCGGGTACCGGCAACGGCACCCACGATGGCGCGGCCGAGATGCACTCGGTGGTTTCCCCCGGCGGGACAAGGCCATTTTGGATCTTCTCGACGTAGTCGAGGCGGGTGTCGGGCTTTCGAAAGCGGAGGTTCCCCGTCGGCGACTTGCCGAAGCGGATATTTTTGTAGACCGTCAGCTTCTTGCCCGAGGCGGTGGCGTTGACGAAGGAGGGCACGTGTTTGGCATAGCCGAGGTGGACGAGGCCGGGTGACTTTTGGCAGTTCGAGCCGTGGGAAGAAGCGAGAGCCGTGGTGACATGGAGGAAGAGAATGGCTGATAACCACAGGGCTTGTATGCCCAATATCGACGAAAATGTTTGGGATCTCATGGCTTTGATGGAGGAAGCAGCGCCTCGATGTCGCAGTCTCCGTGAGCTTGCGCTGTTGGATATTGTTTTGCCTATCAACGATTCATGGGCTACAAGTACATATATGGCTTCCTTCGAACCCCTGTACTGCGTATTTCGCGATGCCTTCTCGAGGATGGAGGAGATCAGTGGAGGATGTGGAGGATGCGTTCATGATGCTGTCAGGAAGCACCATGTTTTGGGTCATCTCGGACCGTAATCAATCCGTCAATTCGTGGAATGCTTGCCAACAACCTGGAAGACAACGCCAAGACTGGTCCGGGCTTGCAGACACGAAATACGATGCGAATGGCGATCGACGTACTCCGTCCGACGTGCTCTTGGCTCAAAGAGAGCACAGCAGGGTGACCGCACGCAATAAATTGGAGTTGCTCCCAAGCCTCCCATAGCATCCAGTCTTATGGGCGCCCAAGGCAAGACCCGAATAGCAATCCCCAGCTTCCTCGAGAACCCAGATGATCAATGCTCCTGAGGAATTCGTGGAGTCCATGAGCAAACATCGCACTTACATGTCCGTGTCCAAGTGGCCAAACCGGGCCTGCTGTCCACGGCACGCAGCACTGAGTGTGTGCTTGGCCTGCGGGCATCCAACAAAGCTCTGACTTCCGATAGACCCTTGGACTTGGCACACCTACTTGGGCCGACTCGTGGTTGGAGAGAATCCCTCCCTCACCACTTCTGGTCCATTGAAAGCTCAGATGCAGCGTTTTGTGACGTCGGCCCACGGCTGTTTGAGCCCGCTGTGGTTATGTCGAGGCTGCATCAAGATCTCAGGTTTTAGAACCCCCTCCACCCTGGAAGTTCATGCTGTACGCCCCCGTCTTTTCATCCTTGACCATCTTGAAATTGTCGGTACTCATTCCAAATGGCTTAAGCAGCCCGTTCCCAAGGTCTTTGAGCTTTGCCCACATCTCGGCCGTCTCCTTCTCCTGAGCGGCCTTGGCGCGCGGCGGCAGGGTCCGGAGTTGTGCTTGCACGATTTTCCGGTCGGCTGCCGTCAGGTTTGACATGCCTGCCAGCCGCTTGTAGTCTTCAATTGCGCCCTCCAAGTTCGACCACCCGTCCAGCTCGCTTCTCGCGCGCGCCCGGCGCATCAGCGCCTTGGCGCGTATCCTCATGATGTCGTCCTGGCGTTTCCGACGGGCAGTTTCAATGGGGTCGTCTTCGGATTTTGTTGGGAGGGGTGGCCCGGCCTTGGTGGCCCCTGGGCTAATAATTTCTGCCTCGGTGTCGCCGGTTTCTGTCGCTTTGACCCCCTCAGCCTTTACCCTCTCCTTCTCTTTCTCCTGCAGCTCCAAGCGATCAAGACCATCAAGCGCAGTAGTGGCATTGCTGACGGCTTCCTTCCATGATTCCAACTTTAGGTGGCAGGCGGCAATGTTGGATCGGAGAACGGCCAATTCGTAGTCCAGATAGTCCGGGCACAGGGCGAGAGCCTCGTCGTACTTGTTGAGGGCAGCATCATATTTGCCTGAAGTAAAGAGCGCGTTCGCTTCGCTTTTTTGTGAATTGGACTCAGATACCATGGACTGCGGACAGCTGGGGGGTTAGCAGGGGCGCACTTTGACTTCGGGTGGCCAAAGGACCGGGGTCGGGGTACTTGCGGCCTCTTCTTCCGGGGAGAATCTCTCCGGTTGGGTGCTGTCTTCGCCATCTTCCTCTCTGTGCTGAGATAGCCTGAGACCTGAAGCAGCTTCGGAAGCCGCCTTTCCGTTGGAGATAGTCATTTCACCGATTTGAGCATTGACTACCAGTGAGAATGCAAATGACAAGATATGGGGACAGATTGCGCCGGGTTTGGCGGGGTTCAGGCCAGGAACCCAATTGGTTACGTAATCGACTTTTTCACATGCCTGGTTCCCTGGTCGTTGAAGACACCCAGGCGGCTTGTTATCTCCATCATGACAGCTGCCAGTGATAGGTTTGAAACGGAGCCGTTGTCAGGCCGCCGTTTTGACATCATTTGACCCCTGACAAGCCAAAACATTGGCAACCTCAACAACCTCCGCAACGCCATCTTTCTCTCACTTCTTATCTCTTGCATCCTCGGCTACTCGCATCCTTCCCAGGGGTAAACGGCCCAGGCACTCCGGCTCCAGGGGTCTTTGATGGTTGAAAAAAAAAAAAAGTAAACAGATAACATCGGGGCAATTTACATCACCGGCAGGTTGCGTTGAGATCCGTTGATACGTTACTTGACTCATCAAAGTGGCTGCCATCTGGCTCCAGGTCGTCAATTGCTGGCAGATAGCGTCAGAGCTTGGAACGCTTGGAACCCCGCATTCTGCAGGGGTGCTGCTTCAAACTTTTTTATTTTCTCTGAACTCCACCCTCTTCTCGTTCCTGACGCCGGCCTCCTGCTCCCTCATTGACCACTGAAAAGCCAGGCGTGACTCGGCTCCTAACTCCTATTGGAAGGGATTAGCGTCTTTGTGCCGCCGGACATAAAGCCGAGTGTACCTCATCGAGGGGAAGACAAGAAACTTTGTTGGAACTCTCCGACTTATAAACGTTCCCTCAGCCTCACGATTCTCACAATTCGCACCCCTCTTTCCACCTCCCTCACTCCCCGCTTCACAGACAAGTTCAACCATCATCATGGCACCCAAAACTGAGTACGTTCCATTGAATCCCCCCTTTAAGAACACCCAAGATTAACAATTCCTCCCCTAGCTTCCCGCCCATCCGCGCCTGTCTTTTTGACATGGACGGGCTGCTCCTCGATACCGAGGACCTGTATACGCTCTGCGTTAACTTGATCCTTGAAAAGTACCAACGGCCCCAGCTGCCGTGGAGCATCAAGGCCAAGCTGCAAGGCCGCCCTGGCCCGGCCGCCAACAAGCTCTTCCACGACTGGGCCCAGCTGCCAATCACCCATGACGAGTACGTCGAGCAGTACTACGCCCTCCAGGCCAAGCACTTCCCCACCACCCAGCCGCTGCCCGGCATCCCACAACTGCTCTCCAACCTCGGCCGCACCCGGTACTGGGACCTCAAGAAGGACCAGCCGACCGCCAATGGCACCGCCCCGCACCGCGTGCACATCGCGCTAGCCACGTCGTCCCACGAGGCCAACTTCCGTCTTAAGACGGCCCACCTCACCGAGCTCTTCAGCGTCTTTGAGACCCCGCGCCGCGTTCTCGGCGACGACAAGCGCATCCCCCCCGGCCGCGGCAAGCCCCTCCCAGACATCTACCACCTCGCGCTCAAGACCGTCAACGACTCGCTGCCCGCGGGCGAGAGGCCCATCACCCCCGAGGAGTGCCTCGTCTTTGAGGACAGCGTGCCGGGCGTCGAGGCCGGTCGCCGCGCGGGCATGCGCGTCATTTGGTGCCCGCACCCAATGCTTAAGAAGGAGTACGCGGGCCGCGAGGCCGAGGTGCTGGCGGGCCGGACCGGGGAGGCGGGCGATGTGGATCTGCACCAGGTGGGTGAGCTGGATGATGGCTGGGCCGAGTACCTTCCGACGCTGGTCGACTTCCCGTATGAGAAGTACGGCATGGTGATTCCGCCTGTTGAGGTGGAGAAGGAGGAGGGGATGATTGAGGGAGCCAAGGTGGGGGATGGTGAGGTGATGCAGGTTGTTAACACGGCTTGAGAGACCAACCACCGACACCAGCACATGGCTTTTGGGCCGTTGCTTTGACGATTATGATGAGTGCAACGCAAACAATTCGACATAAATGAGTTCATAGACCTCACACTCAAGCGGGCGTGCGTATGACATTGACTTGGTATTTAGATTTCGAGCTGCGGAGTCCATCTTGGGCGTTTCTAGATGAAAAATAGAGAAAATATTGGGACTCTGGGGAGCATATAGACTTGGGAGCATAGTGTAGTTTCAAATACAGGATCGATAGACAGTGACATGGCTCTGCTGTGCGTTCTGGTGTACCATTTCGCTGAAACCTTGTTCTAGTTGTCGAGCTATTGTGCCATAATTAGCTCAGGATATGGAGTTTGTGGTTCCGATGTCGCCATGTTGAAAATAACCAGGATTGATTAGGCGCGCTTCCTATCTCAGTCCCAACCCGTTCCGTTCCCCTCGCCCATCCTCCGGCCACTTTGCATGTTACCGCCAGCAGGCAACCCAGCGACAGGTAGGGGAGCAAGCGTGTCGTGATTCAAGACCGACGATGATGCCGTCCCCGCATCTTCCCAACCCCATGCGCTCTTCAGCTCTTCCACGGCCTTCCCCAGCCGCCACCCTGTCTCGCGGCTGATTCTCCTCAGAATATCGAGCACCTGGCTCTGCTCGTCGCGGTCGACCAGCACGATGCTGACGACAGCTATGCTGCGGATGGCGACCGACGAGACGCCGCGGTCGCGCGTGTGGGCGACGATTCCACAGACCTGGTGGGCATGGTGTCGCTGCGAATTGCAGTTCACCCCGCTGTCGCGTGGATCGAGTGGGTTGGTTTGTGCCAGGAGGAACATGGCCGTGTGGTAGAAGAGCCGCCCGAGTTTTGCAGAGGATTTGATGAGCCTGAGGGAATGGTCAGAAGACGGAACCGAGGAAGTGGGAAGCCAAACACGACGTACCATACGTTGGGAAATAGAGACGTTTCTGACGGTCCGGGCGAGTAGCCATACACCCGCATCGATTGGGGACAGTTGAGATTCCAAGTGTTGCACATGTTCTGGAGTCCCAACCACTCGGCAAATCGGCTCTGCCGGCGGACCTGCTCGTCATGAGGAGACGGTTCCTGAAACTGAGGGACACTGGCGCGGAAATTGGCAACCTTGGCCAAGATGTACAAGATACGCTGCGCCCAGAGCTCCTCGTCACCGAAGTCTGAGCTGCTAGCCATGACGGGAAGTTGACGGCCCTCACGTTCAGCACCTTGACGGCCACAGTCGTCGCCCCCTACTACGCTCCCGCCACCGCTCCTACTTGAAGCTCCCGACTTGGTAAACTCCAAGTCCAGCCCCCATTGGTCCGGTGCCCAAGCTGTATGCCAGCCAAAGGCGATACAACTGAGTACTTCCATCCCAACATTGATCCAAAAACAGGCAGCCCCAAGCCCAGTCGATGATGCATCCCAGCCGCATTCGCGGATCAGGGCGCGTGTGGAAGAGATATGGTCCATGCGCTGCGTCGGCTTGTCGCTCATGATCCCGTATGCGTTAAGAGCAACGGCCGTGATGGCACACGTGGCTAGGTCGCAGTCCGGGTCCTGCCGGCTTTGCAGCAGATGGGTTGTTGCCATACCATAGTAGTATTCCGCCTTCTCTCCAGTATGTTCTCCCATCAGCGTCAGCTGTCTAGCACCGCAGGCTAACAACGCATTGAGCATCATGGGCGACTTGAGAGCTAGGTACGGTACTGTGTTGGCGAAGTGTTTAGCCGTGTCCAAGCTGTCCATCCAGATGGCCACCTCGTCTATGAATACCTGCACGAAACGGATATCGTCGTCGGTGCTCAGGTAGGTTTTTTCGGCCGTCGTCCTTCGATTTGATGGCGTCGTGAGCCGCACAGGCGTGCTCAATAGCTGGCTTGGGCCATTATGGCCGCTAGTACCAAACCTATGAGACGGCTGCCCCCGTCCAGTGCTTGGTGAAGTCAGCGATGGAGTCATGCCCAGCGCGTAATCGCTTCTAAACTTTTGCGCGTGCAGGCTGGTTTCTTCCCTAGTCGTACAGTGGTCATCCGGTGGGGTGCGTGCTACAACGCCTTCGCCGGACCTAGTAGGGTCCCGCCGGGAACCTGTTGCAGAAGAAGCTGCCAGGAATACGTTACTACCGCGCATCCCGCCCAGATGGCCGTCGACGTAACTGGCTGAGCCATGAGGCGGGGGCTGTCCGACATCGTTTGGGTTCTGTCGGTCTCGCAACACTGGTCTGTTTCTGTTGCTATTGAGTCCAGAGGGCGAGCAGGTATCCCTTTGAAACTCTGGTGGCCCAGTCCGGCTGCAGAGTATGGCGTCCAAATCCGTTGCTGGGAACGGCGTGACAAGCCTAGGGTACCGGCCTAGCCCTCCCTTGTACTCGGATGCAATCAACCGCGACTCATCCAATATTTGGACTTGAACAGGTTGGAATCAGCATCATCCGCAACCAGCGTTTAGCATCTTGAAATTTTAACATACCTGACCACTCAGCTGTCTTGGGCACGCAAGGCGGGTCATTGACTTGGACGTCGATGAAGTTCAGGCGTATGCCACGCCTGCACTCGCGGTTGCTCTTCCGGCAGTTGTTGCAGTCGGGCACTCGCTCATCACACTTGAGATGGCGCTCGCGACAGGTTAGGCATCCCGTACGCACGCGCTTGGACTTGCTCGGCGCAGGGCTTGCCAAGGCGGCGGCGGGCTTGCCCCGGGCACCAATTTTCACACTCCCATTACCGGTTGCCCTGACCGGTGCTGGTGGGGGTGTCACACGGGAGTCCGGCTGCCCGAGCTGGACAAAGAGGTGACTAGTCCCGGCAGGGAAGGCACCCGGCGTACCCTGCCGGCTAGCCGGTGAGATGTTATGTTGAGTACCGGGACTGTAATTGCCGCTCGATGTTGTATATGGCGGCGACGGCTCCTCCTGGAGGTATGGAATCGTCGAATGCGGCCGAGCCTGAAAGTTGCCGATCTGCTGGCGAGAATGCGATTGACGCCGACCAGAACCCATCATGTTTGCCCCATGAAGAACAAAGTCCAAGGAGGGCAGTCTAGAGAGGCGGCTCTCTTGCCGGCAAACAGACCTTCAAGGCGTTGTATGCAGTGGCCGCGATCACTCAATCCAAAAGTGAGTTTTTTTGGTATAATAGGTCACAGCGGAGTCTCTCGAGTCGAGGCTGGAAGAGTTTTGGGAAATGTGGCTACGGTGTTTCTCATGGCGATTCTGCGGCCCAAATGCAAATGGACTTCTAGAGGCATGCAGATAATTATCGGAAAGGAGCACTGCTCAAGAAGAAGAAAACACTTGTTGTGATGTCGTTGTTGTCGTGCAAGCCAAGACAAAAGAGAGTCGCTGATCCAGCGCTGATACGCTAGCTGCACCCATGGACATCCTGCACGCCTGAACCGTGGGGCTGCATATGGCAAAACCCGACGCTGGGATGCTGTGTTCCAGTTCATCCAAACGGATGGCGTGGGCGGCCGCAGAGGAAACCATCTCCTCGAGCCATGGGACGATTTGTGCGGGATCAACGACGATGCAGGGATGAGGTGCAGGTGAAGCGGCCGAAACATTGAACTGGGTGCAGGAAGCAGTGCTAGCAAGGGTCTCGAGCTTCACCCCGCATTGTGATTTTCAAGGGGAGTTCAGGCCTGGGGCTTGGCAAAATCGAACGGCCGAGTCCGTCGCACCGTCCAGCAATCGGGTGTGGGCCCCCCAGGGTTCCATTGTTCTGCCGCATCTCCAACTGTCGGGATGACCCGCATCAAATCCATCATCCATCCACCAATCCAACCATTGATTAGTTGCACAGGAGACAACGGGCAGACGTCGCTCTTCGGAACTTTGATCTCTTGACCACGAGTAACAGATATTTGACGGCTTTGGACAGCTGTCCTTCTATAATTCACCCGCAGATCGATTTCGTCATTTCCAAGTTTCAAGCAAGCCAACTCTGACGGGGGTACCCCGCCGGTAACCCAGTATTCCGCATCAGGTCCATTGTGCGATGGACAGCTTCTAGCGACGACTGATTCGCCTCGGCACTTCCCAGCCACTCATTGTTTTATCAACGCTGCAAGCTCAAAATGGCGACCGAGACTCGACCCGCGCAGCCCAAGTCAATTCTGCGGGGACACAAGGCCCAAGTGCATGCCGCTGCCTTTGTGCGAGGCAACGAGCGGCTCGTCACTGGCGATGCTGATGGGTTTGTTACCGTTTGGGATCTCACCATAATGCGGCCTCGGGCAGTCTGGCAGGCTCACACCAACGCCATACTGGGCATCGCCGGCTGGGGACGGGACCGGCTAATCACGTAGGTTGCTGCTGGTGCCAACCCTGAAATTCCTGGACCTCGGAGAAAAAGTACTGAGACCAGGAGTTGCGTAGACACGGAAGAGACAACAAGCTTGTAGTCTGGAAACTGGGCGCAGAGGACGAGAACCGGTTGAGCACCAAGCTGCCGCTAGACCCATCTCCAGAAACGCGGCCGCAGCCATGGATTCTGCACATGCTTGAAGTCAATACCATGAACTTTTGTTCCTTTTCGCATTGCCCTGCCTCCTCAGGCTCAGATGCCGCATCGTCCGAGATACTCGTGGCGGTGCCGAACACTCTCGCTTCTGAGGCTGTGAGTTATTCCAATCTCGCGAACTTGAGCTAGGCCTATTAATCGTAGCCCTAGATTGACATATTCCAATTCCCGTCACAAGGCCGGCAACACACGGTGAAGCTAGGCGAGAAGAACGGCATGGTCATGGCCCTGTCATTGTTTCATCAGGGACAGATTTTGACATTGGTTGCTGGCTACGAAAATGGTTTGGCAACCGTAGCCCAACTCGACGCCCATGGACTCTGGATTGTTAAGTATCAGGCAAAGTGCCACTCCCAGCCAGTCCTGTCACTAGATATATCGCCAACGCTCGATTTTTTCATCACGTCCAGCGCCGACGCAACCATTGCCAAGCACCCTCTCCCCCTGCCAGCCTCCGAGCAGCCAGTGCAGGCACAAAACATCCAGCCAGATGCGGGCCACAGCATAGGAAAGGGCAACAACACCAACAACCCTACTCCAGGGCCATCCTTACTATCCGTGGCACTCGCCAACGAGGCTCGCTCTGCACCAGTCCAACCAACCACTTCCACCAAGGCCAAACCCCGAACCGAACCCCTAATGACGGTCAACACGAAGCATTCAGGCCAGCAAAGCCTCAGGATGCGGCCCGACGGGCGCATATTTGCCACGGCAGGCTGGGATTCCAAGATCCGCGTATATTCGGCCAAGACACTCAAGGAAGTAGCCGTCCTCAAGTGGCACCAGGTCGGCTGCTACGCTACAGCCTTTGCCGCGATTGACCCACCGGCACAGGATAACCCCGGTGTAGGTGTCGCCACTGGAGAGATGGTCAGAGAAGGGAATTCCAAGGATGAAGGCCAGGAAAGCAGGGGCAGCGGTACGGGCTTAACTGCAGTCCCGAAGCTTGTTGAGCTGACCGTCAGGGACAAACGCATCCAACAAGCAAAAACGGCGCACTGGCTGGCGGCAGGCAGCAAGGATGGCAAGGTCAGCTTGTGGGACGTGTTCTAGATGCGAAGTCAATGGAATTTGGTTTTAGTGTGTTTGTTGTTGCCCTCTTGTCCGCATGGTATGCCCATCCAGCTCAGGACTCACCCTCCCCAGCCCTTCAACAAGCATTAATATTCAAGAGGCGCCAGTGCTATGCGAGCACCATTCCTACATTACAATACAATATAGTCTAACTCCGACGCCTCATTCAAGCCTGTTGTTCATGCCATGCGCTTGCGCCCCTTTTCTTTGTCAGCATCTCTAAAAAGTAAAACGCGCTCGCCTTTGAACATGCATCGCTACCCATAAACAAAGCCCAACTAACTCGGCATGCCCTCACAAATGCGCCCGCCCCTGCAAAGCCCTCTTCCTCCTCTGCTCCCTCACACTCCGACTCAAGATCCTCTCCTCCTCCGAGCTCAACCTCGCCGGCGCAGCCCCCTTCCCCTTCCCCTTCCCTTTCTTTTTCCCCTCCGCCCCGCTCACAGCCTCCTCGAACAGCTTCCTCCCCAGTTCATCCGTCAGCTTGACGACCCGCGTGCTGACCGTCGCCCCGTCACGTCGGTTCTTGCCCTCCCGCCTGCTCGACGCAATCTTTTCGGTAAAGTCCCACAGGCGGCCCGACGCGAGCAGGTTGCCTGTGGTCTCGTCGCGGCCCGACCGCCATTCGGGCGCGATGCGCAGGCGCGGCGGGATGCGCGAGTCTTTGGACCGGACAACTTGGATGATGCCCTCTTCTTCGAAGCGTTGGTACGAGTTTTTGAGGGTTTCCTTGTTGACAGCTTCAAAGTACGAGAGGTCGCCCTGGTGGTAGAGAGTTTTGCCCAACTGTAAGAGCGAAGTTAGTCATGCACTATTCTGAAAAACGGAGGACCAAGAAACACTCACAAGCTGCGCGCTCTCCTGGGCTTTGGACACCTGAACCCAAATGTCGTCCTTCTGGCCCAGGGGCGGGGAGAGACCCATGAGCGAGACTGCCGCGAGCCAGCTGGCCTCGATGAATGGCCATATCAAGAAGCAGTAAAAGTCGTAATTCTCTCGCCCGGCGGCCCTTTCCGCGTCCGAAAGGCCAACTTTGGTAATGTGCCCTTCCTCATCCCGCTCAATCATAATGACGTTGTCCGCCTCTAGACCAAGCACCGTCCTCTCCAGGTTCACCACAAGCCCTTCGCCAGAGTAGATGAACTCGCCGCGGAAGAGTGAGGACAGGAAAAAGACCTGGTCGTGCAGCTCTTTGTAAGATATATCTTGAATCGCGGGCCCACCTCCCTGCTTCACCCGCATGTAGAGCGCCGCGGCGACCAGAGCCTCCGAGATAAATAAGTGAATGGTCATGTTGCGGTAAAAGGACAGTTGGAAACGATCAACGGCGTAGTACGTCGGCTCAGCAAGCCCGTCGATGATGCCCACGAGGTCTTTTCCGAGCACCTCCAGGCCGCGCTCAATAACATCCGAGAGCGGCGCGTTTCCGAAATGGGCAACTCGCCCTCCCTTGGCTCTTACTCGCGCCGAAAGCCATTCGACGCGGCGGATCAGCTCGGTTCTCCCAACTCCACGGCCGCGCAGAGTCAAAAGGACGGTGCCGATCAGGGCCGTGGGCATCACCACCGACACGGCGTTGATGTCGGCTAGCACTTTGTAGCCCAGTGTTCGCAGAAGCTTTTGGCGCACGTACTGGTTCTTTGTGTCTCTCCAGTCGACGTGAATCGATGACGGCACCTTGGAAAGCCGAGCGATCTGATCGTTGATGAAGCCCCTGAGGCTCCACGGTTCGTGGAACCGCACATCTACCCTGCCCAGTCGGAGCGAGAGGACGCTAGACCCCCCGCTGAGAAAGTCCGCCAGATTTTCCTTCTTCTTGGGCACGCCCAGCAACTCGGTGACGTAACCTTCCGTTTCGATAACCTTGTCGTATTGGGTGCTGACGGGGCAGACAATGGCGTCTTCAACCCGGCCCGAGAGAAGGCTGTCGAGCACGAAACTTAGAATGCCAAACTTGGGCGGGAGCAGCTTCCCTGTCCGTGACCGGCCACCTTCAATGAAGCACTCTAGGTTGTAGCCGCCCTGAAGCATAACGTCGATGTATGCTTGGACTAAGGTAGTATAAAGTTGGTCGTCGCCGAACGATCTACGAATGTACATGGCTCCTTCACAAAGATGTCAGCATACTATTGGCGGCAGAGCGAGAGATGTACTTACCAGCGTGTTGTAAGAAACTACCAACCACCGGAAAATTCAAATTATCGCCAGCAACAACAACCGGAAGCGCCAAGCCGAGGCGATAGCAGAGGAGCTGCAGGCCAACGTAGTCGACATGCGACCTGTGGCACGGCAAAAAGATGATGCTCTGCTTCTTTTTTTCCGCTTCCTCAGCCACTCTCCGCAAGCGCAGCACCTCCTCGCTGGAGACATGGATGCCTTGATGGTACGCCCTGAGCAACAACTGTGTTACCAGGTAGTAGGCCCCCCTAATAAACGGTTTGCTCTCAAACTTGCAGATCATGTTGTCGGTGAGGTTCTCGGCCACCTCTTGCAGGCTTTGCACGAGCACGGCGCGCCGCTGCGCTCGCTGTATCGCAAAGTCCTTGTCGTCCTTGTTAAGGAGACCCTCCTTTTCCTCGACAGCGACGCGCATGTCGGCCAGCTGCGAGATCTTGGTTTGTAAGAGCGTCGCCGACATGACCTGCGTCTTGATGTGCTCTGAGAAGCCTGAGTAGAAGATGGGTTGGCCGATGACATGGTCGTATGCGCGCCAGCCGGTGCCCGAGACGTAGAGGGATACTTCGCGGAGGAACCTAGATTAGAATCAGTCAGTCAGGGGGACCATCGAAGTTGGTAAGAGCCCAGACAGAATGCGTACCGCAATGGCTCGGACCTAAAGCGGGCCATGTTCTTCATCAGCGCCTCTTCCCTCCCTTCCTCCCCAGCAGTTCCGGGCGCCGGTTCCACGAAGCCGCTGGGCTGTAGCGTGATCCGGTCGCCCAGAATGCGCAAGTCTGGCGCTGAATCATGGCGGTCGTCTGGGGGAGCCATGGCTGGCAGCGTTCAAGGCGCCGATTTGTCGATGGTGTAAGTGAAAGTGACGCCTTGTCGTCCCAAGTCGAATTAGCAATTGTTGGTTATGCCGAGTGTCTTCTGCTGCTATGACTATCGGGGAGAAAACGTGCTAATCGAGACGATTTCATTGACCGTTTGACATCTGGAACACATGTGATGGGAGTCCCACGTTGCACTCCAGCCGCTGTTACCCTCTGGTTCCCGAGGTCCGCCTGTCGGCCTGTCGGGTGGGCTCCTTTGATGATTCCGGGGCGGGTTTCCTTGCTGGTGAGCTGTGACAGGGACCCATCACCCAAAGAAGCTACTGTCCCATGGGGGTGGTGGGGTTGACAGGCCGAGTTAGGCCCGAGATGGAAAGGCGCGGGGCTCGCCTTGCAGCCAGCCAAGCTTCCAGGTTCAAGGTTCGTTCCAGGAGCCATCAACAAATTTCCACAAGCGTTCAAAGCCCACATCAAATGGCCGAAGACAACCAACACGGCAAATGACAGCTAAACAAAGCTGCAACACTAAGATGGACTCCAAAAGCAAAAAATCACAACCGATAGCCGCCGTCCTCCTATCGCGCGCGCACGACACCGACGAAGCAAACCGCATCTTCACCGAGAAAATCCAGCAACGGCCCCTCTTCCTCGCACCCTCCTCCCCGCCACCCTCAGACGCCCGCGCGGCCCGGCGCCGAGCACAGGAAAAGACGAAGCAGCAGCGCAAGAAGGCCCTCAAGCCGAAGCCCCTGTCCGCGACCCAGCGCCGCAAGCTCGGCCTCTACGACGTGCCCCGGGAAGGGCAAAAGTACGCCCTCTTCGCGCCGCTGCACCAGCTCTGGCTGGGGTACGTGCGCGAGATCCTGGGCAGCGAGGTCTATACGGGCGGCGAGGGTGCTGCGGCCAAGCTGGCCAGCGCTGACTTCCATGGCGCTGGGGTCGAGGTGGTGCGTAGTGGGTGTGTCAGCCGGGTGGGCATCAAGGGGATTGTGGTGAAGGACTCAAAGTTTGCGTTTGAGATTATTACGAGGAAGAACAGGTTGAAGTTGGTCCCGAAGGAGGGGACAGTCTTTCGATTCGAGGTGCCCGTTCCGGTCTCGAAGGGGCCGAAGACCGAGGGCGAGGGCCAGGTGGATGGGCAGGAGGAGCAGATCTCCAATATGGTCTTTGAGGTCCATGGCGAGCAGTTTCAGTTCCGGTCGGCGGATCGCGCATCGAGGAAGTTCAGGTCACACTTTTCAAAGAAACTGTGAAAGACGGTCGGGGATACACCTTGCTCTCGTGGAAGTCTGGCATTGTGATATGATGCGGCGTCAGGATTAACATTGCCAGGACGTGTAACAACTACCCGGGCCATTGTTACGATTCATAACGGAGCCTTGATATCAGGTAGGTTTTTTTTTCTTTGTTCGTTGTCATTGATATGGTGGCTCATATCGTCATAGAACCCCGACTTGAAGGCGACATTGTAAGCAAAGGCCGAGGTTTTTTTTAAATTCAAGGCAAGATATGTTACGATGCTTAGTTCGCTGGTCTTCCCGGATTTGCGGGTGGCCTCGGAAAGCCCGTGCTTAGCCAGGACCGATGCCAATGGGGATATCTGCTAGTTCTCAAGCACTGGTCAATAAGTCCCCCTGCGCAGCGCCGTTTGGCGGAGGGGGGGGGGGGGGGGGGGGGGGGGGGGGGGGCGGAGCAAGCCCCTCCAGCGACACGCGACCTGACGAGGTCGCGTGTTCGACTTCCCGGATTTCCCTCCGGGCAGTCTCCTACAAAGTAAACCCCCCCGGTGGGTCTCATAGCCCGATACCTCCTTTCGACCCACGAAGGGGGTTAGCCGGTGAGCTTTTGGCTTCAAAAATACTTTGCTTCATCTTTTTTATCCTGTTCCTCGTCCTGGGTTGCTCCAAGTAGCGATGGGCTCGAATTGTGGCTGGTCATAGCTGGCAATGGTCACGAACTGGGTAGTTTTGGGAGAAAAGAAACCCACCCTGAGGAAGTAAGGATGCCCTGTAGACCCAACTGGGAAGGCGAGAAAAGCCCTATTTTGTACCTTTGTTCGAGGTGGGTTGGCAGTTTGGTAGTGGAACATGGACTTAGCTTAGTATGAAAGCTTTGGATGAACAGGTTGACAGCATGCTCAGAAGATGATGCAATCCTTTACAAGCAAAAGCCATGTCTATCTATGAGCTTGCTCAAGATGCGCGCGCTAAGTGAACCAAACCCATGCGCCAGACAATGCAAAAAGTGCTATACGAAAACAATACACAGTAGTTGATGTCGCTTATGCCGAGGGTGGCAGGATGATGTTGTCAATCAGCCGGACGAGTGGGCCCCCGCTGTGACCAAGATCCTCTCCCTCCTGAGGGGCTTCAACTGGCAGCATCCTCACTGCGCCACTAAGAATACCACCCTTGGCCGGGTCAATAACCGACAGCTCCTCCATGCTCTCGGGGTCGGCAAGCGAGATGTAATCAATCTCGAACCGAACCCTCTTCTCGGGTTCCAGCGCCATCTGCTCCGCCAATGTCTCGTCGAGAACCTTGGTCGCCGCGCCGAGTACCGTCTCACGGTCACTCGCACCACCATTATGCGCCCCCTCAGCAGCCCTCAGCGCCCTGTACAGCACCGTAGCTACCGCCCTCCTCCTTTCCCCTAGATAAACATTCCTCGAGCTTAGCGCCAGCCCATCATCAGCCCGCGTGGTCGGCCCAACCACCACCTCCATCGGCAGCATAAAGTCCTTGACGAGCCGCTTGATTACCACCGTCTGCTGGACGTCCTTCTGCCCAAAGTACACCCTGTCGGGCTGCACAATATTAAACAGCTTCATGCACACTGTGGCAACCCCCCGGAAGAAAGTCGGCCTCGACCCGCCCTCCAACAGCTCAGCGACAGGCGTGATATTCACAAAACTCCCCTTGCTATCCACCTCCTGCCCAGGAAAGCCCGAAGGATACATCTCGGACGTCGAGGGCGCAAACACGGCGCTGATCCGGCCAAGGTTATGCCCGTCGTCGGCAAGCTCGCGGTCGAGACGGGCCAGCGCGGCGGCGTCGGCGTCCCACGTGACGGGGTACGAGGCGAGGTCCTCGCGCACGCCAAACTGCGCCGGGTTGACGTAGAGCGACACGACGACATGATGGTTCTCACGGGCGGCGGCGCGGATCAGCGAGAGGTGGCCCTCGTGCAGGGCGCCCATGGTCGGGACGAGCCCGACGGAGCGTTGGTCGAGCTTGTGCGGGCGGTGCCAGCGGCGGACGGACTCGACGGTGCGGAGGACCCGGATCGGGGAGGAAGGGAGTCGTTCGAGGGCCGACGAGCCCGAGGAACAGCGGGTTGCCATTGTGCGGGAGGTGATGGGAGGGAACCGAAGCTGTTGTGTGTGCGAGTGTGGTTGTTGGTGGGAGAGCGAAACGAAACGGCCGTTTAAGAGAGCACGCGACCGCGCGAGGTTCATGGCGGGGCGGCTTGCCTGCCGGAGGAGGGGCAGTGTCGGCTGCATTACTTGGTACGACTAGGCGGGATTGTGAGGGTCCACGTGAAGGGAGCCTGCAAGGAGGAGAAGAGTCGGACGAGTCGGGAGAAAAGAGTGGATGGCATGGCCACAGTTACCCAGCGTAATTGGATCGGATTTTATGATCGAGGCATCCTGTGATGGTTTCTGCAGCGGAGTTTTGAGGACGGTAGGCACTTCCAAAATGTTCTGCAGGGAGTCCTGTCCCGGCTCCGGGACCTGAGCGGTGTTCAGGGGTTTGCGCCAAGCCTACAGGGATGCTAACGCCGCTTACGAAGCTGTCGTCTCAACACCCTTCCTGTCACCAAAGCCTGAACAGCATCGGGAGAATGGCCCTTGACTGGCATCTGTCAATGACATGCCACTTGTCAGTCCGGCCTAAAGCAAACGGAAATAAATGACATAAACGTTCGGTTGGATGAGACAAAAAGGAGCTTCTAACTTTTTAAGTTGGAGAAACATGCAAAAGTTTAGTGACAAGAGTGGGATTCGAACCCACGCCCTTTCGGACCGCCAATCAGAATCCTGAAGACGGCGCCTTAGACCGCTCGGCCATCTTGCCTTTGTTGTTGTTGAAAGGCACTGCAAGAATTGTCCCTAGGTACGACAGATGCTGGTCGGCTTTCAGGGGTAATCCAAACAACCACAATAACTGGCAGTTTACGTACCTTTCGCAACATTTGTGAGCGAAAGTTGCCATATCGTGTCTCTAAAATTAGTTTTCCCCTCGACCTAACCTTGGGTGAAATCTCTCGGGACAGAATTCTCTCAACCCCACTTGTCGTCCACATTGCTGCTCTAGCTGCCGTGGCCCCCAGGGCTCTGGATCCACACAGGTCTACAAAACACACCAAACTCTTCCCCATCTGCATCAATATTAGGGCAACGTGCCAGAGTGGTTAATGGGTACGCCTCGAAAGCGTATGGCTTCGGCCGCAGCGGTTCGAATCCGCTCGTTGTCGGTTTCCTTTTGCTGGACACCCAGTTCTCCTTTTGCACTACCCCTTTTTGTATCTACGGGGCCTTTTATGTGCCAAATACTCACTGAATCAACATATTCACACCAAAATCAGACACCTCGAGCAACCACTTCATGTTTTGACATCATCAATTCGCTGCAACGTATCCCTATCCATGTCCAAAGAGTCAAGACCTATACAATGTATCCTGATGATGACAAGATTAAAAATACCAAAAAGAGCATATCCGCTGAGAGAAACATCAGTGACAAACATGGCAGCCGCTTGAGTGCTGACGGGGGGAGATAGCGCTGACCGTGACACCAAGGGGAGCAGCTCACTCCATCAACAAACCGACACCCTTTCCAACTAAACAATTGGCAAACTCCTAGAATGTCACTGGGCCCAACAATAACCGCTCCCGCCCTCTTACACCTACGCTCAAGTTGCCTGCCTCGCGCTTTATATCCCAACCCCCCCCCCACCCCCCCCCCCCCCCCCCCCCCCCGTTCCACTGCGAGTTTATCCTCTCCAAAACGAACTGTCACAGCCAGCTGTGCCACAACCAATCCCATAGATCCGCCAACAGTTAGGTACTGCGACGCCGGGTCGGCGGCTCCTGGAACCTTACACGCCGAGCGGTACTCGGCGTGCCATCAGAGGGGTTCGGCGGATATGTCGCGCCACGGCGGTGCCGGTACCGCGAGGGAGATGGAGGGGGAGTCGCGTCTTCCGAAGGTTGCTCCATGGTTGACGGAGCCGCAGGGAAGCCATATCCTTCCGTAGCCGAGGGGTTCCCGGTGCCGGCCCCCAGCGACTCCGTTGACGGCGGCGTCACTTGTATCTGCGGTACGCTTGATGAGGAGGGTGCTAGTGCCGCCGATGGAGGTATTGGTGCGGCCCCTGGTGCCGCCGATAAGAGTTCTGGTGCGCCCGATGAAGATCTCGACAGAGTTGTTCTCGATGTACTTTTTGATTCAGGCGGCGAATGTCGTGATGAATGTGCCAACGAAGGCGTAGTGGTCCGAGATGACGATTCTCGGTAAAGCGAAGACGAGTGGTCTGGGGGGGCTGAAGCCGAATCTGCTGGCCAGGATCTTGTGCTTACATTGTATGGCAATGACGAGGTTGGAACGTGGGGGTTGTAGACAGGCAGTTTGCCACGAGCCTTTGCAGATAAGCCGGGTGGCCCAGGGTAGTTCTCTTCGTCGGACTCTTGGTTGATCGACGACGCAACTGAGGCCCCTTGTCGGGAATTTGTGTTGACTGGCGGTGCAGTAGAGCGCCCTTCTTGGGGGTCTGCGATGATTGCTCGTGCAGTAGAGGGCCCTTCTTGTGGATCTGAATCGACCGATTGTGCACTGGAGGCCATGGGAAGGGCGGCCCGCCTGTAGTTTGAGATATATTTTCCTGGGGGCTCTAGTCCTCTGTATTCTCTGTGCGCCATAATCGGGACCAACCATGAGATCTCATCCCCCGGTTCTCGAGGATACCCTTCGTTCGACGTGGGGTGTAAGGGAGGGTCTCGTTGAGCCGGATGCCCGGGGAGGACCGCTGGTAAGGTGATTCGGCGAAAGATTCTACCGCGAATCCTGCGAAATTGGTTGAACCGGTCCTGCCCAGCGGGCTCGGGGGGTTCTGGTTGAGAAGGGGTTGCATCCCCTGAGGTGGACCGGGGGATCAAGACCTCTCGTCGAAGAAGGGTATTGCGAAACTTGCGAAATCGATTGCGATGTGGCCCCTCAACAGGCTCGGGGTTCTCCGGTTGAGTTGCTTCGGTAGAGGGAGCAGGAGGATCTTCTGGAGCGGCCGAAGATGCCTGGGCTCCTCGGCGAAGGAAGCCCTCACGAAACCTGCTGAACCGGTTGCTGCGCGTTGCCTGTTCCACCTCGACGCTCTGAACAATTTCTTCTGGTTCGGGGGATGTCTGAGCAAGCGGTGGATGGCCCGGAGCGGGCGAAAAGGTCAGGGACCCTTGGCGGAAAAGGCTATCACGAACTTTGCGAAGCCGGCCGCGCCATTCCCCGCCGGTCATTGTCGGTGTCCGTGAGATGCTAATGGCAAAGTGATGCCGGTCCCAAGTGAATAATGATGTCTTGGAAGTTAGGGCCAAGAGCGGATTGATATCGAAGTGCGGCTAGGGCGGCGGAGATGATACTTGATACTGGAGAAACTGATGAAGAAGTCGGACAGAAAGTAAGGGGCTGTTAGTTGTCAAGTGCTCTTACGGCGGAATGAACCTGAAGAATCGGAATACTGGGAATGGCTCCTTCCTCAACCTCGCCTTGCCGAGTACGGAAGCCCCATTCTGCAAAGCCACTAGTGGAAATAACAACCAAAAGGCTTCGTTGGTGTTGGTAAGTGAGCCCTAGAGTTCCGTGATGGGAGGGACCTCGTGAATCATGATCGGTTGGGAAGGCTGTGAGGACCGGTGTTTCGTATTTGATACCTTGAGTCTTCAAACAAGTTCATGTTAATATACATCGCATACTTCCATAACCTTTCAACGGATCCAGATGCATCTACCCGCGAGGCGCGCGATGGAAAAGTGGGTTTCCGTGGTATATGGAGTTGAGGGAAGATAGGGGTTAACAGGACGTTCAAACGGTTGTGTTGCGCAAAGCCTTGTTTTCCTCTGGTAAAGCACGCTTCACCGTCGACCCTCGTTGTAGGAGTAGAATTGCAAGAGCCCAAAAACGCCCAACTCCAATTATTCCGTTAGATACAGTCTCTGGTACCGAACTACCAGTGTTCTCAGATTCCAAGACTGAGAGGGGTCGGGGTCTCTAGACAGACCTGTAATACGCGTCGCAACGCCTCCACCATCCTGTCCGACGTTTGTGGCCCAAAATCCCAAAAGCAGCCTCCAGTTACTATCGCACCACCAACACCACCCATTCACAAACATCACTCCTCACCTAAACCTCAATGATGACCGACTGCCCGTAAACCGGCACGATCCCATCACCCCAGATGCCCACCACCGACAGGAGGAAGGCGAGCCCAGAAACCGCGCTCCGCACAATCTGCTTCTTGAGGAACACCTCAACCTCAGCCCGAACCTCCTCGCCGTTCACACCCGCTTCCTCGCCCTCCAACTCCTCCCCGCTCGCCTCACCGCCCGCGCTGCCCTCACTGTGCACGTCCGACCCGCCGCTACCAAGCACCTCGTAGCTCGCCTCCATCTTGGCGCGCGCGCGCTCCTGGTCCTGCTTCTTCTTCTGCTTGCGGGCTGCGGCGGGCGACGAGGCCGGCGCAGGTGTACGTCCGGCGGGGCCTAGCGCGAGTAGGTAGGGAGCCAGCAAGTCGGAGGCTGCCATGTGCGAGCCGAGGACCAGAGCAGAGGCATAAAGCAGGTAGGGGTGGCGGAGGGGGCGCGGAGAGAGGGCGTATGCGAGAAGGAAGGCGGACGAGGAGACACCGGCGAGGGAGCGGAGATGGCGCGTTGCGGTGGTGGTTAGGACATCGAAGGCGCGAGCGGCGCTGTTCGCTGAGGGGAGGGTCAAAAGGGCGGGGATGGTGAGGGAGGAGAGGGAGTAGGAGAGGCCCTGTGTGTTGTTAGTATCGGTAGCCGATGGTGAGTCGAGACGGTGCAAGATGCCGTCGTGAGGCAACGGATGCATCATGTAACCGGTCTCTGGGCGGGGAATAGCGGGGACGTACCGTCAGGACACCGAGCGACACGGTGCCGACAAACTTGAGCACCGAAACACTTCTCGAAGCCATGGTTGCAGTCAATCGTCTGTCTGCCAGAGCCGATGATCCGCGCAGGCGCTGAGAAAAAAGCGATGAAAGAAGGATGTCACAGAGTTGAGTTAGTGGGTTCGGAACTCAAGAAGCAACAACACATGCTTGACATCGATGCCGTAGAGAGAAGAGGGGCTGTCTGCGCTTTGCGTGGTCTTGGCGCGTCGAGACCCAGGAGCTTTGGGCAGGATGACTCCACTCGACTGCGTCATAGTAACAGCAAGCGCCAAGCACTGAGCACGGACAGCCCTAACCCTCTGCGCCCGTCTCAAAATATGAATTTCGGTATCACATCCTTGTCAAAAAGGCAACGTGCCAGAGTGGTTAATGGGTACGCCTCGAAAGCGTATGGCTTCGGCCGCAGCGGTTCGAATCCGCTCGTTGTCGACTACTTTTGCTTCTTTCTCTCTTTTGCTGGTCTGACGGTCAAGTTAACACTGAATTCGGTTCGCGTCTTCCCGCGGACCGAGTTGGGGCAGCTCTCACCCGAGAACACTCGTCCACCATTCAACCAACATCAGCCTCAAGTTGGGGAAGCAAGGATAGAAAGAGGTGTAACTGGGCGTCACGGTTCGGATTTTTCCTTCTTCTGCTTTGAAAAACATGTGCTGCTAGGTTTCCAGCGCCAATCTTGTTGCCCGTTGATCCAGCCCCAGGGCCTCGTCGAAGGGGTCGGCAGATGGAGCTGAGTAGGCCCAATACAAGCAGGGCGTGTTGGCAGTGACAGGTAATCGGACGGAAACAAACGTTTGGTTCATGACTTACTTACCCCATGATGAAATTGGACCACCGCTTCGCCCTAATCTTCCCGACGGTTTCCATATAGCACAACCATATTATCATGTTGAGAGCAAACCTCCAAACAAAATGCCTACTCCACGCTCAAGTTCCAAAGCCCATCACCCAGGAAATGCGCCTCCTCCATAACAGGCCCCTTCCCCTTGGCCTTTATCTCCTTGGTCCCCATGACCAACACTCCCACGGCCGCAGCCTCCTCCTTCCCCTCGGCCATCACCACCACCGGCTCGCCCTTCTCCAATTCCCTGCTCCAGTGCCCATCCTCATCCGGCCCCTCATTAGGCACCACCGGCCCTTCCTCCTCTCCCTCTTCCCCAGCCTCCTTCTTGGGCTGCTCACGCTCGACGGGGATCGGCAGCCGGCCGCCCTGGCTCGTCAGACCCGGGGCCATGAGGGTCGCACCGCTCAGCACGAAGCGGATGGCGCCGCGGTCGATGCGGACGGCGGGGAAGCACTGCGGGAAGCGGTGCACGAGGCGCAGGTGGGGCAGCAGCACGTCCTCCTTGTCATGCTGGTAAAAGAGCGGGCGGTTGTCAATGACGTAGAGCGAGACGCGGTCCGGCAGCTTGATCTGCTCGAGCGACGACTTTTTCGGGAGGACCTCATCGATGTGCGGCGTCAGGAGCGGGTAGGTGCTGAGGATCGAGTTGCGGATGGACCGCTGGATCGAGGATTTGAGCTTTTGTTTGGGCGAGCCGGTCAAGCTGAAGCCGGAGGGGTTAGCGTTTTTTTGAGGAACATTGGCTGTGTACATTGCTTACTCTTTCTTGAACATTGTGAATATGGGTGAGCAATACGCTCTTGTAATATGTTGGGTATTCTTTTTTGGAGTGATTCGCCTTGTCGCGTGTCACTGTCGGCCGCGATGCGCTGCTTGGGTTGCCCCGCGATAGGGGAATAATGGAGGGGGAGGATGGCGGGGTGATTGTGACCGCCAAGCTTTCGGCGGGGTCCCCTGTCTCCAGCCACAGACGGGCAGAGCAGACAGCTGACAGCGAGCTACATGACAGGGCTAAGACGCTCAGAGTAAAAGCATTCATTCGGCGATCATTCATTCTAGTCAAGTAGTAGATTTTAGGTACGTGTTATTCTACAAGACAGATATCAGAACGCAGCCTTCCCTCCCTCTCCGTATCTCAACCACGAGACACGTGCGAGACGGTCCCGTCCTCGCCGACGTGTACATTGAGTCTCTCAGGACGGAAGTCCCTTGTCATCATCATCCCCGGTTCGACGATCCGCGTCGGCTGTGGCAACTCCGTCTTGCAAAATGTCTGGGGAATGAAGCTGTCAGCGACGGCAAACCAAAAAGGCAGATGGCCAGACCTACAGTCTCAGAAGAAGGCCCATCGCAGAGCGTCTTTCCAACTAGTTTGTTGGTCCACTCCTCCGTCTGGTCGCCGGAGTTGTTGGTCATGAGGTCTGGAACGACGAGCGGCATATTGGATGTCTTGAACGTCCCGGTGTGTTGTAGAGGTCGAATGGGCACAGGCTTGAATATGTGTCGCGATGTAGTGAACTTAAAGAATATGGGTTTCCGAGTAGTTTGCATGGGTTCGAGAATTCGAAGTCCAAGTTGATGTTCTTTTATGTCCATCATGGTGTCAGGCCATGTGGGCGATGACGTATATGGTACATGCAAGACCGGCTGCTCAGCCACACCTTTTCCGGCCCTTATCAGCAAGGCATAGCTTGGTCAACACCAGTTCTGACTTTTACGCATAATGGAAAATCTGGCATCGCTCACGGCATGGAAACACCAGAGAGCTAAAAAGAAAGTTGATAAAAAGTTCAAAAGAATGATTTCGTCCAGGTTCGAACTGGAGACCTTCAGTGTGTTAGACTGACGTGATAACCAACTACACCACGAAACCATCATCTGATTGTTGAAGTGAGAAAGGCGGAAATTCTCTTATCAATGCCCAATTGCGATTCCGTCAAGTTGATTAATATCATGAAAACGTCTAACCTAGGTAATAACGGCTACAAAGCCTGGTACTCTAGAAAACCTAGGGTTGTGGGGAACAAGCCGGAGAGGACACGGAACGCATAAGCTATTCTTAGGCATCCTTAAGTGTCAACGACTTTAGCGATACGTGCTCTCACGATTAATGACGACGATAACCAGGGTACACAATCGCATTGAGTTATCAAGCCGACGAGACGACAACATCCGGTTGGGTCATGCACACAAGGTCAATATCGTCAGAATGTTAGAAGTTGCTCAGATAACGGCGTGTAGCTATGTAGGGGACAAGTAGTTTCGTCATTTGTATTATTGTAGGATTCAAAGTAGATCCAGGAACAGTATTCAACATTGGATTTTGGTAAATAATTATCATTCATTAATCGAGTCATTATTCAAGTCTCCACTGGACTGAGATCCAGGCGTCCTGTATCCTACTACCCAGAAATAGTGCTGGTATAATGAGACCAGATCTTCTTTCTCAAAAGGAGCCATTATCAAGCTCTGCTGTCCAGCATCTATATTTGAGTTCTAATTACTTACACGTAGGTCTTAGATCCATAATTTGATATACAAAGCTTGAGCTAAGAATTACAGGGCCTGGAATTGATTGGAACTACTCATACTCACACAGTTGGCAATGGGAGGGGCTACCTGGCTGAGTCCAGCTTGCTCACCGCGGAAATAAGTAACATAAATATCACGCCATTATTCCTAGCTGGATTTGAACTTGAACCATCATGTAATACCCTGAGGTTGACGGACGCTTACAAGCTCAGAATCGCCAATGTCACGGGACCGGCGGCCGGATAGAAGCAGAGACAAACGGGTTTCTGCTTGGCGAGCGGCTTGTTGCAGGCACTCGGTGAGGGAGAAGTCTTCATCTCATCTGATCATCCATCCAGTGGCGCGTCTTGTGTTTTACTACAAGGCTTCGCGTCAGGCTCTTCGTGTGTCAACCGAGTGGCGCATTTGGCGAGTCACCGATGGCGCTGTGGTCCAACAATACGTAGTAGGGATCCAAGGCTTTCGCTTCCAAATCTTTTATTGGGAAAAGAATTTACTTGGAGCCAAATCTCACGAACACCCAGCGAGAGCAGCCAATTTTCTTTTCGAAAATCACAACAACACTCAAACAAAAGGCTTCATATGCCTTATTGCTTCGTTGGTCTCTTCGCCCTCTCCCACTTTCTTGTCGAATTTCTCGGCATATTTCTGTCTGTTATCCATCGACTTATTTCCTTTGATTGCTTGCTAACCCAATGCAGCTATCAATATCAAGAGGATCTGCGCGGACCAAGGCTTGTGACAATGCCGACCAACAGAGCCACGCAGCATCACTGGTAAGTGATGGTTGGGTTGTTTTTGCATCTCTCGGTTAAATGCTAACTAACCATACCTGAAACTGTAGCCCGCAGTGCTTCGCCATCGCAAAGCCCAGGTGCTTTGACCGGGGGCATCTGGTGTGTTGTGCTGTCCACAACGTGTACCACTCCCCTTATTCCAACTGGTAAGGAGTCTGCTTCAAACCCATACTTTAACATGAATAATGTGACTCAATACCGCCGAGTTCACACCCAGAGAGTGTTGTTTGTCTCTCGCTCAAGACATGTCGGACACCTCCCACTTCCCTCCCTTTTTAACCCTCACTCCCATCGGTTCTGTCAAATTTTAGCCCCCAGCACCACCCAAACTTCCACCAGAACATAGACTAACATCAAGTCCTCAACTTCCAGCGTACAATGCGAGGGCGCCGCCCGGCGCGCCGAAAGAGCCGCGCGCAAAGAAAAGGATGGGAGAGGAGCCGCCGCCGCCGGCAGAGGTCGCAATAAAGGAAGTGGCGAAGGGGTCAACGACAAGTCAACGACCAAGAAGGGAGGCAAGAAGGCTTAGGGAGCCAAGAAAAACAACAAGCAAAAGAACTGATCTTGCGCTTGTTGACTTGTCGGGAGCCCTCCCGTAAGAGGATGGCCGGGAGGAGGTAAGGGTGGAAAGTGAGACGGGAAGAGGTGATGTTTGGTGAGTCTGGATATGGTCTAGGGAGTGTCTTCTGTTATTGTCTTCTTTTGGGAAGAAGGGAAAGGAATGGCTTTTTTCTTTGAGAGAAGTAAACGGGGTAGCAGAGAGCCCATGAGCTGAATCGTCGCGGCCTAGGGTTGAAATGCTCTTTTCTCCTATGATGAGTATTTGTGAGTGGAAATGCTTTTGATAATGATGTTATTCAGAGTCAGTTTGAAACGCAGGATCCATGTGTGAGATTGGTGCTCCTGCCCGGCTCTTTCTCTGCCCATTTTATTCAACCTCAGCTTTGCAAAAAACTGAGGTAGTTCGGCAAACCCAAGAGCTAATGCCAATGATGGTAATTACGGCTTTGCAAAAAAGGAAGGATTCTTTATTTATTGGATTTGGGCAGCTTGCCACTGCCGGATGCTTGAGAAAAAAACTGGACACATGGGTAGAAAAGAAACAAGAGAAGACAGAGTTACATCAAGTTCCACGGCCAAAACATATGTATAATCCAAGAAAGCTGTCTGCGGGGATCTCGACGAAGCATCTTTTCTCTTGATCGGGGTTCGGTTCTGTACCTACTGTTACACTGCTTTGGTTCCTGTTCCTTGGTGTGAAACAACATATGTCTTGAAATGGCACAAGCAGTCAACAAACAGCGGCTTGCAACTATGGCTGAGACCTCTTCCACACCAGGTGCGACCAGCTTTGGACTTTGTCTTCTCTTCCAGAGTTCGGACTCGGACTCGGACTCAGCCACCAGCTCACTGGCAGTTGTTCTGGAGTCCAGTTATGTAGTGCTGTCTGATCTCATTTCCCAGTACTTATGGTGGATACACCGCATGTACAACTAAGTTTTCCCAGGGAAAAAATCGGCAAAAGCGTGCGTAAACTTCAAAGCATGCAGCGCATGGCTTGAGGGCGGTCGTGTTGCGCAGTTGGCAGCTGTGGCGTTGGCCGGTTGGCACTGTGTCGACATCAACACCTGCAGGTCTAAGTTCATGCTACCAACGGCCCAACGCATGCAGTTGTCAACCTGAAGAGCAGCGTGGCTAGTGCACTGAGGGTAAGCTGATGCCAAGCAATCACTAGGCGGAAAGCTCTTCTGGATCTATTTTCTGTACTTCGTACACATGGGAACATCTTGCCGTCTGATCTTGTAGAGTTGAGTCTGTACGTAAAAAAAAAACAGTATTTTGTTTTTGGTTTCGTTGTTCTGGCGTCACAGTCACGACAGAGCGTTGGCAGCCTGCACCTGCGATGTTGGGAAGGACAGGGGCCAAAGGAAGAAAGGATGCATCCAAAGTGCGCTATTCCCGTTTTAGTAGGGGGTGTGCTCAGCCGCGATGCGGGGTCTTCCGTCCTTTGGGCCATCGAAGAAAGTGTGAATGTTTAAAAATGGTACCCGCCTGGCGAGATATCGGTGAGACCTCTTGTGGCCCTAACAACTTGGCGAGCTTTATGATGCGGAATATTCGCAATTCCCACAAGACAACTGGTGGATTCGTTGGCCCCTGACGAGTAACGGTTTTCATAGTCACCAGTCGCGGAGAACTGCAGGAGCGTTCCTCCTGAGTTGAAAATCTCACATCGCAAGGGAAGCCCTCCTCGGAGTCTGGATTCTTGTCGGTCGACGTCGTTGATTGGACAGTGCGGATTAAGGTGGACACCCCAGCCGACTTTGCCGAGCCGTTTGGGCTCATTTCAGACACACCCCTGCGACTGGAGCCCCTGTTGGACCCCTGCTAGACCCCTGCGCTTCTCCCTTCACCAACCGCGCCTTGAGGTGCCATCGTGAAGCCCAGCCTCAAGCCAATGCGCCCCAGCCCGCTGCCACTGTGCCCATGCCGAATGGTCCCCGCTCACTACCGGCCGGGGACATGGGCTCAGGGCTGAGTTCTGGGCAAATCGACCGACAAGATGGGAAAAAAAGGAGGCCCTAGTTAATTAAAGGTCAACCGCCCCCAATCTTCCCATCCTTCGCTCCTCCCTCTGCATTCCTGCCAAGCGATACAAAACAACGCGATCGACTCTGGTTGCCACCGAGAGGTTTCCCTTGGATCGGCCAAATCTCAGTTCAAGTGCGATCACTTTTTTGGCCGAGGGTCCATCTCTGGTTTCCTGTCGCAGCGACCTCCAACGAAATCCTCGATTCGAAAAGCTGACCGAAAGGGTGCATAACTGCCTAACGAGGTAGCCACACCTGGACGAACTCGATCAGACGATTTCACAAATCCTACAAACTGTACTCGGAGAAGGGAAACCGCTCGCAAAATCGTGGCAACAATCCGGGAAACATAGTCCAAGATGCGCAACACCACCTTCGCCTCTCTCTTTCTCGCCTCTGCGACCTTGGCTTCCGCCGGCCGCCTAGAATGCCTTCACACCCGTGGCAAGGAACTCGCAACGCTAGCGTCGTGCGGTGACGAGGCCTCGCTGAACGACTGCTTCTCGCAGCTCCCGCTGTCCACCTTGACCGAGACCCTGCCCCAAGAAATCGAGCGCTGTTTCCAGTCAGCCGGCTGCACCTCTGCCGAGTCCCAAATCGAATCCTTCTGGGTGCTGAGGCGATGTGACAACCCACCAAGCGACCTCCGCCGCGGCCGCCGCAACCCCCAAGACTTTGACTCGTCCCTCGCTGCCGCCGCTAAAGAGCCCCTGGTCGGTGCGCGCGCCGCCCTCCCGATCGCGGCCGCCATCACTGCCATGGTGCGTCGTGCGGACACGGACACTGCCGCGGTCACCACCACCACCGCCAGGTCATCCCCCTCTCCCTGCTTCAGCGACTCGACCAGCTCCTACACGACGTGCCCCATTTCGAACGGCAAGAAGCAGGCGTGCACGTCGACGTACGCCGTCAGCCCCGTCTGCATCGACGGCCTGATCTGCCGGTCCAACAAGGCGGGCAACCCGTCGTGCATGTACAAGGAATCGTCGCTCAAGATCGAGGGCATCATCATCGCCGTCGCCTTCGCCACCGCCATCGCCATCAGCATTGTCTCCATCTGCTTCCTGTGCTGCAAGGAACGCCGCGAGCACCGCCGTATCGAGCGCGCCGCCGAGGCCGCCCGCATCGCAAAGGAGTCCAAGACCCAGGCCACCGTCATGGCCAAGCGCCCCGGCACCGCCGTCACCGCCAACCCCAGCAGCTCGGTCGTCGAGGGCCAGCCGCTCATGTACCAGGCCCCCTCGTCTCCTCAGGCCCAGCAGCAGCAGTTCCCCCAGCAGGGGCAGGGTTATGGCGGTGCTCCCAACCCATTTGCTGATTCCCATGATGCCCATCCCCTGAGGTAACCGGAAATTTGGAGCTTCGGTGTTGTGGGGGAGCGGTGGGGGAAGGGAGGAAGTAGGTTATGTTGGATTACCTGTGTGCGTTGCAGCAAGACACTGTGTCCCGGCCGCCTTGCTGCCCGGTTAATTCTCCGTGAGCCAGGGATGTTGGTGTTTTCTTAGGGTACAGGTCGGAGGGATAGAAGATCGATGGGGAACTTTGTCATCTTTTGCCTGTCTCGTCATATAAGCGTGGATACGGATAGTTTCTAGGTCTTTGATTTTTGCGTGAACAAGGGACTGCATTTCCAACGGCGATAACCTTCATTACGTTGCACACCTCACTTCGTTGAAACCGCCTTTGCACTGTCTTTAACGGGGTCCAGCTACTAATCGAATGAGCTAGCCAGCGTTCGAGGTAGGAATACTGCGTTTTAGTGCAATCGCTCTCCTTCGCTGAGTCCGGCAAACTACTATGTACTGTACAGTGTAATCCATGTCTCGCTCAATTCTCTAAGCTACTCCGCAGAGCATGTGCCATGGCAAACCACGGTGTCTGGTCTTATAACGTCCTTGCTTCAACCGCATCAAAAGCCTCTCCGGCGAGAGCCGTCTATCACAGTCTAATAGGTACTGCTGATGGGCACAGGGGTGAAAGACGTAATCACCACCATAGGTCTTTGGGCCAGGGTCTTTTACGATTGCCCCGGAGCTGTTCCGCAGCTTCCGTTGTTCCCTCCCCATGATGCCGGGTCTAGCGGCTCCCAACCGGACTCCCTGGGTGATAGCCCACCGCCTTATGAACTGGCTGCGGTGTCGGCCGATCGCTGCCCGAGACAAACCGTATCGACTTCCTGCCTTGGTCGTCTTCCTGCACGTCGAAGCTGCCGCCACCGTTGATTTCGTTACCCTCTGTCTCGCCAATATCGAGGAGCTCCTTCTCGTCAACAGCGTGCCCGTGGTTGAAAATCTCGACCTGTGTCTTGATCTTCTCCAGCGTGATGAAACCGTCACTACTATCAGCCTTGCGTTTGCCTTCAGCAACGTCCTTGCTTTCGGCATCAGCAAGTTCTTCGCAGGCACGACGGAGCATCTTCCGGACCGCTACTGACCGCGGCTCAATGGGCCGGTCGACGATTCCCGGGCCTCCAAATGTCGATGCTGACGGTACAGCAGGGCCCCAAGGCACCGCCATCGGGTTATGAAGGCTCAACGGGCCGTGGTTGAACCCGGGGGGTGGCAGCGGACCAAAGAGATTTGGTTGCGGCACGCCAGGTGGGCCCCACGGGCTGTTATGTGCCGGGAATATCGGGTCCATTCCGAACGGGGCCATCGGAAACCCAGGCGCCGGCCGAGGCGCGGGCGCTGCTAGGCCTCGAGGCAGACGCCCGGGGAAATCCTGCAGGCCATCATCTAGGTCATCCAACAGTGCACTACTCCCCAAATGCGCGTCCGGCTCTGGCCTCGGCTGCCCGCTCGAAGGCGATCCGCTCGAAGGTCGTTGGCCTTGAACCACGCTAGCGGGCCGCCCTATCGGTGTTGGGCGGCTGATGGGTTGGGATGTACCTGTCTCGAAACTTCCCGAACCTTGCCGTGAATGGGGTGACGGGCCGTCTTTTTGCATGCCGGGACCCATCAAGTGCGCCATGCTGGGTACTGGAGACTCTATAGGTCCGTGGAAACCCGGCGGCGGGTGCATGGGGGGGAACCCTCTGTTTCCTAGCGGGCCGCCAAGTCCGGGCGGCATCGACATGATCCCCGGTGCGGGACGGAAGCCGGGCATGGGGGGGAACAAAGGTTCGCGATGCATAACATTGCCGAACCCGGGGGGCATCTGATGCAACCCGGGCGGGAACGACATGGGCCCACTCATAGGGGGGATGCCGAACGGCGCTGGCTGTGACGGCAGTGACTTGGATGAGAAATTCAACGGAGACGCCGAGTGCGGCGGCGGTTGGGGCCCGCTTTGCGAGATGTTGCCGGTGCTTCCAAACTTGGTCGAAGGCGCTATCGGTCCGGGGCTCGCGTGTACAGGCGTGATGGGATGAGGGGATGGATTCTGGCTCGCCACAGACCCTGAGGTTGAGGTTGGCCCAGAGGAGGCTGTTGAGCTCTCTTGCTGGGAAGCTTGGCGCGCCCGCATGGGTGTCGGGGCCTTTGGAAACGCCGGGGTAGCCACAGATATTTGTGGTGAGGCGTAAGACGTCGACACCTGTTGCGGGAGGACTGGGACCGCTGCTGCAGGGGGTACAGGCTGTTGTTGGGCCGGACGTTTTGGAAGCGTAACGGGTACTGGAACCGCGGCTGCGAGGGCCGCGGCTTTCTGCGCAGCCCTCTCCTCCTTCTTCCGCTTCTCTTTGGTCTCCTTGCCCTCCTTGACGTCCTTAACCTCCTTGGCCTCCCTAGCCTCTCTCTCTGCTTTGGCTTTGGCCTCCTTCTGTCGTCGGTCGCGCTCTTGTTGCTCTTTCCTCTCGCGGGCTTCACGCTCTTTCTGCTCACGCGCTTCCTTCTCCTTTAGGCGCGCCTCCTCACGCGACTTCTTCTCGCGTTCCCTAGCTTCGCGAGCCTTGCGCTCGTTTTCTTCTCGCTCTTGTATCTTGCGTTGGCGCTCCGCTTCTTTGCGCTGGCGCTCCTCCTCTTCTGCTTTCTTTTGAGCCTCCTTCTTCTTCCGTTTCTCCTCGGCCTTGCGCCGTTGTTCCTCGGCTTTGCGGGCCTCCTCAGCTCGGCGTGCGGCTTCTTCGGCGGCCTTTTCAGCCTCCCTCCGAGCCTTCTCCTCGGCCTGGGCCTCCTTCTTCTTGGCGGCCCTGTCCTTGCGCCTCTGGGCCTCCTTAGCCTTCTTCGCTTTACGCTGGGCATCTTGTTGGTTCTCAGCCTCAATCTCCTCCAAGAGCTTAGCTTGGCGCTCCTTTGCAACCTTTTCTCGGTAGGCTGTCAGGACCCGCTGCTCAAACATCCTGGCGGCAAAGATTTGGAACATCCTTCTGCCCTCCTCCATGCGCTGCTCTTCCGTCATGGTCTCCTGCTCCCAAATCAGCAATTAGAATCGGCAAATACAACTCCGCGGGGGTAAAAACGACGGAGCGGCGCAGGCCTCGTACCTCTTCCTCCTGGCTATCATATTCTTCCTCCTCATCCTCCTCGTACTCTTCCTCCTCGTCTTCAAACTCTTCCTCATCGGGCGGTGGCGGATGGCTATGGCCGTAACGATCGCCATTCCCGTGGTCATAGCCCCGCTCGAACTGCTCCCTGGCATCCTCCTCACGCGCCATGCGGCGCTCAGCGAGCTGTTCCATCATTTCGATGAACTTCTTGCCGTCATTCTTGAGCAGGTCGTCGGCCACAGTCAAGATGCCGCCTAGAGAAGAGGAGCCATAAGCGTTATTGCCAGCCCCTGAAAAGGGATAACTCTGCAGAAATGACGGAAGAATGGGAAGTCTGTCCCTACCCTGCACAGTCAGGCTATTTCCGAAGTTGAAGAAATCGGCGGCGTAGTCGGATCGGTGCAGTTCTTCCGAGGGCTCTTGTTCTTCTTCGCTGTACATGTCGTCTTCCAGCTCTTCCTCGCTGTAGATCTCTTCGACCTCGCCCTCCCCTTCGCCCTCGTCGTCTTCGTCCTCAATCTCGGCCTCTTCCTCTTCCTCCTCTTCTTCCTCCTCTTCTTCATCGTCCCCCAGCTGCTCCACGATTCGTCCGCGAGACGGTTGGTGGTTGGAGTACCTCGACGGAAGGCCGCGCGGCCGCATCCCACCCATCGAGCCAAACGACCGACGTGGCCTCAGCATCGGGGGCCCATCACCTTGGTTGGGGTGATTAGCGTACTGTTCCAACTCCTCATAGTAGGCGTCGTAGAGGCCCTCGAGCTCCTCTTCGATGGCGGTCCGCTTCCTTCCGCAAACGGTGCAGCTACACGTGTGCTTTTGCTGTTCCTTCATCTTCTTGAGGACGGCATCCTTTTCCACCTTGACAAGAGACTTGCGCTCAGTCTCGCTGAGGCCGAGCCAGAATTCTTTGATCCTCTCGCGCTCCTCCTGGGAGCTCGTGTTCCAGATTTTCTCCCTCGACATGCCGGGACGGTCGTGCTGAGGAGGAGGAGGAGGTGCCGGGGCCGGATGATCATCTTGTGCGTAGTGGCTATCGCTGGGAGATTCGTCGAGGCTCGGTTCTGGGGCATTCTTCTTCTTCTTCTTCTTTGACTTTTTCGACTTCCCCGACGTCGCCTGTGCAGCCCCGTTTTGGTACCCCTGCTGGTTTTGGGAATCGTGGTCGAAACCATGCTCATCTTCATCGTCCTCGAGATCGGCGCCTGCCGACTGCTGGTCGTTGGAGACGGGGGGGCTCGATGATCCGTTCACACGTTGGCTGTTCTGAGCCTGCTCGGCAGCCGCTTTCGCGGCGGCCTTCGCACGCCGCTTCTGCTTCTTCCGGTTTACAGGCTGGGAAGGCCCGGCTTGGGGAGCGGGATGCGCCGCGGCCTTCGCATTCGGAGAGGAGACGGCGGTTGGGGAGGGCTGAGCGGAATCACTGGGGGTGCTCATTTTCGGGACCGTTATAAACTTGGATCCGTCCTTGTTTGTGTATTTTGCTGTGCTCTTGGAGGTAGGCGAGAGGGGAGCCGTGGTCGGTGCCCGGGGCGGTGGGTTGCGGTTTCCCTTCATCTTCGTTGGTGGTCTGCGGGGAGTTGAGTGCGGACGAGGGCATGAATCGCGGCTGCGGGAAGTCGCTGCAGCTCGGGGAGCCTTGCGAGGACTAGACGACAGCAAAGTAAGCCGGGTGTCGCGATGTTGCGAGGCAATGTTCTCGGTTCAACGAGGGAAAAGCGGGGGCGCAAGCAGCGGATGGAGAAGACGCAAAAGATCGGATGAGTCTAGGGAGGAAGAAGGTACGAGGATCCCGGACAGCGATGGCGAGGCAGGGTGCAAAACCGGGTGTGGGATGGAGGGGCGCCCATTTCCTGGTGCTCGGTGAACCAAGGGAGGGAACTCGGCAGCGGGAGCAGACCCAGCAGGGTTGAGGGCTAATAATTGAACAGAGGGGTCGAGCAGACTCACACAGGTCCTGGACCAGCGAACAAACGGCCGCGCGGAGGAGTGTGCCGTATCTATGGGGTAGGCGTTTCGCTGGGGACGTGACGGGCGTGCTTCGCGGGGGCACGATGCGGGCCGAGGACGTCGTGCGCTTGGGAGCTTCGCCAAGTTGTTCTGATGTTCAAGGTGCTGCTGCTGGATTTGTGGTCCCGACCATGCAGCAGCGTTGTTCCCCATCAACCGCCGCCGATTGGACAGCCACCGCACGTGATCCGCCAGCCTTGTGCCTGGCACTTGACTTCCCCTGTCAGAAACCCCATTTCAAACTGCCAGTCGGCCAGTTTTCCAGCTTTTCGAGACGTAAACGGCTTCTCCTATTTAACAGCTTGACACTGGCGTTTTGACATCCAGGTCTCTCACCACACGACTCATCATCTTAGAGACGCTGTCACAACATTAGCGCCCCCGATCAGCCAGGCATTTCTTGGTCCAGTGGATGTTTTCGTTTCTGACGCCGAAACCGGGCGGGCCTGGCGCTGCCTGCCAGTCGCATCCGGCCTTTGAGCTGGCGCAGGCAGCCTGTCTCGCAAGGTCTCGCACCGCTATCAAGGTACACGGCCGGCACCGTTCACTTTTAACTTACCTACTACCAATGCCGTCCAAATCGAGGTTATGATTATTAAGACACATGTGGGCGCTCCGATGCTCACTCCACATCGCGATTTCATTGCAGCAACTTGACTCCGTATAAATAGGTAGCTAGTTCTTGGTGTCTGGGGGCACATTTGGGAACTTACTCGGCACCTCAGTATGCTACTCTCTTCTCCTTTTTCTTCTCCCATTCCACTGTCTTCTTGTTTTGCGTTTCTAGTTCTCAACCCCTCCTCCTTTCCTTTTATCTTGCCTTCGGACTTTAAGAGGGTAGCAAGTTAAGGTCGCTTGGTAGGTGACACAAGCAACCCAAGGTGAAGCGCGCAAATCATGGTCTCGAAAAAAATACCAACATATATAAGAAGACATACTTCGTACATATCTGTAATAAATCCGTCGGTAAATCATGGTCCAAGGCCATTAAATTTTTCGGATTTTCCACTCATTTTCCAAGCGAAGCTGCTCCCACTTCCATGCTTGGTTTCTCGAATCTCCCGCCCCTCCTTGATCCGAACTTCGATACGATCTTTGAAACCACAGTTGTGGGCCTAGCCTTACCTAGGTTTGGATGCGAGATTCATGGATGAACTCCCTGCCACAATAGCTCGCAAATTTTCATGGAATAGACCAAATTTGTCGAGGCTTCAAAATATTGGAGGGAAGTGATCGGATGGCGTTTTTGAAGCCCGACGAGGAACTATTTCTTACTCTTCCTGAAATGCGCTCTCTTGCCTGAGGACGCTGCTCGGCTGATAACACAGCTTGAATGGATCACCGAGCACAGCCTCACCCCGCCCTAGCTTTCAGCACCTCCAAAATGACCCTCACGGCCTATCAGACCCCTGAACTCTATCGCCCTGCCACGGCTGAGCACCTTCGTGGCCGTTTCGACCCACATCAAACTTCAGAAATACGACCCTCGCCATCGTCCAAGTCGGTTGGGTATTATGATTGCAATCATTTTGACTTTGTGAAATCGTCAAGAAGAAGTCATGGTTACTTTGGACATGACCAAACTTTTGCTTGAAGTACCAATAGTATCACATGATGTTTCGCTTCGTCCTAGAAAACCCGCGAATCGCAGATGGATGCGTCAGCGACTGATGAAAATGGACAGATGCTCAGCAATGCATCTGTTCTCTGGTGCCCGAGGTGGAGACGAAGCGTCGCATCGTCGTATCGCGGATTCGCGCCAAGCTTTACCGGGACAGGACGGCGGCCCCAGCGGCTTAGCAGGGGTCCCGGCCTCCATCATTATGTAATGGGGCCCCGAGCGGCTATCAACCCGTTGTTCCCCTCGAAATTTCCTGGGAGTCCTAGACACGGTTGGGAGTGTGCATCCACACTGTATCGGCTTCCCATCATTCCATCCTTTGAACTATCGACAGGTCAATCCGCTCCTTTTCGTCTTTTGCCAACGACTGCGCGCAACAACAGGCTGCTGAGCGAACCGACGCTCGCCTGCCTCTTTGCCAATCATGGCAAGTGATCGCAATGCTCAGAACGTCATCCGCAGGTACGCTACTGATTCGGCTGGCCGAGAACGGAACTGCCCGATCACCATTCACCTTCTTGGGAATGGAAACCCCTCCTTCTGTGGTTGACACCCAAACACATACGGTGTGCCAATTCGAGACCGCTGACATGGCCGATCGTATAGAAAGCTCGTCATTATAGGAGACGGTGCTTGCGGCAAGACTAGCTTGCTGAGTGTGTTTACTCTTGGTTTCTTCCCCACCGTGAGTACCTAGGAGTTTGGCTGCGAACCACCCCCCCTTGTGAAGAGACCCAGAACTAACATGCGGCGACCCAGCATTATGTGAGTAGATCCCAGTCCGAAGCGCAAGACGACCCTACCTTGACGACCCGGCATCCCCCTGACTGCCCGCTCCCTTCCACTCGGATCACACCACCAGCTTCGGTCGCCTCACTCTGACCAGCTCTTCTTGGCAGATACCAACCGTCTTCGAGAACTACGTGACCGATTGTAGGGTAGACGGCAAATCTGTGCAGCTCGCACTTTGGGATACGGCCGGACAGGAGGACTACGAGCGGTTACGGCCGCTGGCGTACTCCAAGGCACACGTCATCCTAATAGGCTTCTCGGTCGACACGCCAGACTCGCTGGACAATGTCAAGCACAAGGTGGGCGCACTATCATTCCGGTTGTCTTGTTTCCCCCCTCGGCCAAACGGCTTTTCCCTTGGTGCTGCATGCTGCCACTTTTGCGTCTCTGTCGCCTTCGCGTGTAACGATTGTACCACACACGCAATTTATTTCATTTTCTCTTGAGGCATAGATGTGTTGTGTCGACAAAGTTCGCTAACCCTGGTCGGCCGTAGTGGGTTGTGGAAGCGCAAGAGCGATGTCCCGGCGTACCGATTATCCTCGTTGGCCTGAAAAAGGATTTGCGTGACGACCCGGTTGCGATAGAGGAAATGCGAAAAAAGTCTCAACGCTTTGTTTCTCCGGCAGATGGCGAACATGCGGCCAAAGAAATCGGCGCTCGCAAATACCTCGAGTGCTCCAGCCTGAGCGGAGAGGGCGTCGACGACGTGTTTGAGGCAGCTACGAGAGCATCGTTGCTCATGTTCGAAAAGAGCGAGGGGGCTGGTTGCTGCGTGATATTATAAGCAACTCGGCCGACGACTCCCCGCAAATCCTTCGATTCCCCGATGACGCCGACTCATCTGGGGAAAACGAGAAAGAGCCTCCTCAAGCCGCCTATCAGCCCCGAGAAAGGGTTTAGCTGGGGTTAGGTGATGAAGGCCGCAAGTCCCCGTTTCCCTCGGAACCTTCCAACAAGACCTCCCATCACAGCAACGGGGGCGAAGCGTCTCGGCCATTCAGTTTGGAGGCCAACCAGTCTATCTATTAGTTGAACGGGCATTATGCACAGCGAAGCCAGCGAGCCATGATATGCGCTGTATTAATACGCTATAGAGTTTTATTTTCGTTCTCTACCCTGGCACCGGGATTCTGGGAGGCAAATTAATCGTTAGTGGGCTTCAAGGATGCATTTCATTTACAGTCATCTGGGAACTATGGAGCATGAGCGACGGCCAGACTGCTAATGCGGGGCATTTTTTTTTCTTTTTTCCTATCTGTCATCTATGGTGGTCGGGAACAAAAATAGCGGTTGATCTAATGGCAATTCCATACCTGTCTCTGTGGCTCTCGTACTAGTATAAAACACGGAAGCAACAACCCATGTCATGATCTACCTTTTGCCCCGAGTAAGCGGCATTCATGATATATGATACAGACTATTTAGTTTACATGTACAAAACGTCGAGCTACTATTCTGGAATCTGACGGATACAGACACCGAGCCTCGAGGTAGTCATCCCCCTGCCAATGCCATCACTTGCCGCTCTGCTTCCCCTTAACACAAACAAACCACAGCTGCCCCCTTGCCACGTCCCGCTCTACCTCTTCCAGTCGTGGTTCCACGCGACCTTGGCCGGCGTCTCGGTTTGTGCCCTCGCATACTCAATCGGGACCCCGTTCAACCCATACACGCCCTTCTTCTCCATCGCCACGCGGTACAGGTAGCCCTCGTCGCGCGTGCCGGGTCCCGAAGTAAGGCGCAGCTCCTCGCACGCATTGTTCATGCTCTGGTACTGGCGCATCAGCGTGCGCTCACGGGCCTCGCGCTCCCGCCGGCGGAACATCAGCCACGCGCGGTGGATCGTCCAGTGCCGCAGGTGCCGGTTGCGACCCATGCGCAGCGGCGGCGGGATGCGCTTCGGCGAGAGCACCGCAAAGTGCGAGAGCATGTTGATCATCTTGGGGTCGCGCGGCTCGTTGACGCCCCGGCCTCCCTTTTGCGGCTTGCCGGGCTTCTTGGAGCCAGCGGCAGCCTTGTTTTTGGCGCCTGGGGGCGCGAGCGAGCTCGGGGTTGTTGAGAAGGCCCGGGATGCTGGGGCGGCGCATTGTGTGATGGGCGAAGGGGTGGTGGCGGTGGTGAGGGAGGACGGCCGGGCCAGGAACCGGGAGGCAAGGCCTCGGAAGGAGGAGAGGGAGAGAGGCATAGTTGCGGTTCTCGTCGTTGGCTTCGTTGTTGAAGATTCCGCTGGGTGAGCTTGGACCAACAATCACGGTGGTGAAAACGGCAATGCACCGGCAATCGAGCTCGTTTCGCCGGTGGTGATGTTTCGGTAACCTGGGGGGGTGGTGGCGGGGCGAGTCGGAGGTCGAATTGGCGGCGTCGTCTCCTTCACGATAACCAGGCCCAGCGCGGTGGTGGAGGATGCTCACGGGAAAATGAAAAAGCTGAGCCAAGCACAGTCCACTCGCGGTGGGCCCAAGCTGATCAGCCTCCCGAGCCGCGATTGGTTCCCCCCTGACGGGACTCGGCGACAGGGATTTGTGTGGATCCCTTGGTTCAAGCCCACCTGTCAGTTGCAACTTGCATCCAAGCTTCCTCGCCAAAGCAACCTTCATCCAATCTAACTAGGTAAACATCAGAAGTACCAAAACGTCGCAGCAAAGTCTACCAACACCCACCACGAATGCCATTGCTAGTCTAAGGTGTACATCGTACCTCAAGTTGCTATGAGTACGAATTAAGGGCATTGACGAGGTGCCGCTAGCCTTTTTGCAGCCACTCGTCATGCCTCATCAACGGCTCTGATCGTCAAGCTTCCACCTAGTTGAAGAACATCCTCTGCCCCAATGGCTCTGTTCCTTAGCTCGAGATTGCTCTCCATGATGGATGCCTGTGGACTGCCCCTAGGGGACTCAGCAAGAAGGTCCCTGAGAGAGAAAACCGTTAAAAGCCGCGGCATTAACCGTCAGCGTCATGTCGACACGAAAGAAAGCGGGGCCCCGTACTAACTATTGGCCCCCGCTATAAAATTTCAGAAATCAACGACCCCGCCCCCACCTTCCGATGTTCGCTGCTTGATCTCAATGACTCCCACTACATCTCGATGAGCGTTGGCTCTCTGCCAACTAGCCCATTCAACCTCCAGCAAGTCACGCCTTTTCTTCCAATTCGGTGCCATCGCATTCCGCCGCCATGGCGTCCATCACCCTCTCTGGGGATTCCTGCTTCACGGCCTCTGAGGCCCAGAAGTTGAAGGACCAGATCAACAAAGTGGCGCCCATCAAGGTGTCCACTCTGCGAGGTTCCTGGGTTTACTACGCCCATATCGACGGCGACAGCGATGCTGCCCGGCATAAACTCGCCCAATTGCTACCGCTCCCGACCGACTCTGAGCCTCATCTGACGCACATTGGCTATAGCCGCCAATGGTATGTGACTCCGCGGTATATCTCGCCGTGGAGCTCCAAGGCCACCAGCATCGCCCACGTGTGCGGCTTCGAGCAGCAAATCCGACAGATTGAGCGCGGACGGATCATCACCATCGAGTTTGAGCAGCCCTACAATGACAAGACCGTTCCGTTCCGCGACATCTTGCACGACCGCATGACTGAGACCCTCGAGACCGATGCGCCGGATCTCAATACTATGTTCGCTGAGGGGCAGCCCATCCCTCTCGAGGTAGTCGACATCTTTGCCAGTGGCCAGAACCCTGCACAGGTTCTCAACGACTACAACAAGGAGCGCGGCTTGGCTCTGGACCAGTCCGAGGTGGAATATCTGGTGGAAAAGTTCACCCAGTTGGGGCGCCCGCCCCACGACATTGAGCTCTTCATGTTTGCTCAGGTCAACTCGGAGCACTGCCGTCATAAGCAGTTCAACGCGAACTGGACCATCGATGGCATGGCCAAGGGGAGGACCCTCTTCGAAATGATCCGCAACACCCACAAGGCGACACCGGATTTCACCGTTTCAGCCTACAGTGACAATGCGGCCGTCATGCAAGGCGAGCAGGCCCACTTCTGGGCGCCCGATTATTCGACTGGCTCTTGGAAGCTGCACAAGGAGCCTCTGCATGTTTTGGCCAAGGTCGAGACCCACAACCACCCGACCGCGATTGCCCCTTTCCCCGGTGCTGCCACCGGATCTGGAGGAGAAATCCGTGATGAGGGAGCCGTCGGAAGAGGCTCGATGCCCAAGGCTGGGCTGTGCGGTTTCTGGGTATCTGATCTGCTCATCCCTGACCACCGCGCTCCCTGGGAAATCGATGTTGGGCGCCCGGCTCATTTCGCCAGCAGTCTCGATATTATGCTCGAGGCCCCTATTGGCAGTGCCCGCTTCAACAACGAGTTTGGACGTCCTTGCCTGACGGGTACTTTCCGAACTCTCCTTACGGCTGATGACACAAAGGCCGAAGGGGAATTCCGCGGTTATCACAAACCCATCATGATTGCCGGTGGTGTTGGTACCGTCAGAGAGAACCACGCCCTCAAGCGCCCCGAGGACGTTGTGGAAGGCGCACACGTTATTGTTCTCGGCGGTCCTGCCATGCTGATCGGCCTTGGTGGCGGTGCCGCCTCGAGCAATGCGTCAGGTGAGGGCAACGCCGACTTGGACTTTGACAGTGTCCAGCGCGGCAACCCCGAGATGGAGCGGCGGGCACAGATGGTCATCAATACTTGCGTGGCCCTGGGTGACCATAACCCCATTGCCATGATCCACGATGTCGGCGCGGGCGGTCTTTCAAACGCTCTGCCGGAGCTTGTCAACGACGCTGGCTTTGGCGGCAGATTCGAGCTCCGTCAAGTCGAGAGTGTAGACAAGAGCATGAGCCCGCTCCAGATCTGGTGCAATGAAGCCCAGGAGCGTTATGTCATCCTCGTCAACAGCGACGGAATGGAGCGTTTCACTAGCATCTGCCGTAAGTTACACTTTTCATGCTCCTTCCTCACCCAGTTTGACTAACTAGCGAACAGGGCGGGAGCGCTGTGGCTTCTCTGACGTCGGCACCGTTCTGTCTCGGGAGGCAGACGGTGTCTCCAAGTTGATTCTCAGTGACAGAGAGTCAAAGGAATACCCCCGTCCCATTGACGTCCCGATGGATGTCCTCTTCCCCAAGGGGCGCAAACTCGAGCGCATCGTTAGCTCCAAGAAGCCTTCCTGGCCAGTTTTTGATCCCGTCGCCAGCCTAACGTCGGCGCTGAGCGGTTCCCTCAATGATGCCGAGGTCTTCAAGCAAGCGGTGCAGCGGGTGTTCTGGATGCCCGCGGTTGGCTCCAAGTCGTTCTTGATCACGATTGGCGATCGTACCGTTGGTGGCCTTTCGACCCGGGATCAGATGGTTGGGCCTTGGCAGACACCGGTTGCCGACGTTGCTGTGACGGCAACGTCGTTCAACCTGAATGGTGCCAAGACTGGTGAAGCCATGGCTATGGGCGAGAAGCCCACCATTGCACTCATCTCTCCTGCAGCCTCGGCCAGAATGGCGGTTGCTGAGAGTCTGCTGAACCTTGGAGCAGCAGACATCAAGGGCGGTTCGCATCGCGGAGATTTGCGCCGCGTCAAGCTCTCTGCGAACTGGATGGCGGCTGTTAACCACCCTGGCGAGGGTGCCGCCCTCTATGAAGCTGTCGAGGCTATCGGTATGGATCTGTGCCCGAAGCTCGGCATCAGCATTCCTGTGGGCAAGGACTCGACCTCGATGAAGTCGTCATGGAAGGACGGAGAGACCAAGAAGAGCGTCACTGCGCCTGTGTCAGTTGTCATCTCGGCATTCACGCTGGTGGAGGACGTCCGACGCACGTGGACACCGCAGCTTCGTCGGGTCGAGGAGGTGGGCGAGACTATCCTGCTCTATGTCGACCTGGCGCAGGGCCGCAAGGCACTAGGCGGCTCGGCTCTCGCTCAGTCCCTGGGTGCAATTGGCCATGAGGCGCCAGATGTTCGGGATGTGGACCTCCTGAAGGACTACTTTGATGCGCTCGCTCAACTGCACGAGAGTGGCGTTGTCCTCGCATACCACGACCAGTCAGACGGCGGTCTCATCACGACGATTGCCGAGATGATGTTCGCCGGCCGGTGCGGTGTTGACTTGATGATGGACAGCATCGCGGCTTCGGGCAGCCTGGCGGACATGGTGGATGCTCTCTTCAATGAGGAGCTCGGCGCTGTCTTCCAAGTGCGTGCTTCGGATGAGATCAACTTCAAGAGGTGCTTCGCGACCTGCGGTCCGCCTGCCGGCCTGATCAAGAAGTTTGGTGTCGTCCAGCCGACGTCCAAGCAGACTCTCACGATTCGCTATGGCGAAGGTGCGCCGTTTGTCAGCCTTGACAGAAGCGAAATGCAGCAGTGGTGGAGCAAGACTTCGTACGAGATGCAGAAGCTCAGAGACAACCCGTCGTGTGCCGAGTCCGAGTTCGCAACCATCGCGGATTCTGAGGATCCCGGCCTGTCGTACAACCTAACCTTCTCGCCCTCTGAGAATATCGCTCCGCTGACGGCCTCCATCAGCGGCTTCTTTGGCAAGAGCCCGCGCGTGGCCATCCTCCGTGAGCAGGGTGTCAACGGTTACGCCGAGATGGCGTTCGCCTTCCGGGCCGCCGGTTTCGACGCCATCGACATCCACATGACCGATATCATCGCAGGCCGCTCCCTTGCCGACTTTGTTGGTATTGCCGCATGCGGTGGCTTCTCCTACGGCGACGTGCTCGGCGCCGGCCAGGGCTGGGCCAAGTCGATCCTGCTGCACGACAAGGCGCGGCGCGAGCTGGCCGAGTTCTTCCAACGCAAGGACACGTTTGCGCTGGGCGTGTGCAACGGCTGCCAGATGCTCTCGCGCCTCAAGGAGCTCATCCCCGGCGCCGAGGACTTCCCCGCCTTTGTGGGCAACGCCTCGTCCCAGTTTGAGGCGCGCTACAGCATGGTCAAGATTGAGGACACCCCTGGCCGTCCGTCGGTCTTCTTCAACGGCATGAACGGCTCGTCGCTGCCCATTGTCGTGTCGCACGGCGAGGGCAGGGCCGAGTTTGCGTCGGATGACTCGTTCCGCAAGCTGACCGAGTCTGGCGGCATCCCGCTGCGGTATGTGGACAACCGGCTGAACGTGACCGAGCAGTATCCGTACAACCCCAACGGCAGCCCGGGTGGTGTGGCGGGTGTCTCGAGCAGGGACGGTCGCGTGCTGGCCATGATGCCGCATCCGGAGCGGACCATCATGGCAGACGTGACGAGCTATGCGCCGGCTGAGGAGATTAGTGATTGGGGTGAGTTTGGACCGTGGTTGAGAATGTTCAGGAGTGCGCGCAGGTGGGTGGGTTAGTTCATGAAGGGTTAGTGAAATGGCGTTGCGAGAACATGGGAGGCAGATTTGAAAATGCGTGTGGTTTTAAAAGGGTGCATGTCGTAGCAACAGTAAATATTTGTTTCGGAGTTAGAGTGTATATAGAAATATCAGGACATCTTAGGCAACATAAAGATGTTTCTTGGGATCCCGCTAGAGTTTCCTTTAGTGCGCTCATATATGGTCTGCTGCAACGACACACGACAAGATCTTATCGGATCTGAATTGGAACGTCATGTGCCATGTGCCTCTTTGGGCTCTTCTCATTATATATGGTCTGTTGACGTAACCGCTGAGACGAAATAAACGAAGAGTGCCAGGCAAAACCTCAGCCGACCTGCACCCATCACCTCCCTACTCAGGGAGCAGGACCACCACGCCCAGCGCCACCCATCATATTCCGAGCCCTATAACTTTGTCAGAACCATAGCCCAGTCGCAATGCCTGGGGTAAAAAGGTGAAACTTACATCTCAGCAATGTTGGGGTCCGACATGAGCGAGGCGACATCGGGCATGCCGCCGCCGTTCTGGAATGAGTTCGCCATGTCGCGCAGGCGTGGGTTGTTCATGAGATTAGCCATCAGATCCGGGTTGCTCATCAGGTTCTGCGCCATGGACGCAAACATGGGGTTGTTCATGATGGACCCAAAGTCGGGCATGCCGCCGCCGCCACCACCACCACCGCCAAACATACCCGCCAAGTCACCCAGACCCGGCATGCCACCGGCACCGGCGCCGGCACCAGCATCGCGCGTCGCCGGCGCGTTGGCCGCCTCGTCGGCCGCAAGCTCGTCGACGCGCCGCTTGGCTGTCTCGAAACCCTTCTTCATGGCCTCGCTGCCGCCGTTACCCTCGTGCTCGATGCCCTTCTTGTAGGCCTCCATGGAGCCCTTGGCGTCGCCGAGCGCAAAGCGCGCGAGGCCCAGGCGGCTCCAGGCCTTGGTGTACTTGGGGTCGATGGCGACGGCGGCCTCGGCGTCGGCCTTGGCCGACTCGTGATCGCGCGCCGCGCTGTAGGCCGCCGCGCGGTTCGAGAGGAACACGGCGTTGCCCGGGTGCAGAGCGAGCGCCTGCGTGTAAAAGTCTATAGCGGTCGGGTAGTCCTTTTGGGCCATGGCGGCGTTGCCCTTGGACTTGAGGGCCTCGGCTTGCTTCTTTTGTTCGTCGCTTGGCGTGGCGGTTGAGGATGACCCCGCGGCGGGTGTGGTGGAAGAGGAGGACTCGGCGGCGGGCTTCGAGGGGGCGGCGTTCTTTAGCTTTTCGTAGACGGAGTAGATCTGGAAGAGGTTTTGGGAGCCGACGGCGGCGGAGACGGCGGCCTTGTTGGAGGGGTCGACGCCAAAGGCCTCGCCGATGCAGTTGATGGCGATGTCGACCGAGTCCTTCTCCTCGGCTTGTAGGGTGCCATCTGTCATGGACGTCGAGAGGAAATCGCAAATGGCCAGCGCAAGGCGCTGCTTGGGTGTTGTGGCCTGTTGGGTAGTTGTTAGCCTCGTTGGCTGAGACAGGACTCGAACCTCCCGCCGAGGGGACATACCATGGCGGAACTGGTTTGCAGCACTGTCAAGATAACCTCGGGATGAGCTGAAAGAAAGTCTTGCTGCAGGGAAGCGTCTAACGAATCTCAAGGGTGATCGTGTCGATTCGGCAGATAACCGTTCGGGTTCAAAAACGGTCCTGCGGGGCTGGGTTCACTCGACAAAAAGGTGTCGGCCGCCTTCCACGCTCGTCGATAGAGGGGCTAAAGGATGGGTGGGGTAGCATGTGGTCTGGAACCGTGTAATGATTGAACGTTAGTCACGGTACTCTGTAATGAAGGTACACAATACGCACTGCCTCTCGACGCACTTGGTCCCAAAATAGGTGTCCGGTATATGATGTTGCAATCTAAATTGAGTAAAATGAACATACTTCGGACTTTCACAGCTTCCAAATTGCGCAGAGGAGCACGACAACCTTTGGTACATCGCCCCTCCATGAGTTGTAACTTTCAATACCTATTTCGGACGGATTGTTACAGGGTTACACAGAGTTGAGATGGCGCTAGTCGTGTAAGCGGGGATCAGTCTCCCGCAGGAAACAGTGGGTCAACACTGATGTTAGTTGTCTCCGGTCGAGCTTCAACCACTCTGATAGCTTGTCATTTGTTATTTGTTGAGACCAACGACTTACTGCCTTTCCTCCTAATACTCCGTTCCTACCGACCTATCTACGTATCTCCCTACCTTAGGAGTCTCTTCATCGGCCGAACCGAGATATACGCATACGAGCGCAGAATAAGCCGCTGCCGAGTTATTTACTAGTGCTAACGGAAGCCGCGGCATTCAGATCGGAGCTTGGCCTCGTGGAAGCGCTTTGCGTCGTGCAAGCTTCCCCGTCGCTCTCCCGAAGACCATCGCCAAAAATGGCATCCCCAGACAACAACAGCAGCGCCGCGCCATCGACCATCATTCCGGCGCCGTATGCGACCAACGACCAACATGTGTGCTTCATTTGCCTACAGAACGACACAGACACGCCCAACGCGACATGGGTAAATCCGTGCCCGTGCAGCCTCGAGGCCCACGAGGAGTGTATGCTGCGATGGATCGCCGAGATGGAAACCGCTTCAGAACGGCCGAAGGGCGGGCTCAAGTGCCCTGCCTGTAAGGCGCCCATCACGGTGGACGAGCCGTACGACCCTATTGTCGCCCTACGAGATCACCTATATCGCCGGTACAGCCGTGCGACGCCCTACATACTGTTTGCGCTCATCTCTGGCGGCGGTATTGCCGGGGCCGCATCATACGGATGGGGCGCGATTACCCTGTTTTCTGGCTCTAGAGCCGTCGAGGAGTGGCTGGGGAGCTGCCCCCGCAAGTTGAAGATGTCGGTTCTGCTCAAGATGTGCGGGCTGGCAGCGATAGGGCCGGGGCTGGTGATTACGCGCTGGCTGTCGTCGCTGGGCATCATTGTGCTTGTACCTCTTTCAGTCATTGTGGGTAACATCTTCATGCTGTCCATTTACTCAGTTGCGCCTGCTAACGCTGTCTTCTCTATGCAGTGGGGCGGAAATCTGGTCGCTCAAGATGACCTCCCGACATGGCCTCCCTCGGGGAAGTGGGCTATAGCCCTGATGCCCTACGTACACCTCAGCTACACGTACCTGTACTACGACCTCTTTGGCGGGCTAGAGAGGCGGCTAAACCGTGCTCTCCGCGGCCGACCCCCTACCGATGAGGGCGCAAACCCGAGAGATGGAGAGGCAGGGGCAGGGGCAGCTGCAGAACCTGGCGCCGCAGCAGTGGCCCCCCGTGATAATGAGGAAGCCAATGGGGTGTGGGGCAACGTTTTCAACCTCGGCCGGGCTGTCCTTGGATTGTTTCTTGACTGGCCCGCGGGGGCGCATCTCGACGTTGAGGTAGAGATTCAGGAGAACATCGAATTCAGGAGAGGTGGCGAGGACAACGGCGAGCCAGAAGACGGTGCCGTAGCCGCCGACCAGGCTCGGGCAGAAGAGGATGTGGTGGATGGCGAAGACGACGAGTTTCAGATTCTTGTCGACGTAGCAGCGCCACCCGACCAGCAACAGCAAATAGCGCAGCCTCCGCCGCCGGCAGAAGAACAACCAGCACCGCAACCCCCAAATCAAAATAACCAAAACAACCAAAACCCGGCACGCAACGAAAACAATAACAATAATAACAATAACAACAACGACGGCGTGCCCGGCGAAGTCTCGTACTTTGGAGCTATCGTCAACAGCATCGTCACGTCCCTCCTCTATCCCGCGATATCCTACGGCATGGGCGAGCTTATCCGCGTCACGGCGCCGAAGGCGTGGGTGACTCGTGGGTGGCGCCGGCCAAAGGGGCTACTACACGAGCGATGGGGCCGCAGCCTGGTGGGTGGGTGCCTCTTTGTGGTGCTCAGGGATGCGATTGTGCTGTATACCAAGTACAGGCGGGTACAGGTAAAGGGGAACAGGAAAGTGAGGAATGTTAAGCGGAGAGGAGCAGGGACGGCTGAGATTGGCCAGGGACGGGACTAGCGGGTTGGGTTGGAAGGCTTTTGTTGCATTGTTAGGTTGTTGTATGGTCATGGCAAGCGGATTCTTCGGGCAGCCTTTTGTTTAGACGGGATATGGCATTCATCTCGGATACTTCTCTTATGTGGCGTACTAAGGCACAAGATAAGTAAAATCGATAAAGCAAGCCGGTCAGCGATGTGCCGGTACCCCTAACTCCAAGCCCTAAATGACGATATGCCTCCCAATACCAAACCCCGTGGACTAACGACAATGCCTAGCAGCCAGAACCCAAACTCCTAGCTCGCAATCCCCGCTATGCGCATTCAGCCCATAACCAGCAGGCTCGCTCAAGCCAAAGCACCCCCCTCCTTGACCAGGTACACGGCACTGCCACTCCCCGGCCGGCTCACCACCACAGCCGCCTCCTTCTGCTCCTCAGTCAACTCCAACTTGCTATAATACTCCTTCTCCCACGCCTCGCGCACAGCCGCCGCCTTGTCGGCCGGCACGAGATGCACGCTGCACCCTCCCCAACCAGCACCCGTCAACCGACTCCCATAGCTCCCGTTCCGGCGCGCAATGGCGCACAGCGCGTCAATCTCGTCGCAGCTGCACTCGTAGATGTCGCGGCACGAGTCCTGCGTGGCGTTGAGCAGCGCGCCCAGTTGGGCGTTGTACGCGCTCGTGTCGTCTCCCGCGACGGGGTTGGGCCGGCCGAGGAGGGCCATGAATTCCAGGACGCGGAGGGCCTCCGAGAAGACGTGCTGCGCGCGCTGGCGGAGCTTGAAGTGCGTTGCGCGCACGGGGAAGCGAGAGGTGAATTGCGTGTTGAGGTCAGAGACAGAGATGTTGAGGACGGCGGCGATTTCTTCGCGGGTGTAGCCCTCTTCTTTGGTGAGGGTCGAGTTGGTGAGGGCGAGGAGCTCGGTGAGTTGCTCGGGGACGGTTTTGTGGGTAGTGGTGCCTGTGGCGTGCTCGGAGAGGGCAAAGTAGGTTTCGTGGAAGCCGTGGAGGCTGATGCCCAGGGGGGCGGCGTCGGAAGGGAGCTGGGTACCTGGGGGGTTGAGGACCGCGTTGAGGTAGGCGGCTGCCAGACTGCACTCGACGACACGGAGGTTGTAGTGAATGGGCCCAGTGACGAATTTGTCCGAGGTAACGAAGGATTGCGCGATCAGGAAGGTTAGCTCGGGGTTCGTCTTGGGAAAGTGAACCGGCTGGGCCTTCAAGGTCGGAGTGAAGGAGACAAAGAGAGCCGAGCCGCGCTCGGAGAAAACAGAGGCGGACTGGTCCATTCTAAGGTGTGTTAGTTATTGTTCCATTGATGAAGCTTGTCAAGGAACTTACCCTCCCGAGTTCACGCCTACAGCACGCTCACTCACAATGGCCAACTCGGTCAGCTCCGTCTTGTCGACCGTCTTCTCGCCATTAGCCGCCATGACGGCCAGGGCGCTGGCACTGGTAAAGGCTGCGCTCGAGCTCAGACCGCCGCCAGCCGGAACGGTGCCGTCCATGAGAATCTTCATGCTCTTGGGCTTAAAGCCGTTGCCGTGTTTCTTGCGGAGCAGCTCGAGAGCCCCGCGCAGGCCCGACTTGAAGTAGTTGGTCCATTCGTGCACCGTGGCATCGATCTCGACAGCATCGTAGGGAATGTCGAACTCGTGGGATGGGAACTTTTCACTCTGCACATTGGCGATCTGGATCTTGTAGGTATCGGCCTTGGTGGGAGTGAGGTCGGTGGAGACGGCGAGAAGGGCGTCGGCAGTGATGGCCATGGGCAAGACCGAGTACAGCGAATAGTCAATGTGCTCGCCGATGATGTTGACGCGACCCGGGGACCGCGACACGAACTCGGCCGGCTGTCCGTAAATGGACTCGAACTTGGAGTGAAGCGCGTTCCATCGCTTGGTCTGCGCCGGCAGCGCATCCGGCGTGTAGATGTCGCTGAGCGAGGACGTAACCGGGACGGGACCAGCCATTGTGAGTGGAATGTTATTTTAAGAATTCCGATGGATAAAGCTGTTCCTGGAGAAAGAAAAGAGGAGATGGAAATAGGAAAAGGTGTGCGGGTTTGATGTTTGGCTTTTGGTCTGCAACTCGGTCTGCGACTGAGGGGTCGGTCCTCGAGAATTGCCCCGCACTACGCGATGGTGGCACGACTTGTGAAGCGCGATTTGAGGTACAGAGGGGTCAAAGACGAAAAGGGCCAATGATAGATAATACGGGGTCTTGAACTTTATTTTAGGTGAGCTTTGGACTTTGGACGATACAACGTTTGCTGCAAGAGGCCCTGATCGCCAACTGGTCTTCCACTGTTCACCCCACCTGTTTCTCTCAATCGCCCGAGTATTTCACCGTGAGCGGAGCCCTCGCAGTCCCTTGTTCACAAGTTTACAACCTTATCAACTGCCAGTTCACTGAGCATCATCCTGCACTTGCTTTCTATTGAGAGTAGAAAATATTACCCCGTGTTCATTAAGGTCTAGTTTCAGCAGGGTCCGTTCCCAAGCCAGCGCACAAGTAGTGTTCTCCGTCCCTTAGTTCATCTCATCAAACAACTTCGGTAAGGTTTACCCCGAACTTTCCCCAGAGTATGCAACCCCACATAGTTGTTCCGGGGTTCCCGAAAGACCTCACCCTCGGCGTCTTGAGTGTCCCTCACCGTGGATCAACTGTCTCAATTCCCATTCGTCAAGGCCGCCAGGAGACGCTGATAATGGAGAGGACAATTTCAAACCAAACCTCGCTCTTAGAGTTCCGAGTGAAGCCCTCATGAATTCGATCAACATTCCATAATTATCACAAAGCAGTGTACACTGGACCCTAACTATAAAATATTATTACAAGCCTGAGAATGTAAACTCCATCTGAGAATAATTATGCCGCAATTTAGGTAGGTGGTTGTCGAGAATTAATCTGTAGAGTCATAACAACAAAACAAGAACAGAATCACACAACTCAAAGCAGCACCACTTGAATCGGAGACAACACAACAGATCAATCAGATAACATACTATAACAGCTGAGACAGTACACATCTGTAAAGTACGTACTCAATTATTTGATCTCCAGATCTAATCGGATGCCAATGCTAACTAAACGATCAATGACACCGAGCCGACGTCATCTCGCCACCCTCCCCCAACTCTCTCATCCTTTGTCCACCCTTAGAGCATGCACACTTTGTATATAGTCATCCCACATGACGCACCCTCTTCCCCTCATAATCCGGCGTTTTGGTTGTCCTTTCCTTTTATTTTCCTTTTCATGTGTTCTTCTTCTTCCTTTTGCAAGAAATCACAGAACCAAAACCACAAAACTCAGTAACGCCTGTCTGATTTATTTTATCAATCAATCAGTGCATTACCATCTTCTAGAAAGATTTCAAATCAAAAAAACAAACCAATAAGAAGAAAAACACCCATCTACCCCGAGTCCACCATGAGCGACTGCGGATGCTCCTCGACAGGCAACTGCACCTGCCCCAAGGGCCAGTGCACCTGTCCCAACTGCCCCGTAAGCTCTGTGCCTCTCTCCTCCCTCTAGGGCCTTGGAGAAGTCTTGGGATCTGAACGAGGTGTGCTAACAACATATCAGAACCCGCCCAAGTAAAGCTACCCTTGGACATGCCCAATATGGCCAAGCAGGGGTGAAAAAGGGGCCTCAGGCTGTCCGTTTGTTTAGCACCGGATCATGGCCCGGGTCATCATTACTGGATGGGACAATGTACACTGCTTCATTGCGAGTTCAGAGTTGGGCTGCTGGCGTCGGGTTTGGTTAACATGCCTTGCTTTGGTCATCCCAAAACAAAAAAAACAAACAACGCTACGATGGCATGATTCATCATGTCGGGTACGTTGTGATTCATCTGTTTTCCTTTTTGCGAGGGAATGGGTATAGAAGAAAACCAAAAAATACTTTTTGGGATGTACGATAGATGTACTTGTAGCAACACAACATTGGTTTGGGTGTTGATTTCAAGCTCTTGACCAAACCTTGATTTCTCGTGAACCCTTGTCTGTATGATTCGAGGCCGCGGAAGGAGAACTATGGCAAGTCATGGCAAACCGGAACCAGGGACGACACTGAAAATTAGAGCAATAAAAAGATCTCTTCAAAACGTTGAATGCTCAAGCCACATGGTATCCATCTTCCAATATATACAGCCCACCAGCCGGTGGGGGTGAAACAAGAGGCCCAACCCCAGGCCCCTCTCAAAAATCAGATCCTACAGTAGATCTGCAACCGACTTTTGCTGACCCGGAAATGCATTTTTAATGTTGGCTCCAGTGCCAATGACCAGTTTTCCGTCCCCTTCCAAAAGACACACAACAAGTCTCCGAGCTGGCGAATGTAGGTAATCAGGGGCTCCCGATTCTTAACCATGCAGACCGCCAGTGCGCTTCCGCATCGTCTCTCGCCTCGTCTTGTCCTTGGCTATTGTTCTTGTCAGCTACAATCCTCGTAAAAAAGAAAGTTGGGGCACATACCGCCATCCCAGGTGATGAACTCATGGAGACCAGATCCAGCAGGCACCATCGGCAGAACGGGCACCTTCTTATCCGTCACAACTTCGAGCAGCGCCGGCCCATCAGAGTCAATCAGCCACTTCAAGGCGTCGACAGTCTCCTCAGGCTTGATCAGACGCCTGTGCTGAATACCCATGGAATCCGCCAGCTTCATGAAATCCGGGTTCTTCTGGTGGGTATGCGAGTAGCGGTCCTCGTAGAACAGGTTCTGCCACTGTGTGACCATGCCCTGCTCCTCGTTGTTCAAGACGATGACCTTGACGCCAATGTTGAACTGCGCGGCCGTGGCCAACTCGGTCAGGGTCATGGCAAAGGAGGCATCGCCGTCAATGTCAATGACCAGGGCATCAGGTTTGGCCACCTTGGCACCGATCGCCGCCGGCAGACCATAACCCATCGTGCCGAGACCGCCCGAAGTGATCATGGACCGCGGGTGCCGCCAGCGGAAGTGCTGAGCCACCCACATCTGGTGCTGGCCGACGCCGGTCGAGATGTATGTGTTTTCCTTGCGGTTGGCAGTCAGGTTGCTCAACTCCTCGATCAGGGTCTGGGGCTTGATCAAGCCCGAGCGCTCCGCCCGCTCGTAGTCGGAAAGGGGCCACTTCTTCTTCCACCCATTGATCTGATCGAACCACTCCTTCCTGTCGGCCATCGACTTGGCCTCAACGTGGGGCATGAGCTGCAAGATGTTGGAAGCAACGTCACCCTCGACGGCCTCGGTCGCCTGGATAACCTTGTTGATGTTCTTGGGCAGGATCTCAAAGTGAATGATGCCTCCGCGGCCCTCCTTGGCTGCGGCCTTGGCGGCCGGGGCGAACTTGGCAATGCTGAGAGTGACGCGATCATCGAAACGGGCACCAAGGGCGATGATCAGGTCGGCTTCTTGCATGGCCATGTTGGCATACGCGGAGCCGTGCATGCCGAGCATGTGCAGAGACTTCTCGTCCAGCTCGTCAAAAGCGCCGAGGCCGTGGAGAGTGGTGGTGACGGGGAGCGAAGCCTTGTCCGCCAGGGCCCTCAGCAGCTCGGGGCCGCCCTCGGAGCAGATGACACCGTGGCCAGCGTAAATGACGGGCTTCTTGGCGATGTTGATGAGGTCGGCGACGCGGCGGATCGAAGCATCCAGCTGCTTCTTGTTGAGCTCCAGAGCAGCGCGGGAGGCAGCGCTGGGCATGGTGGGGATGGCGCTCTCGGTGGGGATGGCCCTCCTCAAAACACCGGCCGTGATATCCTTGGGAAGGTCGACGAGAACCGGGCCGGGCCTACCGCTGGTGGCGATCTCGAAGGCCTCGTTGATCCGCCGGGGCAGCTCGGCGACACTCTTGACCATGACGTTCCACTTGGTGCAGGCGCGGGAGATACCAATGACGTCGGCTTCTTGGAACGCATCGCTTCCAATGGCGCTCGTGACAACCTGACCGGTAAACACCACCATGGGCGTGCCGTCAGCGAGGGCGTCGGCCATGGGGGTGACGACGTTGGTGGCGCCTGGGCCAGACGTCACCAAGACAACACCGGGCTTGCCCGTGACGCGCGCATAGCCCTCGGCCATGTGGCCGGCACCTTGCTCGTGCCTCGGCAGGACGAAATCGAAGTGTGGGGAGTTGTAGATGGCATCGAACACGGGCAGAATGGCGCCGCCAGGGTAGCCGACTGCACACACCTTGTCAGCCGACATATCAGAGGGAGCAAAGCAGGGACAAACGCACAGATGTGCTTCACGTCATGCCTAAGCATCATCTCATGGAAGATCTCTCCTCCAGTTTTCCCAATAAACCTAGGATGGGGTCGTGTTAGTCACTTGAGCTCGTTTGGCGGGGGGTTCGGCGGCAGCGCATACGACTCGTCCACGTCGCTCTTCTTAGCGTTAACGAGGGGCTGAACATGGCTTCGGTCGGCGGCATTGAATGAGGGGCTGGGCTTTGGCCGTGCCTCGCTGTTTGCGTACTTGGTTAGCCGGCCGCAGTCCAGCGGTGAGTCACGGACGGCGAGATGCCGCCCGAACAAGTGCAAACATACGTCGCAGTCGGCTTCGCGGTAGCTGATGTGTGGGTTCTGACGTTGGCAGGGCCATTGCGTCTTGTGGTGATGGCCGTAGCCCTTTGTGAGCTTGCGAGGGCGCGTTGCTGGCCTGGCCGAGCCTCGGCGATGCCCTTCAGGGCGCGGGCGGTCTGACGGAGCATGTTGGACGGAGGAGTGGAGAGGAAATTAAAGTACGAGACGAAAAAAGGAGGAAAGAAGAAAGAAAACAAAGATGCTGCAGAGAACTGCTAGCGAGGGTATTGCGCGCAGAAGAGAGAACCCTTCATGCGAAGGCGAAGAGTCAATGGGCTCGATGACTCTCTAGGTTGGCGGTTTGGAAAGAAAGACGGGACCACCTTGGCGGAACCAGCACCAAGTCATGGCTCCGGGGACGGGACTGTGAGTCGCGCTGTCTCAAATTTTTGACGGTTGATTGTGGGGTAATTTTAGACGATGTCAGCGTGCACGGATCGCATAGAGGTACTTGGTGGCGATGTCGGAAGCTGTTGCAGCTCCGATTCGCCGTCAGCTGCAAGCGTTCTGGCCACCGCCTGCAGGTGGTCTGGGCCCTTTTTTACCCTTGGGCCTCGGGGTTTGAAGGGCAAAAGGCGTGGCTGACATTGTGTTTCAACCAGTGGAAGCGCTTCTAATACAATGCCATTCTTGCCTCCTCTCCGGATCACGTGCGTCACAACCTCTTTTGTGTTTTCTGGTGTTGTGTTTGAGGACGGTTGACACCGTGGACCTTGGTGGCCAGGGCGGTTCTTGCTGTGGAACCTCAGCGATGGACCAATCGGCCCCGTCAATTGCTTTTGACAACTCGATGGGTGATTCTCCTCAGGTTGGTTCAACGGTGCCGTGTAACATGTCTTTACCAACCTTCTGCCGTGAACCGTCGAAGCGCCCAATTGCTCAATCATGGACCCCGTCTGACATGCCTGAATCTGAGAGATGCATTGATTGTGTCTTTTGCAGATGCCGCCGAGGTCACCTCGGTCAGGCCGGTCAGGCCGCCTCCGGATCCGGTTGCGGAAGCCCAACCCCAGCGCCAAGGCCCTAACGCACGGGGCTGCGGGGTCCAGCCCTTTGGCCCTAGTCCCTGCAGCCACACGGTCCCGACATCTTTAACCGGAAACAAGTCGAAGTCGGTGACGGCCCAGCACGGGATTGCTCTGGACTTGGTGGGAATCGCAGAGCATCGGACTGCTTTAAGTAAGGTTCTTGAAGGGGATTTCTTGTTAGTATTTATTAAAACGAAGACTGGCATGGCGTGATCCTCGAAAAGACACACCGGCAACTGCTCCGATCGCGGTGCTGCCGAGTGGAGCCGCGTTCCCGAGGCCAGGCTCCCGAATTCGGGACCCCACAACGGCGGGTCTCCCGGAGCTGCGGAGTTGGAGATCAACCTCGAATTGGCAGAGCTGTGATTGGATCACTTGGTTTGGTGACAATACTGTTTTGATCAAATCGCATCAAGGTACAAGCAATGAATCATAGGCCGAAATAAACTCTCGAGTGGGAGAAACGAGCATACAAAAAGCTTCTATGACTGAAATCCTAGACAACATCATGAATATCGACGTCAAGAGAATCGCTCCAATCTGTACGGAGCATGTCCTGAAAGAAGAACGATCCCACGCAGGTCGAGCACCATTGCCAAAGACGGATACATAAGAATGAAGCATGCCGTTCGTCGCGCACCTCCAGGATATTACCCAAAACGCCAACCCCCAACCCCGCGCTGGCCGGCTGCCATGGCAAAGCAAGCAAACGCAGGAAAATGAACTGAACTGAACACCCCATCATTACATGTAGGCATGCATATGACTGATGATTGATTACATGCCGTCCCTGGAGACGAGCAAAGAAGCAAGAAAGCAATGGTTAGCTCGACCTCTCCTCAACCTCTAGTTACTGTATCATTGACTGGAATATAAGCCTCCGTTTAGAAAACGTTGGTGTAGAGAAGGGGAGAAAGGAAAGGTGCGAGAGGGTTACATAGGGGCAAAGGGTAAAGGGGTAAAGGGGTAAAGGGGAAAGGGGAAAGGGGGAAAAGGGGTCCAAAGTACACAAAACTAAAAAGGGGTTCCACGTACAGCAAGGCCAGCGTCAAATCACCATGGATGTGCGCCTTGAGCTCAATCTCAATCTCGAGGTTGAGGTCGAGGCGCAGCTTGAGCGGGTTCTTGCCGCCCTCACCACCACCGCCCTGCTGCTGCTGTTGCATCTGCATCTGCTGCTGCATCTGCTGCATCTGCATCTGGTGCTGCCGCTGCTGCTTCTGCAGGGCCCGGTTGCGCTCGTACTCTTCGTCGTCGTCGTCGTACTCGCTGCCGCTCTCGCTCTCGCTCTCGCTGTAGTCGTCGGCGGGCCGGCGGCGGTTGCTTTGCGTGCGTTTGCGAGGCTCGGGCTCCCGGGTTTGGACTTGCTTCTTCTTCTTTTGCTTGTCCTTTTGTTGCTGCTGCATCCACTTGGGCTGCGGCTTCTCGTCGTCTTTGGGGGTGGGCGGCTGAGACAGGGAGGGGCTTCCTTCGTCGTCTTCTTCCTCCTTGACGGCGGGCTGTGGTTGAGGAGCGGGTCCGTCTTCTTTTTCTTCTTCTTCTTGCTTTGGGGCTTTGTCTTTCCCTTTTTGGGCGTTGCTGTTCTGGGCGTCGCTCTTTTGGTCGTCGCTCTTCTGGTAGTCGTCCTCTTGGACTTCCTGGTTCTCGCGTTCGGGATCCTCTTCCTCGTAGTCCTCGTCTTCATTATCGTCCCGTTGGTTTTCCTCCTCATTGTCATCGTCGTTCTCGTTGTTGTCGTTGTCATCGTTGTCGTTTTGGATGTTGGTGTTGGTATTCTCATCCCCACTGTCGTCACCCTCGGCGGCAGTGGGCTGTGGCGGTTGGGCAGCCTGGGGCTGGTTTTCTTGCCCGGATTGCTCCTCCTCCTCCTCCTTGGGGAGCTTTTTGTTGCGCTTGTTTTCCGGCTGTGTTTTGTTAGACAAGTCACATCGTCACGGCTGGTGGGATATCTCACCGATGACATGGTTGCGTATTGTTTTGTTTGGTTACAACTGACTGTCGATGTTCAAATGTGTAAGTGATCAAAGTTGTCAAGTTTGGTCCGGTTGGGATGCCTAAAATGTTAAGACGGCATGTTTTGGGGGGGAGTTGTGGCGGAGATGTTTAAAAGTAGGCTGTCGGTCTCGCCCTTCCAGGTTCAACCCGAACGGCCTCGCAAGGTCCCTTGTGCATCATAGCGCAGAAAACATGATTCCAGTGTGGCTGCAAGGCCCCAGCAAGGTCACGCCGTTGAACCTGGTGACGACATTTGGGTGTGGATAGAATCGACAGCGTTTCTAAACGGAGGTTTGTCGACTTGGAAAAGCAGCATGACGTCGTTATCCATGCATGCTATAAGTGGAGCGAATCAGGGTGCATGAAGTAGAAACAAGCTTTCCGGGTCCTGCTTCCCTGACCAGGAATCCACCAATCACGCCTCCGCCGCAATGGGATGACATCGTCAGTGCAGCAGTGGGGGTTGCCAGAATCAGCCGCCGGCCACCTCGTGGCGGATATCCGGGGTATATGACGAAAGCTGTCGTTGGAGGCTCTCATGCCGTTGTGCCATGCGCGATGTGTCGGAGTTACAATCGAGTCTCGAAACGAAGCCATCCACAGCAGAGACAATCCACAACGCACTCGTAAAAACGGTGTGACAAGAAATCATCGAACATGGTGATCGGCCTACTCGTTATTGCGGGCATCCCAACCACCATCGGTGTCTGCGAAGCCCTGAGCGCACAGAAGAAGGCGGACGCGGGGCAAAAAGAAAAGGCCAAGTTTCACCTGACCGCCACCGTGGCTCTCGATGGGAGGGGCCCGGTCGAGTGCTGGTGCGTTCTAAAAGATGGAAAAGTGAGTCGCTGGGAATATCCTCGAAGTTGTCGGACGTGTCGGAGAGGCTTGGGACTGACTTGTTGTTCGCAGCTCTGGATCGACCACCCGGGGTTCCCCATGCCGGGCCACAAGTTTACGGGTTACTACTTTACCTACCCGTCCGAAGCGCAGCACATGGGGCTCGTCAGCACGATAGCCGACGACCCGCCGATGCTGAACTGGATCTTTGTCGATAAAGACAGTTGCATGGTGCGGCACGCGGGTCGGCAGGAGACGTTGGGCCACACGATCGGGCCGTGGTACTGGAGCAATGACGAGCAGTGGCTGACGCTTGAGGGCGACCCGTTCCGGTTTGTGGCAGTCCAGCTAGAGAACAAGAAGTGGGCCGTCGCGTGGGATCGGGATGGGAAGTTCAGTCGCGGTGGGGAGGATGCGAGCGAAACGGAGACGGAAACGGAGGGAAACGGAAGTCGGGGGGGTGGGCGCAGTCGTCGTCCCCTGAAGTGGGTTCCCATCATGCTTCACCGAAAGATGCAATTGGGCATGGAGAGCCGGTACGTCAAAGGGAAGAATGGCTGAGCTGTTGGGTGGTGTGGAAATGACGTTAGGGCGGCGTTCGGAGTCTTTCCGGTTGTAACTTTGAGATCTCTCGGCCTGGTAATCAGATGTACATAGCCCAGTTAATGACACGCGGGGTAGCAGCGGTATGCCAGATGACAACTTTATGCAGCCACCCCAGAACTAGCCAGGCGGTCCAATGTCATGCCCAGAAGAGCCTGTGGGTTGGGTAGAATCTCGTGGCCCATTGGATGAAGTGTCGGGGCCGGGCTCTGTTGAGTCGTCCGATGACTTCATCGTTCATCTCTTTGACTCTCTCGGATCCGGTTTGCCCCTAGAACGGACTGGAAGATGCTGTCTTTAATAACCCGCCTCTCGGGGCCCAGGACCCTTAGATTTACAACAAGCGACAACCGATCATCATTCCCGACAGTCAACTCACTCACACAATACACTTCAAACTCACTTTGACTTGATCTCATCATAATTTAATCTTCTCACCAACACACTTTACATACACACACTTCGACAATGGCATCCCGAAGCGGCTCAGAGGAGAAGAAGCCTCGCCGTAAGCAGGAGACGTACGAGTCCGAGGGCGAGGAGTCAGAGGAATATGTGCCCCGTCAGCGCAGCCAGCGGAGACGCAAGCAAAAAGGAGGTGCCTCCGGGCCTCTCGACAACCTAGCACTCGACAGCGTGCAAAACACGGCTGGCGGCCTCGTCGGCGGAGCGACGGGGGCGCTGGGCAACGTGGCCGGCAATGCCGTGCAGCAGCAAGGGGGTGGAGACAAGGGCAAGAGCGACACCCTCAGGCTGCGGCTCGACCTCAACCTCGACATTGAGATTACACTCAAGGCCAAGATCCACGGTGATCTGGAACTAGCTCTCTTGTAAGCCACCTTCCCTTTTCAGTCTTGAGCGTTTTTTTATCTCCCACCACAAACTCATTCCCTTTCTTTCCCTCGTGCTTTCACCCGTCTGTCCTAGCGTTTAGCGTGCAAGTTATTGCAACTGCAATGCACAGCAAATACCGACACGGGTTCTTCAGCATATAGCCGTGTATCCTTTCTCTCCCGAGTTTTTCCTTGCCACGTAACCTCCACCGTGTTTGTTTCCATAGGCTAAAGGTCGATGTAGAGAAACCTGAGCAAGAGACACTCGGTTCGGGGGGGATACACTCATGCGCACCGTTCCGTTTGGGGGAGGGGGAAAGAGGATGCCCCGTGGTGGATTTCTCGGCTGGGTATAGGGGCTAATTCCTTAGGAACTAAAGCAACTAAGTGTCCGATACAGAGTCCCAAATGGGCTTGTTTACATACCGAGTCTTCGTTTCACGAGCATCCGGGGGAGTAGTAGGAACGGGCGGGGGCATTGGGCGGTCTGCGTTGGTTATTCTAATTGGGGTAAACGGTTCATGTTTTGGGCGAACGGGCATGCGATTTCTTTTGGGGTTTCTAGAGCAGACCCATCAATACCTATTTTTGTATCAGTTCAATCGACTGCTTCACATCCCGACTTTGTGGCACTTTTGGTGTTGTGCTCATTCGACAGTATCCGTCTCCGTACGAACAAACGGACAGTGACCGTCCCGCGATCTGTGATGCGATGCGACATGGGTTTAATGAGCGGAGCTGCAATTCTTGGAAAATTGACGTCGATTCTCAAACTTGGCAAGGAAAAGGATCGCGATGCATCTGAGACGAGAACTCGGGGCGGGCGGGAGATTTGACAATCAAGAATTCGATGCATAGAGAAGGTACCTTCCGTCATGGGAAGTTGGAACAAAGTCGCCGACAGCTCAGGGTCCATTAAAAACCAGGCACCCCTGCAGCCGTGCCAGTCAACCCTGGTTTATGACGTCACATCCTTCCCCTCAACTCTTTCCCGTACCTGCTCCCACGGCCCACCAAAGGGACCAGACTCTACGCGCAGCGAACTGATCTGCGCACCACGTTTTTCAGTCGCGTTTGAAGCTTAGGAGTTCAAGAGTCCAGAACATCACATGCGAAGTACACTCATACGCTCAGTTTTATCTTGCTGCTTCCTTTAGGTCCTTCCGTGTGGTTGGTTACTAGTCAGTCCATGTTGGCCAAATTCAGGTCAATCTCAACACTCTTGTCGCCAACTCCGAGACGCTCACCGAAAAACGACCCCTTGGATTCATACGCGCATCCGGTCCAGGATAGAAAGGAGCACAGAGCAACAAGGAATCGGGTAATCATGGCAACTGAACATGGGCCTGAGCGCCCGTCTTTGTCTCCGACACGTCCTGGGCCTCATGAGGACGTCACTTCTGACACTGGAAGGGGGACTGAGAGTGATTCTGAGAGGCAACAAGGTGCGGACGCTCGGCAGCAGGATTCTGGCACCCCGAGGCAACAAAGCCCCAAACGCCCCAAGAGTCCCGCCTACGTCGCCCCAATCCCCAAAATTGACAGCATCACACCAGTCTCGCCAGGGATACAGATATCACCATCCGAGAGACCAAATCTCCCTCCCTTCATCGGTGACATGCTCCTCGAGGGGGTGGTAGACGACGACGGAGATATTGTCCACGAAAAAACAGGCCAGGTCCTGGCACGCGCCGCCGGCGACCTGCCCTCCATCGTCGGCCGCAAGGTGTCCAACCGCAATGGGGACATCCTGGGAGACAACGGGGAGCTCCTGGGCTACGTGGCCGACCTCGAGCTGGGGAGCGCCCAGCCGGTGCCGTCGGGGCCGCCACGCAGCCTGTTCGATCTGATGGGGCGCGCGCGGAGCTCGCTCATGGTGGACCAGCATAATAATATCCTCGACTCGACGGGCGCGGTCGTCGGGACGTTTTACGACAACAACAACCCGCTCCACCGTAAGGAAAAGGAGGAGAGAGAGGCCCGAGAGCGAGAAAGGGAGGCAGCCTCAGCAGCGCAGAAGACGGAGACGTCCCAAGACAGGCAGCAACAACAGCGGTCGCCGCCTCCGGGACAGCCATCGCCGCCGCCGCCTCAGCAGGAGCAATCCCAGTCGCAGCCGACGGGTGATGGTCAGCCACGGCCGCGACGCACTGAGGAGGAAAGGAGAGAAAACGCGGAGGCGTGGAGGAAGGAAAACCCCAACGAAAGTCCGTCCGATATCTTTTTGGATGTCAAGAGCACGAGAGAGGGGATACAGCTCACAATCCGGATTCCGACTGTGTTCAACGGTCAGCAGACGACACCGCACATTTCGTTTTCGTAGTTGAGTCGGGGAGGTGACGGTGATATGACGGAGATCTGGCCGTGGTAATGCGTCTGAGATGTCAAGGCGGCGGGTGAAGACAAGAAATTCAGGATTCCTTGAGACTTGATGGGAGCGTCTGGAGTTTCAGGGGCGCGGGGAGAAGGGATATCTTGTGTGACTTTGTATGTACTTGGCTTGGAGCACTTGGGTAGCGTTTCTTGGGTAGTATCGGGCCGTCAATGAAAACTCGATCTCTTTCTCAAGTAGCACCATGGCATGACGCCAAAAAGGATGCATGAGCGGGCTCGAATGGTGTGGACGGAGCGCGCCCGCAAGACCTGGGCCCGACCAAAGCAGGTTTTTGGACGGTTTTAGACGTGAGGAGGCCCGGGAAACCCACACAAGCAAGACCGGATCCCTGTATGACGTCTGAACTCGATCTCAGCCCCCTCTCTCACCTTGGCTCAACTTGGTCACCTTGGTTAGTACCCACGCCCATCGGTAAACGGTCCATGGATTCCGAAACGGAGCATCCACACAAAGACTGCGGATACTATTCCTTACATGCCGGCTCTAAGACACGTTCCCTGTTCCCCGCCGTTGTAAGCCACTCAAGGGGACCCCTATTCCTGCGTGGCGCACGTCTTATTGGGGCAATGGTGGGATATGAAGTCATCCCGCCTCAGTGTGGCCACCCACCGCAAAGGGTTCCAGAGGCTCACCAACTAAGGTGAACAAATCGTACGATAGAGATAAGAGTAGAAATGCTTGATGGCTGCTCACCATGAAGTGCTCTCAGAGTCCTCCGTGTGACGTAACCTCTCATAGATGACGTCCATGAAGAAGTGCGTACCTCCATGACTGCCAATGGGCCAGCAGTTGGCAGTGTGCCCAGTTGTCTGAAGGAAAGCTGTGCATAAAAGGACCGGGTGATTGGAGAGCCCTACGGTGAAAACGGAAGATCAACTCAGTCTAGATCACAGCAGATCAACAGATAATCCAAACTTGACTACAAACGAACGAACCCCTTAGTGTCTCAAGCCACATTTATTCTAGAACCTCCAACCACAACTAAACCCCAACACCACACCTAACCAACCCCACTATGGTCGACGGCAAAAAGACCGCCGCCGAGGACGCACCGCCCGGTTCCGATGATGGCACGCGTTCGCGGGTCTCACGGAGCGGCGAGTCCCCAAACCCGGGTGCCAAGGCCAAGAGCAAGGAGCTAAAGGGGACCCCGAGCATGGCGAAGCGTGAGGCCCCAGCCCAGGCTCCATCCGAGGAAGGAGAGGAGCTCGCCACGATAAAGGACGACGAGTCGGATATTGTCGAGAACGACCCGGTCGAGCCAGAGGAGAAGCCGGCAGAGAAGCCGGAGAAAAAGAAGGGGACAAAGGAGGAAGGAACTAAGGAGAAGGGACCTGAGGAGAAGAAGGAGGGGGGGGAGGTGGAGGAGGGGGAGGAGGAGCAGGGACCCGAAGATAAGGGACCCAAGGAGAAGAAGAAGAAGGGAGAGGAGGTTGAGGAGCCGGCTCGTGACGTGGAGGAGCAGTCGGAGCAGCCGGGCAAGGAGGAAGAGGAGGTCGAGGAGGTTGAGGAGCCGGCTCGTGATGTGGAGGAGAAGTCGGAGCAGCCGGGCAAGGAGGCAGAGGAGGTCGAGGAGGGGGCTGAGGAGCAGGGCGAAGAGCAGGAGCCCGAGCAGGAGCTCGAGCAGGGCGACGAACAGGAGGCCGAGCCCAAGACAGAGGCCGGCGACGTCGAGCCCCCCGCCCAATCCACCAAATCCTCCAAATCCGCCAAATCCAGCAAAGGCCAGTCCCTCACCGAGCAAGCCAAGCGGGCCTTTGATCAAGCTTCCCAGAACCAGCCAACCGACGAAGCCCGTGACTCATTCCTCAAGACTGCCAAAAGCAACCTGGCGTCCGGTTCCAAGAAGTCGGGCAAGTCTCGGCAGCCGAACGAGGAGATCCCCGACGTCGAGGCACCAGAGCAGAGTGAAGCCCTGTCCGAGGACCAAGAGGAGGCTCCATCTGAGCCTGAGAAGACCCCGACCGCCTCCAGAAAGGCACCCACCGAAAAGACGCCAACCGAAAAGGCCCAAGACATTCCCGCTGAAGACGACAAGGCCACGCTTGAGCAGAGTGAGAAGGACGTTTCCGAGAAGGAAGCTGAGACTGAGAAGCCAGCCGACACTGAAAAGCCTGCCGACACCGAGAAGCCTGCCGACACCGAGAAGCTAGACGAAACTGAAAAGCCGCTACCCGACACCGATTCGGCCAAGGACTTCACCGAGAACGTCGAAGGCATTTCTACCGATCGGGAAAAGGCAGCCACTGAGACTCAGGAGGAGCCTGCCGAGGAGGAAGTCCCCGCCGAAGGCGAGCAGGAAAAGGCAGCCCCTGAGACTGAGGAGCAGCTCGGCAAGGAGGAAGCTCCTGTCGAGGGCGACCAGGAGAAGGCTGTCCCTGAAACTGAGGTGGAGCCTGGCAAGGAGGAAATCCCTGCCGAAGGCGACAAGGAGAAGGAAGCCCCTGAAACTGAGGAGCAGCCTGCCACCGAAGAAGCCCCCGCCGAGGAAGCCAAGCTCGAAGAAGCTCCCGCCGAGGAAGCCAAGCCAGAGGAAGCCGAGGGTGAAATCGCCGAGGGAGAGAAGCTCAAGGAAGGCGAGGGTGAAGTCGCCGAGGGAGAGAAGCCCGAGGAAGAGAAACCCGAAGAAGCCGAAGGTGAAGTCGTCGAGGGAGAGAAGCCCGAGGAAGTCGAAGGTGAAGCCGTAGAGGGAGAGAAGCCCGAGGAAGCCGAAGGTGAAGCCGTCGAGGGAGAGAAGCCCGAGGAAGGCGAAGGCGAAGAAGCCGAGGAACTAGTCGACTTCTCCATCCTCAACGGTGGCACCGTCAACAAGGGCGGCAACGTCGTCGTCGACGGCAAGGTCGTCGGCCGCGTCAAGGAGGGCGTGCTCAAGCACCTCATCGGCAAGAATGTCGACGAAAAGGGCGTCATCTGGTCGAGCTCGGGCAAGGCCGTCGGCCAGGCCGAGCCGATTCCCGAAGATGAGCTCAACGAGATGCTCAAGGAGCCGCAGCCGTTTGAGTCCTTCCCCGATGCCGTCGTCAACAAGGACGGCATGGTCGCGACGCCGGACGGGGATCTAGTCGGCAAGGTTGTCGAGGGCGATCTCGCTGCCCTACGCGGGAAGACTGTTGATCCAGATGGTGATATTCTTGATAAGGGAGGTAATATCATTGGCAAGGCGGTCCGGTGGGAGCCGGAGCCGGAGCCGGAAGCCGAGCCTGAGCCCGAGGTCGATAAGTCTGCCCTTGCTGGGAAGCGCGTCAACAAGCTCGGTAATCTGGTCGATTCCAATGGTTCCATCTGGGGCCACGTTGTTGAGGGTGATCTAAAGCAGCTAGTTGGGAGGATGGCGAACAAGAAGGGCGAGATCCTTAGCGAGAGTGGCGATGTCTTGGGCCTAGCCGAACTTGCGCCCGAGGACGAGCGTAAGGAGCCACAGCCATTTGAATCCTTCCCCGATGCCGTTGTCAACAAGGATGGTATGGTCGCGACACCGGACGGGGATCTAGTCGGCAAGGTTGTTGAGGGCGATCTCGCTGTTCTACGTGGGAAGACTGTTGATCCGGATGGTGATATTCTTGATAAGGGAGGTAATGTCATTGGCAAGGCGGTCCGGTGGGAGCCGGAGCCGGAGCCGGAAGCCGAGCCTGAGCCCGAGGTCGATAAGTCTGCCCTTGCTGGGAAGCGCGTCAACAAGCTTGGTAATCTGGTCGATTCCAATGGTTCCATCTGGGGCCACGTTGTTGAGGGTGATCTAAAGCGGCTAGTTGGGAGGATGGCGAACAAGAAGGGCGAGATCCTTAGCGAGAGCGGCGATATCTTGGGCCTAGCCGAACTTGCGCCCGAGGACGAGCGTAAGGAGCCGCAGCCATTTGAATCCTTCCCCAATGCCGTTGTCAACAAGGATGGTATGGTTGCGACACCGGACGGGGATCTGGTTGGCAAGGTTGTTGAGGGCGATCTCGCTGTTCTGCGTGGGAAGACTGTTGATCCGGATGGTGATATTCTCGATAAGGGAGGTAATATCATTGGCAAGGCGGTCCGGTGGGAGCCGGAGCCGGAGCCGGAAGTCGAGGTCGACAAGTCTGTCCTTGCTGGGAAGCGTGTCAACAAGCTCGGTAATCTGGTCGATTCCAACGGTGCTATCTGGGGCCGCGTTATCGAGGGCGATATAAAGCGGCTAGTTGGGAGGATGGCGAACAAGAAGGGCGAGATTCTTAGCGAGAGCGGTGAGGTCTTGGGCCTAGCCGAACCCGTTTCCGAGGACGAGCGTGAGGGCTGGAAGGAGGGCCCATTTACCGAGCTCGACGGCTGTACTGTCGCTAAGGACGGCACGGTCGTGCTCCCTTCGGGCGATATTGTTGGCCGTTTGATCGAGGGAGACGCTAAGAAGCTCGCTGGAAGGCCAGTCGATGATGATGGAGAAATCGTCGACAAGAATGGCAACGTGCTAGGCAAAGCTGAGCGCTGGGAACCGGAAGAGGCGAAACCCGAGCCCGAGGTCGACAAATCCGCCCTTGCTGGAAAGCGCGTCAACAAGCTCGGAAATTTGGTCGATTCTAGCGGTACTATCTGGGGCCGCGTCGTCGAGGGCGATGTGAAGCGGATGATCGGGAGGATGGCTAACAAGAAGGGCGAGATCCTGAGCGAGAGTGGCGACGTCATAGGCCGAGCCGAGCTCGTCTCCGAGGGTGAGCGCGAAGGCCTCAAGGAGGGTCCGTTTTCCGAGCTCCAGGGCTGTACTGTCGCCAAGGATGGCACCGTTGTGCTCCCTTCGGGTGATATTGTCGGCCGCTTAATCAAGGGAGACCCCAAGGTATTGGCCGGACGGCCCGTCGATGATGATGGCGAAGTTGTTGACAAGAACGGAAACGTGCTGGGCAAAGCTGAGCGCTGGGAGCCCGAGGAGGTGGAGAAGAAAAAGAATCCCATGTCCGGCCGTAAGGTCAACCGTCAAGGCGAGGTCATCGGGGAGGAGGGCGAGCTTCTCGGGAAGCTCACTTCCGGCGATCTGCAGGCTTGCATCGGCAAGGAGATTGATGATGATGGCGACGTCGTTAACTCGAAAGGCGCCGTCGTTGGTCACTGCTCGCTCCTTGAAGACATCCCCGAGCCCGAGGAAGAGCCCCCTGAGGAGGAGTCCCCCGAGGAGAAGCAGAAGCGGGAGCAGGCCGAAGAGGACAGGAAGCTGGCAATCCAGATGGCTGCCTGCATCGAGCAGTGCCTCGAAAGCATCAAGCCCATCTGCAAGATGATCACAGAGGTCAGCTCGCGTGTTACCCCTGATGTCCCCGGTGCAGCGCGTTACCCCTGATATTTCCGATCCATCACTAACACTGGTTCCAGAAAATCGAACAGGCCGAGCGCACCCCTGAAGAAGAGCGTGACGAAGAGCAGCTCGTCCAAGAGGTTCGGCCCCTGATCGAAGAGGGTGGCCGCATCCTCAACGAGGCAAAGGGCATCATCAAGGGGCTGGACAAGGACGGCCGCATCGCTGCCAATGCCAAACACAAGACGGCTTCCAGAGAGGCGACTCCTGAGGAGTATCACCTTGCTGACGTCCTCAAGGAGCTCACGGGCGACGTTACACAGTGCATCGAGAACGCCAAACGCAAGCTGGAGGGCATGCCGCATGCGAAGAAGGAGTTGAACCCTCTTTGGGGACTTCTCAGCGAGCCCTTATTCCAAATTTTAGCCGCCATTGGCTTGCTTTTATGCGGCGTTTTGAATCTCGTTGGAAGATTGGTATGTTCTTTGCTGCGCCGTGGTGTTCCTCCACTTTCCCCCCCTTTTCTCCCCCATTTTTTTTTTTTTTTCATTTTCGTTTTCCTTTTCATTTTTGAGTGGAGATTAACAACTTTCTTAGTTGAGTGGCCTCGGTCTGGGTGGCATTGTTGATGGCCTGCTTGGAACCTTGGGCTTAAACCGTGTCTTGGAAGGCCTAGGTCTTGGATCTTTCAGCAAGAGCTTGAAGAGTGGCAAGAAGAAGGGTGGTGGTTTACTGGGTGGTGGTCTGCTGGGCGGTGTGCTCGGCGGCTGAGGAACTTGGGCAGGAAGCTGAGAACGTGTTTGTGTAGTAAAAGGGCCATAGTTTTCAGACTGTCGTAATCGTATCCGTGAATTGAACCAGCGGTAGCAAAGACAGGCAGACTGATGAGGAAAGCATGCAACATTAACCACACGGCAGAAAGTCTAGAGTCTGGCAGGGTCGAGACTGGTGCGTATGACCCACAAAGAAAGTCGTCATGGTGGTCGGCCTCTTTAACCTTGGATAAAATACCCGAGTTTGGTCTTTTCTTAGACCGTTTGGGTTTATCATTGCAACGGTATGGTCTTCTGTTTCAAACCTTCAAAACATGGCTCGCTGACTGCACAGCCTCCCCTTCAAGCACTCGGTTTCGCATAGGTACCGGATGGTGACATGCACCGGGCAGAGAGCCTCGGGTGGGTTCCTCGCCTGTCATGAAGCTGCCAGTCGAGTCGTGGTCGACAGAAGGCCTAGTGCCTCCCACTGGGAACGTGGGTAGGACACTAGGCATTGGGCAGACACGTACAATACATATAAACAGTAATCATTGCCGAGTTGCTTTCATAGAGCTAGTCTTTCCAAAACATAGCCATTGTTATGGTATTTACTATTCTTGCTATTATTCTTTTGGCACCCGGATTTGGCACACTCACTATGAATGGTCAGGATATTAATTCGTATAACGGTAGGCGTTGTGGGATTTTTTTTTCCAAGTTGATTGTGCAAACCCTACAATAAGTTTCTGCGTCTATTGTTGTGTGACTGCCCCACCTTAAAGTTTTCGAGCTCGACTTGAACAAAAAAAAAAAAACCACAAAAACTTCTTGTCAGTTTCACACCCCACCACTTCCCCAACATCGACTTTTCATCGACGGACCACATTTCCAATCGCAATTTTTATTTCTCTTGCGCTAAAGAACCGTAAGTACTATACCATGTCCATTGTCGCGTTGTCCCTTGATATTGATCGATGCGAAATTTCTAGGTGATCGCCACGGTTTACGTCTAGTAGTTCCGTCGCTCCCGCCGCTGTTTTGGCGCTGGTCTTCTTCCCCCGCTTGGAGATTTTTGGGCGGTTTGCATAATTGCAGCCGCCCAGTTTCTCGTTTGGTTCCGGCCTTGTCCTCTCGTTCGAGATCTCGGGTGGTTTGCATAATTGCAGCCGCTCAGTCTCTCGTTTCGCCTCGTCCTCTCGGGTGGCTTGCGTAATTGCAGCCGCTCTGTCTCGTTCGAGATCTCGGGTGGTTTGCATAATTGCAGCCGCTCAGTCTCTCGTTTCGCCTCGTCCTCTCGGGTGGTTTGCGTAATTGCAGCCGCTCAATAAAAAAAATGTAGGTCACTTCCCACTTTCGGGGCACCACGAGAGGGCCCTTCGCTGACATGGTTCATTCGACCATAGCAAGATGTCGTCCTCGAACACCCCTCGGCATACCGGCCGTGGAAAGGAGTGTGCCTTGGTAATCCTTGGCGAGAACACTCATGTCATGGGTGGGAGAAAGCTTGGGTACCCGGACAACCACCGCGTTGAACTCCTCATGACACACCCCCCGGGGAATCTTCCTTTCATCGGAATCCGGATCTACTTCCCCATCGACGAGGCATCAAGGGCATATGCCAGTTTCAGCACGCCTGACGGGCACCCTGCAACGGTCCGTCTAGTTACGATCAAGCTGCATCACGGCAGCTGGATTTCAACGGCCAGGCTGCTTTCCCCGGATGATATTTCCAAGCTCCCGCCTCGCACAGGTGCCACGGATGACAAATTGGCGTTCATTCGGTTCAGGCTAAAGGAGGGGAAAAGAACAGCGGTTGAAAGCTTTGGGATACCCGTGTGCTGCAGTCCCGAAGATCAAGAGATTCTCGATGGCGAAGCACCAATCGACGGTGTTATGCCTCTTCGTGACCTCTGCCGCCAGACTGAGTTCATCATTCTGGCCAAAGGTTCCCCAGAACGTGTGGAGATGGCAAAGGGGCAGTTTCGAGATTTCTTCCCGTCAGAGGTCCAACCGGTATTCGGTTATACCACTGGGTACGTTCTGTGTCTTTGCTTGATGTCGTGGAAAATGAACTGATTTGTCATTCTAGAGATTTTTCCCTTGCTCGAGCAGCCGCAGAGATTCCAAAGTTTGCCCGAAGCGTGCCGTACGCTCCAAATTTCAAATTCGACAGCCACCACGACTGTTTGGTGTCGATTGCGCAGGGAGTCACCCAAGATGTCTTCCACATCAGCCGAGACATCCGTGATATCCGTCGGCATAAGGTTGAGTGTGCGTTTCTGAAGATCGCCTCCGAAACCCCCGATACCATGGCGCAGGAGTTCCGTGTCCTTGTCTGGCATCATTTGGACGTAAGTGATCGACTGTTTCGTGTGCCTTAACCTGGTTTTGTTATCTCACAAGACTACAGAAGGACACGTACGGGATTTCCTTGGCCCGACTCTTGGATGGAGGTGCACGCTTGGGTCTTGCTTTTAACCTGCCCCCGGAAGATGCTGATCGGGATAAAGCGTACTGGAGAGCACGCCAGATACCCGTGGGCGACTGGAAGAGCACTGGCTGCGACTTCGCGATGACGATCCGCCGCCCGTCCAGGCACGATCCTGGGAAAGCCGTCCGCAACCATCCGATCAAGGCGTTCGAAGCGTATGATGAGGCCAATAAGTCGTAGGGCGACATTGGTTTCTATCTAAAGTTCGATGATGGTACGGATGTCGCAAAGAACCGTGTGGATGGAGCCAATCGGTCGCTCCTGGAAGATCAAGTTTGGTCTCGGGAAGCCAAGGACGCTTCCCCACATTATGAACATGTTCTTTTGAACATGTATAAGCGGGACCTGTTCGCTGGCGCCGGCTTCACCACACTGGTCCATCCCCCAGCGCCCCCAGCCGACCCCCAAGACGCCGATGACATTGAGGCGGTCACAAACGCGATGCAGGCCTTGGCCATCGCACAGACCCGACGCTCGCTTCCGAAGGTCAATATCTGCAACGGGATTCAATTCAGACTCCTTAAGCTGGTTCGGGATGGCGTAGGGCACCCGACTTGGGACCGGTTCACCAAGTACCTTGGAACCACGCGACTCGGGCTCATCCCAATCGTCGGGTTTGCCGGCTCCGGCAAGACACAGATGATCAGCCACGTCGCGTTCCTCTTTATGGCATGCACGGACATTGGTTTCATCTACTGCGCGGCACCCACTCATGTGGCCACCACCAACTTTGCTGAGCGCCTCTTCCGGCTTGGGAAGCAGGTGTCGAAGGAGCTTGGGTGGCGGGTGCCTCTGGTTGTCCGTGGCTACAAGCTGCGCCAAGAGGTACAGGCCTTTGAGCATCTGTCTGTGGGATTGCCGGAGAGCAGCATCACTGCGGACAGCTACGGGACAAGCAGGTGGAGCTTGCACCTCTCACCCTGCGAGTGGCTGCTCAAGGTGGTTGGCGCACCAAAGTACGACTTGGCGCCAGACGATCCGCAGCCGCTGTTCGAGATGCGGGACCGGTTCCGAAAGGAGTCGACGTACCGCAAGCTTCGGGAATTCCTGAAGAGCGGCGAGAATTTCCGTGGCTCAAGAGCGCCGACTGGGTCCCAGGAGGCCAGCGATGAACCTGTTCAGGCTGTCGGGCAGCTCCTGGAGGATATCGTCATGGCAGCTAGAGCCGTCTGCACCACGCCTGACCTATCGAGTCAGCCCGGCGCGTACCGCCGGTTCAAAAACCACCGCGCCAAGGGCATTGTCTTGGATGAGGCTGGTGCAATGCACGAGGCTGATGCGCTCCAAGTCTGGGGCCCCGGCTGCCGGCCATGCGTGATGGCCGGGGATGAACGACAGCTGCCGCCAACCGTCATGACCCACAACGAGCAGCGTAACGGCCGCTGCGCCAATATGTTCTCGGAGCAGAGCAGGATCTCGGTCCTGGAAAAGATCCGTCGAAGCGGTTGGCCCTGTTTTGTCCTGTCGACCCAGTTCCGGATCGTCTCTGGTTCGTTCGATCTCGCCAAGTCCATCATTTACCCGGACATCAACGAGTTCCAGTACGCCGGGACTGCGGCCCTCGACAAACATCCGATGGCAACCAAGATCGAGGCCTGGGCGACATCCGTCTACCGAGCATCGCCATCGCCAGCTGGCAAGGTGCTGCCCTTGTTCTTCCACTGCCGTGGTTCCGTATGCCTAGTGGAAGAGGGGAGCGGCTCGCGTTACAATGATCGGCAGAATGACCTGGTCGTCGTTTTAGCGCGGGGTCTCCTGGCGTTGGGGGTCAAAGAGTCAGATATAGTGGTCATTACACCGTATCGGGCTAACCTCGCTCGCCTGGAGGCTGCCTTGGAAGCAGCCGGCCTGAACGTGGTGGTCAATACCACCGACTCGTTCCAGGGCCGTGAGGGCCTTGCAGTCATCTTTGCCCAGACTGTAACCGCCGAGACTGGTCCGCTGTTCGTCGCAGATCCGCACCGGATCTGCGTCGGTATTACACGGCAGGTTGGTGCCCTCTTCATCGTGGGTGATATCAACACCGTGCGTGGCCTGAGGGCCAAGGGGGAGCAGCGGCAGCAGTCCGCAACGGCCAACAATGGCCAGCCACTGCCGGCGAAATCTAAGAAGACGATATTCCGCGATCTTCTTCAGTATTTCGTAGACAACGATCGGGTTGTCTACTACACGCCCCCTGGCGTGGAACCCGGCATCGCTGGCCCGATAGCTCCTGCTCCCCCTGCGCAAGGTGGAGGTGGCGGTGGCGGTCGAGGAGGCCGCGGTGGGCGCGGCGGGGGTGGTGGTGGCGGCGGTGATCGTGGTCGTGGCGGTGGCGGCGGTGGCGGTGGACGTGGTGGTGGTGGTGGTGGTCGTGGTGGCGGCGGCAGCAGCGGTGGAGCCGGTGGTCGGGGGAGAGGAGGTGGCCGCGGAGGCGGCAGTGGAGAGAGCCGTGGTGGTCGTGGTGGTGGCCGGGGTCGTGGTGGCCATGGAGGAGCTATGGCTCCTAATTCGGGACCTTGAGATGTAGCAGAAATAATTTTAACGTGATTGCCATCTTGTCTGGTGTGCGATGACTTCGTGAGAGACCCACAGCATCTTCCCTGCTTTGCCATTACCAAGCTGATGAATGCCTAGCAGCGCAATGGTTTATATCAGCGAATTAGTCGCCAGGCTTACGAGTTGTTTTCGCAGGACACTTGGCAAGTAATTAACGCCCAAAACTGATAAACAAGAACAGTGAGAGATCATCGGCACACCAACCATCGGTATTTCCAAGCTACTGAGCGGTACACTTGAAAGGAACGAAGCAAAAAGCCCAAAAGCCCAACGTGTAGTCAGGTTCCAATGAACAGGTTGTTACGTACACTTTAGCTAACCCTTGACAGTTTGGAACGTTCGCGCAGTTCAGCTTGCTCAAGAGATATGGTCAACCGTCATATACAGTGACAACAGCGGCAAGACGATGACATAAAGCCGCATACGCACCGCCAAACACGAGAAAGGATAGCATCCAGAGGACCGATCTAAGCGCATCGGCGAGTCAAGAGCGGGGCGGTGAGGCAGAGGGGCAGCGAATACCAAATGCCCAGCGGCTGCGCTACACCACGTACCAACACGCGAAAGAATCGGCGACGTTTGGTTTCAGTTTCGGGGTTTGCTTGCTTGTTGAGACTTACCTCGTAAACTAGGTAAGTACCTAATTCGTTACTTTCCTACCCCAACACGTTTGCCCAGTCTTTCCTTCGAGATAAAACGTGGATCTCGAAAAGGAGACGAAGTAATGCACGAGATAAAGAGGACTTGAGACAGCATTGAAGACTGTTGACACCAGTAGTGCATGGCCATCACATCTCGGCAATGTCTCATAACGAACACTTTGAATATGGGAGATATCTTCCTTCCATCCCATCTTCAAAAGTCAAAACCCCAGCCCGGTATTTCCTTCCAGACTTTTCTTTCGACTTCTTTTTTTCCCACAAAGCACTCGAAACAGATTATCGTCTTCCGACCAAGTCGACGACAGCGCCATCACAGGTTGACTCTTCAAACTTCTTGTAAAATACTTACAGCAACTGACTAAGTGTCCAGTTTTTGTCGATAACCAAATCATCAAGATAATCGGCGTTAAAATGGCCAAGTTGAAGTACGCGAAGCCCAAGAACGCAAAACCTGCCATGAGACACCTCGAGCGCGGTAAGGGTGTCAAAGCAACCTTGTTTAGCTATCACCACAGAGGCGCTAACTTGTTGCTGTTCGAAGAGAGTGTAGCGTATAAGCCTAGAGTCAAGGGACTCAAATGCCAATGTCAAGAAACACAGGCCCCGAGCAGACGGCGGCAGACGTGTCGACAACGCGGACAATGTCAGCAGCGACGACGGTGTTTGTTAGCAGCATCAGTGACGGAGATGATAGGGTTGTCGAACACACAAGCGACGCTGAAGACCTCTCAGTGGTGCATGCAACGTACACCTGGGATTGAGATAGCCTGGCTCCGATCCGGCCAGAATTCAGCTATCGACAAGGATGACGGTGACGGGCTCTTTTATCGAAACAATGACGGTACCTGGACGGTTCCCATGATAGAAGTCCGCCTTGGTTTCACACAGAATCTAAACGGGAACGTCAGTACCTTTCCCTCCTCCTACATTATCGGCAAAGACTTTCCGCTAGACCTGGCCGGTATGCCGAGGGGTGTTTGCTTCAGGAACTGGAAAGAAGATCCGGATTCCGACTTAAGGAAGATTTCCCTGGCATCATGAGAAGTTCGACGCGGTGGTTGCCCGGGTACCCAAGCTTCCTCCCGCCCCAAGGATTACCAGGGCGCACTCCTTTCCACGGCCAGTGGAAAGAAGATCCGGATGCCGACGTAAGGAAGATTACCCTGGCGCCATAAGAAGTTCGACGCGGTGGTTGTTCGGGTACCCAAGCTTCCTCCCACCCATGATATGAGTGTTCTCGCCAAGGATTACTAGGGTATACCCCTTTCTCTCAACCTTAAGCCGACGGATATTACGGATGTCTCGGCTAATGTGGAAGACATCTTGGGTGACTCCCTGCGTAATCGACACCAACCGCGGCCGAAGCCAGGCACCTCGTTATGAACGAGGGGGGAGGATGACTGTAAAGGGGGCAGTGATAGGAGCTGTGGCAGCCGTAGAGGGACGTCTCCTAATTCGGTAACCGTTGAAGATGTAGTAGAAGTAATTTTTTAACGTGGTTGCTATTCTTGTCTCGAAGAGAAGAAGAGAAGAAGAGAAGAGGGTACTATAGTATTGTTGTAAACAGGGAGCTCTCCTGCCTTGTGATTATCAAGGACGTCCAAAAAAAAACTTGTTAATTGTAGATCGTCTCCTCATCCATCTTGTCGCAATCGTTGTCAAGAGGGGGAAGCCTCGGATGAGCCCCTTGGAATCTCTGGTCGTAAGGTCGTAACCCGCCTGGGTGCAGTCCAAAGCCATCTTGACGCGCTTTTCAACGCGGCGGAGGATCGAGATTCCTCGTTTAACTGTGCAGCGAGAGCCTCCTTATTCTTGAACATTGCCTAAAACAAGTCGATCTCACCTCCGTTAATAACCCACCACGCACCCTTGGCTGATTCGGCATGGGTAATACATGTCGGCTAGTCGGCGTCTTCCAGAAGATTAAGGTTAATACGGCCCGCAATGGGTACTGTGGCCCTGAGTCTCATCCACCACTTCCACAACATCGACTGTTCGTCGACAGACCACGTTTCCAGTCGTGATTGTTGGTTTGCGCTGAAAATCTGTAAGTACCATATTATGTCCATCATCATGTTATGTGGCGCTACTGGGCAACAAAGATGGAAGGGAAGTGGTGAGAACTGTGGATGTGGATTGTTGTGTGTGGGAGAAATGGAAATAGAGAGGTGGGGCACTGTAGGCCACGCCACATGTTAGGTATCCTTTGAGATTGATCGATGCGAAACTTCCGGATCCCGATCGCCACGATTTACGTGGTGCCGTCGCTCCTGCCGCTGATTTGGCTCCGGCCTTCGCACCGTCTTTGGAAATTTTGGGCAGCCTGCGTGAGTGCAGCCGCCCAGTTCGGGCCCCGCCTCACCCTCAGTGAAATGGTTTATTCTTGGCCATAACAAGTTGTCGTCCTCAGTTCCTGAAGCAAACACCCCTCGGCATACCGGCCGTGGAAAGGAGTATGCCCTGGTAATCCTTGGATGGGCGAGAGGAAGCTTGGATACCCGGGCAACACCGTGCCGAACTTCTCATGACGCACCCGCATGGAAATCTTCCTTGCGTCGGAATCCGGATCTTCTTTCCAGTTCCTGAAGCGAACACCCTCGGCGTACCAACCGTAGAGGGGAGTGTGCCCTAGTAATCCTTGTGGCGGGAGGAGGCTTGGATACCCAGGCAACCACCGCGTCGAACTTCTCATGACGCACCCCTAGGGTAATCTTCCTTACGTCGGCATCCGGATCTTCTTCCCTATCGACGAGGCCAGTCATTCGAGACTACCGTATACACGGTGATTCACCGAAAGCTGATTGCGGACAGCGCCGGCTGCATCCGCACGCTCCCTTGTAGATACCTTTAGCTATGAGGCACAGGACGCGGTGATTCATCATGAGCTGGTTGGTGAGAGGGTCGTCGCCCCCACACCTTACACTGCCAATACCTCTAGGCTTTAGCCTCAAGCCTTCAAAACATATAGAGCGCGACCGTTAGGTATCTAAGATAAAAGGCTCGACACGTCTGTGGCTCACAGGGGAAGGGTCACTTCAAATCTTAGATCTGTCGTAAGTTGAGCTCCGATGGTTTGATACTTGTAGTACCCGTGTATACCAATCATCTGCAGGGCGGGGAGTATTCTCTGCCGGTGGTAGGGAGCTAGCCGGGCTCTGACCGGTGCCCCGACATCACATCGACGGCCAAAGATCCTCGGTTCCGCTGGAGACGGCAGTCCGAGATGTACTAGAGATATACCATGAGGCGCAGTTCCTGTGGAAAACAGCCTTCTTGTCCAGAAGATTATCAAATGGACGGTTTCGTGTCCTTACACAATCCGCCCGACAAATGCCGCTGACGAAACAAGACAACCAAATTGCGTTTTGGGAGATGCCGGTCAGGTATCCTATAAAGTGCTGTGAAGTTCGTGCCACTTCCTCCAACTGTGAACGAGACTGATAATTCTTCAGCAGTGCTGAAAGGGGAACGTTTCAGCGTTCAACAACGGGCCCATGAACGACAACTTTGTTGTAACAACCAGCTCCGGTCGAGGCCGGCAGTCGATAACACATCGTCCGCACCCACGGTCAGGTACATGTATGGCAAGTTCGATACAGTTGCCCTAGCTTTGGTTGAGAAGAGCCAATCGACCCCTAAACGCCTCCCCCCCCCCCCCCCCCCCCCCCCCCCGCACCCCCCCCCCCCCCCCCCCTCCCCCCCCCCCCCCCCTCCCCGGGATCAATTTCACACATACATCACTCGACATTCATGCTTTTACCCCTGAACCTCCCCTACCCCTTCCACAATGGTTTTTTTCGACCAATCCCAATCAGGGACGCCTCATGGGTCAGGGTCAGGCGTTGAGGCGGCTGCCTGGCCCGGCCCCATCGACAACCTCCATGAGGAAGGCACACCCCTATCGTACCTGCCCCTTAGGGGAGGATCAGGGCACACAACCTGGACAATTTTCACCATGGCTGCAGTCAGTTTTTGTCTCCCATCGTCACTTGTCTTCGAGTACGAACGTCGACGGAACCCGGCCCCCCTTCTCGTCTGCCGTCGTCTCGGACCCTTGGATGCAACGTTGTTGCTTTGTCTTGTCGACTCCGACCCCCCGACCTTCCCCCTCCGGAGGGGCAACCCCCTCTCGTTGCCGCACTACTTTGTTCAGCCCGGCCATTACCCTCTCTTCAGAGACCCTGGGCAGCTTGCATAATAGCAGCTGCCCATTCTCGTTCTCGGCTCCGGCCTTAACCCTCCTCCAGAGACCCTGGGTGGCTTGCATAATAGCAGCCGCCCATTCTCTTGTTCGGCATCGGCCTTCTCTCTCTCCTCAGAGATCCTGGGCGGTTTGCGTAATTGCAGCCGCTCAATCTCTAGTCCGACTTCGACCCTCCCTCTCTTCAGAGATCCTGGGTGGTTTGCGTAATTGCAACCGCTCACTCTCTAATCCGGCTTCGGTCTTCAACCCTCTCTTTGGAGACTTCGGGTGGCTTGCGTAATTGCAGCCGCTCATTCTCTTATTCAGGGATCCCGCGTCGTCTGCCTAGTGCAGCGACACTTTGAGTGTTAGTATCTCTCTCAGCGTACAATTTGATTTGATGTTGTTACCGCAAAACGGTGTGGCTGTGTGTGTATGTGGCTATGTGACTGATGCCCCTGAAGCGAGATGGTCAGCACTCGGTTGAAGAAACGGTCGCATGACTCGGCCAGCGCGCCACCCCCCAGCGCTAAAAGACAGAATGTGGCCGTGGAAGAAGCAAGCCAGGTGCCAGCTACGGGCCCAGCACCCCTGAGCGTCCCTGGCCCTGCCCCTGTCGACGAGCCGGATGTTACCAGTCTCTTTGATGAGTACGCTGAGTAGGACTTGGCTGCTGAAGACATAGAGGCTATCGACAGTGAAGGCGAGTTCGACCCTGAGGATGATGCCAACCTCAACCTGGATCATGACGATAGCGACGATGAGTACGATCATGACGACCACGACATTGGCCAAGAGGTTGCAGACCTCGATCGAGAAGATGCCAAGAGCGGTGATGAGGAGGAGATCGACGTTGATGAACTTACCCTCGACGGAGATCAGGACGGCGACAGTGAGTCCAACACCGCTGCCTGTGACGCCGAACGATTCAGGTACAATGTCACCCGAATCGTCGAGCTCCTGTGTGAAGCGAGCGAAAAAGATGTCAAGGGCTTCCTCAACAGCAATGACAAGGACCGGGCCACCTCTCTCGGCGCACATATACTCCTCCGCAAATCGGACCCTGCAATACTCGCCGAAAGACTGCTCAGCTTCGTCCCACAGCGGGTTCAGGAAATCCTAGGGCGACCTATTGACCTTTTGGAACGTCTGCCCCTGCTCCCGACAGTGCCCCAAGGGTACAAAAACGCCGGATGCTACCTTCTGCTCCCAGTGAAGGAGCTGCTCGACGACGACGCCGACCACACAAACCCCGCGCCGTACCCGCGTACGACCTTCGGTGGCATGCCCGCCGAGGTCGGCGCGTATGTCGGCTCGAGCTACGCGAAAGTCGGGATGGGGGTTCGCCACAACGTCCACCGAAAGGAGATGCGGCGGGCTCGCGAAAAGCGCGAGTCGAAGCTCGCCGTTTACGACTTTGCGGGCAGACCTGGTGTGAAGACGTGGTACCTCCTCCTCGCCAAGATGGACCCAAATGATAAGAGGACGAAGTCGGAAGCTCTTCTCTTGGAGGGCATACTCCAGGCGTACCTGAACGTGGTGCAAAGCAGGCGGTACCACCAGCACCACAACGCTACTACTGCGGCTCTAATCGAGACCATACGTAGCAAAGTCTCCGCCCTCCCGGACTTGGGGATATACGGGTTGAACCGTGCTTGGTCAATCCGACAACCCGGCATCACGGTTCCTAAGGCAGTGAAGTGTGCGCACCCTAGCTGCACACAGACCAAGAACCTCAGCTTCCTCGCGGTAAAGGGTGACGTCCTGGCGGGCCGGCTCTGTGAGTACCACGCCGCAGAGAAACTCCGCGATGACGCAGCCTGGCTTGCCCTCGGCCCCTGCGTACGCTGCACCAGGCCACGCGGGTATGGCAGAGCGCGTTTCCACCATGAAGGGGTCTCGTCCATATGCGGTTCGTGCGTTCTCAAGCAACGGCTAGAGAAAAACAAAGGGTTGGCACCCCGCACAGACGAGGAAGAGGCCAAACGCTACTGCGGGTGCGTCAACTGTGGGCTCTCGGAGTGGGCGATCCCCTCCAACAAGCGCCTCGGGTTTTTCTCTGGTTGGGGTGAAGATCGGCGGTGCATCGCTTGCCATTTATACCGCCTGGGGCATGGAGATCAGGAGCGCCCACGCGAGCAATGGTCCGTGACTCCATGTTGTGTCACTTGGTTTTGGTCAGCGCTAACCTCTCTTTTCCATAGGGGCAATGAGGTTCTTGACTCACAAGGCCTCAACGGCTGTGGGAACCCCAATTGCGACGTGACGGAGTTCAGTGGCAAACGCCTCTGGAATGGCGGGAAGTACCGGCGATGCGACGCTTGCTCGATGTACCTCAAGAGGCACAAGAAAGAGAGGTTCGGGCCCGACTGGAAAGGACCGTCGGTCCACGATGGGTGTAAAAACCCAGCTTGCGATGTCAAGGAGAACTCGGGCAAATACCTGTCCGGATCCGGTGACGCACGCCGATGTTCTGCCTGCAGCTCGTACCTGAGGTGGAAAGGGGAAGAACGGCCGGCCAGTTTGGTGAAGATCGACCGTGACCGAACCATGCGGGATGGTTGCAAGAACCCGAACTGTGTGTTGCCAAAGGGAGAGCTCCCTAACATGGGGTACCGGAATGAAGGGGAGAATCGCCGCTGCCAGATATGTTTTCAGTGGAAAAAAGGCCACAATGGCGAGGAGCGGCCGGCCATCCCAATCAAGCAGGGGCCATGGAAGGGTTATGGGTCGAAAACTGCAGGGGCTTAATTAGATTGAAATGGCTTGAAAATTTTGAACGATCTCAATGGTTGCACTTGCTTCTACTGAAGAAATGCTCAGTCGCAGTGCACATGGGTGTTATTCCAAAAAGGACAAAGTTGAAACGACTCTGTCACTCAGGATTTTGTTCTTGTCGGGCCAATGACTGGGTGCTGTTGTGGAAATTGTCAACATTATGGCAGCATCCTCGCCAGAGCCGGTGTTCTTGCGGCCACCACGATCAGCAGAAAGGAAAAGAGAAGAGAGAAGAGAGTGATCGCCGCAGTCAAGTCTTTCATCACCAAGAGACCAACATCACTAAGATTCTATTGAGACCATCAATATTCCCACCGTCTTGACCGAGAGATAGACATATGTGCCATCAAGACAGGGCTTCAATGGCTTGCGCAGCGTGACAGCGTGACAGCGTGACAGCGTCTATTGCGTGTTTGACCGAGTCAGAGCTATATTCTATTTCCTGAATGCGGGTTTCCATCTCGATAATACCTAGCGGCCCTAGCCGGTGATCGAGGTCCAGAAGGGCGCTCGCTTTAAGGTCGTAGTGTTGTTAAAGACAAGCCCATCCAGTCACGTGATTACGCATCGCTGACAGGGGTCTTCGCGTTCCACGTTCGTTGGACTTGGTTGTTTCCCGCCCCTTTTCGCGTCAATCGACCCCGACTGCTTGGGTTCGGCACTTGCCAAATTCAATGTGACCCTCCCGCACCCCACTTTCTTGATTCAGATCCCCATTGTTACTCATTCCAACCGTTTTCCATCGTGTCAACAGCCAGGTGAAATTGCGGCACGTCTTCGCTCGCAATGCCGCGTCAGTCCAAACGGCAACGCGAAGCGGGCGATTCGGTCGGTGCAGAGTCCACCCGTCCAGCCAAATCGCCCCGCTATGCCCCCTTGTCCAACAACTCACAGCCGCCTGCACCCAGATCCAGCCAGGCCTCAATTGCTCACTCGCATAGCTCAGCTGCAGTACCGCCGTCTGAGAGTGCAGGCCAGCAATTGCCGTCACAAGCCAATTATGACGACGAGCCCTCCACGCAGGATCTCACTCAGCGTGACGATGGCCCATCATTTGAGTTGTACGGTTCTTTAGGTACGCATGTCTTTTACCTAGGTAGATAGCCGCATCGCGTACATGACTAACAGTGGATAGATAACAAAATCGTAGGAGTGCGCTACTACAATGGCATGGTATGCCGAATCCGGACCCCTTTTCACCTTGCATTTATCCTAGGAGTCAAATGGCTTCCAAATTGCTTCTGGACCGTCCGAAAGGGGGGGAGGTATATGACTGACGTGATTGGGTAGGCCACTACCGGCGAGATTGTGGTCTGCACAAGAGAGCCGTCCAACGAGGCAAGTCATGTTTCTGGCTCCAACAGAATATTAGCACTAACCCGGCCTCCCACAGTATGACGAAAATGCTATTCGAGTCGCCAATGTCCTGGGAAGCCAAATCGGCCACATCCCGAGGAACGTGGCGGCGAAACTCGCCCCATACATTGTAAGTCCGTGATGACATTGGCCAGACCCCGCCGGCTCACACTTACCAGGATAACGGTGATATCGCTATTGAAGCTGTGCTCACCGGCGAGAAAGCTTACTACGACTGCCCCATCCGCATCTTCATCTACGGGACCAGTAGCCCACTGGACCGGGCTAATCTCGAGGAACGCCTGAAGAAGGATAAGCTCGTCAAGGCGACGCAGCTCAAGCAGACCCGGAAGGATAACGACCTGCAGCGGAAAGCTATGGGCTTGAAGAGCGGTCGCGGGACTGCCGGCCTGGCCGCCGGAGAGCCAGAACAAATGTCCTTGGAACAGCTGGCCCAAGTCAGCCAGGCAGTGAACTTGCGTTCCGGCGGGGATATCATGCAGACGGCCATGGACGAAGATCAGCTCACCAAGATGCCCCAAGCGGAGCAACCCGGAGCAGTGCGAGCTACACTGCTGCCATATCAGCTCCAAGGTCTCGCTTGGCTGACCTCCAGGGAGACGCCGGCCTTCCCGCAGCCAGGCTCTCCGGACTCGACGCAGTTGTGGAAGCGTGATGCCAAAGGCCGATATGTCAACCTCGCCACCAATTTTACCGTTGCGTCTCCTCCTGGTCTCTTGTCTGGCGGCATTCTGGCCGATGACATGGGTCTCGGCAAGACGCTTCAAATCATTAGCTTGATCATGACAGGCGGATCAGGCAGCACTCTCATTGTCGCACCGGTTGGCGTGATGAGCAACTGGGAGCAACAGATCCGGCGCCATGTATTCGAAGAACACATGCCTAGTGTCGTCATCTACCATGGGGCTGCTCGGCAGGCTGCCGTCAACTCGCTCAAAGATTATCAAGTCGTCATCACGAGCTACGGCACCTTGAACAGCGAGGCCAACGGCGGTGCCCTGTCCAAAGTTGACTGGCGCCGGGTTGTTTTGGACGAAGGCCACACAATCCGCAACGCCAAAACCAAAGCGGCCGAAGCGGCATGCAAGTTGAAGGCCAAGTCACGATGGGCTCTAACAGGAACGCCAATGTAAGTCGAAAAAGCCCCTTTTAAGCTCGGCTGGTAGACTCACGCTTTTAGTGTCAACAACATCCGGGATCTCCACTCGCTCCTCAAGTTCCTTCGTATCACTGGCGGCATCGAGCAGTCTGACGTGTTCAACACGGTCATTGCGAGGCCGCTTGCGGTTGGGGAGCCGCGCGCCGAGGCCCTCTTGCAGTCTCTTATGAAGGATCTTTGCCTGCGCCGCAGAAAGGACATGAAATTCGTCGACCTCAAGCTGCCGCAAAAGACTGAATACATCCACCGCATCACGTTTTGGCCGGACGAGAAGAAGAAATACGAAGCTCTGCTGTGAGTTGTTTGCCCGGATTATTGTGGCTGCCACTGACACTTCCCAGTTCCGAGGCACAGGGCGCTCTCCAGGAGTTCCAGAGCAATTCCAAAGCCGGTCAAAAAGGCAGATTCCAAGGCGTCCTGGAGAGGCTTCTCCGCCTTCGTCAGACGTGCGTACCCTTTTCCCGTCTTGGTCTACCACTTGCTGACCAGCGTAGATGCAACCATTGGACCTTGTGCAAGGAGCGGATTGCAGATCTGCTCAAACTCCTCGAAGAACAAGATGTGGTCCAGCTCACCCCCGAGAACCGCGCTCTTTTGCAGCAGGCTCTCCAGCTCGTCATAGAGAGTCAGGAGGAGTGTCCTGTTTGCATGGAGTCCATGACCAACCCAGTCATCACCCACTGCAAACACGTTTTCTGCCGTGCCTGTATCTCCAAAGTGATTGAGATCCAGCACAAGTGCCCCATGTGCCGCGCAGAGCTGTCTGAGGACAAGCTGGTTGAGCCCGCGCCGGAACACTCGGCCCAGGAGGACGAGGCGTCCCTCGATTCGGAGACAAAGAGCTCAAAGACCGAAGCTCTTCTCAAGATTCTCCAAGCCACGCTGAGGAACGACGGATCCAAGGTCATCATCTTTTCTCAGTGGACATCCTTTCTCACCGTGATCCAGCGCCAACTGGATGAGGCGGGTTATACGTACTGCCGCGTCGATGGGAGCATGAACGCTGGCCAGCGAGATGCTGCTATCCGCGCTCTCGACCACGACCCGGCCACACGCATCATGCTGGCTAGCTTGAGCGTGTGTAGTGTCGGCTTGAACCTTGTTTCAGCCGACACGGTCGTCCTCGCCGACAGTTGGTGGGCCCCAGCAATCGAGGACCAGGCTGTCGATCGTGTCCACCGTCTCGGTCAAACCAGACCGACGACAGTGTGGCGGTTGGTGATGGAGGGCACTGTTGAGGAGCGTGTGCTCGATATCCAGGCCGAGAAGAGAGAGCTTGTCACCAAGGCGTTCCAGGAGAAGCAGGGCAAGCAGAAGAAGACCAAGGAGACGAGGACGGCGGACATTATGAAGCTGCTTGCTTAATGCATTATGTCACAGCATTGACGGAGCTTTGAAGTGTGTTTTGTACAATATGGCTTCCAAGGAGTTGGCTGCTATCTCGGAGGGAACAGCTTGTTTCATATAGGAGCATCTCACCGAGGCCCGACGTATCATTTCGATTATGCTTGAGGATCCAGGCATACATGTTCGCTGTAAGGCTTACATAGCTGCTCAATACAATCTTGTAATCATGGGCATTCATTCGGCTGGGGCCACAATAAGTCGGCCGTGTCTACACGCAATTCAGGGGCGATTCAGGAAAGTGTTCATAATTTCCTGTGATGACCGCTTATTCTGGCGGGAAGAAGATAATATGTACATGCTGTCAAAAGAACAGAGTTTGGGTAAAAACGAATGAAGACAAGCCGCAGGGCCGAGGCCCACGGCGGAAAGAAGCGAAGAAGATGGCAGGGCATGCCCTGTAAGAATCGAATCCGAGTCGCCAACACTCACACCCCCGTCACGACGGTAAAGATGGCCCTTAGGCCCTCCGCCTGTGCCGTCTCTGCCGCCGCTGACGCCGGGACCTGCAGCTCTTGGTACCAGTCGCGCTCGCAGCAGCAGCAGCCGAAGTCGATGTCGTCGAAGCCGACGCAGCAGCAGCAGCAGCAACAGCAGTACTCGACGCCACCGCATTCCCAGTCCCAGACTCTCCCGCACTCTCCTGACCCGCATCCGCAACCTTGACAACCTCCCCAACCTCCCCCTCATTCACCGCCGCCGGCACCCCACCCTTGGTAGCCGTCACATCCCCCAACACCTTCCCCCCACCGGGAGGACCCTGCTGCCAGTTCCCGCTCTTGCACGCCTCCTGAATCGGCGTGCACATCTGCTCGTCCCACTGCCGGCACCCGCGGCTGCCGGTGGGAGGCGCGCTGTCGTAGCATGTCTTGAGCTGGTTGTAGCAGTTCTCGGAGGAGGCCCAGCAGGTGGATTCGCTGGTGTAGGACGGGGGGTTTGTAGCGCACCAGTTTGCGTTTTTGAGGATGCAGGATTTGGGGATGACGCCTTGGGTTTGGGATTCCGAAGAGGAGGCGGCTTTGGTGTTGGTTTTGGTTTGGGAGGTGGTGGGGAAGTAAGCGGCGGGGCCGGGGACGATGTAGGGGAGTTTGAGGGGGGTGGTGTAGATGTTGAAGGTGAGGCCTGGGTCGGAGGGGTTGACGTGGCCGGGGATGGAGACGGTTTGGGAGGAGGGGACGGAGAGGGGCGGGGCGTTGTCGAGACCCTGGATGAAGAGCTGGGTGCAGCCGACGTAGAATTGGGGGTCGACGTAGTTGTTGGTGACGTTTTGGAGGGTGAGGATCTCGCTGCGGGCGAGGTAGTAGCCCGTGGGCAGGGCCGAGGGCAGCTTGATGCTCAGCAGGCCGTTGTCGTCGATCAGCCGCTCGGTGGCCCACTTATTGGTGGCCTCGTTGTAGCCTTCGTCGTAGATCTTGAACCAGCCCGGGCCGGCGGCCGAGTCGGTGTTGATGTTGGAGACGGACTTGAGGTAGATGGCAATAGGGCCGCGGTGTGAGGGATCGATGGCACCGGGCTGGGCCGCGTCCGCCCACATGCGGTACTCGAGAGTCAGCGTGGAGTCGGCCGTGGTCGGGCATGTAAATGCCACGGCGCTTTGACCGTCTCGGCCTGGACAGTGTTAGTTTCTTGCCTAACCAGGGAAGTGGTTAACTTACCACAAGCCATATCCGGGCTGTCGATGCCGGCAATGGGGAACGTGGCGACATTGCCGTCCTTGGGCATGCGGATGCAGGTCCCGTCGCCTTGGTTGACGCCGTCAACAAAAAGCGTGGTGAGGACGGTGTGGGCTGTCGACAGCGAGGCGAAGGAGGTCGCCAGACCGAGTGTGAAGAGAGTCAGGGAGCGCATCTTGCGAGTATGCGCAGTCCAGCTGCAGTCACGGAAAGGAATGTAAAGGAAAGGAGAGTAAGAGTCCTCTAGAAAAGCCTGGCTTCTCTGTCAAAGAGAAGGTGGAATGGTCGGCCGAAGATGCGAGCTATCTGTGCCGGGAAGGCAAAAGGAGTGACAAGAATTTATGGCCGAACAGAAGGAATGAAAATCTCTGGGAATATGGTCAGATAAAAGTTCACAACAAGATCCAGCTTCCAAAAGTCGAAGGTGACCCGACGACACAAAGTAGGCACCCGACACTTGGAACTAACACAGATGAAAGGGGTATTCTCACCTTCAGAGCAAACGGCCGAGAGAGCTCTAAGACCATCAAAGAGAATCAAGGAACGGAAACAAAAGCTACGAGTCACAAAGCCCGAGTACGAAATATCAAGTCCCGGTGTCCAGCACCACCGACGGGGTTTCTCCGTAGAGTCTCCATCATATCCGTCCCCTGTACCCTGCTCGGGATATTCAAGGACCTAAGCGCCAGAAACATGGTTCGCCCGCGCCTGGTAGTCCCGCACGCCACGGTTTGAGGTTCAGCCGCTGCCTACGATGCACCCCTGAAGTGCCGGGTTAGACAAACAGACAAACCGGGCATGTCATGCGACGTTTCCCGTGGCTCGGGTCAGATCCGCCCCTGCATGTCGGAAAGGGAATCCAGGAAGCCAGAAAAAAATCCATGGGGCGGATCGACCGCCAAGACCGATGTTTCGTCGCCTGCACTTGCAGCTCTCCTTTTCACGCGCAGAGGGCAAAACAGGCGGTTAAGGGGTCAAAGAGTGGGTCCGCCGGCGCCAAATTCGTCCTCTCTGAGGCTCTCTGCCAAGCGGTTGGTGTTCAGCGCTCCAATATACCCGCGACGTATGCAGAGGACACAACCATCGGTGTGCACCAGTATCTGACAGACATGTCAGCTCAACCATCTCAGACTTCTCCTTGGATGTCACCGCGGATGAGACAGGCGCATAGCTACAGCATTGGGTTCAAGCCGTCACGCAACCACTCCCACGATGACGATGCTGTGATCCCGCACGAGGATCACAAGACAGGACACTCTCTGGCTCCCTCAAGAACTCGCCTCGCAATGAATCCGGTCTCAACATGTTAGCAGAAAGAGTGGAGATGAGTCTATTCCTTCAGTCCGGCCATTTCCGTAAAGTCCGGTCAAGTATTACACCGCCGCAGTCGCCAGCATCGCCAGCATCGCCAGCATCGCCCTTCAAGGTCTTGTACATTGGTGTTGTATTTTAATACATTATATAGTACACATTCGTTTCTTCGTGGGTATCTCTTTTCGGTCCTTTTCCGCTTACTCGTTGATCTTGGCCAGGATCCTGCAACACGTCAGCTCTGCACCGGAGCTACACAGTTGATAACGAAATAACTTACTCGCTGTCCCGGAAGAGGTGGTACTCGTCCTCGCCAACCTTGACGGGCGATCCGCCGTACTGCAGTTCCCGTCAGCACCCATACCCTCATTTCCCATAGGAAGCAAAGGATAACCATACCTGAGGAATCAGGACCTTGTCGCCAGCAGCGACGCCCATGGGCACGCGCTTGCCGTCCTTGTCGAGACCGCCGGGGCCGACAGCCAGCACCTTGGCCTCGTTGAGCTCCTTGACCGACGACTCGGGCAGGAAGATGCCGCTGGCCGTCTTGGCCTCGGCCTTGATGCGCTGCACGAGCACGCGGTCGAGCAGGGGGACGAGCGACTTGATGGAGCGGAGCGAGGTGGCCTAGAGGAGAACCATTGTGTTAGCACGGCTGTGATGGAAACGCGGTGAACGAGCGAGCGCATTGAGCTGCTGGCAAGTCGGGAGCTCTGGCGAGCTCGCTGCTGCATCGCAGGGCGGCATAGTCAACGTACCATTGTGTTGGAGTTGTGCGTTGCGCGTGTGAGAGACTCAAAAGGGTGATGATGCGGTTTACGAGAGAGGTCGGATCGCGGAGAAGGAAGAATGGGGAAGAAAGATGCAGAAGAGAGCTCCGTTTTGACTCGGCAAGAAAGCGGATCACGATCCGGGGAGCTTCTTCTAAAACCATCTAGAATTCCGCCAATTTTTTACTGGGTCCCGGGCGGCCGCAGCCAATGGGTGTCGCCAGTCCTCGTTTCTCCACCTCCAGCAGCTTGGGCCACCGCGCCGGCAAACGTCGGGAAACGCGATTGGCTTTCAAGGCCGGGGTGGACGGCAGCGTTGCCATCACAACGGAACTATGATGCCAGCGTTTTGGATATTTTGAAAGGAGTAGAAGCGGAAGACAGAAAAGGGGGGGAATGTGTAATGAAAATAAAGAACAAATGAAAAATGGGGGGAGTGAGGGAGGAAGGAAAGAAACGCAGCTTCCAGCATCTCTCCCTAACGCCCCCTCACCAACACTAAAACCTGCGCCCATTGATGCAGACTGATCTATTGACTATGTAGCATACCTAATACGTATGTAATAATTAACTCTATCACCATCTCAACAACTTGATGTACCATGGCGAATCTGAAACGCCCGACGTCTAAATGCACCCGCTCAAATCCAACCCAACCAGATAAACCACGCTGAAACAAAATACTCAACCGTAGCGATCCCGCTTCCAAATCATATCCTACACAGCAAAAATGGACAACGAAATCTCAAAAAAATCCCCCATGCCAACAATTTAGATAATCAAGCTCCCCTCAACCTATTTACCCGCCGGCGGCGAAGGCGGCTCCAGGACGTGGGTATGGTCATCAGCATTGACGACATGCCCGCCCTCCTGGCGGCAAATGACCGTGTTGGCCACCCAGTGGTCGTCCAGGATCTCGCTCATCTTGGCACGCGTCTTGGGATCCAGGTCCAGCATGCGCCCAATGATGTGCCTGCTCTCTCTGGGTAACAGCCGGAGGATGCGCCACGGGCCTCGGATCACCTCCTTCTTTTCCGCGGCCGGTGGTTGCGTCGTGGTGCCGTCCTGGCCGGTTGTCGCCGGCCTTTCGGACTTGGATGGCTCGGCTGGCTTTTCGTCTTCCTTGCGGATGCTTTGCGGGTCGAAATCTCTCGCAGGGGTGTCGTTCAGTGCGCTCATGGAGACCGAGTGTGGGAGCAGCAGCTTCTTGGGGTCGTGTCCTGGTGTCGGCTCGGCGGCGAACAGCTTGAACGAGTTGTCGGTGAGCCGGGGAAGCTTCCAGGGGAATCGCCTCAGGGTCATGCAGCAGTAGATGATGGCCAGCGACCAAATGTCGACCGCTTGAGGATCGTACTTCTTCTCATCGTACACTTCTGGGGCAAGATACGGATCCGAGCCGACAATACCTGGTATGTTCGTCAGCCTCGAGCCTGAAAATCTTTACAAGCTGCCACTTACCGGACGCCTGAACAAAGCCACTCTCGAATGGGTATCGGAAGACATGAGAACTGCCGAAATCAATGATCTTCATGATCCCCTTCTCGCTGACCACCACGTTGTCGAGCTTGAGGTCCCGGTGCGCCAGGCCCATGCTGTGGAGGTACGTAACGCCGCTGAGAATCTGCAAGAAGCAGCAGCTGACCTCCTCGCGGCTCATCTTTCCCGTCATGACGATGGCAAAGAGATCAAACGGAGCGTACTCCATCACCTCGTACCACTTGCCCTTTTCCTGAACGATATCAAGCGTTTCGATAATGTTGCCGTGGTGGAGCGAAGAACCCATACAATACTCAGCGGTGAGCTTCTTGACGTACTCGCGCTCCGTTTCGTACGAGTGTCGCGGGCGGAACTCCTTGACGGCAAAAACCACACCGTCCTCGCCGCGCTTCATCAGCCGCACAGAGCCGCCCGCTCCGGCACCCAGCACCTTGCCCAGCTTCCCGTACTTGGACGAGAGCCCGTGGTCGTCGCCGAACGGTATCTGCGCCGACCTGGTGCTCGGAGGGGTCTTTGTGCCGGACCGGACGGATGAGGCGGGCGATGCCGTCCGTTTCGCCTTACCGCTAGAGCCCAATTTGAAGAATCTCTTCAAGTCCGCCATCGAGCTGTTCCTGCTGTGGACAATACTCTCGTCCGTCTGGCGCCTGTCTCCCAGAGTCCGGGGGAGGCTAATTGTCGACGAACTGGGCGAGTTTTGCTTCTTCTTCCTCGAAAAGACAAAGCGCGCATCGATGCCCTTCTGTGCCTGTCGCTTGCTCGCGGCATACGGATCGTCCGCTTCTGCCGGTGGCGGGGCCTGGCGGGTGTAGAACAAGGACGCAGTTGCGACTCTCGATGGGCTGCTATCGCGGGATGGCGGCACCGAACTGGTGGGCGAGTTCGAGCCGCTTGCGGCGCCGACCGAAAACAACCCCTTGCGGTGACCACTGAGTGTGCCTTGCGACTGCTCTCTTCCGTCCGAAGTCGCGGGCCTCCGCGAGACTCGGTCGCGGTCTGTTGGCTGGAGATGGGGGACAGCCAGGCGTGCCGAGCCAGGCGATGGCAGTTCATGGCTGGATTCCTGAGGCGTGATGATATCGGGAGCGCGCCCCAGCCGGTCGTGGGCGCCAGGGGGTTCTCGTTTCAGTCCTCCGTCGGTAGTGCCAGTTCCAGCGGGCGTGAGGGGCGGCGAGTGCATGTCGGAGCTTCGGAGACTGGGGTTTAGGAGAGGTGAGCCGTGGCTCGCCGAGCTTTGCGTTGCTTGTCGGCTAGGTACTCTGGATTCATCGTCGCGAGATGTGCTCTGGGAGGTGGGGTGTTAGTTGTTGAGCTTTCGCCGCATTGGGAAAGAGTGCGCCCGGAACGAGCGGTTGGGAGACCATCCCAATCTACACCCCAAAATACAACAAAGACAACCGAGTCGAGCCCAACAACGTCACCGCCGGGCAACGGCCCGATAAGATCGGTCGGAGAAAATACGTACTCTTGATGCGGGCAGAGAGACGGGTTCATATGAAAAGATGTTCATCCTCCGTTCTTGAAGCGGGCAGGCCCTCAGCCTGTTGGAGAGGTCGCGGATCTGCTCGGGAGTGACTTGTCCGGGATCTCCGAGAGAGCCGGGGGCGAGGCTCGTTGGTGCCGCATCGTGAGGAGGGGCAATCTCTTCGATGGTGGACTTGAACCGCACCGCAGGCGTCGATTGGGTTTGCTGGTTGTTCTGAGGATCTGTCGCAAGTCGCGTCGAGCCTGGATTCCAAAGACAATGTCAGCAAGAGTGGTTGCGATTGCTTCAAGCCCCGTCGCCAGCCTTCTGTTTGCGTGGGGGGTCGCAATGAGGGGCAGCTTTATTTTTTTTTACCTTCTTGCCGCAGCTCCTGCTCTCGCTCTTGTGTGCTCGTCGTCATGTTGACTGACACACCGGAGGCCGATGCTGTAAAAATTAAAAAAAAAAGATATGCGCCTTGGCGAGGAAGGGCGAATGATGACGGACAAAGACAAACGTGAAAACCAAACAGATGGAAAAAGCACTTGGCCCCGGTCTCAGGATGACAGGCGTGGACGCCGTTGCGACTTGTTGGTGGGGCTCACTCAGCTACGTGACAGGTACATCCATACAGACTTCGTCCATGCTGCAGGGAACTGGCGCATCGGATGTTGGTTGCTCACAGTTGACACCTGCGGGCGGCGTGGCATGCGCAAATCAACCCAAAGCAGCCGCTTGCCCAGCCAAGGGTCCCCAATTGCACAGAAATGTAGATTACGGAGGCGGGGACGGTTATTCCCGGGCGCTGAGTGGACCTCAGCTGTCCCCTGACTTACAGGCTTTTCCCGCAGTGTTAGCGAGGGCAGGACGCTCTGTGCTTCGTATGAGAGCGTTTTGTTCAATGACTCGCGGGGATGAGCTCACAGCGGGAACCCTCATTGGGGTTTGAAGGCTTGCGCGTATTGCTCAAATCAGCGCTGTAACTGGAACTGCAAACTCAAACTGCGACGCTGTTCCAGGTTGTTTCCTGCTCGCCGGTCTCGGGAAGCTGAAGACGGAAGGTGGGTTTCCTTTATCGGGTCTGCTCGCCGGATTGGCACCGTGTTGGCTCGATGGCTCATTATCGGTCCCGCCGAAGACTAACTGACACGTGCAGCCCTCATGCCGAGTGATTTGCGCTCAGATCGATGAATCATTCCGGAGCAATGCTCGGGGTTCGGAACACCAAATAAGCCCGGGCCAAACGGATGTCCAGGGCTGCCAAGGCTCTGCCGTCGTCAATGACACCACTCAGCCGGCCCGTAGTGCCGAATGCCGAGACATCATGGGTGCGGAGGACCGGTTTCGCTTGGCCTGTTGGCACGGAGATTCGCCAATGGAACCGTCGAACCTGTCGCCGGAATATCACAACATGGACGGGTATCTTCCCTCCATTGACAGTTATGGTACAATGATACAATATACACAGCGTGTCCTCTAACGGTCACATCGTAAGGCGACGCTCCCAGCCCGAGCCGCTTCAGAAACAACCGTAACGCCTCATGCTCCAGCCCAATCTTCCATGTCAACAACCCTCAAGGGACAACTGCGATCCCTATCGACCTGCTCTGATATATGATGGACCGGCACAGTCCTTCAAGCGACAGCCCGGAAAGACGCAGCTCCGACTGCTTGATCTTGGCAATCTCATAGACGTGCTTGAGGCTCACTGTGCCCACCGTCTCCCTGCCCGGATTGCTCGCTCCTTTCCTCTTGCCCTTCTTGCCAACGGGTACCTCCGCGGCGTTGAGGAGAAGCCACGAAGTCTGTGGTGTCCGGATCTCGAAATGGAATGTCCTGTCTGGCCTGACCGTGACCCGGACAGGCATCGGGGTGCCAGCGATCATGTGTGTTGTCCGGGCATTGAACTCCTGCGAGCAGGCGTCAGCACACTGCGTCCCCAACTATCCTCCTCGTCTACTACCCACCTTGCAAAAGTCCATCGACTTGATGCCCTTGCTACCGAGCGCCGGACCGACGGGGGGACTGGGACTTGCTTGACCAGCGCCGACAATGATCTTGACGACCTGGTCGAGACCGCCAGCGCCACGTGCCTTGGACATTTTTTTGGTTGATCTGTGCGGATCTTGGAAACGGCCGTAGCGGACGGCGAGTGGGAGGCGGGTTCGGTCGGGAGTCGAGAGCCGGAGCTGAGGTGCTGTCGCGCTGGACAAGCCCCGGGACCAACGCCAAAAATTTCGGAGCTTTGGCTGCAAGGATCCCGTGCATCAGCCACAATTACGACTGCCGTACGCGTATTTCAGCCACAACTTCCCAACTGGTGCGTGACGCCCTGCTAGACCCTGTGCGCCAAGAGACTTATGCCACTGTGCCCGACTCCAGTGACGTCCCGCGTGCCAACCGAGTGCGTGTTAGCGTCTAGCTCCCCTCTATCGTCTTTTATTCGAGGGGTTCCCTCGACAGCGGTGAACAACTTTGAGCCCAACCTGCACCGTTGCAAACAACAAAACCAAAACTCCCTCCACCCCTAACTCCTTTTGAGTATTCTTGCATCTCTGGACTTTTGGTTTCTAGTATTGCCATTATGTTCAAGTGGGCGCAGCAGCAGTAAGAGCCCAAACTCCCAACACCCCACCTTGGGTCTTTCGTGGTCTGACTTGACTCTCTCAGGCTCGCCAACGTCGCCGGCACCCAGGAGCCCATCTATGGCCCCTCTGCCATCAAGTCGGTCGCCGAGGAGGCCAAGACGACGCCTTTCACGGAGCTCACCCGGGACGATCTGAAATGGCAGGCGATGGAGTCGACTTCGGTCGAGACGCAGACCTTTTACTTCATGTCGGAGGGTGGTCAGTTGGCCTTTGCTCAGGTCATCTATAGTAACGTGGCGTGGGTTCTCTTGCTACGTACGCAACTGTGCTATTGCTAACAATTTTGTAGCGGCATCCGCACGACCTGCCAGTTCAACTGCAAGATCTTCAACCTAGACGGCTCCAAGCCCCACCTCTGGTCCTCGACACCGTTGAGCAACCACGACTTTAGTGAGGACAAGACAGGCTTCTACGCCGACGACTGCGCGATCGAGCTTTCTGAGGATGGGACCACATACACGATCAAGTCGATGAACGACGACAACGCCATCGTCAACCTGACAGTCAAGCGGACCGCGCCGGGATTCGTGGCTGGCAAGACGGGTAAGACGCTGTTTGGCACCGACCTGGCCAACCCCTGGGGTTCCATGCGTCACGCCTTCTGGCCGAGATGCGTTGCCGAAGGAACCGTCACCACCAAGGAGGGCCCCATCGACTTTAAGGGCAAGGCATTCTTTTCCCATGCCCTGCAGGGAATGAAACCGCACCACGCTGCCGCCAAATGGAACTTTTGCAACTTCCAGGGCCCGACGTACTCTGCTATCCTGATGCAATTCACCACGCCGCCTTCGTACGGTTCGACTACGGTGACTGTGGGCGTGATCGCCAAGGACGGCGAGATCATCACGGGCGGTTGCAATGGCAGCGCCACCCACCTTCAGGTCAAGAGCGACAGCGAGAACGACTGGCCGGAGCCGACAACTGTCAATTTCACGTGGGCCGGGGCGACCAAGGACGGGAAGCCCGTCGAGGCTGTGGTCGAGGGCGGCCTGGAGGACAGACTCGACCGGATTGACGTGATGGCCGAGGTTCCGGGCTTCGTTAAGACAATCGTAGCCAGCGCCGCAGGCACGAAGCCGTACATCTACCAGGTTTGTAATCCGCCGTATATGGATGTCACACGCGTAGCTAACTTGACCCAGTACTCGCCGCAAAAGACAAAGCTGTCTCTAAAGCTCAAGATCGGCGACCAGGAGGTTACCGAGGAGGGCTTTGTGTTCAGCGAAGCGACCTTCATTTCAGAATAACCGGCCACACTCGTGGTGAGGGATAAGGCTTTGGGTATTCTGTCGAAGAAGTCTTAGGATTGGCGTTGGGGTAGTGGCTTGTAGAGGTCATCACTCGCTGGGACAGAAGCAGAGCTTCGTTGAATAATGATGGTTCTCATAGGGACACACGGTATAGAATCCACTAATCTAATTGCTTGCTGAACATGATTTATTGCAATGCCCCATTTTTACTAGCGATTTGCGAAGCGGTTTGGAGAAGTTGAGGCATCTTCGAGGCTGGGTTGTCGCCCCTGCCGTTTCCGCCGTTACGCCTGCCCCACTTTCCACTTCTCAATGCGGTTTCGAGCATCGCGAACTCACCCACCCACTTCAATGTTGTTTCCTTTGCATCTAGACAAGGCATAGAAATTGAATTGCATCGAGCCAAAATGCCGCCCAATACAGTGCCCCATCGTGGCGGCCCCGGGGGCATTAGAAGGCCTGGCCTCGCAGGAAAGTCCATCAAGACCAGCGGCGCGAAGCGCCATCGGTGAGCCTCGCACCCCTCCACTCTATCGTGTATATCGAGCCAGCTAACGCGAAAATGCAGCAAAATTCTAAAGGAAACCATTAACGGAATCACAAAGCCAGCAATCAGGTATGTGTACCGAGTACAGAGTACCGAGAATCACCTCCCAACCTGTGGGTCGGTGTCACCAGGCGTCGCTGCGACTGCCCGAGTTTCGAAGCAAACAAAGAGAAGCCGATAATCGAGTTTGGGTGTTGCCGAACTTCGATCAGTTTCACTTTTCGGCTCTTGTTTGCTTCGGCCTCGTTTCGATTCCACCCCAGTTCCTCTCCCAGGATTCAGGGATTCGCTCTTCTTCTTTCGTCCATGGTGTTATCGTTTTGACCACAGGAACACAATGCTAACAAGAACAGGCGGCTTGCACGACGAGGTGGGGTGAAGCGCATTTCGGCCACAATCTACGACGAGGCGCGCCTCGCGCTTAAAGCACGTCTCACCATGGTACGTCCCAGCGGAATGCATCCGACTTGTCCTCCTCGGCTTCTGACTGCAAATCATACAGATCCTCCGGGATTGCATTACCTTCGTCGAGTACAGAAACGCCAAAACTGTGACTGTCAACGATGTACGAGAACTCAACGTGGGCGGGTACTTCACTGGCAGGTGTGCTGACAAGCTCCCAGGTCATCTTTTCCCTCAAAAGGATCGGCAAACCCATTTACGGGTTTGACCCGGAGACTTACACGGCGCCAGCCAAGAAAAAGCAGACCGATATGGCTCAGGGCCTAGAAGACTGATTCCTCGTCGAGAATGTCCTGCCGGAAGCATGTTCGTGTCTCTGCCAAATGGCGGATACACTGCTGGCGTCTATTTTCTGTTCTTCTTTGCGGTATATATTCGAGGCTTCATCTGTTGGGCTGGCGCGATGGGCGTACGGTGTTCACAGCGTATCGGGTCAACTACCTGTCGATATATACATACAGGCTGGCTATGGGGATTATGGGCTGGTTTTCTTCTTCTCGGGATGTCAGGGTTTTCGGGTTTGAGGATCGGGTTCGGGATTTATTCGCACACTGAACGGCAGCTAGTGGTCTATGCGGGCCGATATAGGGCAAAGCCAAATACACCAAGAAATCGCTTCTTCAACCCAGGTTTAGAGGGTAGTACGGGCGCTCGTAGTAGTCATCCTCTGGTCTTCAAACCACTGCCTAGATTTAGGTGCCTATACCGGATCTAATCGCCGTCAAAACCGAAGAAGCTAGCCACAGCCCTATCTCCCGCCCTCCGCCAACGCGTCCTCCAACGCCCTCGCCGCTCTCGTCTCCCTCTTCCTAAACCACCCATTAAACATCTCCGGCACCGCCCGCACACTGTTAGCATGCCCACTCGCAAACTCAATCTTAGCATCCGGCCCGCACCGTTCCCGCGTCACACGCACCGCCTCGCGCAGCATGTCACCGCCGACTCCCTTCCCGCGATACCGCAGCCGAGTCGTCCACGCCCGAATCACCCCCTTGCCCCCCTTCAAACCGTCCTGTTCGTCTGCTGAAGCAGACCGTTCCAAGCGGAGGACAAGAGCGCCAATCAAATCATCGCCGTACCGCGTTCCGAGGACGATATCCCCCTCCTCCTTCTTTCCCTCCCCGTCCTCTCCGCTATTGGGTGAGAGGAACCCCCACCCGATCTCCTCGGCCGCGCGCAGGTACCCCGAGGTCAGGTAGCGGATGGCCAACAGGTAGGTCATGACGGCGGCACTGGCGAGCATCATGAAGGTGCCTGCGTCGCGGGCGGCCGGGTGCTTTTGCGCCCAGGCGAAATGGTAGATGGCCGCGAGGGCGGCGGTGAGGGCGGCTAGCGGGAGGGGGTGGGTGGCGATGTGGTAGGCGGATTGTTGGCGCTGTTGGGCAATGCTGTCGGCTATGAGCTTGAGGGCGGCGGCTTTGTCGGTGCGGGTGGTGAGGCGGGTGAGGGTTAGTGGTGGGAGGTCGGTGGTGGTGGTTGGGGGTGAGGTGGTTGGATTGTTTTGAGCCATTTTGAAGGGTTTTGAGACGTCCAGATGAAAATATTCCTGGGTGGCTTTGAGGAGGTCGGATGGAAATCGTTTGGGTTCGGTTCTAAGTTTTCTGATATGGGATCGCCTTGACCGTCGTGTGGCGCTGGAAGATTTTGCGTCGAGATTGGCAGCCGGGCAGCAGGGGCGAGAGAGTTGCGGGAATTTGTTGGATGGAATATAATGGAAGAAATCTAAAATTTACCGTGCTGGGTCTCAGATCACACGCATCTGTTTATTTACAGGCGGTTGAAGTACGCTCAGCAACCGCATTTCTCATCAGGGTCTGTGATGGAGTGAGTGCCGGGCTGCCCGCCTGAATCGGAGTTGAAGTCCCGGCACTGGTGGGGCCGGACTGCGGGAGAGTGGGACCGGAAGGTACGAACACTCGGGAGCCGAGACTCGGGACTCAACGGCCAGGCTGGAAGATGCGTCAGACGGCTTTCGAATTCCGAAACTGATGGACACAGGGCTTTATTTCACATAATAACTAGACCACGTTTGCCCTCTCCTTTCCTCCCCACCACCTTGTATCTTTTGTTTCTTGTATTCCTACGAAGCACCTCTCACCGTTTATCTTATTCCTTTCCCTTTTTCTTCAGTTTTTTTTCCTACTTTTTTTTATCTTGTTCTCTTGCTCAAAATCTTCTCTCTTTTCACTCTCTTCTTACCCTCGTTGTCTCATTCCTTGTTGCTTGGCGTCTTTTCATTTCCTGAGTCACATTTCAGGCCAAGCCCGCCAAGCCCACTGAAGTGGGTTCAAGTGGATCGCAGTTGCCACCGCTCATCGATAAGCGGCTTATCAACCAGCGCGGGGCAACTCGATTCATAAAATTCTCGAGGTACAAGTTGCCCCGCCGTCCAACCCAAACACAAGCTTTCTGCCACCAGCTGTCCATCCTCGTTACTTTCAACCACCCACTTTTAGAACCTTGCCTCTTCTAAAAGTTGGATATCTTCGAGCCAAACTACGGACTCAGATTAACACGAAAGACACGTCACCATGGATCTCGACGCCCCGATGGGCATGGCCCCGTTGATGGGCACTGCGCAGACCGGCGCAACGTGAGCTTCCCTTCTTCTTTTGTGGCAGTCACTCGATTCTAACATTCTGGCAGAATTCTCTGCTGCAACTGCGGCGCTCCTATTGATGGTACCGCCTCTACTGGTGCCCTGTGCTACGACTGGTACGTTCCATCAGCCTATGCGCATCCGCGAAACATGCAACTGACCCACGCTTCAGCATCAAATCTACCGTCGATATCTCCCAAGGGATACAACGCGAGGGCACCCTACATGTCTGCCGCGACTGCGAACGGTGGCTTATGCCGCCTGCCAGCTGGGTTACGGCTGCCCCGGAATCACGAGAACTGCTATCGGTTTGCCTAAAGCGGTTACGAAACTTGGGCAAAGTTCGGATTGTCGACGCCCACTTCATCTGGACAGAGCCTCACTCCCGCCGCATCAAGGTCAAAGTCACAGTTCAGGACGCCGTCGCCGATGGCGTGCTTATGCAGCAAAGCTTCGAGGTGGTCTATATCGTTGCCAACCAACAGTGCCGCGACTGCGCAAAGTCGTATACGGCCAACGTATGGCGGGCGGCCGTGCAGGTTCGGCAGAAGGTCACTCACAAGAGGACATTCCTTCTCCTAGAGCAGCTCATTCTCAAGCATCAAGCACACAGGGACACGATTAACATCAAGGAAGAGAAAGACGGCATCGACTTTTACTTTGCGCACAATAACCAAGCCGAAGCCTTTATCAACTTCTTAAAATCCGTGGTCCCCATCAACCTCAAGAGCTCGAGGCATCTGATTTCGGCAGATACCCACACGGGCAACAAGTCATACAAGTTCAACTACTCGGCCGAGATTGTCCCGATCTGCAGGGACGATTTGGTTGCGCTCCCCCTGAAGCTTGCAAAACAACTCGGCAACATTTCGCCCCTCGTGCTCTGCTGGCGCATCGGCACGTCAGTCAATCTACTCGACCCGAACACGCTTCAGACGGCCGAAGTCAGCTCTGAGGTGTACTGGCGGTCGCCCGTGCACCCGCTGGCCGGCGCTCCCGAGCTTGTCGAGTTCGTCGTCATGGATATCGAACCCACAGGTCAGCGCAAGGGCAAGTGGCTTCTGTCTGAGGCGACAGTGGCTAGGGCATCCGACCTCGGCCACAACGACAACACATACTTCGTAAGGACACATCTTGGCCAACTGCTACGCGCCGGCGACTCGGTCATGGGGTATATGCTCGCCGGCTCGAACTTCAACTCGGACTTGCTCGATGCCATCGAGAACTCACGCGCGTACGGTTCGACCGTCCCGGATGTGATGCTGGTCAAGAAGCACTACCCGAACCGCCGCAAGAACAGGAGGCGCAACTGGAAGCTTAAGCGCATGGCCAAGGACGAGGGCGAGCTGCTGCCCAAGGCGGCCGACCAGGAGCGCATGGAGGCCGAGTACGAGCTCTTCCTGCGGGATGTTGAGGAGGATGAGGAGCTGCGCGCCACGCTGGCGCTGTACAAGAGCTCCAAGAAGAAGAAGCAGGATGCTGATGCCATGAGCATCGCCGAGACGGAGATGACGACTGCCGAGGATGACGGGCCCAAGATCAGCATGGACGAGCTGCTGGATGACTTTGATGAGCTGGACATCAACAGGGAGGGAGAGTAGGCTTGAGAAGTTTACGGTCAGGCTTGATGGGTTTACGGTTCCGGTCAGACCTTCATAGTGCATCTCGGACCTGGAATGATGATGGGTGTTATGTTCGGAGCCCTGAGGTGCTCGATATAGCATTGCTGTTTCTATTGCTGATAACTATTCCGCAAGTAATGGCGAGACAACTAAAATGTCTAAACCATGCTCCGGCAACTTCATTTTCCCCCCTTGCAACACATGCCAATGACAAGATCCTGTTGACATTCGAATCTGCCATTTCAATACAGTCGGCTCAACCAACCCGACAATTTCCCCTAGGGCGAGACATCGCTGGGGATTTGCTTTCTTTTCGAGAAGCCTTTCGATGTAGCACTGGAACTCGGCGGTTCTCTCGCGTAATATTCTAAGTTACCGGATGGCAGACTGAAGACTCAGTACAGCCTGCTTGTTCGCACTACCCTCAGGTGACCTGGGCCTCATTACAGGTGGGCTGTCCATGGCGTCATCCCAGCGAGCAGCAGTGCGGGTGCAAGATGTGATAGCTAAAGTCTGGCGCTTCGAATATGAGAATGGATAGAATCTCTGTGCTCCTCGATAACATGCCTGGTCACTATGTCTCTAAAACAAAAGCTTGACGATGCCAGCTTCGGCATGAGATCGAGATGAAATAGGATTGGGGTATACGGACAAGAAGCGAGAAATCAGTAAAAGCAAGACAGCATGAAAGAGAAGTTTTCTTATCTCCTGATACAGGCCGATCAAAAGATTTTGCTGAGCACTCTCTGGACATGCTCGGGCTGCTGCTCGTCCTGTTTCCTCTTTTTCGCGAGGGGTACCTGTTTGAATGTCCGTCTCCGTTCCTGCGCCGGCCCTCCACTCGGCGCATCCGCTGCCTGTTCGCCACCGCCTTCGCCCCCGTTGTCGTCGTCGTCTGTCTTCTTGCGCTTCGCTGCGTTTTTGGACTGTATCCCGTTAAGCACCTTGGCCCTCTCGACGTTCTGGACGAACTCCTTGTTCTCTCTCGTGGTCTTTGCAATTTCGGCGCGCATTCTACTCGCCCGCTCGGCGTTCTCGGCCGCGATTTGTTCTGTCAGATGATGCCTGGGAGTTGCTGTTAGCTTGCCCGTAAAACCAAGCCGCCCGAATAGATGCAACCCACCACTTGAAACCATTGAGGTACTTTAGTGACCACACATCGTCCCGGTACCAGCTCGATTTCTTGCCGCCGATTGTTTGCGCATTCAGCAGGTCGCATGCCTTCTTGGCCTCCTTCTTCTTCACGAACTCGACCCAGCCTTCGGTGAAGGACCGCTTCTTATTGCCGCCGTTGCGGACGCGGCGGGTATGCTCGAGCGGGTCCTCGGGAGTGAGAAAGATTCTGTTGATCTTCCCATAGGGTTCAAGCAGCGAGCGAAGTTTGGAGGGCTTCATGAACGGTGGGATTCGTGATAGATAGACGACGCCTGACTTTTTGATGGCAGCCTCGCTTGCGACGAGGTTCTTTTTGGTGAGAGGCTTTGTTACGCCGGGGAGCTCTATCGTTTTGGACTTTGACTTGTCGTCCTTTCCCTCCTCTTCTGTTGGCTCCGGAGTACCATCTTCCACTTTCGCGCCGCCACCGTCGCTCCGATCGTCGTCCTGGTCGCTAAAGTCTTCGGCGTCGCTGTCCTCGTCTTCGACTCTCTGGCGCTTTGCGCTGCGCCCACCCTTCTGAAAATCGTCTTCCGAGTCATAATCGCGGCCGACATCCTCGTCGCTGTCACCAGCATCCAGAAATTGGTTTCGGTTGTCTGAAGGCATGGTGAATGTTGCGATGATATGGTATTTGACAGAGAGACACCGCGGTTCGCTTCTCCAAAAAATTCCAGGTACCTTCAGACCCCTGCCGCTTCTATCAACTGCCGAGCTTATCTTATCAGCTTATCAGCGATCATCGAGCTAGGGGTAGGAGGGGCAACGAGGGGCAACAGCTTGGAAGGGATGAATGACGGTGCTAGGGCGATGTCCTTCCTTCCAACTATTCTCTGGTATGTCTGTTAACTGAAATTGGAAGTTCAAAACCCGTTCACTTCAAAAATTCAACACGCACAAACATACCCTCTAACATCATGTCTGTCGAAGTCATTACGACCATTTCGCCAACCACCGACGACGCCATCCTCACGCGTAACGGTATCTCTCCCGAGGAACTCAAGCACCTCCCCGAACTTGCTACGCAAGCATTCGCGTCATGGCGCACCACCACGCTGCAACACCGCCAAGACATCATCAAGAAGGCCCTCAAGATACTCGACCAAAGGAAGGATGAGCTGGCCACCGAGCTCACTGTCCAGATGGGGCGTCCTATCGCTTACACGGCTAAGGAGGTTACTACGGCTGTAAAGAGAGCCGAGTATCTTTTGAGTATCAGTGACGAATTTCTCAAAGACACGCCCGGCGAGGCTGAGAAGGGCTTCAAGAGGTTTATCCGCAAGGTGCCTGTGGGCCCTGTGCTGATCATCTTTGCCTGGAATGTAGGTGCCGCTAGTAAATATCGAGGGGATGCAAGGACTAACAAAGTGCTGGTAGTATCCGTATCTAATCCTCGTCAATGCGCTCATACCTGCGCTTCTTTGCGGCAACACGGTCATCCTCAAGCCGTCTCCCCAAACCCCCACCGTTGTCGAGCAGGTTGCCAAGGCTTTCACTGAGGCCGGATTGCCCAATGGTGTGATTCAGTACTTCCACTCTGGCTCGCCCATGATCATCGAATCGATTGTGAGGAGCCCCAAGATTGCTCTGGTGTGCTTCACTGGCTCGGTAGCGGGTGGCTTGGGCGTCCAGCGTGCAGCAGCGGATCGCGTCGTGAATGTCGGACTGGAGCTCGGAGGCAAGGACCCCGCCTACGTCCGTGGAGACGTAGACATTGCATGGGCAGCCGAGGAGATCGTCGACGGCGCCGTGTTCAACTCGGGCCAGAGCTGCTGCTCCATCGAGCGAGTCTATGTCGACGAGTCGATCCATGACGAGTTCGTGTCGGCGGTGCAAAACGTCCTCAAGGGGTACAAGCTCGGGGACCCTCTGGATAAGGGCACACACGTCGGGCCAGTTGTTTCCAAGCGGTCCAAAGACACCATCGCGGCACACATCAAGGACGCCCTGGACAAGGGTGCGGTCAACGCCACCCCAGCAAACGAGACCTTTAGCAGTCTTCCCGAGAAGGGCAACTTTGTCGCGCCGACACTACTCACCAATGTCAACCACGGCATGACAGTCATGAAGGACGAAACCTTTGGGCCCGTCATCCCGGTGATGAAGGTCAAGGGCGACGAGGAGGCCGTGAAGCTGATGAACGATAGCGAGTTTGGTCTGACGGCTAGCATATGGACAAAGGACACCGAGAAGGGCTATGAGCTCTGTGAGGCAGTCGAGGCGGGCACGGTTTTCGTCAACCGTTGCGATTTCCCAAGTCCCGTGAGTGTGATGATGTTGATGTTCAAGTGTCCAAAGCTAACGAACGCGCAGGACCTGGCCTGGACGGGGTGGAAGAACTCTGGAAAGGGTGTCACTTTGAGCAAATATGGTTTTGACCAATTTGTCAAGCTCAAGAGCTATCATTTGAAGGATTACCCTAAATAGACGTTCTGTGTCTTGGGCTCCCTTGACGCAGGGAGGAATTCTGCAAGGGATTCGTCAATCACCCATACACTGGGTTCACCATCCATCAACCTCGATCATCAGTTCCAATGCTTCGCAAAATGGTCTCGTGAGTAAATCTCTGGTGTTTTGGCCACATTCCACATTTCGGTCAAGGGGGTGCGGAAACGGCTAGAGCCATCCCGGCATTCTGCTTCCGCCATGCATTTACATTCCAGCGCTCCCACCCTGCACCACCACCCGGCCAGGGAGCGCGTTCCAGAGGAATGGAGCCGGTGACCCGATGGGGCGGTACATCTCTCTGACATTTCCCACCCTCCCTCGCTATGCGCGCCTAGCCTTTTCTTTGACCCGGACCCGTCGTTGGCGGGTCACCAGCAGCAAGCTTGCGCTATAAAAGGGAAGAAGGCTCCAGGAAACGGGAACTTTGGTCATTAGGCTTCTCGAGTCCCATGCCGCTCCTTTGTTTCCTTAACCGTCGTCATTTGTGATTTGTCCCACGCTCGTTTCCATCTCTTGTGGCTCCCCGCTCGTTCCACGCTGCCGGTATCGTCACTTCGTATTCCAATCATCCCTCTCCGGCCTACCCGACATCTCGTGGCTTCTTGCCTGTTTCAGTTGTTTCCGTCCTGCCGGCTCATTCACTTGAGCCCATAATATATTGCCAGTTGGACCCGATCTGCTCGCCTTCCTTCTCACAGCTCAGGTTACACCATCAATATCATCTATCCTCCCATAATGGCCATCAACGTCTGCTTCGAGGTCAAGAAATTCTACTCATCTCTGCAAGAGATGGTCGGCCTCCGGCGCAGAAAGGCCCACAAGCGCCAGGTCCAAATCGTACGACCCCTTACCACACTTCGTCAAGTTAACCTCCCCTAACATGGCCTCTCCAGTCTGAGCCCTTCAACTTCAAAAAAGAAACCACCACCCTCCCAGGCCTCACACAAGACGAGTGCGCCCCTCTCCTCCCTCTTCTCCCCCATAACATACTTACATACCCACCAACTAACCACAGAATCACCTTCCACAGAATCACAGTCCTCCGCGAAAAAGCAGCCGCCTCCCGCCTTGGCATCTCGGACGCAGGCCTCCCCTCCTCCCGCCAGCCCCGGCGTCTCTCTGTGCCGCTCCCTCTCACCCTTTCCCCGCTCCCGATGCCCATACCCATTCCCAACTCCAACGGGAAAGTTAATAACCACCCTCTTCGTCAACATCATTTCTCAGGTGCTGGGTCGTCCCCGAGGAGTAGTAGTACCGCTACTGCTGGTACTTCCACTTCTACTTCCACGACCGTGTATGGGTATGGGAGGGATAGGGATGTTCGAGCGTCGGTTTCGATGAATGATTTGTTGCATATTGGGGAGAATATGTCGTTCGGGAAGGGGGTGGGGAAGGGGGATGACGCCGATTTCGCCGTTGGATTTGGATGACTCTTTGCCTGTTGGCGGCGGCGGCGGCGGTATGAAGTTGGATATGGGGTTGGAGAGGTTGTTATTGCTGGAGAGTCCGGTCAGCCCGGTTTCGCCGGCGGGGTTGGATGCTTCTGATGGTGGTGGGAAGGGTAGGGGGAGGATCTGAGGGCGGGGTTTGTGATAAAAGGAGGTGTAGGTGAGTGTGTGTTTTAGTGGTTTGTGTGTTTATGCCTGCTCTCTCGGCAGGGTGTTGGCGTTATTGTTTTTAAGCTTGGTTTAATTGTTGGGTATGCCAAGATGAAAAGGGGCGAGTTGGTCTAATTGAGGGGTGCAGAGGGCGGTTGGAGGCAGAGCCAGGAAAAGGGGTATCGTCAAAAATGGTGTTCGGTCGAGTGCAGGCACTTGGCTTGCTTGAAGAGAAACTCAAACGTTGTCATTACATATCATAGAATGCATAGTAGTGTCCCAAGCCGCATGGGTATATTCTTAGTTGTACCTTTTCTTCAAACTCAACGATAACACACTGTTTTGATGATATTTTCCTGCCCACCAGTGACTCTTACTCCATCCCCGTAACTCCTAGCTCACAACCCATCAACCATGAATCCACGCATTAAACTCATCCAGCCCCTCCTCGCGAGCCCCTTCCGTCTCTCCCCTGACCTCCATCAGGCGAACCTGAATCTCATGCTCCTTACTCCACCTCGCCAAAAACTCCTTCACCCGCCCCTCGGTCTCCTCATCATCCTGCATCACCACCGCCGCGGCATCGTACCCTCCGGCACCCGGAACCACACTCCCATACACACCCGGCACCTTCTCCAGCGCATCCAACATCGCCTCCTGACTCTCCGGCTCAATCGGCACCCCGCTCTCTTTGCCCATACGCCGCATAATCTGCCTCACGGGACCCATCGCCGCCCCAATCTTCTCCGTCTGCTGCTCCCGCAACACCCCGGCCAACCGATCCACACACCCCTGCAGCTCCCCATACGTCTCCTCCGCCCGCTGGGGGTTCTTCCCCCGCCACTCGTGCACCTTCTTCACCATACTCACCGTCTGCGTCCCACAATCGACATCACACATGCGAATCGCCACACCCCGCGGCAGCCCCGAACCAACCTTCTCCTTAGCCACCTCACAGTCCCACTCGGTCCGATCCACCAGCTCCGCCAGCGCGGTTGCGAACCCGGCCTCGCCCGGGTTGGGCAGCTTGCCGAGCAGGTCCGGGCTGAAGCGGCGGTAGAGGCACGAGCCGTAGACGGCGCTGGCGACGTCGAAGCCGCTGCCGATCTTGCCCTGGGCGGAGCAGTGCGCGACCTGGGCGAGGTTGTGCAGCACGCGCTTGCCTTGCGGGGAGGAGAGGTCGAAGAGGGAGGGGGGCAGGTAGTGGGCGAGTAGGGAGGCGGTGAGCGCGGTGACGATGGCGGCGGAGGAGCCGAGGCCGGTTTTGTGGGCGTCGCGGAGGGTGGTGTGGAAGTGGCGGAAGCGCGGGGCGGTGGATGATGGTGATGAGGATGAGGTGGAGGGGGTTTGTGCTTCCGAGGGCTGGGAATAGTAGTCGTTGTCGGCGAGGACCAGGAGGGAGGCGGGTTTGAAGCCCGAGGACCTGCTCTTGTCGACCTGGGCAATGTAGCTGAGGACGTAGTTGAGAGTGGTCTCTACAAAGTGGTTTGGCGCCACTGGCTCGCCGCTGGTGAGGAGTGTGAGTCTGGGCTGGGGACTGTGATTTTAAGTTGGTGGACTCTTACGACTGCAGCTGGGTGACTTTGATGCCCCCCTCGTTTTGGACCTGGTGATAGCCGAATTTCCAGGTGGCATTGAGGAACTGAGGACTCTGGACGACAATCTCGGAGAGATGCACACCCTCACTTGTGGCGATCTCCTGGGCAAGGACGTGGATGCGGGCACTCAGGCCGAAGACCAGGCCCGTGTGTTTCCGGTCGAGAACAATGTACCCGCCGGCGAGAAGCACCTTTCCGGGGGCCGACACGACGACAGTGCGGTCCTTGACCATGTTGGGCTGCGGGAATCTGGTCGCTGGGTAAACACAGGAGGAGGAAGTAAACAATGGGGATCGGTAGTCGGTAGTTGAGACGGTTCAGACGGAGACTCGGAAGAAATGAATGACTGCAAACAAAGGCTACTGAAGAGCAGATGTAAAGCAACCCTCAATCTGTGATGCGGTTCGTCGATTCGCTAGATGTCGTAATCTGTACTCAATCTGGTGATGGCTTCATCAATTAGACCTTCTGCCGCTTGCGATCAGTTGTTCTTCCCCTGATCATCACTGCGGAACTCCAAGAGGGGTAACAGCCGGAAGCGGGGCATCTTGGCCAGATTTTGGCAGGTGCGGGGCCTGGTGCCACAAGCTGAACGACGGCATTTTTGGGATGCACGTCTCTCTCACTGGTGTTTCAATTCCAATGCTTAATTCTCTTGATCACATTTTGTATGCATCCTCATTAAAACATGTCAAGTGGGCATCTACGGCCGTGTCGGAGACTCTGAAAAAATGAATTAGAGAGACAAACACCCACGACCAGCAGTGGATTACCATCTATAAAAGCTATGCGAAGGTAATGCCAGCCCAAGTGAATTGTCGACCAAACCCTTTTCATCCTGAGCTGAAAGAAAAGCAAGAGGCGAGGGCATCCCGCCACCCGCAAGCTGTCGCGGAACGGCACCAGTGACAATTGCGAGGACATGACTTCCAATTCATGACTTCCAATTCAGCTGAAAAGATGCGAGCACCCTGCTGGATGGATTTCTGGAATCTCTGTTCACAGAGCTCGGACCGCCGGGGAACCTCGGTGATCGTCGGCCGGAACGGGGCTAGTGGGGCAAAGGCCCCGCGGGCCCGGGCCGTTGGAGGCCTGGCTCCAGCCTGGTCAGCCGGGTTACAACATGCCCCGACTCGCAGCGGCGAATTTTCGTCGCTTTGGGCACATGTGACCCCCCAAGGCACCCGGCCCATTCCTTTTCAGGCCAGGATCTGATAAGTCGGGATCGTCAGGCATTTTGTCGCGATTGGTAGCGGATTTTCCCTTTCCATTCTGGCGGGAGAAACTAGCAGAACAACCCCGACTCGAGCTAGGTCAATTCGAGGAAGGCTGTGAGTCGGAGTCCCCGCCTCCAAAGCTGACCGCCCCCGAGCCGCTGAGACCGCGCTCCACCGTCGAAGGCCGGAGATCTTTCGAGTTCCGTTTCGTTGCTTTTGCGAGACTCGCAAGGTCCTGGACTTCCAAGGCAGGGGACCGCAGCAAAACTAACCAGTTAGCGGCACGCCATTCTGTTGGAACCTGGTGACGGCTTGGCGTCCTCCGCAATCTTTCTTGGTCGGGGCTCGGATTTTGACAAGCTGCGGGCCGAGGACTCGGCATATTAGTGCAGCTCAGCTGAATCAGTACCCGAACGCAACTTTGCCACCAAAAAGTACCTGCATGCTTGCTAAATCCTTAACAGCGCTAGCGGCAAGGGTGACCAACGCCCTGTTCTTGAACCAATGGGGAGCACCAATGCCGACCCCACACCTTCCTTCGGGTTCCATGTGTCCGGTTTGTCTTCGTTCGTTTGACGTGTCCCGGCACATCCCCCGCCCAGCCCGTGTCCGAGCCTTCCGTGAAGGAGGTAACGTTCGTCATCTTCTGTGCCTCGCCGCCCGCCTGGAGATTGCCGTTGGCCTCGCGGGGGAGGGAGGGAAGCGTCAAGCGAGGCATGCTCGCATGGATGAATCTTGCGAATCGCATCTGCAGATGACATCTATCATGCTTTTTCGAGCATGTCCCAGCTTGCCCAAAATGCCATCTGTTCTTTTTGCCTGTGAGAGCCTGGGTGTGCGATGACGACGACGCTGCGGCGCCCTTGCCCAACACCGCCGTCTCTAAACAAATGCGCTGTAGACCAGTACTTCGTCGTCCTCAAGAAAGCGTACCTAGGTAGCAGCTTACGTTGAGCAATTCGAGCCACGAGGTTCCTTGTCGTCGATGCAACTGCGTATATTTGATACGGTCAATGTTTCGACATTTGCTTGGTTCAGGGTTCCCCTCTGACTAAGAGGAGTGAGCTCCGGCTTCCCGAATCCACCCGCCATCTGTGCGGGAAAAAAGTTCGCAATCCACGAGTGACCAATCCGTTTTGGCGCGCCTCAGCTCCATCCAAACTTGAGCTGCAACCATATTTGACAGTCATTCCCACCCTCGTTCACACCTCTTTCCCCTGATTGTTCCCAAACTCCCAAATAATATACCCATACCTACCTAGGTCGCGCGTTTGTTTGACGGCTTCAGCGTCGTCAAATGAACCTGCAATTGCGCATCGTTCAATCTTTCCCGGTAAGTCAGCTCCAAACAGTCCCAAGCTGCCTTTGGCGGTGCCGTGGTGCGCGTTCGTGTCGCGTGCCTCTGGAGGTTGCAATCACCGCCATTCAGCTTCCCAGCTGGTCATTGGCACGTCTCGAGCGAACTCCTGACTAACTGGCTGCACAACAGACCCCCTCCCCGCCAGGTGTTTCCTAAATGCCCTCCGTATACTCGTCGGTCTTCCAGAGCTTTATCCGGCAGGGATTCTCAAAGTCTTTCACACACGGCTACGCCCAGTCGGTCGTTGCCGCCACCCACCCCCATGCCTTAAATTCACAGAACCGCCCGTCGTTTGCGCGGCGGCGCAACAGCACTCGGGTTGGCCGCCTTTCGAGCATTGGCCTCCAGTCTGCCTTCCACACCAGCAGCGTCCAGGTACCGAGCTCGCTTGAGCAGCGGCAAGAGAAGGCCGTCAATCCCGGTGGCCTCGATGCCTATTTCGAGCAGCTGCAAAAGTCCGATGCCGCCGAAGAAGCCGACAAGGAGTGGGTTCAGTTCCAGTTCCCCAAGCGCATCGAGTGGAAGCCTTCCGCGGCTTCTGTCCTAGTCGGCTCCGACGCAAAGACTCTTGCTCTCAGCGCCGAGGAACAGGCCAGTCAGGATGCCGTCTCGACTGTCCCGCCAGAGGCCGAGGCGGCCCTGGCCCACATTGATGCGGCACTCGAGCAAGAGATTGAAAACCGGAGACAGCTAGAGGCTCTAGAAGAGGAGGTGGAATCCCTCCGCGCGACGTCTCCAGCACTGGCCGAGCAGCTCGCCGAAGAAATTCGGTCGCGGACTCGCACCCCCCTGTCACGGATCCAAACACCGGCAAGCGTTGCCCGCACCCTCACGCCCCCGGTCGACCCGCAATCCCAGACCTATGCCGACCACCTCACCAAGCTCTCGGCCGCCGGGCGGTATGCCGAGATTCCGGCCGTCTTCGAGGCGATGCTGGTTGGCGGCGTCAAGCCCATTGCCACAGCCTACAATGCGCTCTTGATGGCCGCGATCCAGCTTCCGTCAGAGAAGTGGGAGATCGTCACCAAGGCGCTAGATGTCTACGCTGACATGCTGCGCCGCAAGGTCTCTCCGGACAGCGACACGTACAACATTCTCGTCGGCCTGCTCGCATCTCGTTCCCTCGAGATCTCGTCCCTCAAGCAGGTCCTCGAGGACAAGCGCCTGCGGTTCGGTGGCATGGACGAGCCCGGCAAGTTTATGTTTGCATCCCACGAGCTCGAACATGCCATGTTGGTTGAGGATGATCGCCTCGACCTGGCAATGAAGCTGTTCCAGTCGTCCGTCACGGCGCACAAGGCTGGGTACTCGTCCGAGACCTACCACCAGCTTATCGCGGCCTGCGCTCAGTCGGGCCGCGTCGGCGATATGCTCCAATTGTTTGAGCACATGGAATCCAACCAGACAACTCCGTTCGCCGCCACCTTCCCCGCCATGATCACGGCTTTCGCCAACTCGGGAGATCTTGTCAGCGCTGTCGAGTGCTACAACGAGTACCGCAACCTCGCCATCGCCAATGACAAGGGGGAGCAGACCTTGCAGGACCGCCTTGATGCCCAGGTCTACGCCGCTGTCATCAATGCATATGTCATCTCGGATAAGCTTGATGGTGCCATGAAGTTCTACAAGAAGATCGTGGAAGAGTACGACGTCAAGGCATCCGAAATCAAGGACGCTCTCATTGCCGGCGGTTTTGTCAAGGGCTTCATCGACCGTGGTATCTACCGTGAGGCACTTCAGTGGGCACAGCAAATTGAAAAGGAGACGAAGATCTCGGCCATGAGCGACCTCGCAACGGCTGCCGCCGATCGCGGAGATAAGCAGAGTGCCGCTGCCGCTTTCGCCAATATCCCCCATTCCAACAACATTGCGACCCCGGCCATTGCTCTGCTTGCCATGAGCGTTCGCGAGGGCGATGTCACAACTGCTGCCCGTTACTGGGATATCTTGTGCGGTCCCAGCATTGTGCCGACGTCGGCCTTTATTGAGCCTACCGCCATGTACGCTGTGGCCATGATCGGCTCGGGTCAGGTCCGCGAGGGCCTGAGCCAGGCCGAGGCCATGTTCCAGCGCATCCGTGACAGCGCTGTCGAGAACAAGTCGCAGGTCGCCGACGAGGTCGAGGAAGGTGCCGAGTTTATCTCGAGGTTCATGACCCTCCGCGGGATCACAAAGCCTCAACCGGCGCCTGCGGTGGAGATGGAGATGCCCATGACGGTCACCCCAACGCCGTATCCCCAGACCCCGTCTGTGGCCAGCTACGAGGACACCTTTGACCCTTATGCTCACACCGTTGACGCCAGAGGTTCATTCTGGATCACCGAGGAGTTGGATGGCGCCCGCGCCCGTGGCCGCAAGGGCCCCAAGCTGGACGAGGCGCTCGCTCGCTTCCGCAACATTCGCCGTGCCGGCCGCCACCCCCGCTACATTGCCTACGCCAAGCTCATCACGGCCGCCGGAAAGGAAGGGAAGATGGACCTCTGCCAAGAGATCCTCGCCATGGCTCGTACCGATGTCCCTCTGCTTCCTCAGTACTCGGTCGTCCGCTACGGCTGGTCTTCGATCCTCGATGCCATGGTCGGCGCTTGCCTCAACCTGGGTCACAGGACCGTCGCTGAGCAGTACCACCAGGAGCTGCTTTCGATGGGTTGCGCGCCGTCGGCCAACACCTTTGGCCTCTACATCACGACGCTCAAGGAGTCGACCAAGACCTTTGATGAGGCTTCCGAGGCCGTCAAGATCTTCCTCCGCGCCAAGTCCGAGGGTGTGGAGCCGACTTCGTTCCTGTACAATGCCCTGATCGGAAAGCTCGGCAAGGCCCGCCGCATCGACGACTGCCTGTTTTACTTTGCCGAGATGCGGGCGCTGGGAATCAAGCCCACGTCCATCACCTACGGAACGATTGTCAACGCCCTCTGCCGTGTCAGCGACGAGAAGTTTGCCGAGGAGTTGTTTGAGGAGATGGAGTCGATGCCCAACTACAAGGCGCGCCCTGCTCCGTACAACAGCATGATGCAGTTCTTCTTGACCACCAAGCGGGACAAGCCCAAGGTCCTCGAGTATTACGAGCGCATGAAAGCCAAGGGCATCGCCCCGACCGCGCACACCTTCAAGCTCCTTGTCGATACCCACGCCTCCCTGGTGCCCGTCGACATGAAGGCTGCCGAGGACGTGCTCGACATGATCCGTGCCTCTGGCGAGAACCCGGAGCCGGTGCACTACGCCTCGCTGATCCACGCCCGCGGCTGTGTCCTGCACGACATGGAAGGCGCCCGCCGCGTGTTCGACTCGGTCATGGCGGACCGCACCGTTGTCCCCAACTCGAGCCTCTTCCAGGCCCTGTTCGAGGCCATGGTTGCCAACCACCGCGTCGCCGACACGGAGCCTGTCCTCGCCCAGATGCGTGCCAAACGCGTCGAGATGACCCCCTACATCGCCAACACGCTCATCCACGGCTGGGCCGCCGAGAAGAACATTGCCAAGGCTAAGCAGATCTACTCTGCCGTCAGCCGCGAGAAGCGCGAGCCCAGCACCTACGAGGCCATGACGCGCGCCTACCTGGCCGTCCAGGAGCGCGAGAACGCCAACGCCGTCGTCACCGAGATGCTCAGCCGCGGGTATCCCAGTGCCGTCGTCAGCAAGGTCTTGGAGCTGCTTGGCGGTGGCGCCCAGGCCCCTGAGGGGTTTGCCGCGACCACTGCTTGAGACTGAGCTTCCTTTTTCTTTTTCCTTTTCTTATCTGTTTTCTTATGTCTCGGTCTTTCCTCCTGGCTTTCCTGGAAATGATACCCCCTGTGCGAAACTGGTGGTTGCGAGCTGGGCTGTATTGGGTTGAGGGTTGAGATTGTTCGTGGTGGGGGGTTTTCGACATCCATGGATCACTGGGAAAGACGGGGCCAGACGGTGTCTCCTATGCTGTATTCCTGTGTCTGGCTTCTGGCTTCGGGATATCAAAAAAAATGGGCGGTGGGCGCGGAGTTTCTCTTTTTCAGCGGGGAATATGGCGTTTTGCAGGGGATAGAATAATAACCCGGGGCCCCGACTTTGTGCGCGTGAGGCTCGGTTGGTTGGTTGGGTTCGGGTCTGCTCTTTTGCTGGGTGTGTGGGCGTGGCAAATATCCAAGGGACTGACTGGACTGCGGCTGGTCCGGGCTGGGACGGAACGGGAGAACGGGGTTCTGGACGGACGGACGGACGGGGTGTGCCACTGGGGCGGTTTGTTGTGCCCTTTTACAATTTGCGGCGACGGCACATAGAAGATATCTCCACTCTGCATAGCGAGCAGCGATTTGTTTGCTATATATGATAAAATACATAATGATGCAAGTGTACAAAAACGACTCCGAATGAGTGATCACATTGCTGTTGGTGGATGTGCCATAGGGGCTTGCTGATGGTCTGGATTGCCACTCCCTTCTTTCATACGTCTATTCCTACTTTTCATGGTACATCCAAGTTGACGAACATATTTCGTTTTTGAGCGTGAGTGGTGTTGGGACGAATAAGATTCGGTAACGGTACTGGAGATGGATGCTTCTGGCTTGGTTTCCAACGACCCCTATGTCTCGTAAAAGAAACGAATAAACGGATCATGTGTGTTCTCATTGATACTCATCATCGCTGTAGTATACTTGTATAAGCTGGGGACTGGGCAAATGTACGTACTCTGTGTCTAGGATGGACTACTATTTAATAAACTACTTCTACTTCTCGAATGCCATTAACACTACTGTCTGGACAGGCCCAAGGAAACATAAGACGGGTCACAATTTTCACTTACCACTTCAGCAAGTTGAGTAAGAAGCATGTTCAGCTCACCCGGGGATGCAATCGCAAGGTTGAACACACCGCCAACAAAAGAGAGGTAACAAGCTCAAAGCTCGACGATTGACTCCTTGCCTAATCATCATCACTTGCCGAAGCAGCGTTTTAGGTAGCCGTACAAAGTCCAAAATCGATGTGAACGAGCAAGCTTTAGTGACGTCGGAATGTAGCTTTGATTCAAGACGGATGGCGTCAGCAGACGACGTAGGGGCGTGTTTGTTGACATGTGTCAAGGCGACACATGGAAATGCACGCGTCGCTGAATGGCCGGACAAGCTTCAACCTTCACATGAAGACGCCTTCGAATTGTGGGATTTGTACATCATTCTCTGCCGTTGTGCTACGGTGAACCTTCCCGGCTCCGTCACGACCTGCATAGCACATTGGCCCAGTCCCATTCCCGGCTTGGACCTCGATTAGATCCGACCGTCTTTACCCCAACCAGGCCCTCTCCCGACCCGATTCTGCACGGTGAGGGAAAATTGACCCTATTCGCATCCTCGAAAAGCCCGTACTGTCCAGGTAGCTTCCTTTCCTCGCCATGTCCCCTACCTCTAATCTAAAAGTGAAAGGACGGAAGCATATGGCCAGTCGACATCATGATCCCAAACACAACAGAATCACCCCTTGAGGCAGGTCAGGAGCCGAGCGTCGGGTCCGAATTCGGCCATCGACACAGTTTGGCACCGAACCACCCCGCGGTTCATCTGACGGACGGGACGCTGGGCTACCGAGTCCTGTCGTGAATGAAGCAGATGCAAGGAAAAGGAGTGTCGTTCGCCGACTGTGGAACTGGAAGCCCAAGCCGGCCCGCTACGATGCCGAGAAGCCCCCCAAGTTTACCATATGGTTGAACCTGTTGTTTGGATTTGTGAGCTGATTCTCGCCCAGACCTGACCAACACTGGCTTTTTCCCTCAAACAACTGACTGCTTCACTAGGCAGCATGCTTCACAGTGTCAAGCCTTTACTACAACCAATCCATCCTCAACAGGATCGCGGAGACGTTCGACGTCAGCTTTGAAAAGGCCTCCTCCGTCGCCACACTGATGCAGGCTGGCTATGCCGGGGGGATCTTGTTTATCTGCCCGCTGGGCGACATCTTTCCCCGGCGGCCCTTTATCCTCAGCCTAGTGGGGTTCACAACGACGCTGGTAACTATCTCCCTTTCCCCCTTAACTTCCAGCCCTGCCTCCCGACCCCATCACCACAACAACTAACATACTCAATTCCAGTGGCTAGCCCTCTGCCTAACCCCCCCCCAACCTCCTTCCCCACCTTCGCCACCCTTTCCTTCCTCACCGGCACCACCACCATCATTCCCCAACTTCTGCTCCCCCTCGTCGGCGACCTGTCCCCTCCCCACCGCCGCGCAAGCTCTCTCGCCATCATCGTATCAGGCCTCTCCCTTGGCGTGCTCCTCGCCCGCCTCCTGTCGGGGCTCCTCGCGACTTACACTGATGGCTGGCGGAGTGTGTACTGGTTTGGGTTAGGGGTGCAGGGGGTTGTGTGGGCGGGGTTGTTTATTTGGTTGCCGGATTATCCTTCCCAGAATCCTGAGGGGCTGGAAAGGATGGGGTATGTAGGGGTGTCGGTGAGTGTGGGGAGGTTGGTGGTGAGGGAGCCGTTGTTGTGTCAGGTTGGGGTGGTGGCGTTCTTGTTGAGTGCCGTGTTTACGTCGTTTTGGACGACGCTGGCGTTTTTGTTGGCGTCGCCGCCTTTTGGGTATTCGTCGGTGGTGGTGGGGCTGTTTGGGTTGATTGGGGTGGTGGTGATCCTGGCGGCGCCGGTGTATAGTCGGTTGGTGATTGATCGGGTGGTGCCGCTGGTGTCGGCGGTGATGGGGTTGTCGGTCGAGTTGGTGGGTGTGGTTGTTGGGACGTTTACAGGGTCGTTTCATGTTGCTGGGCCGGTGGTTCAGGCCATTGCGATTGATCTTGGGTCGCAGTTTACGCAGATTGGGAACCGGGCGGCTATCTATGGGATTCAACCGAGGGCGAGGAACAGGGTAAACACAGCGTACATGGTGGCCGCTTTCTCGGGGCAGCTGACGGGGACGGCGGTGGGCAACAGGCTGTATGCGCAGCGCGGGTGGGTGTACAGCGGAAGCTGCAGCAGTAAGTGGTTCTCTGTTACTAGAAGCCCGCTTATAATTCTGATGCTCACTCCGATCCCACAGTCGCGTTCATTTTCTTTGCTCTGGTTGTGTGTCTTGTCCGTGGTCCGCGAGAGACGGGGTGGGTTGGATGGTCAGGGGGTTGGGCCATTTGGAGAGATGACTTGCCAACTGAGGCGGAGGGGGATGAGGCCCGAGTCAACACTGAGGTGCAGGGGGTGAACGAGTTTGTGGGTGATATTGGCGATGGTAGCGGACACAGGAATGTCAGTTCTAAGTGCTGATATAGAAGATGAACTTGTAAAATCCGGTATTATCTCCCCCCCCCCACCCACGCCATCGAGCCGACATGGAGCGACGACCGACATGTATAAACATCATGATAGAAAGAAAGTAGATGAGGAGAAAACTGCCAATGCAGAGATGCCCAAATATATTCCATCGCATGGTCCATTACCTGTACTTGAAATCAAGGTGATACATTATCCCAATCCGCGAGTGGTCCCTCGGGAAGCGGCTCTACACCTTTGAAAAGCATCCGCACAGGTGCCAGATCCTGTATGTGGCACAGCTGAGCCCCCTTGATGACACAGTCGAGCAGGTTGCTCAACAGGGCGGGCCTCAACGGTTCGAGTTTGCCAGCGCCTTCGGGATGGATGGCCCACCGGACAAATGAGATGGTAAACATGATCCAGGCCATGGTGTGCTTGGCGTCGTGTGAGGCAGGCGGCTGACGGAACTCAATCGTGCCCTTAGGAGTGTTGAGAGTGAACAGATTCCACCGGAACCTTTTGGCGTCGGCCACGATGACCCGTCCCGTCAGCAAGTTCTTGGGACTCCAACACATGCGTTCTGCGACCTTTTCAATGGTTGGCTGTTTCTTAATATCGTCGAAGATTTTGGTCATGGAAAGGGGTTTGAAGCACTGATTCCAGCGGTTGCTCCGGCACCAGTAGTTGACCCGGCGGTGTTCCGGCATCAGCGCATCGATGCACCGCTCAAAGTACACGGCAGCGAGGGCAACGGCTTTGACTTGGTCTAGTGTCCAAGTATCGTAAACGGGGGATAAGTGGATATGTGTGCTGCACTGGGTGTTGGTCCGGACGTCAAACCCGTTGTTGAGCGCTGACCAGACTGAGTGAACCTGGCGTTTCCAAGATAATTGCTGGGAAAACACCAGGACTGGAGAGACCAGCTCAAGGCCAACTGTGACGGTGTTAGCTGAGCACTTTGGAACCTTGAATCTTGAGGGCACTGACGGAATCCTCTCGGCCGGGTCGTGATTGAAACTTCGTCGATAATGGACCATTCCCCATACTTCTCGTCGTCCTTGTCGAGCAGTTTCGTAATGTGGTTCATCACATTGGCCTGGGCGAGATGGGCGCTGACTTCGGGAGCTAGGGATTCAAAGGTTTCATGATTGTCGGTTTTGCTCTTGACAAGGAGTTCTAGCTCGGTACCAAATCGCAAGTCGAATCTGGGGTTGTTGGAATTTGGTGGCATAGTGATGTTTTAGAGGAACTTGAAGTTCTGAAGACTTATTACGAAGAGTTTGGGGATAACAATACGAATTGACAAAGGCGTGAAAACTTGAAACGATACCTTTCGGCAATGCCTCCATAAATAAGCAACAACCAGCAATAGAGTTTGGCCAAAGCCCACGGCCGTCAGAGGGAGTTGGCCGGGCCGGCTGACCAACCCCCGATCATGAAACCTAAAGCTAGACTAAAAGCTGCCGAACTTTGAAGGTCCGACGTCTAAACGTTTCAAACCTAAACCAGTAAATTGCAGCTAGTTAATTAGTGACGAGTATTGGGGTCAGAACACCACAATCGCTTCCACTTGCCAGTTCTCTCAACTTCTCTGTCGCAGCTTGTGAGCGGTTGTCGCCATGAAACTTGGGTGGCCCCTCGTCACGGCCCCCCCCCCCTCCTCCGGGCCTCAACAGGCTCAGTTTATTATTTCGAACAATCCACTAATTCTAGTAACTCTATGTGGCCTAGAATGTCTTGATTTTAGTGTCTTCAGCAGACGTGAATCGAAGGACCCCGGCTTGGCCAAGGGGGGAAGGAACTTTCCATGGTTCTTCCAACAGCCAATCACGATTTGGCATTCCCCAAAAAATTAGAAATTAGGTATCCTTCGGAGGCCCAGGTGGCCGTCAAGATGCTATACTCAACAAATCCACCCGCCCACTCAAGAATGCCCACTCTTCATTCCAGCTCCAGCTCCAGCTCTAGCGTCTCCCTCTACGGAGGCAAAACCTTTTCGCAACTCCTTGCCGAAGTCAAAGCCAATGTGGCCAAGGCTGCAGCTTCCGGGCCCAAGAAGCCGCAGAGCTGTCGAAATGGCATTGTTCAGGCGCGCGTTCATGGCGAGCGTGATCGCTTCATCGCATCCATCCAGGACGACCATGCTTGCAACCTCGCATCGATCCACCACAACGGGGACAGCTGCGTGATCTTCAAACCGTTTGTCCGTGGTAGCTACAACATCTGCTACTTTGTAGAATTCGCCAACGGCGACAAATGGGTTGTACGTGTGCCACTGGCTCCGACCCTTGGGCTGGATCCCGCCGACAAGCTTGAAAGTGAGATCGCGGCGATGCGGTAAGAAGATCTTTGCATACATGCCATCTCATTTGGCGTTTACTGAAACTAAGAAATTCGTCTCAGGCTAGTGGCCGCTAGGACAACCATCCCGATCCCAAAGATCCACGCTTTCGCCCTTGGCGATGGCCCTGCCCCTTTCGCGTCGTTCCTTATCCTCGAATACGTCCACGGCCAAAAGATAAATTATCCCGAATTCAAAGCGCTAGCAGATGAACAGCGCGACCGCCTATACACATCCCTTGCCGACATATACCTGCAGCTTAGGCGCCTCGAGTTCCCCTTCATTGGCCGCCTCGTCCAAGGTCCGGATGGCGTGCGGGTCGGCAAGAGAGTTTTCACACTCGACACAAACCTGCAAGAGCTAGAAGAGGTGGCTCCGTCTGAGGTTATGGACCCGTACTATGGTGGAAGCGGCGCCCTCATACGCTCGGCCGACCAATACGTCGAGATGCTGCTGGACCTCGCCGACAATGCATTTCGTAAAAGCCGCGGCATTGCCTCGAACGAGGAAGAGGCTGAAGACCGTCTTTATCACCTTCATCTCTTTCGCCAGCACGCCGAAGAGTGGGTCGACCACAGTCTCGACAAGGGACCTTTCGTCCTAGTTCACGGTGATTTGGAAATCTTCAACCTGGTCCTGGACCAAGAAATGAACATTGTCTCAGTTCTGGACTGGGAATGGAGTCGGGTGGTGCCAGTCCAATTCTTTTACCCCCCATTGTGGTTGAGCAGCACTTCTTTTGAGTCTCTCTGTTACGGCTATCAGTACAACAAGTACATCGACCGCTTTGACGGGTTCCTAGCCATTCTTAGGGCCCGGGAGCGACAGAAGTACGGGAATGAGCTGTTGGCAGACGAGTGGGACAATCGGAAACCGAAGGGCGGTTTCGTGGTTGCCCATGCGCTGGAGTGCTGGACTGGAATGGATTGGTTCGCCAATCGATATATCAACTTCCGAGTCCACGGGGGAAAAGAGGATCTGCCAGCGCAAGTCAAGGCTTTCATAAAAAGCGATCCTTCTCGCAAAGCGCTAGCCAAGCAAAAGGCCCTCGACGGTGCTTCTTACAATGTTGAATTGGAAGAGATGGAGAGGACAGCAACTAGCCATCCAGAGGAGCAAATCGTGGCAATCTCACATCCCACCGGACGCAAAGAGTTTGCATTCAGGAATGGCCAGCGGTGCTTTCAGTGGCTATGCGATACTCTTATCTGGTCTCCCGCTCGCCACTGCCCCTCTGCCTACGCTGTTGGAGGCGCTTGCATCCTCTTAGCGGTAGCGTCATCATACATCATTGGAACACGAGGCATGCGATGGCCGTTTTCCCGCTGGGCAACACCCTTGACGCCCACTATCAGGTGGAACCCATGAGCTCCTTCCAACCCTCCAGTTCTTCCACGACCTTGGCATACGTCTCCTCTAGACGTTTGATAGTCAATGACATGATCTCTAGCTCGTCTTCGTTGCTCTCTGTCGAAACCACCACCCCTCGAGTCTCTTTGGCAGTCGTCGACGGCGACAGTATGACCTCCGTGGTTCCTCCAAGCTCCATCTTCTGGTCGATCTCTTCCATCTCGTCCTTCTTCTTCTTGATCACCTCCTTTAGTTTATCCCTGCGTGCTTGGAGCTTCTCGAGTTCTTTGATACGAGCATCGGTGATCTTTGTCGGTTTGGTCGTCATCTGAAAGCATATTTTATTAGCAGAAATTAGAGGGCTTGACAGGGGAGCTTACCTTGGAATAGTATGGGTTTGATAATGACGAGGTTTGCGGTGTAGTTTCGTTTCTATGTTCTGCTTAGGGTGGTCAAGTAATATGTAGAGTCGTAGACTGCCGTCTTCTGTCCCAGTCCTTGAGGATAGGGTACGTTGATAATAAAAGGGAGAGGTTATAGCATACGCAACGAAGTGAGATGCCCGCCGTCGGTGCCTAATGTTGGCACCTTAAGGCGCCTTTCCTCAACAAGGCTCTCACTGAAAACCCGAGAGCCTAACCAACAGCTGGAGCACATTACCCCCTACGCATCTGGCCAACGACACGACGATCCCTCACGGGTCAAGCTCCGACAACATTGCAGTCGTGTCTTCTCTCATTGGCTCGCCCAGTTCTTGCGCGCTGCATCTCGAACCCAATGCGTGGCAGAAAATTGAAATGCCGCAGAAAGCGGCGCACAGCAGCACAAGTAGACTCTCTGCAATATCATGTCAAGTCCGCAAGGCGCTATAATTAGCTCGAAGGTACCATGTTCCCGTCGTCGGGTTTCAGGAAGAGAGTTAGAGCTACGGGTGGCAGATCAGCTAACGACACTACCTAGGTTTCCTGACCGAGAGATACTGTAATAAGGCTGGGTGATGAGAGGAAGCTGGTTGAAGCACTGAACTCTGGTCTGATACCAGTGAATGACGAGCCGGAGCCGGAGATGCGCCCGAAACACTCAATAGCCGCGGCTGAGAAGCATTTGCTAGCGGGGATGTGTCGGATGACGACCAAGAAGAACTCCAGCCCTACACCTTCTTCTTCGACAGGACCTTGATGGACCCTGAAGTGTTCATAGTAGTAGCTATACTACCTAGACAATAGGCCCTAGCTCCAAGCTATGTAGATCGAGGGTTCCTAAAATATATATATATATATATAGAACAACACATACTCTACCCTCTTGCCAACCAGCCGCGACGGCACATGTCGTCAAATCCAAAGTCGAAGCGTGCTCTGCGCCATGCCGTATTGGCTTAGTACATGATTGAACACGAGGAACAATGTCCTTCCCAGGCAAAACGTTTTCACTACCCATTCGCCATGTCATGGAGGGGTACCTCGTAATTAACGTGTGTGGCTTGCTGGGCAGCGATCTGGTTGGTGGTTGAGGTAGGCCAAGACGCGGGAGATGCGGGACAACGCCGCCAACACGGGATGCTGTTTGACTGATCATGACCTGGCGTGACTTAGGAGAAAAAGAATACAAGTAAGACGACGGACAACCATCTCACCGTCTATAGTCATCCTTCGCAACTTCCTCTAATTAATTCCACTGCCCAACTTTGTAACAGGCCTGCCCGCAACGGGACCAACCACAAAAATGAAGTTCACCAACCTCCTCTCCCTCGCAGTCGCCACCCTCTCCGCCACCACAACCGCTGCGGCTGCCACTGCCCCAGATTACTTCTTCCTCTTCTCCGGCAGCACCAAATTCCCCGCCATCAACAACGAGCGCCTGCGCTCCAACACCTCAGCCACCTACATCTCCCCAGGCGTCACCCCACCACCGCACAACCCAGCCGACCACTTCAACCGCATCAGTGTCGCCAGCCCCGGCGATCCATACACCATCCTCTATGTCATACCGACTAACCCGCACCCGCCCCCGGTACCGGGGTACTATGGCCTGAGCGACCGCGACGGTGTGCCGGATGCGTACCGGCTGGTGTATACCTACCGGCTTGAGGAGGAGGGCGCCGGGTTTTTGTACAAGGAGTGGCAGCTGCTGCGTACTCCTGGGAGATGTGTGCCGAAGGGGAAGGTGTTGCTGCGGTATAAGCCGGTTGGGGGTGGATCGTGGCGGTGGTTTGCGGTTAAGGAGAAGACGCCGCAGGGGTTTGATAAGTGTGAGTGTGACACCTAGTTACCGACTTACCCCGGCATGTGATGACGTGCATGTGGCTGACAGTTGTGGATATTAGGGGTGCCGTGGTATGTGAAGCGGTCGCCGGCGAATGAAGCGGCTCTGGCGAAGTGGGATTATGATGCTGTTGAACTTGAGTTGGTTGAGGCTAAGGGGCCTGTGAACTCGGGGGCTCCTGGCGGCGTGGAGGAGTAGGTAGGACGTTGGGTTCTGCGTGATACTCAATTCACTACTGTTTGGCTTTATTTTTCGTAATTGCCTGGGGGTGCGGACGACGATAATACTTAGATAATAATACGAGTACTGAGCAACCTGAGTTCGGTTTTAACGAGATAAGGTAGGTTTGTACATGTGTAAAGTTAGGCCTTTCACTAGAGCTTCCTTTCATAGCGGTAATGGTCTGGAGCCTAGTGTCAAGGACTTGGTCTTTAAGTGGTCAGGGGATCCGAGAAGTAAGGTAGTGAGCTCGTTGAGGGGGTGTCTGATTTGGAGCACTGGCAGAAGACGCACAGCTCCACTCTTCTAGGATGATGTAGACAATATCATGACACTGCTTGTGCGAACTAGAACTTATCAATCCTAAACAATTCGATGCACAACATGAGCGAGTAGTGCAGTTACCGGCAACGCCACCATCACAGGGTATATACACTTCCACACTCGACAAACCCGTGGCCGGAATCCAACGGATAAAAAAAGAAGAAAATGGAAACGTGGACGCAAAAGCTCACCGGCTAGCCCCTTCGTGGGTCGACGGGAGGTAGCCGGCTACGAAACCCACCGGGGGGGGTTTACTTCGCGCATGACTGGTGTCAGTCGGGGTCTGGCAGGGAGTCGAACGAGGGACCTCGTCAGGACCCCCAAACTCCTGGTGGAGGGGCAGTTACCCCCTCCCCCCGCTGAGCTAAGGAGCCGGGGGGGGAGGTATTGACCAGTGCGCGAGGACTAGTACATGTACCGCGCGCACGGGTATTCTCGTCTGAACTCGTGCTACTGGTAGGGCTGCCGATAGTTGTGGTTGTAGATGTAGTGCAGCTCCTGCAGCGACTCGTCCTTATTCTTGTTTTGTCGCTTGCGGCACCTCCAGATGCAAAAGTAGACAGGCGTAAGGATGATGACCAGCCCAACGGCCACTGCGACATAGGCGAGGATGAGGACTGTCAAGTGTTCTGACAATTTCAGGCCCCTACAGAAGTCAGTATGTTTCGATAGACTGAGGTTGGCCGGCAAACTCACAGCCCGATATTGACCAAGAACAGCACCCATGTCAACCTGCCAAGCCACCGGTGGATGGTGCCCAGCAAGCTCGTTCTCTCGGGCGGCTCCTGCCCACGTTTCTCGGCCGATCGCTTGATGTACGACAGCGTGGCGCCCCAGGCGAAGTTGATAGCCATGAGGACGACAGTCAACAGACCAAGGACTTGGTGGCCGGTGCGGAACTTTTGCGTCTACATATCCAGAACAGCTCAGCAAACATTGTCAATCACAAACGGAAAGAAAGAGAAGAAAAAGAACATACCAAAACATGCTCCCGACTAACCAGCACCCCCGGCACCAACGCCCCCAACACAACCGCAAAATACCCACCCGCCAGCATCCCATGCACCCACCCCCAGCGGCCATCACTCTTCCCTCCCCCTCTTCCCAACGTCATCCCCGCAACAACAGAATCCACCGGCGCCACCGCCAGCGCAGCAATCGCATACAAGACACCATGCGCCGTCGCCGCGCGGCTGCCGCCGTCTTGGACGGGGTTGTCGGGGGCCATGGTCATCCCGGACCCGGAGGCGGAGGAGGATGAGGAGGAGGTGGTGGAGAGGGGGAAGCCGTAGGGGATGCCACCCGGGCCGGTGGCGTGGGTGAGGTTGAGGGTGAGGGAGCCGTAGCCGACGTGGCGGCGGATGCGGGCGTCTGGGTCGGAGGAGGTCAGGGGGAGGGTGGGGCCGACGGCGAAGATCATGGGTGCGGAGGAGGAGGAGGAGGAGGAGGAAGAGGAGGATTGGAAGTCGGTGGTGGAGTGGAGGGAGGAGCGGCAGTTGTGGCAGGTGCCGTTGGCGGTTAGGAAGTTAGAGGTGCTATCGGTGGTTGAGGATGGGTAGAGGGTGACTTTGGTGTTGGGGTCCCAGACGGGTTCGGTATCGCCTCTGGAGGGAGTTAGAGCTTTAGAGGGGTTGAGGGAGAGGAATTGGGGTTCTTACGAGCTCCGCCGCGGACTGACGGTCACTCCTGGAGGGCGTGTTAGAAGGCGGTGATATTTCAAGGGAGTGGCTCGGGCTTACCCTCATTATCCGCAGACGCATACATGACCAGCATGAGAGAGTCTGCCATGGACGAGCCGAAGCCGATGGCCAAATACTGGTACTCATTTGGCCCCGAGATGAAAAAGTTGATGTCGTCCGAGTCAGGGGGCAGGTTGATAGCAATAGTGGTCTGGCTGTTGGGATTGAAGAGGGTTGAGACGGCTACGGACTGTGCTTTGGCGAGATGAAGTTGGGTAGTGATGCCTGTTTAATAATTCAATATTAGGTTTAATTCTTGGGGTAATGTTGTAACTACCCATCGAAGAGCAACTCACAGAGGACCAGCCAGCAAAACCACCCACGCCACCGTCCAAGTCCAGGGACCGACGCCCAACTACTCGACGCCATTTTATGCAACCAGCTCAACCTGGAATATACTGGTTTTCTCAACACAAAAACAAAGACAATTTCAATCACAAGTTGGATCCGATCAAAGATTTAACCGCGTTAAATGTCAACGGAGCATTTGATGATGAGAATCGAGATGGTGAAGGTCAGCATGTAGGGGATGCAAACTCGGGAAATCCGGAATGAAGTCACCTTGAATACCTACCACCATTGTGCTCAGCGGTTACGGATATAAGACAAAAAGAAAAGCGCTCGCTGCTGCCGGCATGGGTTTGCGATGCCGCAGTCCAACAGGAGTGGGCGCTTAGAGGTCACATTCTGTAATTCCAATGGTTCAGGGAATGGAACGGAATGTCATTGGTCTTGGACGCGCCGAGCCGTGTTTGTGCTGGAAATCCTCAACGCCCCCGGATTATATCCGCCAAGCAATCGAATAAAGCAAATAGAGAAGCTAATAATATCTGTAATTCCTTTTTGTGAATGGTCAGAGCCGGCCTGCTGTGTCGATGCTCAAAGTGTGGTGGTTGGAGGACGTTCATTTCCAGGGCTAGGGTTCACTTGACAATCCCCAAGTCACCTGCAGTTTGGCTTCACTCCCTCACATCTGATCGTGGTAACTTTGAAGTACTCTGTACAGCTCACCTACGGGAACTCGACTTGGAACTCTCACTTTGGATATTCTCACCACTGAATTGCACTTGATAGCACTGGGATCGCCTTTTTGCGCATTCCGCGTGTACGTGGCATTGATTCGTAATTTTTAATGAGGCCGGAAGAGAAGCTATGACTTCAAACATGGACGAATTCGGAATTGTACTGGAAATCGGTTGACTTGTTTCTTGCGACTTCCTGTTTGGGACTGCGATTTTCGTCGGGTCTGAGACGGGCCAGAACCACCAAGGTGCGCAGATGAAATCAGTGCCAAGACTTCTTTGCGACGGAACCTCGACGTCTGGACGTCTCGGCATCCCACAAACCCGCCCCGAGCGCACACCTCCCCACCACGCGCGCCCTTGCTTCCGCCGCTGCGCCGCACTTCCCGGCCGATCTCCCGTCTCGAGCTGCGCCGAAGATGACCGGCAAGAAAAAGCCCGAGTCTGGCGACGGCCGCCCGCTGTCTTTGGCGACCCAATCTGCGCCCCAGTCGCAGTCGCAGTCCAAGAAGCCGGCAAAGACAAAGACGGCCCCGCAACAACCGCCGCAGCAGCAACCGGTGCTTGTAATCTGTAGGAATAAGTGCGCTTCCTTCCTTCCCGCACTTTCCCATTGCGTTGGCACTTCAATTGGCTATGTCCAAGAAGTTCTGTTACTCCTGCCTTCCTCTACCCACCTGTCTCGACCCCTCGGCGTGTTAGCAACAACTAACAGGGACATACCCTAGGCATTGGAAGTACATCTCGTCCTTTCACGGCCCATGGCTCCAGCTTCCCCCCGAGATTCTCGAGACCATTGCGAATGCGAATTACAACAGCCCGCGACCCCGCCCCATTGACCCCGCCGTCTTCTTCGATCTGGTCAAGATCCGCCGCCTTGTCGACGATGCCACTGACCTTTCTGTCCGCGCCGCCAGCGGGGTGACTTCAATCGGCCAGCGAAGCTTACCCTTTGGCGCCTCGTACCATGCAGCCGCTTTAGGCTTTGGCTTCGGCCTGCGGCCGCCGCCGCAGGCGAAACTGAGCCCCGAGAGGAAACATCGGATGAGGGAGCAGGCGGCCCAGAAACTGGCAAAGGCATACCGGCTGGACGAGATTGCTTGTAGCGTTGCTACCATGCAGAGCGCATCATCGCTCGAGGAGGTCGCCTCTCTGGTGTTACAGCGCAATGCCCACGACCCCGACGCCAAGTACGTCCATTTCTTCCACGAAAAGATCCCGAGCCGCCAGCTCGCCGAGTGTACCAGCCTGACACCTTTGAACGAGATTGTTGCTGCGAGACCGAGTGACCCTGAGCCTTTGCGAACACGCGCTATGGTTCGCGTGTTCAAGGGGGACCTCCAGGGCGCCGTGGAGGACTTTACCGAGGCCCTCAAACTCCATCGCCTATACCATTCTGCCCATAAAAGCCCCAGACCAACATTGCAGGAGGCCCAACAACAGCAAGGAACTGGTCGAAGGCCAGAGGACATCATTCTAAAACCCGACGACCAACCGAGCAGCCTGGACCTGCAATTGCTTTTCCAGCGGGCCGGCGTCTACCTAGCCATTGCCTGCCGCCACGTTGCTGCCGCCCTCCCGCATCCCACACCCACACCGCGAGGACCCGTGGCCGCGGAGTCTAATGCAGAGAATGGGAATCTGGACGGCGGCACACAGAGTGATGTAGACGCAGAACAACCCCCTACGCCGAAACTGTCACCAGCCGAGCATGAAGCGCAGCGAAAGACGGCCGAGGCAAGGAAGCTTGTCAGGCAGAACGCAAAGCGGGCATTGCGCGACTACACAGCTTATCTTTCTCACTTTGAGTATTCGCCGGACTTGCCCATCGAAATTGCCGAGGACTTTACCCGCAAGGTAAACTCGGCCGTGAACGGCGCAAGGGCGCCGCGCTCTCAAAGCTATCAGCCCGGACTTCGGTCTCCCCTGGCAGGCGAGGGCGAAGGGCCAAACACCGCCCACCGGGTCTTCGCACTGTCCGACCTCTTCATGTCTTCCCCTCCCACCGGCTTACCGCCTTACCCAAGCATGGAACTCGCGTCAACGCGCCAACAACAGCCTCCGTCGCCCGGGCCCGTGCAAACCACGACAGAAACTCTGACCTGTCACCCACTCTTGACAGATAGCCTCCACTCCCTCCTGCTCTGCCACTGCCTCATCCAGACATCGGCCAAAGAGCTTCTTCGCCACGCCTACATGGTCGCTCGACTCGCGCGCCTCGCCGACGGATACCCGGTGTTTCAGTCTAGTAGATGTCCTGCCCGTGCTGATTGGGCCGAGGTTCTGCGATCGGGCGGGAATTGGATTCAGCTGGCCGGTTCATGGGAGGATCTTTGTGCGCCCACACCGCTCCCTCTCTTCCAGTCCACCGGAGGCGGTGCTACACCAGTTCCCGTCTCTTTGCCACCCCCCAAACAGTCCAGAGCACTGCCTGCTCCAGGCGATGACAGCCCACCCAGCACTCCCGACTCCCCCAGTGCGCCGACGCACCAAGAATCAGACAGCGCGGCAGCCGAAGCCGAGAGGCAGCGCAAAGAGCGCGCCAACCGTCAAGCCGTCTTCGACGCCGTCGGCGACGACCGCGTAAACGACGAGTCGTCGCTCCGCTTGGCTATCCGCGCGCGCCAGCTCCGCGCCGAGCACGAGTACCGTCTCGAGCACGCCGTCGCCGCGCTCGACGCCAAACTGACCCAGCGCGAACTCGGCAATCCACCACCAGCCGGGGTCGAGGACGGCCCTGACAAGAGCGCCCTTGCTACTGCAGAGCCCGCACCAGCCCCAAATACAAATAACCCCACCATCAACGGCACCACCAACGGCACCGTCACCAAGGAACCCCCCACCTCATCACCCACACCAACACCCACACCGCGCCACCGCCCCTCCGCCTTTGACAACGACAGGGACTACCCCATCTCGACCGAGCGCGCAACCGCCATCGCACGCTGGGTCCTCGAGGCCCCTGCTCCGAGCGCACTCTCCTCAACCAACACTGCTGGGGCGAGCAATGGAGGGAAGCGTAAGAAGAAGACGACGGTGAAAAAGAAGATTACTGCTACTAGTGCAACGGGTGTCCCTCTTTCGCTTGCTGCTGGTGTTGGTGGGGTGGTTTGTGCAGCGGATGGGGATGGGGATGGCAAGGTGGTTGTTTGAACGCGGAAGGGAAGGGGGGAGTATGAACGCAACGCAAGGCAATGTGCTGTTGCTGTTAGACATGATATGTAGCGTGTAGCGCTGGAAGAGCCAGGATCGAATCTGGAGCGGCTGATTCTATCTTTTGGAGTGGTATTGTCGGGCCCTATGCGGTGGCAGGCACTCCCGCTTGGTGACTTGGAAAGACGTCAAATCATCCGGCCCGTCTTTGTTGTCGAGGTAAGTTTGCTGTTCACTTCGGGCAATCAGGTCAGAGCCCCCCCATGCTCGCAACGTCACCGGATCAAAGGTGGTTCATTTGCATATATGTCCTGACATTCGAGTCACCAATCCAAAAACAAACCCACAAAAAGGGGGAATCATCCAGAAAAGCCCGACCATAATCCCCAGTCTACCAACCCGCAGCCCGCAGGCGCCCATAACCCCCCTTTTCCCCCCTTTTCTTCCCCCCTGCCTTCCCTTTCCCTTCCTTCCCCAAAACACGCCCCTTATGCGACTTAACCCCAAACACCCCCGTCATTCCCACCCCCACCGCCAGCCGGTCCCCCGTCAAGCCCCATCCCCATACTCAAAAAGCTATCAATATCATTCATCCCCTCAGCCTCCAACACATCCATCAGCTCCATCTGCTGCTCCTGACTCAAACTGCCCTGCCGCATCGTATTGGCAAACATATTGTGATGATGTTGAAACTGCCCGGGAAGCCCAACACCGCCAGGCCCCGGCCCAGCACCAAAACCTTCTCCTCCCTGTCCGCCTGCTGTTCCCCATCCACCAAAATTCCAATTCCCTTCGCCGTTGTTACCACCACCACCACCAGTTTCCATATCCATAGGTATGCTGCGCGGAGGACCATGGCCAAATGCGTATCCGCCTTCGTGCCCGCTCAGTCCGAGCCCGCTAAAAGGGTTGGGGGCGCCGTCCCAGAGCGTGGGGACGCCCATGTTGTTGGAGAAGGTGTGCGGCGAGATCAGGGGTGGCGGGGGGCTGAACCAGTCCGTTACGGTGGTTGGTGGCGGTGGCAATGGCCGCTGGTGCGAGTTTGGATGGAGATGTGTGTGTGAAGGCGGGGGTTGGGCCGGGTGCGGGATGGTAAAGGTTGCTGGCCGTGAGGGTTGCAAGATAACCAGATGCTGTTGTTGCTGCTGCTGATGGTGTTGCTTAAAGTGCTGTGGTTGAGGGGATGTGAGGTGTTCTTGCTTCACTGTTGTGTCTGAATCGGCCGAACCCGGGGTAGCGGGGTACAAAAGCGGTGTCAGTATTGGGGTTGTTGTTTGCGATGGCGTCGTGGCCGGCCTAGGCGATAGGCTAGCGTTGTTGGGGTGGGTAGACCGTGGCGCCAGTGATTCCGGTGGTGACGGCAACGAAGTCGTCGGGGTTGCGGCGGTAGGAGGTTTTAACTCCTGCTTGAGCATCGACATCGGAGGTGGCGGGGTGTGCCCCATCCGCTCAGGGCCAGGAATGTCACTGGAGTGAGTGGAATCTGGCGCGAGATGGGAGAACCTGCGACCGTTCGAGTCTGTGGAGGGGCTGCCAAAAATAGAGTTCGACCGGAAGGCGGGCTGGTGTTGAAACGAGGGAGGCCCGTTGTCAAATCCATACTGAGTAGAAAGCAGCTCAGGCGGCCCGTCGAAAACATATCCAAAGGGGGACGTATTGAAAAGCGATGTTGCCGCCTGTGGTAGCGGTTGGCGGGACGAGGTGGCCCTCGAGGTATCCGATTCGGGTGAGGTGGGATCGGCAAACGACACTGGAGTGTCGAGCTGGCCACTCGAAACTGGTGAAGGCGTCTCATCTTTCATGTCGTAACTCTGCAAGCAAGCGTCCGCAATCACCGTATAGAGTTCGACGGCCGAAGAAGACCCAGGCCATCGTTCGGAACAGCCCGTCACTGTTTCCAGCGCCGTCGCGGCGAGGTCTTGCACCTCCTCCCGGGTGTGCACAGCCCGAACTTCGGGGTATGAGATTGACCAGAGAAGAGCATTCAGCGACGCGTAAATGGTTAGCAAAAACACCCAGGTGACATCTACTGCCCCCTGTTCGATCTGGCGAGCGGTCAGGTTGATGATGTACCGTGATCCTTCAAAACATCTTATGGCTGCGTTGCCGGTTGGCCGTGGTACTTGCGGTGAAGGTCGATACAGGGAAATAATCATGTTGTGATAGCGCCCAGTAAACCTGCGGGCATGTCAGTCTCGATTTACAAGCACAATCGACAGGAATGGGGATGTAGCCATACCAGGGTTTACACCAAGCAGGCTGTTCCGGGCAGGCATCGAGCCAGTCCCGGAGCTTCTGCTCCATCTCGGCGAACCAGGGATGGGTCTCGTGGGCGGGTTCTGGCCGGGATTTCTCGTACAGTACCCGTCGGATCTCGGCTTGCAGAAGCCTCATTTTGCAAAAGTATATGGCAACCATCTTTCTTACACAGGGACGGCCGGAACGAATGCCCTCCGGCGTGATATCCTCATCGACGACGGGTTCGAAGAACTTGACGTTCATGAGGTCATCGCCTTTGGAGAAACCATTTGGCCGTCCCATGGTGTGGGCTAGTCCAAGCTCCTGAGTCGTGACGATCCAGCTCAACCTTCTCCTCATGTCCAGGGTTTGCGGGTCAGTGACGCCCAAAGCTATGGTTCTCTCGTCCCCGAGACCCATCTGCTGACAGATCTTGACCGCAAGTCCGATCACATAGTAGATGGCGGTTCTCGTGGGCGCCAAGAGAGAGTACTGCCCGATCAAGATCAAGCACTGGAGCGTTTTGAGGTCTTTGGGGCGAATGACGTCCTCGAAATGCTTCATGGCACGGAGATAGTAGCCGTCGGGGAGACCGGCATACCCACCCATCTTCTGCAAGCCGATGGCTACAACCATGTCCACGACAAAGTTCTTGTACGGGTCTGGGTCACCGGCAAATACGGCATCTAAGTCTTCCAAAAACAGCTTTTCGTGGAGAATCGGCGTAAATACTTGGACTGATGCTCGGTAGTTAGCACCACATATTCCAGCTCGCCCCGGACTACTCCCAAGAGGGTTAGAGAACACCCACTTTTTTCGTTAAAGATGCGTACGAAGCCATCGACAACCCGCCTCTCGGGCAACTTGGGTGTAGGAAAGTCACTGTGTGCCGGATAGCTCTTGTTCCGGCCAGAGGGCCCGCTAATGCTGCGGGCCATGGTCACGCTCTGCATTCGGTCTCGGCGGTCAATCCTTCTGGCTCGCACCCCAGGGATGAGGTCTGCTATCCGGCGCGACTCGGTATATCTCTTTGCTTCCTCCATGAGCAGGCGTGTCATGGCGATGCCGCTGCTGGGGCCGAGATAACGCGGGGTCTCGTCAGTTTGGTCAAGGCGAACCATGCCGCCAGGGCGCACCATGTCGTCATGGTTGTTCTGATAGTCGCCCTCCTCGTCGGTGTACTGAGACAATTCGGCTTCGAGCTCGCGGACCCTCTTTTGCAGATTGACGACATAGGAGCGGTTGATCTTCTTGCCCTTGGTGCTGTCGTAGTACTCGCAGATGGAGCCCGACCGTTCGCATGGGAGGCACCGCGGGAGGGCGGGATCGCACCTCGTCTTCCTCTAGATGGCGGTCAGAAACACATTAGATGGGCTCGGGCCGCTGCGTGGGCGGGCCGAGAGACAGGATAACGGCACAGCGCAGGGATCCCTGGAAGAAAGGACGGCTTACCTGCCGACATCTGCAACATGCCGTCAGAGTATGCGCGATGCGATGGGGTGCTTCCTGCTCGTTGTCCGGGCTATGCCACGGATAGGGTGCCGGCACCGGGGGTCGCCCGGGAAAATAGTAGGGATATTGGGGCTGTCTCGGCAGCGCTGAGCCCAGGCCGTGGCGATAGATGTTGACAGCATCCATGGCCGGCTCCTGGCCTCTTCTCGTGAGTAATTTGCGGGTTTGAAGTTAATCAGAGGCTGCTTCCATCAGGGGCTGCAGGGTCTCGAAAAAGGCAGACCACTGTCGGTCTCGTCCCGTTGAGTCCAGCACAGATTTGGACGATCCAAGTTCAATCAGACGGTCAGAGGTGAGCCGAAAGCGCTAGTTCGCAAGAACGGCAATGGGCATTCTCTCCTGCCAAATCGGACTTGGGTTTAGAGCATTTTAGGTCCGACAAAACTCAGCCTTGGGACGGTCGATGAGGGCTAAGCCATAGATAAGATCTCTTCGCATCGAGAGTTAAGATCGGGGATGGGACTCGAAGGCGGAAGTTCATTGAGCGCTGCAGGCGAGAGTTAGGGGTCTTCCATTGGTGCGCTGGTCCTGATTCGCTGTCTTTGTGCTCCACACGGCATGTATTCCCGGAATTTCATGCCCACAGTTTATCATTGGAACTTAATTGCGTGTCCGTGAGTGAGGAAAAGGAATGAATATCTCTATCAAACATACTCAATATCGGCATATCTTTTCGCAAATCAGACTGTACATGTGACTTTCAGATCTGAAGATAGTCATCAGGAGGACTTGATCGATTGACCTTTGGACCCACCGAAACCCTCAGCTGTCCAGTCAGTTCCGCTGCCCTGAATCGAACGACAACCCCACATTCCAGACGCAGCAAACTTGGGCTTCTCTTGCAGATCTACAAAGGCGGCAGATGATCTGGATATTTTGAGTAGAGCCTCGTCTTTGTAAATGTTCAAGGAATATCCATGTCAATCGACAACTATTTTAGACCGCTTGGTGACGAATACTTCGTCCAAAGTCCCAATTCGCGTTCACGGCACGGCTCCCCGCATCGACAACTCATGCGGGGCAGCTGGAACAGTAAGGTGGGGTTTCATTGACCCCACTTCATCGAACTCGATGGACTCGAGATTCTTAGAACCAAAACACTATGGTATTACTTATTTTTTATTTTTTTTTTCAATATTTGTGAATATTACATAGGTAGGTATCTATGACATTGGGTTCCTTCAGACATACCTAGTCTTATGCGAACAAAGTTAAACTTCAGCCCATTTTTCGCGGCTCAAACCAGACAAAGAACCATGCCACCCCGCCCTTTCCGCCTTGGAAGCAAGGCTACCCACCAACCCACCCTTGTTAGGGGTGCAGTGGGGTGAAACGAGGCTTGGCAAGGGCAAGAACGTTTGAAGAAGCACCTTCCGTCCAGCATTCAACAAAGCAGGGTTCAACTGCCAGTGGTGTCCACGCGTGTGACTGGAGACAAGGGACGCGAATCTCTTTGCTTTCAAACTTAGGACGCACCGAACCCGGAAGGTGACTCGAATCTTTTCTCCCAGCTCCCGCTACTCCACCATTCCGCCATTGCGCCATTTCGGTTCTCAGGCCATCACGCAGCGCTAGTTCCGGCATCGAGTGCAGTGTGATCCTCAGCTTCTGCCATCAACTTTGTACATCAAGCTGCAACTGCTCGGGCGATCTCATCTGAACTCGTTGTTGTCATCCCAGCCCCGCTGCCGAAGCTCCACAGCTTCCAGAACCTCGAGAATCGAGACCGAAAAGGACGGTTCCCCGAGCGTGGTGCGCCAAATCCGATCTAAACTTGCCCAAAGAAGCAGTCGTCGCCGGAGCCGCCTCCGAGTCTGACCATCCTAGCAACTCACCGCTTGCGCTGCATAGCTGCCAAGAAGTGCAGCCTTAACAGGCCAACACACAAGAGGGGTGTTTCGTGAAGGCAGCATTCAGAGATTCCATACTCCTACATCGTGTTCGACGACCCCGGCCAAGTACCTCTCTCACCCCAAAACGCCTGGTTTCTCCCGGCCGCAAGTGAGCTTGCACGCCGAGACCGAGATCCCTCCGTCACCTCGCCCGAACCCGAGCCGGGGTTGCGGAGAGACAACCCTGGTCTCCGCCTGGTGGAGCCATGCCTCGATCCAGCTTCGCCGACAAGCCTTTGCTGAAGGTTTCCCGACCAGTGTCCGCTTGTTCTAGATGTGAGATAGGCAGTGTTCCCCTTTTATTAAGCCTGGCTAACATAACCCCCGCAAAGGCCGCTCGGCTAAAGTAAAGGTGAGATATCTAGCCCCCCTGCTTGGGAATTGCTTGGTAGGGCTGGCCCGTGGCTGACTTCTCACCCAGTGTGATGGCAAACTGCCAGCATGTACGGCATGTGAAAAGGCTGGCCGCGAGAGCGAGTGCTCGGCCGCGAACGATCAGTTTGCTCGGGGAAAGGAAAGAAGGCAAGTTGATGTTTTGGGATAAGAAATAGCTCTCAAAACTAACCTCCCGTGCCCTTTATCCAGCTACGTCGCTGCCCTGGAGCTTAGAATAGAGAAGCTGGAGCACAGGCTGTCGTATGCCCGCTCTAGAAAAGCTTCGGTAGCGCTACACGACCCCGACGCTCCTCCTGCTGTCGACCCAAGCCGCAAAGACTCACTGGCCTTCATCCGTGCCGCCATCCACCGCAAGGCTGCCCAGACGCGCGAGAATGCCGACGTCAACTCGCTGGTATCAGACTTTGGTTACCTGTGCGTCCTACTACTCCCCTCACTAAACTATCAAGAGTATCTGCTAAACCCGTGTCACAGGTCAGTCAACGCAACGACGCGGGATTTTGAGCCGTCCGAGGTGAATATGACCTTTGCACGCGTAGTGCTGGCTGCGACGGCCAACGACCCGGTCCCAGAACCCAAAACCACCAGCCTCCCCCCTGAAGCGACGGCGAAAGGCGCTGTTCAGTTCTACGAGACCAACGTCCTACCTCTATACCCCGTTTTCCCTAAGGATTCACTGGACACACTCGTTAGGGATGTCTACGAGGAAAACCCACGGCCTATCCGCAGTTCAGAATATTGGCTTTTCTGGATGGTCTTGGCCATCGGATCTGCTGCACAGAGCCGGAGTAAGCGCGATGAGAAGTATGCGAATGCAGTTGAGTTCGTGGCCCGCGCTCTGCCACATGCCGACCGGGCACTCATGTCAGGCTATGTCACGCAGCTCCAGTCATTGTTGCTTCTTACTCAATACTCGATGCTCGACCCTGCCCACTTTGACAGCTGGAACCTCATCGGTTTTACTTGTCGCGTCGTGGTCGACCTGGGCTTACACCAAGACCCGCCGAATGTTCAGCAGTCGGACCTGGATGCTTTGGATGCCCGCCGCAAGACCTTTTATTGCGCATACGCGCTGGATAGGTGTGTAGTCACCCCACGTTTCTATCAAGTTTATCTGACACCAACTGCTATCTCTAGGGCAATAAGTATGGTTCACGCCCGTGCCTTCTCCTTTTACGATGACGCTGTGTCCGTGGCTCTCCCGTCTCCAAACCACGGGAGTACATCACTATCAAGCGACGGCTCGATCGCCAAGTCACCCTCGCCCGACGCATCTGTGTTCCTATTCAAGCTCCGGCAGTTGCAGTCGGGCTGGTATCAGACGCTGTTCCAATGCGATCCAAACGACCCACTACCAGACGCCACATCGTTCATCTGGCAAAAGTGCTTCGAAATGCGGGAGTGGGCCGAGGGGCTTCCGAACGATATCCCAATGGGCATCCGGGAGAAGCTCGAACTTGAGCTGCGGTACAGCTACGTTTACTGCATCGCTCCTAGCGCAAGGGCTCCTCACTTAACCGCATATGGGAGGATGCTGATTTTTGAACACGCCATTGCATACGCTGACAGAGTGTACGAAGTCGTTAGCGCTGGGACTTCCGCGGGCTTTTACACCTATCATGACGCCTTGAGAGTCTTTTTCATGGGGTCACAATTTGTCGCCGTGCTGCGTGACGCGGGGGACCTGGTACTATCGGGGTCACCCATACCCGTGCCCCATTTGGTGCCTGGAAAGCCTCCGCCGCCGATGTTACCGGATAGGATTGACCGAGGTGGTGGTGACAATCTAGAGCGCAGCTTCCGGTGTCTGGAGAGAGTCAAGCTCACGCTCAAGCTGCACGGTGACAGGTGGGAAGATGCGTTATCGCTCATGGAGAGCTTCGAGTTGTTATCCGCCGAGGTGTTGGAGAGTTTGAGGGCAAGGCGGGCGATGAGAGAAGCCGCCGCCGCTGCTCAGGCTAACCATACTCGGAACCAGCAACGGCAACCGTCACCGGCTCAGCAGGCCCTTCATAATCCCGCTGGAACTCACCATTTGCCCCAGCACTCGTTGCAGTCGCCGCCGCAACCGCAGGGGGTGAGATGGATGGACGTGGATGTGGGGCAGATTGCACGAGGAGGGCAGATGTGATAGGGCAGGGTGTGCTTTTTTGGTCCTGAGGATACGGCGAAGGGGCTCTGGGAGTAGCGTTGACTATGGACAGTACGAGCGATTCGATACTCCAGCGACGCGGGGTGGATACCAGGGTGACGATTCGATCTTGACAAACACCAATACACGAAACCCTTCGTCGTTGTTTTCCTGGGTTCAGTGAGCATGGGTAGTCGGAATTTCTTGGATAGCGCTGGTCAAAACAGTTTGTCTGTTGACTGCAATGAGCATGGTTATTACTGGACGTGGCTTGGTGGGAGGATTCGTCGGCGTGTTGTCGGAGGTCCGTGATTGTTGGGAATCGGGTACCAGGACTGACTGAGCGGTGAGTTGGTTGTCAAATCGGCAATGAAGCCCGGTCGGTAACGTCTGGGCTTCGGCATGGAAAGGGATTTTGAAAGGTTGGAGCATGATGCATCCCGCCGTTTGTTCGGACGACCAAACCCCTTGGGCCCCGACGCCAAACCGGAAGATGAGAAGCGAGGGACCGGGCCGTCACCGGCTGTCAGTGACAGGCAGGATCGGACGCACGTTTTGTATTCGGAGGCCAAAGCGGCGGCCGCGTTGGGTTCATGAAGGTCTCCGCGCATTGGGCAGGTTGTGCAGGGGGTGGATGGATTGGACAGACGGTCCGGGTATCTCCAACCCTCACGTGCCCGACCCGCGGCCTCGGTCCCGGAGCCAAGAACCGAGCACAAGACTGCGGAGAAGGGTAACGGAAAAGAGTAGCAGTCGGGGACGGATACTGACCGGCTCTCCGGCTTCGCCCGTGCTTCGGCCAACAACCAGCGACACCAAGGGGCTCAATTTAGGACAGAGTGGCGAATGGGCGAATATATAGAGGCCGCGTCTACTGCAACCACAGGGTGAAACCATACTGACAGATGACATCGGCCGCTTGCATTGCTCTTTTGTGGTGAGGCGACATATTGTTTGCTCTGTCTTACGTTGGAAGCCAGCTCTTGGTCTCAACCTGCTCTATGAACAACACGATCACTTGTACCATGACTACTACGCAGCTCAGTATCAGCCACGGTCGGCCAGACACCATAGACCACACCGCCAGGTTAACGCCTCCAAGTCTTGATGCGGCCGAGACGCTCAAGGCTGTCCAAGGAGTCATCAACTCGTTCCTCTCTGACACCCGGGACGGGAGAGGTTCGATTCCCACACCTGAACCAAGCCCGGTTCCGAAGTTTGAGGGCGAGGATGGCTGCCAGGCAGCTGGCATGCGGGAAGGCGCGTATCAGATTAAAAATACGTCGGCCGCCAGCATGGAAACGAGGGAACTGGGCGGAATAAATGGGCAGCGATGGGCTGGCAGGAAAACCTTGCCCACTACTTCCAGCACCGTGACTGAACCCGAAAGCCTTACTGAACCGGACAACCCACAAGTCGTTACGAGCAACCAGAGAATCATCAAGATGGGTTCTATGGAGACTCCGACTTGCTTGCCTGCCCAAGCCAACGGCTTGAGCGACGACAAAAGGAAGCCGTCGCCCAACATGGCCAACCTTGACCGCGGCCGTCTCCGCGACCTCGTCAACGAGATCCAACGTAACGTCTTGCTCGCTGCCACTGACGACGACGCGCGCATCAAGACAGCCACGGCGGCCCTCGAGCTCGCCAACGCGGTCCGGCCGCCCGTCGATACCATCATGGGCTGGTTCGCCAACATGTCGGTCGTGTCCGCCGTGCGCCTGTTTCAGCACTGGGGCGCCTTCTCCGCCATCCCCTCGGGAACCGGCGAGAGCATCTCGTACAGCGACCTCGCGACCAAGATTGACACTGACGAAGGCCTCCTCAGTACGTCTCCTTCCTCCTTCCCTCTCCTCCCCTCCTCCTCCCACTAACCACCCCGTCTTCAACAGCCCGCGTCGCATCCATGCTCGCCTCCTCCGGTCTCCTCACATACAACCCCGAAGGCCCCTCCCTCTCCCACACCCCAACCTCCCTCCTCTTACTCCCCCACCACCCGCTCTCAGCCATGTTCGACCTCATGTACAACCACATCGCCGCCGTCAGCACCATCCTCCCGGCCTACTTTGACACGTACGGCCGCGCCGAGCCGGTCGGACCGAGCCATATCCCGACCTCGTACCTCGCGGGCCACCCCGAGGAGGACTATTTCACGCTCCTCAAGAAGGATGAGGCGGCGCTCAAGAGCTTCATGCTTGCCATGGGCGTGAGCACAGCGCGTGTTCCGGTCACGGGGGTCCATCTGAATGGGAAGATGGAGTCGATGTGCCGGATTGCAAGGGAGAAGCGGAAGGAGGTGGTGTGGGTGGATGTGGGCGGTGGTGATGGACATACGGTTCGGGAGTTTCTGAGGGCGTATGGTGGGGTGGGATTCAAGGCGGAGCAGTGTGTGGTGCAGGATCTGGAGGAGGTGGTGGTGGCGGGCCAGGCCAAGGTTGAGCAGGAGAAGGGCAAGGATGGGGAGCTGAAGGGGGTGCGGTGGATGGCGCTGGACTTTTTGCGCGGGGTGCCTGTCAAGGGTGAGTACTTCCCTCGCCTTCCGTCCCCACATTCAGAACAAAAGAAATATGGCAAGAAAGAAGAAGGAAGGACTGACAAATGATTGAACAGGCGCCCTCGTATACTACCTCCGCCACATCCTGCGCGACTACTCGGACCCCGTCGCGACCACCATCCTGCGCAACATCGCTCACGCCCTGACCGACCCTGACGCACGCGTGCTCATCGCCGAGCAGCTCAACCCGGACCAGATCAACACCACCGCCGCTGCGTCGTCGTCAGCGTCATCCAACAACAACGGTGCGCCACTGCCGCTGTACGCAGCCTTCAAGGACTACTCGATGCTATCCGTCGGTGGCAAGGAACGCTCGCTGGCGCAGTTTGCGGCGGTTGCCGACGCCGCGGGCCTTCGCGTGTCGGGTGTGTATCGCGACGAGACGACGGCGCATGCGGTTGTCGAGTTGGCGCTCAAGGTTGAGGAGGGCGACGAGAAGTTTGCGGTTTGAGTTTCGAGTTCTGATCCTTGTTTGTGGATCGGCTGTGTGGGATGAAGGCAGGAGTGAAGTGCTCTTTTAGCGATAGATCTCTCGCGACATACTGATGGCAAGATGACTGGGATAGTTGGGAGTTGGTGGGGTTTCTTTGTTTTCCGCGCAGTATTTAGACGAGGCTCTTGTTTTTTCTCTTCGTTTTTCCACTTGGAAAGAGGCCATAGGATCGCAATGTCACTCGGGAAGCATTCACTTTAAGCATGAGATTATGAGGAACCAGATTGAAGTAAACAATATCAATGCATCAATTTATATACGTCGAAGACAAGAAGGAAAAGCCCATCATGCATCATCACAAAACTATGTACAGACAAAGCATGCTGAACTATGCAGCAAATCCTCTACCACCATCGTCTTCCCCTCAGTCTCCCCTTCCAGGCGGAGCGCTTAGAGGCACTGGCTGTACCAGTCGTTGATCTTGTTGCAGGTGGAGCCGCTGGCGCAGACGGTGCAGCCAGTGTAGCCGTTGCCGCCGCACTGAGCCCACTTCTGGGAGGTGCAGCCGGTCGGGCCAGTGCCAGCCGAGGTCGAGGTCGAGGTGGAAGAGACGCTGGTGGGGCCAGCGGTGGCGCTCGAGCTGCTGGAGCTGCCGCCGCCCTCGGTGGTACCGGCGAGGGTGGAGCCAATGGGGCCGAACTTGATGTTGGAGAAGACAACGTTGGAGTTGGGGACCTGGGCCTCGACCTCGGAGGGGACACCCGAGGTGGTAGGGCAGGCACCGCGCTCAGCGCCGGGGACGCCAGCCTTGTCGACCGGGTAGGTCGAGTCGAGCCAGAGCATGTTGGCGGCATGGTCGTCCCAGACGGACATGACGAGGACCATGGCGCTCATGTCCTTGCCCATCTGGGCCATGGCACCCTTCTTCTGGAAGTCGGTCGGGTCGCCGAAGGCGGCCTTCTGGGCGTCGCAGTAGGCGTCGGTGATGCTGTTGCCCGGGACACCAGCGATCGTGGACTCGGAGTTGGGGATGACGACGCCGTTCTGGGCGTAGAAGCGCTTGATCTCGGAGAGCTCACCAGCCGAGTTCTTGAAGAACTGGGTGACAACGGTGATCTTCTTGGTGGTGTCGACGGTCATGCCCTTGCCGTAGAAGGTCTTGTTGCCCTGGCGGTACGAGTTGAAGTCGCATCCATCGGGGTCGCACACGCCGCCGTAGCGGTCAGTGCTGTAGGTGCCACCGCACGCGTTGCCCTCGCAGCGGTTCTGGCCAAGGACAGTGCAAGGGTGAGGAGTGAAGGCAGTAGCCATGTTGTTGGCCTCCCAGATGTCCATCTCCGAGCAGCACGAGCCGTACTTGCCAGCACCGGCGTTGGCATCGTTGGTGGAGCTAGCCCAGTTCTCGCTGTTGGCCTCGCCGTTGATGAACTTGATGTCACGCGGGCACTGAGCATCGCAGTAACCGGTACCGTACTTGGCACCAGCCTTGTTGCCGGAGTACTTGGCCAGACCACCATCCTGATCCATGGACACGAAGTACAGGGCACCGTTGAGGCCGCAGCCAAGGTTGGAGACATCGACGTCAAAGGTGAACTCGTTGCCGAGGAGGCTGAACACTGTCGAAACCGGTTAGTAGCTGTCTTTTCGTTGCCGGAAGCAAAGGGACTTACTCTGGTACTTGGTGTCCGACTCCATCAGGTATGTGCGGGAACCGATGTTGGTCGAGTAGGCACCCTTGGTGACGAACTTGAGGTTCAAGGAATTGCCGCTGGTGGTGATGCCATAGGTGCTGGAATACTCGGCACCGTCAATGCAGCACTTCTCGGCGCAGGTCTTGCCGTCAGTGCAGACGGTGGTATCCCACTTGTTGCCCGAGTAGCAGTTGGTCGCGCTCGAGACCTGGTGAGTCCAGCGCCAGTTGGAGTCGATGGTGACGGAACCGGCGACGTTGGTGCAGCCCGAGGCCGTGCACTTGGACCAGCTTAGGGAGGGGTGAGTCTCGGTGGTGAGCGAGCACACCTGCTGGGCGGAGGCGCCAGCCACGAGGGCGGCGAGGGCGGCGAACTTGGCGGCGAACATGGTGATGGTGTGGAAGGAGTGGCTTTGTCTCGTGGGGTAGACAATTGCGTGATTGATGATGAGGGTGATGGGATCAAAACTCTCTGACCAACGTCGGGAAAAGTCGAGTTATATAGATGGTCGTCGGCCCCAGGACGCCATCCTCGTCCGTTGCCCCCTCGCCAAACTCGACTCCATGGGCCAGCAGCACCCGACGGCTCAACCGGAACGCAGCCCACCGAACATTCACACTCAGCCTGGCCGTGTCGCCACCAAGGGAGGCCGCAGCGTCCGTCGAGACGGCTCACGGCCCGTCGACGCTCGAGCAGAGTCTCGCGTCTGGTCCACCGGCATGGGCCGATTCGGCGTAGTGTCCTGTCCGGGCTGGGAACGGTGCGAGAGCCAAGATGAGAAGGGGCAGCGGTCGCATGGCAAAGTCATGTCGCTTGTTACTGGTGAGGCGCCGGCGTGGGGTGGTGCAGGTGGAACGGGCGAGAGTCACGATGCGGCGAGACGCCCAAACCGTCGACTGTGACCGGGGCTCCGGGCAGTGATGTCGCATCGTGGCTTGGTGGTGGAGGTCGGGTTGGGCACGGACTGAGGCATCGCGGAGCCGAGCGATGGAATTGATTAAGGTTGCCGAAGGGTCGACAGGGGTAACTGCCGCTCATTGGAGGGGTTCGACGTCCTGGCGCGGAAGCGGGGGGGTCCTCACGGAGGGCATCCGCCGAGTACGACTTTGGTATCGAGCTGTCTGGGGCGAGTGATGGGGTCACTCAGAGCGGGCGTGGCGGACGGCTTGCGGGTCTCGGGACTTTGTTGTCGACGGTCCTGTGGTCCTACGCAGATGCGCACCGAAGTGCGGCACGCGGTTCGCAGTCCCGGCCACGCGCCCCCAAGCTCAACACGGCATGGCTTCGTTGACCTGCATCTCACAGCCGATTCCTGGGGGAGCCGCATCAGCCAGGAGGGAGGTCGAACCCCAGGTTTCCCCACAGGTGAAACGGCCTGGTTCACCCCGCATTTCCCAAGGCGCCGGAATCCCGATTCCGATTTGCCTCGGTGACCTGGCGACGGTCAGCATTGGGTTTGCCCAGCTCAGCCCAGCAACGTGAACCCGGATTCTGGAATCTTGAGTCGGGAGATCGGCCGCCCAGTACCCAATCTCAGGCGGGTTCACCCACACTGACAGTGTCAATCATTGCCAAAATACGTGCCGTCTGTTCTAGACCTGCGGCTTGAGAAGATCAAATTGCAACCCACGCGTCTGGGGCTTGAGTAAAACCCGGAATGCGGTTGTTTTGCAATTTACCGGTACATTGCGGCGGCATGCTTTGTTCCAAGTCGCGAACGCTTGTGGTTGGTGAGGGGAAAACCAGGATCCCGTCCCAAAGTGGTCAGGCACACCCGCGACCTCGAGTTCTCCGCTCCAAATGCGGTTAGCGCAAGATCCACAACCCGCAACGAATGAGCCTAATTGTTCGCGGCACCTTCCCTTTCCTCTCCGGGTCAAGTCCGGACTGGGCTGATGGGCTCACAAACCGCTTTGGCCACGGCAGGCGTTCCCGGTTAGCTTCCACGAGCCTTCCATCACCTCCTGCAATTTCCGAGTCCCGGTCGGGCTGTTGGGCTCGATGGGAGTCTGTCGAGATCGAAATCAGATGGTCAACTCAACAAATCGATGTCCTCACTGTATCCCCTGTCGTATTCGTCCACATTTCCAGATTATTCGTATCATATCGACCTTTGGTGGTAAAAGACACGGCTGGGGTATGAATGTCTTCGCTGGCACCTACACAGTAGTTTAGAGATACCTCCACCTGTGGGCGTCTTCCGCTGCTGACTGCTCGTAAGAGACGCAGTGGCTGGGAGGTTCGAGAACCAAAACAAAGGCTCGAAAACGGCCATGTGATGCGAGAGACTCCATCGTCTCAGATCCGCTCAGCGGCCAGCCCAGCGCCAATGGGTGGGTCAAGTGGGCCTAGATCCGGATCGTGAGGCCGCGGTGGAACTCCTTTCCAGCGGGCCACGGAAGACTATCCTGCATACAAGCGCCCCCAAGGCACGACGGGACGGGTATCCGCGAGCCTCTTCCACTCTGCACAATAAGCGGACCGACTGGAAAGTGGGAGGACGTTGTCATGTCAACTCGAGTTCCTCCGCTCCAAATCAACTTAGGTTGAGAGCTATTAATGATCGGGGGGGGGGATCAAGGGAGTGGGATTCACAGTAAGCACCTGTCCGTCCAAATACGTGAAAACGGCTTTGAATTGCATCGATGGGGGTGGGAATCGAGCTGCTATTCTTGGAATGCGTCAGCCAAGTCCTGACGACGGCCCAACCCGTCCAAGAGTCGAGTCCAAGAGTCGAGTCCAAGAGTCGAGTCCAAGAGTCCAGACACCAAGATCGACAAGACAGAGCTCCATCGACCCGCGACCCGAGTGATTGGTACTACCAGTGCCAGCTAGCCCCTTTGTGGAAAAGACTCTCTTGTGTTCAACATCTACACTCTTTCGCGTTCCATGCGCGGTCCGAAACTAATCTAGACAAATCGAACCATTGAGCAAGTTTTGACGAAAAGCTTCCCGTGCTGAATCTTGCTCACATTGAATTCCGTTCCTCATACGAAGTACGCCTGAGCACCCGGACTTGCCTAGCGAGAGAGTCCGGATCGGACATGACCGAGGCCTGATCTGGCCAGCCAGCAAGGCTGACCGTTCCGAGTTCCGGTGTGTTACCCACTGCAAGGCTTCCTGGCCCGGCATGCATGCCCGAGACAGATGCATGATTCGTACAATTGAGCACGGCGCACCAGTCCAAAGTGGACCAACGGGAGCTGTAACCCTCATCCCGAAGGGGCCGCGGCGCAGGTTTTCCAAGTACCAAAAGGGGGATGGGCCTCTACAGTCCTTGCCTGGTCCATCACGTGCCATGAACTGACCTACTTGAGGCCAAGGTCCGCAATGTTAGGAAACAGGTCTTTTGGATAAAATCATAATTCAATACTCAAGCATATGAAGCTGGGGACATGAGAACTACGTAGTAGGACCTCCTGAACGAGGTGACGTGATACTGTATAATGCTTGGTACATTATCAAGATTTGCTTAAGATTGGACCTCGGCGAAAGATCCTTCTGACAGGAAAGCGGCATTTATGTTCAGATAACAATCTCCGGACACTATACTAGGTGTCAAACATAAGGGACTCACCCTTGAGCTTACTTCCACCAGAGACCCATAGCACGGCAGTACTGGTGCCAAAGAGGCTGCTAGCTTAAGAGGGTTGCAATCTTGAACTGATACAGAGTTGACTGTTGCTAGGGCTACCCTGATTGACTAAACCGGGCACTCTGTAGAAGTGAAAGAATGGTGCCTCAGTTCGGTAAACTTGAAGTCTGGAAACCCAACCTCGGAATAAACTTGACTCGAGGATGTGATGACCAAGATAACCAAGATACCATACAACTACATAGACACGTGGTTAGAGGTAGGGTGGTGGGAATAAAAGGAAACAAAACAGCAAGTGGTTACGAAAAAGACGCAATGACACGACTCACGTCCCTTCTCAAAACACTAAGCAAGATACCGAATTTTGTACGTATTACTTCTCGATATCTAGAAAAGGAATCCAGTTTGGTACTGTAGTCAAGAATATCGATGTCCAGCGACATACAAGCCTGGTATTCACATGTCACAAATATAAGGTGCAATTGCTTTCTGGCGGTTGCGTATTCGGTTATGCGGTAACACGGCTTCGGCGGGTTACATGCCCTTTCTTTATAACCCTTGAGCACTTTGACTTCAAGTATGCAGTACCAAGCTGTCTATCAAGAAACTGTGCTAAATTCAGTTGCCAAACCACTACCTAGATCTAGATAGTTACTCAGAATCGCAACCCTGCCTGCTGTTAAGGGGGATGGTATTGTACAATACATCGGTCAGTTGCCGAGGCCGGAAATGTGGGCATGGATCAAGTCTCTGGCGGCGAGCGCGTCCTCGAGGCTGTCATGGCCCTTTGTGCCCACCTGAATGGCCCGCCCTAGTCGTTTCATGGCGAGAGCCTTGAGCGACATGCCATCGGGGTGGTGTTTGTCTCGTTTTTGCTTATTCTTATCCGGCCCGCCTTCTTTGTCAGCGGGCTTGTCCCCTTTCTTGGGTGTGTCCCCTTCCTTGGGCTTGTCTCCTTCCTCGGGCTTATCCCCCTCCATCTTCTTCTTCTCTTGCTCTGCTTTCAACTTGGCCTCCTTACGAAGAGCCGACTCGGTAATGAAAGAGTCGACAACCCGATGGTGGATCCATCGGAGCGAAGCCAGGTCATTCTGGGCTCCGTGTCCTACGACGATCGTTGAGGGCCCCACGTATCGAAAGACGGCCGCTCGAGCGGCATCCCTGCCGGGGATACACTGGCGCTGCCGGCGCGATCTCTCCATGTCTCTTCTCGTGACGCCGGACCATCGCGTGTTGAAATGCATCATGGCGACATCCGGGTAGACTAAGCTGTCGATGAGTGTCTCGCCGGAGAAATAGTCGATGACGGTAAGCCTGATCAACTCGGAATCGCCGTCGAAGGCGGTTCCCATCTCGCAGTCAATGGCGACCGCCAGGCGATGGGTGGGCTGAATTCTCGAAGCGGTGCCGTGGAACTGCCAGCGTCGGGCCAAGAATGCGAGGTCCTGGTCGTCTGGTGCGTCGTGCTCCTCCTTGCCCGTGCAAGGGGCCTCAGTGACATGCTTGCCGCAGCAGGTCCAGTGCTGTAAAAGGACATGTCAGTTGCGCGTTGTGGTCATTCCTGGACTAGCGACGGTGCGACATACCTTGGAGATCACCCCGCCAGGGTGAAATTTACAGGGCATTGGCTTCGGTTTCGGGCGCGCGTCGCCAGCGTTTCCCAGGATTACAGTTTCAGGCGCTTGAGAATTGCTTCCCGCAACTTGCGGCTGCTGAGACTCGGCGAGTTGAGGTTTCTGTTGCCGATCTCGGTTCCGGCGGTTAGGCCAGGGCCGGGGAACCTTATTGACTGCGCAGCTTGTCAGCAGTATGTCGAATTTATCATCTAGTAGACCGCGACTCACTTCGGACACCGCACGTTACGCATCGTTTCTTATGCTCGAGTTCGTTATTGGTGAGTTCCTCGACGACATAACCAGCGCGCTTCAGGACCTCGAGCGACGGAACCAGGTTGTTCAACTGTTGGAAACTCTCCGGGTTAAGCGCAAGGGCCGCCGTGGCTTGCTCCAGTGCAGAGACGGCGTCTTGAGCCATGGGTGCTGCTTTTCTGGTTTCGATGGAGACGTCCTTGTACGATGGTGGAAAGTTAAGGAGAGTTAAGGCGAGGGTCGAGAAGTGGTTGCGCCCGCCTTCAGATGAAGACAAGGCTCTGGCCCATGGGCGGCTGCCTAAGTCCTGTTTGCCTAAAGGCCCAACAACTTGGCCCAACAGTTACACGGCAGCTACACGTGATTTGGTCGTTGGATGGCTCAACTCCAAAGCTTGCTGCTGCAATCGTCAGCTAGGGAGACGAGGGAAGTTTACAGCATAATAAGCGGCCGCCGCACTTTCCCATGCGACTGGTCACCTCTGCACTTAACACGGACATTTCTCGCCAAGTTACTATGTCCTACTTTAAGGAGAGCTAGAGCAATGCTGGATATTCAAGCAATCCAAACGGAAAAAAAAATAAAAGAAGAAAAAATAAAACTGAAAGGAAAACAAGGACATACACGAGCTGTCGCAAGATTTGGATCGTAACAACAGGCGCATGTAAGTATCTTCAGACCTCGACCCCTAAAGCCTTCATAATCTTTCTCATCCCCTGTTCCTCGCCCTCTATACTACCATACTTTTATCCCGATCAACCCAGCCCATCGTATTCCCCCCGCCAAAGTCAAGCACAACCGCATCACCATCCTCGTCGATGAGCACATTGTCCGTCTTGACATCGCGCCAGAGGATACCCAGGCTATGCAATCCCGCCACAGTCAATCGGATTTGCGCTGCCCATTTTTGCCGGAGGGACACAGTCGCGTCGCTTGGGGCGATAGTGCCTGCGTCGACGCCAGCCAGCAGAGTCCGGAGATTGTGGTGCTTGTGGGGGATGTGGGCGAGCAGGATGCCGATTATGGCTCCCTGGTGGGATTGTACAATTCCTATGGCAAAATGTTTTATTAGCCCAACGCATATACTAGACGATGAGAATGGCTGTAAGCCCACTGCAAAGGCTAGAATGGAGACCACTGACCTTTCAACTCCGGCACCCTCATCTCCCCCTTTCCCCCAGCTGCTTTGATCTTGAGATACGCCTCAAGTTCGTCGGCAATCGCATGCCTAAAGACATGGATAGAGCATTTACAAACCATATCTTCCCCATCCGCCATCACTCTCCAGACAAAACACTGCAGCCGACTGACCAATACGACCTGCGATGCCCGAACAACCGGGATATCAGTCGTCTCCAGATCAAGCCCCATTTCACGCAGCTTCCCCGCAGGGACCGGGGGATGGCGTTCAGGAATCCCCTCATACCCCTCCAGCGTGCGACACATCAACTTCCCACCCTCGGTGAATACCTGCAGTGTGTAAGTCTGCGGGTAGAGGTGTTCCTGCAACGTCTGAGCCGCTAGGCTCGGGTTCGTCGTCGGCGGCGCCAAGCGCTGCATGGTAGGCAGACACGCATCAACAGTCATGTCAGCGAGCCGGTTCTCGAGGCGCTCGCTTGCTTTGTCCCGTGCTTCCTCGTCTAACTGGGCAGGGTCGTCGGCGCTCCATGCGAGATCGCTCAGCTCAGTTAGGATTTTGCCTTCGAGAGAGTCCTCAAATTTGTAGTCTGACGGGACGAGGGCGTCGCCGCCGGCCTCGATCCTCGGGGCTGGCTGCCACGACGGAGAACCGGACGCCGTTGAATTGGAAGGTGAACACGACCGAGCTGATAAAACCGTCGCCCATGGGCCGAGCTCCAGTGAGTCGAGGGCGGGGGTCTTCTGGGCTTGTCATGGCCGCGTGTTGTTAGCCGCGTGTTGTCTGTTGAAGGCAGGGGGTCTGGGAAATGTTCAAAGACAAGTGAGGACTGCGAGGGAGATTCACAGGAATGGTATGCCTTGAGCCTTGCCTCGAGAGTTACCAACGGCTGTTGGTGCAGGCCCACACAATCGGGCGGCATGATTGGCCCAACCAAACCTGAAACCCTTCATCGAGCAGCATGAACACGGTCGTGGATCCGGCCCGAAAGGCATAGTATTCTCACCTATATGGTGTACCTACGGTGTCCCTACCAACTAGTCCCCCACATATAACTAGATAGGCGTATAATACGCAAAGCTTACAAAAACATTTAACAAACCATCACCAACCAACCGACAGCCAAGCCAAGCCAAGCCAGTCCTTTCTTTTCCGCAACGCCGGCGCCTTCCTTCCCCTTCTTCACCCACTCATCCTCCCTAAACCATCTCCAACCTCCTGAATTATACCCCAACACTAAACAAGCAAAGAGCCAAACCACACCCTTAGTCCCAACGCCTCAGCTCAATACTTGTAGCTCTTCTTCTGAACAGACGACGGCTCGCGCGAGATGCGGCGCGACCTGCGGGGCGTGGTAGCCACGGACGCGTCGGTAGAACCCCTGTGCTTGGCGCCGGCCTTGCCGTCCACCTAGAACGGCCGGGCATCGTTGGCATGCAGATGCTTAGTCCACCGGGGGAGTTTGCGGTCGCGCTCGTACATGAAGCCGCAGTTGTTGCAGAGAGACTGTGGAGAAGTGTTAGTATTTGATGTGTATGACGCAGCAAAAAGGGTATGAGAGGAAATACTCACCCTCGGCCCGTACGGCCCGTCCCTGACCGCCCAGACACTGGTCCCCCAGACCCTACAGTGGGAGCAGCGCCAGTTGGGACGCTCGGCCTCGTTCAACGAACCACCGCCGCCATAGCCCTCGCCAGCTGGGGTACCCCGTCCGCCACCACCGGGCGTGCCGGACCTCCCGCCACCAGGAGACAGACTGCGGAACCGCTTCTTCTTCTTGCTGCGCTCGCCGCGGCCCATGCGCTCCTCCTCCTGCTCGATTAAACCGCTAAAGGCAAACCCGACCGGCACGCCGCCGGCCATACCCGTGTTGCTGCTGAAGCGGGCTGTCTCGCGGCGCAGGCGGCGGATCTGGCGCTCGCGGTCACCCTCGCGCTTCTCAATCTCCTCGCGGCTGAGCGTCTCCATCTTGGGCTCCCAGTCGTCGGCCAGGTGCTCCGGGTCGTAGCGCCAGCCGGCGCCGTCGCCACGCGCCGTGACGGCCGCGTCGTTGGGGAACTCGGCCGCGCCGCCGACTGAAGATGACGCGCCCCAGCCCGCCACCAGCCCGCCGGACTCGCACGCTTCCTTCTTCAGCTTCAGCACGGCCTCGTAGATGGCGTGCGTCATGGCCGGCACCCACTCGCCGTGCAGGCCCAAGTCGGCGCACGTCTGCTTGGCAAACATCTCAGCGGTGCCAGGCGGGTGCAGGAGCGACCACTCAAACTTGTCCGTGTAGATCTGCGAGGAGAGGTTGATGTTGAGATTGATGATGCAGCGGTATGTGTCGTCGGCACTCAAGTCGTCGTCGGCTTCAGGCGGGACGGGCGTCGCTGCTGCGGATACGTTCCCTTGGGTTGTGTGCACCACGGAGGGTGCGGCCGGGACGCCGAGTTTTGGAGTCGACGCAATGTTGCTGCCGCCCATGGGCGTGTCGGGTCTGCTTGGTGCCGTGTTCGGCCCCGGGGTGGGCGCATCGCGCGGGGTGGGAGCAGTCGCGCGGCTCGCATGTGAGTGGAAGAGCGGGTGGAGGGCAACACCGGCATATTCCTCGAGCTGGGTTCGTATTTGCTTGCTGATTTCGGCAATGGTTGACGCCCGGTTGGGGAGGTCGAGGTCTTGAACAAGCTGAGTAGCGAACTGGTCGGTTGTGATCAGGGTCTCGTGCAGGTTCCATAGAAAGGTATCGCGGAGACGGTATGGCACTGTTGGTTCTTGGGGCTTGTAGAAGGGATGGGTCGGGTCGACGGGCCCGGGGGCTGGTAAAGGAGGCTGCGGGGTGAAGGCAGGAATGTCGAGGTCGATTCGGATGGGAATCAAGGTGAGCGGCAGGCATGCCTGGGCGTAGTTTTGGGTGTCGGACCGGTTCGGGCGCATCTTGCCCATCCAATCCCGCCAATTGCCCTGCATCTGGACGGGTTCCAGCGTGTCCTTGCCGACCTTTTCGCTGGGGTCGACTTTGGCGGCGCTGTCGTCGCGGCGCAAACTCCGCAGGCCCGTCGGGCGGCGACGGTTGTCGTCATCGTCATCATCGTAGTCGTCGTAGCCATCCTCGGCGTAGTTTATGATGGTGGTGCCCCGCTTGGTTGTGCGGGCGAGCGGGTTCGAAGGTGCGGCACCCGGGAGGACGGGCTGCAGAAGGGCATTGTTGTATGTGCGCAGTCTCGGCGCATACGACGATAATATCGCCTGTTGCGATTCGGATCGGACCGCCATTGTGGAGTTCGATATGGTTGTCGCAGTGCACCGCTATCTCATGTCGGTCGGACCGGGGCACCTGGAGCGCGCCGAATCGAGCGAGGGTCGATGCACGTCGAGAGCGGACCCGCGGGGCCAATGGACGACGAGATCAAGGGATGAAAGAGAGTTGATGACGGAACCGGAAGAGGCAGAGCGCAAAAAGCAAATTCCAGGTCGGGAATCTTCACAGCCTCGATTTGGATAGTTTTGCTTGCTTTGCGATGGTTGAGGCAACGGCACGCTCCTGCACTCGAGGGCAGTCAAAACGCGACGCATCTCGATGTGGGTCGCTGTGGGGCGTGTGCAAGAACAGCTTAGCGCGAGAACAAGGTTCTCTGGGGATGTTATGTAAGCCATCGCAAAGATCAGACCCGGGCCAGGCCCACTTTGAACTTCACCTCGTTCTCTCAAGCTTCGGATTGACAGTTACTTAGGAGGTTCAACGACCCGCAGCTGCGTTGTTTCAGTATGGAAAAAATGCGAGAGTAATCGCCATCACGATCTAAAATGTGGACGGATCATTCAAGCTCAGAGCTGAGATGTTCTCTTTCCACCCGGTATAACCAACGTGGTGGGAACCTGCGTTAAGGTCAGGACAGGGCTCAGGACCGCCGTACGCAGAGAGGAAAAGCCATAACTTTTTTGGCCAGGATCTCGAGGTCAACAGCACCTCTTGGATTTCCGTTCCCGCCAGTGTTATGCCCATCAAAGCTGGGATTATTTCTATCTCACACATATCTGCGTAGGCCGTCACACATAGACGAGAGGAACGACCTCCTTCTGGCTGCTCTCCTCCTGCCAACTCCCGTCGTTTCTCTCCCGCGCTACCTTACATGCGGACTTTGCGGTGCTTGGCATTTGTTTGATCTCTCATAGGCGGCCACGCACAGTAATCTAGCCTCAAGATCCAAGTCAAGTATTGAAGGCAAGACTCGTACTTATCAAGCCGCCCTGGTTCTTTCCTTCCCGGTGATCGAATCTCCTTTGTTCTCTTCTGGGTCTCTAGCCACCAGCTGACCGTTAGTAAAGAACCCGTATCATTCCTACTTTCCTTGAAAATTCGCAGGCTTGCTCAACTTTCTGGCAGGGGCTCCCGGGGGTATAAAGCACACCCCTATCGCCTTCTTCGCTCTCTTCCTCTTTCTTCCTCGAACTATCACTTCCTTACTTCTATTCCTCACTCTTTTATCAGAGAATCCTCCCAGGATCTTTATATTATCCGCATTCACTTGGAATCCACTAGCAATCAGTTCACTCATCACACGCCTCAAGTTGATATCGCCGAGGCCAGGTCTTCACATTCACAATAACAACTACACAATTCGCAGCAACCATGAGTCCTGGTGAGTCCCTCTCCCAGGTCAACGGGAGCGACGTGCGCGGCTGGCTGGAAGAGGCCATCTCGACCGCAAACGCCGCACTGCTGGTCAGCCCCGAAACGGCCGAAAACAAAGCACAAGATCCAGCCGGGAAGGACCACACACGCAAGCTAGTCACAGTCCGCCGCATCTCGACACTGGTGCGCATCAACAAGACGCGCCAGGTTGCAGTCATCGACGGCTGGAAGGTGGTTGTTGAGAAATCCAGGGGCTTTGTCGAAGGCAATCTAGTCGTCTTCTTTGAGGTGGACTCGTTTCTTCCGGCGCGCTCTCGGTTCGAATCGCTGTTTTCCGAGGTCGGGCCACTGGTCAGCTTCGATGACGAAGAGGGTTACCGTGTGGGGACATCGACCTGGACCGACTGGAGGAACAGCAAGATCGCCTCGCAAGGGCACGTCTATCACCTCCGCGACTTTCCCAACATTGAGAAGGAAGTACGGAGACTCCGGTTGGAGCGGAGCCGCACGCACAATGATGACATGTTCACCGAGTTTATCCGCGGGGTCGACTTTGCTGACATGCTCGGGGTAAAGAAGTGGGTGTACGTCGATGAGGACCGAAACGGCAGCACCGGCGGTACCAAGGACAATGGCAGCACAAGCACCAGCATGGACAATGACAATAACGACATCCCCACCGCCAACACCAAGCCCCCTTCCTTCATCCGCAAAACCGACACCGAACGGGTCCAGAACTGCCCCAACCTGTTCATCAAGCGCAAATACCGGCACTACATCTTCCAAGAATCCGTCAAAATGGACGGCGCCAGCACCGCAATCTACTTTATCCACCACTCCTCCCCACACTTCCCCTCTCTTCCTCCCTTACCCGGCCCCTCCGCCGCCCCAACTAACCCCCCATCCTTCCTACCCTACGCCGTCCACCCGATCGGCCGTCTCGGCGTCTGCTCCCGCAACCAAGACCTCCTCCCCCACCTGCTCCCCTCCAACCACTCCAACCCCAACGCCGCCCAGCAATCCCTCTACTGGCGCACCGCCCTCGCTGCAAACCTGCACAAAACCCTCCCCGCCCTCGGCCACTCCCTCGCCGTCCAAGCCGAACTCGTCGGTTCCTCAATCCGCGGCAACCCCTACTCGTACGCCCCCGACCAGCACGAGCTCTTCATCTTTTCGGTATTTGACATCGACGCGGGCAAGCGCTGGCACCCGCGCAAAGTGGAAGCGTTTGCGTGCGAGGTCGGGATGAAGCATGTGCCTGTGGTGGGGTATCATACCGTGGTGTCGGTGGCGAGGGATCATCAGGGGTTGATGGATCGTGCGGAGACAGGGTTAACCGGGACTGGGGGAAGGGGGGAGGAAGGGAGGGTGTGGAAGAATTGTGTGGATGGGCGGTGGTTTAAGGTGTTGAGCACGAGGTGGATTTTGGAGAAGGGGGATGAGGCGCTTGCAGCGGCTCAGGTTACTGGTACTGCTGCTACTGCGGCGGCGGCGGGGGTGGTGGGGGGTAGTGCCCGTGGGAAGGGGGGGAAGAAGGGGCGGAAGGTGAGGGAGATGGTGGAGAGGGAGAGGGTTGCAGAAGAGATGAGGGCAAAGGAAGAGCGAAGGAGGTCTGAGGAGGAGCGGAAAAAGGCTGGGGAGAGGGAGAAGAAAGCTGAGGCGGCGAGGAAGAGGGCGGAGGAGGAGAGGAGGGTTATGGAGGAGCGAAGGGCCGAGGAGGAGAGAAGGGCCGAGGAGGAGAGGAAGGCTGAAGAGGATAGGAGGATCGAGGAGGAGAGAAAGGCTGAGGAAGAGAGGATGGAAATGGAGAGAAGGATTATGGAAGAGCGGAAGGCTGAAGAGGAGAGGAAGAGGATCGAGGAGGAGAGAAGGGCTGAAGAAGAGAGAAAGGCTAAGGAGAGAAGAGTTATGGAAGAGAGAAGGGCCGGGGAAGAGAGAAAGAGGGCCGAGGAGGAGCGAAGAATGAAGGAGCAGAGAGTGATGGAGACGAAGCAAAAGATCGAGGAGAAGACGGCCACGATTGAAGAGATGAAGAGGGAAATCGAAACTAGGTGGGCCTTAATCGAGGAGGAGAAGAAGCTGACTGAGAGAATGGAGGCGGATATGATCAAGATTGAGGAGGAGAAGAGACTTCTTGAGGAGACGGTGAAGGAGCCGACAGACGTCGACCAGGGGATGAAACCCACGAATGTGTGGGGAAACATGAGCGACAAGGACGTGGAGATACTCAAGCAGGTCACTGACGGTTTGAAGTACTGGGTTCGGCAGGTGTTGGACGAATATCTCGAAAACTGCAGGCTTGTGAGTGAGACGCAGGATGAACAGGAAACCGCGGCTATCGGTACTGCCGTCAGCGACATGGGCAGGACCTCTCTGATGCCCTCGGAAGCCGAAGGTGTTGATGATGAGAGCGGTCGGGTGGGTCAGCCTCTCGACGACGACCAAACGACTGACATGACGAAGACGACGGACTCGGATTTCATTAGAGACGATGACGCAGAGACCACGGTTGAAGTTGCTACCGTCACCGGCACAAACGCAATGGACACCATTACGGGCGGGGAGCCTGAGAGCAAGGGCGACCTAAACACCAAGGAGAAGACGCCTAGCAAGAATGTCCGCAAAGGGGCCAAGGACCACGGATTTGGAGTGTCGGCCGAGAAGCGCAAGGAGCTGGAGGAGTGGCTCGGTATCAGCGGGGCGGCCTTTTGAGGGGCACTTCGTCTTAGTTTGGGGATCCAGGGGTAACGGGCCCCTGTCCAGTGGATTGGGGGCTTGGAGCATCAGATCATCACACGATGGATTGCATTTTGGGACTACTTATGCTTTAGATTGCCATTAGTTACGGACTCAGTTTAGACTGATATCACCAATTTCAAACAACTTGATGCGCCATTCCAGTGCATTGAGTGTTAGTGTCTTGTAGAATTGCATTACTATTGAACCAAGACAAAAAAAACCAGTATCATTCGCTTCTTCCCAGCTCAGAATCATTCATTCCCTTCAGATTCCTCCTTGCCGTTCGATACATCGTCGAGAGCAACTTCCACCCACAACGGCACATGGTCACTAACCCCCCTCTCCTGCGGCGTATCCAGGATCCCCGTCCCCAACACCCGCCCAGCATCCCACAACCCTCTTGACACAATCACCATATCGACCCGATCACAACTAGTTCCCCACTCCCTCGTCCGCGGGTAATACGTATACCTCCTCTCGCCGCCATACAGTGCCCGAAACACATCCACCCCGCCAAAGCTCTTCCTACTGCCAGTGACAACCTCCCCATCGCCATCACCCCCCTCCCTCTTCCCATCCGTCACCGTAGCCATATCCTCCCAACCAAAAAACTTTCCCTCAAAATCCGCCCTATTCACACAATGCTCCCCCGGCACCGTCCTCAATCGCGGATACCCATCCAACACCCCCCTCGCCACATTCACGTCCCCCGCCACCACCACCTCAAACCCCCTCCCTTCCAACCCCAAACACTCATCCCTCAGACACGAATGAAACGCTCGTTTGTGATCGTGCCGCGTGCCAATTACCCGACCTGTTTCGGGGCAGCGGTGCGGGGAGGAGGTGCCGTTTACGGCGTAGACGTTTATTAGAGCCAACCGCTTCTGCTTACTTGGGGTATTGCTGGGGGTTAGTTCGACGATACTAACGCGGCCTTCGAGGTCCCAGTGTGCGGGCCGGACGAGGGCGATGTGGGACTGGGCAAAATCTGTGCGGAGGAGGGTGGAGACGCCGTAGAGCTTGCCTTGGAAGGCGCGGGTGTTGGGGTTGTTCCGGTGAGGGAGGACGGTGTGGAGTTGGTAGGTGATGTTCGGAGATGGGGTTGGGGTGGAGGTGAGGGTGTCGGTGGTTGGGTGGTTAAGAGGGGTGTTGAGGGAGGAGAGGAGGGCGGAGAGGGTTTTGGTGTCGTTGGGGTTGATTTTGAGTTCTTGGAGGAAGAGGACGTCGGGCCAGTTGTGGCGGTGGAGGAAGGCGCGCAGTCCGCTTGTTGTGGGCTTGGGGGGTGGTTTGGACTCGGAGGGGTTTGAGGGGGAAAAGAAGGAGGTGATTTTGCGGGATGACGGCGGGAGGAACGGCTCGATTCCGTTAATGTTCCATGAAAAGATGCGTATCGACCGCGGCAGGGTTGAGCTTATCGTCTTTTTTGGATTCGATTTTGGTGATATCTTCCTGCGCTTCAGCAACGGCGGGCTGATATCGCGGTCCATGGTGAAATTGAACAAGTTGTCTCGAGGTTGTTTGCTATTGGATCTGTTTACGTAGTATTCGTAATCCACTAGTACCGCAAGAGTGTCTTCCCAAGTCGTTAGCGATGACGTCATGCAATTAAGGTTTACGGTCAGCCAACCACTAATAGTTTGATACATTCTGCTGTCCGTAGCTTGAAAGCATGGGAGGACTTGTGCTTGTCAGACCAAGGACTGCACTGGGGTTCGACTCGGTTCCCTTCATGTGGTGCGACATGCTTGGGAGGTCAACAAACAAGGGAGGTGAAACCACGGCGTCTATAGTGTCACATCATATTACCTGGTAGATTCTCATCCAAAATTAACATATTACAGTATCCTAAAGAGCAAGGTAAGGCAGATCTAGGGCCCTCTACCGCCGACCTCGTCCGGCGGAACGATTCCCTCCTGAATCGCCCTCCACAAGGCCGGAAACACGGCGCGCGCATAGTTGCTCTGGCGCGCAAGAATGTAATCGACGTCGATGTCGCGGCCCACAATCTTGGAGGCCCAGCCGTCGATGGCATGGAGCACAAACGTGCTGGAAAAGTCGAGCGCCCAGTCGCCGCCCGCCTTGTTGCTCTCGCGCTGCTTCAGCCACGCCATCACACCCTCGCACGTCCCCCCCGCCTGGCTGATGGTGGCCAGCTGCTGTTTGTCCTGTTCGCTGTCGTCGAATTGGGGATTGTACGGGAGGCTGTCCATCACGGGTAGGAACATGCGCTTCTGGTCTTCGTATTCCCAGCTGGTCGGGTTGAAGGCCTGGGCCTGCAGGATGATCACTTCGGATGGGACTGACGACATTCGGTTCGCGAGGTCGGTGAGGAGTTTGATACTGGCTGTCTCCCACTCGCCATCGAAGAACTCGTGCGCTGCGTGGTAGAAGACGGTCCTGAAGTTGTTGTGCGGGGTCAGTATTACTTCTGCACCGCCAAAACAAAAAAAAAAAAAGGGGGGGGGGGGGGTTGATCGGTCACCCACATCAAACTGCTCTGCGGTACCGACATCATGACTCCGTTGTTGATGTATCCCGTATACAGCAACGTGATACCGGTTTGTTGCCCGACCACGTTTCGAAACCCGCTGTTGCGCAAGGCGGCGATATCCCGCAGCGGTACCGCGTCAGCGTCCAGGTACACGCCACCATGGTCGCGAAGAGCGTCTATCCGGACAAAGTCTGCCCGATGCTGTAGGTTTATGATGTCGACTCCTTTCCTAGTCTTTAGCGGCGCCTTGACGTAGTTAACTGTTAACCCCGGTATCCCGAGGATACGCTTCGTCCAGGCGGTCCCCGAAACTCGGGCTTTGGAAACGACTTCAGGGGCGGCGTCGGTGTGGATGTAGATGCGCTCGGGGCGCCAGAGGATGTGCGCCGAGTAAGCGGACAGAAAGAACTTGAGGCCGAGACGGAGTTCGGCTGGGTCTCTCAAGAGCCAGACATAATGGACCAGATTCGGGATAGACTGGCTTGGCTCGGCACTCGGGTTGGTGACGCCGCCGTCACCACCGCAGACATGATCGGGTATTGAGGCGAAGCGAAAAGTTCGGTAAGAATGGCGATAGCCCCGTATGATGTAGGTGAGGCTCGATGCGATGATGAGGAGCGTCACCAATGCAAACGCTGCGGCTAAGAGCCGAGGCCGGGGGATGCGGAAATGAAGCATTGTGAAGAGGGAAAAGCTGACCTACCGTAGGGCACCTGGGTAGGAGTTGGGGGGCATGATGGGACCTCATGGCAACGCCGAAACTGGCCCAGACTGGATGGGTGCCTGGCGGCAAATCATTGATGGTATACGTCGACGAGTTTGCTGACCCCTGGTTTATATTCGTAATGGAGACAGGTCTAGCGAGTCTTGGCCCAAGCAGACATTTCCAGGCACCTGCCAATTCTGGAAGAACAAGTGGATTAATTCGGTGCTCTTGGCTCTTGGTATACGTTGTTGGTTCTTCGTGATACGTACCGGGGTAGGCAACGACGATCTCTGGTTGGGTACCCTCCCCACGTGCGTGAAGAATATCTGTTTGAAAAGGCCACCATAATCCTCCGAGGCGAGGTAGCTCCACAACCTTGATGACCAGGACCGGAGTATGCTCCGATGTTCATCCCTTTCTTCTTCTTCTCTATTTTTTTTCTTTTCTTTTTTTTTCTGTTTTTCTTTTCCTTTTTAGGTTTGCAAAATACTCGACACTTCCCCCCTTCTTCACCTCGATCACAAACTTGCACTGCACAGTATGTTTTGTTCAGGCTCAGAATCTCGACAAGTATATGTGAAGAACACGGATTCAAAGTGCCTGTATAAATCAACGAGAACGGGTTCCGCTTAACGAGCGTCGAGAATATGAATACTCTCTGCAATGACCTAATTTCCCAACCCAACTATCCACGCCCACGATCAACGACTGAATGCTGGATCTGGCCCAACTCCAGCGCCATGACTTCCATTACACATACCGAATATTCGGCCTCGGCGGCGTCTTCATGCCCTGCCCAATGAAATAATCCACATGATGACTCTGCACATATCCCTTGAGCGTCATCGCATTGCGATACGCCGGGTTATGCGCAAGCGTATACAGCCGGATATCTGTCGGCTGGTCCGTCGTGAAAATCACCAGCTCGTCATACTCCGGGCTGACCAGCATCACCTCCTCGCGCCAGTCGCCCAGAAAATCGCCGTGAAACACTGGGTTCCGCCGGCCCTCCCCGCCCTGCGCACCAAATTTGCTCGTCGTCACCAGCCGCGGCACCTCCTTGGGCGTCGACGGCGCCTTCCAGTTCCACTTCTCAATCTTGCCGTCGTTGTACAGCTCCATGAGGATGTCTCCGTCCCAGAAGAGCCCCAGGTGCGGCCACGGCGCCTGCGTCTCGTTCTTGACCGTCAGCTTGTTGCTCTTCGCATTGCACACGCCCGAAAACGACCACACCTCCATCCCGGGCTGGGACGGGTCGATGTCGCCCACCATGCCGCGGGCGACGTCCGTCTCGGCCTTGGGGTCGCCCATGTGCCGCCAGATAATGCGGCCCGTGGTGGCGTCGTAGTAATACTCGAGCAGCCCGCTCGGGTTGCGCTGCTGCACGCCGTAGCCCTGGAGCCCCTTGCGGTCCGGGTCCATCTTGGCGATGTGGAAGCGGTCGCCGTGCACGACGCCCTCGGGGCCGAGGAGGTAGCGGACTTTGCCATCGGGGTTGAGGGAGAAGCCGATCTCGTGGATCTCGTCCTTACCGTCGCCGTCGACGTCGATGATGCGCGTGTTGTGGCCGTCGGGCGCGTCTTGGTTGCCGCGCTTCCACTTCCATTGCATCTTGAGGGAGCTGCCGTCAAAGTTCCATGCGGCCATCATGAGATTGAAGTCGCCGCTCTTCTGGCGGTTCTTCATGTAGGTGACGAGGGAGGGCTTCTTGCCGTCGAGATAGCCGACGCCGAACCGGGCGGCCAAGGGCCCGTCGCTGATGTAGTCGGTTGGGATCTTGGCGCGGGCACGGAGGGCGCCCGTCTTGCCGTCGAGGATGGCAATGTACTGCTCGTCGTCCTTGTCGTGCTTGAATGTCTTGCCGTCACCAAACGTGACGCCGTTGGCAATCCTCACGGCCACCTCGGCGCGGCCGTCGCTGTCAAAGTCGTAGACGGTCACGCCGTCCCAGTGGCCGAGGTTGTTGGCTGCCGACCCGGGGCTGATGTTGTTCTGCTGCTTGCTGTTGGGGCCCATGTCGATCTTCCACAGGAACGTGCCGTCGCTGCGGTACGCCTCGAGCTGCTGCGGCGACGTCTGCCGGTCCAGCACATAGTCGTACTCGCCGTCGCCGTCCAGGTCGCCCACCCACACAAACTTGACGGGACCGCCTTTGCGGATCGGCACGCGCACGACCGGCTCGGTGGCCTTGTTGGCGGGAAGGGTGAAGGTGCCGCCCACAGCATGCTCCTTGCCGTCGACGACGGGACGGACCGTGTAGGTGTTGTGCTTGCCCAGGTTGGCCGTCTTGTCGACGTAGTTGGTGCCGCCCTTGAGGACTAACTTGTTGAGCTTGACGGGGCTGCCACTGCCCTCGGAGCGGTACAGGTTGAAGGAGATGTCGTCCGGGTCAAGGCCGAGAAGGCGCCAGGACACAAAGACGTCGGTGTTGCTCGAGCGCACGGCGACCACGCCGCGGCCCAGTTTCTCCATGAGCCGCTGGCCGGATGCCAGGGGAGCGAGGCATGCCGTCGCGGCCACCGCCAGGCCAAAGGCCTTGTGGAAGAGTTTCATGGCGAGGCTGCGATCTGGCGGGATCTGGGAGGAACGAAGGGAATCCCGGGTTGGGGTGCAGAAAAAAGAAAGATTGATTTTTGACGGGATGAAGGGTGGATTATATACGAGTTCCTTGTTGGTGTTGTCCTGCCATCTGTAGCCCCATTTCCCCTTAGGGCTTTCGTGACTTCTCCTCTTCAACCATGTCTACCCCGCTGATCCCCATTGTACATCCCAGCTCTGTACCGGTGCGTAGTATTGAAAATGGTCTGGTGTTTCGATCGTGGACGGAATAATCACATCACGACGGGAACATGGTTCCGTTTTTGCTGTTTTGGAGCATGGGGGCCTGGAGTTCCTCAAACTCGGCAAGAATTGTCAAAAAATTGGTAATGACATGGTCCTCAAACTCTATAAACTACCCCGGCGCCCCGGTCTCAATCCACCGGGCCCCGTGTTGAAGCTCTGCGCTTGTCGCGGTCTGTAGAATGAATTAGCAGGCGGCACAGTGGCACACTCCTGGAGCTTGTATACGCTACACTCCATGGTGATGCTCCTTGATTGGTATCTCGAAAAGTGACTCCTCAAAACCAATGTCAAATTACACACTCCCGAGCGTGTCTGCATGGCGTGTGCCTGTGGCCCTAGCCTCTACTTAGTTTCCAAACCCCCAAACATTGGATACTCAGGGGTTTACTAGTAGTACCACTTTGCCGAGAATGGTCATGGCGGCGAGGAGGTATCAGTCTGATCTAATCCGAGATCATAGGACGCTGAAACTTCACCAAACAAGCTTTCTCAGCGAGATTGATTTTACCAGACGGATAGTCAACCCAGGTTCTAGCCGTTGCCTGAACCTGGTCGCCAAGCAATCCCTACCCCGGATTCGGGATTCGGAAACCTCTCACGTGGTTTCTTTGCTGCAAGCCTGTCCCTGGGGCGTTCCTGGAATGCTTGGTTCTGGCATCCGTGGGACTGGGGTACGGGGGTTGATCTTGAAGCGCGGGGTGTCAGTCTCCGCCCCCCAAGTTGAGAAGTTGAGATTTCAGGACCACAACCCTGCTTCGGTTCAAGGTTTCCCGAGACCACACTTGCGCTTGGCCGTCTGGAGAAAGATGCATCATTTACTATGCAAGCGAGCCGCAGCATCCGGCAGTCCTGCCTAATTCGAAATGTACCTTAGCATCAATGGAGGTCCGTATGTCGTTCCACGTCCTCGGCATCCCAGCCGAATCCGATTCATCTCAGCCAAGGCTTCCCCAGACGCTGGGCATTTCCCCGGACATTTCCCCGCAAAATGGATCAGCGCCTGCATATCCCATGGATATGGGTCGTGTAACAGACCAAGACTATTCCCAACACAGCAGGTCGGCAGTCCATTTCTCGGCCTGCGGAGTAAAGGCATCGGGGGACCTTATCAAGTCCACTCCGAAGATCCTGCAATTTGTTTTCGGACATACTTGACATCGTGAGTGCGATCATCACATCCTCTGACCATGGACGTCGTATTCAATACTATCGAACGGGCCGTGGGCGGGTACTATGTACGAAGAGGGCTCGTGGACAGCTTCAACTCGAAGTCTGCGAATCTCTACCCACATAGAACGTACTGCCACCAAGCAGGACTCGGGACTCGGAGGATTGCAAAGCGAAGTAGGTGCGATTCAACCGGCAAAGAAGTGAAAAGAACTAATTAATTACAAGTCACAACTCCCCCCTGTGCTAGCCCGAGTAGGTACCTTACCTAGCAACCAAGCCATGTTGATCTCCGATTCTACTAATAGGACTAAAAAAAAATCAACCATATTAATGCCCTTGAAAGTTGACCAAAAAAAAGCCCTACCTTGAAGCGTTTCGGAAAAAAGTGAAAAGAAAGAAGAAACTCGCAATTTCGGGAACGGGGCCTCTCATGGACACCCTCTTCCTTGATGTAACCGCGACTTCTCAAAGTCCGCCGGCAGGATCATCCTCGACGGCCGTCAGCAATGGCCCGGGATGGCTTTGAGCAGGAATGTTGGGAAAGCCCTAGGGAGGAAGCAAAAATGGGATCTCTGCGGCGGCGGAAATTGCTCTAGCAAGATGGGACTAAGGTATTGCGGAACCAATACTCAACCCCATAAAACCCAACCAACTGGAGACATGTACAGTCTTGAGACAGCGCCACGACATCCGCATCTCGACGGGTTTCCCATTAAGAATGGTAGGAGTTTCGGTAGTACGCGACATATCGTCGTACACAGCATCTCTTGTTCAAGTCTCGCGAGACCCTATGGTATGAGCTCCCATTTATTTCTGCCGAGATGCCTTAATACTACATAAAGAGGGTATGTTCTGAGCATGGTGTAGTTCCACACTTTTGCTAGCCTGCGACACCTTCCTTCAGGTTGCTACACGGACGTTTCAAGTCCCCAAGTTCCACTGTTGCCCATACAACAAAAGATTACGCGGCAGACCCCCTTCACCTTCAGTCAAATCCAACACATGACCCAACATCCGATCCAACCGAGATGTCCCACCAGTAATCCCATAACACACCTCGCCCAAAAAACACATCCCACCACTCCCCAACTAATACACCTGCGCCACCCTCTCCCCCGTCGGAAACGCCACCTCATACTGCAACAACAATTTCACACTCCTCCCTGCATTCAGCACCACATCCCACGACACCTCCCCAGCCTTCCTCAGCCCCGCCGTAGCCTTGCCCCAATCCGCCTCCTCCTTCCCTTCCTTGCCCGGCACCCCCGTTGCCACCGCCCGCCCACCAACCTGCATGCCCGCCGGGTACAGCACATCGACCCGGATCTTCTCATCCTCGCTGACGGGAACCTGATCCAGCACCGTGACACTCACCGGCTTGCCGGCCGTCGCACGGGTGTTCACCAGCGTCACGCTGCGGAGGTACACGGAATTCTCGCCCTTGGAAAACACACCCGTGGTCGAGCGCGTGACGTCGGGCTTGGGGTACGCGACGCGGATGGCCGGGTCGACGCCGAGGGGCACGGCAAACGAGTCGCCGGCGCTGCAGCGCGGTAAGGTGGCGCGCCCCAGGAAGGTGCCGTCGAGGGTGAGGCCCGTGGGGCCCTTGAGGAGGGTGAGCTTGCTCGTGTTGCGCAGGCGGGCCTTGAGGAAGGCGGCGGGCTTGTACTTGGCCACGACGGTGCGGGTGAAGACGACGTTGGCGAACGAGATGCGGGCGACGCGCTGCTTGGAGGCGGTCGAGCTCGGGGCGAGGGTCTTGAGGTGCGGGAGGTCGTAGGTCGCGGTGAGGCCGGTCTCTTCGAAGGACGAGTCTTGGAAGGTGACTTCGGGGGTGGGGTCGAGAATGGTTTGGGTGTCGGCGAGTTCTTCCGAGTCCGAGTCGGTCACGAGGACCCGCAAGTGCTCGCCGCGTTGGGCAACGCTGTCAATGCCGCCGGCTCCGCCCCTGGGAGGCATGTAGGACTCCGATGACACTGCGGGCATTAGGGATGACCTCTTGGACTTTTTGATAAATGACGATTCTGGCGTTGGGTTAGTTAAACAGGTCATTTTAGGGAGGTTCGGGGAGTCTTACGCGGGAGACCTGAAGCGGCGGGAGCAGACCTCGTCTTGGCCGAGGCGACGGCCACCGCTGCATACTGCATCTGCTGCATCTGCATGTCAGATTGTACCGGGTACTGATCCTGCGGCCGCTGCGCCTGAATTTGTTGTTGAGCCTCCGGTCCCTGGCTGACCCCGAACAGGGTCGATCGAGGCTTCTGAACGCCGGTGGCGTTCTGGGCCGCATTCCAGCTCTCCTTCTGGGCTCGCTCCTCCCGACTGTGGGCAATGTCGTGGCCGTCCCATGGGCCGCCCCTGCCGACGATTTTGAGCCGCCACGGCGTGAGAGTCGGGGTATCATCCTGCAAGCCGGAAAAGTTGGCCTGGGATGTGCTGAGGGTGACCTTGCTGTTCGACCACGTCTCCGAAGTCGTGTTGGTCAGCTGTGCGTCGAAGCAGAGCGTGGCTGTGTTGGTCGTCGTCGACAGGGACAGGTCATAGCTCGGGGACCAGAAAGCGGACGAGGTCACGTAAGAGAGCGTCAGGTCGCACGTCGAGCTGGCGGCGTCCTCGCCCTCCTTTTGGACGGCGGGGTCTTTGTTTGCCACAACCTTCACGTCTGTGGCGCTGGCGACCGAATTCCGACGGGACGATCCCGGGGTAAAGACTGTGGCGTCAAGCGCGATGCGGACGCTGTAGCAGGACCGGGGCCAAAAGTTCTCGCGCTCCTTGCGGATGCGAGCTTTTTCCTTTTGCTTCTCCTCGTCGCGTCGCCACTGCTTCTCTCTCAACTTGGCCTTGGCACGCTGGGCCTTGGCCTTGGCCTTTTCCGCCTTTTCTCTCTCCTTATCCTCCAACCTCAGGAGCCGTGTCTCCTCACGCTGCAGCTTGGTGATGTCTTTGGATAGCTCGCGGACGCGCAATGTGCCTTCCATCTGGTCCTTGAAGACCTTCTCGCGCTCCTTGCGGTACGTCTCCACGGTGGCCTCAATATCAACGTTCTCCTTCCGGTTCAGCGAGTTGCCGTGGGCGTCGAGAAACTTTAGCCGGCTTTCAGCGCTGGAGATGATCTCGGTGGCCCGATTCTGCTCGTCATACAAGGCCACCAGCTTCTCGCGCACTGCATCCAGGGCATCATTGGGCTTCTCGTCGCCCTCATCGTCCTCTTCGGACTCATCCTTGTCCGAGTCCGAGTCGGAGTCGGGATAGATGTCCTGAAAGATGTCGCGGTTCGGCAGCAGCTCGACGGTGATGTCGGTGATGATGGCTGCGCCGGTGCCCTCGACCTTGATGGAGTGCTCGTCGACGGTCGGGCTCAGGCCAACGATTACGATTTCGTTGTCGCCGGGCTGCAATATTCAATCAGCTCGGATCTGGCCAAAATGGGAGGGACGGGCCGTACCTTCAAGGCGACATCCTTGATCTCCCGAACGATCTGGGCGCGGGTGGGGAAGAGAGTCACGGAGCGGGTGGGGAGATTGCGGAGGTGGAACTCTTGTTTTTGTGGGGTTTCCATGTTAGGCAAGAGCGCAAAGGTCGGAAGCTGTGGGATGAAGAGCCTTCAGATGATGATGATGATAATGATGGGGGAGCAAAATGAGCAAGGGAATGGACGATGGAAAGGCAGCTCAGTCTTCTTATGTACCAAGGCGGATATGAATGAGCTGACGTTTGAATTGAGTTGGTTGACGATGAGGCAGTGCGAAAGCCCCCGCTATTTGTGCAGTGAGAGACAGCCCAGGGTCAGGGTTTGGGGACAGGGGCAAGCGGCCTCTGATTGCTTTGATTTGCATTGCTCAACTGTGCAAAACCCGGGGCCTTCTTTCTCAGCCTTGATGGCTGCCTTGCGCCATCTTGACCAGAACAAGCTATCCTTGTCTTTTCCATTGGCTGAGTTTGCGCAGAACTATCCTACTTTTTCCAACACGGGCCGGGCAGGCGATGTTGGTGATTTTTGGGATTTCTTCTTGGTTGCACAAAGGACCAACCGAAGTCAAGCACTGCAACCCTAACCCTACTTCTAATCTCTGCCTATGTTCTCGGCTGCGCCCCTGACAACCAGCTGGACAGCGACAGGAAATGTGTGGTGTTTATTGTTCTGATCTACGAATAGGCAACCAATGATAGGTGGAAAGCCCACCAAAATGAAGCTGTGGGTCTGCACAGGCTAGGCGACGGGCCCCAGCAGGGGGGGACAGCCAAATTGGAATCAATTAGGTACTCTTTCGGGCGGATGTGCGGCTGAGGGCGTTGTGCGAGAACCCGTGGACGAGGCGTAAGCCGGGCGTGTCGGTTGCAACGCCAATCGCGGCGGGGATTGTGGCGTTCTCGCTGCCTGGCTGTACGCTGTACTACACGATTGCTGGAGGAAATTGAACGAAGATGACAAGATGCAGGATTATCTGGCGTACATGCCAAATGAGAGGAATGGACACAATGTACTTCCGGGTGTGCGGGTTCTTTGAAAGGTCGCCGGAGGTGAGGAGGATGCTGTTAGAGAGCTTGTTGGATGGGAGGCCGTGGATGGCACTGGGGCGCGAGGACAGGTGATAGTAGTACCTAATATCGTTATCAGAAAAGACCCATTCTGTTGCGGAACACTTCAACACTGGGCTCGCAACCTAAAGCAATTCCCTGTCTTTTTTCTACAAGTGTCCATGCCGGCCCCATCAGTAATTCCGAACATAAATTGCCAACGTAGACCCGAAACCGGCCAGCTCCGCGGGGAACGGAAACTCGGTGTAATCCTTGATCATCTCCTCCACACGAGGAGAGATATTATCGGCTCTGTTCTGGCGCGTTAGCTTGCTGCTGCTCGAGAGATACTTCCACACGAGGCTCTCTTCAAGACTCACTGCTCCGCCCGGCCAACCCAATACCCCTCCCGTGGAATCTCGCGGACTTTGCACCATATTATTATCGCGGGCCTGGCAATGTCGGCCACGACCTGCCGCACAGCTATGTCTGGTGCCTGCGAGAAGACAACCGCGGACTCGTCCACTTCGAGGAAGCCCCGGGGGTGGTTTAGCACCGTCATGCCTAGCTCCCCCAGCACCTCGCGGTCGACGTCCTGGTACACGGGATCCTGCGTGTAACAAGGTACCGTCGTCGTTGGGTCGCGCCGCGCAAAGAAGTCCCTGATACTGAGGACTAGCGCGTGTTCCCTAGCCACATGCTCGGCTCGTTCAAGTTCGACGCTTGAGGGGCGGTGGCAGGCAAATGCGACCACCTTGGCAACGTGCGGGAGCCGCCCGGCATTGGCCAGGCTCTGGAAGGTCGCTATGAGTTCACGGCAGGCGACGCCGGCGTCCCACTTTGCCTTTTCCTGTAGTAGGAGAGCGCGTGTCTCGGGCGCCGGGCGGACGGGGTACTCAAGGACGATCTCACCAGTGACGGGCAGTACCGGGACGGGTTCGATCTTTACGGTCATAGTTAGGAACGCCTCCCTAGGAATGAAGTCCTCGACGTGGATAGAAGAAATCGAGGTTAGGTAGTCTAACGGCCTGAGGTCGACCCTGAGCATGGCGTCCATTAGCACCGAACCGTCTTCTCGTGGAGGCCAACGTGGAGGGACGGGAGTCTTGACGCCGAGCTGGAGGGAGAAGTCTACTGTCTTGCCGTCGATACCCTCTATCGAGAACTCGAGCGTGAGCGGCTCGGTCTGGACGTGGCGCACGCCCGACTCGTCGAACCTCCGGACGAGGTTGCGGATGGCGGCCTTGGTGAAAAGGGGCGTGCCGGAATCGTAGATTGCGTTCATGGGGGCCCAGAGGTCCTGGATCTTGGCTCGGGTCTCAGCCCGCCGCTCCATCTCCTCATCTCCCCCCCATCGTCTATCCTCCTCATCAACTTCTTCGATGACATGGGCGGGGATCGGCAGAGGATAGTATGGCATGGCTTGACTTGGGTTCAGTCAAAGTGATGGGCGAGCAGGAAGAAACTTGAAGCAACCCGAGTGTTGGTTCTTTAACAACCTCTCACCGAAAAACGGGGTAGGTGGTGATGGGCGGTTGCTGTGCTGTACTTGGCCCCCAAACTCTCAGGATCGTTCACTGTGGCGCCAAGGCGCCCTGCCATTGCATGCGGCCAGACCCACACCCCTAGACGGCCACGTATTTCCCCTCCCTTTCCCCTCTCTTTGCCGGGTGTGCATCTTCTTTTACACCACGTCCAATATCACCACTCTCCAGCCATCTGTTCTGCGCTGTGTGTGCCACATTCACCCAGACCCACACTAATCCCTAATAGACCACAATAGAAAAGTCGGCACCGGAAAGCTTCGTCGTATTGCGCGGCCCGGTAAGCAGCACAAAGCCCACCCAGTAATTGCCTAGGTACCTTACCTACCGAGGGATCTACGTACACTTCTAGGTAGGTACCTTACATAACCTATTCGTATATCCTCCAACTCCCTCCGAGAACATGCCCTGACGGAATGCCGAATACCAGCTCCAACACTCTCGACCGAATCGCTTCGGCCAGCAGGGCCCTCTTTCCCCTCGAAACGATCCGCACATTTCACTTCCTCGCCTTGGACCCCGAGGACTTGTATCTGCTGCCATGGTCGAGCATGTCGTAAACCTTACAGCCGCAGTTCCCCCGCCTATTGAAAATGCCCTGTTCCCAGTCCACGGTGTTGCAGGTAGGATAAAACTTGCATGTCACGGACAACTTGTTTGGGGCAGGGTGGCCGCAATCGGTCCACCGATACTCTCTCCACCAGCACATGGTTTGGCTGCCTGTCGAAGTTGCGAACGAGTCAACGATGAGAAGTTGGAAACTGTCAAATTTTAATTAGCAATAGCGGTTGCCGGTGTGTTGCGAGAGCCAAAACACGTACCCGGTGTTTATGGCTCCCTTGCAAGTTGCGGACCTAGGCGTAGTGGCTCAAATTCTTGAGACTTGGTGATGAACGTTTCAGGTGGCTTGTGGTGGTGATGGTTGTGGTGGTGTTGCGGTGATGATATTGATGATGATGCTGATGATGATGTCTTGATCTTGCCTTGAGCTGGGAACCAGCAATCGTTTTATATCAGTGCATGCCGCATACATATTCCACAACTCCTGCTGGTTGTCCGACGTGGTCGCGTGCTTGAATCGGTCCCGCACCAGCAGGGCAGTTTCACCCCGCCGCCATGGCCGTCGCGATGTTGATGCATCACAGGGAGGTGATACTCGTGTTGGCCCGCCGCTGGCCGCCCTCGCGAGTGGTAGCTCAACAGACACAGAGAGAATGATTTTACACGCGGGCCAAATTCCAACCAACCAGTTGAGCCAATTGATGGGGGATGGGGGCAGTGTTGTTGGTTGCAGTTGTTTGAGATCCCAGCCCCCAACTGTGGCAGCGAGCCAATCATCATCATCAAGAACGCTCAGCCCATCTTATCAACCGGTATCTATCCACAGACATCCACACAGCGCCGGCCAGTACAAGAAGTTTCCAAATCTATCGTCAAGCACAGAGTGTTGGTGCCAGGGACGGACAGGCCGCCTGGCAACCCTGATGTCTGGAAATCCCTGAGGGGCCTGGTGGTTCCAGACAGCCAGGGCAGTCAATCAACCCGCCGACCTTGGTCACCAGCCCAAGGCCACTAGGCTTGCAAACGATACCTGGGTATCCGGCCCCCAACGCCTCCCTCGCACCTCATCCCATACAAGTGCTAACAGCACCGTAAAACGCCCGGGCCCCAAACCAAAACCCCCACCACCCTCTTCCGATTCCGCAACCCCGGCCGCAACCGCCTATCACTCGTTCGCCGGTACAGCGCCCGCCAGCCCCTGGCCTGGCTCGCCTCAGGCTACTGCACTTCACACAACCATGACCGGTCGGACCCAGGTCCCGCGGAACCGGGAGGCCCAGAACTGTTGGGGTGTGGAAGACGGGACAATAAGGCACGCAACGTCACGCGATGCGAGCGTGCGAGACGTCGGCTATTGGGAGGAGGAGGGTGGCAATTGATGCTTGGATTTCTCGCCGGGGGGGGAGGGAGGGGCTCGTGGTTTTGATGTTTTCCATGCTGTGGGAGGCGGCTGGTAAAAGTTGGGACTTGGGTCGGTCTGGAATTTCGTTTGGTACCTAAGGAGTTGGGGGACTCGGGTGATTTGGAATAGATAATGGACTATTGTTCACCAGCATTGGCGGGACCTGGATCTTGCTAAACTTGAAAGACCAGCGGATGGCCTCGAGTTCCGTGAGATGTTTATCAGCTAGATCTTTCGCGCAATACCTATTATAACGACATCTGGAGTTCTTTAAGAGTGTGGAATTCATGGTGCGTTTTGGGGGAAGAACACCTCTAACAAGTGAAAGGCTTCATCCGCCTTGCTGCTCTTTGCGTAGATGATAGTCCGGACATTGCAAACATAAGCAGGCAGCAATTGGACGCATGAGCATTGACCAGAGACGAGACAACATGTCCAACGCTACCCCATTACAACTTAGAGATATTTTAATACAGCCGTAGCTACTCCATATTACTTATGCAAAAGATACTCTCCCATTTGCCCTGTACATATACTGGTAACCTCCACTACCAGGACCCGGGGTGAATGCCCATCATTCCATTCCATAAAATTCAACATCACCTCGGTCCTTACGAAGACACCTAGGCAAATCAATCCCTCCGCGGCTTATTCTTACTGGCCGCCCCCTCATGCTTCATGCCCTCACAGCCCGTCAACTTGCCGGCAATCTCCTCGGCGCGGCCGTAGCCCGACTTGGCCATGTCGCGGTGCTCGACAGCGGCCTGCATCGACGCTCTGGCGTGCGCCTTGTCCTGCTCGCCCGAGGTCGTCCACGCCTGCGAGCCCGTGATGCTGCCGATTGTGCTCTGAGCGGTATCGGTTTGTTAGTATGCCAGGTTATGGGCGAATGAGGGGGGTAGAGTGGGTCGGACCTCAGCAGCGCCCTTGATGTACTCGGCGTGGCTAGAAAGCAGGCTCGGGCTCTGGGGCTGCGGGTTCTGCGGGTTCTGCGGGTTCTGCGGGTTGTCTTGGGGGTTGGTCGGGTTGGAGCCTGAAGACATGGTGATGGTTTTGTTATCGTTGTCAGATATTGAAGATTCGGTTGAGGATAATAGACTCGAGAGTGTTTGTGAATTGTTGAAAACCTTCCGAGTCCCCCACCTGCTGCTAACGTTGAATGAAGTGGTTGTGTGTAAGTCGAGGACATCATCACGTCGAACATGTGACGTCATGTTCCATGCCTCAAAAGTTCACCAGTGTACTTTGTATTTTCAAAATAATATTTTTATTGATCAAAGTACCACCTTGTCAGCGGTTTCTGATAGTTGATGTGTGAGTATTTCTTTGCGCCGAGTTCTCCGGCCAGTTGGGCCGCGTATGTTGCAACCCCTGCGCGGCCTTAACCTCCTTGCTTGGCAGGGGGGAGGTCCGAAATAGTTACTGTATAGGTACAGTATATTCCGTCCGTTTCAGGTTGTTCCTCCTCGCTGCCTCTTATCACTGTCTAAAACTTTCGAACAGTCTCTTAAATACCTTCATTGCGGTCTCGAGCGTAGTCTGATCTTCCCCATATGTGTTTTCCGAGGGTAATTCTTGCATTCTGCAGTCTCAGAGTATGGATGGATGCTTGTACAGGTAAACAAGGGACTTGTTGAGGAATGAAGTCGAAGTTGTTATGTGACTGCCAATGACACATTACACACGGTTGCTGCATGTCCGAGACGCTCAGAACTTGCAGTTTGAGTACGTATTCTACAGCCCGTGTTTCCAGAAAGCGATTTGAGTGAGGGGTTTGGGATGCTCGAAGGTTAAGCTGGCCGTTTTACTGCGGCGAATCAAGAGATCCACATGCGCCACGATCTTAACCTCTGGCTTGGCGAACGTGGGGTGCAGCGACTGGGATGGCATTTCGAAACATGCCCCACGTTAAACCCTTGAGCCCCCTCCCCCCGTTATCTTATCAGAAACGCGGGGTTTGGACAGAAAATGCCCAATTTGAAGGAACCGCGGAGTAGGGAGAATCCTGCTGGATGGTGGTTCGGTTGTTTATGTCCGCCTCGGAAAGAATCATGAAGGCTGTTCAGGCTATTCTGAGTACTCGGGTTTTCAGATTGCAGACTTGCGGTGAGAAACGCTGCCCGCAGAGTCGGAGGCAGGAGTCAGCCATGCAACCCTGGCCTGCGAGCTGCAAGCGTGAAGAACCTCGCCGCGCAGAATCCACATGGATCTCGATCGGATGAAGGTACGTAGCCTCTGTAGCCCGCCAACGGCTTTCCAGCCTCGGGTGTTGCGCCGCCTTCATTGATCGGGTTTCCGTAAGGGACCTCGGCCGGCGGGAAGTGGACGCCACTTGATGCGTCAACTAGATGAAGCTAGAACAGGGCAGTTGTCGAAACTGTCGGAATGACTGATTCCTAATCGGGTCCAGACCGCAGAGTGGTGTTCCAACGAAGCCAGAACTGTTGGGTGGCGAAGCCGGGGCTTCTTGCGGCTCAAGGGGCCAATGAAACGTAGCGAGCACCTCGACAATGTAGCCTCGACAGGATGCTCAAGTTGAAGTAGGGAATCGACGGACACTTGTGTCTCACCTAGCCGCGCCGGTAGGGCTTATCGGCTGCAAGGGAACGGAGTTGGGTTGCGGGATAAGCGGTGAAGGTGTCATAGATCTCATGGTGAAGATGGCGAAACGGCCAAATGCCTCGGGTGCCCGTGCAGGGGCGATAGCCGACATCTTCGAAAACCACTTGAGGGGTCAAACGTGGTGCGTGTGCACGCTGGTTCGTGGCAACCTTAAGACAGGCCTTTCGTGCACAGATTTTGAATCTAAGTTTGGCTTGCCACGGCGAAACAACCGGGGAGTCCGTATCCCCTCTGGCGAAACTCGCTCACCTTGGGACCCAAGCATGATTCCGGGCCGTTGGGGAATTGCGACCTTCGGTCGGGCAACCCTTGAGAAGGACACTTCCCAGTTTGTTATTCGAGTTTGCCCGGCGTCTTGGGGGAAAAATTTGCATAACGCGCCGTCTCACCGCCCTCCTGAAAACCGGATTGGGAATGGCGAATTCTCCGATAAAGAGATAAGCAAGGATGGGAATGGATAAGAGGAATGGCATCTGAGTCGGAGCGGAAGCGCGGTTCGCTGCGGACGAATCACTCAGTGCTTATTGGAAGCATTCAGACGGAAAACTGGGGTGCGATCTGAGGGCCACCGTAAGAATTGGAATGAAACTCGCGAGGAAACCCTGTTGCCCCGGAGAGAGCGAGGCGAAAGGCAAAGGCAAAAAAAGTTTTCGGCGCCGCCTACCCCTCCATTTAGGCCCTGGTGGATCCGGCGGACCCCTGTCTTGGGTTCCAGAAAGGCTGTGCGCACGGCGTGCTGCGAATCTTTTTTAAATATCCTCCTCTGCCACACCCACCCCTCCAAATCTTTCCTCCCGCCATCTCCTCAGGTCTCCTCCCTCTCTTTCTTTTTTGACTGTTTCGTTCCCAGAGAACGCTCTCCACTCAGTCCTTACTTTCTTGCGACTTCTTCTTAGAAGGGCCAAGATAGAGTAGACTTTTCGACCCTCCATCGAAATTCTACGGGCTCACCAGTCGCAAACCCCGCCACCGCAGGATACCCCGATAGACGTGCGCGATAGACGGCAGGATTAGTTTCCTTGTTCTCGGACTCGCGACTCTTTGACAGACCTCGAGTCTCATATTTCGACAACTTCGTCAATTCCGATTCCCCCACAACATCAACCATAATGCCTGCCGCTACTTCCCAGGTCGCTGCCGAGAACGCCAAGAGCGTCAAGGTTCTCGAGGAGCTGATGCAGAAGCTCACCATCTCTAAGGAGGCCGACGCCATCAAGGAGGCTTCCATCGCGATTGCGTCCTTCATCAACGGCCGCATCGCCGACCTCGATACCCCCACTGCGTAAGTCAAGACCCTGCCTGCGTGCCCCACCAACCCCGCCCCAGCCCACTTGCCAGGGCGCCATTTTGGCTGCCCGACCGCTCGCTTTGTGCGCGGTCTGTCACTCTCGAGTAAACGACTTGCAGGACGCCACCTCGATACCCCGAAAGGGTATCAGTTGGCCTTCTGTGGTCGAATCAAAATGCGGCATTTGCTGCGGGCACCAGTTTTTTTACGAAAAATTTTCGGATACATTTTCATGCATCCCACCAAAATTTGGAGAAATTGGGGCTGACATGTGAACGCTTTATAGTACCGTCGAGACCCTCAAGAAGCAGCTCGCCAACAAGAAGGATGCCGCCGTCCGTGAGAAGGCCCTTCTGGCCATCCAGGCCATTGCCCAGCACTCCGAGGTTGCCGCCAATGTCGAGCCCTACCTCGTTGCCCTGCTCCCGGGCGTCCTGGCCGGTGCTGGCGACAAGATCACTGCCGTCAAGAATGCCGCCATTGCCGCTGCCATGGCCATCGCTGGCGCCGTGAACCCCAACGCCATCAAGGCTACTCTCCCCGCCCTGATCGAGTCTCTGAGGAACGCCCAGAAGTGGCCCGAGAAGATGACGGCTCTCGACTTCATCGACGCCCTCGTCGCCTCGTCGCCCGCTCAGACCGCCTACCGCGTCCCCGAGCTCATTCCTGTTGTCTCCGAGGCCATGTGGGACACCAAGAAGGAGGTCAAGGACCGTGCCTACAAGACCATGGAGAAGATCTGCCAGCTCATTGTGAACCGCGATATTGAGCGCTTCATTCCCGAGCTCATCAAGTGTATCGCCAAGCCCGAGAACGTTCCTGAGACCGTTCACTTGCTCGGTGCCACCACTTTCGTCACCGAGGTCCAGGAGCCCACCCTTGCCCTCATGGTCCCCCTGCTCGATCGTGGTCTTGCCGAGCGCGAGACTGCCATCAAGCGTAAGTCGGCCGTCATTGTCGACAACATGTGCAAGCTCGTCGACGACCCGAACATCGTCGCTCCCTTCTTGCCCAAGATGATGCCCGGCCTGCAGAAGAACTACGACAACCTCGCTGATCCCGAGGCTCGCGAGAAGACCAAGCAGGCCCTCGACACCCTCACCCGCGTCGGAAACGTCGTTGATGGCAAGATCCCCGAGGTTCAGAACCACGGCGACATCGCCAAGGTCCTGGGCCACCTCAAGAACATCCTCGGCAGCAAGCACGCCGCTGCTTTCGAGAAGTTCGCTCCAGTCCTCGAGTACGCCGCTGCCGTTGCCGGCCAGCTCGTTGACGAGAAGGCCACCGACGCTGCCTCGTGGGCCGAGACCGTCAAGCCCTACCTCACCGTCGTTGTCGGTGATGACGAGTCCGAGGGTGTTGTCGATGCCCTCCGCAAGGCTGCCGTCCCCGGCGCTGAGGAGGCCGACGCCGTCGAGCCCGATGAGGAGGAGGGCGAGGATCTCTGCAACTGCACCTTCTCTCTTGCCTACGGTGCCAAGATCCTGCTCAACCAGACCAGCCTGCGCCTCAAGCGTGGCCAGCGCTACGGTCTGTGCGGCCCCAACGGTTCCGGCAAGTCGACCCTCATGCGCGCCATCAACAACGAGCAGGTCGAGGGCTTCCCCAAGCAGAGCGAGGTCAAGACCGTCTTCGTCGAGCACGACCTGGACTCTGCCGATACTGAGATGACCACCATCGACTGGACCATGAAGAAGCTCCAGGAGGCTGGCGTCACCACCACCCAGGAGGATGTCGAGAAGCAGCTCGTCGAGTTCGGCTTCACCTCCGGCATGATCAGCGGCGAGATCTCGGCCCTGTCTGGTGGTTGGAAGATGAAACTGGCCCTGTGCCGTGCCGTCTTCGAGGCTCCCGATATCCTTCTTCTGGACGAGCCCACTAACCATCTCGATGTCAAGAACGTGAAGTGGCTCGAGGACTACCTCATCAACTCGCCCTGCACTTCCATCATCGTGTCTCACGACAGCGGCTTCCTCGACAACGTGTGCCAGCACATCGTCCACTACGAGCGCTTCAAGCTCAAGCGTTACCGTGGTAACCTTAAGGAGTTTGTCCGCCGTGTGCCCTCGGCCAAGTCCTACTACGAGCTCGGCGCCTCCGAGATCGAGTTCAGCTTCCCTGAGCCCGGTTTCCTCGAGGGTGTCAAGACCAAGGCCAAGGCCATTCTCCGTGCCACCAAGATGAGCTTCCAGTACCCTGGCACCTCCAAGCCCCAGATCTCGGACATCAACTTCCAGTGCTCGCTCGGCTCGCGTATTGCCGTCATTGGCCCCAACGGTGCCGGCAAGTCGACCCTCATCAACGTGCTCACTGGTGAGCTGATCCCCACCGCCGGTGAGATCTACCAGCACGAGAACATCCGTATCGCCTACATCAAGCAGCACGCCTTCGCCCACATCGATCACCACCTCGACAGCACTCCCTCCGAGTACATCCAGTGGCGTTTCCAGACCGGCGAGGATCGCGAGACCATGGACCGCGCCAACAAGATCATCACGGACGCTGATGAGGAGGCCATGAACAAGGTCTTCAAGGTTGAGGGCACGCTCCGTCGTGTCATTGGCATCAACGCCCGCCGCAAGTTCAAGAACAGCTACGAGTACGAGTGCTCGTTCGCCCTCGGTGAGAACGTCGGCATGAAGAACGAGCGCTGGATGCCCATGATGACGGCCGACAACGCCTGGTTGCCGCGTAACGAGCTTCTCGCTTCGCATCAGAAGATGGTTGCCGATGTCGATATGAAGGAGGCCCTGGCCTCTGGTCAGTTCCGCCCTCTGGTCCGCAAGGAGATCGAGGCCCACTGCGCCAACTTTGGCCTCGATGCCGAGCTGGTTTCTCACTCGCGCATGCGTGGTCTGTCTGGTGGTCAGCGTGTCAAGGTTGTGCTCGCCGCTTGCTCGTGGCAGCGCCCCCACTTGATCGTCCTCGACGAGCCCACCAACTACCTCGATCGCGACTCTCTCGGTGCTCTGTCCACTGCCCTCAAGAAGTTCGAGGGTGGTGTCATCATCATCACTCACAGCGCCGAGTTCACCAAGGGTCTCACTGAGGAAGTCTGGGCTGTCATGGACGGCAAGATGACTCCCTCCGGCCACAACTGGGTGCAGGGCCAGGGCAGCGGTCCCCGCCTCAAGGGCGATGAGGACGATGAGGAGGAGAAGTTCGATGCCATGGGCAATAAGATCACTTCCACCAAGAAGAAGGTCAAGCTCACCAGCTCCGAGCTCCGCAAGAAGAAGAAGGAGCGTATGGCCCGCCGTAAGCGCGGTGAGGAGGTATGTCGATCCCTTACATGTCGTCTCGGTGCTTCATCACAGATGCTAACTAATTCCACAGGTCTTCAGCGACGAGGACGACTTCTAATCGTCTCGCCCGGAATCTCTCATGGCTTCAGCGTTACGATTGGGGATACAAAAGTTGCTTTTCTTTCTGGGTTCGGGTTGCATGGTCTGGCCTCAATGGGTTTATGTTTTTCTATGTTTTGCCCCGATGAACTTAATGCCCTTCACGCCCCCCATATGTGTCTACGACCGGTAGTGGGCAGGACTCGGCCTTTCAGGACTGGAGACCCTGGGATGGTTGGTCTGCATTGCCCTGCGGCCGGATTGGAGGAAAGATACCACGGACGGGTGGGAGTTATCTCGAGGATAGAGAACAATATAGAGCATGACATGATACATGAGTCCATGTGTTTGCAATGTGCGCCTTTTTTGTAGGCGATGATAGGCGGTTCGTATGATGTGTGCAGAGCACTTGGACTTGGAGTGGCAAGCATCCATACACGGGCAAGTCCAAAGTTGAGAGTGCCATATGCCTGTCAATTTCTTGCAGGAAGATGTTATTACGGAACTGCGTAAAGCAACGCAAATCGCCGGTGATCTCAAATGGCGTTCATGCCTTCGCCAGGGATATCATTGCCCAGTGTTGTTCCGTCCCAGCCTCCCTTTCCGTGCCATCCTGAACGCCAGTAAAACCTCTGTAGTGTAAAGTATCGCTCCCCATTAAATCCTCCGTATGTCGCCATCGACCCTCAGGCATCCTCGTGCTTCTGCTTCTTGCCCGCGCGGCCGGCATTTGCAGGGTCAGATGTCGGAGCGTTGGGTAGCTCGTTAGCAACAGCCTCGGCCTCGGCCTCAAGCTGTGCTTCTGTCTCGCGTTCTGCCTGGTCTATATCGGCATCGGTTGCGGTTGTTGTCTCCTTCTCAACAACAGGAGGGAAGTACAACCTGTAGGTAAAATCCTCGTCAGCAGTTATCTAGAGGCTCTGAGGAAACCGGAGAAGCATACGGAATAAACTCATTGTACGCCTCCACATCCTTCATCTCAAACGTCACAATCACCACCTTCTCAATCTTCGACCCCTCCGAGCTCATAAAAAACCTCCGAATCGCACTCAGCGCCACCGGCGCCGCCTCCCGGCTCGGGTACCCATACACTCCCGTACTCAACCCGCTAAACGCCACGCTCTTGCACTTTGCCGCCGCCGCCAGCTCCAGACTGCGCGTGTAGCACCCCGTCAGCAGCGCCTCGCTGCGCTTGTGGTCGAGCGGGTCGTACACGGGCCCCACCGCGTGGATGACGTGGGCGCAGGGCAGGTTGTAGCCGCGCGTCATCTTGGCGGAGCCGGTCGCGCAGCCGCGGAGGGTGCGGCATTCGGCGTAGAGCTGGGGCCCCGCGGCGCGGTGGATGGCGCCGTCGACGCCGCCGCCGCCGAGGAGGGAGCGGTTGGCCGCGTTGACGATGGCGTCGACGGCGAGCGTCGTGATGTCGCCGCGGAAGAGGGCCAGGCGGTCGTTGAGGGGTTTGGAGGGGGACGGGATGGTGGTTGGGCCGAGGAGGGTGGACGGGAGGCGGTGGGCGTGCCGCGGGGGTGGGGAGAGTTTGCGGAGTTTGTAGAGGAGGGAGATGGAGGGGATGTCGGCGGCTGAGAGGATCGTCATTTTCCAGGTTGAGAGGTGCCGCGGGGGCATCGATTAAGGGTTGGTGATTGTATGTCGGTTGATGGTATGTCGAGATTTTGAAGAGAATCGAGGAAATAGGTTGCCGAGTTGAGTTTATATCTCAATCGATTGCCGTAGATTTGTGGCCAAGGGACTGTGATATGCGCAGCGTGCTCAAAGAAAAATCGCAAGGTCAGGAAATTGGGATACTTGCAAGGCTGGGTGACGAGCTGCGTGGTCTGGAAGCAAAAGGCGGGGTCTAGATTGCGCGCCGAAGGTCCCTTTTATGCAGTTAGTCAGTAAATGCAGCTTAATTCACATTATTCAGACAATAGGCAACTTCCAGTCCCTATTGTCATCCGAGCTGCCAATGGCCAGTGCAGGAGAAATGGTTGCAGCTGTTGGCAGCGCATTGTTGATGTCTCATTGCGTTGATGCAAGCTCCCGCCAACGACCCCGCCACTATCAGCTTATCTTATCGCTATCTCTGCCGCAAGCAAGGGATGGACCCCTGCTGCGGGGCTTGGTCACTCCGGCCTGGCCCCTCTGTGCCCCTCCAATAATTTTGCCAGGCCCAACAGGAACACGGGAAAGAAGCTTGACTCACTGGGATCCTGACTTCATTGATTGCAGCCCTTGTCGAGGAGATAAGAGCATTGGTGAGCTTCCCAAACCTGACCTGATATTTTTGCCCTCAGCTTGCATATCCTGACCTGTTGCGACAGCAGTTCGATCACCCCTCGACGACACACTCGACACACGACACACGACCACAAACACCATGGCGGACGACGCGGTAGCAGATGCCGCTGCCAAGCTGCAGCTTAACGAGGCCCCGGCTGACAATGGTGCGAAGCTCCAGCTCGACGAGGAAACCGGGGAGTGGGTGTCCAAGGGCGAGCTGAAGAAGCGCTTGGCGAAGCGCGCGAAGAAAGCGATCAAGGAGAAGAACAAGGACGCTGCCAAGGACACGGTATCGGCGCTCAAGGCTGCCCAGACCGGCGCCGCGCCCAAGAAACCCAAGGAGAAGACGGACGAGGCGCCCGTCGACCCGGATACCATGTTCAAGCAGGGCTTCCTCAACGACGTCTACAACGAGCGCCCCGAGAAGGAGGTCTTTACGCGGTTCCCGCCCGAGCCCAACGGCTTCCTCCATATCGGCCACGCCAAGGCCATTGCCGTGAACTTTGGCTTTGCGAGATACCGCGGTGGAAAGTGGTACGTGAAACCGCCCTTGGCAACGCCTCCAAGACACGGTCTGACGCTCGATTGCGCACCTGTAGCTATCTGAGGTTCGACGACACCAACCCTGAGGCCGAGGAGGAGATCTACTTTACGTCCATCGAGGAAATGGTACGCTGGCTCGGGTTCGAGCCATACCAAATCACCTACTCGAGCGATAACTTTGACAAGCTCTATGAGCTGGCCGAGAAGCTCATCACGCTGGACAAGGCATATGTCTGCCACTGCGGGGGTATGTGGCGGCTGCAACCCATACATACGTTGATGATCGCTGACACTCGGCCATAGATGACGAGATCAAACTCCAGCGTGGCGGTGAGAAGGGGACAAGCCCCCGTTTCCGGTGCAAGCACGCCGAGCAGTCGGTTGACGAGAACCTTCAGAAGTTCCGTGACATGCGCGACGGCAAGTACAGACCGAGGGAGGCTTTCCTGCGCATGAAACAGGACGTACGTTGGCCCCTTTCGTGTTACATAAGGTCCCGGCTAACACATCCAGATCACCGATGGCAACCCCCAAATGTGGGATCTTGCCGCATATCGTGTGCTGGACACGCCCCATCACAGGACCGGTGATAAGTGGAAGATTTATCCGACCTACGACTTTACTCGTATGTTCTCCGACGTGGCGGGACAATAATAGGTTACTGACCAGATATGCAGACTCTCTGTGCGATAGCTTTGAGGGCATCACCCACTCGCTGTGCACAGTCGAGTTTGTCCTTAGCAGAGTTTCGTACGAGTGGCTGAACAAGCAGCTCGTTGAGTTCCAGCCCATGCAAAGAGAATACGGCCGTCTCAGCATTGCCGGCACCGTGCTCTCCAAGCGCAAGCTGAAGGAATGGGTCGAAAAGAAGATTGTCCGGGGATGGGACGATCCGCGCCTCTACACTCTCATCGGCATTCGTCGCAGAGGTGTCCCTCCGGGCGCCATCCTCGAGTTCGTCAACGAGCTCGGTGTCACGACGACAAACAGCGTTATCCAGGTCACCCGTTTTGAGCAGACGATCCGGCGCTACCTCGAACGGACGGTTCCCAGGTTGATGCTGGTCCTCGACCCGGTGCCGGTCGTCATCGAGGATGCCGACGAGTTCGACGGGACCGAGATCACGGTGCCGTTCTCGCCCAAGAACCCCGCCATGGGCGACCACAAGATCAAGTTCACCAAGACCATCTACATCGACCGGTCCGATTTCCGCGAGGTCGACAGCAAGGACTACTTCCGCCTCGCGCCGGGCAAGACGGTCGGCCTGCTGCAGGCGCCCTTCCCCATCAAGGCCACCAGCTTCACCAAGGACGAGGCCACAGGCAAGGTGACCGAGATCCGCGCCGTCTTTGACCGCGAGACCAAGAAGCCCAAGACGTTCATCCAGTGGGTCGGCGCCGAGGGCTCGGGCTCGCGCAAGTGCGAGGTGCGCATCTACAACCCGCTCTTCAAGTCGGACAACCCGTATGCCGTCGAGGGCGGCTACCTCAACGATCTCAACCCGGACAGCGAGATCATCTACCCGGATGCGCTGATCGAGTCGGGCTTTGACGAGGTCAAGGCGCGGGCCCCCTGGCCCGAGGCGGCGGGCGAGGATAAGCTGGGCAAGGGCGGGCCCGAGTCGGTGCGGTTCCAGGCGATGCGTGTTGCCTACTTTGTGAGTTTTGATTCTTGGGTTCTATTATTCTTGGGGGTTGTGCTAACAGTGTTTTGCAGGCTATGGACTCGGACAGCACGGATGACAAGATTGTGCTGAACCGCATTGTCTCGCTCAAGGAGGATAAGGAGAAGAGCTGATTGTGTGCAGGGGTTCGGGATGGTAAAATAGCTTGTGTTGTATAGCGCTTCAAGCTCGGCTATCAGCAGGTGTAGATAGATGACAGTATCAAGAGTTGTAGATGACTGTTTCAATTTGATTTCTTACCACAATCCTCATCCCCTGGTGTTAGATATGATTTATTTTTGACGTTTCCTGGCTTTGGATCTTGATGTTTTCATTTCACTTTAGCTTACTCCGCCTTGCAACACGCTACTGCTGTCAGATATCACTGTTGGCACTCAATGTTCGATTCTAACCTGGTTTCGCTATGCTTGACTGCAGATGTTCGGCACTTGGTACTGCATTTAGTACTGGGGGTTCTGCCCGTACGGCGGGTTCTGTCCATACGACTGTCCCTGGCCATATGACTGGCCCTGCCCATGCTGCTGACCTTGCCCGTATGATTGACCTTGCCCGTACGACTGACCCTGCCCATGCTGCTGGCCTTGTCCGTACTGCTGGCTCTGGCCGTACTGCTGGCCCTGACCTTCCTGGTAACCATGAGGCTGGTTTGATTGGTGCTGCTGGGGGTTGTACTGCTGGGGCGGCTGGTATTGCTGGGGGTTGTATTCATTCTGCTGCTGGTGCTGAGCAGAGCCGTGTCCCTGCTGGTAGGTGGTCGGAGGAGGGGGGTAGCTTGTCTGAGGAGGAGGAGGGTAGCTTCCCTGAGAAGAAGGTTTTCCTTGAGAAGTAGGTCTTCCCTGAGCAGGAGGTGCCGCCTGGTGCCCGCCACCGAGTTGAATATTGGATGACGGCGCCGGGGTGCCCACGCTGACACCCTCGTTGCCAATGTCGTCCGGCACGGTGATCCTGACCTTGGGCAGGTACTTTTGCACCTTTTGCTCCACCATGTTTTGCACAAACACCCAGCTCTGGCGCTCAAACTTGCGGTGTCCGCCATTGACGATCGCCAGGATACTCCCGCGCAGCGTCTCCTGCACCTTGCGCACCAGGTCGCGGATCTTGTTGACGAGCTTGGCCTTGATGCTATCGCCGAACCCGCGCTCGGCGGACCCCTGCCCCCGCTGCGACCCGGCGTCGTGGTCGAGCTGCTCATCAAAGGGGTTGCCGCCGAGGATCTTTTCGAGCGGTTTCTGGAACTCGTCGGGGAGCAGCTCGAATAGCTGCTTCTCGATCCCGCCCAGGATCTTGCGGAACTCGAGCCGGACCTCGCGGTGCACCCGCGCAATGCCCGTGCTGAGCTTCTCGCTGATGACCTTGGAGAAACCCCCACCACTGCCCTCCTTGTCGCCTCCGTCGCGGTCGTGGTCGCCATCGTCACCAATGCCCCTGGTTGCGCCGCCCTGGCTGGACTGCTTCTTGTGCCCAAACAACCCGCCAAGGCCCTTGACCAGGTCCTTGACCTGGTCCTCAAACTCCCCCCTGACGCCGTCGCCGAGGTCGCGCGTGCTGGTGTTGCCGCGCAGCCAGCGCTTGATGTGGTCGAGGGCGATGCGGGTGAACTGCTCGGCGATGGGGGCATGCTGGGAACGCAGCTTCAACGCGACCTTTTCCTTGATCTCCGGGCTGATCAGGCGGGCGGTTTCCTCTGGGTTGCGGGAGGCGTCCTTGACCGTGTTGCTGATGACACCGAGGAGGCCGTCGAGTTGGATATTTTGGCCACCACCTCCGGATCCGGATCCTCCCGACCCTTTGTTGTCGAGATGGCCCTGTACGGCCTGCATGGCGGTCGAGAGGAAGCCTTTGATGTTGTCGGTGGGGTCACGGTCGTCGCCGCCGCCCCGGGACCGGGTCTGGGACTCGTCTGGTCCGCCGCGGTCGCGGCTCTCGGTCAGGTCGAAGATGTCGCGCAGGTCGTTGCCGGCTTCACCGGTGATGCTGGAGAAGCTGCGGGTGAGGGTGGCGATTTCGTCGGCGAAGGGGAGGGACTGTCCGCCGTAGCTGTCCGGAACGCCGTCGTTTAGGCCGCGAGAGGCCTCACCGGGGCGGCTATCACTGCCCCCGTCCTTGTTGAAGAGTGAGCGGAAGGCATCGACGATCTGGCCCTCGACACTGTCGATGGTTTTCTGTTGGAAGATGTCGAGTTCCTCGGTGATGCGGGGTTGGATCTGGGGTGCCAGCGAGTCGACATATTCGTCGACCTTTTTCATGAGCACCTCAGGGATCCCGTGGGAGGACATGGTCACGGCTGTTGGGACGGGAGAGAGGGGGTAAGAAGAAGTGAGTGTGGGGTGGTGGCGTCTTGGGGTCGTCGGGTATTGCGTTGTCTAAGATGGGCATGGATGGCATTGTCAGTGAATTGGAGATGACGGATGATGAAATAAATGCACAGTACCTGTCAGTGGGTTTGTTGGCCTCGATCAAAGCTGGGTGGGAACATGCAGGCTAGGAGCAAGGTTAAGGAGCTAAGTTGACACCGACGGCACCATGAACCCCGCGGGACCCCACCGTAACCCCGCGTCGGGTGCCAACCGGTTAAATATCGGTCGATTCACTTCAGCTGAGGGGTGGGGGGCCTCAGCTGGGCAGGGTGAGCATGTTGTACCTGGAATGCTGATAAGGCGAGCACGAGCAGCGCTAGGGCTGAGAGCACCGCCTTGGCCATCTGGAATGTAAGGGATGGACACGATGTTTGACTCAATCCTCAGCGAGCGAAGAGTGCTCGTTGCATCTTTCCTGAAAACGACGACATTTTCCAATTTCAACGGCCGCTTGAAAGAGAGTCAAACATTTGAGTCAGGGCGAGCCAAGTTCATCCGTCCGTCTACGAGCGTCGCGTAGTTCAGAATATACTGTATGTTTGGGTTAGCTTTGTTGTTCAATGAGTATGCCTCACTAGAGTGGAGTTGGTTGCAGAAGCTTTGGCTCGGCCAAGGCAAGTCTTCTGGAAGGAACACACAAGGGTCCTTGGAAGATGGCTGCAATGATTCCATCGACTTTCCGATTTCCGTTCATTTCCGCCAACTCTCTTTTTGCTCTACCAAATGCAAGAGTTTCCCTGCCTCTCAAACCGAAAACGCCTCGTCATTTCGAGTCCAGTTTTGCCTTGAAGTTCTTTTGACTACACCATCGTCAGTGACCTGGCATTGTCACGCATCGACCGTTTTACGACCTGTCGACCAGCGAGAGAAAGTATCCATTGCGCGCATCATGCCCATTAACGAAAGAGATTGTGCATCTTTTGTACCAAAAGCCCCGAAGAAACTGTTGTTTTTACCCTGGCTCGAAATGGGGCGCGTGCGCGTCAAGCGCTCGGCTTTTCCGCGCTATTGGCGAAATATTGGAACCGCTTGTCCAAACCGAGCCCCAGCTCTGGGCTGAAGAGTTCTAGACCCAAATCGACGGTAATAACGTTAACCCAAGCAATGCATCGGTACTCGTGGGAGAACCCTCTTGGCATTCCCGGCTCTCTGGGAGTTTAAATCATGCTTCCCACTTGATACTTTTCTCATGTTTTTGCTTTCTTCTCTTCTCGGTTATCTTCCTATCGCTCCTTCTCGTCACTCGTTTCCCCCTTTCTACCCCTGAGATGGTGGCGTTCAAGACGGGTGGCCTGCGCTTGTTGCAGGCTGCTGCTCTCATCTCCAGCGCTGCGGCCCGGTGTACGCCATGCAGCGCCTCGGACAAGCTGCTAGTTCTCCTCCGCGCCCAAGACCAGGCCGAGCTCGCGCCTCTCTGCGCCGCCTTTCTGGGCACCCCTGCCTCGACTGTTGTAGTCACCGTGACCCCGACAACGTGTGTTCCTCCCTCACTGCTCAGGTGGTTTACCGGATCTTTGGAATCCGAATCAAGACTAACCCCAAGCTCTGCACCAGAGTTGCCTCGGCCACCACGACAGTCGTTGTCACTGAAGTCTCCACCTTCTTTGAAGAAATCATCACTGTGACCGAACCCGCGACCGCTTCCGCGCCCGCTCCCACGATCGTGAACAAAGCCAAGCGGTCCGTTGAGTACCCAGAGTGGCTGGCCCCGAAGTACAGCCCGGAGCGCGTCTCCTCGGCCTGCCAGTGCCTCAGCATCGCCGCCCCATCCGAGACCACCGTCACCGTCACCGCCACCGCCGAAGCTGCCACTGTCACCGAGGATGCCACCGTGACCGAGACGACGATCAGCACCCTGACCACCGTCGGGGTTACAACCGTGACGGTGTGGACGACGCTGACGCCGACGCCGACGCCGACGCCAAGCATCGTCCCAGTGAAGGCCAAGATTGCGGTGTATCGGAAGAGCACAGGGGTCCGGGTCGGCTATGTGTACATGAGTAGCGGCCCTGCCATTACTACCGATGCCAATGCCGCGGTCACCGTGGATTTCAACGTCCCAGGCGGCGCGACGACGGCAACGACGGTTCGACTCATTGCAGCAGGGGACTCCACCACTGCTCTGGGTTTCAACTGCCGCGCTAGCACGGAGCTCCGGAACTATTATGGCGGCATGATTGCCGATACGCCTAGTAAGCGACTGTAGTCCCCTTTTGCGTTGATCATGATAATTATTGACAAAGTACCCCAGCCCCGCCCGGCTCACCTCCGGTGACGGTCGGTAGCAACGTCTACGAAACGGATATTGTACGTTTTGGGTCGCTACAGGAACGAAAAGCACCAGCTGACGCTTTCACAGTGGACCGTCAATACCGAAACGAACGAATTCGGATGGGAATGGGTCGGCAAGGATGGAGTAGTCTCCTCGTCGTCCATCGTTTTGTATCGTATCGGCGGCCGAATGTATCCCGTTGGCGACCTTGTTGCCTTCACTACTGCCACGGGTGGGGCATCTTCCAGCAAGTACGAGGTTTTCCTAAAGTATGAGGTGGTTGCCTAGGACAACCTCGGGTAACAGTACATACCTACCTTAACCGACCTGTAGGAAATTATTCAATCAGTAAATACCCTACTTGAGCCTTTGAAGCTCTGCCTAAACCTGTCGGGTGGTCGGGTACAAAACGTGTTACGCTTTTGTGACGCACCTTGACAAAACAACCTGAGCCTCTGAGTCCTGAACCTCCGAGTCCCGGAACGCCTAGGTACCTTGTAAATGGATGCAGTTGGTGCAGTTATTTTCAGCATGCAGGCGAGTCATTTTATGTGGCCGGTGATTGGCGGTCCGGGAGTTCAGTTAATTGTCCCCTGGTCAGTCACAGCCACTTTTTTGCCCCTTTCTTCTCCTCATATAATTACTGCCACCCCCATCTTGGATTCTCATAGCTTCGCCGTTTTACCATTAAAACACAATTGCCAAGCTTGATTCCCCACGCTTCCATTTTCAATATGGCGAGACCTGTGGCTTCAAATACGGATATGTAAGTGAACTTGCAGACTCTACGAATAGCGTAATTCTCGTCGCTTATCGCCTGCCGACATGCTTAGACCCAGCGATGCTACTCCTCTTCCATATGAGATTCCCAAGTCTCTATTTCTTGAAGTCGTCAAGAGTTTTGATGACCCGCCATTCCCTCAAAAGGTGAGGGCGCTGGTACTCCACACCTACAGCATCACCATGTCACCCGTATTAAACGTCATGACTTTCATCGACACCACACCAGGCCCTTATGTCCAGGCCGTTCTCAAGTTATATGACCGTCGATTCGGCACAGACCTTCGCGATGCACATGGCGAGCCTATTCCCCACACAGCCGCGCGCGAATCAGCATTCCAATCATTCGTACGAGAGGGCAAAATGGAGCCCTTCCTCGGCGAACTGGAGGAACAGAAGAAGACGGAGTTTCTCCCCCCAAGACCCAGCGCCCAGCTTGATGGCTCCGCGGACGGCCAAGTCAAGTACGAGGCGGCTTTGTGGCAGGAGTGCATCGAGAACTACGAGTGCGAAACCAAGGCCTACGAGCGCTTACAGGACCTCCAGGGCAAGGCAATCCCAAAAGTACACGCCCATGTCCGCTTCATGCTCGACGCACCTCCGGACCTTCTTATCCGGTCAGAAACAGCACGATACTTTGAGGTCAGGGGCATCCTTCTCCAACGCATTCCTGGATACAACCTGCGCCATTTACCCACTTCGCCGCTGGCCCCTCAAGACCGCGGACAATGGGTGGGAATAGTCCAAGCCGCCGTCGATGCCGCCCATGAGATCAATAAGCGCGGCGTGCTGTTGAACGACTGCCAGCCACGCAACGCCGTGGTAGACAGCCGCTCGCAGACGCCCTTTATCATCGATCTCGCCCAGTGCTATTTCAAGGACCAGCTGATTGAGATATGGATGAACGAGGGGTGGTCTGAGGACGAGGACGGAGAGGATGGGGAGGACGCGGAGGCGCGTGACCTGGATGTCGAGTATTGGAATCGTGTGAGGCAGGCTCAAAATCCGCATGCGATTGGGCTGGTCATGAAGATGCGGGTGCTGCGAAAAACGGGAGTGACGCTGGAGGGTATCACGTATCCGGATTGTGACAAGATTATTGAGGATATCAAACGCCAGAAGGCGGCTGCAGGGAAGGATGGTGGGCTTTCTCAGGGTACCAATACCGGTAATTGAGACGGGGATGTCACGATTGTTGCGGTTGAGTATCTGCAAGTTGTTCTCATTGTTATCTAGGCCGACAATTCTTCTAACACCAGCCTTCGCAGGATATGCCTGGCTTCACATTTCCGTGCCTACGTTATGAAACCTTTCATCACTGTTTTCATCTCTGTCGTCTTCTTGCCTAGCATTTTATTCGTGCAGTTGGCTCGTGAACCTGGTCAAACAAGCATGCCAACATAACCATGACCAACACACCTGACCACCTGTTTCTTTTTTGAGTACCATTGCGTGCACTATTAGTACTCACCGTCAAGGACCTTTTTCTCTTCTCCATGTAGTCCATGTTAACTTGCCCATAAAATCCCCATCCACTCCACACACCACCAGTTATTAACCTACAACGAGTCACCACCACTACACAGCCCGCACAAACAAAAGCTTCCAACATTGCACCCTCCATTAACCAACCCAACAACAATCCCCTACCAAACCCACACACCCGCCCAAAAGGAAAATGTGCAACTACCCCCTCCTAACCCGCACCTGCTGCTCCCTCGGCCCCCTCACCCCCCCAAACCTCCCCTCCCACCTCCCCCCACCTTCCAAACCGATCCCCCAATCCTAACCCTCTGCCCCCGTGCCACCCGCTCCCGAATCACAAACCTCTGGCGGCCCTGCACCAACCGCACCCCGCACCTCTACGCCAACACCACCTTCTCGTCCTACCCCGTTCTCTGCCCAACCTGTGAAGACAGGTTTGTGGCGTTGTATCTGAGTGAGGTGCCCGCGACAGAGGAGCGGTTGCAGACTGTGTTAAGGGGTGCGCGCGGGAGTGGGAAACTTGATGAGGAGAGGGAAAGAAATGTGTTGGGGGACGCGATGGAGTTTTATCAGATGGCGGTGGACAAGGTGTGGGAGGGGTTGTTTTATGATCGGGTGAAGGGGGCGGTGAAGAGGTGGGTGGGGGAGGTGAGGAGGGCGAGCGAGGAGATGTTGGGGAGTGTGGATGGGGTGGTGGTGGTGCCGGAGGGGGGGAGGGTGGTGTTTCGGTATGAGGAGGTTTTGGAGGAGGAGGAGGTGGTCCGGGCGAGGGGGTTAGCAAGGGAGGATGCGGAGGCAGTTGCGAGGGCGTGGGTCAGGTTGGGGGTGGCGGAGATGGAGATGGGGAGGACGGGGGTGAGGAGGAGTGGGTGTGATCGGGAGGGGCTGGAGAGGGAGGTGGAGGCGGCGAGGGGGGAGTTGAGGAGGTTGTATGGGGAGTGGGGGTTGGTGCCGGAGCTTTGAGGGGGGGGATGAATGGGTATGGGTGGATAGGAAAGGGGACTGAATTTTGAGGATGGCGATGCTATGAAGTCAGCGTTGAGTTCACCCACTTTCATACTATACATTGGGAATCACGCCCAAGTCACCTGCCTGACTGATCTGGAGCAGTACATGTAATTCTGTTAGGTCCCCTAGCCTTCACCTAGACCGCCCCCCGCACCCAACGAAACACAACCTCCTCACACCGCTTCAAGAACCCTTCCACCTCATCCCTATCATGCCACGCATCATTGTACGCCGCGCTGAGGCACAGCTCGCCGCGAAAGGTGCCGAGGAACAGGCCTAGGCCGGTGCCGAGCTCCTCGCCCGTGACCCAGGGGTCGTAAACACGGACCGGACCCCGAGCGGGCACAATTATGCGGTCAATGACTCCCATGCTCGAGATGGACACGGACGGGCGCGGGTTGGGCGGCGGGACCGGCACTGATGTGGCACTAGTGTCGATATCCGGAGTCGCCGCTGCCCAGATGGCGGGCGCCCGGGCGTAGTGGGCTGGGTCATCGCGCACGGCGTGATAGTAGCCACGCATATGCTCAAGGATGCGAGCAAACTCGGCGTTTTGGTCGCCGCGGGGCAGCAGCGGCATGTCAATGGTGAGCCTGCCGGGCGAGAGGGAGTGGTAGACGGCGGCGCAGTGGGCCGGGGTGTTGTAGGGCGGGGCGCACTTGGTGCGCTCGTTGCGCAGGATGTAGTTAGTGTACCGGACAACTGCACGCTCTTCCTTACCATCAGCGTCCTGGGACCGGTAGTGTTGCTCGGCGTGAACATCGCGGACCGACATGGCGATAGCGGCATGGAAAGCGTGCGTGGGCGTGGCGTTGGCCCGCTTCACAGCCGCGAGGAACTGCGGAGTCCGGTCAGCGGGGATGGTGCGCGCCACGCGCTGGTGCTTGCCCGGGAGGGTAGGTCCGCGGCGGTACGGGATGCCAATGTCCTCTACCTCATCGTCGTGTTTAGGCTGCTGCGGCTGCTGCTCCATTGTAGTAGTGCCACTCTGGCCTGCGGATTGGAACCCCGGGTTTGGCGGCACCCTGGCGGCGACGCGGTACGGAGGGCTGAGCCGGACGGTTTCGGAGCCGTCCAAGAGTGTGGAGTGAGTTGCTGGGATGCCCGTGAACGCCTTCGTGACGTGGGCAATGTATTGGTCGAATAGCTGCAGAGTGCCGATGCCGTCGATGATGTCGTGCGGCGAGCGCAGCACGAGGTCCCGACGGAGCGGAAAAGTGCCAGACTGAGAGCGAGCAACCGGCGGCGTGATAACGAACATGGTCGCTTCTCTCGGAGCCGGAGGGTCTGCGTTGGCCCATTCGGCACCTGTCTGGCCGGTCGAGATGGTCTGAAAGGTCCGTCTGAGCCAGGCGTTCCGCGAGCTGTGGTCCGGAACGGCCTCGTATGTCTTGGTCCACTTGCCAACGGCGCTGTCATAGTCGACACGGGATGCAATGGTGGGGATATCGTGTCGCAGCCGCAGCCAAGCAACACGGAGCGAGTCATCAAACCGTTTCGAGACGGCTTCTACAGACTCGGTGTCGGGCACGTCCATGACGAGAGAGACATGGCCGGTGATGGCAAAGTGCATCCGGCCGCTCGCCTCGTATTGTTTGATGAGAGTCGCGTAGAAGCGCTCGGCCTCGTCGGCGTCTCGTTGCCAAACGCGTGGGGCGGTCTCACGCCACTTAAAGTTGTCATAGAGGGCGGCCATGGTGTGGTCTAAGAGCTTGCCTGGATGGAGAAGGGAGGAGGGTGATGGTGGCAATGGAGGGTCAGCTCGTATCGTTAATCAACTATCCCTCGAGACCCTTTTATCGACTCGTGTTTTTCCCAGCGGGCCCAAACTGTTTGTTAACAAGGGCGCATCCGGGCCTCAACTTTCTACCGACGAGGGGACAACTTACAAGCGGCAACGTGACCAATGTTCGGGAATGTCGGGAGTGCAGCCTCAGGAGGGAGGTAAGGAAGCCGGCTATTGCTCGGAAAGTAATAGCTTGTCCCCGGCCCTTTGATCCGTTCTGGTCTCGTTCAGCTCCTACATGTACAGACAAGGTCTACCTGGTGCCTAAAATGGACACCAGCGGGACACTGCTGGACACCCAGACGGCTGAGAGACGTTCTGGTTGGCATCGACAGCCCGAGGTTTACCTAGGCCAGTACCAGCTCCAGCAGCCGGAGAAGTCGGAGCTACCCAAGTGGTATTAGCCGCTCCACTGTCACCGTCATCAACACCAAGAGTCAACTTCCAAGCACAGTCCGTCGTCGCGGTCCGAGGTTTAGCCATTTCGGCACGACGAGGCGGATATTGAGATTCTTTATCCTATTATGTATTATTGTGTGCCTGGTAATATTGGTACATACAACCGGTAATTTTATTGTATTCATTGTTTTTGCCCCTGTCCCGGCTTCAAGTTCTCATCATCACATTTATGAAGAGTTTCAGCTCATAACTCATTCCAAGGTCAAGTGCGCTCTCCAATCTTTTCGTAAGATTGATTGCAATGACCACAACTACAACCACCATCGGAATAGCCCGGACGCCGAGCACAAGGCCGCAACCTTTGCAAGTCGAATCGGACCATGGCATCTCCAATACCTCCCCACCGCTCGACACAGCCACGCTCCTAAAGCTCATCAGCGCTGGCTTCTCCTTTTTTGTGGCTGGCGTGAACGATGGCAGCATCGGCACCCTCATCCCCCATGTCATGGGCGAGTATGGTATTAGCACTGCTGTGGTGTCTGCACTGTTGAGTCTCTCCCTCGGCTCTTACTTACCTGGCGGATAGAGAGTAAATTTGATAAAAAAAGAAAGACAAAAAAAAAAAAAAAAAAAAAAAAAAAAGAAGAAAACCGTTACTGACGCCAAACGACAGATACGCCGCCAACCTGCTCGGCTGGCTCCTTGCCGCCGTCTCCAACACGCACCTAGGCCAACGCCTCGGCCTCGGCGCCATGCTGGCCCTCGGCGCCGTCCTCCAGACAGCTGCCCAGGCGTTGCGCGCATGGCCCACGCCGCCGTTTGGCCTGTACGTTTTTACTTTTTGCCTCACCAGCTTAGGGCAGGCCTTTCAGGATACGCACGCCAACACGTTTGTGGCATCGGGGCTGGGCGGTGGTGGCAGGCCGGCTTCTTCTACTACTCCTAGTACCAAGGGCCACCGCTGGCTGGCCTTTATCCACGCCTTGTACATGGCTGGCTGTCTGGCAGGCCCGTTTTGCTCGGCGTCCATCGCCTCCCTCCGGGGCGCGCCTTGGTACCTGTTTTACACGGTCCCGCTTGGGCTGGGGCTGGTCAACCTTGCCCTCGTGCTCGTCGCCTTTCGGGACTCGGTCCGACTACTAAGATATCATGGCGCCCGGGGCAGCAACAATAACAACAACAACAACAACAACAACGGGCCAACAACCCGAGACGAGTCGTACGATGGTAGCCGCACTGACATGCAAGACGCCGGCGCAACCATGGGTGCCCGGCGCCTGATGGCCAAGGCCCTCGGGCAGCGGAGCGTCTGGCTCCTGAGCCTCTTCTTCTTTTTCTATCTGGGCACCACCGTCACCGCGGGGGGCTGGGTGGTCGAGTACCTCGTCGACGTGCGCAACGGCGACCTCGCACAGATGGGCTACGTCCCCGCCGGCTTCAGCGGCGGCTGCCTGCTGGGCCGCATCGTCTTGTCCGAGCCGACGCACCGCTGGGGCGAGCGCCCCATGGTGTTGCTGTACTGTGCCCTGTGTCTGGCGTTTCAGTTGGTGTTTTGGCTGTGAGTTGAACACCTAGTCAACTAGGATTGGTGGCCGTACGTGTAGCTGACTGTCAGTGTCCAGGGTCCCTAATATTGTCGCAGCCTCTGTTGCCATCAGTTTTCTAGGCTTCTTTTCAGGACCCCTTTTTGCCGCTGTATGTATTCATACCGTCAATAACATCGACTGCCAAGACACGGCATAATCTCAACCGCGTGCTAATCCAAGACTTATAAAACTGATATAGGCCGTGTCCGTTGCAACCAAGATCTTTCCGCCCGAGACCCGCGCCACGGCACTCTCATTTGTCTTTGTCTTTGCACAGACTGGCGGCTCGTTCTTCCCCATCGCCACGGGCGTGCTCGGCGCGCATGTCGGCGTCTCGGTCATGCAGCCCGTCTTGGTGGGCCTAATTAGCGCGACGGCCGTCACCTGGCTGCTCGTTCCACACTCCCAGGCTAAGATGGAGTAATTCATCTTCGGTAGAGGGAAAGGGGAGGCAGTTAAAATAGTGGATGGGGTAATTATCCGTTACTTACCGTTCTTAGGGGTAGAAAAGGAGTCAGAACAAATATCGGGTCTGCGGGATATGGGACGGATGAGTTGCTTAAGGGCGGTATACCGACCCAAGCTGCAACCCATGGGAGTTCAATCATTACCATGGCCTCTTCTACCCGGACGGCAACATTGATGGGAACCGCGACCGCACCCCTTCAAAACTTCGACACCGTCTTGCCCTACATACCGATTCCAATATTCAAGCAATCGCAATATTGCGTTTCAACGTCCGCAGCTCGTACCCGTAGCCCCCTCTGATCGGGAAGATGATGTCTTCAGGTAGAATTGTGCCTGCCTCTGAGGGAATCATATTGACTTGAACGTCAATCTAGGAAGGTATGCTCCTCTCAATCCTTGGGTTGAACTTGCTCTTGCCATCGGGACATTATCTTTCAACCTCGCCTTTCGTTACTCACTTAACTCTCAACATCCTTCCGCAGCGTTTTTCCACTCCTATTGTTTACTTTCAGAGGTATCCTAAGCGTCCCTCCCAAGCGTCACACCTCCCCCCACCAACCATGTGCTACATCCCCTACATCACCCGCGCCTGCTGCGGCGCCTTCTACGACCCCGGCGACATGGACCTCCCCGTCATGGAGCTCTGCGCCACCGCCCGGCGCGGCCCCGTCCTCCGAACCTCCTCCCGACCCACCACCCTCCCTCCCAACCCCAACTAGACCAAATGCAAAACCCGCGAATACAAACGCTTCCTCTTCGAAACCCGCTACCCCTTACCCTGCCAAAAATGCTCCACCTACCCCCCCTCCCCGAAACGCCTCGTCAAATCCGCCAAGTACACCCGCCGCCTCTTCCGCTCCTTCACCACGGGGCTGCAGACCTTCAACATACCTGTCGACGACCTCTGGCCGGTGCAGACGGCCGCGCTGGGCTACCACGCCATCCTGCCACGCATGGGCATCTACCTGCAGCTGTCGCAGTCGCCAGTGCGCAGCAAGGCGATGCGGAGGGAAGATAAAAAGAAGGCGCACCAGGCGTTTGAGGAGTATATGCGCGCGCTGGGGGCGTTTATCAGGCAGGGGACTGTTTGGAGTAATGGGGCGCTGGTGTATCCGAGTAAGCCGGTGCCGGGGGCGCCGAAGGTCAGGAAGTGTGGACAGGATGGACATGGGTCGGGGTCGACGGGTAAGAAGAGTGGCAAGAAAGCTGGTAGAAAGGGTAAGAAGGATAGGAAGAGGAGCAAGAAAACTGGCAAGAATGGTGGTGAGTTGGACAAGGAGATTGGAAAAGGATAGCATCTGGATGAGGAGATGTACACATAGAGCGGGAGCGTAGCTGATATATGCCAGCAAGAGCAGCGTTTGAATCACCACGCTGAAAGGTTTTGTGGGATTTTAATGTATAAGTGAGATACCACGCTCCAGTCTAGTCCCATACCTATCATACCCGACGGAAATCCAAAATCCTACAACACATGGTTCGTATCACCTCAATCACATCACTCACTCCACATCAAAATCCTCCACCGCCAACCCTGCAGCAGTTTCACGTCGTCTTCAGTGACCTCCTCACGGCCCTCTTCAATTTTGGCCGCAAGCCGCTTCAACCGGCGCGACACAGTCCTGGCCATGCGCAGCGAGACCTCGTTCTGAAAGACATACAACACGGCAAACACGAAAAACGCGACCGTCCCCAGCCCCGGCCGGTGGGTCGACGCCAGGATCCGCGAGACGAGGTTCCTGCTCTTCTTGAAGGCGTACTCGGTCTTGTTGGACGACTCGTCCTCGTCGCGGGGCCGGCGGAACAGGGCTTTGACGATGGGGATGATGGAGGCGCTGGGGTACGTTGTTAGCGGATAGCTGTTAAGTACATACCTTACTCCTCCGTAGAATCAGCCACTTAGCAATCTGCTCTTCACTTCTCACCCCATCGCTCATCACCATGACCCTCAATACTCAGGTTTGAGAAACCAACCAAAAAAAGGACGAAAGCGAACAAATCAAAGACAAATAAAGAAACAAAAGAAAAGCACTTACAAAACCCCTCCCACAACCCACCTCCTCCACCTCTGCCCCTCCCCCCGCCTCTCCACCTCCCCAACCCTTCCCATCAGACCCTCCAACCCCCTCAACACCACCCCAGCCTGCACCCGCACCCTCTCCTCCACCTCCTTCCCCAACGTGCCCCCAACCCCAGTTCCATTCACATCCACACCAAGCCCAACCCCCCCATCACCGCTTCCACCGAGAGTCACACCATTCACCATCGCCCGCTGCCGCCGCAAGGCAATGTACTCGCGCACCGCGGCCTCGGCACCATAGCGTGCTTCGCCCAGCGTAGCTGCTGCTGTTGTTGCTAGTGCTGGTTGCGCTACTGGTGGGAGATGGTTGTGATAGAGAATTGGCGGGGCGGGCCCCGGGCCCGGGTGTGCGGGCGTCATCATTGGGGGTGCTGCTGATGTTGCTCCTGGTGGTGGTGGGCCTGCTGGGGCCGTGGGATAGATGTGTGGGGGTGGATCTTGGATGGGGATGGGCGGGGCGTGGGTGAGGCCGTTTGTGGTTGCGTGGTGGTGGTTGATGGTGGTGGGTTTTGGGGGGCCGGGGAGGTAGGGGTCATCGTGATGGTTGATGTTGTTGTGGTTGGGTGGCGGCGCGGAGTGGGATTGGGATTGGGATTGCGGTTGGGATTGGGGTTGGATTTGAGTTTGGTTTTGTTCCGGGGGAGACTGGGAGACCATCCAGTATGAGGGCTCAGAGGAGAGGGGGGCTGGAGGAGGAGGGTAGGTGCCCGCGCGGGCGGGACGGTAGGGGATGGCGGTCGGGTCGGAGGGTTGACGGGGACATCCTGGGGGTGATGCGTTGGGGCGAGACCCGGGGTTTTCTGGGCCTGACGAAGACGGTGGGAGATGGTGGTAAGACGGTTCCGAACCCCTGCGGTGTGGTTCGGTTTGGGGCCGAGGATCGCGGTCCACCGAGTCCATGTCGATGGTGGGGTGGAGGATTGGCGGGAAACTTGGAAGAGTGAAAATGGGAAATCCAAGATTCAAGATGGGATTCAGAGGCGCTGGCTTGGGGTCTCACGATATGGCGCTCAAGGGAGAATGGAGATGAGCGACACTGATTTTGGTTGAAAATGGTGAAAAAGAGGTCAAGCAACGGGCCTCGCTGTCAGCTGTCAGGTGCCAGCAGGTCGTCCATGTGGCAGCGAGTTTGTGGGGTTGGCAAGAAGTCTTGGCAGCCCCGCCTTTTCGGAAGAAGGACTAAATTTAAGTACCTAGGTAGGTAGGTAGGTTCACCAGGCAAGTTCAGCAGAAAGAACAAAGGCCCGCGGCTCTTCCTCATGACTAGGCAGGTACATCAATCCGTCTCGACTTCCGTAATCAGCCAACTCTTCATGCCAGGACTTAGTATCCGACAATGTTGACCTGGATTTTTCGGTTGGTGATGCAAATCTCGTCGCCCAAAACTGTATCGTCGGCTCGCCAGCAGTTGTCAAAGATAATTCCTGCAGTGCGAGCGATATCGTTGCTGATGACGGACCCATGTGAGTATACTTGGACCCAAGGCTGAAGGGAAAGGACAGTATGGCTAGGCACTTACCAGTTTGCCGACTGTGTGGTGGACTCGGCCTTGCTGCCGACAATCTGCGCGCCACCGATAGCGCACATCGAAGTGTGGCCCCCCGTCACGACGCAATTGACTCCGCTGTTGCCTTTGCGGGCAAGGTCTTCTACGCAGGCCGCAGCTGCCCGTCCCTATACAGATCAACCTTTTAGCATCAAATCCGTCACATGGGTGCGTGCTGAAGGCGAGCGGGCGATGGATGGGGGCATACCGGAGCACGTTTCTGGTCTCTCTCGCAATTGACTCGCCTTTGAAGGCCGACAGAGCCAACCACGTCAGCCGCGTGGGCAGCTGCGAGGGCCTCGTCGGCCGTCAGAGCCGTGTCGGGGTTGGCAATGATGTCCTCGACCCATTTCTCGAAGGAGAAGGTAGTTTTAGAGGTTGCGGCAGGGGTGGCGGCCACCGATGCAGCAGTCATGGCCAGGGCGACCAGGGAAAGGGCGAATTTGACCATTTCGGCTCTTGGTTTTCGGGGTTGAAGCTTGAAGTTTGACTTGAGGCCTGGGAAACAACTTTCCGAGGTGCTGGTAGACGGTGGCGGGAGTCTTACTTTTATAGATGTTTCCCAGTGACCCATGCCCGACTTGCCCGGTGGATAACTTCAATGATATTATTCGATTTCACGCACAAGTCCCCAACATCGCACAAGTCCCCAGCATGCTTACAGGCCAAGATCCTGTTTGTCAACTCGGTGGATGTTAAATGTAACAGTATCCGCCAGACGCACCCCTGACTTGTGGGTTACCAAAAGGCTTCAAGCAAACACAACGACTTTAGTAATCGAGCATTGTGCTCATTTTCATTTGCCCGCACCCATGTGTGATTAGAATAACGCTAGCGTAGCCTCCACTATGAAAATCTTTGACTATTTTGAATAAAGTGTCCACCTCTTTCAATGCGCCTAGGGCTCGGCACTTTAGGCAGCAGGGTAGCGCTGGAACATGTATCTGGTTCCGTATGCTCTTGTGCTGGGGTTAATGATATTATGGGCAGGGGTAATTCATCAGAGCAATGATGGTCTCACAAGCTTGAAGTCCCCAACATGGACTCACTTTGCATGGACTGGACAAACCGGAGGGGGCATGTCTTCTTTAAGAACCAGCCTAAGCGTTGCATTAGGCAGACTTCTGAATACCCAAATGGTATCGGGATGCAAAGGAGGTGGGACGAGGTTCCATGCACATGGTGATTGGCAGTAGGAGTGGGAGGTAAAGAGCTTCTGTCGGGCGGGTTGGAGAATACAAAGATCTAATGACCATGGTCCCGTTCTCTCTGAGCCACCAACGTTGTGACTGTCACTTGTACTTCGCCGGGGGTTATTGTTCTATACGTATATTTCTCGAAGTAGTGGAGAGCGTCGGCTTCACGAGATCACACTATCCGGCTCTGGGATGCGGTGACCGGCGCGCACTAGGAGACGCTCGAGGGGCATGGCGGTGCGGTTAGGGTAGTAGCGTTCTCCGGGAATGGTCAATGTCTCGAGAGAGACCGAGGGCTGCTGGACATACCTGTGAACTCCGACCCTTCAAGCAGCTCTAGAGACTAGAAACCCGCTAGCGGTTTTCTCTTCGTCGAGGACAATTGGGTTATCAGAAATAGAAAGAGTCTTCTTTAGCTTCCTGCCGACTACCGAGCAACATGTATAGCAGTTCATAGTTATGCACTCATCTTAAGATATACCTCTAGCCAAGTGACGTTGTTTCAGTCTACTTTTATAGAGTGATGAAGTTCTACGGATGCCCCTCAAAACAATGGGCTCGCCGCCCAGAATAGGCTGCCAAGCAGAATTACCTGTAAGCTACTGTAATGAACCCCCCAGAGCATCTTGGCACATAAAGCGGTAAGCCTGTTCTTTTGGTAGGGTCTTCCGAATAATCGGTGTAATTGATGGTATTCCGTGTCCCCATCCCAGTATGTATGTCTAAAGCAAGGAAAAAAAGTCCGCATCTAGAAGATGCAGGATCTACCCTGCCAATTTCGGCGGCCAGAACAGCAAGTTCTGTACTTAACTCTGTAAGTGCCCATCCACCTCATCCACAAACGACCATATCAGAAGAGACAGAACCCGCCGCCGCCCATGGCATAATTGGCAACAACGGCCCCCACGACCTCGACGGAAAGGATGGGATCCATTTCAAGCCTGTGCGGTATTATTAGCAACAGTGTTTTTATCCAAAGTTGGGGTATAGTTGGTTGCAATGGAGCTTACCGCTGCTGAATGTCGATAACCTCTCCAACAATGGCCTTAGCCCGCTCAACCTTGGTGACTTCGGGATTAACCATGATGATGACGGTGGGACGGATCGACTCGGAGTCAGGGAAAGGGGAGTTGGCAACGCCCATGACCGAGATGGCGGACCAGTCGTCACGCGCCTCTTTGAGCATGGCGCGAATGGAATCCCGAAGACGATCGAGAAGCTCGGCACTGGCGACTCCGGTAGGGAGCGGGTGCAAACAACGCGTTTCACGGAACACTTCAGTTCCCGTCGTCGTCGTTGTCGTCGGCGCCGTCGAGGGCATTGGGGCAACTGCACGGGCGAGGAAACCGTCGCCGGCAGAGCCGCCCTCAATGATAGGAAGGCTGGTGATGGGGGCGCTCATGATGGGTGAATGCTTTGGCGGGAGGTGATATTTTGATGGAGTGTGTGTGATTTGCGAAAAATAGCAATGAATCAATGATGTGTCGGTTGCAAGACCAAGAAATGGAAAAGAAGGTCGAGGGCCGGATTACGCCCTACCCGTAGCCTTATGTAGTCGACTTGAACACTCTAGACTGTTCTTTATTGTTCATTTTTGGATTTCTGATTTGACTGTTTTTTTTGAGGCGAAAACGGGGTCTCGTTGTATGTACAATACCACAACAATGACGAGTTTGTACTGTGTAGGAATCAACGGCTTCTGTTGCCGGCGGCTCAGCACACAGTTCCATTGTTCCGCAGCTCGAAAGACATTGCCAAGCATTGGCCAGGCCAACTCTTTTTTTGACTAGATGCACGGGAGACATGCTCCACGATGAAGGGATGTAACCGAAGCAGCAGTTGCCGGCTGACTAGGAGCGCGAGGTTTAGAGTTGGGTATCTGACGAGGTCTTGGCTGGCACTGTGGTGCGCAACAAGCTGATCTACGCGTTTGCACTTGCCCTAGACTCTTTGTCGACTTTTTTTTTTTCTTTTTTTCTTTTCTTTTTTCCTTTTTTGGCTCGCCATCCAGACCTGGCAAAGAGGATCATCTCCTCGCCGTTGCCAATTCCCTTGAAAGCCAACACCCTGAGCCTAAAAAGAACGCCCGCTTAGGGGCACTCGCTCGCATAGCGGCCATGGGGAAACAGGACCGCACAAAGGCCCTATATAGCGACTCACCGCCACTACTATGGCGGCCTGCCCCGTACACTTCCTCCCCCGTTTGCTTATTAGCGTGGTCTTATAAACCAATTGAATTTTGTGCTAAGGACGAGAGATTTGGTAATAGGAGAGAGAAAAGATAAAAGAAAAAGGAGAAGAAAAAGGAAGAAAAATAGAGATAAAGAGGTAAAAAGAAATAAATAGGAAATAGAAAGGGAAGAAAGAGAAAAGGAAAAGTAGGTACCCCGGTAACAAACAAACAGGGGAGGAAGTGTACCTTCGTACCCCGTGATGGTGAGGTTATTTACCACTGCTTCGGCCGTTGCGTCATCCGTCATGGCGATACCGTCACCACGTCCGAGCATAGCATGGTGTGCACGACCACCCAAACGAGGCCATGGCGCCACGCTTTGTCAAGGCATACCACCTGTTAGAAGACCGTACAATCTCGCGAACGTGGGACAATACTACTGCGGGACCAATGCCGTCTACTACGCGCAGCCGGACTCAGTGAATTACAACCTCACTCGGCCCGGGAGTTGAGGTTTTGCCAGTCAGACTGCAGTGTTTCCAATTCGCTGGATTTTGGTTGGCAGTATGGTAGATGGCATTAGCCTAGCAGTAGTATTGTCCTAGTTTCGCGATATTGTACGGTTGGGGGGGAAAGAAGAGGGTGAACACGAACGTGGTAAATTTGCTTGATTTTCTGGGTACTGGTTCTCGGGAGGAAGTGTCACTGGGCTAGAGAGGAAGTGTGGATGGATAGGGAGGAAGTGTCCCATATGTATCCCTAACCATACCGGCCCATCGTCCCGACTTGTTCCGAGTACCTACAAGGCCCTCCCACCCTCACCGCCAACACAAGAAGCACGTAAAACTTGGTCTAAGCTAAATTCCTTCAAAAACGTGATGAACTTCGAGCTGCAGATCTAACTCTATCTAACTAACTAGCTAGCCTTCAAGTCGACTTAACGATCTCCTCACTACGTCTTACTACGCCATTGCCCCCTAATCCGCGCCGACGCCCTGCCTTCTTCCTGGCCTCTTACCTAGGGCGTCTGGAGGGGTGTTCCGGCCGAGGGAGTGTCGTCCTTGTATTAGCTACCGGTAGGGGAGCTCCGGGAGGTGGGTTGTAGCCTTCTATTATGTAGGGACCTGGAACAAGCCGGGGACACCATGCTAATTACCTGTTGCATATGGTTTTGTGTCTAGCGGCCATCTACATACATTGTCGGATGAAACCACACTCTAGAAAAAACAGAAAAGAAAAAGAAAAGAACAAAGATCACCCTGATAGTATTACGAGAGCGGTGGTCTGGTAGCTAGGCTAAATACTCGGGCCTGAAGACGTGTCGAGGGGATGAATCTTTGCCGAAATGCCAGGAGCGGCCTTCTCAATATCGGCCTCCATTTCCCTCAGTAGCACCTTCATTGGCGTGACCACCGTAATACCGGAGAGGTTCAGCGGCCAGCGGTCCGGCTCACAGAGGATAATGGGCCCTGCATCTCGATTGTGTTGACCAGGCGCAATCCCACCCCACAGCATACCGATCATAACCCCTTTGCCATCGCGGACGACAGCACCGGAGTCGCCTTTACCTGCGAACGGAGTGCCGGACAACGTGTCGTCGAAGACAAGGAGCTCCCGCGACTCGAAATAGACGGGCGTTTTATCAGCGAGTAAGAGTGCTACCCGGATGTCGCCCATGGTCGGAGAAAGCTTGCCGAACGTGGTCAGAGTTGCAGCACCAGTCTTGAAGACTTTCTTCTCGCTGATAGCTTTCTCGACATTGTGCTTATGGTAGTCAAGGAGCTTAAGGGCTGAGGCGCAAGGATCCTACACAAACCCCAGTTAGCGGATGGAGTCAAAACAGGGTCGGAAAAAATGACCGACATTGCTCAGGACGCTAGGTCCAGAGGAGAAGCGAGCAGGATCCAGAGAGATCAACGCGAAATCGAGTGCGTGATTGTCGCTCGACTTTCGGCCGATGCCCGACGTGAGAAGAACGCTGCCAAAGGCACATTGGTAGGCTCGGGCGCGATCGATGGCCGGGTGGCAGGCATCGGGAGCGTCGTTGACTCGGACTTTGTCCAATAATGCTTTCAGTGACGCCGGACCGGCCAGTCGCGCGTAGTTGGCCATATTCTGCATCTCGTTGATCTTTGCATCGCGCACATTGGGCGCAGGGGACTGGACCACGACATCTGGGGCTATGAGGGGATTGGCGGATTCTATATCGATTGTTAGCATCGGCATCGAATGGAAGCCATTCGGATCGCAAGGTCGATGGGCATACCAGAGCAAACGTGGTGGCAAGTGACAGCCAAATACTCGTCATAACGGTTCGGAATCTCTAGCTTGACCTAAAAGCCCAAGGTTCCGGCCGGGCCCGACGGTGTAGCGCCGATGCTGGCGCCGAGATAAGGCCGTTCGGGAAAAAAGTTGTCCTCGATGGATTCAATCATGTCGATACTCTTAGCATAATTGACAACGTCGCCTTCCACAACCTCGACGGAAAGAAGAGTGCCTATCTCGAGCCTGTGGGATAGCATTAGCGATAGTCTCTTCGTCTAAGGGTGGGAGTGCACTCTGCGCAAGTTGCAGGGAAGCTTACCGCTGCTGGATGTCGACGACTTCGCCAACGATAGCCTTGGCCCGCTCAACCTCGGTAGACTCAGGCCTCACCACAATAATAACGGTGGGCTAAATCGACTCGACGCCAGGAGAGTTAGCCACACCCAAGATAGAGATAAAAGTCCAGTCGTCACGCGCCTCTTTGAGCATAGCACGGACAGAGTCCTGCAGGCGCTCAAGAAGCTCGGCACTTGTGATTCCATCAGGGAGCGGGTGCAAAGAGCGTGTTCCGCAAAAAAAATCGGAGCTCTTTGTCGTGATGTTTGTCGTCAAGGGCGTTCGGGTAGCCGTACGGGCGAGGAAACGGCCCCCGACAGTGCCGCCCTCAATGATGGGAATATTGGCAATGGGATTGCACACGATAGGAGTGCTCATGATGGTCGATGGCTCCTTGATGTGGTGGATGCCAAAATCCGTGGGTCTTCGTGGAAGGAGAAAATTGGTCGCCATGTTGGCACTTGTCCTGTTACTTGATGTACCCAATGGCCCAGTGGTGACTTTTTTTCGCACTGTGCTATCGACTGTGTGGGATACGGAAAATGAAATGTGATTGGTAGAGGGGTTTAGGGATGGGTTTTTGTTCACAACGTTGTTCCCTGTGTGTTCTCAGATTCTCTGAACAGAACAGGCTTCCCTCATTCGGAAGCCCGGATAGTCCCGTTCAATAACTTCGCTGTCGCGTACCGCGACTCTTTCACTTCTTCAACGCGCAAGTCCACTTCAACGAATTTCGCGATCACGTGCCAATGGGTGCCCTCATGCCCCACCACCCGTGCAGCAGGCACCCAGCCTCGAACAGATCCGTGAATCTCGCACCTTCGGTGTTTCCCTGTCGGGTCGAGGCGGGCTGCGGAATAAGGAACGACCAGTCACGCAAAAAAAGCCTCCATTTTGGATATTTCCGCGGGCTGGCCTAGGGCACTCGGAGCACTCTCCAGAACCAGAAAATCCATCCGCTTTCGGTCTCGCAGCGCCTCCTTTTCATTCTCTACCTTACAGTGCGCTTTTCCCCGCTAGCCGCCAATCTTTGATCCGGGTAAGCGGCAGGCTGCCGCGGTGGTGGCGGAGAGTCGCCGTAGAGTGCCTTTGTGCGGTCTTGCCTCGTCATTTCCTTCATACGAGCGAGTGCCCCTAGGCGGGCGCCCTTTTCGGGCTTGACTTGTTGGACTTCCGGAATTGGCGGCGGCGGCGGGACTAATCTCTTCGCCAGGTTTGGGTGCCGCTCAAGGAACACGTCGACAAAGTCTCTGGCGAGTGTGGCGTTGGAGCCGTCGCGTCGGAGAACACGCTCGGCAAACCCCTCGATCAGCTCTTTTCGCACTACTGTGCCGCTGGAGATCTCGTCCGATACCCAACTCTGGACCTCGTGTTCCTGCTCGACTGACAATTGCTGTTCCATCCCTCGATCGCGCGGGACCCGTTTTCGCGGGATTTGTTTTCGGGGGATTCGTTTGCGTGGGAAATGGCAATTGGAGTTGTTGTCGTGGAAGAGGAAGATCTGATGCGGTGGCACTGGGACAAGTATCCAATCTGTTTGTTAGTTAGCGCGGAACCTTCGACCGGGGGTCGAGGCTACATAAAATGAACACCTCAACAGCAACACCACGGATTTTCATGCAACAAAAGAGTATGGTAAGATGCATCTTCCCATAATTCCCTTAGGGTTTTATTTCCCTATGTTGAATAATATTCTTTGGTTGTTGAGGCCAACTTGTCAATAATGAGGATTCAAATATAATACTAGTATTCTTAAAGCGAAAAGTATAACTACTCCGTACTCCGTTAGGGACAATGTATGCGTACCAAATCATGTACTAGTTGGCGGCATTGTTGGTGTAATTAAGTTACAATGATATTGGCCTGCTCATACTACCGGGGACTTAAAACTAGGAAGCAAATCCTTCACGCACCTAATAATAAAAGCTGTCAGCACAAATGACCTACAGATTACTTTCTGGCTCCAAAGCCACCATCAACCCAGTCTCATTCACCTGATGTTCATCATAAAACTACATGTATTCTATTTCTGTGAATGACCAATCAACATTTGGAAGCCCGTGTGGCGCAATTGGTTAGCGCGTCAGACTTTTAATCTGAATGTTGCGAGTTCGAGTCTCGCCATGGGCGACTTTCATTTTACTTTTGTATTCTCCTAGGTTTTTTTGTCTACTATGTCGTGATACATGTCCTTTTTGTTAGTAGCGGCTTCTATGATCAAGCTTAGGGACATGTTGGGTTTCGGGGTTGTGCCCAAGAGCGCGGGCGGTTCAGGCTGCTACAACATGACATCGGCCCCCGAACTCCCAGAACAAGACATAAATTACAACACACCTCGGCATATCATCGTCATAGTCATTATATTCATCAATGATAGCCCTTATCTTTCTGTTGAGCAAAAATAAAGTACACCCAATACCCCGACCCAAGTCCAGCCATTATACCTGCCGAAAAGAAAGCAACACCTTCCATGATGGTGATGAACCGCCCAAGTACCCAACCAGCCAAAGCCCAACCGCTGTATCTCCCACCTTCCCTGTGTGTATAATGTAAGGTTAAGCAACCCGCTGCACCGCTGATGAAAAATGCAATCTCCGCGCCCTGAGCCCCTTACCCCCGCGCCGCCTCCAACCAACCTCATTGATCAGCGAACACCTTCTTAGCCCACTCCGGCACCTTAATATTTTGTACCATAATCACGGGCTCGTCCTCGCGCCCTTCCCTGCACTTCCCGTTGACCCCGACAAAGATCCCTAACTCCCTCACCACCACCTCCCTCAGCGCCATCTTGTCCGGATCCTCCGTCTCGTGCAGCACAATCTCCCGAAACAGCTCCCACGGGAACCACTGCGGCCATTCCTGGTACGACTTGTCCAGCAGTAACCTGGCCGTCTGAAGTAGGCTGACCGCTGTGTCCGGTAAGGAAGGCTGGTCCCAGACGCGGCGGATGAGCGTCACGGCCGGGGGGTTGGGGCAGTCGTCGCCGCCGTTCGGGTGGGCGCCCTTGGCGAGGAGCATCTTGAGGATGGCCGGGTTCGGGTTCTGGGCGGCGCGGTGCACGTAGCTGAACCTGGTCTTGGGCGGAATCTCTGGTAGGACGTAGCGCGAGAGCATGTCCTCGACGATGTTGACGCGGTCCTCGCGGATGGCGATGTCGAATGCCGTGAGGTACCGCCGCTTGACGAAGCGCCACTCGTCCTCGTACTCCTCATCACCGTACAGCTCCTGGAGTAGCTCGTCCGGAGGCACGAGGAAGGGATCGGCCACCTCTTTCATGAGCGCAACGGCGACGGGCGCGTAGTTTTCGCTCACGGCGATGGAGAGCGGTGTCCTCAGTTCCCGGTCAAACACGTCGACGTCGGCCCCGCGCTCCAGTAGTGCCTTGACAATATCGATATCTCCCTTCTGGCACGCGAGGTGTAGATATGTTTGGTCGCCGTGGAATCTCGGCTCGCTGACGTTGACCCCGCGCTCCAAAACCGCCAGACTCAACTCCCTGTTCTCCTGCATGATGGTCTTGAGCAGCAGCATTTCGTTCGTAAAGACCGGCCTGCCAAAGTCCATCATGACATTGAACGTCTCAATCTGGTTCCAGGGGTCGCTTTGCTCGATTATGCGGCATAGGTATTCCTTGACATCGTCATCCGAGACCTTATACACCCTATCGGCAAAATTCAGCAGCAGCTTCAAGGCCTTGTGGTTTCCGCACGAAGCCGAACTCCTGGTGGCTTCCTTCATCTTGGCTTCTGTCAGGTTGTTCTTTTTGGCGACGCGCAGCATCGCCTCGAGCACATCATCTTCGGACCATCGGACATGCTTAATAGCCGTTTCGAGAGGACTGCAGTTGGGCTCTTCTTCCAAGTCCATGCGCGCCCCGCACCGTAGTAGAATGGATGCGATTTCGGGTACTTCTCCGCGGTGATCGACCCTTATTGTCACCGCGTACGACAATGGCGTCCTCCCGCTGCGGTCTTGGGCGTTGATATCTGCGCCGCACACGACGAGGGCGGCGACGGCTCGGGGTTCGGCCAGCTCGCAGGCCAGCATGAGTGGCGTCACGGACCGATGCCCGCGCTTGTCGAACCGGGCGTTGACGTCGGCTCCGGCGTCGACCAAAGCCTTGATCAAAGTGACGCGGTTGCCCTCAAACTCGTCGTGCTTAACCGGGGCATCGTCCATATCGAAGAATTCGGCGCGCGGGAGCATGCAGTAATACAGCGGGCGGAAGTCCCGAAAGTTGGGGATTCGGCGATGCGGATCCGGGTTGGCGCCGATGCTCACCAGCCTGTGGGCGACGGCATAATTTCCCCTGTAGCATGCATTTAATACCGGGGTGTGGCCGCTGTCGTTGTGAGCCTCCAAATCGGCGCCGAGGGCCAGGAGTTTTGTGATGGTGTCCCGGATGTCGGCCGAGTCGCGTGCGCTCCAAATCTCGGCGGCATAGTGGAGCGCTGTGTTGTCCCAGGCGTCGCGCTGGTTGACGTCCAGGTTGATGTCGTTTAGTGCCAGCAGCTTGATGACGGGGATCAGAGCGTGCGCGGCGGCCGAGTGCAGGGCCGTGTGGTTGTGGCCGGGTGTCGCATCCAGTTCCAGGGACGCGCCGCGGAAGATCAGAAGCTCGGCGACCGACCGCTCCTGGTGGCACATGGCGGTGTGCAGGGCGCGCCACCGAGGCCATTCGGAGATTCGGCGCGAGGGATGCCTGCCAGACTTGAGCGACTGGCACTCGCAGACGCGGTATGAGGGAGCGTTGATGTCGGCGCCATTGTCGAGCAACCACTCCACAACGTCACGGTGACCATTCTTGGCGGCAAGGTGGAGCGGGGTGCAGGACGGCTGCAGGCTCGCGTCGGGCGCCGGCTCCTCCAACAACTCCGCCTCGGGGTCTGCAATGCCGTTGCCGTCCTCGTCAGTGTTGTCAACATCGGGGTCGGCGACGACGATGATTTCGGGGTCGCCGGCCTTGCGGGGAAGCGGGCCCGTAGCGTTCAAATCGGCGCCGGCGGCAATGGCGTGCTTGAGGGTGCCCAGGCGGCCGTTCTCGGCGCCCCAGAAGAGACTGGATGCATTTGCAAACTTGACATTGTCGGCATAGATGACGGGGTTGATGATGGAGTAGAACCAGCGACTGGCGCGATCGAGAGCGAGGCGGTCTGGAAGGGTGAGCAGCTCGTCGATAAGGAGGACGATTTCGGGCGGCAGGCGGAGAATCGGCACCGACAAGGCCTTTTTCCCTTTCGCCTTGTTCGCCTTTCCCTCGGTTTTGCGCTTTTTCGTCTTGACAGCCGGCTTCTTAGGTGCGCCTACTTTCGTTTGCGAAGTCATCCGGATCATGATGGATAGGCGGGCTGGCGGGCTTGCAGATGCCAGAGGTGGACAGTGTCGGGCGGGGGAAGTCAGGACTGTCAGGTATCGGTCGAGGCTGTGACCCGGGATTATAGCTTCGGAGCACTGGGGATTGACGGGAAGCAGTGGGGCATTTTGTGGGGAGTGGAGAAGGCCTCCAGGGCGGTGCGAGAAGGCGAGTGGGCCACCACTTGGCGGGTGGCCGGCAGATTTGAGCTGTCTCTTTCAGTTCCCTGTCGCGCAGCCTTGCAGTGCAACTTGAGAAATGCCTGGCAATCATCGAGTTCTGCAAGATTGTCACAGGCTGACAGGGTGGCTGTCTATTGCTTTTTAAGGACAGAAAACGAACAAAGAAACCGTCTGGATAACAGCTTCATTGTGTCTGCTTCGAAGGCAGAACAACTCCATTCAACGGTAACGGCACCCCCCGCAGGCGCATGCGCCCAGCCCCAATTGTGCATAAAGACGGCCCATCGCAGACCACATCCACGGCCGCTCGTCGCGCCCGCCCACGGGTTGCCTCGCCACAGGCCAACATGCCGCTCGGCAGCAAACTCGGGATGAATTATTTCCTGCTGACAGGATTTATCCCACGCTGTCCTTTCCAGCGACCTGATCGATCGATACTGCAACGCCGATGGGACAGTTCCAAGCGATCTTGGTGGCAAGTGTCAAGTGTCCAAGATTCCGCATTGTCTACGCGTTGTTTCCACGAATGGCGCGTTCAACTCTAACTTGCTCAGTCCAGCGCGACTAGCAACTCAGCTCCCGATATGAAATTGCAAAACTGCACGTCTTTCTCCTGTCAACGCCCCGTCAACCTGCAATCACACGTCTCTGACCTCCCCTGTCTCGCGTCAAAGTGACAGGCCCACCGTGACGTCAAGCGCCAAGCCATCATCAACTGCCGTCCTTCCTCACTTCGATTTGTTCCTCGCCCTCAACGCTCTGCTGAAACAGCTGTTTCACTCTCTCCAAGTACCGATCCCGTTCGCCAATCTTTTCGCTTACAAACTCAGACGTGCCAGGCGCCCAGTACGGTGCCACCAGCCGCTCAAAGTCCTCCCAGTCGTCCACGCGGGGCGCCCCGTACCGCGGCTGGATGTGCTGAATGACTAGGTTGTACAGGCCCTTGAAGCTGCGCAGGGCACTGAAATACCAAAAGTTGCCGCTGTCCCACCCGGCGCGCATTGTGCTGGAGATGTCGGTGCTGCCCATACCTACCCTTTGTTCTTCTTCCTCGAGTATCGCCATGAACTCGCCATGGCGCTCGCGGTAGGCCGCTAGGTCGTCGTCCTCCGTGATGTCGTCGATAGATCGGCTGGTGAGCCAGTACGGCGGATGCAGCATCTCTACTAGCAGCGAACACGCCCACTCGAGGTCGACCAGAGAGGTTATGTTCCAGTCGTTGTCGACAAAGATGTTGCTCTGGTGCAGATCAGTCAACATCAGGGCGAAGGGCCCGTGTCGTAGGGAGCGAGATGTGAAATGCTGCATGACAGCCCGCATCATGGTCAAGGCCGACAGCTGCGCCTGCGCGTCAGCGTTGCTAAGGATGGAATTGGGTTTGTGGCGGATCCTGTTGTCGTGGCATGTTAATAGGTCTAGCAGGTAGGTATCGGTCGACGTGTACGTCAGCTCTCTGGGGATATTAGTGCAGACGTCTTCGTTCTCGAGCTGGTGAAGCTGTAGTGTCAGGGGTCGGTTCGTTAAAGATAACACCGCCTTGTCGTCGATGGTCAGGGAGCCGATTCTAGGTAGCCGGGTTCGTGCTAGCGAGAGCATGATGCGGGATAGATCTCGAAAAAAAGTCTTTCGCTTGCTGTCATCGCCACAAGAACCTTCCCAAGTCTTGGAAAGCATGCGTCCGTTCTGGACATAGTCCACCAAGACGTATCCGGGGTCGAACTTTTGCCCGTGCCGATGCAGAACGTAGCCCGAAGGAAGGGGACGCCCTAGCATCCACGCTATCGACCGTCGTATATACAACCTAAGCCTCGAAAACAAGGGTGCGCGATGCACGGGCAGTGAACTGGTACTCGGAGATGCTCATTAGCACACACAGTCGTAACTAACTCACCAAGAGCCGATCCCATTTCCAACGGGACGATCACCCTAGGGCACTCCTTACACTTGGGCCACTCGGGAAGCCAAAGCCCCATAGGCGAGGTATGGGAACTGCAGGGCAGTTTGTTTGCATCCACGCATAGGTCGCGACTTCGCAGCGGAGCTTTTCTTCAGCGTTTCCCGGGTGCGTCGACTCTCCAATCTTGTATGGTAGCGGAAACCGGATCATCACCCTTTTGACGCCATTGATATGGACGGGGATGCAAACGTTGAAGCTCCCGTGGAGCCATTCGTTAACCCAGGGTGTTTTGCATGATTGCTTGGGAACACCGAGGTGATGAGAGACGATGGTTTCAATTTCGTTGGCGTGTGTGTAAAGATAGCTGCAAAAGTCCAGCCGCTTCTCTGGGTAAGACAACTTTTCAAGCACATTGTCCTCGTCGTCTAAGGCCTCTGACAGGGTTATCCTGCTGGTTAGCAGGGGAAGAGAGGCAGCTGTTGACATGGCGGATGGCTGGGAGCTTTAGCTGTGTGGAGGTTGGTCCCATGTCCAGCGCTCTGCAAAGGACAGGGAGCTTATCTCCGTACACCAATCAAATGCCTCTCAGCACAAGCCACATGGAGGCTCTTTGGCAAGCCTCAAACATTAAAACAACTTGCCTGCCCAGGTGCCTAAGGTAGGCAAGCTGCGAAACCAAAGTTAGCTAGTTCGAGTAATCTTCAAGCAACTATCAAAAGTGGTAGGAGTGTTCCGGATCAGCTCTGACAGGCATAGCAGCAGACATGGAGATGGGTGATGGATGGCTCAAGAATGCGTCTCGGTGTATTATATAGTACGTTACCGCATAACCTAGATATTTTTGTATGCCTCCTCTTGGTCGTATTCCATGTTTAATACTTGGCGTCCTTGCTGTCGAGGAACGCCTTGAGGATGGCCACAATCTTGTCCAGGGCAGCCAGATACTCCCGCAACTCCTCCTTAACCTTCTCCTCGTCGGAGCCGAGCTTGATGTAAAAGTCCTTGCGGTACGGGCAGGCGCTCATGGCGGCGCTGAAGATGGGCTTGACCAGGAAGTTGTGGTGGGGCTTGAGGGTAACGCCGTAGGCGCCGCGGAACGAGTCGGCGAGCTCGTCCGACTGGTTGGCCAGGTTTTGGCTGAGGGCGATGCAAGTGAACTCGAGACCTCTGTAACAGTGGGAATCGGATTAGCGTGTGTCCTTCCCTGTCCCAGTAGAACGATATGGACGAGCGTCTCACCTCACGAGCCAGAGCAACCCCTCGGTGGCGGTATGGGACTTAGTCTTGAGCTCATTACGCACAAGGTCTTGCAGGTTCTGCGACTCGGCGGGCGCGGCCAACTGGCGTTTCCGGATTTTCTATGCGCGGACTGACATTAGCTGTGGGGCCCAAGCATGCCACGCCACACCGCCAATCACGACGCACCTCGACGTTGCCCATCATGTCCTTCTTGACCGGCGAGAAGGCAACGGAGCCGAGGAGATCTTGTGCAGTTCTATCAGCAAAGATATTCCCATCCATGGTGAGGAAGGGACTGGGTACCAAACATAGTGGTCAGAGACTCGGCGGCTTCGAGGAACTCGGTGGTCGAGATTGCGTTGCCATTGTCGGCGTCGATCGGAACAGTGGTGAACTTGCCCTTGAAGGTGTCGAGGTATGTGCCTCCTTCGGGGATCTGGGCGATAGTAGCCATGGTTTTGTGCTGATGAAGTGTTGCGGGTTGGGCGACGGGTTGGGGCTTTGGAGGTTGATGTTTGGGACAGGAGGTTCGGGTGGTCAGATTGAAGACCCCCAAGAGCCCAGCCAGCTGCTCCGCAGCCCAGGCCCTACCCCGCCCCCGCCCCCGCAGTCGCCAACACGCCCATCGGCAGTGCCAACAGGTCAATACAGGAATAAGGGTCACGTGGAAGGTTTTTCTTCTTGAAAAGAGGTTGGCCCATATTCACAATATCGCGGCCATTCGATAATTGGCTTCGCAGACGGCAAGTCAGGGATGAAAACCGGTCCATTTTGATCATGTTCAAGGGTCCTTAGCTGCGGTCACCTGCAGACCCACAAAAGACAGTTGTGTGTGGGGTTTCATCATTACATTTTGTTCGGCCAAGTTCATCTTTCACCTCCAAACTCGAACCACTCGAGGAAAGAACAAGCAATGGACCAGGTCCTGCCTTGATACCTATCAAGCACACGTCCCGGATATTGAGTTCGGATTTCGGCACAGATGCTTTTTTCCCGTACCTAATCCTTGGCTCACGAGACAAAGACGCAAAATTACGGCATCCGCAAACTCCAATTTTTAGACGATCTCTCATGACGTCATCCCGAGTTCCTATCTTTTCGGATTGCCCTGCCTCCCTTGCCAGTGTTCCGTTCGCAGCAGTTCTTAGAGTGGACATGACGATGTGCGACTGCTATCCCAAGTCGGTGACTGACTTGCTGGAAGGCCACCGCCTGTCGCTTCTCGCCATACTCATCTTCATGTATACACAGCCGAATTGGACAACCAACCCACCTGAACAGATCTTCGAACACGGATAACTTTGACCTCTGCTTGCTGTGACATCTCTCCACTTACCTCATTAGATAACTTGGCACATTTACTTGCCTCTACCGGGCTATTCGAACCCCAATCATGGCTGCTGCTGCATCAGAAGAAGGCCATAGCAAACACCATGAACTGGGCAAGAAGCTCAAGCTCCCCTTCCACGGCCTCAAGGAGAAGCTGAACCACAGCAGCAAACTCCATGATGCCAAGGTTCACATGATCCACCAAAAGTAAGCCTCATCATGCTTATCCGGCACAGGTACTGACGATCCCAGACACAAGATTGGAAAGTTTGCAAACCTGGTGGGACTCGCCCTGTCCTCGCCCTATCCAGTCAACCCCTGACTAACTCCCAAACAGTTCAACCCCCAGCATCGCCATGACGAGGCCCACGAGAAAGCCTGCGATGAAAAGCGCAACAAGATCGCCGAGTCGCACCGCTTCCAATCGTACTTTCCCGAGCGGGACGGTAACATGGTGAAGTGGTATGTCGACGGCAGAGACTATTTTTGGGTATGCATCACCCTGTCCTTATTGATGCATGGACTGACAGGAGCAGGCCGTGTCAGCTGCCCTGGAGAAGGCAAAAGAGGTCATCTACATTGAAGATTGGTGGCTCTCTCCAGAGCTGTTCCTACGACGCCCACCCTACTTCAACCAGGAATGGCGTCTCGACCAGGTCCTCAAGCGCCGAGCAGAGGCCGGTGTCAAGATCTACATAATTGTCTACCGCGAGGTCCAGGCTGCTATTACATGCAACTCTGAGCATACAAAGCACGCACTCCAGGCCCTGTGCCCAGAAGGCTCTCCCGGTTATGGCAACATCAAAGTCATGCGCCACCCCGACCACAACGTCCTAGAGAATGCTGCCGATATGACCTTTTACTGGGCCCATCACGAGAAGTTCATCGTCATTGATTACGAGATGGCCTTTATTGGCGGGCTGGATCTCTGCTTTGGCCGTTGGGATAACCACCAACATGTCCTGTCCGACATGCACCCGGAGGGTATCGCGAATGAGGTGTGGCCGGGACAGGATTTCAACAACAATCGAATCATGGACTTCCAGAACGTCCAAGACTGGAAACAGAACGAGCTGAGCAAGGCCGATGCAGGCCGCATGCCCTGGCACGATGTTTCCATGGGTCTTATCGGTCCGTGCGTCTACGACATTGCCGAGCACTTTGTCCTCCGCTGGAACTTTGTCAAGAGAGACAAGTACAAGCGAGACAGCCGCTACGAGTGGCTCGAGCTACAGGGCCGCCAGGGCGAAGATGAAGACCTCGTGGGCGTCCAGCGGCCCTCGCATCCTGTTGGTGGATACCTGCTCCATCCACTCACTCCTCTCGAAACCAAGAATCTAGAAGACCGTGGGACCGTACATGCGCAGATTGTGCGTTCTAGCGATGACTGGTCGAGCGGCATCCTTACCGAACACTCGATTCAAAACGCCTACAGCGAAATCATCCGCAACGCACAACACTACGTCTACATCGAGAACCAGTTCTTCATCACTGCGACTGGCGACCAGCAACTCCCAATCCGAAACACGATCGGGAGAGCCATCGTCGATGCTGTGGTGAGGGCCGCTAAGGAGGGCCGCAAGTTCCGCATCATCGTCCTCATCCCTTCTGTTCCCGGCTTCGCTGGTGACCTCAGAGACGACGGCGCAATTGGCACACGGGCCATTATGGATTACCAATACAAGTCTATTTGCAGGGGAGAGCATAGTATCTTCTCTCAGATTGAAAAGGAGGGTGTCGACCCTTACAAGCATATCTTCTTTTTCAACCTGCGCAGCTACGATCGTCTTAACAGGACGACAGAAGTCAAGAAGCAAGAAGAGGAGTCAGGGGTCAAGTACCGTGATGTCCAGCGAGCGCACGCTGAGAATGTCATGGGTGAAGGTATTCACGGTACGATCGATGAGGAGGGCGGCCGCGATTCCCACATGGGCAAGGCGCACGAACAAAGCAGGCAGCGCCGGACTGTCAATGGAGAACTCAAGGAAAACGTGAACGACGAGCGCAGGCCAGACGGCATCGTACAAGACATGGATGTCAAGCGGCGCTATGAAGCAATCAAAGACGGCAAGGAGCCCCATGGGGACCCTTCTGCCACGGTCGCGCACCATGCCATGGCCGGCCAGGACAGCGTGACTAAAGTGCCTTGGGAAGGAGAAGAAGAAGACGAGGTCAACCACTGGATCCAGGAGGAGCTCTACATCCACGCCAAGCTGCTCATTGCCGACGACCGCATCGTCATCTGCGGCTCCAGCAACCTCAACGACCGCAGCCAGCTGGGCTACCATGACAGCGAACTGAGCATTGTCATGGAGGACACGCGCCGCTTTCAGTCGACCATGGACGGCCAGCCATTCGAGGCCGGTTGGCACGCCGCGACGCTCCGGCGCTACCTCTGGCGCGAACACCTTGGCCTGCTCCCGCCGCAAGACCATGATGCTAGCAATGACCCGAATGCGCAGCCGCCGGGTGACGATTCGCCGAATGATGTGCGGGACGGGGACGAAACCTGGGGATTTGTCGAGGACCCCCTGGGCGACGAGCTCTGGGACATGTGGACGGCGCGCGCGACCAAGAATACCGAAGTCTTTCGGCAGCTGTTTCACGCGGATCCAGATGATCATGGTGCGTTTCTGGGAACGTGTTTGTTTGTATTCGTGAATCAGAGGCTAACTGTGAGCAGTCAAAACGTTTGACGACTACAACGGCTTCATGCCACCCAAGGGCGTCAAGCCAGGACATATCTTTGACCGCATGATTCCGCCGGATGAGGTCAGGAAGAAGCTGGATAAGGTCAAGGGCCACCTGGTGTGGATGCCGTTGCAGTTTCTCCGGGACGCTGAGATGGCGGAGAAGGGGCTGCAGGTGAATCAATGGACGGAGAGTGTGTACACTTGATGTGTATGAAAAGTTGGACGGTGATGCTCTTATTCGGTGGGTTTTTCTTGTCTTGATAGGTCGATTTAGTGATAGCGGCGTCAATACAAGTCTTTGACTCTGGATCCCGCGTTCAGCCGCTCTTTATTATTTCCAATAGCACGGGGGACGTACTCTGATCCTCCGAGCGACCCCGGACTCTCAGCAGATCACTTGCAGGAAAATACTCCGTGTGGGCACCGCGTCGACACCGAGTTGGCTTGGCGCACCGACTGCGTCTGTAGCCCTGCAGTCAGGCCGATCCCGATTGGCTTCGCGGCGATGGGCGGGCACTCCCGCAGGTTCAGCTGCTGCAAGGAACGCCAAGAACCAAACCCCCAGCGACGGCAGCCATTCACAGGTGGCCGTGTGTGAGACAACTTTGGGTCTCCGCCCATCTCAATCTCGAGTAAAGAACCTTGACCGATATTACTACGTGTGGTGCGTGCTGCATACGATAGTTGTGGGATACTGCTGGCTTGGCTGGGGTTCTGCACAAAGGGACATACTCGGGTCTAAGGGAGAAGAAAGTGAGGATAAAAGGGGCGCTCTCCCCCCTTGAATATTCACGATGAACTCGACACTCCGCTCCTCATCCCTCTCTCTCCTAAGTCTCCAGGGCTCACCCTCCAGACATACCTAATACCTAATACCTACCCCTAATACCTAATATCCCACCCCCCAACCTTCAAAATGAAGCTCACCATCCTCCCCCTCCTCACGCTCTTCACCTCCCTCACCGTCGCCCGCGACACCACCCCCTGCGGCCGGCGCAACACGCCCCGCTACTGCGAGGGCACCAACTACACCGCCTCGCTCACCCAGACCTACCTCTGCGGCGACTCCCGCCTCGGCCCCACCCGCCTCCCGGAGCGCAGCGACGACCTGACCCTCGCGCCCGTCCTCGCCAACGCCCTGTACGCCTACGACCGCTTCGGCGGCCTCTGCCCGGGCGAGTTCGTCAAGCAGTGGTTTAACGAGTCGATCGGGTGGTGGAACTACCCGCCGCAGAACGGGTTCCTGGTCGCTGGTGCGGAGGGACAGGTGCAGAGGGGCGGCAAGCCGATCCAGGGGAATGTGACGCTTGATGTGGACACGGTGCTGGACCGGTTCGGTGGGGAGACGGGCACGTTTGTGAGCCCCGCGGGCGCGCCGTATATGCAGCGGGCGCTGCCGCCGAGCAATTTGGTTGGGTTCGATCCGGCGTGAGTTTTTTTTCTTCTTCCTGATTGGAACGGGTATGGGGATCTGGAAGGTGAAGCTGACGATTGTGTGTGTGTTCTTGCAGGCTGCCGTACAACTATCGTGTGTATAGCGTGGTCAAGCCGCTGGTTGTGTTGGCTGGGCCGATTGCGCCGTGGTTTGGCCAGCCTGGCGCGGGCGTGCAGTACATGCTGTACAAGAGTGTTGCGACGCTGATTTCGGAGGGGTATCTAAGGAGGGAGGACCCGTCGGTGCTGCTTCCTTGATTTGGTTCGTGCCAGTGGGAAAGGAAGAGGGGCGGATGACACGGTTCTTTGGGAGAGAGTTGGGGAACTTTTCTATGGGCCTTGCTGAGAAATGTCCTCGACCGGGCATTTGTGTGCGTATGATTTCAGCTGCTGTTGGAATCTGGAACGGGCAAGTTGTGAAAGAAATGAGATGGCGGGCAGGATATAATTAATAACTTAATGTCAACATTGTGATTTTGTGTCAACACCTGCTGTTTCCTTGACTAGCTCGCAACTATGTGAGGTTAATTAGTACATGACCATGGGTAGCAGTGGAAGGGAGTGATGCTAGAAATTCCTCCCATACTACTAAGTACGTCTAGTGCTATGTAGGTAAGTTAATTGAATAAGGAAAAGGTAAAAATGATATTGTAAAAGAAAGAAGACAAAGAACGGAGAGAAGGGGGGAAAAATGAGGTAGTAACAAGAATACGGCCATGGAGACGAGAACGAGTGAGAACTGATAGTGTAAGAGAGTAAGGAGAATAAAACCAGTCTCAGTCGATGTACCCATTCCATCCTGGTGACTGGGCTTTAGGGTACTCTCTAACTACAAGCCATGAAGCCTAAGGTGTACGGAGTATCAGGAGCCTTGGGGAGTGCCTGAGCCCGACAAGGCTCTGCAGGCTGGGCACCATTGGCTAATAACATGCAGCTTGGGGCCGAGTTGGCGGTTCGATTTGGATTGGCTGCGCTTCACAGCCTCCGCGAGCCGGAGGCGCAGCCATTTGCGTTTCCCGACTTTGGCGGGGTACCATCAGTCTTGTTTCTCCGCTTCTTCCTCCAAGTTATTCGCATGCTTCAGAGGCGTTTGTCTTGAGTCCAAGCAGCTACAATCCAGTTCTCTACAGTCCCAACTTCGAGTTTTTGTCTGTCTTACGCTTCATTATCCATCCACGCGACCCGTCTTGCCTAGGGAATAAATCCAGACAAAATGCCGCTGCCCGTCGGCGTCCAGCTTGGCGTCGAGCTGACCAACTTTGTCCTGCCCCTAACAAAGTCGGCCCTCCGGCTCGGAACACTCGCCGCACGAGAGGCCATCGAGCGGTCGGGCTCGGACGAGCTGACCGAGCTCAAACTCGCTGAAATCTTAGGGCGGCTACGACTAGACGCAGCCATCGCGACGCATTTCCGCGCCGTCGTCGGGCGATCGAACTGGACCGCCGTGTCTCAGTTCATGAAGGGCGTCGTGCTCGAGTCCGGCGCCGGTCCGACAGTCAGCCAGGCCCTGGCCAGCGACAACCCGGCACTCCTCTCCATGATCGTCCAACTGTCGTTCCTCTCGTGGTCACACGAGGTCCAGTCCCTAGGTCAGGCTATCGCCCAAGTGGTGGATGAGGGGCTTTTGGAACGCCAGGGGTCAACAGTCGGCGGGTTCAACTATGTCGCACTCTTGGGCACCATCAAGGCTTGCCAGGAACAGACAGCTGCATTTTCGTGGGAGCCGCATTACCGGGCCGTGGAGAGCAAACTCAGAGTGCCAGGAAGCACAAGCACGACTGAGCAGCGTCTTTCTTCATTATGTCGCGGGGAAGACAGGACTCGTCCGGAAGTCGCACGAAAAGCAATCCCGTTCGTGGTGTTGAGCGCCTTGTTGCGATTTCTCGAGCCCATACAGCGACTACCTGACGAGTACTTGCTCGAGTTATCATGCGATCAAGGAATCAGCTCGGTGGTGATTTGGTGCTACCACGTCCTCGGTCTTAACGTCACAGTCAAGACGATGGATGGCACCCTGCTCCGTTTTGGAGACGAACCATGCAGCATCACGATCAACTTTTGCCCGCTACACAAAGTCTCGGCCGTACTGTCGCAACGGGTTTCGCCCAACGAGCCGCTGTTCACGCTTCAAAGGGCCACCTTTGACCCTATTCTAGAAACCGACGAGCGGGCTGCGGCCAGAGGCTTCTTGAAGACGGTTCTGGAAAGCTGGGGATATGGCGCTGATGGTATGGGGCGCGTGGGCGGCTGGCTCGCCGCCCGGTGTCAAAAGAATTGTCGCAAGGATAGACCTGCCTGTTATGAGGTGGAACCGGCGACCCGAGGCATCTCAGATGCAGACGAAGGGACGCAAGGTACCAGGTTGAGGCGGTTGACGCACAAGCTTGCGGACGAGATATGGCCTACCGTGTCATTTCTGCTTGACACCCATCTCAATCCGGTGGAGGGGTCGCCGTGCTATGACCCTAGTGATGATCTTGTCGAGAGCTTGGGATTAAGGCCCACGTGGCAGTACGCCATGATGCTGGTTTACGCGTTTGCGCAGGTCAAAGACCGAGAGGGGTGCGGGTCGATGCCATTGTCTGTCACGGGGTTCCATCAACAAAGTACACACAATACTACGAGTTCCCAGACTACCAGATTGAATGGGCGAGCCGAACTTAAAGGGGAAATACCGGATACTATCATGAGCTTCGGATACCTCTGCGAACTTCTCCTTGGGCGGCGGTATTCTACGGCACTCTCGTCCGAAGCCCTGCTAATGAGCGGCCGAGGCTGGAGCATATTTTTTCCCACCGTCGATGCCATCGATCCGGCCGAAGTCTTCGGCAGCGGCCTTCACATCAAATTTGGCGTGCCGGCCAGGGATGGCATAAGGAAGGCCCGCATTGTGGATGGACAGCTCGTCCCCAAACTGCGTTCCACCGGGTGGAATAATTCCTTCGCACTAATGCCGAATTCGGAAATTTCCAGACATTGGGCAGGCCTGTCGACAACAAAGCTCCTCGCGACGCACGTCGGCCTTGACCGAGAACACGACGCCTTCACCGCCACACAACTGTTCGACAGGTTTGATTACGCACTAAATCATTCTAGTAAGGTGCGACAGTATCTTGGGCTCCGGCTCAAGCAAGACATGGGGAGGAACTGGCGGATTCTGTCAAAATGTCCATGTGATCCCGAGTCGTCCACGGCGGACGCGCAGCGCACCATTGACCGTCTTCTCGAGACCTCCTCCGGCGCCAACACGGAATTCAAGGAACTCTACCTGGACACTGTGCTAGACGAGACCCAGGTGCAGGTGCCCGAAAGGATATTCCAGCGTGGCCATACCTGGTATTTCTTTGCCACCAACCATGAGGCTGCAAGGTGGCTTGCTATGAAGGAGCTCGAAGATAGCGCCCAATCGCGAATCACGCGATATATTCGGGGGCCAGGGTGCTGCGTTACATGTGCAATCAACGCGGTGGACTTTCCTCATGCAATCATCTTGCTATAACACGGCGGTGAATCATCGTTGTGGTGTCGGCTATGTTGAAAGATGGATTTCTCATTGTCTTGGATTCTCAGGCTTTTGAAAGCGAAGTTTTAATGGTACTGGAACAGTAAGAATGAAGGAGCTTTGCTTTCATTTCTGAGGACTTATGTAACTATCCCTTGTCTGCCGCAACAATTTGTCGTTCCTTCCTCGCCAGTAGGAAACAGCTCGGAAGCTCCGCTCACTCAACGCCTACCTTACTGAGGAGCTACTAGAACACGCCCTACCACTCTCTTCCTTCTTAGACACCCATTAACGAGCCTGAACCAAACAACGCTTCCCCTTCGGCGAGAGCAGGAAATACATGGTCGGCTCCATATCCTCATCGTTCATGCCTTCCAAGTCCGACACAGTTGCGTCGGGGAACGCACGAAAGAACTGCGCAGTAGCAAGACGGAGCTCCATCCGGGCAAGATGTACCCCGATGCATGCTGTTGAACACGCACACTGTTAGCAAACAACACACCAGGCAGAAAGCTCAATGAAAAGGTGGCAACTCACTCCTCGACCCCCCACCAAACGCAAAAAACGCATCCTTCATCGCCTTGGTCGGCACCTCCCACCTCAACGGATCAAACACCTCCGGCCTCGGAAACGTCACCGGATCCCTATGCAGGCTATACGCCTGACTACTCACCGTCGTCCCCTCGCCCAACCAGTACCCCGCCAGCGACGCGCCCCCAGCAGGCACCACCCGCGGCAGCGACGACGCCGCAGCCCCCCAAATCCGCAGCGTCTCATCAATCACCCCATTCAAATACGGCAGCTGTTTCAGCTCTTGATCCCCAAACCCACCATTTCCATCACCACCGGCAGACAACCCCGCCAGCTCCCTAACCAGCCTCGCCTTGATCTCCGGGTGCCGGCACACCTCCCACACAAGATATGTCAGCGTATTCGCCGTGGTATCACTCCCCGCAACGATATACGTCATGGCATTATCCCGCGTCTCCCGAAACGTCAGCTGCTCGTCCGCCTCGGCCTAGTACAGCTTGCTAAACAGCGTAGGTTTGGCTTTGGACCCCGTCGGGTCGGCCAGCTCGAGGCGCTGGTGGCGGGCGAGGTACTCCTCGGCGGTGCGGTAGGCGCGGGCGGTGGCGGCGACGGCGTGGGTGAAGACGGGGAGCGGGAGGATGCGGGAGAGGAGGCGGAAGGAGGGGAAGGCGGCGCGCAGGGCGCTGACGGCGGCCGTGTGCTCGAGGTCAAGCGTGTACTGGTTCTTGCGCTTTTGCTCGAGCATGCGGAAGGATTCGCCGAACGTCAGCTCGCCGATGATGTCGGTGGCCATGAAGAGCCACCATTTGAAGACGTCGGCGGCGCTGCGCGTGGCCATTTCCTCACGCATGTTGGCGATGGCGAGGTTGACATTGGCTTGGATGGTTGGGTACATGGTCTTGAGGGAGGACTCGGACATGCCGCCGGAGAGGAGGCGGCGGTATCGGCGGTGCAGGTTGACGTCGGACACGCTAAAGACGTTGGTGACGTCGGGCGGGATGAGCTTCTGGTAGAAGGGGGCCTTGAGGTAGGTCTCTTTGACGCAGTAGATCTCCTTGGTGGCGGTAATGTCGGAAAAGTCAACCTCGTTGGGGGTGACACGAACAACGGGGCCTAACAGAGTCAGCACTGGTATACCCAAGGGGGCAGCAGCAAGGATACGCACCGTATTGCTGATGAAGACGGTGGACGTAGTAGGCTCTCCGACCGGTCAGCCAGTAGTATTTTTCCACGACGTCGGTCCATTTCGAAATCCACGGCCCAGGAAGCTGGGAAATGGGGCGTCTCAGTCTTCGATGGACATGCTAGGATTGTTAGAACTTGATGTTCACTCCAACATCACCGTCACAGTCGAAGGGGATGCTCACAACAATAAGAAACACGGCTGACACGACTGCCAGGCCTGTCAGATACATGTTGAATGTCGGTCTCAACTTCTCACGCAAGTGTAGATGATAGCCAGTCAAGTCAGACTGTCCGATCTACCCTCCAGTTCCAACTTCCTAACGGGAGCACCTCGACCTTTATCTTCGCAGCCCCTTGACCCAAATATGTCTCACTATGCGGCCACAACCCGGGAATATCATGTTCGCACTCTCGCATCAGGAAAACTCGTTATTCGGCTTCCCTGTTGTCCGATGAGGTCTTCGAGCACCACGGAGCACGGAAGGCCCGGTGCCGATATGGGTTGCATTGGACCAACGGACTTAAGTGGAGCCTGTTGAATAAGCCGAGATCGACCGCTGCGCGGTTGACCAGCAGCCGGACTTATCGGAGCTCGCACAAGAACAGGGTCCGACCCCCCGCCTCCGAGCGAAGATGATTGGCTACAGGAAGCGATCGTCGGGTCTTGTTTTGGGAGTGGCAGCATTGCGAACCTCACCGGCAGTGATGTACACTGGCTGCCAGGTCAGTGAAGTTCTTGTCGTTTTGAGTTAGCCAATTATGAATAGGTACAGTCAACCGGTTTGGCCTTTCCTCCTACCCCCCCTTTCCTCGTGGGACCATCCATTAAGTCAGGACCCCTGCTTACAAGTTACGGACATGCCTAGCTAATGATTTAGTATAAATAGTTGCCTTTAGCTAGGTATGATGTATAAAGATCTTTTATAGCGATTCTGTTATAACTTAGTTGATTATCCACCTACAAACGAGAAGGGGAAATACACCTCCTCCCCTGTTTGTTTATTAGCGTGGTACACCGGGTAGATGATAGCTCCTTCGGGGACCTAGACACTAATCGCCCTCGGATAATATATGGTAGTTGGAGAAGAGAGAAGAGAGAAAAGAAAAAAGAAAGAGAAAAGAGAAAGAAAACAAGAAAAAAAGAAAACCAACGAGGGAAAGAGAAAAAGAGAGAAATAAAGTAAGAAAATAAAGTGAGAGAAGTAAAGTAAGAAAATAAAGAAAGAGAAATAAAGTAAGAAAATAAAAAGAGAGAATAAAAAAGTAGGTAACACGCTAACAAACAAACAGGGGAGGAAGGGTATGTTGTCATCTAGGAGTGCACGTGAGAGCAGGTGCCTTGGCGCTACATTCGTTGACTAAGCAACCACCTCGAATTTCATCTTTGTACGGTTACAAGCCGCGATGGGACCAAATCAACCACCTCACATTAGGACTGCAATACAAATTCCAAATCCAATCGTTAATTTGCTACATACTTCCTTACGTGGTCGTTTTGGTCCATAAAATGTCCGCACTCCCGCCCTTACGCCGCCAGCGGCAACGCATGCTCTAGGAACAACACCGCGCGCAGTGCGGTTTCGACATCCGGCCTACCCCAGCTCGGCTCCGGATCTCCTCGTACTCATGGTGGCAGACGGTGATGGTGGGCTCGATTTCGATGTTGCCTTGGCGGCTTGCAGCATCGTCGCCAACGCGGGTTGGGACGATGGATACTTGGCACAAGTCATGCCCGGGGACCACGGTGTTCAACGAGTCGATCGCCCGCAGGACGGCTTGCTACGTGGATTCGAATACTTTTTCTACCTCAACGAACGCGATCCATCATGTAAGTATATCTGCGCCCTGCGCCCTGCTTCCTCCTCCTTTCCCACACCCCCCTTTACAATTGCGGAATGCTAGCTTCATGTTGGCTAACGAGGTCCTCTATTAACCCGTTTCCTGTTGCATTAGTTAAATATCCTGTAATTCCATCATTCCATCACTGGCGCTTCCCGCATGGTGCCCCCGACGAGAACGGGGCATCGCGCGGTAACCTTCCGCCACCGTGGAAGAACCTACGGCTCCCCGAGTTCGTCCCGCCGCGTCCGACCCTGAAGGGGCCTGCCGCGGCAACTGATCGCGACATTACTTGCCGGCTGTCTAGCTATATGGATGCCCTTGAGAAGGCACACCTCGTTCCCGAGTCAGAGAGGTTCTGGTTTGTGTCGAACCGGATGGATAGATACTGCCGACGGCCGCTAGAGGTGTCAGCCATCAACGACGACAAAAACATCCTTATCCTCCGCAAGGACCTGTATCACCTCTTCGATGCCCGCCGCTTCACCTTGGTACCCAAGCGATTTGGCGCATGCGCGCCCGAGTCTGCGGAGCTTGTCACACACGTGCTGCTGCCGTCAGGCTCGCCCGAATTCGTGGGCCTGTACCACAACCGCTCACCCCAGCCGATCCGTGGCATCAGCGTCGAGTGCCTCTTCGCACGCTTTGCCTGGTCCTTATTCACCGACGAGAATTTCCCCTTTTTCGAGTCCGATCTCGAATACGCCGTGCGTCTGTGGGACAAGACCAAAGGCGAGGCCGAAACCCACACCCTAAGAGGACTAGACGTCAGGTCTAGTGCCCAGGTTTTTGAGCCCACGCGATCCCAGAGTCGGAGTGTCAGCCCAAAGAAACGGTCGCTTTTAACTCGGGGCTGTGGCTGGGCTGATGGCGGCGATGGCTACTGGTCCGACGACGGTGATAGCACTAGCGACAGCGACAGCTGGGACGAGCCACCGAGGGGTCGACCACGGAAGCGTGTTAGGGAGGCTTTTGGGAGTGATGTTGAAGTGCCAGGTTTATCAACCTCGTTCGCTTCTACGGCTCAATCGCGGCCTCTAACTCCAAAACAAGGGGACGCTGCTCAGGCTTCGTTTCAGGTGTCGGCCGGGGAACCCAACGCGAGTCAGCCCGAGAAGCCCTCAACGCGCGTCCACCTCGAGGAGCCGGACGTAGAACCCTAGGTGCCAACGACAAATGCCATCAAGAAACATTCTTCGCTCTGTTATCGCACTTATTTCACTCTTGGAGCGACTAGCCAGCCACCCGTCCCTGCTCTTTCTTACAACGACCATCATGTTATCATTCGCACATCCTCGAGCTACTATGAAATGAATAAGGTGGCTTTGACAATTCCTTCGTCCTGCCATTCCATCCACGCGACCACCTCTCAACCAACTGCCCAACTGACCCAGACCGTCTTCAACATGCCTTTTTCGAACTGCCCTCAATGCGGCGCCCATCTCTGTATCGTACGCTTTCACGGTGGGTGGGACACAATCATCAGCACGGCCCCTGCTCCTGCCCCTCAGCCGCATGACTCAGACTTGGAGCATCCCAGCGGCGGACACGACCAGGGCTCTTCTAATCTGGATTCCGGTAGGGACCATCTGGACTCGGTCAAAGTCGATCTGGACTCCAACCACGACGATGATGCCCATCTAGGCTCTCCTAGCCAGGAAGACCTTCAGAGGCTCAAGAGACTCATCTGCCCCTGTCCGTGCTTTGAAGGAGGGGGAGGAGGGGGGGGGATGGGCAAAACAACTGACCTTGCGTCCCTACCTGTGCGTGGGCGCCGTCGGAGTCGTGAAGCCCGGCCGCCCCCGCGAGGCTCTGAACCGGACGACGATCAAGATGGAGGCCACCATTCCCCGTGTAGCAAGGCCCGGGGCTTCATCCGACACTCTCCTCGCATCGAGACGTCTGGCCTGCGGCCTGTGTATCCATTGTCGGCTTAGGGACCTTGCAACGTGTGTGGTTTGCTACAGCCATTAGTCTCCTACTCTTTCACTTATCTCTTCTCCTATATCAACCTGGAATACTTACAACTTCTACAATAACTACAATCCTTATCGTATACTATTGAATCCTTCTCCGTTATCCTATTCTCCTTCTCCTCCTACTTTCTCCTTCCTAACAAGGCCCCGGGCAAGGTGGATTAGGGCTACATGCCTGCCTGCTGTGTGCCCTGCTCCTGTCACACCAGGCTCATCAGGACCAAAGTGCAAACTGCCGCAATTAAGAGAACCCCATCGAAGAAACTGGCTATCAACGATTCCTGAGCCGGGGCGCCCAACACGCCCGACGCGTCCGACGCCACCATCTGCCTCGCCTCGCTGCGGTGCGCGGCGCCACTCTCCCAATCCCCGTCGCGCTCACAAATCTCGGCCCGCAGCTCGAGCAGGTGCGCCTTGTAATGCCTGTCGCCGTTTCGGTGAAACACCTCCCGCTCCCAGGCTTCATCGACGATCTGGCGCGCTTGGTCGAGCTGACCGCGATCCATGGCGTCGCGGGCCCGCTGGAGGGCCGAGATCATCTCTACCCTGTGCTTGCCGCCGCTTATCGCATGCGTGGGAATATCGCTCCATGACTTATGGCTGGCGTACGACATCTCGCCAGTTATGGCAGCGCTATCTTTCATGAAGCCCTGGCGCAGCTTCCAGATATCGCTCCTCGTCTCGTCCGGGATCATCCCGGGACTGGCGCTGGCGTAATCCGACATCACCCAATCAAGGTAGCGAACAGTGGCCGGTGCCATCTCTACCTTGGCCCACATCCCCTCGAGGAACTGGTTGCCCATCTGCTGGATCCGCTGGTGTAGCGTCCCGCAAAGTGCGGCGAACGGCTTGTTCTCTTCCGGCGTTGGCCATGAGACGAAAGAGCTCCGGAGTCCGGCCAAGACAGCACCGTACATGCGGAGAAGGAACAACATCTCGTTGTTCTCGGCGTTAGCTACCGCAGAGTCGGAAATGCGCTTTTCTTGACACATGACGAAAGCCATGGCTTTTTCCTGAGCAACATGGGCTAGCTGGAACCTGGAAACCTCGGTGCCAACCCCGCGGTGCAGGACCACCATCGTCTTCGCGGGTATCAGGGTTTTCAATGTGATGGCGGGCGCATCCTTCTCAATGTCGCTGTACATGGCGCTGGCCGACACAAAGTTCAGAAACTCAAGCTCGAGCTCCTCGCGGACACCTTGCCATTTGGGCGCAAAGTACTGGTGCTCAAACGGCCAGGCTCTGACGCGGTAGGCGTAATAGAAGACGAGAGCTTTCTTGATGTGTACTGTCTTAATGCCCGGACCGTGCCTGTCGTCGAGGTTGTAGAGGGGCGAGGTACGTAACAGCAGGGGGAGGAGAGGGTGGATGCGATAATAGTCGGTTTTGGAATGGCCTCGCGGCTCCCGACCGTCCACGGAGAGGAAATGCGCAGCTCGAAGAGGATCGACGATACGAGCGCACGCCGGGGCGAAGTTGCTGGACATGGGTGACTGCTTGACGAAATCGGCGTAGTCCGGGCCATCTTTGAGCAGGAATTGACTCCTTTCACCACCTTTTTCGCCTGCTGAAGGTCGAGGGTAGTTGTTGATCATCGTGGTGAATAACTCTTTGAATTCACGGGAACTTATAAATGAGTCAGGTTGCTTGATGGCCTCGACCGCCACTGCCTTGAGCCCGGAAGGGATATGCACTCTCAATAAATCAAACGCCCCCGATCCGTCTTGTTCCATGAGCGCCTTCAACATGTCAATTCGCTCCTCAAGCGTCGAATCACCTGCGAGATCCTTGGAGACCTGGTCGCAATATGCCGCGACAAAGAGGGGCAGATCGCTTCGGGGCAGCAACTCCCAAAAGGGGGCGAGAACTTCGACGGGGACGGCGTACTTTCCCGGTGGCGGGGTAGCGAGGCTTTGGACAATGCCGAGGAGCTCCGCCACGCAAGGGAGGTCTTCGGTTTGTCCCATCGACATTAGATGTCGCTGGGCAGCTTGACTCTCCATCAGCGGCGCGCCGACGATCAAGAAGCTGAGGAACTCCTTCATCGTGTTGGCCCTGCTGTGGAGGAAGGCGGCGACAACGACGCGGAAGGCCGCCGGGTTCCCGTCCAAAAGCATTGCAATCTGCTCGAAGCAGTGTAGGTCATCGGAGGATTCACCCACGGATTTGGCAGCTTGCCCTGTCATGTTTTGAATCGCGTTTTCCATGTATGCCCGGAGTAGTTGTAGACTGCTGAGCTTGCTGAGCCCCCCGAGATCTTCACACGTCGGTTCGAAAAACTCGCTGACATTTTCCCATCTCTCGACGGATCTTGTGGCGAAGATGACCTTTGTGCTGCGGAGATCCAACTTCTTCAAGATCTGGGAGACGAAACGGATACAGGGCCGCTCCGGTGACGCATTGTCAAGCATGACAATGCACTGATTCTGCCGCAGGTATCCAATGACTGCATCCGGACCCTGGTAATCTGCAGCCGGAAGAAACAGGTTGTGGGCGCCACGCCAGAAACCCTCCACACGCGACGCGGGCGTACCTGGAGCGCGGCAGTCGTGGAGATAGACGCCGGTGGCCAGGCCAGTCTCGCGCCACCAGGCGCTGAGATGACGAAGAAGAGCTGTTTTTCCGACACCAGGACGCCCGCAGAGCCATAGCCCCTTTCCCGAAACAAGTAGACGTGTCTCGATAGAGAAAATGTCGGCCTCGCGGCCAACGACATCGTTGAAAGGCGGTCGACGGGCAAACTGCAAACTCCTCCCAGTGAAGCTGTATACGTCGCTGTCCCGAGGGAGAGCATTGGTGTAGCAAACGGGAATCATGTAGTCGTAGACGGAGACGCTTGTTGCGTAGCGGGAGTGGCGGTCCGGTTTGAGACGGAGAGCCTGGCGCGCCCACGCGGCAGCAGCACCGAAAGGGAAAGCAAGGCCCTTGGTGAGGATGGCGTCGTAGAAGATGGACATGAAAATTTCCACCGCGCGAGACGCGACGTCGAATGTCATGGCGACGCATTCCTCCACGCCCGCCTTGAGGATGCCGAGCGCAATGCTTTGATCGGCATCCTGATACTGGGCCGAGCTACAGGCGTTGAGAACGACCCGGCGGACTCCGTGAAGGGCCAACGCAGAAGCCAGATCAGACGTTGAGACCTTCCGCCGTTTGTCCTCGCGAGTTCTGTCTGTAGCGGTCTCGACAAAAGCGAGACCTTGCCTGAGATGTGCTTTATCAGTTTTGACCTCCGCCAAGGTCTAAAATCATGTGTGGATAGGTACCTGTTGTCATCCATTTTGACTCCATGCATGTCAAAGTGGACAATGTCGTAAAATCCTACACCCTTTGTCTCCAGTTCTCGATTGAACTCCTCCCAAGTTGGCGGCCGAAGAATCTTCAAGTATGTCGGCGAGGTGAGCTGGTCCGACTGCCTGCGGATCTTGTCGTAGAGAATCTTGGACACAATGCGATGCGGGATATCCCGTTCTCCCCCAGGCCTGGCGGCGACAATGAGGATGTTTAATGATGGAGAGGCTGTTTCAGGCCGTTTCCCGTGGGTGGCAGCGGTTGGCGTTCCCTCGGGTTTCTGGACGTGACGACTGACGAAAACGCCGCCCTTGAACGGATCGTCCCAGACCTCGGAATCCTCCAAGAGTTCCCACACCACGGGCGCAGAGCCGCATGGCTGCTCTTGGATGGAGAGGATGAGCGATTCTTTGCGTTCCTCCGGTCCCACTATCGAGGCCCATTCGATGGAGTTGACAAGTGCCCTGCCCACGGCTTTGAGCGAGTGTTTGACCCTGTCGGCGCGCTTGGTTTCTAGGGGGCACAGCAACGCGAAGTCCTCCAGATACCAGCGAATGTCGTCCATTAGCTCCAATGGAGTTGAGGGAATCTTAAATCGTTGCTGTCGGGACCCATGTTTCGCAGTTTGGTTCGTAACTGAGAAGATGCGGTTGCAAGGCGTTTCGTCTGCTGACCGGTCGGCGGACTCCCGGCCAAGTTCCACGATTGAGACCACAGGCATCCTGCGGAACTGTGCTCGCCGATGTTCAAAGAAAACGGTCTGGGAGCTGAACGGTCGGGACTAGCCGAACTGTCTGTCAGGATGGAACTTTTGTTCAACTCCAGCACAGAATAGCTAGCCGCCGCAAAACTGGGGGTTCAATCTTGTCTATGTTGTCCACTTCTGGGACCGGGAAACGAGAGCGCCCGGGAGCGAGCCACCCCAAGCCCTGACATCCGGGGCCCAGAGCAGGTTGACAACTTGTTTGGGCTTGCAATGCGCGCAAGAGGGGAGCAAGACGCCACTTTTTCAGCTGCGGTTTCCTGTAACCGGAACTGGAACGTGGCGGCTCACCACAACGGCTCAGCGCCCAATCGGGTCCATACCTAAGATACGGATGTATGAGGAGGACGGCGGCCTCTGCTTTTGGCGCTGCGGCGCACGGAATAACCCGCCATAAGAAGGTCGCCGAACGGAGCCTTCAATATCCTGCCATGCTGACCAACGCCAACGCAAGTCTCCTCCAAACAGCGCACCGAAGATGGGAGATGTTCCGCCGTATTACATCCTCGATCCGCGACGTCTCCTTCCCGCGTCTGAAGCGACAGACTGGCTCGGCCGAATTGTAACCGACTTCCGCGATCCCCTCGCCGATTTCACCCCAGACAAGCCCCAGCGCTTCTCAGATGGCCTGGTTGAGGAGAAGGATGCGAAAGACGTCCACGCCCAAATTTCCAGCAGTCAGGATGCCTCCGTGAGTGGTGCCCTGACAGAGGTTGTGTCCCTAGCAAACGGGGGCGGCCGGTCGGCAGGCTTCACCTTCCAGACAGGGAACATGAAGATTGTGCGTCTGCGTAAGTATCGCGACGTCTTCCGGACCATGCGCGAGGATGCCGAGGTCCAAGGGCACCTCTCCCGTGCCTTGCGGCCCGGCGGCCCCGCTGCGTACATGATTGTCGGCCTGCTCGTGTGGACCGACGCCTCCCTTTCCGTCAAACAGGAACGTTCGCGCCAGCATGGAATCGAACTCCAACTCCCCGCGCTGGCCGTCGGATGCGCCGTGGCCGGAATACCACTGCCCTTGGAAATCGGCGATCCTGCCATCGCCACGTCGTCGAGCAACACCAGACAGACACACCTTGCCATGTCCGTTCCCGGCAGCTACATCTTTGCGGTCGAATACAAAGCCATCCGTCGCAAGTTGTACGCCATCACACCCAAAGCCAAAGCCGACTGGGACGGAAGAGGCCCTCGCGGAAGAGGTGACCATCATTTCGGCGCCGCACACGAAGATCTTGCTGGGACCGAAGGGGATGGGGAAAGCCAGCAAGAACGCCCGGGTTTTGTGCTGGACATGGATGATGATGCTTGCGTCTGGTATGATACAGTCAATGGCCTGGACGTGGAGGAGCTTGAGCTGCAGAGCATAATTCTTGCTGTTGAAAAGTCGTAGGCGACAGCGCCCGAGCTTGTTGCTAGTCTGTCGATAGAATCAATACATTTTTGTTATCCGATTAGTTAGCCCTAGCTCTTTTCTACGGGATTGACGGGTCCAAGAGTTACCAACAGTTTTGCAATAGCAAACTCACACATGTTACCATATCCCCTGCCAGTGGCACCCATATTGCTGGGAGGGCCAGAACTCAAAATTCCCCCGTCCCCTGGCTGCCGGAGCTTTCCTCCTCCCCTTACTCTTCATCCAACATCATCATGTCAGACTCGGTGCGTCCAGGAATTCTAGGGTACAACCCCCACAACCTCCAACCATGGACCGTCGCTGTCGTGGTCTCGGTGGACGTCCTGGCCACTGTGGCAGTGGCCATGCGGTGGTTCAGCCGATATCTCAAAGCGTAATTTGTTAAGGTTCACAGTTTATTTTCAGTGTGCCTTTTTTCCACCTTCCCGAGCCCAGTCCCGCGTGGTCGGACCGGCACCGTCGTTGTGACCATCACCCGATCCGGCTCTGTACTTGCCTTGTCTTCCTCAGCTCCAAGGTCCCCTGCACACCTGCCATGTCCCAGATGCCTAAACAGTATCTTGAAAGGCTATCCAGCAATTAGAGTGCTGGGCTTATAAGTATTATATGCAGAGAGCTTGTGATCAGTAGTAGGACAACAGCGTGACGAGCATTGTTGGGTAAACCAGAGAAGAGTTCAAAGCCATGGTGCATAACAATCTGAGTTCTCCTGATCGTTTTACTGGCCCTCCTGCAATATGTCAGATACCATAGTGGGAATAGGTAATTAAACTACGAGCCCCTCTTCCATCTTTCCTTCGCGGAAAGAGTGAAGGAAACGACATAGGTTAGGGTATCTTCTTAGCCCTATTCCTCTCAATTTTTCTAGTCACATTCTTCACTAAGACACGAATCGCTGTTTCGGCGAAAGGCGGGGTCTGCTGCCGGCGCCGCAGGTTCCTCGTCGCGCGGCGCCGCCGACACGAAGAGTTCTCTCCCACCGCATCACCGCCTCCGCCGCACGGCCCAGCACTAGTGGATGTGATTAAGAGACCTATAAATCAATTAATCTTCGTTCGGGTTGAGGACGGGAGATGTAGTAGGAGAGAGAAAAGAGATAGACGAAAAGGAAAGAGAAAAGAGAAAAAGGACAAAAAACGGGGGAAAGAAAGTGGAAGAAATAGAAAGAAGGAGAAAAGAGAAAAAGAAGAAAGGGAGAAGAGAAAAGAAGGAGGAAAGGAATAAAGAGAAAAGAAGGAAAAGGAAAAGAAGAAAGGGAAAGAGAGAAAGAAAGAAAAAAGAGAAAAGAAAAGTTGAAAAGCAGGTACTACGCTAACAAACAAACAGGGAGCAAGTGTAGAGGAAGATGAGATAGAGGTTTTGGGTGTTTTCTTTTTTTCTTCCTCTCTTTTTTCTACCTGGTATTTTCTAAAATTCGCACTGAAGAAGTGTCGGGCGAGGGAGGGAAGAAGGGCGGTGGTTCGAGTTCGTTGAATGAAGTGCATTTACCATCCTCGTCCCCGCCAAAGCCCACATAAGTACACCAAAGATCAAACACGAACAACACCATCCATCTATTCCACCTCCAGGGGTATAACAGCATAACTAAATACTAAATATAACCTCACCCATCATCTCTCCCACTTCGCCCATCACCCAAGGTTAAACTCACTCGCCCCATTCATCATCATCTTCATCTTCTCCCTCATCCTCCTCGCCGCATCCTCATCCACCGCCTCCACCCCATCCTCATCATCAAACTTCCCACCAGACTTCGTACCCGTACCCGTACCCGCCCCCTTCTTCTCCCCGCCAGCCGCACCCTTGTGATGCGCACCCGCAGTATGCACCCTCCTTGTCACTCCACCACCAATCCCGCCCGGCGTCTCACGCAGCCCATACGCTTTCGCCAAGTGGCCCAGATGCAGCTGCGTGATATCAAAGTAGATACGTTCCTCGCGCACATGCGTCGCATACGCGCGAATATGTGACCGGAAGGCCTGGCGCGCCGCGTCCAGCAGCGGGTTGTCCTTTGGTTTGGCCGCCTGCTGCTTGGACCAGGGCTTGCTGCCCTTGCCGCCTTTGGCGGCTTTGGAGTTTGATTTGGAGTTCTCCTCTGAAGGGTCGGCATCGTCGGGTCGGGCGAGCAGGCGCTGCTCGAGATGTAGTTGGAGCGCTTCAGCACGCGAAGTCCAGGTTTGGCGGTCGGTTTCTGTGGTGGTGTGCGTGGAGGGGAGGTTGACGGGTGTGGCGAGGCCCTTTTGCAGGATGGATTCGTAGAGTTGGGGGGCGATGGGTGTCGAGGCTGGGAGGATGGATGTGTACCCTTCTTCACAGCCAGGCATGAGGAAGAGGACTGCTTTGCCGGGACGGCCCGCACGGGCTGTGCGGCCAATACGGTGCATGTGGTCGGGGACGGCAAAGGACGGGTCGTATTCGATGACGAGGTCGACCGCGGGGACATCGAGACCGCGGGACGAAATGTCGGTGGTGATGAGAACGGTAGGGTCGGTGCAGGTCGAGAAGGCTTGTAATGTGGCGGAGCGCACCGGTTGAGCTAGGGAGCCGTGAAGCTTATGGAGGATCACTTTCGGGTTTGCTGGTGAGGTGATGTAGGCCGCTGGACCGACGGTCGTCTCGGTGTGGGGGTTCACTTTTGTCGTCGATTCGGGCGCAGGCGCCTCGGGTGCTTTTGTGTCCTTGAGTAACTCAAAGTGGAAATCGACCGAGTCGGCGCACGATATGAAGATGATGGCCTTCATGACGGAGCCTTTCCTTGCAAACGTCGACTTGAGCAGGGCGATTAGTGTGACCAACCGCAGCTTGGCTGGCACAATGATGCACGCCTGTTTCAGTTGTGCCGGGGCAGCAAATACCGCCTCGTTGCCGGCAGCCGCGTCGTTCTCCATCTCGGATTTGGACGCAGTGATGTGGACAGCGTCCTCCAGACTGATCTCCCCGAGTTTCTGCACATTCATCTTCATGGTGGCCGAGCACAGCACAGTCACCCGCCGGGACGGAAGAACGCCATCCAGGACCACGCCCTCGGCATTCTGCTTCTCCAACTTATCCGCCCTGATCTTGGTGACAATCGTCCGAATATCGTCCTCGAAACCCATTTCCATCATCCGGTCACCCTCGTCCAGCACTAGCCACCGCACAGTGCCGACGTTGAGAACCTTGGTGTTGTCGAGGTGATCCGTCAACCGACCCGGTGTCGCGATCAAGATGTTGACGCCCTTTCGTATCCGTGCCTTTTCCGACTTTTTGCTCTCACCACCAATGACGGTAGTGCATACCAGCCACGGCGCACACCGCAGTACCTTCTCAAGAACGACAGCGATCTGCTTGCACAATTCGCGGGTGGGGGCCAGGATGATAGCGAAGAGCCCCGAGTTCCGGTGAACCTTGGTATCTTTTGGCGTTCCATCCTCGTTCAAACTCAGCGCCATGATCCTGTGGACGATGGGCAAGAGGTATGCTAGCGTCTTTCCCGAACCCGTCTCGGCTTGCAAGAAGGCGTCGCTGTCCTCCTTGATCAGCTGGGGGATGGTGTTTTTTTGGATCGCCGTCGGCGCTTTCATCTCGAGCTTCGTGGCTAAATGCTGGGCGACACGCCGCGACATGCCCAATGAGTGGAAGTTCTCGGCCTCGGCGGACAGCGGCGCGTTGGATGGCTTGGCCGGTTCAGCTTCCTCGGCGGCGGGCTCGTCGAATGTGGTGACAGCGGCGGGATTCGATGTGAACAGGCTCGACGAGATCTGCCCCGTCTTCATGGCATGGCTAGGAGGTTTGGGAGCCGAGTCGGCCGTCCGGGGTACCTTTGCGTGTCTGTAGCTATCGCCATCGCCCTCGGTCCTCTGTCGTTTCGGTGGTCTCGAGTCGGGTCTTGGCGGGGCGGTCGAGGGGCCATTTTCCTGCGATTGTTTTGCGCTCCGCTGCGCCTTGACGCGGTCTCTCCAGCGTCCGCCCTTGAATTTGACTTGGCTCTTTAAGGGCGCATCGCCGATTTCAAAGTTGAGGAGCATGCCATCGTCCGCCATGGTTGATAATGTTGCTGGCCGGAGCTTGTCTGGAGTTGCAAATCCGGCAGAAAAAAAGTCGAAGAGCCAAGTTGAACCCCTCGAGGTCCAGCCAAACCTCAGGTGGGGCCAGGAGAAAGTGCATCATTGGCGCGAAGCTCCAGGTGGGGCATGGCATGGAAATCCATATCTTCACCGCCTGCCAAATCGGTTTGATTTACACCGAAGAGTTGGCCGATTTCACCTTTCAGTGAAGGTGTAAAATTGAAAATAATACAGGAAAAATGGGACATTCTCCGGTGAAATTATCACTCTAAATAACCGCTATGTTTGTGCCTGTGATTCAAAAAGAAGGTCTATAGAATGAGTATTTTGAAGACCCCGAAGAAGTCTTAGGTCGGATCAAGCCCTTTTGCTCCGATGGTGGGTCTTGTCTTGGCCTGTCAAGCGGGCCAGCCCGCGTGCATCCCGCCCGAGCTGCCATCAATCCCATCTTTCGCGTCTTCTTGTTTGCCTGCAGACCAGCAACACGTGCCAACACAATCACCATGTAGCTAGGATCTTCGGCTGTCGGTATCTGATGATGATGCTTCTACAAACAATCCTTAAAACGTCCGACCTGGTGATTATGGGAAAGAAAGAAAAAGGCCCGAACACGGCCCTGCCATGGTCGAGGTCGGCGCCGGCGTTTAGCTGTTCCGCGATTTCGGGCTTTTGTTCCTTTAAGAGCGCATGCGGACAGTCGGCGTCGTCCGACCAAGTCGGGAGAAATGGCATGATTGCCTTCTGATCGGTTTTTGGACTTCCCCAATGTCCATCTCCGATCAGTATAATAACTGAGCGCATCCAGCTGCGCGCGCACTGTACCACAACATGGCGCCTTCCATCGACTTTCGGTGTTCCGGACATCCACCACACTTTGTTTAGATCCTTTATAACAAACAGCCCGGAATCTGACATACCTCCATCATGCCTCCATCATGCCTCCAGGCAACGCCTTCCGACCTCTTCTACGTGCTAACCTCCGCGCCAACGCAATGAGCACGCAAGTCGCTGTCGTCGCCGCCATCGCGGGCATTGGCGCCTATGCCCTCTACCAGCGCCAGAACAGCGCCCAAAAATCGGAGAAGCCCATCTTCAGCAGCTTCGGTTTCCACAGCCTGCGCCTTCACAGCACCGAGCTTATCAACCACAACACCAAAAAGCTGCGATTCGAGCTGCCCGACTCCAGCCAACCGAGCGGGCTCTCTCTCACATCAGCTCTGCTGACCGTGGCAATCCCCAATGGCCGCTGGTTCCCGGTGCTCCGACCTTACACCCCGGTCAACGGCCTGAGTATGCAGAAACCCGATCCAATCACAGTATTAAAACATCACTAACCAGCTACCACAGACGAACCGGGCTTCGTCGATCTCATGGTGAAACTCTACCCGGGCGGCAAACAAAGCACACACTTGCACTCGCTGCAACCAGGCGACACCTTAACCGTGGGCCCCATCAAGGGTTACGCCTGGCGGCCCAACCTGCACCCGCACGTGGCCATGATCGCCGGCGGCGCCGGCATCACCCCAATGTACCAGCTCGCGCACGGCATCCTGCAGAACCCGGACGACAGCACGCGCATCACGGTGGTGTGGGGCGTCAACACGGACGAGGACATCTTTCTGCGGGACGAGTTTGCCGCGCTCGAGAAGAAGTTTCCGGGCAGGTTCAAGGCGGTGTATGTGGTTGCATCGCCGGGCGCTGGGTCGGTGCATCAGAAGGGGTTTGTGACGAGGCAGGTGCTGGAGAAGGCTGGGCTGGCGGCCAAGGAGGAGGGGAATCGGGATGTGAAAGTGCTAGTTTGTGGGCCGCCGGCGATGGAGAAGGCGCTCAAGGCGAAGAAGGAGGGCGTGTTGGCGCAGCTGGGGTACACGCCGGATCAGGTGTATAGCTTTTGAGTTTGGGGGTTGGATGGCGATGTGCTGTTATTACTATTTATAACAAATGCAATATATATAGATATCTCTAAAGGTTATAAGCTACTATTGATATAATTACTTTGCTAAAGAAGCTCCGAGCTCTCTCAACGAGTGACTGACTAGCTAGTATATATATATAATGATTCCTTTGTTCTAAGAGTTCCTTTATACCTAGATCGTTCTTTGTCTCCGTCGATCCCAACTAGATCTATAGGATCGAACCTCGAGCCCCTCGATCCGGAGTCTATTGTTCCTAGATCGATGCTTTTCCCTATCGATCCTTCCTTGATTGGTTAACTAAGCGATTGGCTGGCGGGTCTTCCCGCTTCCTACATACAGCCCTCAGCCCCGCAGCCGCTTTATATAGTCAGGTCGTGACAGTATTCTATATCTACTCGTAGCTAACTTGACCGTCCTGAGAGTTCAACTTCTCAATAGGCTCATCGTAAGAATGCTATATCAGAGTAAAGTTTATAAAACTAGTATTAAAGCCCAAATTGCTACTGGGCTTATCGTGAAAAATGCTATGTCTAGACGGGGAAATTATTAGGGTTGTTGTAGGAGCGGTCGTCTCGCCGTCCGAGTTCGCAGTAGCGACGATATACTTGCTCAGCGACGACTACAAGCTCCCGTCCGCGCCCCCCCCGAAGATTACGGACGCTTCGGTATCTAGACCGCTCGAGTGATAGTAGTTGTCTACTTCTCCTAGGTAGGTTTCCCGGGCGCCGTCGTCGTCATTGTCGAGTAAGAGCAAGAGTAGTGCCTCTTTGTAGTACTCCGCGGCTGTCTTTCGGCCGTCTGGGTCGAGGCAGAGCATCGATTTCAGAACGAACGACAATAGATCCTATCGTCGTCGCCGGCCTCCCTGCCGGAGCGCCCCTTTTACCTTCTCGCGGATATTCTAGCACCATTCCACTCCTATATTCTCGTCCTTCTCCTCCTATTTGGGAAGTTCGCACAGGAGCCAAGCGAGGGGTTTTGACAGCAGCCACATTCCCAGTAACAGCGCGCGAAGCGAATCGGGATCCAAAAACGGGCGCCTCTTTTCCTCCGTTGGTGCTGTCCGTTTTTAAGAATCCAGCTAGAAGTAGATGTTTCTCTGTGTCAGTGAAAGCAGCTTTGCTTTGCTCATGTCGCTCATTCTTGCATCGTCTGAGGTCTCAGTCACCTCGGCAACGGAGTCCGGTACTCGCTTGTCCAGTGACTCCTGTGATCTTGATGATGATAATACAGGCAGGGGCGCGGGGGTGTGCTCTATTGCCGTCGAGGAACCGACGGCCTCTGTCGAGTCAAACTCTTCCGTCTTCTTGTGCTTAAACCAGGCTTCGATGTCATGCGGGCCCCTCAAAGGCAATTGCTCCCACTCATTGACACGTTCAGCTCTGTTTCGTCTTGCCGTCCACGAGGCGTGTGTTGAAATTTGTGTGCCAGTGGAGCGCGACACGGACTCGCCTGCATCGTCCTGGCCACCAAGGACGCGAAAGAGCGCTGCCTCGGTTTCGGCTAACCGGCTTTCCAGCTTGGTAAGGTAGCCGAGTGGGATGCCTCTGGGATTGTCTCAACATTCAGTGAGGTTAAATACCGGAAAGATGGAGGAAAGCATACCGTTTGCTCTGTTCCGGATACTGGCACCTTGAATGTCCGTGCTGGCATTGGTGACAAACGGGACTGATGGCAGTTTTAGTCAAAAGGAACAACCCCCTCGCCTCTGCTAAAATTGTTCTTACAGCCTTCTGTCACACTTTCTTGGCGTTAGCTTAACTGAATTGCTCTCTCTTGCATGTGCTGTCAATGGAAGCCGCATGGCAGAGATGGCAGAGACGAGCAAGGGATGGTTGATTTGAAACTGAGGACGCACTTTCCGCTTTCTTTGCCGACAGGTTTCACATGCGATCGGACTTGCCGGCGCAATATGGCTTGAATCAAGCCTTCCATCCGAATCCATGTGAGCAGCCTGAAGGAAATACGGCTGGAACCACTCCGGGAACTTCTAGATGTTGAAGAGACCAGGCCAAGTTGCGCAGAGGATGCGGGGTTTTCTTTCTCCGCCCTCGGTGATCTCATCCTGGTAGCGCCTGCTGACCGTCCCCGCCCGGCCCTCTGCGCCATTCGCTGCCTTGTCCCACCCTTGCCACCTCAAGCAGTAGCCAAGGGCAACTCCGCGTAATTAGAACATATACCTATTCTCTTGGACCCGTCCACACACAAAGTGAACGATGGGACCCTCTCCTGCATCCGAGTTCGCCGCCGCCGAGATGTCACGGAAGCGGAAGGCGGCTGAATCCCCGTCCGGGGATGAACCGACTCACGAGCATGGGTTGATGCGGGGCCCCGGAAGACAGGGCGCCGCCAGATTTGTTGGCAGTGGCAGCGGGATTCACTTCATCTGCACCGTTTACGGCAAGCTCGCACGCAAGTCTATCTCGACGCGCAGCCGAGCAGACAGCATCGAACACCTGGTCCCTGGCGAGGACGATCAGCTTCGACTCGAAGCTACATCGACGTCTCGGGACGGAGACCTTGGAAACCAGGACTATCTCTGGCATGAACACGAAGTTGCTGAGCATGAAAACGCAAGGCCATCATTCGAGCAGCTGGTGGCATGGTCGAAGAGCTACTTTGAGGCGTGGCATCCAATCACGCCCTTTCTTCACGCGCCTGACATCCTAAGGATCTTTGAGGACATCAGCAACGTTGGCATCGATGCAGTTGGTCATTTGGATTCTGCCATCGTCAAGGCCGTCACATCGATATCGCTCGCAGACAGCCGCCAGGGAGCTAGTTTGGATGATTTCCAGCGCCATGGTCAACCTCCTCGATCGCTTCTCTTCCGCACTGCTGACGACGCCTTGTCGTGTGCACAGTTCCCACTTCGCCAGCCGGCTTCCATCCGAACTGTCCAGACAGCTCTTGCCATCCAGCTCTTCCTGGTCTCTCTCCTTCGCCTGAACTCCGCATCACGCTTGGGTGGCTTGATCGTCCGCATGGCTTTTCACCTCGGCCTTCACCGGTGTCCGTCCAGATTTGCATCCTTCACAAAGCAAGAAGTTCGTCTCCGACGACGCGTCTTTTGGTCTCTCTACTGTCAGGAACGCTATCTCTGTCAGTCTCTCGGGCTTCCCTTAGATATCAGGGACGACGACGTCGATGTGTGCTTTCCCGGCGATGAGCGACACGAGGCGCTACCCATAGCACCCGACCCCGAAGACGCAGTGTTGCTTCTGCTCGGCCACGTCGCACGGCATGCTCGCATACGCGGCCTCATTCTCGAACTTAGGAACAAGTCAATAGCTACAAGACAGGACACCGCTGATCGGGCGAGTTACGTCCACGCCGAGCTTGCCAAATGGTCCAACGAGATCCAGGACGCGGTCGAAGAGGAGATGGAGCCAGGCTTGTCTCCGGGCCATCGCGTGCTTCTGTTGCTCTTGAAGCACGAGTCCACAATATCTCTCAATCGACCCATAATTGCTTCAGATCCCGCGAGCGCAGCATCTTCTGCTGCCTTGCAAAACTGCATCTTTGCGGCCAAGTCCATCTTTATCGTCTTAAAACGTCATCATAGTCAATCATCGGCGGCGCCTCTGCTCTGGCCGTCATTTACTTGGGCTCTGTGGATCAGCGCATTCATTCTTGCGTATGCAGCCTTTGAGGAGCAGGTGCCCATAGCCACGGCTTTGAAACACGTTGAATCGGGCAAGGAACTACTACGGCATATTGCAGCCCGCGACACATCCTGGCCTGAGTACTGTCTTTCAGCAATTGACGAGCTGACTGCCGCTATCAGAGAGCTCTCTGGCTTGGATCCTCTCGCGCTATCTCCGCAGACCACTGCCAGCCCGGAAAGGACCGACGGGGCTTCAAGGGCGGAAGCGTCTCAGCCTCTCCGACCAAGACAGAACGCGAAGCAACAAGGATACGCGAGAATAGACTCGGCGTCAACCATCGCTCGTGCCGGTGGTGTGACGACGGTGCCGGGTGCAGCAACAGGTCTCTCTGGTGCTTCATTTCTCCAAACCATGTCATCCGACGACCAAATCACTGAGTATAACGTAAATTTGTTCCAACAGGGGATGAGGGAAGACCATCGGCGGACACGTCCGTCGCCCACAGCCGATGAGGGTCAGGGCCCAATTCTTTGGTACGATCAACTATTTGTCAACCCGTTCGGGGCGATTGAGTATCCATATCTGGCGACCACTACACAGTTGGACCCTTGGGTAGATCCAGCATGGTCCTTGCTCAGATAGCTACATATTCTCGTTCCTCCTTCCTTCAACTCAAGTCACTCAATACGCATAACGGGCACCGCCTTCTCCGAGCCTATCCAGCTTCTTGTTTGTGCTGATCAACCAAAACCTCAACACCCAAGTTCCCGCAATACAGGCAAACGCAAACACCGCATTTGCCGCCATGCCCGTCAGGTACTTTGGCCCGTCGCTTTCGGGATAGAGATAGGCGGTATAGATGTATGAAGCATTGGCGATGACATTGACGATCGACAGGCTGACCGCCTTCTTCTCGGGCGTTGCACCTAGCGTGGCCGACACCCAACCGATGATCATTGAGTTGACGGCGTACGCACCGCTGGCAAACATAAAACACGAAACATAGCGGGCGGGCGTGTTCATCGTTGCGCACGAGATAACGAAGCCCACAACGGCCATGCCCATGCACCCGGTGATGTGCCAGGTTCGCTCGTTGTACTTGCCCGAGGAGAGCCCGGCGACGTAGCCAAAGAAGCCCGAGACGAGGTACGGTGGGCAGGTGAGAACCAAGGTGATGGTCCGGTTGAAGCCGAGCGAACCGACGACGGTGGGAAAGAAGTTATTGAACGAGCACGCCGAGAGATGCATGTTCTGGATGAAGCACAGCAGCCATAGGCGCGGGTCCCGAACCGCCTGCATGAAGCCCGCCTTGGCACCTTTGCTCTCCTCGGAGCCGACCGTGTCGCGGAGCATGCGGTCATGCGCGAGCTGCCGCTCGACGGGTGTGAGCCAGCGCGTGGTGAGCGGGCTGTCGGCGAGGGTGAACATGCCAATGATGGCGACGCCGAAGGTCAGGCAGCCTTCGATGATGAACAGCCACTGCCAGCCCGATAGGCCATGGCTCCCGTCGACGGTGTTGAATACGGCCGCGGCAATGAGGCCTGAAAAGGAGGTGGCGAAGATGTTGCCCGAGTACAGGATCGACAGGCGCGTGGCGATCTCCTTACGCGTGTAGAAAATGGAGAGCATGTAGATGGCGCCGGGGTAGAAAGGGGCTTCAGCGACACCGAGGAAGAATCGGATCACGACGAGATGCGCATAATTGCGTGCCAGCGCGGTGCATGCTGAGACAAGAGCCCACGCAATCATGCACGTCGACATGTAAATGGATGGCCGGACCAGCTTGGATGACATGAGCATGTTGGAGGGCACTTGCATGAGCAGGTATCCGACGAAGAGGATGGAGATGCACGTGTTATATTGGGATTCGCGAAGATTGAGGTCTTCTTCAAGGTTGTCGAGGCGAGCTTGGGCGATGGCGTTACGATCGAGCTGCCAACCTTGTCAGGACCCGCCCCGAGGTATGGAAGACACTTGGAGACTCACGTAGTTGAGAAAGTACATGGCCCATAGAGTTGGCATGATGCGCCAATCGAGCTTCCTCACGAGGCGGATCTCTTCCTCGCTTGTCTTCTTGACAGCCCCCGAGTAGTCACCGCCCTGGGCAACAGCATCCTTCTCGTGCATCGTCGTCGTCTCAACAAAGTCGTCGATGGGCTTGTCCTCGAGGGCCGTAGCGGCCTGCCCTGACTTCTTGACGCAGGAAGACGATGACTGCTTCATGGTGTCGATATCGCAGTTGTCGGAAATGGCACGAATGTGCAACAATAAGTTGTGAGAATGCAAAAGATGTCTTCAACGTTCTCTTATACTCCTTTTTGTCCCGACTATGTTCGTCGCCGTCTGGCGGCATTTTTCCCAAGATATGTCGCCGCCCGCCCCCCCCCCCCCAAAGGGCAACTTGGTTCTCGAACCTGTCAATTGCTTTCCGTGGAGGCGTCCCGGCATTTGCTAGCGGCGGAGGAAGACAAGTCCGCCCGGCACCTGGGGGTGGGTGGCGGGGAAGGAGGCCCCAACCTCCCCCCAAGTAAAATCCCCCCCCGGCCCCCCCCCCCCCCCCCCCCCCCACCCGATGGATCCACCAAATGGCTCCATCGCACTGCCTTTAGTGTCTCTGTACCCCGCTGTTCTAGCCCGAATCCAGCCGAGGCCATCCCGGATCGTGGGACTCGAATAGCTGTCTCCACGCCAAGGCCAACGCCCTCTCCTCCAGTTTTCAATCACAGCCTTCTGCCAGGTCAGCGCGTGACGTTCTTGTCCCGGGATTGCGTATTACCTCCACCGGGGTCTCAGACCAAGCACACCGGCTGATTGGCGATATCACCTGGCTGGTACTTCCCATATGGTTCTCAGTGACATTGAAATCGAAGGGAACTGCGTGTGGGTTCGCCACTTTTGGCTGCTAAGCTCGCGGCGCCTTGCTGGTACCTGGCCGACCACAGGAATTTGTTAAGTGAGACCCCTTCGGAGGTATAGATGACCTGTTGTGGAAGGTACCTCCACGAAGTTTGGTCTGGCTGTGGATGCTTTCCTTTTGTGGTATGTTGCCTGCCCGAGGCAGAGCCGGCTCACCGGGCTGCACTCTCCGGCAAGGGCCGCGATCTAGGTAGTTTGCAGTTTCAGATTTTCCGCCGCCTAAGGCTCAAGAGACAGAGAACTACGACAGACCATATCCATACCACCACAAAATGCGAGTGTTTCAATACTCGACATCTCCTCAATACTACATACAGTTCTCTTAGCATCAAGGACAACCCTCAGGTGCAGTTTACCACCGCTCTCCAACTCAGAGCGTTCATGCAACGCAAACAGAGACTTCTGCGTCAGCTCATCCAAATACAACTCATACGCGGGCACGTAGCCACGAACAAACTCGACGACTTCATCGTCCATCATCCCCAACTCTCCACCCTTGCTGCTTCTTAGCGCTCTCTCCTGATCCAACCTCCAACTATACACATTGCCCAAGTTTTCAGTGCTGAGATGCACAAAAGCATCGAACCGCCACGGCCCCATGAACTTATCACAGTACCTCGCCAAATTGTCGTTTATCAGCAGCAGGTCCTCCAGGTTGTGGTCTGCAAGTGTCTGCGTTAAAGCCCCATTCCCGGAAGCCTTTCGCGAAGGACGAGTGTTAACGGCATGCCGCCACCTCTGCTCAACGACCTCTGGTTTCAGGGGTCGGAAACCAAGACACCAGCCCTCGAAAATGACGACATCCACTGCTGGTTCCCTCTGGATAACGGTCCAGTCTTTCCTGGGCACTCGTCCGCCTTCCCCGTTGTGCAAGCTTTTGTCGAACGCCGGCCATTGAATCACATTTGTCTTGTTTGCCTTGGGATTGGAGGCGGTCATGATATCGTCGAAAAACTTCCGCGCAAGCTCCTCATCGTGCGTTCCGGGCTGGCCGCGTTTGTGGAGGAGTTTGTTGTCCGGGTGAGCTTCGCGCAGAGCCACCAGCGCAGCGTGATCCATGTAGAGGTCATCTAGTGACAATGTTCTCGTGTTGATTCCATGCTGATAGGTAAGGGTGTCAGCTAACGCTACCGCCCAGGTGGATTTGCCGCTTCCTTGGATGCCGGAGAGTCCAAGGATGAATGGTTTGGCGTTGGTGGTTTTATGGGATTGGATGTGTGGTAGAAGGTGCTGAAGAAGAGTGGTGAGAGCTCCTTGGTCGATCATGGTGTTGAGATGTTCAGCAAGATGTCAGTTCCGTGAATAGATGGAGTGCAAGATGATCATTGGAAAAGATACAGGCAGAACAATGATACGCCGCATGATACTTGACATGACAAACAATTGCCGTCCGTGACTATATTCGGTTTAACTTGATTTCCTGGATACCCCGATATGACGAACGAGAATCGCTGCAAACATTTGCAAGCAATCCCGACCCACGGATCACCTGTTTGATTGGCACTCGCTGGCGGACAAAGACAAGGCCGCGGACATTTTCAACCCCGCATCCACTACCGCCTGCAGGAGCACGGGCTAGCCTCCGCTTCCGCCAGGGGCAAAGCCGGCAAACACTTCGGAGCCGGCTTGTCTATCTTGAAGCATAGAACGGATCGTATAAAAGAAGCCTTGCCCGCGACACAGACAAGACTAGGATACACGACTACAGCCAGTGCGATTCAGTTAAAACCGCCTCATCACATCTCCCTTTCACAAGTTCGTTCAATTTATTGCAATATTACTCGCCCCCTATAACACTCCCCTTCACAAAGAGTTACCCACCATGTCTCCCAGCGCCATTCCACTCCTGAAATGCTACAGCATCGCCTCAATCGGCGCCGACGGCATTGGACCTGAAGTGATATCCGCCGGCGTTGCCGTCCTGCGCTGTCTCGCAGAGACCCTTGGCTCGTTTGACCTCGAATTCACCGACTACGACTGGAGTTCAGAAACCTACAAAAGGACGGGCAAGTACATACCCGACGGCGGCCTGGAACAACTCCGCAAGCACGACGCCATCTTCTTCGGTGCAGTCGGCGCACCTGGTACTGAGGCCCCTTTCTTTTTTTTTTCCCTTTTTCTTTTTCTTCTTCTTCTTCTTCTTCTTCTTCTTCTTCTTCTTCTTCTTCTTCTTCTTCTTCTTCTTCTTCTTTTTCCTTTTTTTTTATACCTTTCCCCGAATATCATGGCTGATGATGGTCAGATGTCCCGGATCATATCTCCCTCTGGTCCCTGCGCCTCGCAATTTGCCAGCCCTTGCAGCAATTCGCCAACGTGCGTCCGACGCGCGTTCTTCCCGGTACGCGGTCTCCACTCCGTGACTGCAAGCCGGGCGATCTGGACTGGGTCATCGTACGCGAGAACAGCGAGGGCGAGTACGCGGGCCAGGGAGGCCGGTCGCATAAGGGCCGTGCGTGGGAGACGGCAACCGAAGTCGCCATCTTCACGCGCCATGGCGTGGAGCGCATCATGCGGTTTGCGTTCGAGACGGCCCGGGCTCGGCCGAGGAAGTTGTTGACGGTCGTGACGAAGAGTAATGCCCAGCGTAATGGCATGGTGCTTTGGGATGAGGTCGCGGCCGATATGGCGAGGGAGTTTCCGGATGTCACGGTTGATAAGATGTTGGTCGATGCCATGACGACCAGGATGGTGCTCAATCCGAAGTCGTTGGATACCATTGTTGCGACGAATCTGGTACGTGCGCAATATCTGTAGACCGCGATAGGGGGTGTATGCTGACCGCAGCGTAGCACGCCGACATCCTTTCAGATCTAGCAGCAGCTCTCGCTGGCTCGATCGGGATCGCGCCAACGAGCAACCTGGACCCCACGCGGGAGAACCCGTCTATGTTCGAACCGATCCACGGCTCCGCCTTTGACATCACGGGGAAGGGCATCGCCAACCCCGTGGCAACCTTCTGGACCGCTGCCGAGATGCTGGCGTGGCTGGGTGAGGAGGAAGCTGCTGCTCAGCTCATGACATGTGTCGAGAGTGTCTGCGGCGCCGGCGTCGTTACTGCGGATCTTGGGGGAACAGCGACGACGAAGCAGGTTACGGAGGCAGTTATTGCCGAGATAAAAGCCACCCTAGGATGCAAAAAGGGTAGGAACTAAGATAGCTGTCGTTGAGAGCGAGAAGTTCCTGCGAATGCGTTTAACATGAAGCATCCTGCTGTCTTGCTGCCAGGTTCTTAACCGCGCGGGACAAAACCTTGGCGTTGATAAGGCCGTGAGAGCACAGATTCCAGGAACGGACGGTGGGGCTGGTGCGATCTTGGCTGGAGTCGAAAAATGGCATGTTAGATAGTGGCAGACTGGAAACCTTCAGGTTGACATGTAGATTATCTACCTAGATACTCACCAGAACTCATGTTATTTCACATTTGTGACATACATATCACGTTTCTCAGTTTTCCTAAGGCACCATGTTCAGTGATTCTGCCATTTTACGTCCAGTCACCCTGAAACACCTTGTCACCGGCTTCATCAATGGACTCTCCTCTGGACATTGAACTCACCCCTTGCCAGTCATCCTGCTCTTTCGACCAACACCAGCGGTTCCAGAAGCCGACATACACCAGACCTCGGCACAAGCGCCGACCATCGTGCATCCCCGGAAAATAGGTGGACAACCGACCCATCAACTAGCGCGGACAATCTCGGGATCCCAGGCAGAGAAAGCTTGAAAACTGGTGCCTGGCATTTAGCGTCACGCGTATATCCACATGCAGTACAGATCACCTCTGTCTATCCCGCCCTTAACTATGTACACCCTCAGGCTAGCACGCGGACAGCTTACACGGACCCTCTCCTTGAGACTTGGATATATACACCACCCCGCAACAGACGTTGTAAAGATATACGGAATACTACAGAAATTTACACGCACGACACTGCCGAAAGACACAGCTCAAGTCGCACATCAGGAAGGATTAAGCTTTCCCACCCCTGCGCGGCAAACCCACAGGTTACGGGCAGTGCGAATTGATAACTATCTGATTATTGCCATCTATCTGCAAGCCCACCATCTTCCCTTCCTGTCTGCTCGACCTCGTGACGGCCACGGCGGCCCATTTACTGGGGAGTGCAGTAGTAGACGCTGTTGCACGTGTGGGACCGCCCGGTGCCGACTTCAGCGAAGATTTGGCGGTAGTTGTCCTTGTAGCAGTCCCAGTTCTTGTAGCCGTTGGATCCCCAGCTGCGGCACAAGCTTCGTCAGCTCCAGGCGAAAGGAGAAACGAGATATCACAAGAAGATTAAGTACTTACCCAGCCCAGGTGAAGTCCGGACGGTCCTGAGCGTCCCAGTCAATGTGCGTGGTAAAGGTGACACCAGTCGGGAAGGTGCACTGGTGCGCGCCGTTCTCCCAGAAGACATAGTTGTCATTTGTGACTTGGCACTGATTGTTGTTCGAGGGACTCTCGCCGCTACTTCCCTGCCAGCTCTCCGGGTAATACTGTTCGCCTGTCAGCCCCTACAAAGTCCATGGCTCTCGTAGACGAGTGCCAAGACCTACAAAGATGTGAGAGGTATCCTTCCCGTTGTACTGGCAGTTGGCCAGGTAAATGATCTCAGTGTCGCGCTTCTCGAGGGCACCCTCGTCGGCGTGAGCGACCTCGACGGGAGAGGCGGCGACGAGCGCCAGCAGGGCGGTGAGGGCGGCGAACGACTTCATTTTGAAGGCTTGTTGAGGGTGCGGAGTGGATGAACAGACTGAGAGAGGCTTAAGTGGTAAAGGCGCTGAACCTAGAGGTCAACACGGCAGGCTAGACGAGAGTCTTGTGTTATATACAAGTTCCAACTGTATCTCGACATGTCTTAACCGCCTAGGTGGGTGGCATCCGAGGATCCGAATCAGTGAGTCTAAAACAATCCCCTGCAGTCAGCGACCTGACATCTCGTACTTCCTGCTGTTGCTACGCTGACAGTCATGGTCTCTGCTGGTTCAGGCCGTCCGAGATAAACAGACCCTGGCGGTTTGGAATCAAGTTGAACGTCTTTGTAAAAAAAACCGCTGACTGCATGCATTAGGAGCCCTAGAGTGGATTCTCACTTAGTATGGTCATCCGCAGCGTAGTATCCTCACTCAGCGCTAGTAGATAATGCCCCCATATTCTCGGTGCAAAAGGGAGTGATCCGCATATACTCGGTGGATACGAAATGCTCCGCAATACTTCTTAAATCCGTCGGCATAACGTCGGTGGCTGCTGTTTATTGGTTCTGGGCTGATTAAACTGTACTGAGCGTGTGGGCGGGTGGCTGACCCAGACCAAACTTAGACACTCAGAACGATCACAAACGTCTTCAGTCTTACTCGCGCTTGTGAATGCCAGTCTTGTCAGTGCATGCCCCTCGAGATTTGTGAGCCTGATGAAATCGTCCGCGACTGAGCTTGAGACGCGTTTTAGGCGCCGATAAGAATTCCAGATTGAGGTGTCGACAATCCAGTCTGCTGTTCTCGGATCACCTATACTAATACTATAGACGTCGATACTAACTAGTATAGGGGCCTAGTGAAGAAGGATAAATCCGATATTACTTATTTTAACTATAGTAACATTATCAATGCGAATGGGTCTCATACAGAATGCCTGCTCCCAAGTCCCATGGCAAAAGGCAACTGATCGGTCCGGTATCACGAACTGTAGGCCTCATTTGGGATCCGTGCACAGCAAACGCGTCTGTCGCGTCTTAATTGAACAAAATGGGCGAGATCGAATCCGTCTTTAACTTTTCAACACTTTCGCACCAACAATTCACAATCCTGGGACCCGGAAGAATCCCCCTCTCGTCTCTCGTCAGAAGACGTCGCATCTCTGCCCGAATTTCTCTGTTTCCCTCTACAAATCGATAAATTTCGACAACTTCGAGGTAAAATTCTCTGCAGCATTTTCCGATTTCGCAACTCAAGCTGAGATTCGAAACCGACACCTCAACCACGGAACCGAGACACAACTTCGCAACCGACAACCCCGCCCCCGTTTCGATAATTCTTCTTATTCTACCTAAAATCAAAACATCGACCCGAATCGATCAACCCTTCTCGAGCCCCGACCGATCGACAATGGCCCTCCGCCTAACCCGCGCCCTCCTCACCCGGGCCCAACCCCCCACCACCATCACCCTCCCAACCAAACCCAAAAAGAAAAAAACAATTCTCGAAGTCGAGCGCAAATTCCCCCGCCTCGCCGTCCCCTCCCTCACCAACCTCCCGCACAACAACCCAACTAAATACACCCCGCCCTTCACCTCCGTCTTGCCTCTCCCAACCAAAACCATCCACGACATCTACTACGACACACCCCACCACCAGCTCTGCGCCGCAGGCGCGTGGGTGCGCCGTCGCAATGGGACGTGGGAGGCGAAAGTGAGGAAGGGCGGGGATTTTGTAAATAGCCGGTTTGAGGAGCTCACGGGCGTGGAGGATATCGGACGGTGCGTGAGGCATACGTTGGGCGGTGCTGGAGATCGAGATAGGGTGGGAGAGGGGGAGAATTTTGGGTTGGAGAAGATGGCCGAGTTTGTTACGACACGGGAGGGGTGGGTGGTGGATGGGGAGTTTTGGGTGGTGAGGGATAGGATGGATTTTGGGCATGAGGTTGGGGAGGTGGAGTTGCAGGTTGAGGTGGTGGCGGAGGGGTTGGGGGATGGGGAGAAGGGGGTGTTGATGGAGGAGATGGATGGGAGGATTGGGGAGTTTATGGAGAGGTATAAGTGGGCGTGGGGGGAGGGGAGGGCCGTGGGGAAGTTGACGGCGTATTTTGAGATGGTGGAGAGGAAGAAGGGAGAGTGAGTGAGAGGGAGGGCGCTGGAGTGTACCACAGGGCTTGGGTCTGATGTTGCATGGAGTTGAAGCGTGGGAAGCATCACACCAGTCATGTCAAGGTTATTTGTTTCGGAGCTGACCCTTTTTATTCAGCTGGGATTTACGATGTCTGGCCACTGGTATTGCCCCCGACTGTCAGACTACCCGCTGACTGACCATGGCTCTCTCCAAGATCCAGAAACACCTCGTTCGCGCTCAGCTCCCTGATCAAACTCCGGTACGAAACCTCCGTCCCTCCGCTCGTGTCGACCTCGATCAGCTTGGCGTGGCCCTTGCCGCTCCAGTAGTTGTAATAGTCGAGAATGTCGGGGTTGCACTCCAGAAACTCCTTGTACCGCTTCTCAAACACCTCGCTAGTGTCTCCCGCCCTGCCCACCTTCCGCTCCAGCACCCTCTGCTTGGCCAGGTCACGAGGGCAGTTGAAGAACAAGACGGCGCGCGGCTCGCCAATCTACCATGCCCCAATCAGCAAACATTCTCCGACAACTCCACGATCACAAGCCCAAACTCACCACCTCCTCAAACTCCCACGCCTGATCCAACCTCCGGGGAAATCCGTCCAGCAGAATCGGCCTCCCAGGCACGCACTTGCCAATCTTCACGTTGAGCAGAGGCAACAGATGCTCCACTGGCAGGAGCTCGCCGCGCTTGACATAGTCGCGGACAACGTCGCCTGCGTCGTCCGGGTTGGCGACGAGATCCCGGAGCATGTCGCCGACTGAGAGGTGGGTGAAGCCGTGTTCGGCGGCCAGTCGCTTGCAGAGGGTTCCTTTGCCTGCCCCGGGGGATCCTAGTGGATTGGGGGGTGAGTATTGTGTGTGATTGAGCTGGGGGTGAGGTTGGCTTACCGATGACGAAGAGTAGGAGGGGATTCTCCTCGTTGGGTTGGGTAGTTGACTCCATTTTGAGGGTCCCAAGACTTAGTGAGATGCCAGGTCTGTTGGGTTGGTTGGAGGTGTAAAGTACCAGGAAGGGGTGTTGTGAAGAAATAGTAAAGTCTTGAGATGACCCGGAATGGATGTGGAAATGTGCGGGGGTAAGTGCATGACTCCCAAACCAACCGTCCTGATTGCAAAGCGTTTGCTTGTCAGCCAGGCACCACAGGAGCCTTGGAGCCCTAGACTTTTCTTGTTTGATATTCTGAACGCCAATTCCTTTCTTCGACAACCCAGTATTCTTGTCTCCTGCTCTTTGCTGATACCCGGCTCTTTCTGACTCTGGGGCAATCTCCGACTATCTGCATAGCCCTCAACCACCCGAAGAGGCCGGTTTCTTAGTGTTTGTAAGCCAATCACGGATATCAAAGGATCAAAGTTCTGAGACCTGTCACCTCGGCTGCATGACAGATGATAGTCATGCATGATCAAGGGAAACCGAGGGAATCAGAGATGCGGCTGCAGGGACAAACAAAGAACACGGGAGAGTGCGTTGCCCCGCCGCAAGAGTGAGGCCCACTGCCTGCCCCCAGCATGCTGGAGATGAAGCATTTAAGGGAAGTCTTCCCATCCCTCTAGGTTTCTGGTTTTTGGACAACACTCACTCAGAATCAGATCTTCCCAGAAGCAAGATATACTCCTCAGTCTCTCCTACCCAGATCACCCACATAATAAACACAATATGGCCCTCATCGCAGCTTTTGCTCTCCTCCTCTGCGTCATCCTCTCCCTCATCCTCCTCAACCGCGACCTCCTCTTCCCACATCATCCCCGACAACAGGGCCCCAAAGTCCCCGTCTCCGTCAACTACCACTTCACGCGCCAATGCAACTACAGCTGCGGCTTCTGTTTTCACACCGCCACCACCTCGCACGTCGCCACGCCCGACCAACAACGCCAGGCCCTACGTCTCCTCGCCGAGGCGGGCATGCGCAAGATCAATTTTGCCGGCGGCGAGCCCTTCCTGCACCCCAAGCTGCTCGGCGACATGATCGATTTCTGCAAGCAAGAGCTCCGTCTCGAGTCCGTCTCGGTCGTCACCAACGGCAGCCTGATCCGCGAGGCCTTTCTCAAGAAGCACGCCGCTAATCTCGACATCCTCGCCGTCAGCTGCGACTCGTTTGGCAAGGACACCAGCGTGGCCATCGGCCGCGGGCGCGACGACCCCGTGAAGCGGGTGTACACCGTTGCGGGGTGGTGTCGCAAGTATGGGATTGCGTTCAAGCTCAACACGGTGGTGAATAAGCTGAATGCTGGGGAGGACATGAACCGGCACATTGAGGCGCTGCAGCCGTTCCGGTGGAAGTGTTTCCAGGTGCTGGTCGTGCCGGGGGAGAATGACTCGGACAAGGCCAAGCGCAACGCGCACCGGTTCGCCATCTCAGATGAGGAGTTTGAGGCGTTTTGTGAGCGGCACAAGGGGCAGGCGTGCCTGGTGCCAGAGCCGAACCGGCTGATGGCAACGAGCTATCTCATTTTGGATGAGTACCTGCGGTTTTTGGATGACTCGAGGCGCCGGCCATCAAAGTCGATCCTGGATGTGGGTGTGCAGAGGGCGTTGGAGAGCGTGTTTTGGGATGAGGATGCGTTTTTGGAGAGGGGTGGCCTGTATGACTGGGCGAAGCCGGAGGATGGGAAGGAGGGATGTGGGACGTCGGCGGAGGAGTTGGCTTGGTGATGCGATTGGTGGTGATAGGCAGGTTTGGAGGAGGAATTGGGTGACTGGGATCGGATGAAGCTGTACGATAATGCGGCGATGACTGTCATTTTCCCGATTGCCAGCCAGACTCCAGTGATCATTAAGCGCTCCTGCTGGGCGTTTTCCTTCAATTTCCTCAAAAGTTTGGGTGAATATGCGCGTCGCCGTGTCCCTTGCAGCAAAAGCCCGTTTTTGAGACAGCTCGTGGCACCATCACTTGTCATTTCTGCAAGTTTGACTTTGACATGTCTCTTGCATGGTAGATAGATGCCAGGAGCAGTGGGCCTCCGAGGAACATGTCTGAGAAGTTATCTGGGAGTGTTTCAGTTTGTTGACCAGGCGATGATTCCTTGTTGATTGGGCGTTTGGTGATGGTGATATCCTTAGTGTCAAAAGAGAAATCACACGACGGGTGCGGCATGTCGGGTTGATGATGGAAAGCTGCCGCACGCCTTGTTGGAGATGGAAAGTTGCAGAGGTAGCAATCGTGAATCTCTTATGAGTTGTTTCAAAACTCTCCTTCAACAAGCTCACAGGACGAATAGCTCAGGGGTAGAGCAACCGGCTGCAGTCCGGTAGGTCACGCGTTCAAATCGCGTTTCGTCCTTTCCTTTTACATTTTCCTGTCACGATGCCAAGACATGCAACGGAGCTTTCCTTGCCAAGCCGACTGCGGATGTCCACTCCCCGAACTTTTCCCAATCAATAGTTTTTGCGACAGTTTTGGTTCACCGTTCCCAGCCTTCTTTTTGTGCTCCCGACTTCGCTGTCTCTGCAAGTCTCCGCAACTCGAAATAGCACCTTCCCCCAGGATTTTGTGGCTGTTGCGCCTCGACGATCGGCGAGCCTTGCCTTCAGCTGCAACCCAAGCCCCAAGCTCGGACAAATCAGACGCAGGGGTGCTGTTGTCGATGCCCAAAACCGCTTAGACCGTGCAGAGTGTGCGGGTTGTTGGTTCCAACGTTGTCGGCTTGCATGAGCCCCAACCGCTCCCGTCGCGTGCCTTGGTTCGTCCACCGCTTCCGCTTCCGCAGCTTCGGTGCCAATGCCAGCAGAGCCAGGTCATGACATTTGGGCCCCACAGCCGGCCGCGTTACGCACGCATGACCACAATGCGACGCTGTTTGAAGAATTGGGAGCTTGCGATCATACCACAGTGCTTCGCCCGTCCCCACAGCTTTGTGTTTCCCAATGTTCGACCCCGTCAAGGCAACATCTTGCTGTGTAGGATAGTGGATGGGTTCCCTTTTCCGCCATGATTTGTGTCACCTGTCCGCAGCAGCGCTGCATCTGACCCCCGGTCGCCGAGCCTCGACTAGGTCCCTGAGCCTCAGGGCCGCATCCCCGGCCGCTCACTAATTTTCGTCTGCACCTTGAAGACTGCACTCTGCCCAACTTGCACCTCATGACGTGCAGTCCCTCCTTTGCATCCAGCATGCCTTTGCAGCGACATTGCTTTTCTTGCTTCACTGCACTCCCCTGCTGCCAGCCCCAACTTGAGTTGTCTGACTGCTGACACGAAGGCGACTTGGCACTCTTGTTGCTAACGCCAACGCCAACACCGGCGGCCCAACGGCCCCAACCCATGCGCTTGTCACCTGCCGGCCGACGCCATGGAGCAACAACCGTCGAGCCAGCCACGGCCAGAGGACTCTCCGTACAATGACCCGCCGCACATCCAGCATGCAAGGCCACCACGGACATTCGGCGGTTGGAATCCAATCGCGCCAACTCCCGACATGGGAGATGTTGGCTCTCCAGGCTCCGTGTCTCCAGACTCCCCGGGATACCCAACATCACCACCCCGGGCCACGGGTATTTCTTATGTGCCATTCCCAACCAACCCGGACGCTGCCCGCCCGTACACGCCGTCCAGTATAGGGCTCGGCATCGATCCGGCATCTCAGTCTGGCGGATACCACCCCGTCTACTCTCGGGATCCCTTCCAAGTGGTCACAGACACCGACAGTCCCAGACCCGGTGGCCCCTCGCCCAAGGTCGCCTTCCAAACACAGGAGCACCCAATGTCCGGCCCCGAAACGACAGCGTACCACTCCTCAAAATCCGGCGATTCGTCTCCGCCCAACGGCCCCGAGAAGCCTGGTTTCTTTGCGCAATGGCCAAAATGGAGATGGGTCGGCAGCGGATGGCCCATGCATTTCATGTTCTTCCTCGGCGTCGCATTCGCCGGAGGCCATCATGCGTTTTACGAGCACCTCGACGGCATGCCGGCCGATGACCAGATTCGCATGATGCGGTTCGGCGCTCTGCTGTCGTACGCCTCCAAGTCGTGCCTCTTGGCCGCTGTCGTCTTCGCCTACCGCCAGCAGGTCTGGGTGACCGCCCGGAGGAAAACGCTGCGTCTCAGGACCATCGACAGCTTGTTTGCCGGCGTGTCGGAGCCGCTGGCGCTGTTGAATTTGGAGTTTATCAAGAAGGCAAAGGTGGCGGTGGCTTTGGCCGTCCTTGCATGGTGAGTCGTTTACCTGGTGGTACGAGGGCTTGCCGCATGTTTGATCTCTCTAACCGTTTCAGGTTCTTCCCGCTTACCGTCATTTTGGTCCCAGCCACCCTCACAGTCGGCCCTCTCATGGAGACCAAGGCCGACATGTGCTATGGGGTACGCACGTTGAACTTTGAGGCGGAGACGTGGAAGAACTGGAGAAACACGGACCGACTCAACGGCTTCCGGGGTATCTCCATGTCCCTCTGGAACAGCACCTTGTCCAACTCGGGGACCGTCTTTACACCGTACAATGAGACCTTCTTTGACTACTGGACCGGGACCAGCGCTCAGCTTGATCTGGTAGGGGATCAGAGCGCCCTGACGGGCAATGTTGTTCCCCGGCCCAACGTCGCCTTCGAGACCTGCGGTGCCGGGTGGAACTGCAGCTACACCATCTCGTTCAAGGCACCCGGATACAAGTGCAACGAACTAGCAAGGGGACGTAAGCTCGACGAGGACAAGCTCAAGGAGCAGGGTGTGCCGTTCAACGCCGGCGAACTGGCGCCCAACGGCGATTATAGTTATCTCGCTAACGCCGACCTTGGGGAGTACTACATGGACCAGATCGATGTTGAAACCGGAGGACAGCCCAAGAGGAAGCCCCCTTATCCGAAGAATCTTGGTGCCTTCCGAACAGAGCCAGTGGTGTGGATTGGCTATTCCATCCAGACGACTCCCGGAAAGCCCCCAGAGAACAGAAGCGTCGAAGGATGGGACACGGCCTTTGAGGCGGCCGTGTTCCGCTGCGAGCATTACCTCACTGACTACACAGTTCAGTTCAACCACACGTTTTCGGACCAGGTCACGACCGTCCTGAAACGCGAGTACCTCCAACCCATCATTGACACCAAATTTGTCCCTGACAAAATATCCAACGACGGGACCAAGGACAACACCACGGCCACGCCCGAGTCCAACTACGTCCGTCCCATAGACTACGAACGCTACCGCCTGACAGCCGCTTACCACGGCCTCGGCCTCCGCATGCGCAACTATCTCAACGGCCTGATCCAATACGCCCCATACGCCCTCGTCCAGAGCGAAGCCACCAAAACCCGCCTCATCGACACCGACACGTACCTCCCCGTCCCCAACCTCATGGACGAAATCCAGCATTTCTACGAAAACATGACCCTCTCGCTCCTCTCCAACCCGCAATTCGTCATCGTCTCGTGGGCCACCAACTCCACCCAGCGCAGCGGCGTCGGCACCACGACCGACCCGGCCCTCGCCTACCCCTGCACCAAGACACGCGTCGCCAACGCCTACTTCTACAACCGCCGCGACCTGTGGATCGCCTACACCTTCGCCATCGTCGGCGCCGGCATCTGCGTCGTCTTCGGCATGGCCGCCCTCTCCCAAAACAACTACCACCTCCGCAACGTCCATGTCTCCAGCATCATCGCTGCCACCCGCGCCCCGTGTCTCGAGAACCTCCCCTGGAAGTCATCCAAGTGGGGCGAGGTGCCGGATGAGATCCTCGATACCAAGCTCGGGTACGGAGTCATTGCGGACCCGGGCCCGAACGGGACGCCGGCGCTCATGGGTATGAGCAGTCCCGGTGGTAGCGGGGAAGGGTATGTCATGGCTGGGAAGGTGTATTATGGGTTTGCGCCGCAGGAGGTGTTGGAAAGGACAAGGGTGAATACGTTTGGGATTGGGCCGGGGAAGCCAAGGCCGAGGGCGAGTGCGCTGTCGTTTAGGACGTGGGAGCAGGGGTATTTTAAGTAGGCTTTGGAAAAAGGGGGGCCGCGCGGAGAGAGGGGGTTGGAAGGTTAAAAGAGGGTGCTTTTTGTCTTTTTTTTTTTTTTAGCGGTAGGCGCTGGGGTGGATTTCTTGGGAAGATCTAGGGTCTGGCTTTTGGATGATGGATGATCTCATGAGCATGATGCCATGAGGCATAGGGGAGGGTTTGGAATAGGAGGTGCTTGAACGGCACCTGAGGGATCTCATGGGCACTGTCGATGGCAGGCTGTGTAATGTCTTGTTTCTGTCATTATGACAAACGTTTAATATCCCAAGGCCTAAAGTCCTAATGACCCCTTCCATCTACTACAGTGATAGGATTCCCAAGCTTATGCGTCTTCAGGGATTCGGGACGGGAGAGCTCACACTCCAAACCAGCGAGATACCCATGTTCTGTTATTTCTGACTATTTAGTTGAGATTGATGAAGCGCGTCAAAATACGAGCAACTATCTTCTCATTCGAGCCAAGCAAATGTCCTGTATAGGTCGAATTTGCAAGATGAGTTCTTTGGTGGTCGTCTCGACTTGAGATTGAGCTGACTAAGCATTTAAATGAACGATCTGAAGCCAAAACTGCCAAGCTCGACTTCGACTTCATCTCATCAACGAACTCGAGAAAATCAACACAATCGAGAAAACACATCAACCAACGGCTATTTAAGCGCGAACATCCAAAGTGATACAGATTCCGTACATTTATCACTAATCGACTTTGAACGGCTCGAATATCACGCCTGCAGCCCACTGGGCATTAGGCTGCAGGCCGCAGCGAATCGCGATTCGATTAACGGATTTACCACCCTGCACTAGACCGACATGCAAATGATAGACCACCACCGTTTTTGAGGATATAGACTCGGCTAGACACATACAACGCCCGCCCGACATGCCTCGTCAACTGCCATGGAAAGTCAAACGCAACTCGGCGACGACTCTTAAACCGCCGCGTCCGAAAGCTGCAGCGAGCCCGTCCCCCAGTCGCAGCCCAGCTCCTCCTCGCCCCACGCCAACACGAAAACCAGAGTCGACACCTGACCCAAGCAGAAAGGCGAGGCGCAGTCTGGGCCTCACTCCAGCCCGCTCGCCATCCACCTCGCCACCACCCGAGCCCCTCAAGGAAGAGTATGCCATGCCCAGCACAATGAAGTAGTTCATCGGCTAACGCATCCAGATTCATGATAGAGGGCGCCGACAACGACGATCAATATCGAATGGTAGAGGACGAGTTCCTCGCCGTGGCCGGTGACTTCACGAGGCACCTCCACGCCGCCGAGTACCAGCGCCTCAAGGGTCTGGTCAAATCCCAGAATGCGGAAGCGATCCAGAACATATCGCGCCCCGTCACCGGCGAGATGTCGGACCTCGTGAAGCGCCGCCACGCCGCGCTCGACACGGCCGCCAGGCAGCGGAGGGGCATCTCTAAGACTTTGGGTAAGCGGAGCGCTAGGAATTCTCCGCCGCGCCGGTCCACTTCGTCACTGCAGGGGTTGATGGACAGTCCGCGGAAGCAGGCGGTCCCTCTGACTTCGATGGCGCGGCCTGGGTCGAGTTTTCGGGAGACTAGCCCATACAGGCAACCAAAACGTCCGAGGAGTCCCGAAACTCTAGTAGCAAAGAGTAACAAAACGATTACGGTGCCGGATCGGAAAGAGCGTGCGACTTCGGTGAGGGTTAAACAGGAACCAGCCACGGAATCCGACGACGACGACGAGGACCTCGACAGGGGTCCAAGGCGGACATCCAAAACATGGCCGTTGGAAAAACCTGAAAGAGCACTAGAACGGCAACCGTCTGTTACAGAACCGCCCGCCCGTCCGACTAGGCCCCCGAGCAATCCTTTTCTAGGGGCTTCTAACGCCCCGAGGAGAACACTGTCGTACGATACCGCCCCGCGCCAGCGAACCGACGCCAAAACCGACGATGTCAAGAACGATGAACCCGACGACGATGACGACTTCTTTTCCAGAATGCGCGCGCGCAGAGCGGAGCAAAAACGGCGGCGACAAGTCAAAACCGAAGAGAGCAGCATCAAGACGTCCGAAAGCCAAGCCGCAGCTCTCAACGAGATCCCATTCATGTGATATCATCCTAAATTCAGGCTACGACAACAAAAACCCAACGCAACCGCCCCATTTCTCGCCAGAAATCACCGCTCACCCCTCAAAAGGCGTCTCAAACGGCCGCTCCGCCTGCGGCGTGATGCGCGCCAGGTGCCGCCGCTGCCCGTCCTTCCAGTCGATGAGCGCCGAGTGCTGTGTCACGCGGTTGTCCCAGACCACCACGGTGCCCTCCTCCCACCTGACGCGCGCGTGGAAGTCGGCGCCGTACGCGAGGTGGTCGTACAGGAACTTGAGCAGCGCGTCGGATTCCTCCTTTTTGAGGCCGACAATGTCGCGGGTGACTGTTTGACCGTTGTCAGCTGGGTAGAGGTGGGGGTAAATGGGGCACTTACACTGCGGATTGACATACAGCGCCTTCTCGCCCGTCACCGGATGCGTCCTGATCAACGGATGCTCGCTAATCACCGGCTCGCGCCGCTTGATGCCTCCCCTCGCCACCGACGCATTGGCCTGCTCGTGCGCCGAGTGCGTCGCGCGCAGGCCGTGCAGGCGCTGCTGGAAGGCCGGGCTCAGCCGGTTGTAGGCCTCGACCGCGTTGGCGAAGAGGGTGTCGCCGCCGGTCGAGGGCTTGTCGAAGATGTACAGGAATGTGGTCCCGGGCGGTTGCTGCTCGTAGGACACGTCCGAGTGCCAAGCCACGGAGCTCGTGCGGTTAGCGAAATAGGTGTCGACGCTATTGTCGCCGGCGCCGCGGTGCACGAGGTGGATTTCGGGGTAGCCCTCGGGCGCGCCCGAGGTGGGGTGGATGTGGTGGCTGTTTGGTCGGTCAGTCAGAGATACCTTCAGTTTAAGGGGGGGAAGAGGATGTGGTCATACCGCCCAAAATACGACCCAAACTCGAGCGCCTTCTCAATTGGGAGGTCGGCAAAGTCCTGGTCGCGGAAGGCGACCACCTTGCGCTCGGCCACGAGCCGCGCCAGCTCGTTCTTGCCGGCGTTGCTGAGCGACGTGAGCTGGATGCCCCGGACCTCAGTGCCGATGGTCGGCGTGAGGTGTGTCACAGCGACGCCGTCCGGGAGCAGGTTGGGGAAGGTCGGGTCTGCGTCCTTGCCTGGGTCGTGGTGCTCAAAGGGCTGGAGGGGCGGGTATTTCTGAGTGCGATCCCAGGTTGGGAGGTAGTGGGGGTACTGGTTGGGTCAACATGACTCTGTCGGGATATTTGGTGAGAAAGGGTGTTGAGTTGCTTACCTTGGCCGCCTGGTGGCCCTTCAGCCCGGCTTCAGCTTCCGGATCGAACTTGCTCCCCGGCTCCTTGTATGGGCCGATATGGTTGAGCCCGAGCTTTAGGGCTGCCAGGTCTGGCGCCGTGGTGGTCTCGACCTCTACTGCGGATGGAGCCATTGTTATGGGGGTTATGGTATCGACTTGGGGTGTCTTGTCACTTGTGACTGCTGCTTGGGCTATGTCCTCACAAATAGCCAACACGAGAACCAACAACCTCCATCTTATATCCCACCTCTAGGCTTCCCCGGATGGCATCATCCGGCTCTCGGCCTGCGGAGTCGGAGACGGTAGATGGCATCGCGACATGGATACTATTGCGCGAGTGTCGTCCCGTTCCAATCACCGATTCGTCATAAGAGACTACTCTTCCATCCGGCCGGCATCGCTGCGCCGATCCAGTGCCAGCAACGGATCACGCACCGGTGCTACCGGGTTTAGGACGGACCCGGCCGTGACGTGCGGAATGGTGGTGGTGGTGTTAGACGCGGAGCCGATCGCGTCATCGCGTTGCTACGTGATGATCCTCTACCCGAGGGTATGTTCCGGCAATTGTCCGCATATATTGGCACGCGGCGTGTCGTAAAGAAGAAAGCACGACATGTTCGGTTTCGGTTTGAGATGGATTAAGTCCGGTTGGTAGTGGGGAGGTTCGGACATAACACTGTGAGGAGGGTTTCATCGGAAACGGGCTGCATGAGGTGTCGGCTGTCTTGATATTGTTTGACTGTGATTACTTGACTAATTACGATTGGCAATTACAATCACTTGCTGGACTCTCATGTGATACTAGTAGGGCGGCACTCGATTCGGTCTAGAGTACTTGGTCTTGGTGCGACTTGAACAATGGAACGAATGCCAGGGAGACCAAGACATTCGAGATGACAGTATTCGATTCGCATACCATGGCCCCATGCTCCCTGAGTCTCTCTCTGATTCCCTCTCCCAAGCTGCTCCATCCTCCCATCAATCCAACCTCACGTCACCGAATTTGAAAATAACCACTTACGCATCCTTCCGGTACTCATCATAGATGGCATACATACGCTCCCTAGCAAAGGTTAGCAAACACCCTCAACCCTCCTATCATCCACCACAGCCAACATACCTCTGTCCCTCGGTAAACTCAACCATACACTCATCCGAGCTATACGCCATATAATTCTGCACCGGATCATACACGGGCTCCTCCCCCGCCGGCTCCGGGCACGTATTCTGCAGCAGATTACACGTCCCCACCGGCCCTTGCTTCATCTTGGGCGTGTCCGCCACATCATCGTCCGGGTTGCCCGCCCAGCACGGGTCGGGCGGGTTCGGCGGGTTGCGCGCGCCCTGCGTCTCGAAGGGGTGCCACAGCCCGAACCAGTGGCCAATCTCGTGCACGGCCGTCTTACCCTGGTTCATGTAGGCGTGGGTGCTGCGCGGGAGGGTGAGGGTGTTGATGACGCAGCCGTCGAGGGCGAGGCGGGTGGCTGGGTCGGGCTCGACGGTGGCTTGGCGCCAGGGGTTGGTGCAGGTGCCGCCGTAGTCCGGGGTGGTGATGTTGCGGATGTAGAGGTTGAGGGTGCGGTAGTCGCCTACGTGGAGGGCGGTTTTCATGGCGGTGAAGTCGCGGCTGGCGCCGGCCCAGTCGGGGTTGATGGTCCAGGTGGTCATGGCGGGGGTGTGGTTGAAGGTGATGCCGACGGGTTGGTAAAGGTCTTGGATGATCTGCACCTGGGCGTTGACTTCGGCTTCCTGGGGGTGTTAGTGAAGATTAAATGTTTGTTTGGAGCGTGCTTACTGATACATAACCATCCTCACGGCTCTCAGAGGCGGCGACGACGTGGACGAAAAGGTCGACGGGTGGAGGTGCAGGCGCTTGTGCCCTCAACCTCAGGCGACTGGCCTCGGGCAGCGGCTCGTCCAAATGAACATCGCACTTGGAGGCAGTGGCTATCCCGGATAATGCGGCCAGCAGGCCGACGAGTGTTTGGAGGTACATGAGGACGTGATAGAAGGAAACTATTGATTAGCTAATTGCAACTCGGGAACTGGGTTGGGACGGAAACTCTAGAGTCTCGAGGAGAAGAACCTGCTTCATGAGCCAGATCATGTTGAAAGGGCGAGGCAAAGTCATTTAAACCATCAGAAGAGCAGGGACCGCTGGGGCTCTTGGATGCTGCTAGATGCAATCGAGGCTGGCGTGATAAGCTGACCTGAGCCAAGCCAAGGTCTGGAAGGGGTCGAATCCTTTAACCATTCAAGACCCCTGGGGTGAGCCTGTGCTCACCAGTGGAAAAGTACTGTTAATGCATGATCTTGGATCACGCGTTCCCGCGCTGCCGAAGCCTTGTCGTTCCTAGGAGAAGGATTGCGGCTCTGTGGAGTAAGGGGGTGGGATACAAACGTGAAAGTCATGCCAAACTCTGAATGGACAACGCTCGAAAAAGCAAATACGTAGTCTTCTTCCTTCAGCAGGGGCCAGGGCCCAGGGCCCAGAACCACAGTCTAGCGAGAACCGGCCGGTCCGGGAATCAGGCTGGCACATTCCCATGGTCCCGCCTCGGTTACCAACGCTCTCCTTAACCTTCCAACATCGCTCGATCTGGCCTTGAGGAAACGCATCCACTCGACCTCGGCTTCAAACCGGAGAATATAACGCCCCCTGATCCAAATCCACCAGCTCCAATACGCTACTTGTTGCGGGAAAAGAAGTGCACTCCAGGAGCCATGAACAGAGTGCGCCGCAACCTGCGCAGTCTGCACTTGTGTGGGACCAACACGGCCCACGAAGTCAGAGCTCCAAAACTGCCCTCGCTTAGAGTAGAACAGTCAGAACTTCTATTTTAGACAGTCATTCTCTTCCTTTCCTTTGTAGAAAACAACTCACTCAATGAAGACGTCCCGGCGCTCGGTTACCAATAATCTGCAAGAAAGTAACCCGCGGAGAAAAGTGAGGAGAGAGTTGGATTTCTTGTCGAGAGCAATGAGTGGAGGCGGAAACAAGGCTCGCAATTGCTTCCGGTAGGGCTAGGCAGGGCGACGTAATCATGTAACCGCACATAGATCGGAAGTGGAGAGCCGAGGCCAGGACCCATACTACTATACGCGTAATTGCAGTACTATGACCCCTGAAACCACCCAGAAGACGCCCGAGACATCAAGGAAGAGCCCCATGGTGGGGGGGAACGAGAACGCGAGAATACGAAAATTACGAACTTGAAATACGAGAAACACGAGCAGAGGCGTGTCTCCTTGATATGGTAGGGTAACATCATTAACACATAAATAACTGGTTGTTGGTCCTGATGAACACTAGACGAACTGTAAAGCTCAAATTATTCCAATTCGCCCAACATATCCAAAAATGAAGTCGTTCATTGTCTTTCTGAGCTACATCTCAGCTCTCCCCGGCGGCATATCATCTGCGTACGCCCTTAAGCCCTGGGACTACGATACGGGCGAGATCCCCAAGTGGCACCCTCCTCGGCCCAACGACTGTAAGCCTCCTCATGTTGAGAATCTGTGTGAACGTCGTGTACTCACAATCTCGCCGCACGCAGTCCGCGGCCCCTGCCCCATGATGAACACACTTGCCAACCATGGTATTTTGCCCCGAGACGGTAGGAACATTACCAAGGAGGCTGTCATCAAGGGCATGAAGCAGGGCCTCAACTTTGACCCTGCCCTCGCGACCATCATGTTCGACCAGGCTGTCATTGCCAACCCAGAGCCAAACGCCACTTTTTTCACGCTGTACGTCCTTACCCATACCCTAGTCTTGGCCCCTTGCTGCCTGAGTGCATAGGAGTGGCGTAGTTGCTGCTCAAGACCTCGCTCCCGCTGACAAGTTACACGGTTCCATAGCGACCACCTCAACCGCCACAATGTTCTCGAGCATGACGCTAGCCTCAGTCGCACCGACGCCTTCTTCGGAAGCAACAACATCTTCAACCAGACCATCTTCGACCAGACGCGGCGCTACTGGCCCGAGCCCGTCATCACGACGACGCACATGGCCAACGCCAAGATCGCGCGGCAGATCGAATCCAAGGCGTTCAACCCGAAATACAGGTTCACCGACGCGGTGGAGCACTTTAGCCTGGGCGAGATGGCGGCGCCCTTCATCGCCTTTGGCGACCTGGAGGTGGCCACGGTGAATAGGACGCTGGTTGAGTACTTTTTCCGTGAGTGTTTCTAGCACGACGGACCGACAACCACAGAGTGTGAGCTAACCGGTTCATCTTTTTCTGTTTGTCCCGCAGAGAATGAACGACTGCCAATTGAGTTAGGCTGGCATGTCAGAGACGAGGTTGTTGGGGTGGAGGCCATTTTGAGAATCTCGGACATGATTGGCAAGGCCGCGAGCTTGTTGACGGATTCAGGGGAGGAGTCTGGCGGCAATGGCACAGCCAAGAAGCTGCGCAGGGGATTCCACGCCGGTGTCCGACGCGGCCTGTGATGGCTTGACACAGGACTCACCGTGGTGGTACGGTGTTACATGATCCGTATCAACTACGATCTCATCCCTACATCTTAGCTACTATTCTAGAAAAAGCAAATTCCTAGGTTTTTAGCTTCCTTTCCACTACGTTTAGGTAGGCTCCCCAGGATAGCTTCTAATCTAACTACACCCCCCAAGAACCTCCCAGAGGCCGTCGGCTTAACTATACTATACCCCCCCCTGTAGGTAGAGCTAGTTAGGTTAGCTCCTTCCACTAGGACCTCCTTTTATTGAAGTAGATTAGTTCGCACTTTTCGGCCACAAAGGCCATCCCCCGGGTACCTACCCACTGTAGGCAGGTATCCCAAGCCCTCTCTAGCTATCTAGCGTTCGTTTCGGAAGTCTTGCCGAAGGCTAGAAGGTTAGTATCGTCCACGAAGCCCACTATACTAATATAGGGGTGTTAGTCAAGTGCTAGATATTGCCAACACGGTTATCTCCAAAATCTAAGATACCTAAACCTAAATGTCTTAGCGTCCATAAAGAAGTCAGCTTCGATCTATTAGCGCCTAGAACTCTAGATACTATAGACACAAGCTCATGCTAGGAATCGCACTTCCACCGAGTGAACTGGTTATACTACAAGAAATGGTAGGGTGCTAGTTAGGTAGAGTTAGAAATGTCACGATATTTGACGGGAAAAGGTGGTTGGAGTGTAACTGTACTTTAACCAAGGTTTCAAGTAGCAAAGACGGTAGACCACCATGAACCAAGTCGTGCCCACCACCGAGACGTCGCTGACGTGCTTCAAAGAAATCTGAACACGGTCTTCTGTCAAGACTTAAATAATGAGAAAGCTGGAGAATCAACCTAAGCACAACGAAGAAGAGAGGAGAAGAAAAAGTCGAAGAAGACAAAACACAGTCCCGCCACAAGGGTCGCACCGCAATCTCAAATTTCGTCCCATCAGAAAAGAGGCAATTGAAATACAACCAAGACCTAAGCTGGGTGGTTTCACCGTGGTGGTAGCAAACAGAACTTAAGCACACAGTTTTTCGCTTCCCGCCTTTTAACAGCAGCGACCTGACCGATTCACCCGCTCAACTCGCACCTTCCTCTTGCACGACGTGCCAACTCACCGGTTTCCCTGCGCCTTTCTCGCGCTGCAAAATTTTAAGCCCGCTCAACCAATTTTTACTCCCGGAGTCCCGGTTTGTTCTTCCCCGAACACAAACTGCCCACAGCCGCGCGGAAAGAACGCGGAAAGAATGAGCGATCCCGATCTCTACATCAGCAACGGCACCTGCGTCTTTGCACCAGGCAAGCTTCTTGACGATTCTTTTCTTCCCTGTGGCAACTCGGTCTTTGGCCACGTCCACTGTTGCACACGCGGCGAGGTATGCCTCGACAACAACGCCTGCTACAGCGACGAGTTCGGGACCACGTACCTAGCTGGATGCACCGACTCCAACTACAATGATGAGAGCTGCCCGGATAAAAAAGACTATCATGGTATGGACATGATGATGCCCAGCTGCGCTTTGCAAGACTGACTTTTTCAAGATTACCCATGGGCCGGCCTCATCTACTGCAAGCCCAACCAATGGTGCGCGCCTCCTCGATGCACACCACACTCATCAAACTAAGCTGACGATAGACAGGGTGGCCTGCAAAGAAACCGGCCGACCTACAACCGTCACTAAAGGCGACCCGTGCACGTGTCCTCCGTCACCAACGACCCCCACGGCGGCCTTCACAACCGGCTCCGTCATCACAAGAATCGGTCGACTGCCTGGTACACTCGGCGGCAGAATCGAGTGGGAGAACGGCCACTTTCCGACGATGCCGACGATGCCGGCGACATCACCTACCTCCACCATAAGCAGTCATGACTCCACGTCCACATCCACAACAACAGCAACCTCGACTTCGACCCCAACCTCGGACTCCCCGCTCGAAACCTCACCCACCCAAGCCCACACCCTCAGCACCCCTGTCAAAGCAGGCATCGGCATCGGCGCCGTCTTTGGCGCCATGATCCTCCTCGGCGCGCTCTCCGCTCTATGGATGGTCTGCCGCCGCCGCTTCAGCAGTCACGACAACGACGCCAGGGAGGGTCCAGCTATGGGTCTAGAGGGCGGGCCTGTCGGTCTCGGTTCTGAGGGCGCAACAGGAGCAGGGCAGGATAACAGTATGAAGCATGTGAGTGCCAGCCCAGTGGAGATGCCGACGCCGACGGTGCCGAACGTGCCGCCGCGGCCCGAGTACCCTGGTGATCTGGGTCCGTGGATAGTGAGGCCTGATTCAATGCCGGCGGATGGGTATGGGGCTGGGGCTGGGGCTGGGTCGGGGCAGGTTGGGTATGAATATGGGACGGGTTGGCAGAATTCGAGCCAAGGGTGGGACGGGGGTGCGTTGGCGGAGAACAGGGAGGGGATAGGAAGTGGCCAGGCTTATGGTTATGGTCAAGGTTATGGCCAAGATCAGAGTTACGGTCAAGGTCACCATGGTTATGAGCAAGAAGTGTGGGATCCGAGAAGCGGAGAGAGGCCGCGGGAGGGTCCCGTGACAGAGTTGCCGGCTTGAGGGTGGACTGTCTCGGCGAGGGAATCAGAGACATGGCAAGATTCAGGAGCGCAAGCTACACAGCCATCTTTGTTGCATAACTTGCATTTGCTCGCCGTGGCTTGCTATCTCGTCGATAGAGGCATTCACCAATTCCTAATCCCTACTTCCCCTTGCTCGTCCCTCATTGTGCTCAAGCAGTGCAGCAGCACCGTTTCCTCAACGCACCGCAGCCCTCCATGGGCGCCACACCCTTGCCATATTGAGCGCTACAGTACCAACGTCAGTTAATCTCATGTTTTTTAACCCTTGACAAATCTCGGTCCAAGGGTTAAGAGGTAAGAGTGAATAATACACACCAGTGGTTCTCGCACTTGTTGCTGTTAGTCCAGCTGCAGGCGCTCGGGCGGTGGCATGTTGCGCGCGTGCCGAGTTGGAGGTGATTGCCAATGGCCGGGGACGCGGCGACGAGGCTTGCCAAGGCGAGGACGGCGAGAAGCTTCATTGTGCTGATCCTTCTGAAGTCTAGGTGGGATAGTTTCCTCGGTTTAGAGAAGAATGAAGGTGGGGGTTTGGGGTTGGGTCACGGGTGGAGGGCGGTTGGAGGTGGGTGAAGACGGGGCTTTATATGGACATGGGCATCATGAAATTCGGACTTGTTTTGACTTGATGTCGTATGGCCGACACTAAAGATGGTCTTTTTCCCAGGGCTGATGTGGTATCGAGCCATACCATATCCATGGCAGTGGTGCGGTATAGACCCCTCCGCCTGAGGTTGCACTCGAGAATCATATGATGGTCTGGTGCAGATTCTAGCAGCGTCTTTTCCTAAAGAAGCCCAAAGCGACTAAAGAGGCGTAATGGGTCTCGTCCTGACAGGGTCCATACAGGGCAGGTCATCTTGGCCGTCGGGGGGATTTGTTTACTGCATGCTTCTAGCTAGTAGTCAGGGGAAAGAGGACATGCAGTGTCACCGTGCTGCCCGGAATTGCCACCCATTACCCCAGATCTGGGATAGCCTCCTGCGTCGCGGGTCGATGCATGTCTCTAATGGCACACGCGAGCCTGGGCGCTCGGCGCTCGCGTGCCCAAATCCAATCATGGCCGCAGGAGCATTCACCACAGACAGGAGCTAAAATTAAGCAAGCGGATACGAGGCTCGACTCTCGAGTCTTTGAGATCCTGACCTGACTTGATCGACTTGCTGTCTCCTATTGTTGACTATTTCGGCCCGGCAGCCCCTAACCCCTGAATTGTAACTTTGAGCTAGGATGATATTCTCCATCTTGCAAGGATGTTTCCCCGCTACGCACTTGCTAGTTTGGGGTCTTGGCAGCCGAGGTTAATCTTTGATCATCACGAGGTGGAGAGCTCATCTTCCTTCCTCACCTCACGCTCCTCACCGAACTTTGAACTCCAAACCTGCACGGCACTGACGTCCATCAAGCTGACCAAAAGCCCTGCACCCTTGGGAAGTGGATAAACTTGACAGAGCGGACTCGAACTTGCCATCCAAACTCCCTATTTCATTGTTAAAATGGCCAACCCACCCGACGACACCCTCCCCAAAAACAAGGAAACCGGCAACCCCCCTCCCAAGTTCCGCCTCATCCCCGAAAAAGAACTCCTCCCCACCACCCTCTCCTCCCTCTCCCTCTCCCACCTCAACCCAGCCCCCTCCCCCACCCCCACCCCTTCCCTCAACCGGCTCGCACACGGCTGGTCCCGCCGCCCCCTCCCCGACACCCGCCTCCACAGCACCCTAACCGCCGGCACATGGGGCCGCAACAAGCGCTGGGAATACTGGGGCATCACGACGCCGCGGCACATCCTCGGCGTCACGGTCGCCTCGCTCGACTATGCCGGCGTGGTGCAGCTGTATGTTCTTGACAGGCAGACGCTAAAGGAGTGGGCGAAGGAGGTTGTTGATCCGCTGGCGAGGAAGGTTAAGTTGCCCGAGACGTATGGACAGGGGGAGGTGGGGTTTGTGGGGGGTGGGGTGGAGGTTGGGATTAGGGAGGAGAGGATTGGGGGGGAGAGGGTTACGAGGATTGATGTTTCTGCTGGGGAGGTGGTGATGGATGTGGAGTTGAGGAGGGGGGTGGAGGATGATGCGCTGTGTGTGGTGGTGCCGTGGAGTGAGACGAGGTTTCAGTATACGATTAAGGAGCCTGCTGTGCCGGCGAAGGGGAGGGTTACGATCGAGGAGGAGACGCATGCCTTTGGGGGGGAGGCGGATCAGGCGAGCTTTGGGGTGCTTGATCATGGGAGGGGGCGGTGGCCGTACTCGATGGTGTGGAACTGGGCTGCGGGGTCTGGGTATGTTGATGGGAAGCGGGTGGCTTTGCAGCTGGGGGCGAAATGGACCGAGGGGACGGGGTCGACCGAGAATGCGGTGATTGTGGATGGGCATCTGACCAAGATCTCGGAGGAGTTGAACTGGGAGTATGATTGCTCCGACTGGCTCAAGCCGTGGCGCGTGACGGGGCAGAACTTGGACGCCACGTTTACGCCCTTTCATGAGAGGGTGGCAAAGACTGCTCTGGTCGTGTTGTCGACCGAAACGCATCAGTGCTTTGGGACGTGGAGCGGGACGTTCAAGCTTCCGGACGGGACAACGTTGAGCCTTGATGGGCTGGAGGGTTGGGCTGAGGAGGCACGGAACCGATGGTGATAGATATTCGATATGTAATTACTCCTGCATTATGCCAGCTTACTTTGGTCATCGTATTATAGTACGTTGAGACATGATTTTTTTTGACTTGAAGTCTACAAAGGTATTGAGGGGCTCAGGGGCAACAACATACGAAGGGAAATGAAAACCCTCCCTTGCAGCTACAGTTGTTTGGAATGGGTAGAGCTACTGATGAGCTGGCCTTTATAAATGTTTTTCTAGCTCCTAGCTTACCCTTTCCCCTCCCCCGAAAACGACAGCGAGTCCTTCGCTCGCCCTAAGAGCCTGCTACCACACATAACGCCACTTAGCTACTCGGCTACCTCTTTCGAGAGTGTTGGCTACACGCCTACGCCATCATGAACAACTTCCCATTTTGCTCTAAGCTGTCAGGTTTGAGGTTCCTCTGCTCTAGCCTCTGCTACCCCTGATTACGTCTAACCGACTTCCCCGATTGTCATTGATGTAGATACCTTGCTATAAATCCGAAGCGAATATACTAAGATGAAGAGCCGTCTATGAGCCTTGCGAAGCGGCCAAGAACATTCGACGCTACCTCCAATAGTAGCAATTACCTAATCTACGATGCGTGTTCACTTGGGTATAGAGATTACAATCTGTGCACTTCCCTTAGAACTAGCGGCATCGTGTACTATGCTAGACGAGGAATACCCATTGCTACTACCTAACTAAGCTGGCGACGACAACGCCTATATGCTAGTTATCTTCTTATTCGCCGAAGTTCTTGTCTGACTTTTTCAAGGTGACCTATATCCATAGGCTAATGTGACCTGACTATATACTCCGCTACTATCGTAAGATCTCAAGAGGCTTAGACAATTCCGGTAGGTGCGCTTTGTGTAATAATAGAGGCAAGTAGTCCTAGTTCTAGCTTCGTAACTTTTATTAGCGATCTGTTGCTTTAAGATAGTTAGTATGAAGCTGTATATAGAACGAGGAATAGTATATACATAAGCCCCTCTACTACTTCCGAGTATATAATGATAAAGATAGGTAATAGCCCTACGAGTGTCCTCTAGCGCTGGGCGACTTGATTACATTAGTTCACCTCATCCCAAGAGATACCAACTTGCTCCTAAGCTTCGATATATATTATTATTGTTCCTACACCGATATGCCCGGGGGCGCGCCGGTCCTTCTACTGCTATATACAAAGGAAACCGTACCGTGTAGGCCGGATAAAAACCCCTATCTACCCTTAGACCTTCCTGACTGATTCCAGCCTGTTACAAAGGAGAAGAAGGCCTACAGCCTTCGAGGGCCTACTGTAGGGCACCAAACCACTAGATGTTCAACTGGTTCCCTTCCTTTCCAACACTCGCAACTAGGGGTATAGAACCCCGGGACTTTAGCCCTAAAAAGGAAGTCCCTAAGGCCTATATCCCCTGTATGGGCCTGGGTTAGTAGGGAGCTCTGGCCCTTTGTAAGCCCGTTGTGGCGCCCTAGGCCCCTATTGGTAAAAAGAAGGGATGGGGGGTCCTTATTAGCTAGCCAGCTAGCTAGCTAGTCTCCCTAGCCCCTTTTCCAACAGGATTCCTAGGCCACCTCTACCACTTCCTCAGTGGTTAGCTTCTTCTTACCCTTCCTCTACAACGCCCACTAGCCCACTATAATAGCAGCCCTCTCAGTAGCTATAGGTGCCTATGGCCCGGCTTGTTTCCTCCTCCCCTTACCCCTAGACCCTTTTTCGAACTTCCTATAGATCCTGTTGCAAGCTGCTAAAACTAGCTGTTCCAGGGGTATCTTCGGGGCCCCTAGGCCCTCCCTAGACTGCAGTACAGGGGACTGGAAGTCGGCTAGCCTCTTGTTGAGATATAGGTCCAATGGTGGCACCCCGGTCTCTGTTTCCAGGCAGCGGATAGGGGTAGCCTTGTAGGCCCCCGCGACGATTCTTAGGCTCTTGTTCTGGGCCTTCTAGAGCCCTTTGGCTATCCCCTGGGGCCCTGTAGCCCCTGTGGGGGTTTGTAACCTAATATACGTAGTTAGTTAGCTGGAATAATACTTGCCGTATACTGTAGTCTAGGGGAGACTCACTACACTTAAAAAAGCCGAAATCCAGCTATATATAGGGGCTCTAGCAGTCTACCTTGGTGCTTGGATCCTACATAGCCGCTGGCTACGTGCCACATTGCACATAAATCAGGATGATGGTCAAGCCATTGACGACCGCCTGACCCGCGATGAAGGAATGAAGGAGAAACTTCCGTGTACGGTTGATGACGATAAACTGGAGAAGGTAAACCGCGAATAAGATGCGCCTAAAGGCTGTGCTGGCGACGCTCCAGCCCTCGTACAAGATAAAAAACTTTGCAGTGTGCATCACTTGTTCCCCGCTGAGGGTGCCGATATGCCTGCCTAGCCCCTACCGAGCAGAGACGGTGAGAAGGCATGTCTGGACTAAAGTACAAAGCTGTTGGAAGAGAATGTCGATTAGTATTGATTGTTGATTATCCGGAAAATCAAATGCCGAGTAGTCCAAACTTACAAATGCTGCGAACATGAGGTAATCCTCCGGCTTGACGCGCTGGACGATGCGGACCGCCGTGTATAGCCTTAGAACCAAGATAATAAGTGCCACCGTACCGAGGCTCCATATGACACCCAAAAGCAGCGGGGCGATCGAGGCGTTGTCGTCACCGGCATTCTCGTTCGGCGTATCGGCCATGATCGTGCTTCGAAAGGAACGAGGGGAACGAAATAGAGACCAGAATAGGTCTGGCAAGTAAAAAAGGGAGAATGCTGGTATTTCACCCCTGGGCTCTTGCAGATCATGGATGAGGAATGGGCTGAGGATAATCGTAAATATCCGCTCAGGATGCAGCAAGCCGAGCAGGAGGGTAGCTTGGGATTTTCGAGAGATTAAAAGGGCTTGTAGGGGAGGTTCTGGGGGGGTTATGCAAACAACGGGTGACAGACGGCGAGAATTTGTTGCACTTGATACAGACTAATGTATCTTTGTGGATGTCAGGCTCAAGTCTTTGTATACACTTGTGCTTTCTTACAGCAGGATAGACGATACCAGCGCCCGTACTTAGCCCGGCTCTGGAGTGGAAGGGAGTAAGACGCGCATGGAGAGGGAGTCAGGGGCGGGTTGTGTTTTGTTTGGGTGAAAAGGGGAGAGAGATGGATGCTTCTATCCCCCGATGTGATGAGATTCATCCGCGTTATGAGAGTATTCCAATATCGAACCCTCATAGACACTGATTTTCCTTGCTCGTATGCCTACCTTACCTACCTAATCAGATTTCGTCAGGCTTTCTACCCACAATACAAACCTGGTCGAGCGTATGATAAACCCCCTCGTCAATCTCCCTCATCCCCTCCTCCCTCAGCTTCTCAATCCTCTGCTCGGTCCAACCACTCCCCTGCACACTCACCAACCCCTTCAAACATTCCAAAAAGCAAACGATAATATTCCGCGTCCCCTTCTCCCTCAATCTCAGCTCCGGCTCCTGCAACCGATCCGTCGAGAACACATCCTCATGCACCTCCACGAACCCAACCTCCCGAAACACCTCCTCCCTCCTCACAACCCCGGCCTCCCGCATCATCAACCCAATCACGAGCTCCCCCTTGGCATTGCCGTTGCCGTTGCCGTTGCCGCTCCCGGCGGCGCGAAACGGCTCCAGCCCGTCATAAATCTCCCGGCATGCGGCGCGCGACGTGCCCGCGGTGGAGCAGTACAGCGCAAAGTTGCACGACTCGATCCACTGCAGCCAGCCGCCCGGCCGGAGGAGCGTGCGCAGGTTGGCGAGGGCGCGCGCCCAGTCGGAGCGGGAGGTCGCGCTGCTGACGAAGCGGACGGCTACCACGTCGTACGTGCCGAGTTCTGAAGGGGGGAAGGGCTGGAGGAAGTCGTGCGTCGTGAAGGTTACGTTGGCGGGCCAGGTGTGGCGTGGGGGGAAGGCGGAGGGGGTCTGGTCGAAGCCGGTGAGGGTGCAGGTTGGCGGGAGGGTCTTGGCGACGTCGAGCAGCCAGATGCCTGTGCCGGTGCCGATGTCTGCGATCTTGGCGGCGGCGGAGGGGGGTGGGATGTTGGGGTGAAGGAGGAAGCCGAGGGTTTTGGTCGTGAAGATGTGTTGCTCGTCGAGTCTGTTTGTTTTGGGAGGGCTGTGAGCTTTGGGGGTTTCTTGACGACTCGGAGTTGTTAAATGAAGCTTGCCTTTCGGGTATCTCTTCGACCTGCTGAGCGACCCCTGAACCAGAGCCATGCACGTCCGCCATGATGGACGGATACGGAATTCTTGTACCACCGATCCAGCCAAGTCCAGGGCCGGTCCCGGAGAAACGCCACCCCAAGCTGAAAGCTGAAAATGGAATTTCGTCCGTGCCAAGTCGCCCAACCCCCGCTTCTGCGTTTTTCCCCCTCGAAAAGAGAGGTGAATCAAAGCGCGAGCTTTCAGTTTTCACGCTCGTCTGCCGCGAGAGGCTGGGCTCAAGAATCCACTGTGGCGTGGTTAAACGACTGATGCAAAGGAACAGTGAGCACGACACCGGCTGTGGGCATTCAGCACCTGTTATATATTCGCGCCGAACTGCTGGGGCACATGTGTCCGGGAGGTCCACTTATGTAAGTCAGCACGAGAATGCCCACGATTGGCCAGCTTGATGAGAAGGTTTGGTGCCGAGCATGGTCTGGTTTAACCCTATCCCGACGCGCTTGGGACCCCACGGTGGCTGATAAGCCATGCCGGCCTGGTGTGTGCGATGAAACGTTCCCGACCAACCTTCGCGTGAGGCTGAAAAGTCGAGGGGAGAGGGAGTCCGCGGAGGACGGCGGGGTTCATCTGCCTGTCTTCGCGCGTGGTTTATGATTATCTATCTTTACCAGGAATACAAGTTTCTTAGTGACTAGCTCTCAAAAACAATTCAGAACCCATCTACATCTCCTTGCCCAAACTTACCTGCAGACGACAGCATGGACGACCCCGAGCATCCACACTACCCAGCATGCTACCGCCCCCTTGCTCCTCAGTTCACTCGTGTTTTTGAGCTCGAGCCTGGCCACTTCTCTGATCCCATCGTCGGACGGCTCGTGCCCCAGCTCATCGACGGGGAACCGTACGAGGCCGTGTCGTACGTCTGGGGCGACACACGCAAACGGCGCGACATCACCATCGACGGGGCGACGCTCTCTGTCACGGAGAACCTACACGGGGCGCTGACGGCCTTCCGCCATCGGCCCGTGTCTGGGGATGACAACGACAGTTCAACTGGTTCAGAACCCGGCCCGGGACACGGGCAGCGACGAGTCCGCCGCCTCTGGGCCGACGCTCTGTGCATCAACCAGGAGAACCTGCAGGAGCGCATGTCGCAGCTCGAGCTGATGGGAAGCATCTTTGCGGGCGCGCGCAGCGTGCTGTCCTGGCTGGGCTGGGAAGAAGGCGAAGAAGGGCGGCGGCACACGCAGGCCGCCATCCACTTCATCCACTCCTTCATGGAGGACCCGGAAGCGGGCCTGCTCGACGCGCGCATCCTCCTCCACCACCACGACCTCACCGTGGCCGGCCCTGCCGAGCGCCTCGCTCTCCTGTCCGAGGAAGACCAGCGCCGGTTCGAGGAGCAGGCGCGCACGTGGGAGGCGGTCAAGGCCTTCTTCGAGATCGACTACTTCCACCGCACCTGGATCGTGCAGGAGCTCGGCCTCGCGCGCAAAGCCATCCTGTACACGGCGGTCAAGCCGGCCGAGCGGGCAGCCGGGGAGGAGCAGGACGGGCGGATGGAGATGGATTTTGTCAGCTGGCCTCGGGTGGGCCAGTTTGTCAAGTTCCTGGACTACAAGGGCGCCTCGCTGGTGACCCATCTCGGCCTGCTGTCCTGGGTCACCCACCACGTCGTGATGGTCTGGGAAATGAACGAAGACGGCACCCCGGCCTGCGACTTCCTCACCGGCATGCACTGGGCGCGCATCCTGGGTGTGACGGACGCGCGTGATCGCGTCTTCGCTCTGCTTGGCCACCCCCTGGCCGTCATGGATGGTGAGCTCATCATCAAGCCCGACTACACCGTCACGCGCGGAGTCGTGTGCACGAAGCTGGCGGTGAAGTTCATCGAGAAGACCAAGAACCTCTACGTCGTCAACCTCGTCGACCACGAGGAGGACCCGTCCGCGGAGCCAAGGGAGTGGGACCCGCATGATGAAGGCAGGATGCCCAGCTGGGTGCCCGACTGGCACAGCATCAACCGAACAACACCGCTGGACTACCCCGCTGCCGCAGCCAAGACCGAGGATCCGGAGATTCGAATCGAGGGGGAGATAGACGGGGTGGCCGGCACGGCCCTGCCTCATCTCCTCCTCCGCGGCTGGGTAATTGACGAGATCGCGGCTGTGTCACACCGCATGGAGACGACTGACTTCCCCGTGACGAATTTGACGCGAGAACGAGCCAAGTTGAACCCCTTCTGGCTCGACCGCGTGTGGGAATTGGCGTTTCCCGCTGAGGGCCCCGCCGATCGTGACCCGCTTGCTGTGCTAGAGTCGCTGTCGCTGGCCCTGCCGCTCGGCACGTTGGAGGAGGGCGAGCCGGTGAGCCGCGTCGGGCCTCGCCAGACGCTGGAGGAACATCGCCGGTCGTTTGCCGCTTATATTCTCGAGTACCACGAGCTGCTGCGTGGCGCGTCCAAGACCGGCGAGATCGACGACGATGACAGCAACGGATATCTGCCCGTCCGTTCATTGTTTGACACGCTGCCGGCTGATGCACAGGCCGAACTGCGCCGGCGGGCCGAGGGAGCCACGGGCGGGGGATTCCTCCAGTGCATGACGTGGCCCTCCATGTGCCGGGTCGCGTACCGGACAAGGTCGGGTCTCGTGGGCATGGGTTCGCGCGTTTCGCGGCCGGGGGACATCGTATGTCGCGTACAGGGCTCGCCCGTGTTGATGACACTGCGCCGGGTTGCAAATCCTAGAGCCGGCGAGGACACTAGGCCAAAGATCGAGACCGACTCGACGATGATCTCTTGCGCTTTCATCGGGCCCACCATCGTGCCAGCGCGCATGAAAAGAGGCGCTGTCGACGGCGGAGATTATGGAGAGTTTGCCGCACGGTTTCGTATCATCTAGGTGTTTTCCGCTGGTCGCGTCGAGGAGAAGTCGTCACCGTTGTCGACAAGGGCAGCCATAAGTAGCGCAAGTGACGCTGTTGGAGGCCATCGCGGGCTGGCACTGAGAGGTCGAAGAGGTTGGTAGCGTCACTGGCAGGCTCAGGATTTTTCTTTTCCTTTCGTTGGGAAGTCGGATTCAGGGGCACGGGAGTTAATGAGGAAGTATCAGGTAATCGGCGTTCTCTGCACTGGTCCCCGTGGGGACAGCCGAGTGCTCTCTATATACGTGAGAGCTAATGACTCGCGCAATTCACAGCCTCAATTCGTCCATTGCGGGGGGGTTGGACGGGATGTGTTGTCCAGCATGGTTTTGTAGACCGACCCCCCAGTGCCAATAGAGACCCTCCAGCCCAGGCTCTCCAGGTCCGTCAAGCTGTTGGGGCAGGGGGCATTCGCATACTTACGTGTTGCGCAGGCAACAGGGCAACGAAGTTGGGGATGAAGACTAGGAGAGAGGAAGCGAGACCGGTTTTGAGAGCTCGTAGGGGACTGGCTGACTGTGGCCGACTGTGGCTGACTGCGCATGGTGGTGTGTGGTGTCTGTCATCCTGGCTTGTGGTCGTGGATCACCGTCCGTGGGTCTGGTAGGAAGCATCTACGGCCATTGGCTCCTGTCGAGGCGAGTCCCATGCAGATGATGACGTAAATCTGTTGTTCCGGTCGGTAGGAATTCAAATAGACACCTGCGAGGAACCCGCCAGATACCGTCCGGTAGGCAACGTGGACTTGCATGTCAAGTGTGCATACTCGTTGAACAGGGCCTTGGCTGCCAGGGGCTATGTTAAGGAGCTTGGTGCTCGAAGCGTCATCAATACAATTGACAGTGAGGTTAGTAGTCCTACTATTGGAGTTACCTTGATGCGAGGGAGGAGTTCCATGAGGTCCAGCCAGCGGGCAGTTTCGTGGTTGGGGTTGACGCTAAATCGGGCGAGGTGGAGGTTTCACAGTGAACGAAAACTGAAGCATGGTGAAAGGGATTTGTACTATCTCCGCTTATCGGAGAATAAAGGAAGCTGCTCTTAAAGAGGGAGTCTAACCCTCTTTAACCAACTCATTTTGCCCAATCACCATTTACCCAATCAAACATTAACTCTAGCATCTAGTTCACACTCGGTCCAGGTCCTTCGGGCATACAAGACGAGAGTCCCGAAGCTCTCCGTTGCGGCCTTGTTTGCACCGAGGTTGGGCAAATATGCGCCATCTGGCTAGGGGTCCTGCGTCGAGTTGTCGGCGCTAAAAGATAGTTATTTGATGAATTCGGGCGACCCGCAACCGACCGACGGGCGCAAGCACTCGCCTCCCCAGTTCTCGAGAATGCTACAGCAGTGGTACCACCACCTGCCTTTACCATACTAATCAACCTCTCAAAAGCCCCCTTTACCATCTCCTCTCCCTCCGCCCATCGTAAATGCCCCCCCAACATCCGCATCCTCCCCAACAAACCTCCGCACCACCCTCGCCGCCAACTCCCTTCCCGCCAAATCCCCCGACAACTTCCCCTGACCCGTAAAGCAAGACGTTTAAGCTTCTAGATAGGACAACGTTGAGCCTTGATGGGCTGGAGGGTTGGGCTGAGGAGGCACGGAATCGATGGTGATAGATATTCGATGTGTATTTAGGTGAAACTAGCTATGCTATGCAACCGTTCAGGCTGATGTAGCAGAGCCCATAGCCGATGGGATAATTAATGAATGAGAGCTCTGTAAGTGCCATCAATAGAAATCGTGTTATCTTCAACTTATATGCTTATCTACCCTGTCCCGCCTCAAAAAAATACCTAGTACTCTTCACACCAGCGAATGGCCCTACCCTGCTCACTACTATTTGGTGTTTACAGACTGTCTTCCTAGAATTGAGGAAAAAATTGGCTCCTTGAGACGCCGGTGCGCTTCGGCGGCAGAGATGCGGCTGGTGGGTTCCCACGCAACCATGTCACGGAGCGAGCTCATCCCGCTGCGATGCCGAGAGGAAAGAGGAGGTTTTTTTGGCGATGCGGTCGTCTAACGACATGGCTGACGGCGTGCAGGTGCCGTCGAACCACCAGCTTGGCTCCGGCCCTGCTTCGACCGGCTCTCCAGGTGGCGCTCCGCCATATTGGGCCCAATCAAACTTGCCCTTCCAATGACTGGGGAGCTGGCCGAGAAATTGGACTGTGAAGCCAACGAGGTGAGCAAAGATGGGGAAGCCGACCTGGAACAGGTAGGATCCAGTGTAGGTGTAGAACATCACAGCCGCGAGTTGCCAGATATCCGACTTGACCGAGGCCGGACACTGGAACAGGAGTTCTGCTGGAAAGAATTCCATAGGGCATCCTAGGGTCGGTGGTGGGCTATTGGTAAGAAACGCGACGCCGAAGTCGATGATCTGAACGCTTAGCAGCGAGGAGGAGCTGAGGATGAGACCAGAAAAGGAGGCAGCGGCGACGATCTTCTTAGGGGCGTGTGGAGAGTCGGATATAGGGCCTTTGCGGAGACGAAGGGTTTCGTCTTTGACAGGGCCCAGGACTTCTAAAATATGACGTTCAGTCGTGTGTTGGATGCCTGGAATTGTGAATGCGACGTTGGAAAGCGTGATATCTAGGATAGATATACGTCAATTTTGATTAAAAAAATGGACAAGGGAAGAAGACCTTACCGCCATGGCAGACGCTATGTGAGTGCATGAAGGCAGTGGCACTTGTGAGTTGCTGACAGATAGAGTGTCGTTGAGAAGCAGTCAGTTTCTTCACGGCCATCTTGTGCAAGTAAAGGCTCGGCCCAAGGAACGGGAAGACAAGGCAGCGGTGCTGGCGGTTGGGCCCCGAGATGGTAAATGAATCCTCGAGCACAACGATGTTTGGGTGGCTCGACCTTCCCACTTGGCCGAGGCGTTGGAGAAAGCGCAGCTCATGACTGGCGCGAGCGTCATCAAGGTCGGCGCGGAGGATCTTGAGGGCATGGAATGAGATGGGAAGAGGATGTCCAGCCACTGGGTGCTTGCGCTGTCGCTTGGCCAGTCAGACTGTGGAGAAGCCACCATATCCGAGCTTGTGGATGACGGTGTAGCTGTCCTCGCTGGCAGCGTTGGTGATGATGTCGCCAATATCGACTGGATGATAGCCCCCGGGCCGGTAGTGCTGAGGATTTTCGACGTGCTCGTCCATCATCATCAAGGCCGGTTCCCGGTACAGGGCGACGTCCGGCCCTGCAGGCTTGGCCATTTCCGGCATGGCGGCGACTTTGGTTGAGATATGCGTCGGGATTGGCCGGTGTTGTGGATGGGCGTTGGATGATGCGGGAACCTGGGGGTTTCGCGTCTGGCCGGCCGGGTCAGGTGACCACCCTGTAATGCTGCATTTTCATTGAGCGTTATCCTAGAGGCAATCCATGTAAAGTGATCCACCGAATGAGTGTCTCAGTCTGGAGGAGGGATACTTAGTTATGTAGAACATTCTGCCTTGCCGTCCCCTTTCCTCTCTTCTCTTCTCTCTTGTTTCTAACTTTAAATTACTTTTTACCCTACCTTTCCCATTCCTTTTCTCCATTTATATCTCTTCTCAAGTTTTACTAACCCCTTATCCTTCTTCTTGTACCTTTCCACTCCTCCACAACCCCATCCTCACAATACCTCACCCAACCTTGACCACCCCGGCCTTGACCATCCCAACCAACCTCTCAAAAGCCCCCTTCACCATCTCCTCCCCCTTTCCCGGAGTAAACCCCACGCTAAAATCCACATCCTCCCCAACAAACCTCCCCACCACCCTCGCCGCCAACTCTTTCCCCGCCAAATCCCCCGACACCTCCACCCTCCTCACATCCACCACCCCTATCCCCACATGACTCGCCGCGCACCCAGCAACACTCACCACCGCCTCCCCCTCCCGCCTCGCAACCTCGACTGCGCCCCGCGCAACCTCCAGCGCCGCCGTGTTCGCCTGCGCAGCTTTCATCCCCGCATTCGCCGTCTCAAACGCCGCTGCCTCCGCCCCTTGGCCCACGGCATCCACGGCCGCCCTCAGCCCCGCCAGCATGCCCGCTTCGGTAGCCGTAAAACTGTCGAGCGCGGCGGCCGGGCTCTGCGCGTATTGCAGGGCGGTAGTGGCCGAGTCGACGAGGGCGTTCTGGGTTTGGGTTGTGGTTTGGAAGGTGGTGTTTGCGGCTGCGAGCGAGGCGGACGAGGTGGCGCGCGCCGCGTCGACGGCGTGTTGGTAGGTGTCGACGGAGGCTTGCGCGGCGGCGTAACCCGGCCCGGAGATGACGGCGCGCGCGGCGGAGAGGACGCCTTGAGCGGTGGAGAGGGCCGCTTGGACGGAGGCGAGGCGGACGCCTTGGGCGCTTACTTCGGCGCCCTGGGAACGCTGCGTTAGCTTGTTATGTTCTTTTCTTTTCTCTTTGGTTCTTCTTCTCCGCATCTCCCTCCCTGAGTAAAAGGAAAGGAAACCAACCTTTGGGATCTTGTTCCACCAATCCGCATTATCCAGATCGCGCTTCGCACCATCCAGTCTGGAGGGCAATGTCGGGGCCCAGCTTGAGCTGTGGGGACAGGCCAAATGGGTTCTGCCACCACTGGTTTGCCAGCTCAATAAACAGCTTCGCCTCGCTGATGTTGACCGAGAGCCCACCGCTGAACTTGAGCGGCTCTGCCTGGTTGGGCACCACGACGAAGAAGTCGGCGTGAACAATTAGTGTTGGTGATGCCGACGCCTGGATGAGCAGGGAAATGGGCCCCGAGTACACGGTGCCGCTCTTCATCGACATATCGTGGCTGCTCGCCAGCCGGATGGCCAACTCAAACGACGATGACGGGGCCGAGTACATGGCCGCGAGCGTCAGACCTGTCACCTTTGTCCCCAGAGCGCCGTCCAGCGCAGGAATGGGCCCAAGGGCGCCTGCGATCTGAACGCCTTTGACGACGGGGTACGCAGCGGGGACAACTGCGCCGGCAGCCGCTACGCCATCAACATTGCTGCTATAACCACAAGAGCTATTTCGATGAACCTGGGCGGCGCAGCTTCTCCAGATAGATGGCGTGTGAAAAGCTCGAGAGGAACAGGAGGATGGCGTTAAGGTTAGGCGTGTTGGAGCTCAGATGGCAGGGATGCATCAATTTGTGCCAAACAAGCTGCCGTGCATCGGTCAAGGGACATTCCTGCGGTTCTAGTTCACCCTAACTCCGACCTTGAGGACAGGCAAGAGTTACTATACGTGGGTCCCATACCGGCAGGGGCGGTAATGCAGCCATTGGACCTGTGGGAGCCATCGCGGTTGCTCAGGCGCACATCGTTTCAGAAGGCGGCGTCAATGAGCGCGTACAAACACGTGAAAGTCTACCATGAACCCGCGTTCGTCGTAGATTTTGATGGACCTGTTAGGGCTGGGGCACTGCTTGCGCCACAGGGCATGGCAATCGCACGACTTTGATTATCCCCGTTGCACTCGGCCATGACAGACGACATCAAGGCCAGGCCCGAAATAACCACGAGATCGGCTCATTAACCCCTCCCCCTTCCTACCCAAAAAAAAAACCCCCCACCCTGAGAGCTCACCAAGAATCACGAGAACCCCAAAGTAAGGATCGCCCCCATAATCCGGGGTTAGACAGGGCTGGCCGGCTTTGCCGGTTGTAGGTACCAACAAGGACAAGAGGAGCGGGCTGGACCGTGGTCCTAGGTGGACCGCGCGCTGTCCTCGGGACCGGCTCCTCCGGTCTGATTCCGGCAGTTCGTAATTCTTTGGGGCTGTGGTTTTGGGGATGGCTGCCCCAGATTCTTCGGATGCCACACGACATCACTCCGAGCTTCCGCATTAAGTAAAGCTCATGCAGCGACTTACACGGAGAAGACCGCAACGCCCAACATCACCACGGCCAAAATACACTCACCCCATGACGGCACGAGCTGCATCGTGCAAGCGGCACGGCCTGGCTACGCTATTCTCTCGCCAGGATGTTCTGTAAGGGGCCGAGAATAGATTGGGGAGGCGGCGGCAACCGGGCGCCAGCAACGACTCGACTCTGACGCGCCGAGTATAAAGTTTCTATACTCTCCCTTTGAGCATCAGATTCTCCTTCGACATCCCGCAATCCACAGTATCTCCAACTCTCAGCCCAACCTCATCCAGTTCTTACCATGCAGCTGTTCAGCCTCGTTACTCTCGCCCTGGCCGCCACGGCCGTGGCCAACCCCGACGCTCCCATCGCCGAGCAGGCGGATGTGGCTGTTGCGGCGCGGGAGGCTGCTGTCTCTGAGGGGGCCGAGGACGCCCTGTTGAAGCGCTTGGACCGCGGCTCCTACAAGGTCAGCGGGCTCGGGAACCGGAAGAAGGCCATCCTCGACGCCGGTGGAAATACGCTCGACCTCGCCATTGCCATGCTCGAGACCGAGGACATGTCGGCGAGCTATCCTTATGGTCCGTCTACGCTTGAAGCTCATCCGCTCGCGGCATGCCGTCGCTAACACACGCTGGAACAGGCGACGGCAAGACGCGCGACGCCGCCGACTTTGGCCTCTTCAAGCAGAATTGGGGCATGCTCCGGTCGTGCGCGTGGCGGTACGGCTTCAAGGGCCAGAGCCAGGACGACTGGAACAACGGCAGCCGGCTGAAGTGAGTAAAGAAGGCGGTCTAGTCTAACCTGAGACCTGGCAGTAATCAGGGCTAACCGTGACTGAATTTATCAGCGGGGACATCGACGCCGACATCGCCTCGCGGTGGGACTGCCAGGAGTACTACGGCTATGACAAGTGGTTTGCCGGCCACCGCAACGGCGCCGCGGGACTGAAGAACCCCAATACGCAAGACATCATGAACTACAAGAGCATCGTGCAGTGGATCCAGAAGCAGATCGACTCCAACCCCGAGTACAAGACGGACGACACCCGCTTCTGGGTCAACGTCGTGGCTATCTGAGTAGCCCTACGTTTCTCATAAGAGGAGATTGGCAAAGAAAGTGGTGAGCGAGAAGGAGGGGCTTCCTGTGCTATATATCTGGTCATCATCGCCTCGCTGGAAAGGGAGGGGGGGATGGGTACCTTGTGCTTGGAGTAGCCGGAAGTATACTGCATTGGCTTCGGTGTGATAAATGTTGATTATCTACGTACTCTTGAGACACCTATGTTCCAGCCATGCCTCATGCCTCCGTATCAAGCACCCAGCTATTTGGTCGGTGCTTGCTAACCTTACCCCTATATTCTCAGGCGCGGCCCTGACCATTGCCGCGACGACGCAGACGGCGGCTTACCGGATCTGACGCCAGGATCCCATCGCAACTCGCGCCGCAAGATCCAAGTCACCGAGGAGCTCTCCCTGCGCAGTACCATCAGGTACGTGCTGGGATGCACAAAATGGAAAGGCCGCGGGTGGACATTTCAGGAGGAGCTCCTGTCGAGGCGCATACTCTACCTCACCGAGAATCTGGTCTTGTGGAAGCGCGATCATGATGCATGGACCGAGGAAGCAATCCTTGAACCCGAAGAGCCCAAGGGCATTTTCATGGCGCCACACGATACCCTAGGACCCCTCGCACGCACGAAGAAACCGCTTCGCCACTGGGGAATTCGTCCGCCACATCGCCGACTACTCGGTGCGCACCTTAACCTATGGCTCCGACATCCTGCCGGCCTTTCAGAACGTGATGCGCCGCTACGAAGCCGTTACGGGTGAGCGGTTGCATTGGGGGCTGCCACACGGGTTGGCTGACGTGGTGTTGCGGGTCGCCCTGCTGCCCACCACTTCTGCAGCCAGCCACACAGTCGACTTGCTTCCTTTCCCACAACCCAGACCACAACCACCAGAACCACAGACAATTCCATCACCGTTTTCTTTCCCATCCCACACATGGGCAGCGCGCTTGATGTGGCCCGGGAAAAAATTGCGCGGCGGAGAACGGCAAGACATACGCAAGCTGCGGCTTGACGACGGCACCACCATCCATATACGCTACCCAAGCTGGTCTTGGATGGGCTGGCACGCCGACGTTGGCCCCCATGGTCGGTGGGTGGCGAGGGTTTTGACGATCTGCATGCCACCCGTGAGCCTGGTGATGACGCCGCAAGCCGCCTGTTGAGTTACGTGGTCGTGGGTAGAAACTTCGATGTTAAGCAGCGGTTACGGACCTAGCACGCTCTCAGGAGGCTGAAGAACGGTGGTGGTTTCGGCAGAGAGGGATGACTCATCGAGTGAAGACGAAGCTGAGCCTGCATTCCTCAATGCACTGATCGTCGAGTGGGCCCACGAAGACAAGGGGATTGCGCGGCGGGTTGGCACGGCCGTGTTCCCCGAGCCGGACTGGATGGCGCTGGGCCCGGACTGGAGGCCTGTGATACTGCAGTGACGGCGAAGGTGGGATAAACAAGGTCGAGTCCATTCTCGACAGGACGAGCTTACAAAATATACACGCTCTGGATCCCAACACCTCGGAACCTTGCCCTCCTTGCCCACCAGCCTGATGGTCAGGGGAAGTGGGGTCAGAAGCATCACAGCCCATAGAGCCTGTAATATCGGTCAGGTCAAACCCAAACGCCGGCACGGTTGACTCCTCACCTGGGAATAGCGTCGTGACGACAGCCACGTCACCTCCCTCGATGGCGAGCATCCAGGCCTCCCACTCGGCGCCGCGAAAGCTATCCGGACACGGCTTCAAGGCCACGGGGCTCAGGTCGCTGTATCTCGTAGGATGTTGGTCGGGTAACTGCAGAGGCGCGGATGGTGTCGGTTGCACGCTGAGAATCACTGTCATCTCCTTCTAGCGAATAGCCTACTCTAGACCCATTACAACGGCGAGCGATATAACTTCCTCTCCCTCCGTCTCCCCTCTCCCCTCTCCCCTCTCCCCTCTCCCCTCTCCCCATCGCAGCATGCGTCCAGCCAATCGTAGTGCGACTCAACAGATGCGATCACGACCAGGCATGCGATGGAGTCGCAAGGCGGCAGTCGGCAATCAGCGAGAGCGGGAGGACGGTGGTGCTTCAGGAGGGTTTCCGAACGTCTACTAGCCCAAGGTTTCATTTCTTGTTAATCTGGACTAACTTCATCTTTTTCTCGTTACTATCAACCAGCCTGATTAGGTAGCCCATATCGCCCAATTGTAGCACCGCGCAGGCGACGCCAGTATCACATTGCAGATGACAGCTTCCCGCTTTTGCTTTTGCCCCAGCTCGGGCGGGAGGTCGCGCGAGCCGGGTGAGCCAAAAGCGGCTAGCGCTCACCCTGGCTCAACACAGATTGGCGAGTGAGCCGGAGCCCGCTGCCTCGAGAGGCGGGGTCTCATGCTGCAGTCTCCAATTTAATTTACAGCCATGTCACATCACAGAAGCATCTTGAGACCTTGCCAAGGACACCATAAATCTAAAAACGTCGTTCCCCCCTCCCATTTTTGTCGCCATGGCCCACACTCGAGCCCAACCAGCCGCCCGGAAAGGGCTCTTATTACCGGCGTCAGAGGGCCAAGGTACTCATTCTTCGCAGCGCCGACAACCCCAGGGCATCCAGCCGCGCAAAGGCGCAAACAAGCGTGTCGAGCCTGGTGCAGACCGGGAACGCCGCGGACAGAAACGACAACGGACATCCCCTCCACGGCCTGCCGGAGACACAATTGGCGAGCCAGCGTTTGATAGCGGCGGCCCTAAACACGTTGGTCCGATCGCTTTCTAGGTGAAGGAAGGGTGCTGGCCAGGGGAGCAGGATTGGCCAGAGGAAAGCTCGAAGACGGACTCCACCATGAACCATCTATGTGCACGGAAAAAATCTTCGTCCAGTTTGTCGCGGAAGCGGTCGAACCCGACTATATCCACGCCGTCTAGCGATCAGAAGACGCGGGAGCAGAAGAGCGCGCAGTATCGGGATCCGCGCTATAAGATGCTGCTTGCGACCAAGGGCAGCTTCATGGATGAATCGGTATTAGGCATTACAGACGAGAGCAGAAGGACCTACGCCTCCCTCCTCGAATCGGCGCAGACGATCCCCAACAATACACTGTTTCGGGATGACCTTTTTAAAAAAAAACTTACCGGAAGGTGCAGGATAGGAACGAAGCCAGAATTATACGGGATATTACACCTTTAATCGTCCCATCGGCAGAGATCCTTGCTACGTACGGCGCCACCCAGCTCGAATGCTTGATTGAGAGTACCAACGAGGGGTGGACCAACTCAATACCCCTTACTAGCACTCGTCCCCAGCCTGATTATTCTGTCGGGTTCAGACGAGAGGCGTTTACCGAGGACCAGCTCGCCAAGCTATCGCCGTTCATTGGCGACTTTATCGCTGGAGATCAGTCCTTCTTCATGGCCACCTGTTATATGTACTTCCCTTTCCTGACCTGCGGGGTGAAGTGCGGCGCCGCGGCGCTCGACATCGCAGACCGGCAGAACGCTCATAGTATGACTTGTGCGGTACGGGCCCTCGCCGAGCTCTTCTGTGCTGTAAAGCGCGAGGATGAGGTCAACCGGAAGATCCTTGCCTTCTCCATCTCGCATGACCATACCTCGGTCCGGATCTACGGCCACTACCCAGTGATAGCCGGGAAAGACATCAAGTACTACCGCCATCCGATCCACAAATTCGACTTTACTACGCTCGACGGCAGGGACAAATGGACCGCCTATCAGTTTACGAAGAACGTGTACGACATCTGGATGCCTAAGCATTTCGAGAACATCTGCTCCGCCATCGATCAGTTGCCGTCGGGTTTGGACTTTGATGTCCCATCGCTTTCCAGCGCAACTGGGCTTTCCCAAGATTTAGGGGGCTTGATGCAGTCTGCCGGTTCCGCTTCAGGGCCGGTCGAAGGAGACAGTCAGTCAAGCAACGCTAGTCAGCAAGGCGTCACCCCGGGTACCTCATTCACAGTGCCCGGGAAGAAAAGGAAGGGTTAGTCAAGTCGTGCTGATTGCACGATCCGGGGTATACAGTACAGAGCCCCGCTAAAGTTGATGGGAGAATGACGACACCTGAGGGGCCTGATGCGTGGGAATTACGGGGGAAAAACTTGCGAGATTGTTTGGTTCATTCTTGCATGGAAAGCTCAAGTAGGTATCATACTTCTTGTAACCTTGCAATGTACTTAAACCACATCTTGTTTTGTTCTAGCCTTTCTTCTTTGTTCTACTTATTCTCTTTCTTCTCCCTAGTTCTTCTTATCATCTTTTTTCCCTTCGTTCTTCTCATCTTTTTTCCTTTCCTTCATTTCTTCCTTTTACTTCCACCCAACGCTTCCTAAGCTCGTTACTTTCTGATGGTATTTATGTCTCTTATACTCCTCGAGACATATTATACACTTTATTCAGTTCTCTTCCCACCATCGTAGCTACATCCACAACTAACTTGCAAACTCCTCCTCACATATCTACGTAGTATTTAGCCCCAGTCAAACAGAATTAGTATACCCCCCCGACACCCGAATCTCCCTCACCCACAGCTCCCACGCCCTCTGCACGGCTCTCTCCTCCTCCTCCACCGCCGCCTCGGCCTCCTCCTCAGACAGGTAATGAATCCCCGGCGTCGCCGCCTGCGGAAAAGACGCAGCCTTCTGAGCCGCAGCCTGCACCGCCAAACTCGTTGTCTGGACCTCGGCGTTCTTGTGCGTGTACACAGCCCGAAAAACGGCGTGTTCGATGCTGTCGGCCACCGCCGTGAACCCGTGCCCGCGCATCAGCGCCACCACGTCGCCCTGCGAGAAGCGGTAGGCGAGTTTTCTCCCGAAATACGCGCTCCGGATGAGCAGGTGCGGGCGGTGGTCGCTTGTCGTGGCGTAGGCGGCCGTGTCAAAGACGGGCGGGCCGCAGGCGCGCAGGAAGCCGGCCGCGGGCGAGCACGGCTTCAGACGCACGCGGGTGATGGTGTAGGGGATGACGGCGGGTGAGTGGCTGTGGACGACGGAGTGGACCGTGGTGTATTGCTTGTAGATTTCGGCGTGGATGAAGCGCTCTGTGTGGCCGTCGGGAGAAGCCGGGTTCAGGGGCAGGGCGTTCAGGGTTGAATACTCGACGAGGTCGAACTCAGATGTCACAGCGCCGGCTGCCATGTTTCGTGGCATGATGAAGACATCAGGCCTTGTAGGGTGCCGGAAGGAAATGTGGCCGTCGACATCGAGGACTTTGTGGTGGTGCAGAATATGGCATGCGTCGATGAATCGGCGATAGTGCTGCCGCATTTCAGTAACGTGGTCCATGGCGCCAATGAGTGTGGCTAAAATTGATGTTGGCCGTTCTCAATTGATTGTCGCTGAGTTCATTTCTCATGAGTAAAAAGTCAAAAACTCGTCGAATTCTTGATCCACCGTGTTGTCGTCATCCGGGAAGGCACGACACAGCCCTCAGGGCGCCAGTGAGTAAGCTGTATTCCTTCGCCAACAACCGATGGGATAACCAATACTAAGTATTTGCAATGAAGTTTCACACTGCACTCGATTGACGATTTAGTTTTTTTTTGCAAATCGGGATGTAAGTTGAAGGAGACTTGAGTGACCAGAGAGGCTTCGGTGGTTTTAAAACACCCCTTTCCATAACCCTAACCCTGTCAACTTCTAATGATGGAACCCGCAGCTCTTTGCCCCACCAACAACTTCCTCTTTTCGCTGAAGCAACTTGAACCTTTGAGTCGTCAACAAACAACAAACGCTGCACCAGCTGCCGCCACAAATTCAGAGAGACCATACATTCGACCATTGAACAGTTTATTAAACGCTAACAGGGATCATATCTGGGTTCTGTTTCGTGGGCCACGACCCTGCAGTCGGGAACTGCAAGCTGTACAAGTGGGGCCCGCCAATCTTCTCACAGCACTGTGCCTCACACTCAACCCCCGCCATGCGGCTACGAACAACACGAGGTGTCAGGAAACGATATGTCGAGGAACCCATCGCTTTTGATGACGACGATGAGCCCATAGTTGTGCCAGAAGACAGGTCCAAGGATGACGACTTTGAAGCGCAATCCGATGGGCCAGAAGCCCAAGACGAGGACGAGGACGACCACGAGGAAGAGGCAGAGCCCACTAGCGACGAAGATGCAGGGCCCGACGACGATGAAGGAGCCGGCGGCACAAAAGGCCAACCTGCTCAGCCCAAGCGAGTGCGCAATACCGGAGCCGGCAGGATCCAGAGTCGCAAGAGCTTCCATGACATCCCCCACTACCCTCTCGAGACGCGCATCGTCACGCGAGTCTACGCCGGGCCCCTGAGACGTTATGCCCGCTACAGCGCTCTCCGCGACGCCATGTTCGGCCCAGAATATGAGCGTATCAAGATCATCTGGGATCTCGAGATCCGGTGGGCCAACTTCCCGGTCTTGCCCCCGAAGCTGCCACCAGATGACCCGCAGGGCGTCATGCCGAGCCCCTGGGTACCCCGCGGATTCGAGGCCGATCAGAAGAAGAGAGCTGAGCTCTGGTATGAGGCGTATCGAATGCACGCCCCAGAGCCCCAGCTGTCCCGTGTGGTTCCGCGCCAAGAGACAAAGCGCTTCCTCCCCCACGACCCGGGCGATCTCATGACGGTTGTCGGGCCTTGGGATAAGCAGAGGGAGTATGGACTCGGTCAAGGAGGGTGCCTGCCGATCGGGCCGTGTGGCATTCCGCTTAGCGCTATCTCCGGGGAACGCCATGCCTCAAGCGGCGCCATGTTTAATGTGGGCAGCATCCCGCTCGCCGTGGCATGGGCTCCGTTGTCCAGGAAGGACTTCCAACTACTCGCCGTGGCCTCGATTCCATTTTCCGACCAGGAGCTCCCTACGCCGGGAAATACAGACACAAATGCGGCGCCGGACACGGCAGGCTGCATCCAGTTCTGGGAATTCGTCACTGCAAAGGTACCCGGTCGGATGGCCTCTCCTTCCATAGAGCCGCCCAGGTTGGTCGGCTCCATATGCTCCAACTGGGGCAGACCAAAACGGATCCAGTTCTGCCCAGTCCCCCTGGACTCAAGCAACACCATCGGGATGCTGGCTGTGCTGTACGGCGATGGGAGAGCTAGAGTCGTCGAGGCCAAGCTCTCGGATGATCCGGAGCTCCCCTATACAGAAGTGGAATCGCCCGTGGTGACACTCGGTCTCTCAGACGACTACAACGTCGAAGTCACCTGCCTAACCTGGGTCAACACGAACCGCCTCGCACTCGGCCACTCGGACGGCTCCGTCACACTATGGTCCATCTTCCCGCGCCAACTCCTCCAACGCGTCGGCGTGCACACCACCTACGTCATCGACATCTGCTCCGCCTACCCATCCAACCCCTACATGATCGCCTCCATCCCCGTCGGCGGCTGCGCGACCTTGACCGACCTCTCCCAGCCCAGCTCCGAGTTCACCTACTTCCCCGTCCCGGCCATCAGCTTCCAACCCAACCTCCTCTGCTGGAACGAGTCCATGCAGGGCTTCATGGCCCTCTACCCCTCCTCCACCCCCAACACAACCGTCGCCTTCCTCCACCACCGCTTCTTCTGCCAGGCCCGCAGCATCTGCACCGGTCCCAACACACTGACCTGCGTCTCCGCCGGCGCCACCCACCCTTTCATCCTAGTCGGCTGCGCCGACGGCTCCGTTTTCTCCTGCAACGCCCTGCAAAAGCTCTTCAAGCAAAAAGGCGAGCCCCTGCGCAAGCTCAAGATCTTCGAGCACGAGTACCGCCCGCTGGACCGCGCCGCGCAGCAAAAGATAAAGTGGCGCGGCTGCCCGCAGATGCGCGGGGCTGTGCGCATCTTGCAGGGGTTCCCGCCGGAGCTGAACGACGATCCGCGGACGGAGAAGCGCAAGGAGATGGATCGGAAGAAGAGGGCTGAGAAGAGCAGGAAGGCGGCTGCGGCGGGGGGAAAGAAGAAGGGGCGGCCGAGGAAGAATGGCGGGGGTGGTGAAGGGGGAGAGGGGGAGGGGGTTGGGGGGGGGGAGGATCGCGAGGCAGAGATTGACGAGAGGTTGGCGTCGAGGGTGGTGATTCATGAGCCGCTGACGAGGGTGTCGGCGATTGCGTGGAACCCGAATGTGCAGTTTAGCTGCTGGGCGGCGTGTGCCATGGCCTCGGGGCTGGTCAAGGTCATGGATTTGGGGGTGCAGTAGCCTGGGGAGGAAGTGTTTCGATACCAACCCCTTTCTGTTGTCACCTTTGATTGAGTGGATGCGGCCATACCGGCCACGGCTGTAGTGTGGACAAACTGACAGTTAGGCCGATGCGGGACAATATCAACCAGCATGGGATACTCTCCGACACTTTATTTCAGTATCAAATCTGCCGAGATGTGACACAAACAAATCTAATACACCTATTCGTCTATATCCACCGCCTGCCTCACTCAGCACTGCCCTCCAAGAATGCTGTGGTGATGGTCAAACGCCCGGGTCATGCCGTACAAGTGCGTTGCCGCAGCAAGCAGAACAAACATGTGGAATATCTGATGAGAGCTCCCCCAAATATCGAAAACACCAGGAAACTTACGCTCCGGCCACCGAACCTGCAAGAGAGTCAACCAACGGTTACTCAAGATGTCAAATCAGGGGCTCTTACCGCATACAAAAAGGCGCCAAAGATGTACATGGCGCCCTGGAGAATGACCCAACTGAGGCCCATCCTCTCGTCCAGATGCCAGTACCCGTGAACGGTGAGGGCCTGCAGGATCGGCACAACCCCTGAGATCCCGAGGCCGACAAACATGAGCGCGCGATAGGGGCGCCAGTCCGGGGTCCGGAAGTGCTCAAACCACGAAACCACCAGACAGCCTAAGCCCAGAAGCACAATCTACCACCCAGTCAGCACCCATGCCAAAGTAGGACAGTAAAGAAGGTTACTCACCGCAGTCAAGTAAACAGTCAACAGCCCCTCCTGCCCACAAAACCCATAATACAACGCCGGCACATAACTCCCCACAATCAACAGCACGATCCCCGAATAATCCAACTTATTCCCCCACCTCGCCACCTCGGGCGAGTGGTTACACAACATATGATACACGGCACTCATCCCCAGACAACAAAACGCCCCCGCAAAAAAGCACCCAAACACCAGCACATCCGCCGGACTGGCACTCTCATACCTTGGCGCAATCACGCGGTGCAGCGCCAGGCCCCCCACGGTAAACCCCACCGCGCCCAAGAGATGCGACCAGATGTTGACGCTCTCGTTGTGCACGTACCACAGGCTGCGCAGCGACCCCCGCAGGCTGTTGCTGGTCTGGCGGTAGCCGCGCACGATATAGGCGTTGTCGCGCCGCCAGTGGGGGAGGTCGTCCCAGAGGAGGAGCAGGGCGTGGGAGATTTGTTCTTCGGCGGCTTTGGCGGTGTTGAGGAGGGCGGTGGCGGCTTGGGCGGTGGTGGAGGGCCGGCGTTGCCGGAGCCCGCCGTTCGGGGCGGGGCCGGTGGTTTCGGGGCCGGGCATGATGGCGGGTTGTTTTGGGGTTTAGGGGGTCTTGGCGGGGTTTGGTGTTCTGTTCCTTTTTGCGGGTGCGGAAGGAGGGAGCAGTGTGGTAATTATTATGAGGTGTGGGTTATGAGACGGCTTCTTTACTTATTGCTCTTCTTCAACTGTTTCTGCCCTCCACTATTATGACTCGACCCATGTTCTTGTCGCGCGTCGTTTTGGGATTTTTGTTGGGATTCTTGGGGTCTTCACAAGTAAAGAGCAGTTCCCACTTTGGCTTGGCCGAGGCAAGTTTAGGCATCTGATGCCAGCTGGCAGGCTCGATCTCGAACCATTCGTCGTCAGCTTGGCCACAAGTTCCACCTGGCAAATCCCGATTCCAACGACAAGTCAAGACTCGACAGCAAGACAACTACTCCCGCCGCTGCGCTACTTTCTGTCAACGCGATGGTTTGCGTCATTCAGCTAGGTATCTCCTTACCATTCCGTTCAAGAGCTTATGCAATAAATGCAATTCGGGCCAAGTCTGTCCGACCGGATCTTCGCCGCCGAACTTGATCAGCCTCGAAGACCTTCAAACTGCTGCACCTGCTCGAGGCCGCTGGAACCTGATCGACTTGGTTAACCTATCGACACACATTCTCACGTGTTACCCAAATGTGTCTCGTGCTGTCTTGATGTTTCGTCGCATATTCTATCACCAGCTCTACCTAAAGACCCCCTTATCTCTCTATCTTCCCAGCTTCAGGCTTGAGTCCCTTTCAATGAGCCTATACGAAGCTTCCAGGCACATCCAAGGTCAAGCCCGTGTCACTTGTATGATATATCAGACGATTCCACATTCCTGACACGAAGCCCGGCCCCAATGAGTCCCTCTAGGCTTGACTGACCTTGATGTTGTTCGCTCGCACAGTTCTATCCTAACCTTCTTCCTTTCTTCCAACTTTTTAACTTGAAATTACACCTCCCTCTAAGTCTCACATCCTACCAAACAGCGACGGTTAGCAAACGGTTCATCTCGAATACGTCAAGAGTCAAGGAAAACCCTATCTCACCTCTCAACCGGACTCAACCCCAACAACCTCATCCCATTCTCCAGCACCTGGCGCGCCCCCTCATACAGCGCCGCGCGCGCAAGCATCACATCGCGGCCCTCGTTAGCGCCCACGACTTGCACCACGCCGTAGCACGACGACAGCTGGTGCGTCAGGCGGAACAGATAGGTCAAGATGGTCGTCGGCTCCAGGTTCTGCAGCGCCGTGGCCGTGACGTCCGGGTACTGCGCCATTAGGCGCAGCAGGTCAATGCAGTGCTGGTTGGCGGCGATGTCGCCGTCCAAGGCTGCCGCGGCCGCCCCGGAATGGATGTCGTCGAGGTAGGCGGTTAGATCATCGGGGGTCAGACCGGCCTTGCGCAAGATCGAGTTGAGGCGGGCGTGGCAGTACTGCAGGTAGGGCCCGGTGTCGCCCTCGAACGATGTCATGCGGGTGATGTCAAAGGGGTAGTTGTTGATGCGCTTGCCCGACATGTCCTGGACCATGACAGCCGAGATGCCGACGGCCTCGGCGACGGCGTCTGGGTCGGGGACCTGCGCGTACTTGGCCGCGTTGCGGCGCATCACGTCGTGCATGGCCTCGCGCGACTGGTCTAGGATGTCGCCGAGCAGCTTGACGTTGCCGAGGCGGGAGGACATGCCGAGGACCTTGCCAAAGTTGACGTGCTGCAGGCGCGAGGCGAGGTCGGCGCGGCCCATGAGGCGGAGGGTGGCGAAGACGCGGTTGAAGTAGAGGTCCTGCTCGGTCGAGACAACGTAGATCATCTTGTCGAAGGCGTATTTCTCTTCGCGATCCAGCACAGCCGCCACGTCGCGGAGCAAGTAAGTCGTCGTCCCGGTGCGCCCACGCACAACGGCGCAACCGAGGCCCTTGAACCCCTGCTTGTCAAAGTCGATCTGCCACGACCCGTCCTTTTCCTCGTACACGCCCTTCTCCTGGAGAAGCCGCTCGACCTTGTCGACCGTCGCCGGCTTGACCTGGGATTCGCCCGAGTACTCATCAAAGCCAATATTGAGACGCGCATGAGTCGCAACGTAGCGCTCGATGCTGATATCCCTAAAGCGGCGCCACAACGCCATAGCCTCCTCCTCACCATCCTCCATACGGCGAAAAAAGGCGTTACGCTCGGCATACAACCCCCTCGACTCAATCTCCGCCGTATCCCTCCCCTCCTCACGAGCCTTCTTACTCTCCTCCTGCTCGGGCTTAAACAGCGCATTAATACGCGCATACACATCCAAAAGGTGCTTCAGCGGCTCCCGCGCCAGCTCCTCTTCGGACCCGAAGCGCTGCCACCCGACGGCCAGCAGGCCAAACTGCTTGCCCCAGTCGCCGAGGTAGTTGACCCGGACGACGTCCCAGCCCATGCGCTGGTGCAGGTTGGCGATGAAGGCGCCGATGATGGTGCTGCGCAGGTGGCCGGCGTGGAACTCCTTGGCGATGTTGGGCGAGCTGAACTCGATGATGACCTTTTTGCGGCCGGGGTTGGGCGTGGTAGGGTCATCGCGCAGGCCGACGTCGGGGTTGCCGCCGTAGGCGCCCTGGCGCTGGAAGATGTAGGGGAGGATGAGGCGTGGGAGGGAGTGCGGGGCGAAGAAGAAGGGGAGGTGGATGCTGGTGGCTATGGGTTTCTTGAAGAGTGGGTGTTTTTCGGGAAAGGCAGAGGCGAGATCGCTGCATTGCTCGGCCGGCTTCTTGCCTTTGCGACGGAGACGCGGGACCGGGAGGGTCAGGTCTCCGTTGGCTAAGGTCGTTGGGGATTGGATCGAGTCGTAGGCCACAGGCAGCTCACACCCGGTGAGGTTGGCCAAGATGTGGGCGAGATAGATGCGGTGGATGTCAATCGGTCTGTTTAGGAGGTGTGCCACCGGTGGGTTTCCGGGGATCGGTGGGATCGAATCCGCGCCTAGCCCGGAGAGCACGGCGGCGAGACCATCCAGTGTCAGGGTTGTCATTCCTGTAGCTGAAGTGGTGTTGGTCTTGGGATTGGTGTTGGTGTTGGTGTTGGCGTTGGTGTTATGAAAGAGGACCTGCATGTGAGTCATTGCCAAGGGCTCGGGTGTCTGGGGGATTTCCGTCTTTCCTCGCTGCACTTCTCTGGTGTTTTCCGTCTTCTTAACTTGACGACGCAAGTGAGTCATGATCTACCTTGTTAATAGTGGAGGCGTTGAGTGACTCTGATGAGGCTGACAGATCAGAGTGACTGTTACCACATCGCTCTCATCGTCTTCATCCTTGTTCCTCTCCCCTCTCATTCCCTGATACTCCCATCATTCCCTCAGAGAAAGCCGTTTGCATACCTCCTACCCAACTAGGATCTACGGAAAGAGCTATGTCTCGTTTAATGGCGCATCATGGCCATAAATCAAGTTTCAATTCCAGGTTTATACTCGGCAACAGCGTAGTTCTAGGTTATAGAGAACCAAGAATCAAGATGATGATGGCCAGAGAATCAAACATTTGAAGAGCCAATAGCATATCCTGGAGACAGCCTTACAGGGGCATCAGCTCTTAGTAGACTATAGATGGGAGGCTGAGACACGAATATGCTCAACAAACTTAGATGCAAAACACACAGCTTGCTACTAACTTCGCCGTGTTCGATATAATAGCACCATATCGGCCCATGTATTCCGTTCAAGTGAAACGAATTTACGCCACGCAATGATGGGTAATGTTTACACAACCCAGTCTTGAATTATGCTATCTACACTTCCTCCCTTATTTGTTTGTGAGGGTAGCATCTGGAGGTAGATGATAGTTAGCAAGGACCCGGAGATAATCAGTCCTTCGAGACTCGAGCAGCTCTTGGTGGAATTCGTGGGTCAATGACGGAAAGTTGGATTATTTCTCGGGCAAGTGAGACTTTTTTCTCTTCCTATTTTTCACTTTCCCTTCGCTTTCCCTTTCTCTTTCTTTCTTTCTTTCTTTCTTTCTCTCTTTTCTTATCCTTTCTCTTTTCTCTTTTCTCTTTCTTTTTTTTCCCTTCCCTTCTTCTCTCTACCCGACTACTTAATGTTATCTATTGTCCGAGGGCAGCCCAAACGAAGGTTGATTGTTTCCCGGGTCACTTGCTATCATCCGCCCCTAGGTACCACGCTAGCAAACAAACAAGGGAGGAAGTGTAAGTGTTCCTTGAACACCGAAAGAAGAACTGCCAGTGTTTGAAGAAGAATGGACTCGGGACTTCCGAGACGGGACTCGTCAACCCCGAGACAAGCACTTCACCGCCAGATGCAACTTCGGCGCGCGTCCCACCAACCACAGATGATGATCGAAGGCAGGCAGACTCGACTGGAGATGGGTAACACCGGGCGGCCGTTGATAGGGCGTTGGCGGGACGGCAGCGCAGCCCAGTCGCGTGAAAGAACGCGCTAATGCAAGCACTTTAAGGGCCGTGGGCACAGTTGAGGAGCTGCTGCATCGGCCCCACCTCGCGACGCCGCAGTTGTGCAGCCTCTCTCCCCCATCGTTGCACCCGGGCGACGCGAGATCAGCGGCCTGTGGCCCCGGGAGAAAGCCATGACGAAGGGACCGCCCAATCACCACTTGGTGTGCCCCTTCGCGCCAGACGCGGGCACAGACACACAGAACGGGTGTGCCGCGGACGAGTCCACCAAACGGATTCCAGTGCCCGTGTTCTGTCCGTGTTTAGTTGCAAGATCAGCGACCACCGAAGAGAGGGCGTCCCCAGCCGCCAGACGGGAGCCCGCGTCATCGCCCGAGACGGGCAAACCAATGGCAAAGCCACTCGCAACACCAAGCGATCGGCTGGATGTCGTTCGGGATCTGTCATCCTCGAGCATGGTCCTTGTCATGATGACCGTCACCGAGGACGAAGACGAGGGCCCGGCCTGGGCTAAGCTGGGCTGGCTGTTCCCGGTGGTGTGGTCACGCGGGAACCGGGACGGGAAGTCGGGAATAGACACAAAGCCCCGTCATCCATGATGAGATAATTGCCCCTCGCCTCTTCTGGCCGAAGGCCCGAATGGCGGCTGGGGAAACGGGAGGGCGTCGGGCAAACAAAGCCTCAACAAGACCACTGACTAACAGCTGATCGGATCGATGTGTGATATTTCCGACACGCGGTCTCGACTGCCGGGCAAAACAGCTGGATTCGAGTCTCGAGATCCAAAGACGGTTCCTGTGCTGATTGGCCATGGCCACCATTTCAACGTCAGCATGTCAGCAAGTGACAGATGCTTCGCGAAGTCCGAGGTTCTGCCAAAAAGAAGCCTTCGACTCCGCCAGGGAGGGGTTACCCATGCGTCCATGCATCCCATCCCCAAGCTTTATTTGGCACGCGAGATTGGCGTGGTTGGGCTTCCAGGCTGAGAAAAAGAAACAAGCTGGAAGTTGGAAGACGGACCAGAAAAGAGGGGTGGCAGCGTGCAGTTGCAGCGAACCTTCCCTTCCCCAAGTGGGGTAAGCGATGGAATGCGTTATTGGCAGCACGGACCAATCATTCTCGAGAACCAATCACCACACAATCGAGATTGGGAAGAAACAGGAAGGGACAACGGCTGCTTTGCCCGCCCTGCAAGCACCAAGCCCGACCAATCGACGGCTGTGTGCGTCTGCCTGCATCCATGCAGGCAAGCCTCATTTCTGATTTCTGGGCTGGCTTGCAGCCTGGCACTGTGAGCCTGCACTACGCTGCTGCACCTGCCCATTCTGGCATCAAAGTCCGTCGTTCGTCATCAGGGCAGAGTGGAAAAAGTCCAAGAAAAAAGGGGTGAGAAACACGCCGAGTCACAAACAAAATGAACCTTATTTTGGATAGTCGATAAACTATCAAAGAAACGTCTCGGATCGCAGGTTAATTGCCTCATTAATTACCTCATCAACTCCAGGCCAAGCCAGCACAGCAGCAAGCCACCCAGCCATCCATCCATCCCGAAGCACGACACATCACACTAACGAAAACAAGGCTGCATCCCGCGTATTACTGTAACCATTACTATGCGCATATGAACAGTAAAGAACCACGCAAAACAAAAACAAAAAAGTAAGGCGACGTGGCGCCGAGACCCACAGCCAATCATTCCAACACATCAACCACTCAAACCACCCACACACACCCACAACCCCTCCACTTCGAGCATGATTGATTGACTGACTGATTCATTGATTGATTGATTGCACGGGCGGGTTGGACGGGCGGCGGTGACGAACGCCCGCCCATGCACTCTGCAACCGTCCTGCAACTGTCCTGCACTGCAACCTCTGCACGCACGCACACAGACACAGACACGGGAATGTGAGAGTGGAATCAGTGGATGAATGAGAGGAGAGATGATCGATCAGTTCAGCTGAGTGCCCGAAAGTGTCCGTTGCCTTGCACGTATTCGTACGGTCGACCCTTGTTCCTGTGCATTAGTTCGCGGCCCCTCGGTGACAGGTATAGTGAGTGACAGGCAAAGGTGACAAGCGTGCATGTTCTGGCGGACAGACGGGCAGACAGCCATCACAGCATGTCAACGCCATCACGTGGAGAAGACGGGACGGTTGAACCCTTTTTTCCCTGCATCAGATCACGATTCACATGGGATTGCAAGTGTCCAGTGTTTGCCTTGTCCAAGTCTTGTCTATTCAACACTGCTTGGTCCTCCTCCCATCCCAGCCAGAGACTCGCCCACCACCATCCTCATTTTACCGAGTGATGATGATGCCTTGTCTCCAACCAGGCAAAACTAACCAAAAACGTATTTGTTATCGTTGCTGCTTGCTTGCTCTGCTGCGCCAGCGACACGCCGCCAGCCAGCCAGCCGCCGCTGCAATGGGCTATTGACCCAGGGTAATGTCTAGTTGCGTGCTCATCTCATGACCCATAAACCCAGATCCAAGTTTTCCGCCTCCCAAAAAAACAACGGGAAAAAAAGCCAACGACGCAGACAATGGTATCATGCCGAAGCAAGCCTTCCTCTCCAACCTCCATCCTCTTTCTATGACGGTGCCACGAAAAGGAAAAAAAGGGGGTGGGGGGTTATTAAAATGCCGAAGTAATGAACCGTCATCGTCTGGGGTAACAAAACAAAGTCGTAACACATCCGTCTCCCTCCTTTCCGTTGTTGTCCGCCCCTCGGACTTGAACTCCTGTATCCATCCCATCCCTCCACCCCATCCGCTGCGCCGAAAAAATGCTTGCAAGTCCATCCCAGCCGCCTTGAACTGAGTAAAAGAGGAGAGGGGAAAAAAATACAACGAGATGGTAAAAATATCAACAGAGAAGATCCGCCATCCGGTGATGCGGCCGAGTTGATCCTTTCCAGGGAGTCGGTCTTCGGATGGGCGGATGGGCAAGACAAAAAGAAAACGAATAAACAAAAAGGAAAATCTCCTTTGGGTGCATTAAATCCATAGGGTAGATCGGCCTCCTTCAAAAGGGGCGATTGGTAACGTTCATTTGTCGTGCCTGGTGAGGAGGGTAAAAAGTCCATCACGGCCGACGGTCATGGTTCATCATGGGTCCAGCAGACCAGATGATAACGGAATAGGTTCTCCATCCATGGGTTGGCTAAGCTAGTAGCAGCCCTGCATGTGAGCAAACAGAGGAACCTGGTGGTGGAAGGGCATCGGGTGGTGGAGGTGGGGCGGCGGCGGCGTCGTTGGCTGCCCGTATCTCAGCATGTCCCAGACATAGTGGTGGAGCTGGAACTTGGGCGCACACGCCGGCTGGACCGGGATGGGCATGGCCTGAATGGGTTCCGGGGCCGCCATGGCATAGGGGTGCATGTACTCCTGCTGGTGATGATGATACGGCACCACTCGCGGTCCCTCGGGTTCGTAGATCGCCGGCTCTCCCAGGGGCGCCTGGGGCGGGGGCGTCTTGGCCTCGGGGATGTCCTCCAAAAAGTCGTCTTCCTCCAAGTCTTCGATGCTGGAACATGTCGAGGTGAGGGATCCTTCATCGGACGAGCATGTCGACTCGCCGTCCGAGGACGCGGGCGAGAGCGGCGCCTCGTGGTCGTACTCGTCGTCCATGATCGATTCCTCGTAAACGTAAGGGGTTGTGTGTCCTGGCGATGCAGGCGGTGTCGACAGCGCGGCTGCCGGCTGTTCGGTAAACCTGGAGCAGGCGAGAATCTGAGCGCGCAACTCAGGGAGCGTGATCCTCTGGTCCGGGTTCCGCGTGAATATCCTCCCCAGGATGTCGTTCAGTTCGTCCGACACGGGGAGAATCGTCTTCAAAAAGTCCTGGCTCTTGGTGTAGGCCCGGTAAGTGGAATCCTCAAAGGAAGCCTGCTTCCATGGGTTGCGTCCGCAGGTGAGGTTCACCAGGATGACTCCAAGGCTCCAAACATCGTTTGGCGCACAGTAGTAAAAAGGCCTCCTTGATGAGTGGTCCAGGCATTCTAAAAAGAGGAAAAAAAGGAAAAGTCAGTGGAAGTCCGGGGGTTTGAGAGAGAAAAGTTTCAAGACAAAAAAGAGAAAAGGTGACGAAGACAAAAAGATGGAATGCGCGCCATGGGCCGGATGGTAACCTACCTGGAGACATGTAAAAGGTCGAACCGCAACCGTAGTCCTCTGACCGGTCCGATGAGGTCGCAAGACCAAAGTCTGCCAGCTTGACAGTCTCGCCTTGGTCAGAGACGAGAACATTCTCGGGCTTCAAGTCCCGGTGGTAAATGCCCAGGTTGTGGCAGTGCTCCACGGCGTCCAGGATCTGAAGGAAAACCTTCTTGGCCAGCTCATCCTTACCCACGTACTGGCCGAGCTCGGTGATGTTGTAAAACAAGTCACCCTCGGGGCAGTACTCCAAAATAACGTAGATGGCGTCGGGATAGTCGATGATCTTCAGGATCGAAACCACATTGGCGTGGTTCGAGGCGAGGTAGTGCAACCTGATCTCCCTGGTCTGGAAGGCGACCTGGCGGCGGTCCAAGGGGGTCCCATCGGCATTGAACTTGCTCAGGCACTTGACGGCATACCGGACATGGGTCTTGTTGTCGACGGCCGAGTAAACCACTCCGTAGGCGCCGGTGCCGATGATGCCCGTCAGCTGCAGCGAGCCCGTGATGAACCTCCCTAACCTCTCCTCTGGTGCAACCGGGGCGAAGCGCGGCAGACACGGCTGCTGGACGTTGATGTGCTGGCCCGGGATGCCGCACGGATGGTCGAATGCTGGCGACGCTGGCGGGGTGGGGTATCCGAATACTGAAACATGCTGCATGGTCTCCTTTTCGGGGCCTTGGGGCTGAGGTGGAACCTCCGGGCTCCAGGGCAGAGAGAAGAAAAGGAAAACAGCACTGAAGCACAAGGAAACGGGTTCCTTGGAATGACCAGGTGGGATGGCAAATGTCCTAGTGTGACCAAAAAATGGCGGAACAGAAAACTCCTTTGGTCCCTCTGGGCTGGCTTCGGAATTTCCTGGCTTGTTTGGGATGGGCGACTGTCTCTGTTGTTGCTAACAAACGGTTGAACTCGAGTGAACGAGTCAAGCCAGATAAGGGAGTGGTCGCGGGATATGGTTGGGTGTTAACGGGAAAAGAGGCGAGGAATCCACATATGGGCCGGGGGCTGGGCGAGACCGGGAAGGGGAGGCGAAGGTACGGGGCAGACGGGAAGGACTCCCACGACTATGTAGCAAAGGAAAGGGGAGAATTAAGGGAGAACGGTCGTTGAAGGAACGTCGAGAAAAGGCGGTCGGCAGCGGTCCCAGTGTCCAGTCAGTGAGTGGTCCAGTGAGTGGGCGAGAGGCATCAGTGATGCGGGATGGGGGCTGCAAGTTCGTTGATATTTGTCGACAGCAACTGATCAGTGAACTGACTGGTCCTGCTCCGCCGCCCCGTTCTCCAGACGCACCGAGAAACCCCTGGTCGCTTTCGTTCCCCTGCCCGCCCTTGAGCTGCGAGGATTGGCCGTCTGCTGTGGCTTGATTGGCCCCGGAGGGCCCATGTCAGACTGGGCCCGGTCCCTCGATGCGCCTCTTCATTGACCAGAGGCGGCAAGGATGGCGCTCTCGTGGGTGGCAGGAGTGGGCTACCGGTGGGCCTCCCGGGGTACGTACTGGGCGCTCTGGCTGGGGCACAGGCCAGCACAACCCAGTCCTGAGACCCATGGCAACGCAATGCAACCATCCTATTCTTAATCTTGGGTGCGGCGCTAGCTTGGAAGGGAGGACGGTGTGGGTGGGGACGGGTCGTGGGCGGGCCCCTTGGTGGTTCTTGGGTGGCAGGGTGGCCATGGAAGTGGGCCTGATGCCTTGTTCGCTTTTTCCCGCTAATGCACACGAGAGCGATTTGTGATGGCGGAGTCTTGATGGGGGTGAAATGACTGGGGCCACTGGGCTGACACACACACGCCCACTCGCAACGCTCTGTGTCACTGCCCGCCCTCGTGCCGCCAACGCTCATTCCACCCTCTCCCCACATGCCATTCGATCCGTCCAGCCAAGCAGCGCCCGTTGATGGTGAGAAAGTTGAGCGGGCACGGGGCGTGCGGAAATTTGCTTGGTCTCATGAGGAGGGGGTGAGCCGAGCCCACTTTTCTCGTGCAACAAAGTCCGCTGATGAAGCAGGGCTGGGCCGATGTCTGCGAGTCTCGTCGGGCAATCCAAGCGAAGCCCCGTGACTTGCAACCGCTTGCTTTTTACCCTGCCAGCGTTTGGTTGTGGCAACGAATGTCCTTCAGGCGGCTGGAGGCGGCGAAACATGTCTCCTTGGTGAGCCTGATGAGCAAGCGGAGCGTCCACGTAATCAAACATGCCGGGATACGGTCAGCTTTTCAACGTCACAACGGCGCTCCGGTTAACGTTAGGACCCGCTCCGACCCATGGCTGAGGAAGTTGACAAGAGACTCAAGGAACACTTGGCGGCTTGTGTGGTGTTTGAAGGAGACGCCCGGCAACTTGTCAGAGACTGCATTGATTGGCTGCCACACCTCGGGTCTGAGAAGATGATTCTCAAACCCTTCATGAGCCGTTCTCGAGCCGTTCTGTCTGTTCTGCAGATCGCCAACCCGTGGATTCCTGCATGCGTCAGGTCAGATTTGTTTGCCTGGACGGAACGCGCTGTGAGGCATGTTGTGAATGACCCCCGTGTACCGTGACTGAAGCATCAATCTGGATGAAATGATAGAATCTGTCAGCCATGATCCGATATAATGTATCGCAGATTCCACCTCGGGGAGGGATCATCCATATGATTGAATGTGGTGTTGACGTGTTGTTCAACTCTCGACCCCGGAAGCCACCTCCTCGTTGCGGTGATGAAAAACAAAAGCCAAGAAAGCCAAGAAGGCCACCATCGAAGACGATGGAACGGGAATCGCAATAGCGGCCCCGCTCAAACCAAGCGAGTCGCAAGTCGCGTGGGGTGTCTTGTGATGATCCCGTCGAGCGCGGACCAGGAGGCGAACAAAGCAATCGATAGCGTTCCCAGCCAGCCGATGCTGTCGCACAGACGGTGGGCAGCCGACACAATGCTTGCAAACCTCCGACAAGTGATACAGGTTTGTTTATTTTGCCAACCGAGGTAACTTAGTCCGTAGTTAGCGCCAGGATTTCAATAAAATGGAATGCCTGGAATTGCAGGGCGCAGGGAATAGTCAAGAAAAGAGGAGCAAAAAGAGACAAGTTTCGGACTGCAGCTGCGAGGCAAAAGGACAAGTATCAAAGTTCGGGCCCGGTCTTTCCAGGTTGCCAAGGATTGGATGGATTTGATGGATGGGATTTCTGTGCTGGCGCAAATTGGGCGTTGAATGAGATGGATCGATTCGATGGGCCCGGCATCTGGCCGAAACAGGAGTGGAAAGAAGCTGTCTTACGTATGCAAGCTTCTCTGTCGCCTGCTGTTGATTGGGCATGATAAATCCAGCCAATCACTGCTTGCCCTCCGTCTGGGTCCCGAGGTTGATCCTCGCTCGCACTGTGGAAATGTGGCAGTTGGAGTTGGGCCAGATTGTTGAGAGCTTCGGTTTGCGGCTTGAGAGCAAGTGGTCAATGCGCAATAATAAGTGCTCCTTCCAAAGTCGATCACATCAAATCTTCATGACTCTCCCGCCAGGCACTCTTTCCGTCTGCTTCTCACAATCTCGTCAACGATGGAACAGCAAAAGGCACAGTACACAGTATGACCTGCACCCGAATTTACCGTCCAATAATTCAGTGACCGGGCCGGCCACATTTTTATTTCCCGATTGACCCAAGCCGGGCCTTCTTTTGCGGCCGCTCGATCCGTCCGCGGTTAAGCATCCAGAAAAGCAGGGTGCACCCCAGGATTCGGCGGATCAAGAGGTGGCCTGGCCATCGGGTCGCTGCATCATCAGCGGCAACGGTGGGAGACTTCTCCGATCTTCTCCCATCGTTGGCTCTTGGCATTCTCGTGCACGCACGCACGGCTCCCGAGTCACTCCTGATGTCAGCGAAGAACGCAAGAAGCTCTGCTCCCCAGCCGTTGATTGGCGTGTCTAGTTTCGAGAAGCCTCTTCAGCCCCGGAACAAGCGCCGCAAAGCAAAGATGCTGCGCATGACGCGGGATCCATACCCGTCCCGAGAGGAAACGGTCCCTTGCTTTCCTTTGCTTGGCAACAAAGCATGCTTCTCAACCAACAATTCGATATCACGCGCAGGATCGAGACTAACGGGTGGCGAGTTGCAGCTGACAATTTCCAGGCATCAGGGCTTCTCTGATAAGCAACTATACAAACTACTAACTATTACCGATTACTTGTCCCAACCTGGAATGATTCGGGCTTATTTTCCCAGCCTTCGTTGCCGCGGCTGGGACTCTGCAAGTGTTTCTAACTTGGCTGCAGGCATGCATACCGGCAGGCCGGCCAGTAACTCACCCGATCTTGCCGCTGGCCAGAAAGCGCCCGCAGGCCGCAGCTCGAATCTCACCATGTTTCTTCTGCAAGCTCCCAAACTCTTCAAACGCCAACAGCAACACAAAGTCTGTCGTTAGAAACCATGATTCGCAGCACGGCACGATCCCTGGCTCGATCAGACCGTCTCGAATTCAAGCTGCCTGGGACGTCGATCTCAATGAGGCCCCGGGCGCCGGCTTTGGTAAGGTCTGGGGTCTCAGCTCTTGTTAGGGAGAGCCGCCCGAGGAAAAAGCAACAGAAGAATCTGGGCTGCTTCGAGAAACACGGACGAAACAAAATATGCCAAGCGAAGCATGATGCATTCGCAAGGAACATGCCATGTGCGGACCCCTCGCCAACGCTTTGCGTCTGACTCTTGGACTTTGCCGTCTCGACCCTGAAGAGGGTCCCGTGCGGTTTCATTCGCTTCCCGCAAGCACAGACGATCGTCGGCAATCTCGGAAATACATATGGTCTGGGTCCCGGCGAAGTGGGTCTTAGATACGGGCATGCGCCTCCGTGGGGACCGAAGTGGAGACGATTCCGAACCCGATCTGCCAGCGCGTTTGTGGCTCGGCAATGATGCGCATGCTTCTCGCCTCCTTCCCTCCTATTCGTTCTCGATCACGAAAATCCCGAGCCAATTGGTCATCCATTACAGCCAGCCATCCAGAGCTGAAGCAAAAGGGGGACCCGGCAGTTCTCATCATCCATGATCGATCGCCGCCCCGATTTGAGGCAGCCCAAAACATCGAGAGACATATTGCGTGCGTCATCGGGGCTCGCGGGACACTGCTGGGATGGAATATGGAGAAGTGATTGGCAAGCCTCACACATTTGAGAAGATTGTTGACACATCGACCACAGCCCATCAGCACCCACACTCACGGATGTGTTACATCCTAACCAGGATACAACAGCCTATTTTAGCCAAGTATGAGCTGGACCAGTGTTCTCGCCCTTGGAGCCCGTCCCTGATCTTGATTCATTCACCCGTCCACGTGTCTCACGATGACTCTCATCGGAGCAATGGCGTGTTTGCATGCCCCTTTTCTCCGATCAAGAATGACGTTCGCAAGTGCGTTTGCTGTTCGTTTGTTCGCGTTTGGGAAGTGGGTTCTGCATACGCTTGAGTCACGGCAATTGACTCTGTACCTGAGCTGGCCCAGCCTACTCTCGGGTCCGCCTGGCACGATGAGAGAGCGAGGGAGATGGTCCGACATGCTGCCCGCCGCAAGGGAAGCAACCTTTGCCAAAGTTGGCAAGAGCGACAGTCATGGACACTCCAACGCCGCAGCAAACCCTCTCATGTCAGCATCTCTCGAGAAGTCAGCCGGCTCCATTCCCTGACCGCCGTGCGTACCCCGGATTGCTTAGCCTCACGAGGCCACCGTCGCGGCCGGTCGAGTGACTGCATCACCGCCCCGGCAGCGGCCAGCCAGGCCAGCCACAACCAAATAAGCAACAACGGACCCGGGCCCCGACCCCCGGGCCCGGCTGACCCAAGCGGGGCGCGGAAGGCGTGTGTCTTGTGTCTTGCGGCACCGTAGAGCCGGCCATGGGATCTGACCAGGACTTTTGAAGTCTGGTTCTACCACCGGACTGACTGACTGACTGATTACTACGGAGTACGTATAACGGAACGGTGCACAGCATCCGGATACCGGGTCCCAGATAAACACCCGCAGATGAAGAGAAGCAGTCTGTGGACGGGGCGAGACTGGGGGATGGGCGGGAAACATGCTGTTTGGGTTGTGCCATGTCGATGATGACGCTGATGATGCTGTTGAGCAAGGTCGAACACCGGGTGACTCGCCAGCACGGCCAAGTCTGACCGGCGGTGGACGGTGAAGGTGAGACGGTAGTCCAAGGCGGGCGGCTACATGCTGTCCCTATCCGAATCCGGTTGAACAGTGGCCGTCCATCTATCCCATCCTTTGGCGCCTTCTGCCATGCCTGACTGAATCCCGGGCGAGGCACAGGGCGAACGAACGAACGAGGTCAGCCTACCGTACTTGCCAGCGTGTTTATCCATCCGACCCCCTAGGAAACAAAAAGTCCCGAGGAAACATGCTCAGGGTTTGCTCCTTCGTCTGATCCCGGCGTTGGCCATGTTTTGAGACCAATCTGAGTGAGGGATGGATGGATGATCATGGGTGGGAAACAATGGAAGCGGCGCAGCGCGGCGAGGAGCGCACCGACTTCACCTGTACGAAGGACGCTGACCAACCTCGTCGTTCAACCCCGGGTTTCTGCTGTTGAGCCACCGACGTGCATATAATACCACGCACCCCTACCCGTCGTCTATCGCCGGCTGTGACTGTGTAATTTGCGGCACCATACGTGTTGGTTTCCTGGTTGCAAGTGCGTCGCATCAGCTGCCCCTCGAGGGATTTCTGATGCCGGCAGTCATATTGCACGCCTCAGGGGTAGGTAGGTAAGGAAGGCAAGGCACCCGGATGATGTGCAATCCGATCAAGATGCAAGGGTTCCTGCCTAAAAGAGGGCCTGTTTCTGCGCCGAAGGGATGAATCATTCAGAATGCTACCAAAACAAAGTTACATTGCCCCTGACCCAATCCTTAATCCTACTTATGAAGCAAGCCAACGACTCGATCCAGCACGCAAGGAGACACCAATGATAACAAACAAAACAACAGCCCCATCCACCCCATTATCTGTCTCAGCAACAGAACACAGCTGGCGTAGCATCGATGACTCCCACCCTTCCCCCCCTGCTTTTCCATGTCAAGCCATGAAACCACATGTAGTATTACTCAACCGCCCAAGCCGACAGGGTGAGTCAAGGACACGATAAGATCCGAGGGCGAAGTAGCAACAGACACACACCACCACTATCATCGATCACGTTGTATTTGATGATGATCATGATAAAATCCAGCAGCAGTAGCATTGAAACATTCACTATCATAACATTGGATGAAAAGGCTCTCACATAGCGACCTGACGTTTGACACAACATATGATGACGATAACGATCAACACTCCAACTCCCAAGTCTCGATCCACAGCATCTTCGCGTACAGAGAACACATGACAGTATCATCAGAAACCTCATCGACCCTGTAAAACCCCGCGGCACCAGCCAGCCAGCCAACCGTCGCTCTCACACGGCACAGCGAGGTGGGACAACAGCTTGTAATTAACTTTGCCACCTCCAAGCAGGATGCACACCACACACCAACGCGACACCACGGCATCTCTCATTCACTCACAGGGATCAACAATGTTGACTACCTAGCCCAGTAAGTAGGTAGGTAGGTAGGTAGGTAGGTAACCAACTCTCACCGCAGCCGATCCTGTCTACCATGTCATGTCACGTCACCGAATATCAATGAGCTACACACATGTCCATCTTGAGTCTTCGTTCTCTCGTTTGTCTCAACACAGTCAAATTAAGTCCCCTAATCGCTCATATCTCATCTCTATCAACCCCCTTGTCTAGCCAGGGCTAGAGTCTACATTCTACCATCTGTCCTAACACTTATATCGCCCCTCTGATGCCTCATCGCGTGCCCATCAACACCCTCTCCAGAGAGGGTCAAGGAACAAAAAAGGGGGTGTCTTCATCTAACCCTCGCCACAACACTGCATGCAGCACCACCACCACCATCACAACCACCATTACCAAACCCCCCGACTTCTCCAACCACCAACCCCACCTGCACCAGTTACTCATCCACCCAGCCCAGAAGATCCATCCCTTACCGCGCACCCGTAAAATGCGCCCGATGCGTGAAAAACGGATGCCTCAGCGCCTCGCTCGGCGTCAGGCGCTTGTCCGGGTTTAGCGTCAAGCAGCGCTCAAGAAGGTCCACAAAATGGTTGAGCTCTCTCGACTCGGCGTCGCTCATACCTGCCGAGGCAGCGAGCAGGCGGGTGCGCAGATCCCGCGTGGGCTTGACTGAGGCGAGGGTTCGTACGGTTGTCTGTAGTAGGTTTAATTAATTAGTCATGGGTTCAACCAGGAATTGGCAACCAGCGGCAGGGTGAGTGGGAAGGGGCGCAAGTAGACTGCGAGTTACAACGGCGTGCAGCCGGATGCAGGAGCTCGTCCGTCTTTCTAGGCCCTAACGGCCTGTAATAATAGAACGGCCCTTGATGCCCTGTGGGGTTGAGGGACGCGGATGCAATGTGGTGTACTCGAGAAACGGGAAGTGCTTACCTTGCCTAGAATCTTGTCCCGCTCCACGCTGATAAAGTTGCCCAGCTCGTCAAAGTGCTGATGTGCCAAGTCACCACGGCGGTACAACTTGGCGCTCAGCTTGCCGCGGATCTCCATAATGTTCTTCAGCATCTGGTTGTTGTTCTCGCCGGTAAACAGGATCTTGCCCGTGTACAGCTCGTACAGCGTGCAGCCGATCGACCACATGTCAACCGCGTAGTTGAACGGCACGCCCAAGATGATCTCGGGGGCGCGGTAGAATCTGCTGACCAGATACGGCATGGGCTCGCTCGCTGCCATGGCCGCGTCGGAACGGTCGATTGCGGTGCCGAGATCGCAGATCTTGAGCATGTTTCGGGCTTCGTTCACCTACGAGCAGTCAGCAGTCATTCGCTCTCATCACAGAACCTCAACGTACCAGGATATTGTCAGGCTTCAGATCGGCGTGGATGATGCTGCACTTGCGCATGTGGCCGAGCGCGAGGAAGATCTGGTACGCGTATGCCCGGGTCGCGTTCAGGTTGATGCCGACATTGTTGCCAAACTTCTTGAGGACCTCGCGCAGATTCATGCTCAGGTTCTCAAAAGCCATGCAGAGATGCCCCTTGTACTCGAAGGACCGCTCAAACTTGACAATGTGCTTCTTGTTGTCAGGATCGGCAGCATTGAGCTTCTGCAGGATGGCAATCTCTGTGAAGCCTCCTTTCCGCAGCGCATCGTTGTTTCGCATGATCTTGATGGCAACCTCGTTCTTGGACACGACATCGACAGCGCGAGCCACTCCGGAGAACATACCACGACCCAGGGTCATGGAGATTTGATAACGCCCATCCAAAATCTCACCGGGCCGAAACTTGTAGTAGCCCTCCTTGTCGTCGCCCTCCAAGATGCCGCCTCCACCTGCACCAGGCTGCGCTCGAAGCTCTTGAGCTGCGTCTGGCTTGGGAGCTGCGGGAGCGGCAAATTTCTCGTCAAAGTCATCTGCGAACATGTCGAACTCGTCTTCATCTTCAGTCTCCTTTTTGGTATCCTCGACTTTTGCCTCAGGGGCTGGCGCGCCGGCCTCTTCCAGGGAGCCACGACGGGGTTCCCCGTGCAGACCTACGTTACCGTGGCGCATCTCATCTCGGCGCTCGTCTTCCTTCATGTCGGCTGTTGGGTCATAATCAGCAGCCGAGGGGCCGTCTTCATCAAGGGCTTTGGCATCGCCATGGGCATTAATGAGTGCCTGGTCGTCAGCAAAGTTGAAGGTGGCAGGAGACATGGCATCCTGGATTCTGCCAGGGGAAAGAGCAGGCGACGAGGGGCCATCTGTACGGGTTAGCGAGAGCCCTACCGGAGTCAGATATGAGTGATTCTTACTGGATCGGGGGGTATTCCCTTGGGTCTTGAGACCCGGAGTGCTGTCACGAGTGGATGCGGGAGTGGATGCAGGCCTATCGCCAGCCTGCAGCGCCTGTATGGTGGGCGTCGCTGCGCCAACACCTCGTTTGAAGGCCGCTTCCCGGGCACGACGTCGACGCTCGATCTCGGCTTGTACAGCCGCCTCTTCGTCCATTGCCGTGTCGGGGTCCCAGTCCATATCAGGTTCAGGGTTCTGTGCGGGTGCGCTGAAAGTTCCAAGTTAGCAGAGCCCGGCCACGAAAGGGAGGGAGACAGTACCTGGTCTGAGAGATGGCTAGACCATCGATGCCTCGTTCAACCGTAGCACCTTTATCAGTTTTAGCATCGCGCTTGAAACTATCGGGAGCCCCCACGGGAGTAGCCCGGCTGGAAAAAGAGCCATCCTGTGGACGTCTCTCAACTTGGGCACTGTACTTGTCTTCCTGTGACGCCGGACCACCATTCCGCCCCCGGTCTCTCCTCTCCTTGTCGAATCGGCCGCGGGGTGACCGGCTGCGGGTCCGAGGCCGTTTGTCGGGGTAGCCATCCTGGCCGCGTTCGCGGCCGTAGCCCCGTTCATAGCCGACGCCGTTGCGGGGGTTCGGGCGGTCTTCGTATCGATCTGATCCGCGAGAGACGGGGCGATCTAGATCGCGGTACTGTCGGCGGTCCTCGCGGCCGCTGCCGGTGCCCTCATAGTGGACGCGAAACTGGCGAGTGTCGCGTCGGTCGCGGTGGTCATCACGGGACCGCTTCCAGCCGCGAGGAGATCGGCTTCGTCGGCGGGGGCCATCGGAAGGGCCCCTCGATGGCAGGTCATGGTCGGGGGTGCGTGACGGGAGTCTGGGTCGATGTCTGGCGGTCCGGTCAACATCACCGTTTTGTTCAGAGCGAGGCAGGGAAGTTGCCTCTACGATTTCCCCTTCATCCGAGCTGAAAGCGGGAGACGCCATTGTACCGACTTCCTGAAGCACCGTGTTCCTGTCTGTCCCTGTCCCTGATTGTTCCCCGGTTCCTAGCGTATCCACAATGAACTTTCAGTGTGCGCTTCCCTGCCCAGAGTACAGCAGTGTCAGCTGTGCGTGCTTCAAGAACTTGGAGGAATCGGAGAGCTGGACCCAACAAATCGAGCTTCCGATGACGGTTGCGCAGATAGGCAGCGGTGTATGTGTGTGTTGTTGATAACAAGAGGCTAGTGAAGTGATGTTCTGATGGAACATTGGAATCCACTGCAAGAGCCCAAGTCGGATGCCGGCATCAGTTCCTGGCAGGTGCTCGGGCCGCGAGACAGGGAGGCGGCTCCCAGCGAGCCAAGGCTCCCGCTCAGCCTCAACTCCGCAGTTTTGCCGCCACACCGCCTAATTTTCTGAGGCTGTTCTGGACCCCTGGTTGCCTCCCTTAAGAATCACGCCGCCGCGGGGTCTTTTGTCGCTGAACCCGATTCTTCAGCGAGCACTGCATTTCACCAGAAGAAAACCAACAAAAAATCCATCCACCCCTCATATACACAGCGATCAAAATGGGTGGCCAAAGCAGAGAAGGCACGTCCCTCCCACGCACCTCCACTCTTTTCCGTGCAAATCTGTCAATCCGAATTCCTGACTAACAGCGATCAATCGAACAGGCGGCAAAGCCAAGCCCCTCAAGGTCCGCAAGATCCCCATATCTCCTGGTTCACCACCACTATAGCCAAGAACCACCGACTGACCCCAACTCCCAACAGGCGGCTAAGAAGCAAGCCAAGGACCTCGACGACGAGGACAGGGCTTTCCACGAGAAGCAGCGTGCCTGTAAGACACCAGCGACAGAAACACCCCGCCTCAACCAAACCCAGCCGCTAACAAGACCGAAACCACAGACGAGAAGGCCAAGAAGGAGCTCGCAGCCAAGGCCGGTGGCAAGGGTCCTCTCGTGAGTCTGAGTCCCTCGACACGCCATTTTCCCGGCCAGTGTAAACATCGACACTAACCCCTCGCACAGAACACTGGCAACCAGGGCATCAAGAAGTCAGGAAAGAAGTGATCGAGTCGACAGAGAGAGTGACCAGAGACGACAAAGGGCGTTGCGGGTTTGGGATATTAACAGGACGGAAGGAGGGAGGGCGCACAACATAAGGCAAACTGGGAGCCTGGGATGAAGTTACGGTTGCATGGGAACCCTCTCTCTATACAGCACTACCTTACAGCATGATTGCCTTTGCTAGGGGCAGGTATAATGAGGCATGAACATGTTTTTTTGGTCATTTCGTGGTCTGTCAATGTACGTGCCAAGTGCCGTGATGTTTAAGCGTGTGGATGCTGGACGGGTGCGACACCATGGATACCGTACCTAACGTGACAGACTGAATCCGGATCAAACCCGGAGAGGACGGATGGGCTAATCACTGGTTAGGGATGGCCTTGGGTGAATGAGATGCTTGGTGCGCTTGCGGGGGAAGAAAAGGTATATTGAGAGTATGATTGTGAAAAATAGGGGTAAAAGAGAAGAACATGTAGAAGAGGATGAATGTGAAAAATAGGGGCAAAGGAAAGAGAACAACATCTAGAAGAATATGAACAGATCTAATCCTCGAACCAAGGGACTGAGAACTTGGAGCCCCGACTTTTACGGACTTAGAAAGGTGAATTAAATGATAATCGAACCAACTTGATCTTCGTAGGGCGAATCGTTATGTAGCACGCCTCAGATCGAAAACCCCTTCGAAGTCGACCCTCATTCTCAATTCTACTCAAGCACAAAGCGAATAAATAGCAAGGCAAGCCCACCAATTCGTTCAGCAGAAAAAGGATATATGCGCGTGGTTGGCCGACTCCCAGCCTCAGTCCACCAGCAAATTACAACTATTCTACACAATATGTCCTCTATCTGGGCGCCATTTCATGATACAATACCCTCCCATGTCCAAACAAGCGCATGCCAATGCAAGCTGCAAGCAACCGCCCTCCCAAACGCCAGAACAATGCCATGTAAAATGCATATACCCATCCCGCTTCTACCGCAGCAGGCAAGCAGGCAGGCAGGGTAAGGGGACACTCTCTCCTCTACTCCCTCACCACCCCTTAATTCCCACCCCACATATGGCTCCCACTCCTCGTAGCCGCACCAGGCGCGCTACTACCGCTCCCCTCCCCACCACCTCCTCCCCTCCTCGACCCCCTGAAATAATCATACTGCGCCGGCTCCTGCTGCGGCGGTTGCTGCAGCGGCACCTGCACAAGATCGTCATCCGCCGTCTGCGGCAGCCCGCCATAGCCATACGGCCCGCCGCCCAGCATGCCCGGCGCGCGCGAGCTCATGTTGGCGATGCCCAGCCCACCACCGCCGCCATTAATCGGGCTGCGGGAGCGCGTCACATCTAGGCTCATGTCGCGCGTGCCGTATGAGCTTGGGGTTGCGGGGAACCCGGGAGTTGAGACGGGCATGCCGGCCGCGTTGGTCACGAGGTTCGATCCGCTGCCGTTGTCGAGGTTGTACATGGGGCTCCGGGCGCGGTCGGTAGGGACGGGCCCAAGGATGGGCGGGGTGAAGATACCCTGCCCGGGGTAGGCGGTCGACTGCAGTGGGGGCGACATGTAGCTCTGCGGGTATGCTGAGCTAGCGCTCGACTCGCCATATGGAGAGAATGGTCGCTTGTTGTGGGCAAAGCCCATTCCGCCGCCGGGAGTGCCCGGTCTTGAGTTGGTCTCGGAGCCCGGCGTGCCCGGGCGGGTCACGTCCGATGGTCTCCCGAAGAGGTCACCGGCCCCGTGGTCGGCGGCAAACTCGTCGCGGTTCTTGTAGAATTCAAAGTCCAGGCGGGATTCTGGGACGACTTCGAAGCCAGGCATGGAAGCCGAGAGCTTGCCGGCTTTGCCAGACGTCATGTTGTCGAGGTTGTAAGAATCGCTGTAGCCGCTGACCGTCACAGAATCGCCTAGGCCGTCGGCATCCCGCCCGTCACTTAATCTACCTTGGTAGATGCTCGCAAGCAGATTCTGCGCCTTTGCGTGCACCATGGGCGTAATGAGCGGCTTGTAGAGGGCAGGGTGGCCAAAACGGGCAGCAAGGCGGTCGTTCCGCAGGCTCTGCTCCTTGACATCCAGGGCGGCCTCGGCCTGGTGCTGCCTGGGAACCGTTGTCGAGTAATACTGCATCTTGGTGTCGAAGCTGCGCGCGCAAAAGATCTTGAAGCCAATCATGAGGAATGGCAAGGGAGCGACTGCGTAGGCTTGGACATGTGACGGATCGCCCCGGACCCAGACAACGAGGAAGACGATGAGATGGGACAGGATCGATCCAAATAGGAAGCGGTTGAACAGGATGCGCCAGAACATGCCGCCGCTCTCCGTCTTGGTGACAAAGATGTAGAGCAGCAGGTACTTCTTGAGCCCCACGTCGATACAAAAGTAGAGAGCGGCAGCCGGCAGGACGAGCGGCTGGATCGCTGCGTAGCAGAGGGCGACGGTCGAGTAGTAGAGAAAGTAGTTGTAATAACTCGCATAGTCGAAAGAAGGCGGGGCAGTGAGCTCGATCAGTTCGCGGGGGGTCGGGCTCGAAAACTTGCGCATGACGAAGCTGTAAAAGAGCGTCCAGAGCTGCGCGAGATCGACGGCAGCGCCAAGCTGTCTCTGGAGAAGCCAAGAGATCCAGAACGAGGAGACAGAGCAGAGCGAGAGGAAGACGGTCAGACCAAAGTCCTCGTCGAGGATCGCCTTCCAAGCATCCACGCCCCCTTCGGTCTTTTTGACAACGCCGGCCGTGAAGCTCCAGATGGCACTAAATATGGAGAAGACGATGAGGTTGTTGAAGACGAAGAAGGCATACAGCTTGGCCACCACATGGCGCTCGCGTCCGGTCTTGGTCTGATCGCCGGCCTTGATGGACATGCGCCGGAAGATGATGGGGAGGACCAGGTAGACGAGCGACATGAGGGCCGGGGAGGCAATACCCTGGACGACGGACCAGACGTTTTGGTTTGCTTGCAACGAGTCGTGGAAGGCCTTCCAGACGTTTCCCAGGTTGGTCAGGTTCACCAAAAAGATGGCGATGAAGGCGTTGGGGACGACCCAGAGGATGGTCAGGACGGTAATCCAGAGGTTGTTCCAGAGCCGCTTTGAGCTCCGAGTCGAGTGGCTGAGAGGCATGTTATCCCAAATAATGTCGTTTGGCCGCGGGGCAAGCGTGACGGTGGCGCCGTTCTTCTTCCTAAGGCAGGCGTAGGCAATGGCATGCGCTTCGGCGATGTCAGAGTAGGATGCGAAACCATATGGCATGGAACCCCTCTTGTCGACGCGTTGGCGCACATCCTTGATTTCGAGCTCTAGAAACTTGATGCGCTGCGTGAGGTACTCGATGGCATCGACTTTGTGGCCCTTGGGGTACGTGGCATACGAAGGATCCTTCTTGGATGGCGGGCACGTGGGGCGCGTGGCGGGGAGGTTATTCGGATCCTTCAGGTAGATAGCCAGGACCTTTTCCAGCTTCCGCACTGTCTTGTCGTGCTGTTCGATGAGATCTGGAAGGACCTTGACATCGCGGGCGACGGCGGTTCTCGAGAAGGACGAGTTCGGGGCGACGCGATCGATGATCCTGGCGATGCCTTCGTCCGAGGCAAAGTTCTTGGGGATGTCGTAGAGCTGGTAGCTTAGTTAGCGCGCCACGAACGAATAGACAAGTCGGTGAAGAGGTTACCATCAAGGTTCGAGCATGTAGACTGTGTTGATACTCTTCGCTCTCCATATAGGCCCGCCTCAGCTGCAAAACTTTCCTATAGTTCCACCAAAGGAAGCCACAAACGATAGCTGTCAAGACCCACGCAAAGACAACGGTAGCCCAGAGAGGGGCGCCCCAAACATTTCTCGGTGTGACTTGAGCCAACCATATTGGGTCTGGGGGAGAAAAGTTGGTCCAGTTGATCGGAATCAGGATGGCGCAGCCGAGGATGGAGAGCAGAACGAAAACGTTGCGGCACATTCTCGTGAAGCGTAGGAAGATGGCGGCGTCCAGGCCGACCAAGTTCACGACATCCTGCTCCGAGGTCTGCCACAGCGGGACAACCCAGGCAAAGATGCCCTTTCCCAGCGGCGGGGGTGCATGTTTCTCGTCTGCATGCTTGAGCTTCGGCGCGTATACAACACTATTGTAGGGTCGAAGAAACGAGAAGCAGATGGCGATGGCGGCTGTGATACCCAGCGAGGAGCCGATGGCGATGTAGATGGATTTTTGTTGGATCTGGAAGCGCCCGGTTAGCACACGGTGCCACGGAGGGGTCCTCGGTAGAGCAGAAGCAGGGCAAAAGGACGTGCCTGGGAGGAAAAGGGGTTCGCCAGCAGATCGAGCAGAATCTCGGCAGGAGTCTTTTCCTTGGTTTCAGACATGATGGCGTCTTCGGTCAGAATATGATGCCCCCAATGGGCACCGAACGCAGGGTTGTGACCAAGTCTCGAGGCTGGCGGCGAGCCGGTAGGATGGTTGTATCACGCGCTCCTCGGGAGTTCTGGCCTGAGCTTTGTCTCGTGGGGTTTCCGTGGTATCCCCGTGCGCGATGCGGTAGCCTAGCCAAAGAAGGCCAACGTCGAGTCCGTCTTGAGAGTTGAAGACCCCAAGCTTAGCACAAAGAACGTTAAATGCCGAAGGTCGTCGTCGAGTTTGCTCACGAAATAATTGTCTAAGAGAGTGACGTAGGGATGGGAGGATCAACGCCAAGGCTGCGAGTGTCACGTCGTAAAAAGGCGTGAATGTGGTCGAGATCTGCGGGACCGTGGCTCGGGAACGAGGTCAAAAGTTGACGATTGAGAATGAGCGTCGAGAGGCCGAAATCGCCCCAGGCAAATGCCAGTGAGAGAGAATCGTGAACAATCCCTGCGCCGAGATAATAACAATGCCCTGAGGAAAGATGAGATGAAGTCAGGTCAGTCCTACAACAGGGAACAAGTTCTGGAAGGACGCGAAATGCCGACCCCAGACGGATGCCAAGAAAAAAGACCCCAAGCGAGAAACAGCCCCTGTCTGTCTGACGAATTTTTACCCATGCGAGAGACAGACACACACGGGGTTTTCACGGCTGCCCTGAATTTCCTTGCTTCCCTGGATTCATTGGAGTCCCTGGAAGCATCTGGCCCCTCGGGGCCACGACACCGAGTGGAAGCTGATGGAGGCACGCGATCCAATGATCCCCAGTATTTCTATTTTGGCACTGCCACTTGGTCCGGGTGAGCCGATTCCCCGGTTCTTTGCCCCACCCTCCAGCCGGCCAGTGGGTCAACGGTCGGAAAAAATACGAGATTTGATGCAGCATCAAGGAGTAACGAGACGGTCCTGCGTAATTCTTTGTCGTGGTCCTGAAGGGGAGGTAACCAGAGCAACTCGGAGTCTTTCCAACACACAACTTCCGGGGACAGCTGTTGTGGGCCGTTGTGGAAGACCGAAAACAAGAACTTGAAGTTTTGCATAAATTATCCAAATTGAGAAGCCCCGGCCAAGGAAAGGGACCCGCCAAGCACCGCCCATGGCACCAGGATCTCAAATTTGCCACATTGGCCAGCCGTTGCTCAATTGCTGCCGATCACAGCATCTCGAACCCACAGCTACGAAGTCTTGGTGTCGAACTGAGAGTTCTACTCGCAAATGTCTCTGCCTTGTAGAAAGCTTCAATTGTAAAAAGAATGGGTTTTTGAAAACTATCGAGATGGCTGAGTCCTGGTGATCGGGGTCCCCGCTGCGGCTGTTCGCTCAACGAATGACTCTTTGCCCTTTCAGCCTGCCAAGCTACGAACCATTGAAGTTCGCCCCTGTTTCTGTTGAACTAACTCATCCGCAACAGGACCATAATTCATGAGCAAACAATTCTGGGACTTCCTGAAAAACAAGGCTCTTCACCACGTCACTCCGAACCATGTACACTGGGCAGACAGATGTCTCACTTTGGCGACAGCTTCTCACCTATGTCACTGTAGGTTTTACGTTGTAGTGACTAATGATATACATAGTTTTTAGAACCCCCACGTTGCCGGTTACAAGGTAGTGACCTATGAGAGCCCCCCAATGAAGGAAGGAAGTAAAAGAGCAAGAAACAAAACTCCTAAAAGATACGTTAAGAGAACCCCCAAATTTTGAGACAGCCAGCCCCCAGCCCTCACATATCCGTAGTCCATACAGACACCCCCATACAGAGTAGCCAAAATCAAGAGAATCCAAACCCCACAAACAGTCCCCCGCAGAGAGAACACTCACCCCCCTTACCTCAACCCACTTATCCATTCATCGAGAAATCAAACGGCCGGGCCCTGGCTTCGCGTCTTCCTCGCTGTCCGACCGACCGGCGCAGGCGGTTTGCCCTGCTGCTTCTTGGGGCGACCAGCTTTCTTGGCGGCGGCGGAGGCGAGTGGGGCCGCCCCGGGCTCCGCCTCTTTGCCGTTCGTAGTCTCCGTCTTCTCCGTCTTCTCCGCCTTCTCCGCCTTCTCCGCCGGAGCCTCCACCGGAAGGGCGGCGGCGGTGCTGCCGGTGGCCTCTTGATCCACTCCCTCGGTTTTCTTGGCTACAGCAGCAGCGGTGCCGGCGTCGGTCTTAATCTTCTTTCCGTTCCCACGCTGCGCATCGGTGGTATCGGCGTCGGCGCCAAAGGCGTCCGAGGCGGAGCGTTTGGTGGGGGTTTCGTTGCTCGTTTCGGGCGCCGTGGGGGCAGGGACGTCTTTCATCTCGGCGTCTTCGGTCACGTCCTTTTTGGTGGCGTCGCCGTTGGCGCCGGCGGCGGGGGCAGCTTTGTCGGTGGGGGCGGCGGCCTCGGAGACTTGCTTGGCAGGTTCCTCAACCTCTGTGGGTTGTTCCGGTGCGGTGGCAGCCTGCTTGGCCTCGCCGTTCGTCTCTTTGCCGCCGGCTCCCGGGGCTGTAGTCGGCAGTAGGGCTGGCTTTGTGGCCTCGGTGGCCTCGGCGGCATTGTCGGCGGCTGCCAGCTTTGGCTCAGCGCTGGTTGCCGTAGCCGACTCGTTCGCGCCCGGCTCCGGAGCAGCTACATCTGAGCTCGAAACGGGGCCGGGCTGGTCCGCTTGCTTAGCATTCCCCTCCTCCGTCTTTCCAGGCGGCATTGGAGCCGGAATCTCAGCGACACTGGTCGCAGCCGAGACTGGCGGCCCCCTAGGCTGTTCTTGCTGGGTGACTAGCCATGGCGCGGAAACCCGTGTCAGCTAACTAGCTTCCTGTTTCGAACTGCAGTATGAGGTGGCCTGTGAGAAAGTAAACCGTGGTCGGCTTGATCGACCAAAGGCGCGAACAGCGCAAGCAGGCGCGAGCCGAATTGGCATGGTGCGATATCAAAGACAAGGGGTTATGTGGTGTGCCGACGGGAACTCACCGTTCAGGTTGTTTGCTTCGGCAGCCATCGCGAAAATGACGTAAGAGAAAGCTCGGCACTGGAGGGGTTGAGGGGGCAGAGGCGCAAATGTCGGTCAAAGAACGAAGGTTGGCACGATGATATTGGTGAGTATCAATAAACAATTGGGATAATTGAAATGTTTACTGTTGGCTGATTGATGGCAAATCGATGGATTGGCTCGCAATGGGAAGAAAACCGGAAGAGAAGCTCGAGCTCGGGGACGGGCACAGAGCATCGCACAGTATCGCGTGTGCACTCGCACTGACGAATCGGAATCCGCAAGCAGCAGGAAGGCACGCTGCACGGCTCCGGAGTGGACTGTAGCATTGAAAAATCAAGGACAAATGGCGGGCAGCAGACGGCAGCTGTTGCGGATCGCTTCCAGCTGCTTCCTTCGAATTGAAGCAATTGAACCTGTAGCACCTTCGGTACCATGAAACGAACACCTTCGGCCACCATGCAACGAACGGGTGCCCCCACTCTGGCTGACAACATCAGCATCAAGAACAGAAACCCCGACGGTCTCGACCTCGACGAAATGCTAGCTGGGCCAATGGGTTCATTTTCCGCTGGTGACTCTACAGGCCTCTCATCCGCAATACCCGCAACTTGCTCCCAACTGCCGAATACGTGTAACTCAGAGCAAAGGGCCTTTTGGGCTTTATTTAGGTATCAACAAGGCTGACCGCCCGGTCTGGGTCGGTCTGGCTGCTCGAGGTTCTCGCGATCCGGTTCGTCAATTGCAGCAGCCCAACCCCGCAATGCCACGATAGGCTCTGTGGAAAAACAACGGCATGGCGCTAAGGAAATAAGGTTGTGGTCCGTGAAGCCGTTTTCCTTTTTCGCCGCCGGATCTAGGCCTGACATCACTGGAATTTGTTAAAGCATCTCTGATGATCTGGGGAGAACCCAATTGCGATTCGGTCGATCCATTCGACTGTTTCGAGAACATCGCAATCAAGACACAAATGACGTATCGCCAAGCAAAACGGCCGATCCAACACGTGCATATCAAGAAACAACCAGTCGGCTAGGTGCACACCGTCGGAGCGGTGCGAAAAACCAAACATCTCTGATTGCGTGACCGACCTGGAACGGGGACGGCGACTCTGTCATCATCAGTACCCACCACAGCCATCAAGACGTCTTGGCGGAGGATAACAGAGTTTGGCGAGCCAGTGAGCATCTCTGCCCCAAACGCCCAGTCCGGCAGCCAAGCCAGCCAAGACGATTTGCGCTCGAAGCGTGCCCACGTGCCTCAGAAACCGAGTCCGCAACCAGGTCCACGGCTACATCGGCATGCCGGGGCGAACAAACAGCGATTGGGGGCCTTGGGGGTTCCTCGGGGTTCCATGGGGGGCCTGGACGGAGGGATGCCGAGCCCGGCGCCGAGACGCCCCCGGCTTCTCCAGGCACAAACCGGAGGCGCCAAGGCCCATACCAAGGAGGGTCCACGGCGCCGAGCCTCCACGCCAAGGAGTTATGACCTCGCCGCCCATTCCTCACGGGCGGGATGGCCCTATCAGTGGGAAGCTTGGGAAGGCTTGGGGACGCTTGGGGGTGGTCTTAGTCTCCGTCCCAAGAGCGCAGCAGAACCAGAACCATGACGCCTCCGGGCCCGTCGCCACCCGACTGCAGCTTATCCCGCCAAAACCCCGCGCTGTGGGGCATCCGACGACGTCGGCCGCGAATAAGTCGCTACTGAGCCCGAACGAAGGCCGGGATGGACTTCTTGGACTCTCTTGGCTCGGTACACCATCTTGGTCCGTCTGGTCCTGTTGGCGTTTCGGTGGGAAAAAGATGGTTGGGATGGATGCCCAGGCCTGGGCACGGCTTGTTACTTAAACAAAGCCGATCCCCCTCTCTTCATTCATCCGTCCGATCCCGTAGAATTGTTTCGTCATCGTCGACCCATTTGGGCCAATCTTGCCTCCACGAAACCAAACAACAATCGTAGAACTCACCGTCGATTCTGCGACGGAGTACCCCCGCCTGTGTCCCATCACAAACAAATGCAGCAACCTAACCATCATCCGAGGCCAAGTTCATCCCGTGTTCTGACCGTGAACCTGCCCTCCTTCGATGGCTGCCGAGTTCCCCAAGCACCCCTTCCTCCTCTCCGCCCGGGAGGTTGAGCAGGCCCTCGGCACCGATGTCGATAAAGGCCTGACCTCCGCCCGGGTGGCTGAGCTGCACCAGACCTATCCTCCCAATGAGTTAGATGTGGGCGGCAGCATTGCCTGGTACACCATCTTCATCCGCCAGCTATGCAATGCCATGATCCTGGTGCGTGCCAATTGTCTTTCCTCCGGCCAATGGCTTGAAGCTAACAACCCATAACAGGTCCTCTTCTTTGCCATGGCGCTCAGCTTTGGCGTGGCTGACTATATCGAAGGCGGCGTCCTCGCGGCTGTCATCGTGCTCAATGTGTCGATTGGCTTCTACCAAGAGTATGGCGCTGAGAAAAAGATGGATGCCCTGCGTGCGCTGTCCTCCCCTAGTGCCGCCGTGCTTCGTGACGGCAAGACTATCGTCGTGCCCAAGTATGTCCTCCCTCTATGTGTTCCCCGCGGAGTTGTGTTATTGACTAACGACTCCAAACAGTGCCGAAGTCGTCCCCGGTGACATTATCAACCTGAAAATGGGTGACACTGTCCCCGCTGACCTGCGCGTCATTGAAGCCATGAACCTCAACTGCGACGAGTCTTCGCTCACGGGCGAGGCCATCCCCGTGGAAAAGATAACGGCCAACGACATCCTCATCCCCGACACCGAGAAGCCGGCCACCAGCGAGGACCAGGTTGGTATCGCAGACCGCATCAACATTGCCTATGCCACCACCGTCGTGCGCAAGGGCCGCGGCCGCGGCATCGTCATTGCCACGGGCATGCAGACCGAGGTGGGCAAGATCGCGGCGTCGACCAACAAGAAGCACCGCAAGGCCGGCCGGTCGATGAACTGGAAGAAGTACGGCAAGGCGCAGCCCATCAAGGGCGGCTTCCGGCGCACCTATGACTTTTTGGGCAAGTTTCTGGGCTTGACCGAGGGTACCCCTCTGCAAATCAAGCTGTCCAAGCTGGCCTATTTCCTCTTCTTTTGCGCGCTGCTCCTGGCTGTTGTCGTCTTTGGCGTCAACAAGTTTGCCAACCCCCTGCCCAAGGAAGTCGTCATTTATGCCATCTCGACCGGTATCGCCATTATCCCGGAGTCGCTTGTCGCTGTCTTGACCATTTCCATGGTCGTGGCGACGACCGTCATGAGAAAGGCCAATGTCGTCGTTCGGTATGTCCATCCACCCTTTATCACCTTGTACCATCACACTAACACAGACCCCCAGTGATCTGTCTGCCCTCGAAGCCCTCGGCGGCGTCACCAACATTTGCTCCGACAAGACGGGTACACTCACTCAAGGCGCCATGATTGTGAAAAAGGTCTGGCTGCCGCGGTCCACCGTCTACTCGGTCAGGGATTCGACCGACCCCAACAACCCCGAGGCCGGTCGCGTCACCGTCTCGGAAAAGGCGGCCAAGAACGGATCCGACTCGGATGAAACCGAGAAGAAGCGCGATTACGACCAGGAGCGCAGTACGCAGGCCATCAAGTTCGACGTGCCCGACGAGAAGCTCAACCCGCCCAAGCCGGCGGCCGCCGAGGAGAACAAGGCGGTCATTACCCCCGAGCTGCGCATGTTTTTGCTCTCAACGGCACTGTGCAACCTCGCGACGGTGCGGCTGGATGAGCAGGAGGAGAAGTGGAAGACGACCGGCGAGCCGACCGAGATTGCGCTGCAGGTGTTTTCGCACCGCTTCCAGCGCGGCAAGAAGACGATGGAGGGCGCCGGCTGGCGCCAGGTCGCCGAGTTCCCCTTTGACAGCACCATCAAGCGCATGTCGGTCGTGTACGACGTGCCGGCCGACAACGACGCCGAGCTCAGCTCTGACGACAGCATCATCTTCACCAAAGGCGCCGTCGAGCGGATTCTCGATCTGTGCGCGTACATTGGCGTTGGCGAGGCGCAGGAGCCCATGACGCCCGAGGCCAAGGAGAAGATCATTGCGCAGATGACCGACTTTGCGTCGCTCGGCCAGCGCGTGCTGGCTGTGGCCTACCGCCCGTGGAACGGCAGGTATGTGGCCGGCAAGAACGACGGCACCGAGGGCGTTGTCGGCAGCAACAACGAGGACGCGGCCCGCAACGCCGTCGAGAAGGACCTGATCCTGCTCGGCCTTGCGGGCATCTACGACCCGCCCCGCCGCGAGACCTCGCCCGCCATCTACGACTGCTCGCAGGCCGGTATCAAGGTGCACATGTTGACGGGCGACCACCCCGAGACGGCTAAGGCCATCGCCAAGGAGGTCGGCATCATCCCCAACAACCCCGGGGTGCTAGGTGCGGACGTCGCCGAGACGGTAGTCATGAAGGCGACCGACTTTGACAAGATGACCGAGGACGAGATCGACGCGCTGCCGGAGCTGCCGCTGGTGATTGCGCGGTGCGCGCCCGAGACTAAGTCGCGCATGGTGGAGGCGCTGCGGCGGCGCAACGCTTTCATGGCCATGACAGGCGACGGCGTCAACGATGCCCCCTCGCTGAGCCGTGCCGACGTGGGCATCGCCATGGGCTCGGGCAGCGACGTGGCCAAGTCGGCCGCCAAGATTGTGCTCACCGACGATAAGTTCAACAGTATCGTGGCCGCCATCCGCGAGGGCCGCCGCATGTTTGAGAATATCCAGAAATTCGTCCTTCATCTCCTGAGCAGCAACGTCGGCGAAGTGATCCTGCTGATTGCCGGTCTCGGCTTCCGCGACTCGACCGGCTTCTCCACCTTCCCCATCTCCCCCCTGGAAATTCTCTGGATCAACATGGTCACCTCGTCGTTCCCCGCCTTTGGTCTGGGCCGTGAGAAGGCCAGCACCGAAGTCATGCGCAAGCCGCCGCAGGACAAGAAGCGCGGCGTCTTCACCAACCAGATCCTGGCCGACATGATGGTGTACGGCCTGCTGATGGGCACCTGCACGCTCATGACGTTTGTCATTGTCGTGTACGGCATGTACGGCGGCAACCTGGGCCACGACTGCAACCGGCACTACATCCCGGAGTGCAACCCCGTGTTCCGGGCGCGGGCGGCCGTATTTGCCGAGCTGACGTGGATGATTTTGCTGAGCGCGTGGGAGTTCAAGAGCATCCGGCGGTCCATGTTCCGGCTGAACCCGGACGACACCTCGCGGTTCCCGCTGTTCAAGGACCTGTACGAGAACCGGTTCCTCTTCTGGGCCGTCGTGATTGGCGGCCTCAGCGTGTTCCCGACCGTCTACATCCCCTACCTGAACCGCGACGTGTTCAAGCACACGGCCATCAGCTGGGAGTGGGGCGTCGTCGTGGGCATGACGATAATCTATGTCCTGGGCATCGAGGCGTGGAAGTACACCAAGCGCCGGCTCAACATCCTCGACGACCACAAGGTGGTCAAGGGTACGTGGTCGCAGGGCGAGGAGGGCGCCAAGCGCTTCATGAGCTTTGCGACGCTGCGCAGCCTCAAGAGCTGGGGACGCAGCGAGTCCAAGTCGCGCCCGCAGTCGAGCGGCGGCCTGACTCCGGCCACGACACAGGGCCGGACCAACTCAATGCCGGCCAACGCGTTGCCGCCGGTGTGAGTGTCGTGCAGACGATGTGGTATGGATTTTTTAACCAAAGAGTTAAAGACGGAGCTATTGGTTACCATACTTGACCGAACCTATACCCGGTTCAAGTATCGACCCGCGAGGAGAAAAGGAGGACGGAATAGACGGCCAGGGCCATGGAGGGCCACGAATGGCATCGCCGTTGATATTGGAGTTGGGTTGCATTTTGAACCCGCCGAGTTGGACTTGTGGAGTGGATAGAGGAGAAAACGTTGTTGTAGCTACACATGTAGCCTTTACCCGTAGTCGACAGTTGATATCCATTTCTTTTCGGAATCCCACTTGTAAGATGTGTGCAAAAAAATGTGTGCAAAACGGTGAATTGGTGAAAATGAGCAAAATATCGCAGGTTCTTGGCATTTAGGAGGAACCTCCTTCCTCAGGGGAGAAGATGCCAAGGCCAGCCCCTGGCGAGTTGCTGAACTGCGCTAGTGCTTCCATGCCCCATCATGACCCCTGCAACGCACCCGTGGCGCGTTCCAATGAATGTCGGACGTGGCCACCGAGCTTCTTTCCTGGCCTCATCTCCCACCATCAACCACAGCAATTGATCGCATTGCCTACCACCACCAGACCCAATGGCACCCTCCAAGCCGTCGTCCCAAAAGGACACCTACTCGGTGATCTTACCAACCTTTAACGAGCGCCAGAACCTGCCCATCATCACCTGGCTGCTCAACCGCACCTTTACCGAGCAGTGCGTCCACCCCTCCCCCTTTCAATCAATCACTCAAGGCAACTCAACTAACCTCTTTCCACCCACAGAAACCTCGACTGGGAACTCATCATCGTCGACGACGGCTCCCCCGACGGCACCCAAGACGTCGCCGCGCAGCTCGTCAAGACCTACCACCCGCACGTCCTCCTCAAGCCGCGGACGGGCAAGCTCGGCCTCGGCACGGCCTACGTGCACGGCCTGCAGTTCGCGCGCGGCAACTACATCATCATCATGGACGCCGACTTCAGCCACCACCCGAAATTCATCCCCCAAATGATCGCCAAGCAGCGCGCCGGCGACTACGACATCGTGACGGGCACGCGCTACGCCGGCAACGGCGGCGTGTACGGCTGGGACCTGAAGCGCAAGCTGACGAGCAAGGGCGCGAACATCTTTGCGGATACAGTGCTGCGGCCCGGGGTGAGCGATTTGACGGGGAGTTTTAGGTTGTATAAGAGGGCGGTGCTGGAGAAGCTTTTCGAGAGCACCGAGGCGCGGGGGTTCACGATGCAGATGGCGCTCGCCGTGACGGCCAAGTCGAAGGGGTTCTCGATTGGGGAGGTACCGATCTCGTTTGTGGATCGCGTGTATGGCGACAGCAAGCTGGGTGGGGAGGAGATTGTCGAATATGCCAAGGGGGTGCTGCAGCTTTGGTGGACCACTTGAGGAGGCGAAAGGGGTGGTGTATGTGATATGGAAAGGGAAGGGATGGTATAGGAGAGGGTAATAATGTTTGAGGATACCAAGGAAAAACTGCCTGTACGAGTAGAGGTGGGATCTGGGCTTGCATGGCGTTGTGTGCTTGTTAGATGCGAATGATACAGTGTTGTCTAATTCACCCCCTCGCGGCGCGCACTACCGACACTTAAATGTTTCTTCCCCCAGTCACGCTAATCGTCTGGCCAGAGATATACGAGCTCAGCGGCGACGCAATCGCCAGCACTGCACTAGCAGCCTCAGTCGCCGTCCCGGGTCTCCTCAGCGGAATCTCCGCATAGGGCACCGGCCCCGCCGCCGCCTTTTGCTTCTCAGGGATCCCTAGCGCCACCTTCTCCCCATTGACCTCAACAAATGCACCAGCCTCCTTGTTAGCCGTCAGCCGCGTCGCAATCATTCCAAAGGCAACCGCGTTCGCCCTGACACCAAACGCGGGCCCCCATTCCTTGGCGATCGTCTTGGTCAGCCCGACGACGCCCGCCTTGGCCATGGCGTAGTTGAGCTGGCCCGCGTTGCCGTGTAGGCCCGAGGTCGACGAAATATTGATGATGTTGCGCGGCTCGCCGTCCTTGACGCGGAAGTAAGCAGCCGCTTGGCGGATGATCTTGAAGGGCACCGTGGCGTGCAGGGCGACAATGGTGTCCCATTGCTTGTCAGTCATCTGCGGCTTGTTAGGGTAATGGCCTACTACTATGAAGGGGGGTGCCATGCCTTGTGGATAACGGCGTCCCAGGTGAAGCCGGCGTTGTTGACAATGATGTGGATCTTGCCGTTTCCAAAATCGGCGGCCTTCTTCACGAGCTCCTTGATGTGCTCGTCCTTGAGCAAGTCTCCCACAACAGCCAGGGCCTCACCGCCGTTGGCCCTGATCTTGGATGCAACCTCTTCGGCCTTTTTGGCGTCGATATCCGACACGACCACCTTTGCACCCTCATTGGCAAACAGTCTGGCGCATTCAGCGCCAATGCCCTGGCCAGCACCGGTGATGATGGCGACCTGGCCCGCGAGCAGCCCCTTGGGGTAGTTGAGCTGGCGGGAGATTTGGCTAATTCGTTCTGCCATGGTGACTACAATGGTAATGATGAGATGTGATAGAAGGTCGAATTGTTTGGTTGGGGTCAGCATCCATCTCGAGGCAGCACCTCCCTGTTTAAAGGCCGACCCAAGCCGACGACGCCGAGGTTCATGCTCGGCTCGATCCGGGCGATCCCCCGCACCCCGCTCAGGGTCAGGAATCCGGGGTCAACGGCTAGGTCCATACGGGCTATCATCCAATCTTTGTGTTCTGGGGGTTTCCCAGCTAATAATATGTCACGGTTTTTCTGCATCTGGTGTTGAATATATGTGCCTCTTTCGGAACTCGGGATCCAGAGAGCCCAAGCCGCAACACAATGGAGCTTCGCTGGGCTTCATTTGTTGGCGGCTTTCAGTGCTCTCTTAACAATAAAGCGTAGTTGAAGTTAGAGGATCTGATGGTGTTTTTTGCCATAAATATGGGCGATATACGCTTTCACCAGTGTTTGTGCCAGCGGTTCGTTCAGACGAGACCGCTTTTACCTGAGAGGACGAGGGTGGGGACTCTTGGGAGAGCGGGATGGCCCACAGCGGGTCGGGTGCCGTCATCCAACAGGGGTCTTGCGGGCCTGGCCAAATCACCCCGCTGCAACCCTCACCTGTAAACATCCCGATAAACATCCCACCAAAAACACCACGATGCAGAGAAGAGCCGGGAGAGCGCCGCCAGGGCACCTGTCACGGCTGAAGCCAGTCGAACTTGACCCACTCGACGAATATGGCCTCCCGTCGAAAGGGGAGAAGAGGCACGCAGCTCGGGTCTTCCATGCGCAACCCCCAAACCGCTCGCTAACTCTGCCCTCAGGCTTCTCTCCCCAAAAGTCCAAGAAGCCTACTTCACCAGGATAGCCGAGCGATACCTCGCCTTCTGCACTGACGCCGGCGACCGCGATGGACTCGAAAAGCAATTCGCCCGCCTCGCCATCACCCCATCCTCCTCACCACAGCCCGCCCCCTCCCCTAACCAAACGCCGACCAACCTTCCGCAAATCCTCTCTGCCCTGCGCAAGCTCCGCGAAGCCCTCGTCGCAACCTCCCGCCAAGACGCCTTCGCCTCCCAAGTCTACCTCTTCGCAATCCGCCTCGGCATCCTCGCATCCCACCCCGAGACCTACCACCCGGCCCTCCTGCATCTCCTGCGCACCATCCACCGTCCCTCTCAACCCATCACCTCGACCCCCACCAACGAACCTCCCAACAACACCCCCACAACCACCACAACCACCACAACCACCATCACCACCACAACCAGCCCCACCACCGCCGCCCCGTTAACCCGCACCGAACTCCACGAAGCAGCCAGCTACCTCATCCTCGACGCCGCCTGCCGCAGACACAACCTCTCCGAAGCCTACGCCCTGCGCCACCAATACCGCTCTCTCCTCTCCTCTCCCAATAGTACCGCAAACGCAGGCGACCCCAAACTCAACGCCATCCTCCACGCGCTCGTGACAGACAACTGGGTCGCCTGGCGGCGCCTCAAAGCCAAAATGGACGGCCCCCGGGCGCGGCTGATGGATTTTGCTGAGGGGGAGGTGCGCGGGCATACGTTGAAAGCGTTTGGGCGGGCATATCTTTCCGTTCCGGTGGGGATGCTGGAGGCGCAGACGGGGAGGCGGTGGGAGGAGTTGAGGGAGGGGGATGGGGTTGGGTGGGAGTTGGAGGAGGAGGGGAGGGTTGTTATTCGGAGGATGAAGGGGCGGTAGTCTTAGGGAGAGGGTTTGGGATGGCGTTTGGTATGCGGGTGGGAATACCCTGATCGGACGGGAGGTTGCATATTGGGATCTGGGTGGCGTCTGGTGGGGGCTATGGGTTGGGTTTGGGATCGATTGAGCCTCGTTGTTGGTCCCGGGGTGAAGGTACTATAGTACGGAAGGCCTTGGCACCTGCATTACACTGTACAAGTACGCTGGCCCATCGGTAGACGACGCTCGAATTTCCTGTCCCCGTAACGCCTTTAAAATTTGCATACATTGCGCGGTGACCTAGCAACCAATGGAGGGTGAGATTAGATGAATTACTGCTAGGCTATAATAGGGTGTTATGTACAGTCTACGTCAAACTTGGGATGACCTTAGATCCGCGTCGCTGCTGGCTGGTTTGCGTCTGACACCTGCAGGAACGTAACCTTGAAACTGTGCATTGGGAACCAGCGCAAGTGACATGGTTTTCCCAAACACACGTTGGCACCGCCATTCTCTTCCACGGCTCCGCATCTCGTATTATGTAGACATCGCGGGGAGGTAACGGTGCTTAGAGAAGGGCAACGGCGGCCATGATACCGCCAATGGCGCCGAGGCCGGCCGCAGCGGTGGGCCTGGGTCCGTAATTGCTGCTTTCGGTAGTGGCAGCTGTGGTGGCTGCGGGTGTTGCTGCACCAGTCGCTGAAGCAGAACCAGTGGTGCAGGCGACGGTAGTGGGCAGGTTCTTTACACCGACGGCGCCGCAGACCTGTTGTTGGGTTGAGCCGCGTTAGCGAATAGTTAAGATATTCGGTATGTAGGTGGGGAGAGAAACTCACCACTCCAGCATAAGCAATGGCCGCAGACTGTTGAGCTGCGTCACAAACGGGGGCGATGCAGCATGCGATTTCGCCAAGAAATTGCTTGTTTTCACAGATGCACGTCACGTCTCTGCCGCAGTTGCCGATGCCATTTGTCAAAAAGTTATTGACGCAGGGTTGCTGGAGTTGAGAACGACACGTTAGGATGCGCCTGGTCTGCAATCAAAAGTCTAAGTGAGTGGACGCACAGCGCATTTCGGGACGCCATCCTGGGCGACGACGGCGCCGGCCAGCGCCAGGGAGAAAAGGGCAGACGGGAGCTTCATGGTGTGGTTGTTATTGTCGACGCCGCTTAGGTGTCTGTAGGACTGGGCTTGGGCGGTGCAGGATCGGATCGACCGGGAAAGTAATCGACGAGGAAGAATCCGCGAGGTCGTCAGAGGAGGGGATGATTCCCCTTAAGGACATCCCATCAATAGACCCCGGGCCCGAGGCCCCGAGCTCGAACCCCGCCCGGCCAATAAGATAGATACCCGCCTGCCAGGGCCGGGGGCCTCTGCCAAATCACTGGGTCACTCCTGCCATGCTCCGAGAGATGCGCACGGCAGCCGCAAGCCACAGCCGCATCCGGTGCAGCCGGAGCAGTCTAGGCTGGCTGGTTGCTGGTTTCAATCATTTTTGCCATCTCTGTGTAATCTGTACATTCATGTAAGTTGAGACTACGGAATAGAATCGCGATGACGTCTATTTTAGCTTTCTCCCGCCAACTCCACATGCAGTAGGCAGGTAACACAGCGTGTGTCCACCACAAAGTCTCCGTCCATGTTCCAATGGCAAGGGCGAGCCCAGCGGGCAAACTGCTGAATTCACACATAGGGTTTGCCCAAACTCGTACAAAACTCTCTTCTCACCACACACACCACCAAAAACGTCGAGATAGTATCACAATGTGTTAGAGGCCCGGAGTACGGAGTAATAGGAAGGTGCTCGGTCGGAAGAGGTGATCAGGCGATCGTCCCGCCACCGACTTGACCCATGGAAGCGCCTGGGTCCTAGCAGAGAACCGGACTCGGAGCCGAATTCAGGCATCAGGCGACTGTGGGTTTCATAGAGGTAGTGTTATGTGCCCCGGAATGATATCAGACGTTGCGTTATTCAGAGGAAAAGAACAAGCTTTTCTGCTATCCGGAGAGTTTCACGGACAGGATGAAGCAGTGTTTGCCCGAATTTCGATCTCCACAAGGATCGTCGGGGGAGCATGGCCTATGCTTTTTCCCCACCAAACCGCACAATGTGATTGGGTGGTGATTTAAGATTGGGGGTTTTCCCCGACCGCGGGAGGGAGATGCCAAGCTTGCATCCCTGCAGTGAGACTTGGTCCCACCTGAAGCACGAAAGACAACACGACGGCCGCGATGGCGTTTGGCTGATTTTCCATCCAAACCTCCCATTACTTGAAGGCGACGAATGGGACCGTCAACAACCGAGTCGCGGACCATTCCACTGCCTGCGATGCCGCGTACTTGACCTGACAAGCACCCCAGAGTCTGAGTCGTTCAACAAAACACAGAGTGAACTCGACCTTCACTCGACGTCAAAATGGGCCTGGGAATCCTCGAGGACCGGGTCATGGACCATGTCCCGGGCACGACGAGATATTTCGACGACCCCGAGCGGCCTCAGTATGCCGCGGATGGCGTGCAAGGCCTCAAGTGCGACACCAGCGGGCCGGTGCCCATCATCCTCGTGCCGCAGCCGTCCGACGATCCGAACGATCCGCTCAACTGGCCGCTATGGAAGCGCGACCTCATCACCTTCATCCTGTCCATGGCCGCCATCTTTGCGACCTGCCTGGGCCCGATTCTCGCCGCCAACACGCTGACGTTGACATTTGGGTCAACCGGCTATATCGTCCCCTTTGACAAGGTCGCCGCGCTGACGGGATGGTATCTGCTCGGCGTAGGCATTGCCGCCTTTTTCTTCGTGCCGTCGGGCCGCATCTGGGGCAAGCGCCATCTATTTGTCCTCGGGACGGTGATGTTAGCTGCCACCTCTGCTTGGGGTGGAGCATCGGTGGGCCCAGACAAGTACACGAGCATGGTGTGGGCCAGGGTCTTCCAGGGCGTCGCTACGGCGCCGTTTGAGTCGCTTGTCAATGCCGCCGTGGGTGACTTGTACTGCGTGCATGTGAGTTGGTCTCTCACGCAGCCGGCGACGAAAACTGACACAATGACAGCAACGCGGTATCCGCATGGCCTTCACCAACCTGGCCACCTTTGGAGGCGCCTTCTTCACCCCTATTCTGGTCGGAAAGATCACTCACACCATTGGGTGGTGGTGGACCTTTTATCTCGTCGCCATATTTAGCGCTGCGTGTCTACCCCTCATCTACTTCCTCGTTCCCGAGACCGCCTACCGCCGCGACACTGCGCTCAACCTTGACCTGCACGACAGGGACCCTTCGACTACGGCTAAGCCGGACGAGGCAACTACGTATGATGTGGAGAAGTCGGGTGTTAACAGCGGCCCTTCTACCGTCGGGGAGGGAGTGAATGGGGAGGCTGGCCAGTCCGAGGGACCCAGCCAGGCAGGAAAAACCAGCGGGGTTTCAGACGCGCCGGCACCTAACCCAACGACGCCAGAGATCCCCCCAAAGGCGACATTCCGCCAATCACTGGCTCTCTTCAACGGACGCAAGACGGACGAGAAGTTCTGGAAGCTACTCCTGCGGCCGCTGCCACTCTTCCTGCATCCAGCCTTCTTCTGGGCCTGTCTCATCCAGGGTCTGATGATCGGTTGGACCGTCTTCATCGGCGTTATCATGGCCCAGTTCTTCTTTGCCACTCCGCTCTGGTGGAACGAAGTCGACACGGGCTATGCCTACACGTCCGCATTTATTGGCGCCATCCTCGGCTTCGTCATTGCGGGCCTGCTGTCAGACTGGTCTGCCAAGTACATGACTAGGTTGAACGGGGGCGTCTACGAGCCCGAGTTCCGCATCGTGCTCGTGATTCCCCAGATGGTCCTCGGCTGTGCGGGCCTCTACGGCTTTGGCATCACCGTCGACGGATTACTACTAAACAAGTACCACTACGCCGTGCCGCTGACCTTTTTCGCCCTTGAAGTGGCCGGCATGGTGGTCGGCGCCGTCGCAAGCTCACTATACATTGTGGATGCCTACCGTAAGTGCCTATTAGAGCCGGCCCTCCTGGATATGCACTGACACGCGCGCTAGGTGACTTGACCATCGAGGGATTCACCTGCATGATCATCTTCAAGAACGTTTTCAGCTGTGCCCTTACTTTGAAGGCATTCCAGTGGCTTGTCGCTACCCAGACCAATGCCACGCCCATATTCAATGCTGTGGCTTCGGTGCAGCTGGTTGTCTGCCTGCTCAGCATCCCCATGTGTAAGCCAGCCGAAGATCTTGGTGAATCATGGGCTAATCTCCGTGCAACAGATGTCTTTGGAAAGCGAACCCGCAGTTTCTTTCACCGCCATGACTTTCTCGCGATTTTCAAGGTTCGGTAGCGATGCGTTGGTTATTTATGATTTGCATTGGTGGTGGAACTAATATTACCTACGATGTTGATGTGTTCTTGCGCTTCAAATATTCATATCTAATTTTCGCCATGGAGGCGAGGGATAGAGCAGTAACGTAATGCCTTGAGATACTTAGACAGTTAATAAGACTGCCAGACACCTGGTTAAACTAAGCTCCCTACTCTAAAATCGCATTAGCGGAACCTCAGACTTGGTCGACTACGTACAACCCAGATGACCAAGATAGCTAACTCGCTGTGCCACAAGATACCACGTCTCACCATACTTCTTGTACACCCCAACCAACTCCATGTGATGCAGATCTCAACATTGTCCCACGTGCACAACAAACCCACCTCCCCCCTTTAGCTACCCACCCCAAGACCTTTTCTGAGTCAAACACACCCTCACAACTTCCCCTTCCCCTCCCTCCCGTCCTTCAAATTCCGACTAATCTCCCCCGCCAACAAAAAATCAGGATACTGCATATCCCGATCCAAACCGACGCCCACCCCTCCCTGCCTCCGCCACCCGGCGCCATCCACCACCACCGTCGTCCCATTCACATAGTTCCCGGCATCACTAAACAAAAAGACGGTCGCGTCCGCGACGTCGCGCACGCTGCCCCACCGCCCGCTGGGGACGCCCTTGTTGCGTTCTTGTTTGGAGAGTTGGTTGGACGCGAGGCGTTCCATGCCCTCGGTCCCCTCGATCGCGCCGGGGGCGAGGCTGTTGGCGGTGATGCCGAGCGGGCCGTATTCCAGGGCCAAAGAGCCCATGAGGGAGTCGATGGCTGCTTTGGCGGCGGAAACGTGGGCTTGGAGGGGCATGCCGGTGTAATCTGAGGTGGGGATGTTAGTTTGTGTCATTTTTTGCGTTGATTGGTTTTTAAAAGGGGGGGGGCGGGGGGGGGCCCGCATACGGAAGGTTGCAGACACAGAGAGGAAGCGGCCGCCGGTGGTGCCGGCCGGGTTGGGGTTGGGGTTGCGGGCGGCCGAGGCGACGAGGTGGGGGACGGTGGCTTTGATGGTGTTGAAGGTGCCGATTGTGTCAATGTCGATGACGGTCTTGAAGGCGTTGGGGCTGAGGCCCGAGATGGGGGCGATGAAGTTGCCTGCTGCGCCGGCGCTGGGTTGGGTGTTAGTGATGGGGTTACTGTTAGATTAGAGCGGAATGTACGGTCTTACATGACATAGTCGATGGCTCCTAGCTCCTTGACACAACGGTCTGCTGCCGCCTTGAGAGATTCAAACTGTGTTATTGCTGGTTAGTACGAGGCATCTCATATGAGCACTCTCATGTCTCTTGCTAGACACTTACGTTCCGGACATCGACACCACCGATGCCAAGTACACGAGCACCATTCCGGACCTTTGCAATCTCCTTGGCGGCGGCCTCGGTCTTGTCAACGCTACGGCCGATGATGCAGGCGTCGGCGCCGAGATGGACGAGGGCCCGGGTCTGAGCGCTGCCGATGGTCCCCGCGCCGCCCGTAATGAACAGGACTCGGTTGGCTGTTTTTGGAATTAGATATTAATTCCGTGTAGGCAAATATCATCCCCAGGTCATCACTCACCAAAAATGCCATCGGCCCAGGCGGTGCTGAGGTACTCGGATCTGGGGACTGTCATGGTGGCAATGTTGGTGTTATTGGTGGCTCACATGCAAATCAGAAAGAAGGGACGGGAAGGGAGTGTGATGGGTTTGGAAATTCTGAGTGACGACGGTTCGATGGATGTGAGTGAATGGAAAAAAATATCGCCTTCAAGTCAACAGCTCGATATACCACTAGAATACCTATGCTGTAATCTCAGTGTTCCTTCCGGCAATGACGCCCCATCCGCATGCTACCCGGAGTCCCATTCGGACCAGTGTTACCTCGGCTGGACCCACTTCCCCGGCATTGTGGAGACAGGCCCTGTTCTTCAGGGCGATAACTAATCAACTTTAAATCCCTGTTCCATTCGAAGACTCGAACACAACCCGAGCCACCGCCTTTTTATGCCGGCAGAACTGAGCCCCACCAACGGACGCGACACTTTTAAGCTTTTCGTGCGCCAAGCCGAATTGAGATTCAAGTTCGTCAAGCCCATATATTCGTCGACGGCTCCTCAGGCTCGCCAAAGTGTCAATTCTGTTTTGTGTACCGAAGATATCTCAAATTTCACAATCGCCATTCGAATTCAAATTTAAAGAGCCTTTGTCATCATATCCGTGCCTGCTCTGAACGTTCAAATCTGTTTCCGTCTTCGGCCTTCCTTCCACTCGCCAAACACAAAGAGCGCGTTGTGGGCCCACCTTCTCGCGATCAATTTACTAACAGAGTCCTTCGTCTTTCGAACACCAAACCTTCAACTCGCTCAGTCGCCGACGATACCGACCGCTAGGCGCATCGCATTCCGACAAACAGCTACGAAGCGACAGTCAATTTTATAAAACTGTACGATTATTGCACCCGTCAACTCGCCCCTGCAATCATGGCGCCAGACGAGCAACCCGCCGAGCCGCCAAAGAAACGGGCTCTGCCCTTCAAGCGCACTGTAGCGCGGAGACAGCAATCCATCGCAGATCCCGCAAAAGAGGCGGACGACAGCGATCTTGACCTTTTCAGGCACTCAAAAGAGGTCTTTCCAGAGGTCCTTCGGGAAGCCGAAGAGCAGGGGCAGAAACAGCATGATCGCAAGCGTAGGAAAGTCTCCATGGACAAGAGCCCCGTTCCATCAAACAGGTGCGCCCTGGTCGCCGCTATCCAAACTCTTGATCCTAACTGAGCACAGGGAGCCGTCGCTCTCATCCGACGAACACCCCTCGCTCCACCGGCGATCGACAACATTGGATGAATCTGATGACGATCTTATCATGGACGTAAAGGGGAAGGGCAAGGAGATTATTAGAGCTACCCGGACAACCGCTCCGAGAACACCCTCGAGGAGAACAAGCTCTAGGACACCAGTACCAAAAAGAACGACCTCGAGGACGCCCTCCTCAAGGCGAGCCACTCCACGTAACCGTGCACACTCTCCAACCTCCGGCGCCACTGTAGTTGACGACGACGACGACGACGACGACGACGACGACGACGATGTCATACCCATCGCAACACCACCCCGGCGCAGGACATCCAATGCCCACCCGACCCCGCGCCGCGCACCTCTCAAAACCGACTCCGACTCCGACTCCTCCCCCGTGGAAATCAACCCCTTCGCCGACTCCGAAACCGAATCCACCACCAACCCCGCCGAATCCCAGCCCGACTTCAGCGAATGGATCGCCAAGGCGCGCGAGCTGCAGGCCGCCCAGAGCCAGCAGGCCGTCGTCAACGTCTTCATGACGTCGCGCGTACCCGGCGCCGACACCCGTCCCTTCCTGGCCAAGCGCCGCCTCAACCAGGACGTCCAGCTGCTCCTGCGCGTGTGGATCGCCGAGCAGATCCGCCAGGGCGTGCGCGTGCCCGACGACGTGGCCGGGGGTCTGTTTCTGACGTGGAAGGGGAACAAGATATACGGGCTGAGCACGCTCGCGTCGCTGGGCGTGCAGGTTGATGCGCAGGGCCAGCTGCGCGGGAACGAGGGAGAGGGGTATGTGCGGGGCGGGTTGTTGCTGGAGGTGTGGGACGAGGAGACGTACGCGGATTATTTGGAGTCGAGGGGGAGGGAGAGGGCGCTGACGCTGGGTGAGGTTGAGGATGGTGATTCGATGGGAGCGGAGAGCGAGGACGAGGCGCCGACGCCGGTGCAGCAGAAGAAGAAGGGTATTCGGATTGTGGTCAAGGCCAAGGACCACGAACCGCTCAAGCTCATGACGAGGGAGGACACGACGGTCGAAGTGATTATTGAAGCGTTCCGAGCGCAGCGCGGCATTGGACCGGAGTGGGAGGTCGCCGTGTATTTTGATGGAGAGAGGCTGGACGATGATTCTCTGGTCAAGGACGCAGACATCGATCCGGACGAGGCCAACCAGCTCGAGGCCCATCTCAAGCCACGCAGCGGCTAGGATGTGTACGACGCAACTGTTCTTCTGATACCCGAGGAGGTTTCTTGAATTATGATACCCAACGCAGCGTTTCAAGCAAATGGAAGCATGCCAACTTTATCAAACAATCTCGCACCACTGCAGTTTCTTGGAAAGGTAATGTTATTGGATGATGGAAGTCATAGTCCGTCACTGCGGCAGCGAACCGCACCTCTCGTTCATGACACATACAAACGGCAAAGTACGCCCAAACGCCGTCCCAGATGCTTCCCCGATGCCCGTTTCCCCCCACACCGTTCCAGCACTTTTAAAACCTCTCCTTCATCCTCCCGGCGATTATCCTGAGGTTGTTGTACACCTTGCCGGGCTGGGCACCGAGCACCAATGAAACAACGCTCTCACGCGCCATGCCGATGTTCTCGAAAGCACCGAGGATATGGACCCTTGAACCGGCGAGCACAATGCGGGTTTTCGTCGCTGAAAATCGTTAGTTTCGTGTATCAGGGCATTCGATACGAGTCGGTAGCTTGCTCACCATTCTCAATCGCAAACTTGGTTTTCTATAACCCATCAGTCAGCAAAATCCATCATCTGAATCAGCCCAGAAAAAAATCACATACCCCGTCCTTGCCGGCAATACGACCAATCGCACGCCCCAAAGCATCCGGTCCTGTCCCAAACAGTCAACACACATCCTATTTTTGTCCTCTCAACGAGTTCCGCCTTACCGAGCGTCTGGCGCACGTCCTTGATGTCAAACGACTGGATGTACAGTGAGTCGAGGCGGAGCAGCGCGATGGCGTCGTCAATGTCGAAGCCCATGGCGAAGGCCGACACAAAGTCGGCGCCCATCTGCAGCGCCTCGTTGCTCTGCGTGAACTTGCTCGACCGCAGCTCCACCCGCTTCTCCTTGATGTTCATGCGCACCTGGAGCTTGCAGTGGTCGACGAGCGGGGGGTAGCTGGAGGGGGGATTGTTTAGTTACCGGGTCGGCGGTGGCTGGAAAGGGTGTCTTACATCTGGAGGTGTGTTAGTGACGGGTGTATTTAGGGGAAAGGCTGGGAGGGGGGCTTGCCTTCGTCCAGTTGGCTTTGAGAGCAGACATGCGGTTTGGCGGGATCGGGATCTTTCTTGTCTCGGCGCGGCGGACGGGGTCCTTGAGGGGCATCAGTAACTGCCCCTTCTAGTGCCTAGGTGACTGCCGCCACATACCACATCCTTCCCCGGCGCGAACCTTGGCCTACCCTCCTCATCGACGGCCATCTCTGTGTCTTCCGAGGTTACCGGGGGCGCAGCCGCGCTAGGCTCTGCGAGATTGCTTTCTTGGATATCGAGGAGGAGTTCGTCGTCATTTTGGGTCGCGGGCGCAGGGGCCGCTTCGGGTGCCGCAGCGGGCTGCAGGAGGGCGGTCGGCGCAGGCATAGTGTCCGGTATCTGTCTTGTCCCGTATGGTGTTCCGTGGATGATTTGGGGGCGCTCGGCGGAAGGTCAGGGGCTTGGGCGTAGCTCGTCGTCGGTCGCTTTCCTCACCGTCAAATCCCCGATTTTGGTGGGGTTGTAAATTGTTCAAAAAAGTGGTGGACCCACTGGCATATCCCTACTTATCCATTGGCTGGACGCATCAGCCTTGCAGACCTGCCCAGACCATCCTTGCCAGTCCGGCCTGGGCCGCGCTAGCGTCATGAATGACAAGCCTTTCCGCCGCGGCCGCGTTCCAAGGTTCTGTTTTAGTGCTTGAACAATTCAAGTTCTGCAAAACACCGACGTCAAGAATCAACACCTCGAAAAAATAATGGAGAAAGCCCGCGCAATGGCCTGAGCTGCGCTTCCTCAGAGGCCTACGTGCTCCAGCATGTCTTTCAACAATGACCTCTAGCAGCACAACGACCCAGCTGGGCCGCCAGCTCTGGGGCTCGATCCGCGATTCCGTCGCCGTCCTCGCCGCGCGACTCCCTAAACGCCGACCGCTACCGAACCACGTACCGGCCGGACAGTCCCTCTTCACGGCCCCATACCGCCAGAGCACACGGCTTTTCCACCCCGCCAGGTGTTTTTCTCGATATTATTCCTGCCGCATCTCGCCCAAGAATGTCCGGAAGAGCTGCACTTCCGGCGGCCTGCTCCTTCTCGGACTCAGCTCCAGCCCCTCCTCGACGAGCGCCGTTGTAACGACATGCACCGCAGCGGCGGATTCAGCACTAGTCGCGGGCTCTGGGCAAAAAGCTCACCTGAGCCATCTCGCTCGGCAAATATGGCTACAAAGCCTCCAGGCGCGCAATGGGCGAGGACGCGCCCCTGGTTCTGGGAAAAGAGCGAGTAGCTCGAGCACAAAAGGAGAAGGCGGCAAGAACGAGGGCTCTGCTCCCCAACAACCTCCCGAGACACAGGCTCAAGCCCCCGGCAAGACGGCCACACCCGAACATTCCGACCACGAGTCTCTCGCAAACTCGATGTCCAAATATCTACACCTCCCCAGGATACCGAACCGGCCGACCAAGGAGGAGCTGCTCGCTGCGGCCAGTGGGTTCGGACAGCGCTTGAAAGTGCGCTTCAAGTGGTTCTCCATCAGGAGCATGCGGCCGTGGAATGCCGATGAATGGGGGGCATTTGTCTCGTGGTTTTTGTTCGGGCATCTGGTCTGGATCTTGGTCGGGACTACCACTTTCTTCTCCCTAATAATTCTTTTTATCAATACCGTGTTTGCTCAGGGTAGGTTTGCCCGTCAATTTCTATAGAAACAAATCGCTGACAGTCACGCAGAAACCCTTGCGAAATGGATCGGCGACTACCTGACGCAGTCGGCCGGCTTGACCGTTGTCTTCGAGTCGGCAATCGTTCCGAAATGGAAGGACAACGTCATCACCTTCCGCAATGTTTTTGTATCTCGGAGACCCGGACAAGGGAGATCAACGGTGCAAAAGGGGTCGTCCGGCGCTGCCGCGGAAGCGGCGGCCGCGAGACACGCAGACCAGGACTTGGCCGTCGAGGAGGAAGATGACGGCAACTACACACAATTTGACGTGACCATTGACACGGTCAACGTCACGCTGTCCTTTATCAAGTGGTGGAATGGCAAAGGCCTCCTCAAGGACGTCGAGGTTAAGGGGGTTCGCGGCGTAGTGGACAGGACATCCGTTCACTGGGACTCTGATGATTTAGACCCTCTCTCGTACCGACACGAGCACAATCCCGGCGATTTTGAACTGGACTATTTCAAGATGGAGGATCTGTTGGTCACAGTCCACCAACCCGACGGCTTCCGCCCTTTCTCTGTCTCCATCTTCTCCTGTGAGCTTCCACAGCTCCGAAAGCAGTGGCTCTTTTACGACTTTTTATCCGCCTCCCACATGTCGGGCTCCTTTGATGGGTCGCTGTTTACGATCCATCCCCGGCAGGTGCATGGCATGTCTTCGGCTGATGAGAGGCGCCAGGCCGAGTCCGGCGCACCATCTCCGTGGAAGAAATTCTCCCGGTGTCGCATCGATGGACTGAAAATCGACCACCTGAACCGTGGCGTTGAGGGTCCTTTTGGGTGGATCTATGAAGGGAATGTCGACATTGTGGCCGATGTCATGTTTCCCACTGACCCTGCCGAAGGCATCGGCAAGGTCGTGGCTGAGTTTTACGACAAGATGGAGGAGGCCGTGACGAGCAACCGTTACCTCAGGATACTCGACAACGCAGGCGGCCGCAGCCGAGAAGCCGAAATCGAAGTCATCAACAACTCCAATCCCACCGAACTCTACAACAGCCAGGAAACCGGCCACTTCCCACCAACCACCCCAACCATCAGCACCCTGGCAGCAGCAACAACATCACCCCTCACAGCAGAAGAACAACAACCAGACCAGGAAAACACCGACGACGAAACCCCCTCATACCTCGTCATGGACATGCGCATCCACCTCAACGACGTGCGCGCCGCCGTCCCGCTCTTCAACAACCCCCACATCAGCTACGTCAACCAGGCCCTGGTGCGGCCCATCGTCGCCTACATCAACGCCAAGCGCACCTACATCCCCATCAACTGCCGCATCGTCAAGCGCCTCACCGATTTCGACGGCTCCTGGACCGTCTGGGACTGTGGTCTGATGGACGACACCAGCGCCGAGGTGTACTCTGCGTTTGCGCGGAATGTTGAAGATCAGCAGAGTAGGGTGAGGCGGTTCAAGAGGGTCGGGTTGTGGACGGTCAGTCTGGTTGTGCATGCCTTGTTGGCGGGGATGGCGGGGGATTATATGTGAATCCCCTCGTATTTCGTGGTGGTGGGTTGGGGTGGTGTGTAGTTTCGCTGTACTTCTTCTCTGCTCTTTGGTGATGCGTCGATGCTGTTATGTGTACAAGGGGGATGGGGTTATACAAAAAGAGAGAGGTGGTGGGGTTTTGGGATTTGGGGGACTGGATGATCGTGTCCAGGCTTGCATGCAAGGAGCATAATCATCGGTGTTTCTTCGTGTGTACAGTGTATAACGGCGTTGGAGGGGGGCTTTCTTTTGGAGAGGGCTTACTCCAGTGCCCAGGGCATGGCATGTTCATGCTGAATGGTGGTTAACGGTTTTGATACCCCTTGGTTGTATCAACATCGCTATATAAACGAATCATGTAGGAGTTGAAAGAAGACATGTCTAGACTGAGTGTTTGCCGAGAAACGTAGTACATGTGCCGTATGTCTTTGTTGGCCCCCTTTCCTTCGGATCATCCCTTTTCGACCTGTTCTGCTATTCCCCTTTTCTTCCTCCTTTCAAGCTCTCGGCGGGATGGTAACCACTACATCAACCAAAACAATTTCCATGGAGAAAGGCCTAAGGAGTGGCGTTTAAATAATGATTCACATAGGTATCTCCCTTCCAGTACTGCAATGATTTCCCGCTAGTGGAGCGCAACTCTATTCGATGGTCTGCAATCTAAGCACCAATGTCTCGTGCCTCATCAACGCCGTTATCGCGGCCCTGGCCATCCATCCTTCCCCTGCCCCTTGCTCGCCCAAACCGCTCGTCACCGCAAGCCCCCGACGATTCCAAAACCCTCCACGATGCTGCCCCTCCACACCTGAAGCGGGGAATGCCGCGACGTGGGTTTATTCCGGTAGGGAGCGGTACGTGCTCCCGCATGCCCTTCTATGTTGTTCGCCAATGGTGTGTTTTGAGATTGCCAGCCTGGGCTCCTCAGTCGGTCGGGAATGGGTCTCGTCGCTTGGCTTCCTCCCCTGCAAAAGGGAGACTGCTAGGTTTTTGCTGGCAGTTTTCACATGAAGTCGTCGCTAGGAATAGATGTCAGCATCCGGGATTCGGGCTGCAGTTTGTCGAGTCACTTACTCGCCAAAGGCCTCATCCTCCTCATACGTGTGGGTATCCGTCACACCGCCGCGGCTAACGCCGGCGAGCGAGGTCTTGGTCTTGGCCGCCTTGGACTTCTTGCCGCCCTTCTCAGCCGCCTTCTCCTCCTTCATCTTCTCGTTACTAAGCGCCGTCAGGGAGCTGGCAATCTTCTTGATCTGGTCACTAGGGAGCTCCTTGGCCAGCTGCTTGGCGAACTCCTGGAGGAAGAGAGTATAGTGCGGCTTCTTGGTGTTGTTGGCAATGATGGGGCCGACGGTGTTGCGCAGCTGCTCGAACTGGGCCTTGGTGGAGGGGTTGAAGAGAGGGACCGCAGACAGGTCAACCGTCTTGGTCGGGTCGCTCGCACTGATCACCACGGCGCTTCCGGCAGTTGTCGCCTTGCGCCCGCTGGGGACACCGATGCCGCCAAAGAGGTCTTCGGCGTGGCGGAGATCCGACTCCTTCTCAGTGCGGCGCAGGCGCTCGCGCTTCTGTGCCTCGGTCTCCTCCTCGCTTTCCTCCTCATCGGCCTCGGCGAGGGCGCGGGCCCGCTCGGCCAGGCGCTCGGCGATCCGCTGCGACTTGCTCTTCTTGTTGGCGGCGGCTTCCGCCTCGGCCTTGGCCTTGGCCTCGGCAGCCTTCTTCGCCTTTTCCCGCTCAACCTCAGAGTCTTCGGCAGCGTCCCACGACTCTAGGACCTATGATCGGGGAACGTTAGCTCGAGGCAAGGGATAAGATGTCGCGGCAGTCGTAGGGCGGAAGCGTACATCGCTGTCTTCGGCCTCCTCATCATCGAACTTGTTACGGCGCACGACGCCAGCAGCAGCCGGGGCCTCGGAGCCAGAAGAAGACTCCTCCTCCTCTTCCTCTGCAAACGTGATGAGTCAGTACAACGGTGCAAATCTACATTCAGTGTGCATCGAGTGATTATTCGCGCATTACCCCATGCCGTCAAGTTCATGGCCGAGGCGTGCTTGGAGGGGTGACTCGGCATGGGAATCGCGGGGTAGAAAGACTTGATCACTTACCCCACCGCTTGCTTGGTCCAGGCATTGTGCAGATTGTCGCGATCTCGGAAGTTGCGCGTCGCGTAGGGTTGTCTGGGGGCGGAAGGTCCAACGGCGCTGGGGTTGGTCAATACGTCTCGGGTAGAGAGGGTTGTCGGGTTCAAAAGTTGGGCAGCAGGCGAAGGGTCCTCCTGATTTTCGATTGTGCGCCAGCAGCGATAAAGCGGCAAGTTTCACTTTGTTGCCCCACCATCCACTTCGGACCGCGGGGTGCCAAGCAACGAGCTTCTCTATCAGCATAACCCGGCTACGGTGTTCCTGATTAGTACGAAGATTTTCCTTTCTCCTTTTAGCTGTGGTCTCCTTATTAACATTCTCATTCGCTTTTAGTAATTCCTTCCTTCGTCCTTGCAGTCCCGTTTTTACCTACTTGTTTACACGACGGAATCAGGCATTGTCTACGAAGCACTCCCTGGTATTCGTAAAACGGATGATGTTCGCTGTTGCGGGCATTGCCGACAAAAGGGGCCAGGGGACTTCCAAGAACTTCCGCTTCTTTCGGCTGAGACTCTTTTGTTAAAGAGGCGTTGTACTGTGTAACTAGTTCCGATCCGTGGGGGCCCGCCGAGTCAACCCAGGTTCTGATCTGGAAGCCGAATCCTCGTCAGAGCCAGCATGTTCTAGATGCAGGACTTGATCGCCCACTGAAGTCCTGTGGCTGCCGCGTCCTTTTGTATTTCTCGTCACCGACGCCGCATTCTCACTTCAACCAGCCTGAGTCACAGCCCGTGTTTTGCTCTCAACAAGATGCATCTCACACTCATCTTAACCAGGTGTGTCCGTGTTATCGGCTGTTAACCCCCTGCCAAGACTTTTAGAGAGTCCAAAGTCTGCCTCGCCGTTCATCGATGCCGCCCTCTTATTGGTCGATTCCGTCAGCCCCGAGAGCCACAAGGCAGAATCGCGAATGACCGGAAACGGAAACGGAAACAAGAAAGGAAGAATGATCTGATCTTTGCCAGTCGCTGCCATCTGCCGAGCGGCATTGAAACTGGGGTTGTTGCCAGGTGGGCAGAGTCGGCAGAGTCGGCAGACAAGGGTGCGTTGGGCGCGTTGGTTCTTGCCCGTTTCTGCGCGGTCTGGAGTGACCTGCAGCGGTCTGCACCTTCTTGGGACGGCATCTCGGAGAGGCAACCAATCCTCTGCGCCGTCATGCCCCGACGGCGCCTGCCGCCTCAATCCCACCCCCTCCGTCCCCTCCAGCAGCAGGGCTCCAAGTCCTACCAAGTCCTAAGCACACCAGCACACCAGCTGCTGCGCAATCGCCCCAGGCTTTGCTGTGAGCAATAGGACCTCGGTGACGTCTCAGCAACATCCCTCAGGCCTCACAGGCAACCGGCACCGCATCCGCACCACAAGAATATAACAAAAATGGGTGGCGGATGATTTTCTTGGTCTTTGGTTGGATTTGCGTGCGGCAGCACTCGTTTATTCGATTTTCATTCGAATCTCTGAATTGGACCCCTCGCTAGGCCCTATCGCTTAGTTGGTGTCGACCTCGATCCGAACTTGGCGGTCTTGACGTTTAGCGTTTTTGCGTTGCGTTTTGATTGCATCCCGTCGGCATCGGGCATCATCCGATGGAGAAGAAACAGTTTGCCTCCCTCTTGGAGGACCACTCGCCGGGGCCCAGCACCGCTACGCTCCGGCCGCTATCGCCCTTCCGAAATGGCTGCCGGTTGGGCACCCCCAGTGGGGACGGAGCAAACACGGACGCGACGCCGTCTCCCTCGGGCTTGGACCCAGACCTCAACCAGGACCAGCACGCCGCCTTGTCTTGCGTGTACGTATTGAGCTGCCGTCCCCCGCCGCCGAGGGCACTGCTGGGTCTAACTATGGGCGCAGGACTAAAGAAACATCACTGGAAGACTGTGCGCGACACCGCTTCATCGTCTGGGCCGCCGTCAAGCGTAACTCATCCGTGCGCATGACGCCCCGGGAGCGGCTGGAATGCCCGCTGCTCAGATGCACCCAGCGGTTCGCAGACCATGAAGCCATGCTCAAGCACCTGGCAGGGTGTAGGTATCTCGCGTCTGGCGAGTATTGGTGCTACGATCATATGAGGGTGGAGCGCTTCGATGATCTCAAGTGCAAGCGCTGCCTGGGTCATCCCTCCAAGAGGAAAAAGATGTTGCACATGGCTAAGAACTTCTTCCACTCACTCGGCCACAAGTCGAAGAAGGGTCATGCGCCCAGGCTAGACGATGATGAACCGATGTTGCCGCCGCCGCCGAGCTACGACTCGCTCGACATTCCAGACCTCGCCGACAGCACCTTCGAGCTGCCGTCCACCGAGATCCTCGAGATCGACTCGGTCGAAGTCCCCGTCATCCATTCCATGCCTGTGTCGGCTCCCAGTGCTGTTATCGACCCCCAGGCCCTCCTCATGCCTCCGGCCCCGGCCCCGGCCCCGGCCCTCCCCGCCCTCCCCGAGCTCGATTCGACCGTGCAGGCCAACGAGACGCTTACGCCATGGCAACCGGTGCTCGGTCTGACGCCACCTTCGTTCCCAGTTGCCCCGCAGGAAGATGTTGCGATGAGGAACCTGGCTGTTAAGCCGACCCTCCAGTTGACCACCTACGGTCTACAGGGCCGCCGTCAGGCGCCCCGGCCAGTCGCTCGGCCCGCCCCGGTACTTCCGCGCAGCAAAGGCCTGTCGCCCAGTTCGTCGGTCCGGTCGACGGCTAGCACCGACACCAACGCCACTACGGCGAGCAATGGGAGTTCTCTGGTGTCGCCCATGTCGAACTGGAGTGGGGCGTGGTCCATGGCCTCCGGGTTGGACACAAGCATGACTTCCCCAGTCGACGGGATCGTGGCCGACGACATGTTTGCGGATGCCATGGATTACAATGCATGCCCCGATTATTTGCATGACTTCTTCTCGGAGCTGCCTGCGGATCTACCCCTACTTAAAGACGCGTGCGACCCAGCCTCGGATGCGTTCCTGGGCTTTGAAGCGCCTCTTGCGGTCAATATGGCTTACGCTCCGGACATTGTTCTGACAGGGGACGTGGCCGAGCTGGCCGAGACTGGCGAGGCCGAAGTTGAGCAGACCAACGCATGCTGCTCCGAGACCAAGTCATTGGTTAGCTCGGCCTGGGATGCTCTACAAGAACACATCGTGTCATCCATGGTGAAGATTCAAGACCAGCCTGAAAACCACCTTGCAAAGCAGCTGCGTTCCATGTCAATGGGCACAGTAGCCACGACAGGCCTGCGGACGCTCCGCGCACTCATCAACGGCCAGCAGCCTTCTTCGGCCAGCGACACACTGTGCTTGATTCATCTCGTCTACGCCTTCTCTTTGGTCTTGCATGAACAAGAGACTTTGCACCGCTTCAGCGAATTATTCCTACAATCTTTAACATATGCCAACGGCTTGCCACCACACGAACGAAATACGTATCGCCACTTGGTGACTAGCATCTGGCAACCTCCCGGCCTCACTCAAGCCGATGTCAGCAATCATTTCGCGGCGGTATCTAGGCCAATTGTTTTGGCCCCTGACCCCAAGGGGAAGTCTCCGGAGGTCCTTGTCACTGGCCTGGCGCAACATAGCAGTGATCCGCTGCTTGGTGCCGCCCGGGATTTCCTTGACGGTAAGTTGCCGGCGCTGAGCTGTAGTAAGCACGTTGCTAACTTCCAATGCAGAACTGGAAATGAGCCTTGTTTTGGGTCAGGATTCGTTACCGCTCGATGTCCAAGTATCTGATTTGCATATCAAGCATTTGAAGGATATGACTCCCGCTGGATCGGTGAATGAGGCATTACTCAGGACCGCCCAGGCCATACTAGGAGTCCTTTCTCGGGAACTTAACGATGAGACCCTAAACAGCAGGTTGGGGGAACTGTACCAGAAGCTCAACCATGGCGCTATCTACAGCGTCCGGAGGATTGAGATCGAGCTTCTCCATGCCGGAAAGGTAAGCTGTGTCTGGCCAATCTTCCAAACTAAACTGACTGCGGAGCCAGGATTGTCTGCCTTCGGCGAGGTTCTTTGGCACGTTTGTCCCCCGAGTACGAGGGCTATGCGATCAACTCTACGAGCGCCACGACGTGGGAACGTCGAGGCGTGACGTCTATCACAGTTTCGGCATCGCATTGATCGAAAGCTTGTTTCCTGAATTCGACAAGTCGGCGAGCAAAGCAGTGCCGCCGCTCGACGAGATTGATGCGCTATTTAACGATCTGGAGAAGGAAGCGAGCGATGCGACGGCCACGGCATTCGCAAGCTTTGTTGGAAATGACGGAGCGCAACTTCCAACCCCGACAGCAACTTCGGGCGGGACCCCATCCAGCACTCAGACTCCCAGTCCGGCCGCTGAGCAAGCACAGCAGCCAACCCCGGCCGAGACATCGGAGCAACAGCTGGCAGGCCAGAAAGTGGAAGCCAATTCGTGCTGTGAGCTCTGCGGGTACCGACCAAAGGGAGACCCGCAGTGGTTCAAGGGCAGCATGGCCAAGCACAAGAAGTTGCAGCATAGCGCGGCTCCGCCCAAGATCTATAAGTGCCCGTTCCCGGGTTGCACAAGCCAATATAAGAACCGGCCGGACAACCTGCGACAGCATCAGATTGAGAAGAACCACTGGGTTCAGGGAGAGGAGGGTACGTCGCGGCGGCCGAGCAAGCGGAAGAAGGTGGCGACTGAGGACGAGTAGGTGGGCCAACGGGGGTTTCAAGTGGGTAGGATTTTTGGGATTTTACTTCTGTCTTCTTGTATAATTCGTGATACCACTGTGCATAGCGGGCGGCGTTGAGGTTCTTGGATTGGGCTGGGATAGATACAGGACGGGCATTATAGGTGAATGGCCCCGGTACGAGCGGCGACTCGGCACTCCAGCTCTTTTGCTGGTCAGATATGGATATTCCCAGCAAGAGTTAATAAACCAACCTTCAACTTGAAGTTTCTCAACTGAGAATCTTGGTCTCACTCAAACCGTTCCAGGCAGCAGGATCGAGCTGTGGATCATGCCACACCCTTAATCGGGCCTGTTAGTCAAGTATCCATTCAAGTGTATCCATAGTGAAGACGAGGCAACGGATACTGTCGGCATCATCTTCATCCTTGATCTGATACCCCACAGCGTGCCTTGATCAGGAGAGCAGAATAAGCTCATTGTCCCCATCGCCGTGTGCTCACTCATCAGCGTCCATCTTTCTCGTTCATCCCCTCCGTTTTCCCCAAACTACCCCGCAACCCCAAACCCCAAACCACACATCACCCCACCACAGTCGACCACAACCGACCACACATCATCACAACACAACAAATCTGAACAAAACGCAATTAATTCAACCCAAATAATTCAACAGCCGAGAAAAAAGGTTTCAAAATGGCCGTCCCACAAATCACCGTCCTCGGCTCCCTCAACATGGACCTCGTCGCCTACGTGCCCCACCACCCCCTCCCAGGCGAGACCCTCACCGCCGACGCCTTCGCCACCTCCCCCGGCGGCAAGGGCGCCAACCAGGCCGTCGCCTGCGCCAAGCTCTCGCGGGACCGTCCGGGCAACAACTCGAATAAAGGGGAGACTGCGCGTGTCGCCATGGTCGGGTGCGTCGGCGCCGACGGGTACGGTGCCCAGCTGAAACAGGGGTTGGAGGGTTACGGGGTGGACGTGAGTGGTGTCGGGGAGGAAGGGGATAAGAAGACGGGCGTGGCCATGATTATTGTTGATCGGCCGACGGGGGAGAACAGGATTGTGCTGAGCCCTGGGGCGAATCATACGCTGCAGGCGGGGGATTTTGAAGGGGAGGGGGGTTTGAACAGGTTGGGGGCGAGGAGGCCGGATTTGTTGATTATGCAGTTGGAGATTCCGTTTGGGACGGTGTTGGCGGCGCTTGGGGCGGCGAGGAAAGAGGGGGTGGATGTGCTGTTGAATCCGGCGCCGGCGAGGAAGTTGCCGGATGAGGCTTATGTGGGGCTGGCGCATCTGGTGGTGAACGAGACGGAGGCGGCGATTTTGGGGGAGGTGGAGGAGAGTGTGTTGGATGGGGAGGAGGGGTTGGAGAAGGTGGCGGCGGGGTTCTTGAAGAAGGGGGTCAAGAATGTGATTGTTACGTTGGGAGGGAGGGGTGTGTATTTTATGAGTGAGGATGGGAGGAAGGGCATGGTGCCGGCTGAGAAGGCCAAGGTGGTGGATACGACAGCGGCTGGCGACACGTTTGTTGGGCGGTATGCGCTGGATGCGGTAGGCAAGAAGGGGCCAGAGTTTGATATTGAGGCGGCAGTGCGCAAGGCGAACAAGACGGCGGCCAAGACGGTGGAGAAGGCCGGCGCGCAGGACTCGATCCCGTGGAGGGATGAGCTGGAGTAGGTGTGTTGTCTGAGCCGGCAGAATAAAGAATAGACGAGAAAATTCATCACTTGCTTCTTAATTCTGTTGCTAACTTGCTATGTGCCAACCACCCCTTCCCCCACCAAGCAGAACTTTTGTTTTCGCAGAACTTTTCCCAAACAGCAACTTTTTCCAAGCAGAACTGTTCCCAAACAAATCTGACCCTACGGGTTCACATACAGCGGCTGGATATTATTCCACCCATCCAACTGCATAGGCTTGACGTTCTTCAGGTCATAGCCGTTGAGCACGCGCAGGTTGAAAGGCCGATGGTTGATCTTGGAAGCCCGGAATTTCTGCACAAACTCGGGCAGTGCGGCAACCTCTTCGTCGGTCAGGGGGTTCAGGTCGGTGAAAACGTACACGCCGCACGTCTTGCAGAAGGCCCTGCGCCAGACCTTGTTGCCAAAGGCATAGTAGGCTAGGTTCTCGCTGCCCTGGATGGCGAGCTGGTCCTTGGTGGGGTAGATCCAGACGAACCCGCCCTGGTCGGTGTTAGTGCAGTCCTTGTCTCCGGAGAAGGGGTCGCATTACCCGACGGCAGATGCTGCAGTTGCAGTCGACGACGGGCTCTTTGTACAAGCCGTCTTCCAACGGGTCCTTCACTTTGACCGCGGCCGTCACGGCGCCGCAGTGGCAGCTTCCGTGGTAGACCTTGCCCTCGTCGAACCCTAGAGGGCTGGGTTCGGGGCCCGAATATGTGGGGACGACGTATTGAGGGTCCAGCTTGGCGCCGTCCATTCTAACTCGGGTGTTAATACTCAGCGGTTTACGAGACGAGACAGGACTTACGGTTTGACCTCGAGACTCCAGAGGTCGAGATCCTGGATGGTTCGGACCTGGACAGCACGCTGTCTCAGCACGGTTCACGAGACTAGCATAGGTGTATCCGCAGAGTGTACTCACATTGATCTCCATGGTTTGGTCCTCTGGATAGGCGCGGGTTGTGCCCAAGGGGGCTATGCCACAAGTGGGGCAGAACTATTCCAGTCTTAGAAAATGTCATGCTCAGGTTAGCAGCGAGACGGGGACTTACGTGGTGGTCTAGATTTTTCGGACCGAATGAATACCGGATGAGTGTGCCCTCGCCCTTGAGGACGGTCATTGGCTTCTTGGGCATGATCCAGAGATAGCCCTTCTTCATGCAGATGCTGCACTGGCACTCCGTCACCTCCTTGATCTCGGGGACCTCGACCTCAAAGATGAAGGCGCCGCAGTGGCAGTTGCCGCGGTACTTTTTGGTGCTCTCTACCTCGGACATGTTGGGCAAGTATTCAAGGGACGCGTACGCGGTCGGTCAGAGTTGATGTGAGCAGGAGAAGACTTTCTGAAGGTCTCAATGCTATACTGAAGAACAAAATCTCCTTCCATTTTTGCGAAGAGATTGCCCGCATTTATACTGCCCGCTCGTGTGCATGCGCAGTTTCGGAATTGGCTGACCGGCCTAACTGAACACAGAATCTTACTTGGGATCCAAAATGTTGAGGAACGCGTTTGGCGCGCCGAGAGCGGCCCAGCCCACGGACCCCTCATCGCGTATTGGCGCGGTCTCATGTGACTGGACAGGGGGGAGGCGTGCGCATGAAATTGGTGCTATTTGTTGGGAGAGAACGAGGTGGATCAGTGAATCTGACATGTCAGCTTCGTAACACCGACGGCTGCGAAAGTCTTCGGAGAAGTACTTGAGCGAAGTCTAGTCTCGGCCAGAGGTTGCTCCGTCCTCCGTTGAGACCGGTGCCCCCCATGCCCGGAAGACTCCCGGCGGTCCCGTCCCGATAGCCTGGCGGGTCCGGTGGAGCAGCGCCTGGTCCGGCCATCCGCGTGATCAGGGTCACCGGACGACAACATTAATATGTAAGACTGGGGTTTAATCTGTCCTTCATCTGGAAATACACGTGTAAATGCCAGTTCTGTCCTGACAAGAGGTTCTGCAAATCAGAAAACAAACAAAACAAGCCTGGTTCCCCGCAACTTGAGAGCTGCATGCTTTCTGGGCGTGGGGTGCCGCCCAATCGCTGGATCTGATGCTGGATCTGGCTCGGGTTGGATGGGCAGGGATGACGTCGATGATTGCCAGCCCGAGAGCTTCCGTCGAGGGCACAGTCATTCCGACGGGTGTCCGTATCGTCCTGAGAACAGAGAATAGGCCTCGTTAAGCTCAGTATCTCAGGTTTGAGACGGGTCAGAACGGCTTATCTCCCAGGATATCTGTCCAGGTGACAGTTTTCTGTTCACGTTCTTGGGTGCATTCACGTTTGTTCTCCCTTGCAGCTCATGTCGATGTCCGGCCTTGATGGACCCGAGATCGAAATCGAACCAGGGGCCGAAGGGTGGGGTGGAGCAACGGGAGGAGGGGCAACATGGGTTGTTAATCATTCGTTTCCAAGTTGCTGCTGCATCTCAGCAAGAGATATTCCGTACCATAATCTGCTCTCGCTTCGGTTTGCAGATGAGCGGGATAAAAGCGCAGACGACTCGGATAGAGAAGTATTTCGTACTTTCCAGATGTATCTTGTTGAGATCTGGCTGCCTAGCAGGAGACTTTCTGAGGCAAGAGCTACTGATGACGCTGCTGTGGGTTCATCCTGACGAGATGAGCGCACGGACCACAATAGCTGTTTTGTTCCTACCGAAACTGGACGTTTCTCTCCTATCAAGGCACCATCACCTGCCCAGAGAGAGATGCCTTCGATCCCAAGTTGCTCTTTCCTCGGTCCCGCCCCAGGGACATACCTTTTCAGGAACTCCCGACATGCCGCGTATGCACAGAGGGCGTTAGCTTCCCCCGCCAAATTAACCCGAGCGTGGGGCTTCGATGTTCCCGCCAGACAAATCCTCTCTTGTGATTTGTTCCTTGCATCTCCAGCTCCCACTCTCTCTCCAACACGACGCGTACCCGCGGCATTCCATGACAAAACGATTCAGGTTCGACTTACTGGAGTGCGCCCTACATTGTACTCCGTGTCCGTTTCCGAGCCGTGGAATGGAGCGCCGCACAGTGCTGCTACCGAGCGATTATAGTGTCCAATACACACGCCATGACGTTCCCGGAACGCCCGCGCCTCAATCGCCGTTCCTGGTTTTGACACTTTGACGGGTCCTGATCGCATTCCCCGGGACTCTGATTGGTAGTAGGAGCCGGATTCAATCTGGAAGTATGGGGTCCTCAAGGTACCTGTTCCCTGAACAGCAGTTGTTCGGTGCATTGCAACCAGGTCACTGCCTCCTCCCTCCGCTACGTCAGGCGCGCCTTTAGCCTCATCGAGTACCTGAACTAGATGATTACCGCATATTAGTGCTCTTCGTGGCAGCTGGATCGCAGTGTACAGTGCAAGTTACGCCCTGCCCGAGTCCACTTTCTACATCCCGAGGAAACGTCCCGTCTCATCGTTGTCTTCCAACCTGGTGTACTTGGACCGGAATATATGTTCTCTTAAACTACTGCATTCCATTCCTCGAAGCTTCACGCATTCAGTGACGTCTGCAAACCAAACACAATCCAACAGACAGAGACAGACATGCCGAGCGTCGAAGCACCAGCCGTGATGCCGCATGGCGCGCTCCCCCGTCTTGGGGCGATCAAGGAGAAGAAGGGAATGCCCGATGTGCGGACAGCTGCAGAACATAAGCTCGATATCATTGACATCCGCCACGCGGCGGTTGAGATCAACCTTAAGGCCGAGGTCCTCTCGTCATTCCAGGCCAAGGACGGCCCCAGGAAGCTGCCCACCCTCCTGCTCTACGACGAAAGGGGGCTGCAACTGTTCGAGAAGGTGAGGCTCTCCCACACCGCCCACCATGCCCGCCTGACGCTAACCCCCTTGCAGATCACGTATCTGGATGAGTACTACTTGACCAATGACGAGATTGAAGTGCTCAAGGCGTCTGCCGCCGACATCGTCCAGAACATTCCGTCAGGGGCCATGATCATTGAGCTCGGCAGTGGGTTCGTCATGCCTCGATTCGGACACTGCCCGTGCTGCAGGTCCAGGAGCTGACTCTCTGCATACGTCTAGTAACCTCCGGAAAGTGAACCTCCTTCTGCAGGCTCTTGAAGATGCCGCCAAAACCATCGACTACTACGCCTTGGACCTCTCGCAGCAAGAGCTCGAGCGCACCCTTGCCCAGCTTCCTCCCTACAAACACGTCCGCGCCTACGGCCTGCTTGGCACATACGACGACGGGCGGAACTGGCTGAAGGACCCATCTAATGCTGTGAGGCAGAAGTGCATCCTGAGCCTCGGCTCCAGTGTGGGTGAGTTAGTGTTTTGTCCTACCTGGCTATCCATGCCTGACGCAACCATGCCAGGCAATTTCGATCGAAGCGATGCTGCCGCCTTCCTCAAGACCTTTGCCGATATCCTCGGTCCGGCCGACACCATGTTGATTGGCCTGGATGCCTGTGACAATCCGGCCAGGGTATAGTAAGTGCAGAACATTCCCTCCTTTGGATACAACAGACGCTGACAGAAAGTTAGCCACGCGTACAATGGTAAGTAGTGATACTCAAGGTTACGCAACTTTACTGACATCCACCGCTCGTCATTCTAGATAAGGAGGGTCTTACGCATGAGTATGCCGCATTCTTCGTCTATCTGGAAAACTCAAAGCTGACGAATCCAGATTCATTCTCAATGGCCTCCGCCATGCTAACAAGGTCCTCGGCAAGACGGCCTTCGTCGAGGGCGAATGGAGGGTTATTGGCGAGTATGTGTATGACGTTGAAGGCGGTCGGCACCAAGCCTTTTATGCCCCTCTGCATGAAACGACCGTCATGGGCGAGCTGATCCAGCCCCACGACCGTATCTTCGTCGAACAGAGCCTCAAGTATTCCCCGGACGAGGCAACAGAGCTCTGGAAGCGAGCAGGTATGGCCGAGATTGCCCAGTGGAGGTGCCGCGATGAATATGGTGAGTGGTTTTATACTTATAGTATGGATGGGGCTTTCTGCAGCCCGTTACCCCTTTTTCGTACACCCCACGTTTTCTGGTGCTTTGGACCAGTCATACGACGTGGGTGCCGTCCCTGGGCTGAGGGCATCAGGCTGCGGGGTCAACGCCTCACCCCGAGCTTTGTACAACTGCTTCTCTACCAAGGACCATCTCTAACTGGCCTTGCCGCACTGTGCAGGTCTTCATATGATCACCAAACCGAAAATGGCGTTCAGCCTGATCCCTTCTGTCTACGCCCGCACCGCCCTCCCGTCTTTGGACGATTGGCAGGCACTGTGGGAGACTTGGGACGTAGTCACGCGCGAAATGCTCCCCCCTGAGGAGTTTCTGGAGAAACCCATCAAGCTCCGCAATGCCTGTATTTTCTATCTGGGCCATATTCCCACCTTCCTCGACATCCAGCTGAGCAAGACCACCAAGGAACCGGCCACTGAACCGGCCTCTTTCGGCAACATCTTTGAACGGGGCATTGACCCCGATGTCGATAACCCGGAGTTGTGCCATGCACACTCGGAGGTTCCCGAGGAATGGCCTCCCGTCGAGGACATTCTAGCCTATCAGCTCCGCGTCCGTTCCCGGCTCCAGAAGCTGTATGCAGATGGCATTGATAACATCCCGCGCCACGTAGGCCGCGCGGTTTGGGTCGGTTTTGAGCACGAGCTCATGCACATTGAGACGCTTTTGTATATGATGCTGCAGAGTGACAGGACTCGACCGCCACCGCATGTCTCAGTCCCCAACTTTGAGAAGCTCGCTGCCAAGGCCCGTTCTGAGAGAGTCCTGAACGAATGGTTTGATATTCCCGAGCAGGAGATTACCGTCGGGCTGGATGACCCTGAGGACGGAACCGATACTGACGTTTACTATGGATGGTAAATCGTTGTCCTCCGGGAAAACTCTGTTCAAGTTTGCTGACTGAGATTAGGGATAATGAAAAACCTGTGAGGCACGCAAAGGTTCATGCCTTTCAAGCTCAAGGGAGACCGATTAGCAATGAAGAGGTGAGCTGGTCGGGCAAAGGTCCAAAGCCCACTGAAGTGCTAACGTAAGTAGTATGCGCAATTCTTGCACTCGACGCAGGTGGCCAAGATCCCGGCATCTTGGGCGCACATCGATGAAGCGGGAGGGGCTACCGACGGCGCCAACGGTCTCAGTGGTGACGGTGTTAATGGCGGCTCACATGGCGTCGCCAACGGTGCCTCTACTCTCCCCAAGTCTTTCCTCGACAGCAAAGCCGTCCGGACTGTCTATGGGCTGGTTCCCCTAAAGCACGCCTTGGACTGGCCCGTGTTTGCATCATATGACGAACTTACAGGCTGTGCCGCCTGGATGGGAGGACGCATCCCTACCTTTGAGGAAGCCCGAAGCATCTACGCGCACGCGGAAACCCTCAAGACCAAAGATGTCGAGAACCACCTGGGCAAGACAGTCCCGGCAGTGAATGGGTAAGTCATGTCACCGTCACTATCCAAACCCTTTCATGGAGGAACCCGTGCTAAACTTCACCCAGCCACCTCTGCAACAACGGAGTCGAGATTTCGCCCCCGGCCACGCCCCCCGCCCCCTCGTCCCCCTCGTCCCCCTCGTCCTCTCCTACCCCACCCAACCTCTTCACCGACCTCGACGGTGCCAATGTCGGCTTCAAGCACTGGCACCCGATGCCCGTCACGGGCCGCGGCGCGTCCTTGGCGGGCCAGTCGGATATGGGCGGAGTGTGGGAGTGGACGAGCTCGGTGCTGCGCCGCCACGAAGGGTTTGAGCCCATGGAGCTGTACCCAGGGTACACGGCCGACTTCTTTGACGAAAAGCACAATATCGTGCTTGGCGGGTCGTGGGCTACGCATCCGCGGATTGCAGGGCGCAAGAGCTTGTGAGTGCTCGTCGATTTTAAACAGGTACATTATTGGATCGGATGTACTGACACGGAGGTGGTTGTAGCGTCAACTGGTACCAGCGCAACTACCCGTATGCGTGGGTGGGCGCCCGTCTTGTGCGGGATTTGGTGGAGTGAGGGGGGCTTTGGGGGTATGACCCGACCTTGACTGCGGCCTTGCCTCGTCCTTGCCGGGTTTGGCATGTTGGGTGAACATACGTAGCTGGACCACTGTCAATGCAGGATCTTTTCTCTCAGGATAGTATTTCTAGGTTGATGTTGAGTAGTAATATGATTTTCTTTTCTTACACTAGGGCTTGTCCGAGAACCCGATCGTATTGTAGGCATGTGACTTGCAAGAAGCAATCGAGACAAGTCTCGATATATTATCAACTACCACCTCTATATTGATCTGATTGTGTTAATGATTTGTAACCTGACACCGCAGACATGGCTGGCCTCGTGATGATAAAGATAGGAAGTTTATATCACCCTCTTGCGCACAGGCAAAGACACTCGATAGAATAAGAAGTCTCCGATATCCTTCGCTAACGTACTAGAAGTGTCGAGACAAAAAAAAAATGGCAGACCGGCCCCCCTGAACCCAACCCCTTTTTAGACCTTGCCCTCAACCAAACGCCTAATGATGCTCTAAACCGCTCAACCTCTGCCAACCCCTCGACAGGTAGGGTTCTAAAAAAAGCGCAACTAAATCTCCCCGATACAAGTGCTCCTGACAGCAGCACTATTCGGACTTTCCCCAGACCTTCCCTAGATATAGTCATCCACCATCTCCCAAATCTGCGACGTCATCTTGACGCCCTGCTCCGTGATGATGCCATCAATCAGCTCGGGGTCCGTGTAGTCGACCTCGTCGCGCTCGGCGAGCATGCCCACCGCGGCATCGACGTCGACGCCGACGTTGTCAAACTTGCTAATGTCCTTTTGGTTGACACCCACGCGGTTCACCATGGGGTAGGCGATGGGCGTCTTGCGGCAGATCTTGTGGGTCTCGGCGGCGACGTAGAAGCGCTTGATGCCGCCCTTGACCGTCTTGGTCAGGTGCGCGAGCTGCGCGGTGCCCATGCCCGAGATGATGCCGCCGTTCTGCATGACGACCTCGGTGCCGACCAGCACTAGGTTGATCTGCTTCTGGTTGCCCAGCACGTAGGCGACCTTGTGCGGCGTGATGGTCTCGACCTCGAGCCCGGCCTCGCGCAGCTGGGCGACGGCCACGTCGCTGCGCGGGTTGCTGCCGTCGACAATGTAGATGACCTTGAAGTGCTTGGACTGGTCGGCCGCGGCGCGCAGCAGGATCTTGGTCACGGTTCGGGAACCCCCCGCCGTTAGCACGATGCGCCCGTCCGAGACGTAGCGGCTGCCCCAGAGGGCGATGTTGTCGCGAGCGGCTTTGGCGCGCTGGGCGAAGAGGAGGCGGTTGTCGAGTAGGTGCTGGCGCGTCTCCTCGAAGCTGAGCACGCGGTCGCCGGCGCCGCCGGCTGCCGGTTGCCCTCTAAGCGACCGCAGCAGGTACTGCTCGAACAGGTCGGCGCCGGCGAGGAGGGGCAGCGGGTTGGGCGCTGCGGCGAGGAGCTTGGCTTTTTCCTTCTTGACGATCTCGACGGTTTCCATGGCGGTTGAGGACGGGGTCGCGCGCATGAGCTCGATTAGCGACTCGATGGCTGCTACGGGCATGGTGAGCTCGCGGTCGGATTTGAGGAGGTCGTGGTATGTGCGGACGATACTGGGAGGGTTTGTTAGGAGAGCTGGAATAGATGTGGCAGGGATGACCAAGCGATGCTCACTCGAATGGGGCAGAGCCATTTTCTTGTGTTGTCCGAATGGGAAGCTCTTGAGTTGTCGCCCTGGCGGACGACGCCGCATGTGATTCCCCGTTGGATGACATGGTGGTTGTAAAGTAGACGGGTGCTGAGAAGGTCGGAAGTCGGTTGCGCCAGAGCATACGCTGCTCGTCGAGGTGGGGTTGGAAAGAAAGTCGATGTATTTATGGTCGAGGCAGGGTCGAAAGTGGGGTATTTCGTTAAGGTTTGACTAGAACGCAATCAGGGCGGATACGTGGGTACGTGTATATGTTTCGTCTCAAAATTAAACGTCTCGGGTTTCTTTGGTGTTGGGACGGTGCTTTGCTTGCTTTGGCTTGTCACTGTGACTCAAACTCAATTGGACTCGACCTCGCGGCCGCTCTGCCTCTAGTCACCGCCCGAAATTGCGCGCTAGCAGCGGGGTTCTGTCGCGGGGGTCATGGCGGGGTCATTCGGGTCAGGGACAGCAGGCAGGCGCCGATCCGATTCCCCGCAACCGGGGCTGTGCCGTCCCAGTCCCGGGAGTCCCCCGAACTCCCGTCGCATTAAACACAAACTCCCCCAAACTTTCCTTTTTCACCGCCAAATCACCAACTCCAAAAAAACAACGCACCAATTCCCATCATGGACCCGTCAACCGCCACGATCGACCCGACAACGGGCCAGCCCCTCCCTCCCGACGCCATCGTACGAGTGCTCCGTACGTGCTTCCCTCTCCCTCCTACCTCCCAGCTTAACCCCCATAAAACCAATCTAACAATCCCTCTCGCAGATATAACCCCCAAAGTCCACGTCTACACCATCCCCCCAAACACAATCTCCACCACCGCCGGCTACGCCGCCGCCTCCTGGACCGCCTCCCCGCAAAACCCCATCTTCACCGCCCGCCTCCGCGTCCTCGAGACCTCGATCCCCAATCCCCCACCCACCACCTCCACCACCTCCCCAGACTCCGACCCCGACTCAACCCTCACAATCGCCATCCTCCTTGAAGACCCCTCCACAGGCAGCCTCTTCGCCGCGTCGCCCTACACCACCCCGGCCGCCGTCGAGCCCACGACCGACAGCAGCCGATTCTTTGCGGTGCGCGTGCAGGACCCGACGGGGAAACAGAAAGCGACGCTGGGCGTCGGGTTCGAAGAGCGCAGCGAAGCGTTTGATTTCGGTGTTGCGCTACAGGAGGCCGGGAGGGCGCTCGGGTTTGGTGGTGGGGTACAAGGGCAGCAACAGGGGGGCCAGAAACAGAGTGGGGGGTTAGGGAAGGGAGGGGAGGAGGTGAAGAGGGATTTGAGTTTGAAAGAGGGGGAGACGATCACGGTGAACTTGAAGGGGACGCGGTTTGGGCGAAGGGCCGCCGGCGGGGGGCAGGAGGGGGAGAAGAAAGAGGAAGGAGGGGGCAGGAGTCTGGCGTCGTTTGCGCTGCCGCCGCCGCCGGGGCCGACGACGAGCACGAGCAGGGCGCAAAAGAGGCTGTCGGCGCAGCAGCTGGGATTTGATGACGGGCAGTTTGGCGAGTTTGCATGATCTTTTATTGATTTATTGTCCCTTGGCTTGATTTGACGGATCTTTTCGCGACTATCCTCTGCGACTACCCTCTGCGACTACCCTCTGCAGCAAATAAATAGAAAGGAACATTTTGATGGTACAATATAATACAATAACGCCATCCCTGGATCCTAGCCGACCGATTGCAAACTGTTTCTATGAGATCTTGGCCATAGGTTCTTTAAATACGGTACACTCATCCGCTTGTCCTTTGCTTTGAGTGACGGTGGGAAGTTGAGCGAGATCCGCCGCAGGCTAGCCCTCCACGCCCGGATATCCTCGGGCTCGGGGTCGTCGGTATCCCATCCGGAGGAGGAGTTGACTTCCTCAACTTCGAGCACGGGGCTCTCCTCGCACCTGACTTCTCTGTCAAACTCCGGACCGGCTTCGTTTTCCTCACCATCATCTTCCTCCTGGCTGGTTTCTCCCTCCCACCTGGCTTCTACCTCCCGTCTGGCTTCTCCCTCCTGCCTGACTTCTCCCTCCTGCCTAACTTCTCTCTCCTGACCTACTTTTCCCTCCTGTCTGGCTGCACCTTCCTGTCTGGCTGCACCCTCCTGGCGGACTGCTCCCTCCTGGCTGACTTCTCCTTCCCTCCCCCTTTTTCCCTTCTCACGACTGATCCCCCTCTCCACCGGCAAACAAGGCTCACTCTTCTCAACCCCCTCCTCAACTGACTCGGTAGGCACCGGCCCATTCTCCGTCTCCCTCCGCACAGACGTCCCCGACCCCCTGAACCAAATATCCTCGGCAAACATCACTCCCGGCGTGAAGCAGGGCGACAACGGGCTCAGCATCGAGCTGCAAGTCGAGTAGTCGCGCGACAGCGCAGTGGTAGGCGTGTAAGGGTCCGTACACGGGCTCAGGTCGACCATCGTGGGCGGGTATACCAGGGGCGGGGGCTGTGACAGTGGGAGGTGATGGACCTGCATCCAGCGGCCCCTGTTCTGCAGCTCGACGTGGATCTCGCCTAGCCGTAGCAGAAGGAGCTGTTCCTGCTGTGTACTCTCGGCAATCTTGGTCCTGACCGTCGCAACTTCTCGCTTGCACTTCCTGGCTTCCGAGGCCGTCTGTGCCCCGGCGAGCCGGGCCTCAAGGGCAGCGTACCGCTCAAACAACCGGGTGGCCCGGTGGCCTTGCTTCTGTAGGTTGTAGAAGAGGTATTCGCGCTCGTTGTGAAGCTCCTCCAGTGGCCGGGGTTCCAAGCTCTGCACCGCCAGCATGTAGCTGCTTGTCACAAAGGAAGGCCGATATTGGCTGGGAGATCTGGGGGTTGCTGGCATTTTGGTGCTCAGGCGAGGCGGTTGGGGTCGGCAAGGGTGAGGATTGCTTGCTTTCCTTGGGCCCTGCGGCCCGGTCTTGCTTGCCGCTTTTGTGTCTTCCCCTTCGGCACTATGCCCGTCGAAATGGGCATAAAGGGGAGAGATCGTCTTGGGCGAGACGGGTCTGGAGATCTCTCCATCGGGCCTTGCTGCGTCGATCGAATGCATCCTATATCTGAAGTTTATCTTGAGGAGTTTGCGTGTTGCCTCTCGATTGCTTTACACGACAGGTCTGTTGGACAGGGGAATCGATTCCGATCTCGTGGACATGGCTCGGGAGACCGATCATTGGACTTAATTAAAGCCCGGAATGGGTATCGAGATCGTAGCAGCTCCGCGGCTGATGGACAAAGGTAGCGAGGGGCGCTGAACCTCAGCATCCCTGCCTTATCCTTTGTTTGCCATGGCTCGTCGACCACTATTCGCCGTGCTTGAACTCCCCGCCCAAAGCCACATAACTATCTGGCGATATATGTTGGCAGAATGACGCTAAAAGCCCGTTGGGGTGTTTGCCGCAGACTTGATCCCTTGCTGAAATCCAGATTCTGTGGGGTGGCAGACAGAGCGCCACTCCCGTGCGACCGCTCTAGACCTTTTCGAAGGCAATGACTGCATTAAAGGCTGAAGCCATCGTGCCTAGGGGGGTCGCAGAATCTCCAAAGCCCTGCCGTCTCTGCCGCTTCCCTTACAGTTGAGATTTCCTCTTTCGTTACAGCCCGGTTGATTTCAGCGTATCTCTTCCCGCCAGCATTGTCGCCCTCAGCCCCGTCAGGCTGCTGCGACCTGCTCTTTGGCTTACCGACGTGGGCGTCGGGGTGGTATTGCTCCATAATATTGACGAAACAGTCCTTGGAGATGTCAGTCGCGATAAAGTTCATGATCTCAGCACCCTCCGCCTCGAAGCCCGGCATGACCAGGTGGCGCACTAGAAGCCCCTTCTTCGCTATACCGTCGGCGGTGAAGCAGAGATCGCCGACTTGGGCATGCATAGCCTTGATACTCTCCCGTGCCGTAGCAGCATAGTCGTCCGCTTTCAGGAGCCGCTTGGAGCTGGCGGGCGACCACAGTTTGAAGTCTGGGAGGTAAATGTCTACGAGGCCGTCCAGCAGCTCGAGTGATGCCAGAGAATCGTAGGCCGACGTGTTGTAGATGATGGGGATGGTCAGGCCTTTGTCTCGGGCATCAAGGATGCTCAATGCGACTTGGGGCACGACACTAGGGAGTTGGCGGAACTCTGTCAAAGAATGGTCAACCAATGAAGGACAATATCGGCTACTCACTGTTCAGGAGTGATGAGGTTGATATTATGGACGTTGCCCACCTCCTGCAGTTTGAGGTACCTGGGGTATGTCAGCCATCATCTGTCCTCCTTTGTGCTTAGGTGTCCCATAAACATAACACGTACCAGTCCGCGAGTTCTTCAGGCGTCAGGTCTTGACCATTACGCTGGTGGGCAATATCGTAGTTCTGGCAAAAGACACAGCGCAGGTTGCACATGCTGAAGAAGACGGAGCCGCTGCCATTGTGGCCCTGGATACAGGGTTCCTCGCCAAAGTGCGGTGCAACGACATTGACCTTGGCCTTGTCGCCAATGAGACACATGCCCGTAGTCTCGTAGCGGTTGACGCCGCAGAGACGGGGGCAGAGATTGCAGTTCCGGAGGTGGGCGTAGGCGGCCGACCGTTTCTTGGCCGCGTCGACTGAGCTCAGCGCCATGTATCGGGGCGTATAGTCGTCGAGGAGGAACGGAGGGGCGAGGTGCAGGCGCCGGCGATGCACCTGTCCGAGCTGTCCAAGTTGGACCGGCCGGCGTAGGAACCGAGTTAACCGTCCCGCGGCCAACATTTCAATGTTTTTTTTTTTTTACCAGTGGTCAATATGTTACTGTTGGTTGTACCGGGGTGGACAAATTCTCAGTTTGATAATAAGTCGTTAAAAGGTTGAAGTTTCCGTTTCATTCAACGAGCGTGACGAAATCCCCAGCGCTCCACCCAAGCACTAACACGGTTGCCAACCTCAACCCCTTGGAAAAGGAAGTCACAACCCGACCGAGGCATTACTATCATCAAATCTCCAACGGCAAAGCTCTTTCCTTCTAAGTCAACCAAATCCTCAACGGCTGGAACCCCAAACCACCACACCTAGTCCCTACCGCGCCAGCCCGCCCGCCCGTCGGTCGCCGCCCCACAATTCTGCGCCGAACCGGGCGGGGCGGGGACGGACCACACAAACCGCTTCCCGCGGCATCAAACAAGGCTGCTCGGCAAGCTGTGGAATGTTCCGTGCAGGAATTGGCGAGTCAATGCATTCCTGGTGTAACGCCACCTCATACTCGGGTTGGGGAGCCTCAGTTCATTCATTGTCTGGTTGGCTATGTTACGGAGAGGCGGAAGATGGTGAAACGTAGGGGTTTGATGGGGGAGGAAGTGAGGATATCCGTACTGTGAAGGAGATGGATCGAGATTGATGTGGGTGAGGCAGAGGCGAGGGTGTGCTGCTGGGAACGGCCACTTGAAAGGGATATGCATCCCACTGTGGGCTTCACTCCCCCCTTGAACTCCAGCTCAGGCTCGCCTCAGCATCTCTCAATCACACCACATTCAAGTGCTCTCTCTTCGCAGCCCATCCAACCGTAGTATATAGCATAGCCAGTGTATAGCATAGCAACGACCCCGACAAATACACGCCCAACACCTACTTCCTCCGCTTCCCCCCACCGCCGCCCGCATCCCCCGGTTTCCTCTTCCTCCCCTCCCTCTCCCAGTACGCCTTATTATCCCTCTTCTCCTTATTTTCCAACCGCTCCTCAATCTCGGCAATCTTCTTGCGGTGCTCGGCCCGCTTCTCCTCCTTCTTGGCCCGCCGCTTGGCGACCTGTTCCTTGCGGATCGTCGTGAGCTTCTGCATGAGGTCGCGCGCCTTCTTCTCGTCGCCCCGCACCACCACCGCCCGCTTCTGCATGTACGTCTCCTTCTTCTGCGCCTTGGTCCGAACAATCTGCGACTTGAACGGCAGCTCGGCCGCGAGCGCCTTGGGCACCCGCAGCGGGTTGAAGTGCCGCGTCGGCCGCTCGATCTTGCGGTACTGGCTGTTCTTGAGCAGCGGCGTCGCCACGTTCTCGTCGCGCCGAATCTCGCCCGTCAGCCGCATGCTCTGCCACCCGATCAGGTTGGTCGCCGGGTTGTAGAAGCGGTGCGGCTTGATCGGGTACCACGCCCGCAAAAAGACAATGTCGCTGAGCAAAATCTTGTCCTCAAACGTTGCGCGGAAGTGGCCGTCGGGTTTGGCCAGCGCGCGCTTGATCTGGCCGCGGATGCCCGACACCGTCTTGATGGCGGCACCTTCAAACTTGGCGATCTCCAGCGCCGAGTTGAACATGTCCTTGATGAAGGCCGTGTTCTTGAAGATCTTGTACGGGGTACCAGTCTGTGTAGTCAAGGTCAGCGTGTGTACAAGTGAGCCCGAAAACAAGGATAACATACAAGCTTGAGCTTCTTGACAATCTCGGTGGACTCGTCAACGCTCAATACCGTGCCCGTTGCCGCGATGCGGAAACCCGGGTTGGAGGAAGAAAAGGACTGGAAGCATGCGAAGCCCGTGTTGGGCGCAATCAGGGGCCCGTAAAAGGTGCCGAAGCAGTGCATGTGCTCCGGAGTGTACTTGAGCATCCTGTTTCTCGTCCGGGAATCCGAGATTGAGTAGATCGGGAGTGACTGGAACCTCCGCCAGCCTAGAGAGAAGATCAAGGGGTCACCCGTCTTGACTGTGTGAAATAGTCAGCATCATCCTAATCAATGGATTCTCCGAAAGAAAACTTACGGATCTTCTTGTGCCAGCGATGCCTCTTGATCCTGACCTGCACGAAGCCAAACCTGTCCTCGGTGGCCGAAAGACCACCGACCACGATGGGCAGCCGCGCCTGGAACCTGTTGACAAACTCGGCCGGCACTCCCTCGATGACCAGCTTGGCGTACTTGCCCGCGCGATAGCCCTCGACCGCAGTCCGCTGGCTCTCATCCAGTTCCTCAAATTCGGCCTTGTTGATGTCGAGTTGCGTCTGGAGCTTGGCCTTCTGCGCGTCGTACCAGTCGTCCTCTCCAAACTCTTGGTCACCGCCTTCTCTCCTAGCCAATGCTTTGTCGTTCTTGAAACCCTCGCGATCCTCTTCCTCGAATCGGAGTTTGAGTTCTTCCTTGCGGCGGGCGTTCTTCTCTCGCTCCGCCTCCAGGTTTGCCTCGGGCTCTTCCTCCTCTTCATCCTCTTCCTCGCTCTTCTCAGCGCCGTGTGTCTCTCCGGTTTCGAGATCCTCAAAGGCACCGTCACCCTCGTCGTCTTCGTCCTCATCTCCGAACCCGTCGTCGTCGTCATCGCCATCTTCATCGCCGCCTTCTTCGTCAAGCAGGTTGGCCGTGGCGAATCTGTTCCTCAGAGCCTCGACAGCGTCCTCATTTGACCACTTGGCAGCTAGCTCCTCGTAGTCGAAGCGAGGTATTGAGCGGTCCTCCCGGAGATCCTCCTCGCTTTCCTTGCCGGTCCTCCTGAAGAATGTGTCGTCGTCCTGCTCGATATCCTCTTCCATCTCCTCGTCCTCCTCATCCGCCTCACCTCTCCACTTTTGGAGAGCCTCTTTTGCTGACAAGGTCTCGTCATACATGAACCTCGCAAGGTCGACTGCGCGGTACGGCCGCCGCTTCCCATGCAGCATCTTTGCTCGCTCCATCATGTTGTCCTTCCACTTGACAGCTGCCCCTTCCTCGTCAGAATCGAACTCCTCGTCGTCCTCATCGACATCGTCGTCGGAGCCTTCATCGCCAGACACTGAACCCAGGTCGGAATCACTGTCTGCAAAGGCAACGTCGTCTTGTTGGTCCTTGTCTTGCTGTTTGCGGAACATTTTGCCTAGCTTCTTCTCATCGAACTCGGCCTCGAAGTCGGACTCAGGCTCGCCGAACCCTTCGTCCTCCGGAAGTTCATCCTCCTCATCAGAGCCCTCGCGGTCGAGGAAGCGCGCCTTTCTCTGAGTTTTCCTGCCACTGTCGGCCTCCTCGGGCACCTCTGCGATATGCTCTCCGCTCGCAAAAAGCTTGACGCCCTTGTCCGTGTGGCCGAGAAGCCTCCGCTCGCCTTGCAAGTCAACAATGAGCTGCTCTCCTTCGCCACGCTCAACACCTTCGGCATCCTTGTCGAAAGCAAAGCCCTTTTCCCTGGTGATGACGATGTGGTCGCCCGTGATTTTCATGCCGCTCCGGTCGGCCATGGGTGCCCACAGCTTCTTATCCTTCTCGTCCAGCCGCCGCCGCCCAGACTTTCCGGTCGCCTTTGCAATCGCCTGCTCCATGAGAGGGGTCGGGCACGGATCGGGTAATACCTCCATATTGGATATTGTGAAATCACCCAGACCGGCAATGTGTACCCTCTGCCCCTGAGCCGCAAAGTTCGTGCCGCGAAGGTACCCCGACAGTTCGATTGACCGATCGCACGTCTCGTCCTCTTCGATCTTGGTCGGGTGGGTGACGTCGCGGTAGTTGTCGATGATGGTGTACGGATGCGAGTTTCTCCAGACGAGCGGGCGGGGGTTCTTCATGACGGAGAGGAAGCGGGAGAGGTTGTGGATTTCGCGATCCGGGTAGCGGCCGTTCAGAACGCCTGACAGATAGAAGAGATGGGCGCCCTGGTAGAGCTCGCTCCACAACCTGTGCTTTAGCCTCTTCTTGGCATCCTTGAGCGCTTGGGGTTTGCGGAACAGATCGAGATGGGTAAGGATACCAAAGACATTGCCGGGCATACCAGTGGCGGCGAGGATATTGAGGAACTCCATCGTCTCCATCTCGAAACCGTAGTTGCCGTCAATCATCAACAGCACGATATCGGCCACCTTGGCAATGTCGACCATGGCTTCCATCTCGTTCGGGCACTCGATAAAGGTCAACCTCTGCTTCTTGGAGGTGACGACCGTGATCGGCCCCACGGGGTCGGAAATGGTCTCTTTCGCATATCGGCGGATTAGGGATTTGCTGTGGTTTAATTCTCGTCAGCAAATCAACGCCCGAGTGTAGTATGTTGAAAGGAGGTATCCCACAGTAATGTGGTCTTGCCAACACCCGGAGGGCCAACAATGGTGACGAGTCGCGGGGGCGGTTCATCGGGAAGGCGGTCGACGAGAGGGACATGGAGACGCTTCTCTTTGATCTGACAAACGGCGCATTAGTATACCATCCCATGAAGGTCTAGGTATCTCGGAAGCCTACATCGTGCGAGCGCGCTGCCTGTCTCGCAAGCTTGCCGGGGTTGGCGACTGCGAAAGCCTTCGGGTTCGGTCCTGTACTTGTGTGAGCCCACAATAAGGTCACGGTGGGATTGCAATGGAGATTATTAACTAACCTCCTGAATGTTGCTTCTTGCTGTCCTTGGACTTTTTGGACTGCCGGTGCGGCTTGTGCGTTTGGGCGTCCATCTTGGAGCGTCTCTTCTCCGTAGACGTCAACTCTGCAGCGCAAGGTCGAGTCGCAGCCAGCGATCGCCTCGATCCAATTCCTGCCGCAGGAAGCTCCAGAAATTTTTGGGCGGCATCTTATCGCGATAAGGGATACGGGATAATGTTATCGATAAACGTTGGTGGGGTCCTACAGATGACGAGCATGGCGGGGTTCGACTGGGATCTTGATTCCAGGGTTCAGATTGTCACTCGCAAGGCAAGCAAAGATGGAACCAAACGGCATCAGATGATGAAATTGGATCGCTGGATCTAGAACTCAACCGCAGGGTGTTTTGATTCGCTGCTGCCATTGCATAATAGATCCCCTGACCAGGCACGCTGCGATCTGGTTCGCAGCAAGTTTATGCGCTTCCCACGGCATTCGGGGTGGGCGGATCTACCTCCCAACCAAAGGCAGGATAGACGAGTGGGATGCCGCGGGTAAGCGTACAAGATGGGGTCGAAACAAGCATTGCAACACTGTGGTAGGATGGGGGAGGAGCTGAATGTTGGCGCATGACGTATTCCCCTCCGCGTCACTCACCTCAGGCCTCCTACTCCGCCCGAAGGAGCTGCCAGATTCGTGCACTGCTTCCATGTTATAAGTAGCCTACAACCCAAGTCCCGGTTGGTCTCCATTGACGTTCCCCAGATCTGTTCTTGCATCAAACATACCCATCAAACCACCAATAACTTAACCAACCAACAAAACCACATCGCAACCATGCCTTCCTACATTGTACGTGGATGGAGCAACAACTGCCGCATCTCTTTGCTCGAACAACCTATCTAACAGGCTGTAGGTGACCCTCAAGGACGACGCGACGGACGAGCAGGTCGCCGAGTAAGTTTACCCATTATGTGGTCTTCCGAATTATTGTATTACTCATGCTGACACTCTATGGGCAGGGCCAAGCAGCAGGCCAAGGACCAGGGCGGCACCATCCAACACGAGTACAGCTTGATCAAGGGATTCTCGTAGGGCCAGCCTAGTTAACGCCCGAAGCCAAGTACAACTGCTGATGGTGAAACGGCAAACAGAGTCTCATACCCCGAGGGAAGTGTCCAGACCCTGGATAGCAACGCCAATGTCAAGGCGGTTGAGGCCGACCAGGAGGTTCGCACGCAGTGATGGCGTTCAGGGTCAGGAGTGCGGGGCAGTACCATGGCGGGGCAACGGCAGGCCCCGGCGCTGCTTGAGCGACTTCGGCGGTTTCTCAGGCGACCCTGAGTTGTGTTAGCGTTGCACTTTGCACTTTACACTTTAGATGACGGAATGAACTTGATACCACAAATCGAATGTCCTGAGTTATTAACAGCCCTTCGCTAAGCCCTCTTGAACATCGCTTCAGAAATAAAACAGTTGAGGCCCATCAATCTGTCGATAACATTGCCAATCCGGTTAGTCTTGGTCAGTTTAGCCATTGAGCCCCACAGTCCCGAGTCCGGCGGTCTCGAACAGTCATGATGTCAGGAATTGATTCTCCCGGCTGCCTTGCATGTGCCCGGTGTTCTCTTTCGAACTTTGACTGTTCACCGCTTTCTCCAAGTAATACAGAGGAATGACTCGATCCCATTAGGATAGAAGATACTCATTTTGCACGACAGCCCCTCGACTACCCGAACCCCTGGAGGCACGCGACATGATCTGATTGCATCAATCCCGATTTCTCGATTTCTCGATTTCCCGATTCCGCTCCCTCGACAACTTCCCTGCACCAGCTTTAACCACGCCGCAACATGCCGACATGAGATTCATCGCGAGGCCGCTGCGGTTGCCAAATACCCTTAAGGCCATTCCTCGATGCAACTATGCACGGAGGGCATCGTCTACCTTGCACCCTCTGAAGGACGCCCCGGCTGCGCACCACCACCGCCCGACCCAAACCCAAACCCACAAACAGCATGATCGTGATCGCCACATTGGTGGTCGCCCCGATGCCAACGATGTCGTCCCCCACTTGGCCAAGCAGCCTTTGCATCCACTGAGTCTCGCGGATTTGGTTAGGTGAGCGACTCTCCCGATACACTACACAAAAGAAAACAGTGACTAATGTCTAGATTATCATAGACATGGCCGCCCTCCGTTATCGGCCGATGCCCTGCTGTCGTCGGCCCGCTTCACCCTCTCGCTGCTCCCGATCCGCCTGGCCCATCGAATTCAGGCATTGCGCAACCTCCCGTACATTGTCGTCTCCAACCCCAACATCAGCAGAATCTACAACAACTACCAACACTCGCTCTCGACGCTGCTACCCTGGCAGGGGCGCACCATCAGCAACCTTGAGGACGAGATTCGTTTCACGGAAGTGCTGGCCGAGCTTGTGCAGACGCACACTGACACCATCCCCATACTTGCCCGCGGCTTCCTCGAGTGTCGCAAGTACATCTCCCCCGCCGAGGTGACACGCTTCCTCGACGAGCACCTGCGCGCCCGCATTGGCACCCGCCTCGTCGCCGAGCAGCACATCGCCCTACATTTCAGCAGCACCCCGCACTTCGACCCGGCCGCGAGCCCGACTCCGTGTCCAGAGCACCCCGGCTACATCGGCGTCATCGACACGGCCCTGCGCCCGGCCTCCACCGTCGACTCATGCGGCGGTTTCGTGGCCGACATCTGCGAGCTTAATTATGGCGTCCGCCCACAATGGATCGTTGACGGCGAGCCCGATACCACCTTTGCCTTCGTACCCATGCACCTCGAATACATCATAACCGAGCTCCTCAAGAACGCCTTCCGCGCCACCGTCGAGAACGGCATGAACCGCGAGCCCGTCGTCATCACCATCGCGCCGGAACCCCCCTCGGTCAAGCCCGTCCAGTCCCAGAAGGTGCACCTCGACCCGCCCAAGGAAAGCCGCGGCGCCTTTGACCGCGACGCCATCGCCCCGCTTGACGACAATGCGCCGGGCGTAACCATCCGCATCCGCGACCGCGGCGGCGGCATCAGCCCGGACGTGCTAGAGCACATCTGGAGCTACTCGTTTACCACTTTTAGCGAGTCAGACGTGCCCGGCGCCTGGAGCGGCGGTGACGACGCCCTGAGCGTCATTTCGGCTGCTAGCAACGGCAGCAGCTCCATCGCCGGTCTCGGCTACGGCTTGCCGCTAAGCCGGGCCTATGCAGAGTACTTTGGCGGCGGCATCGCCGTGCAGAGCTTGCACGGCTGGGGCACCGACGTGTACCTGCGGTTGAAAGGAGTCGGGAAGATAGAGTGAGTTGCAAGCTCGCTCCGCTTGAGAGAGGGTCGATGATGCTAATGGCTTGCTTGGTGAACATAGGCAAGAAACAGTTGCCTCGAAGGAGGGCAAGGATGGCAAGATCTAGGCATATGCTGATCTAGAGGGCTACGGGCCGGCCCCTTACAGTTTACAACGAGTAATTAACTACCTATATAGGACGGTCCATAGTGTGCGAGGACTGCCTACCGTATCTCACAATGATACTCGAATATTTTCAACCACCTTTGTAGCCTAGTGAAAGAGAAAGTAACCGACAGCTCGCAGAATCAAATTCTGAGCAAACAACCATGGCTTCCTAGGTAGGAGGGGCTGACATCAGCGGCGTGTTGAACTCAGCCACAAGCTCTTGCTCCTCAAGTCTAGAACATAAACACAGCCATGTATGAGAGCCTTGTTAAGGAGTCGCTGTCTCATGTCCGGGAAGCAGTTGATTGATTGCCGTTGAAGAAACTCTCGTTTCCTCCCTCTCTTCTCTTCTCCAGTCTTGGTTCTCACTCTTCCTTTCCTACCTATCATTCATTGGCATTCTTCCTCTTTCGATACTCCGGGGAAATTTAATTTGGATGAGATCATATCCCGCGCATTCGACACATACGTAGCAAGATACACCATAGAACGCTGAGTGCACTTGGTTAGGCCATTATTTAAGTCCTAGACAACAACTTTTCACCAAGCTCATCCAAAACACTTTCACTTCAATCATCAGCAGACGCAACCATGTCAAAAACAACGGTCATTAAAAGCATTGCCTTCCTAACCCCTAAAATTAGCAGCGAGAGCAGAGGCAGCACCAAACGCTGGCCAACTCTCCCGCTGGTGTTTTTGATACCATACATGAAAACGACGCTATAGAAATGATACTACTAATAATAATAATAATATGTACTACAGCGGAGACAAAAAAAGGACAGCAAGAGCGCAGCGACGTAACGGACGGGTTACCCAACGGGAACACACCAAAAAAAGACCGCATAAACAAAAGCCACTCAGCCCATACCAATGATGATGATGAATAACCAAAGCTTGATGGAAACAAAAAACAGAAACCAATTCACAGCCAAAAAAAAAGTCTATCCCAACCAGCCAATGGTGCCATTACCTCACATATTCGCCAACTCATTATCAATCTGCCGATCCATAAATGTCCTCCTCTCGCCCGTCAACTCGGTCTGCAACCTCTGCTCGACCAGTGCGCGCACCTGCTTCTTGGTGACCGTGTCAAGATCGACCTCGCGCAGCACCGACTGGATGGCCTCGATGATGGATCCGTCATCTGGGCCGCCCGAGCCACCAATAAACGAGCCTGTGCTAGCATCCGCGTGCATGCCCAGCCGGCTCGGGGTCGGCAAGAGGGTGGTCGAGGCCATCGAGTGTCTGTTGTTGATACCGCTCGTAGGCACGCCCAGGGCGAGCCCGGCGGGCGGGGTGGCCGTCATACCGCGGAGGTTGGCGACGCTGCCGGGCCGTTGCGACGAAGGGTAGTCCTGGTAGGGGGTGTGGCTGCGGCGCTGCTGCATGTCGGCCATGGTTCCCATCGACATCATACTCTGGCGGTTGGCGAGTGTCGGGTTGTCCGTGTAGGGAGTGGCGCCGACAAAGCTGCTGGTGTGCGTCATGGCTCCCGGAGTGAAGGGCGTGCCGGGGGTCGGGGGGATGTAGGCACCTGCACCACGGCCGTGGAGGCCGGCGAGGACAGATGGCTGTCGGACCGACGAGTAGACCGACTTCATGTCATCCATCTCGTAGTTCTCGTCATACATACCCATGCCACCATCCATGCCGATCTTCTCGGAGGGGCCGCCACGCCGGCCGGGCAGATTGTTGACGAGGGCATAGTCGTCCCAGCGCTGTAGCGGAATGGAGCGCGGGTCGAATCCCTCATCATCGACTGCGATAACCTGCTTCTTACCCGTCTCACCGATGACGATACGTGTGGTACCCCAACTGAAGTTGTCTTGGTTCCAGAACGAATAGATAGGCAGAATAAACGAGTAGACGGGGAAGGCGATGATGTAGATGATCATCCAGCCGATGTGTTGCCACTGGCGCTTCAGGATGAAAATCAGTGCCTGGAGGCCGTACACGGCCGCGATCATGATGATGGAGATCAGGGGGAATGGTCCAGTCCGGGTGATGACGGTGTACAGAAGCCAGCCGAGATAGACGCATGTCGCCGGTAGGATGATAGTCCCAAACAGGTCGATAAACACGACGAAGCGCATCGAGAAGCAACAGAAGCCGCACATCTCCGGGAGGAACATCAACTCGACGAGGTTGTGGATGGTCGAGTTGATCCAGCGACGACGCTGAGACAGCAGGACGCTCCATTGTTCAGGTGCCGCTGTTTGGCAGTAGGCGTCCGGGACGAACTTGTATGACATGTACGGGAAGTACCTGGTCATCAGGGTAGTCAGGTAGCGATCCTCGCCGAGCGAGAGCAGGTTCTTCTTGTGCAAAGTGTCAACATTGCAATCGCTGTAGTCGCGGATGACGTCGTCGGAAATAATCAGGGGCTTTCCCTTGTCAGCGGTTCGGAGACGGTACATGCAGAAACTGACATTTGGGTTAGCCAAACCAAGCAAAAATACTGCGGCTCCTAGGGGGAAACTCACCATCCTGGCAAACAGGTGACGCTGCCAAAGAGGGACTCGAAAGCCTTTGAGAGATGATGAGAAATGTAGTACTCGTAGACCTGGATCATGGTCCACCAGGAACGTTCCTCGTTCTGCAAGCTCGTTTCGCCGCAAATTCCAGCAATCTTAGCATCGTTGGCACACTTGGCAACGAGGCGGTTGAGCGAGTCTTCGCGGACGCAGGTATCGGCATCGACCATGAGCATGTACTCGTATAGCTCCGGGTCCACGCCAATGACGTTGTTGATCTGGTGGAACATTTCCAGCTCGAGGGGGTTCATGGGAGAGCGATGGTGGACACGGTTGAGGAAGCTCATGAGCAGGATCTGCGAGTCACGCTTGCCGCGGTTGCCGGGCTTGGCTTTGCTCTGCTCCGTTTCCTTGCCCACCTTGACAACAACGAGGTAGGGAACCACGTTGCCCTCGTACTCGTACAGGCCAGAATAGACTTTGCCATAGTTGAGCTGCTCGCTGCCCGTGCCGACCGATTTAAACGGCAGGGCAGGCGGGTCAACCTTGGGGTCGACACCGAGAATATCCAGGACAATCTTGGGTGTGGGACGGTCGTTTCCAGCACCGACGATGATACCGTCGCAAATGACGCAGATCAGCTTCCGTTTGTTGTCGTACTGCAGAGCCGTGAGCGAGTCGAGTGCCTTCCGCAGCGAGTCTTCGCCTTCGGTGTACGCCGGCACCTGGCAGATGACGAACTTGTCCTGGGGGGCCGGGCGCCTCTTGGACCCGAACTGCAGAGCCGACACGAATTTGATGACAATGACGGAGCAGACCATGACGGTGAAGGCAATGAGAATCCATCTATTCACCTGGCACTTGGCCGAGTCCCGGAAGTCGAGAATGCCGAGGTAGAAACGGTTGTTGAGGCAGTTGATGTTGTTGTTGAGATTGACGGACTCAGTCCTATTGCTCGCTGCCTTGTCCAGGATCTTGTTGAAGTCGTCCGTGAGATCCTGACCGGGTTTGTTTTTGACGACATTGACAATTTTGGAGTTGAGGAACGCCCACGTAGGCCAGTCATTGTGCACCTCCTGGGTCTTCATGTAGTCCGTGAGGTCGTAGACCTTGTTGTCGTAGATGAACCACATGCGATTGCTGTTTTCTCCTTCGTCCTTGATCTGGTTTCGATCCCAGACGAGGTCGCCCGTGAAGTATTCCTTCATGCGTGGCAGAAACTTTTTGGAATACCAGTCGGTACGGCCCATGCTCTTTTGCGGCTCCCTCGCGAACTTGCCCGATGTGTGCTGGGCCTGTGGCCACTCGACGGCGTCGGTGTTGTTGAGTTCGAGCTGGAGTGTGTCGTCCGTGACGATCCCCGGGCATGCCAAGGTGAGGGGCACTGGGAAGTAAGCGTCCATGTCCAAGCCGGCCAGGGGTTCCATGGCCTCGTTTGTTGATTGATAGGCGTTGCTGCCATGCTGTAATTTCCAGAACTTGGAGATGTCGTATACCTTGCCGTGGACGCTGACCCAGAAGTCATCTGCGCCCTTGTGATTTGTCACCTCGTTCCGCGACCACGCCTTGTCGTAATTTGGACAGAGCAAGCGGCCAAAAAAGATGATCCAAAAGACAATGATAGCGTTCATGAGGAAAATGAGGAAGCAGAGGACGAGCTTTTCACGCCAAGCCATCCGCACATCAGGTCGCTTCATACGACCAACGTAGCGAAGAAGTGGAGAGGGGATCCAAAATGTAAGGGTCCAAACAAAGATTACCCACCATTTTCTGCCAGGCGAGATGGTCCGCTCCTCGACCTTTTTACCAGCTGCGAGGTCGGCGTCCAGGTTGCCGACGAACTGGCCGTCAGTGTTGTAGTAGACATCGCTCTTGTGAGTGTCGCCCTTGGGGCCGAGGCCGTAGTCGCCAGTGGTTTGGTTCTGCATACCGGTCATGGCGGTGGGGGCGATGGAGGGGGCCGCTAGGGGATGGGCCGCACCCAGAGTCGCCTGGCTCATGTTTCTCTGGTGGGCCAGCTGTTCGCGGCTGCCGCTCGGGGAACCGTCGTTGAAGGGGTTCGGGGGGAAGAAGCCGCTGCCGGTGGTGGAATAACCAGAGTTGAAACCACTTGGGGGCATCATGTTTGGCATGCTCCCGAGCCTCTCGATGTCGCCAGGCTTCAGATCGAGCATGCTCTCGGCCTCCCACCAGGCGTTTTCTCGCATCCAGACGCGCTCGCTGCCAACCACTACCTCGCCATTAGTCCACCCGCGCTCAAGGACCCAGCTCTCGATGCCGTCGCGGCCGTCCATGCACCCCAGCGAACGGTAGCGCCGCACAAACTCTTCGTGATCAAAGTCCGAGGTGAAGTCCAGATGCCTGTTCCTCCGGTTTGACCACTCCGGCAGTCGCCAGGCCCGAAGCTGCCTCGAAACAGTTCCCGCAGACCATGCCGAATTTACGGACGGCAGAGCTGCCAGGCTAGCTGGCGATTCGTCGGTCGGGTGGATGCAGAGCTGATACCACGCCCGACTGCTGCTCAGGAGAGCGGAGAGGTCGATGCGACCGCTGCGGCCGAGGTTAATGCCCTCGGCGGGTTCGGGGAACAGCAACTTTCTCAAGAAGCCGTCCTCCTCGGAAGACAGAGCGACCTTTTCCAGTATCTCCTCCCGCTTCTCAAGATTGTGTTGCCTTTCCCTACCCTGGCTTCCAATCATGATGCCGAGCTCGGGCCCGCACTCGGCCACAGCATTTTGCATCTCGCGCAGAACAGAGCTGCCGGCAGCAACAACCTCGACGCCGTCATTCTTCATCTCAGCATTGATGCCCTGGTTATCGTCAAAGACGCCACGCATGGCAATAGCCTTGCCGAGATTGGGATCGGGAATCTCCAGCACGTGCAGGCAGACAGTATCCCCGATGTCTTCCTGAGAGCCCTGTGCCCTATTATCGAAGCTACCGTCTGCAGATTCGTCTCCATCTCGAATACGACCCATCTGCGCTGCGATGGCATCGTTTGCCCTCTTGATCACCCAATCCACCAGTGCTTCGTACAGGCCGCCAAGGAGCGTGGCACGGTCCTCGGTGGTCAGCTGCCTGGCCAGGATCTCGGGTTCAAGGCCCAGAAGCCCCCCGACATCTTCGCAAATCTCCTCCATGGCGTCGCCATCAACACTGTAGTCGATGGTGTTTCCGAGCTTCAAAAGCCCCGCAAGCGTCGAGATGAAGTTGCGATGGGCGGAGCCTCTGATACCGATATCTTTCAGGGCAGTCCGGAAATCATCGGCAGCGGCACCGTCGTCGGCGGTGGGCAGGTACGAAGGAGGGTCGTAGGTGCCAGAGCGGGATAGCAGGCTATAGCTAGAAGCGCCCTTGAGTCCGAGGAACTCCCGCTCGGCTGGGGTAGACGCCGAGGTGAGCAGGTAATAGAAGACATCAAAGGCACGATAGCCGGCCTCTGCTGGAATACGCAGCAGCCCCTTCTCCGTGTCAATTCCGCCTTGTGACAGGGCAACTGATGCGCCAACCACATTGCCGGCGAGATTGAGGGTAAGAGTAACACCTAGGGCGGTTTGTCTAGGAGTCGTGGGGTTGTAAGGCGTCACGCAGCGGATGAAGGGTTCGATAGCATGTAGGGCTTGTGTGAGTTTCGAGGGGATCGCGACAGGGAGAGACGAGAGAAAAGGTCGTAGAAGGGGGGGTGTAGATGTGTGTAGCGAACTAGCAATGGTCAGTATACGACAAAGATTTCATGCAAGGAGATCTGAGAACCCACCCAAGGATGATGCAGCCATCCTCAGCACGACGGCGAGCATGTTCCCATGCCCTTGCCGCCAGCTCTGGATCTACAGTGCCTCCCACGCGGCCATCCGGCCCAATTTGCGACGCGGTGAGCCACGTGTTGACGACAAGACTGGTGCCAGCGTCCAGGCGGTATGGTTGCGAGGACAGGTAGATGTTGTGCACGGCGTTTAGCAGCGTCGTGGCCGAGACTTGGGATGACTGCTGTCGGGACCCGCCCAGGCCCGGCTCCGAGGCCATCGAGTAGATGGACATGCGGTTCGCCATGGTGTCGACGGTTGAGCTGCGGCGTCCCAGAGGGACACAGCTAAAAGCGAGGTTCTGTTCTTGAGCTGGCCAGCACCGCGCCGGGTGTTGTTGATGTTCACGTAGGATATATCAACTATCGGTTCGTCCGAAATTTGCAGCGCTCGGGCTCGTCCAAACGCGCTGTAGCAACCAAAGACGGCCGATAATGTTTGCACGGAAAGGATGCAGCTAGTTGTCGGGCAAGCGAGTGGTGTGGTGGTGGGATATGCGGGTTGGTCGCGGCGGCAACGGGATGGAGGCGTCTCGGTCCCCAGCCGGTTTCCTCTTTCCTAGGAGAGGAGGTATTCGGCGGGAAACAGAGCAGCAACGCTCGAAGCAACGACCGAAGAAAAAACCACCAAAGCGAATGAGGCGGTTTGCGGTAGTGATAGCGAGGGTCAATGGAAAAAAGGAAAAGAAATCAGTGCCCTAGCTGGACATGAAGCAAAACGAGTGTTGCAAAAGCCACCAAAAGTTGGAGCAGCCTTCGTTGCCTTGGGGAGCGAGTGGTGTGCGTCTGGGCGTCTGTTCCCCCTTCCAAGAAAAGATCACCAGTCCCATTCGGGTTGCGACTACGGTAGGCGAAAAGAATTATTTGCGCAGTTACCTGGTCAGCCAGCCCAGCTCAAGCGAATGTGAGCAGGGGTGGGGCGGGATGCGCATGATGTGCCGCGAAAAAATTCTGGGTCGCTGGAGCCGATTGGGCCGTTCATCTGAAAAGGCTGGTTTGCTGCAAGATGCACAGTATCTGCATAACCGACCTTCATCTGAAGAATTAGATTCAAGTTTCCATTCCACTGCCCAACTAAAGGGCTGAACTGCAAGAGCCCGGGCACTTGGAACCTGGCTTCAGATGCTCCTGTCTTTTGCTGACATGAAAAGAGTCTTGGCTCAACCTCATCGCTCGCTGGTGGCGCCTGACTAACTGGATGGTAACCACTGGACCATCGCGGCGATGTAGGCCTAAAAAAGGGTTGGTCGGCAGCAGCCGGACGGGTCGAATACGAGGCCCCTGCTCCAACATGAGATGGCCGGCCGGATGTCGCGAGCAAAATCTCCACTCAACCACCGAGAGCTTTGGGTGACACAAACTGTCAGCCATTGGCCACAACGTCGACGCCAGCGAACAATTCCCGTATTCCGTACAACATTTTGCGGCTCCGGGGCTGACCTAGCTGGGATGCGGAGGCTCCTCGCAGTATCGACTTGCTGGGTAAGGTATTCATCTACCGAGGCCGGTCCTCGGATGACCGTGCCACCGCAAGCTTCTTTTTTTAGCCATGACCTTCCCTTCCGCTGGCACTTTGACGGAACCTCTGATGAGTTCATGACCGACTGACCCGCTATTGAAATGGTGGAAATGATGCACTGGAGACTCACTGGAGCCATACAAGTATGTACCTAGCCCAGGGTATGGAATTTGGACGGGTTATAACCGCACGTCGCGATCATGATGTCTCGGAAATGTTGCTGCAGCGAAGATCGAACGAACACAGTGTCCGGCCGAAGCTCGCATTCTGTCATCCCAACCGCTTCACCAGGACACTTCCAGGGAGCGCTGGCAGAAGGAGTGCAGTCGAATCCTCCGCAATCCTCAAACACGTCCTCGCCGTCTCAACACCGGCTGCCTGGTGCGAGCCGCAGTGCGACAGACCCTCATACATCAAATCGTGTAGGAGGCGGGCACAGCGAAGAATGAGCCACCATGCAGGATCCCGATCGTGTTTCGTCCACGAGAAAAATTCCCCGACGTTTTGCAGTTGTGCAGCGTGCACGCCGTCGGCCGTTGAGCATCGCCATCTAACCATTCCCATTCCGCCGGGCGGGTGGTGTGTTGCGCGCCCGCCACTGCGGTGCCTGTGGCAGTGGATTGGTTGGTGGCAGATGGCACTGCAAGCTGATCTCGTATGCAGCAACCTGCGCCCATCTCGCTTTTCAAGATTTCTGAGACAACTCGAGGAATGCACAATCCAAGTCAACGCAGCTCGGGCCGAGTCTTGTCTTTGATCAAAACGTGAACGGACAAATGAGGGCGGCCAATGCCCACAAAAACATGCGGCTATCGAAAGAACGAGAGAGCCAAGGAAAAGAAGGCGCTCCCGGAGATGCTTGTCTGCATCTCGGTGCAAGCCGCCACCCCCCCTGTGCTCCTGAGATGGGGTGAGAAATGGGGCCCGCCGGATGTGGAGACGGTCTCGATCCTGGCTGATGAAATCGAAATGCTCTGGAAGGACCGTGACAGATCCCAGGAGCGCGAGGAGACACGGGATGAAAACTCGAGATTGCATCGCAACAGTGACCAAGTTTTGTGTGCATAAAGCCTACCGTATAACGTACTGTGTTGCGTCCGTATTTCGTACTGAGGCTCAGAATGCTGCATGCGAGGCCCGAAATGGCCCCATTCGTTGCGTTCCAGATCTTGTTTATTTTGAACCATAACGAGCTGGAGCTCGCCTTCGATCTTGGCTTGGACCCGCGTCGCTGCCAATCAAGTGGGGCCCATTAGGGGGCAGTTCGTATGAGGAACCTGCGCTTCTGGCAGTTGGCACCCGCCGTAGTCCACCCCTTCAGGCAAAAAAAAACAGTCAGTTCCCCTTTCCCGGCCCAGCCTAGCCCCGGCCAAGCGCGTGCATCCATCCTGCTGTTGGGAATTGCAGGGCCTGAATAGCGCAGTGCATCGTCCCGGCGACTGCAGTCCCGCTCTTGCATTTTGACATTTTGTCACGGTCACTGTCTTTCTGTGTCCCTTCGTTTCGACACTCGTTAAGCCGTTTCGCACATGACGTTCGTTCCGCTCTACTTCCAACGTCCTTTTTAATTTTATTCCCATCTTCCAAGTTTGCTAGTCACTCGGAATCGCGGCAGAACAGCCGCCGTCACCAAAAACGCCCCCATCCGTCGTCGCCAACGGGGTCCGAAACAGTGGTGGCTTTGGTGTAGCGGGAGTTTCCCGAAGGTCTCTAGGACCCAAGCCCAACACCAGAGAGGCACACGAAACCCGTTAATTGTCATCTGGGAGTATAACGCTGGGTGACCTCTTGAGGTTGATCACGGCCAGCTCCCGGCGGCGCCGTTAGAGAATCATGACTCTCAACCTTCCGGTCGGCGGGAATGGCGGCGGAGGGGCCCATACGCAGCCCTCACTCCCCTCCCTGCCCGCCCATCTCCAGTCCGACACGCACCTGACGGCACACCTCGCCAGTCGCTTCCACGTCTCGCTGCCGACAGCCCGCCTGTCGTCGCACGCGCTTGTATGCATCAACACGTACACGAGCTCGACCAAGGGCGATGGCTCCAGAGACTCGAGTGCCATGTCGGCCGCCGAGGACATGGCAGAGCGTGCCCTCGCGCGGCTGGGTCATCGCTCCGAAAACCAGGCCGTTCTCTTTCTGTATGGCGCTTACCTTGGGAATCGGCTGAGCTTGAATGCTAACCTGGCAACAGCGGCGAATCCGGCTCGGGGAAAACGACGGTTCGCTCTCATCTCCTCACTTCGATTCTCAACCGCAGCTCGACGCCACTCTCGAACAAGATCTCCCTTGCCGCTTACGTTTTTGACACCCTCACCACCACCAAGACGGCGACGACGCCCACGGCCTCCAAGGCTGGCCTGTTTTACGAACTCCAGTACGACACGACATCGTCCACGAACCCCCTTCTCATTGGCGCCAAGCTCTTGGACCACAGGTTGGAGAGAAGCAGGATAGCGGATGTGCCGACGGGTGAGCGCAATTTCCACGTGCTGTACTACCTCTTAGCTGGTACAAGTCCGGCCGAGAAGTCGCACCTTGGGTTTGACGGACCCGGCAGCTCGGAGAAGAGATGGAGGTACCTAGGTCACCCGACGCAGCTAAAGGTGGGCATCAACGATGCGGAGGGGTTCCAACTGTTCAAGACGGCCCTGCGGAAACTCGAGTTCCCTCGCAGCGAGATTGCCGAGATCTGCCAGATCCTGGCAAGCATCTTGCACATTGGCCAGCTCGAGTTTGAGACATCCTCGAACACAACCGTGACCGGAGACGACAGCGGCGGCTTCTCGCACGAAGGAGGCCAAACGTCCACCACGGTCAAAAACAAGGACGTGCTCGGCATCATTGCTGCCTTCCTTGGAGTGAGCGCCGCCGAACTCCAGACGTCGTTCGGTTACAAGACCAAGATGATCCATAAGGAGAGGGTGACTGTCTTGCTCGATCCCGCAGGCGCTCGGGGAAATGCCAACGAGCTGGCTAGGACCCTGTATTCGCTCCTGGTTGCCTACGTGATTGAGAGCATCAACCAGAGGCTGTGTGCCGCCGAGGACTCAATCGCAAACACCGTCTCGATTGTCGACTTCCCCGGGTTTCAGCAGCAATCTTCGACCGGTTCCATGCTGGACCAGCTCCTGAACAATGCGGCCACCGAGTCGCTGTACAACCTCACCCTGCAAAACTTCTTTGACCGCAAGGCCGACATGCTCGAGACGGAGGAGGTTGCTGTGGCTGCGACAAGCTACTTTGACAACTCGGATGCCGTCAAGGGCCTCTTGAAGCCTGGAAATGGCTTGCTCGGCATCTTGGACGACCAGACGCGCCGTCACCGCTCGGATATGCAGTTCCTCGAGAGTCTACGGAAGCGCTTCGATGGCAAGAACCCAGCCATCACGGTCGGCGCAGCTACTGCTAAGCTGCCCGGCAGTAACTTTTACACCGAGAACACGGCCGCCACCTTTGCTGTCAAGCACTTTGCTGGGGAGGTCGAGTACCCCATCAAGGGTCTGGTCGAGGAGAACGGCGAGGTTATTTCGGGCGATCTCCTAAACTTGATCAACTCGAGCAAGAGCTCCTTCGTCGCTCGCCTCTTCGGCCAGGAGGTGCTGCAGACGGTAGTCCATCCGCAGGAACGGACAACTGTCATGCAGGCTTCGGTCAGCTCCAAGCCAATGCGTGCCCCCAGCGTCATGTCGAAACGGGGTCGGCCCACGGCAGCCCTCGCAGCCGCCCGTGCCCGGGCCGCTGAGAGAGAGATGTCGGATCAAGGCAGCGACGTCGGCGACGGCAAACGGACCGGCAGCGCCCGCGCTTCGGAGCAAGGGGCCTCCGGCCAGTTCCTCTCGGCGCTCGAAAATGTCACCCGGTCGGTCGCGGCACCAGGCACAAACTGCTACTTTGTTTTCTGCTTGAAGCCCAATGACCGCCGCATCGCCAACCAGTTCGACAGCAAGTGCGTGCGCGCGCAGGTACAGACGTTTGGTATCGCCGAGATCAGCCAGCGGCTGCGGTCGGCCGACTTCAGTTTGTTCCTGCCGTTTGGCGAGTTCCTCGGGTTGGCGGATACCGAGACTATGCTTGTGGGCAGCGAGCGCGAGAAGGTGGAGGCGGTGGTCGAGGAGAAGCGGTGGCCGAGCAACGAGGTGGCCATTGGTTCCACGGGCGTCTTCCTGAGCGAGCGGTGCTGGATGGAGATCGCACAGCTGGGCGAGAGCTTCTCCCAGTCGGGCCGGTACGGGCTCCCGTCGGATGCCGGGGACGGCATGACCACACCCGCCGATCCGTTCGGTGCGTCCAAGGAGCGCTTGATCTTGTCCGGCGGCAACACACCGGCCAGTTTCCTGGGCGAGAAGAAGGCGGCCGGCTACTTTGGTAGCAACGACGTGGACGCGCGGTCCGAGGCGGGCGTGTCAGCGTTTGGGGGCGGCGACATGTTCAAGAACCTGGACACGCGCGAGCAGATGGCTGAGCGCGGCAACGAGAAGGATATGCAGGAGGTGGAGGAGTACAAAGACAGCCCCAGTCGTAAGCGCTGGGTCTTCTTGGTCTACATGCTGACCTTCTTCGTCCCCGACTTCTTGATTCGGGTGCTGGGCCGCATGCCGCGCAAGGACGTGCGGATGGCCTGGCGCGAGAAGCTGGCCATCAACATGATCATCTGGTTCAGCTGCCTGGTGGCTGCCTTCTTCATCGTTGTCTTCCCGATGCTGATCTGCCCGCGTCAACACGTCTACAGTCCCGAGGAGCTAGCCTCGTACGACGGAAAGGACGGCAACAGCGCCTACGCCTCGATCCGGGGCCAGATCTTCGATATCGGCACATTTGCGCCCCGCCACTACCCTTACTACCTACCAACCAAGTCGCTCACCCAGTATGCCGGCATGGACATCACGCCGCTTTTCCCCGTGCAGGTCTCAGCCCTGTGCCAGGGTAAGAAGGGCAAGATCGACGACGCGGTGCTTCTCGATTACAAGAACACCAACGTCACAGGCTCGGCCGTCGTCATCAGCAGCCAAGATAAAAATTCGCGTTACCACGACTTCCGCGCCTTCACCAACGACACCCGCCGCGACTGGTTCTCGCAGAAGATGCAGTATTTGCGGGACAACTACAAGGTCGGCAACATCGGCTACTCGGCCGAATACGTGCATACGCTCAGCACCAAGCAGCAAACGATTGCCATCCTCAACAACCGGGTCTACGACTTGACGACGTACGTCGCTGGCGGGCGGCGGCAGGAGAGGAAAGCGGGCGATGACACGCCGTTGGACCCGGACGCTGTCAACTTTATGGACCAGCTCGTTGTCGATCTATTCCAGCAGAGGTCGGGCGACGATATAACGGCGCTTTGGCAAGCGCTGGGCATCAGCGCGAAGCAGAAGCAGAGGATGCAGCTGTGCCTCGACAATCTCTTCTACGTGGCCGACGTGGACACGCGCTCGTCAGCGCGGTGCAAGTTCGCCGAGTACCTGGTTCTCGCCGTCTCTATCCTTCTTGCCAGTGTCATCGCCTTCAAATTCTTCGCCGCGCTCCAGTTCGGCACCAAGAACATGCCCGAAAACCTGGACAAGTTCGTCATGTGTCAGATCCCGGCCTACACTGAGGACGAAGAGTCGATCCGGCGTGCCATTGACTCGGCCGCGCGCATGCGCTACGATGACAAACGCAAGCTGCTGGTCATTGTCTGCGACGGCATGATTATTGGCCAAGGCAACGACCGACCCACGCCGCGCATCGTGCTCGACATCCTGGGCGTGTCCGAAGCGGTCGACCCGGAGCCCCTGAGCTTCGAGTCGCTCGGCGAGGGCCTCAAACAACACAACATGGGCAAGGTCTACTCTGGTCTGTACGAGGTGCAAGGCCACATCGTCCCCTTCCTCGTCGTCGTCAAGGTCGGCAAGCCGTCCGAGGTTTCCCGTCCTGGCAACCGCGGCAAGCGCGACTCGCAGATGATCATCATGCGCTTCCTCAACCGCGTCCACTACAACCTACCCATGAGCCCGCTCGAGCTCGAAATGTACCACCAAATCCGCAACATCATCGGTGTCAATCCCACCTTTTACGAGTATCTGTTCCAGATCGACGCCGACACGGTCGTGGCGCCAGATTCGGCCACTCGCATGGTGTCGGCCTTCCTCGACGACACACGCCTGATCGCCGTGTGCGGTGAGACGGCACTCACCAACGCCAAGTCGTCCTTCGTCACCATGATTCAGGTCTACGAGTACTACATTTCGCACAACCTGTCCAAGGCCTTCGAGTCGCTGTTCGGTTCCGTCACGTGTTTGCCCGGTTGTTTCTCCATGTACCGCATTCGCGCCGCCGAGACGGGCAAGCCGCTGTTTGTCAGCCGCGAGATTGTCGAGGCCTACTCGACCATCCGCGTCGACACGCTGCACATGAAGAACCTGCTGCACCTGGGTGAAGATCGCTTCCTCACAACGCTGCTCCTCAAATATCACTCCCGGTACAAGACCAAGTACATTTTCCGCGCGCACGCCTGGACCATCGCTCCGGACTCGTGGACCGTGTTCCTCTCACAGCGCCGCCGCTGGATCAACTCGACTGTCCACAACCTGATGGAGCTCATCCCATTGAACCAGCTGTGCGGCTTCTGCTGCTTCAGCATGCGCTTCATCGTCTTTGTGGATCTGCTCTCGACCATCGTGCAGCCCGTCACCATTGCCTATATCGTTTACCTGATCGTCATGGTAGTGCAGAAGTCGACCGTCATCCCCATCACAGCTTTCGTGCTCCTCGGCGCCATCTACGGTCTGCAGGCCATCATCTTCATCCTGCGCCGCAAGTGGGAGATGATTGGTTGGATGATCCTGTACGTGCTCGCCATCCCCGTCTTCAGCTTCGCCCTACCGCTCTACTCGTTCTGGAACATGGACGACTTCAACTGGGGCAATACCCGTGTCGTCGCCGGTGATCAGGGCAAGAAGATTGTCATCTCGGACGAGGGCAAGTTCGACCCGGCTTCGATCCCGCGCAAAAAGTGGGAGGAGTACCAGGCCGAGCTCTGGGAGGCCCAGACGGTCCGCGACGACACGCGCTCCGAGGTCTCGGGCTACTCGTACGCCACCCGTCCCAACGCTGCCATGTCCGAGTATGGCGGCTACACTCCGAGCCGCCCGGGCTCCATTGCGGGAGGCTACCCGACCATGCCCAACGCCCAGAGCCGCATGTCGCTGGCGGCGTCGGACATGCTCAACACGCCGGGCAACAGGGCCAGCCAGTTTGGCGGGTCCCAGTTCCTCGGCCATGCGGCGTCGCAACAGGAGCTCGAGATGGCGAATCTCGCGGGCATGCCCACGGACGATGCGCTGTTGGCCGAGATTCGTGAGATTTTGAGGACGGCCGACCTCATGACTGTTACGAAGAAGGGAGTCAAGCAGGAGCTGGAGCGGAGATTTGGCGTGCCGCTGGATTCGAGGAGAGCTTATATCAATAGCGGTGAGTTACTTCCCTACACTTGCTTATTGGGAACTTTGACTGACGTATCTGGTGTAATAGCAACTGAAGCGATTTTGTCTGGACAGTTGTAAACTGACTGTTTCCTGCATGACCTTTTTTTGTTCGGGGGGGTTGGATTCGGGTGCTAGGCTTGAGCCACGCCCTTGAGGACTAGTATTTTAATGCTGTTGCATATGCTCTGGACGGGTAGGCAGACTTGACATGGGCGTCTTGTCTGTCTGGGAAAGAGTTGGTGGTTTTTCTTATTATTACTATTATTATCGTCATTGGCTGTTGCTTTTCATCATTGTCGGAAGCCTATCATTATCATCATCATCATCAGCTGTTTTCCTGTTTGTCTGTTTTGGTCGGTTGCTTCATGTTGTGTTCGGTAAGAAGAAGCGGGGGAACCAAGTGTATATTGTTTAGGCCTTCGTTGGTTACCTTTTGTATACATGTTAATGGGACTGTCGAATGTTAGATTGAATTATGGGTTATGTGGTGTCAAATGTGTCTCTGCCGTTGTCTATAACTTATCCTATGAAGCGAGTTGAGTGCCGCTGGAATGTAAGCACCCAATGTTGGCCCATGCCGCGCATGCGAAGGGGTCGTCACAAACGGTTTTTTATCCCAAGGAGCTTTATCTTCTCTAAGTAGCTAAGACGATGTCCCGGTAATTATTTAGATGATGGTATAAATGTAGTCTTCGTTTCAGACACGTGACGAACAGCACGACAATGCAATCAAGAAGATAGTCGATGAAAACGGCGAGAGACTGCCTAAGAAATGAATGCGTTGGGAAACGTAAGACAACGTTGGAGATGTCCCGTGAGGTTTTGTCACTCCTTTCCTCACAGAGTGGACATTGGGAAACAAATCCGAAGATGATATTTGGCCGGGTGGTTCAAGTACTGCATATTCTATGTAACAGAGATTCCGACTTATCTCTTGTTAAAAACTCGACACTTTTCTCGCTGTATCCTCTCGCATGGCATACGGAGTATTACTCGCTGTCAAAAACTGCCGACCGTTTGAAGACCTAAACACTTTCTCCTTTCCATGGGGTGTCTCTTATAAGAAACACGCAAAGGCAAGTTAAAGAAACCAGGCATTTAAACATACGTCTACCCTCCCACATAGTCCCAAAAACTACTTCGTACACAGGCAGGTACCTCCTATATAACGAAAATTCCAGTGCCTGTCCATTTACCAGCGGGTCAAATCACCAACCCCAAAAGGAAAAAAAAAAAAAAAGAGGAGACATATTCAGGCCCACCCACCCCTTTGCAGAGGGCCCAGAAGCAAAAGTAATGACAACTGTGAGATTCGAACTCACGCCCTTTCGGACCACGGATTTATGATTAAGGGTTTCAACACCTTAACGTGGCGCCTTAGACCGCTCGGCCAAGTTGCCTTGTTGCTTTGGATATGGACTGCATTCGGAAATTCGACCTAGCTGCAGCTGCGCCGTGCGAGGCACCAGAACGGGAGGTTTGCCCCCTTTTTTCCTCAACCTCTTTCCCTGCAATCAACTAAATAAATATCATTTTCACGTTTGCAGTCAACACATACACTGGTATTTACATCCAGTTATGATATTTCTCCTTTTTATTTTCTCAAGTTTAACTGGTCCCTATTTCCCATCGGTGACGGCCTCCGGCTACCCTGCTAAGACTTAAGCCTTCACCCTCGCAGCAGCCACCTCCTCTTCCAGCGGCAGGATGTCCGGCACGGGGCCGAGCGGGGCAATGGAGAAGGGGTTGATCTGGGTGTGGGACTTGGTGTAGTGGTTCTTTATGTGCAAAAAGTTGGTCGTGTCGCGGAACGCCGGGAGGTTCCAGTACAGGTGGCGCATCCAGGCGTGCAGGGCCGGGTAGCCCGAGCGGATGTCACGGATGTTGCACTTGAAGTGCTGGACGTAGACGGGCTATGCAGTTTCGTTAGTGTGTGTTGTTGAAGGAGTTTCAGGGGCAGGGTGGGCTTACGTCGAAGCGGATGATGGTGACGAACCTGCCGATGGGAATCATATTAGTATACGAGTATGCTTGAAGAATTTGAGAAGGGACAAACTCACAACCGCACATCAACCTCGGTCAGCGTCTGGCCAAACCAAAACGGCCCCTCGTCCTTAGACTTCTGCAGATGTTCCTCGGCGCGATCCAGCGCCTCAAACAGGGCCACAACATTCCGGTCGTAGGCCTCCTGTGTCGTGGCAAACCCGGACTTGTAGACGCCATTGTTGATCTTGTCGTACTGCCACTCGTGCGTCTCGTCGATCTGGGCGCGGAGATGGTCCGGGTAGAGGTCAACCTTGCGGTACTGCTCGTCGATCAAGTCTTGGAACTATGTCGTGTCAGTTGCCTTCTCCTTCACACTAGGATTAGATGGTCGCCCACCTCGGTGTTGAACATGCGCAGAATCTCGCTGCTCTCATTGTTTACAATCGTCTGCGTCTTCTTGTCGAACAGCACGGGCACGGTGAAGCGACCCTCGTATGACGGGTTCACCTTGAAGTAGAGGTCCCGCAGGTGTGTGAAGCTCTCGTGGCCGGCCACAGGGTCGGGGATGACATTATTACCGGCTGCGTCAGTGTCTTCAGGGGTAGGGAAGCGCCATCCTGAGAGGACAGTTAGTTCGGCGCATGCATGATTCAGATGTAAGTTAATACTTACCCTTGGGCCCCATATGCCAGTGTACGACCGAGTATGAGACGATATCCTCCAGCCCCTTGAGGTGGCGCGCAATGAGCGTACGGCTGGCCTGTCACCGTCTTGGTCAGTCCCTGATCCACATTCATCTCATCGCAAGATAGGGTCTGGTCTTATATAGGGGTTTAGTACTCACCCATGGACACGCATAGCTCACATACAAGTGATACCTGCCCTTCTCGGGTGGGAACTGGGCGCCCTGCTCGCGCGAGATAAAGTTACGGAACGAGCTCTGCTGGCGCTTAAACTCGCCCGACGTATCGCCGGGCTTGACCCAGTCTGTGATCTTGCTAGAGCCGCCGGCGGGGGTGTCCTTGGTCGCCTGTGAGAGAGGGTTAGTACATGGCTGGTTAGAGGAAGGCATACTTTGTTTTTCTTCGGCTGTATGGTCCAAGGTGATGGGTGGGTAAGAAATGGCATAAACTTACCATGGTTGCAAAGTGCCGGACTTTCGTGTTTTTAAAAAGAGGTGATCGAGGTGGTAGCCTGGACTGCACACTTGATTGCCGTCTGTAAGTTTGTAAACCGAATTTCTGAAACCCCCAAGATGTTGCAATGAAACCCAATAGTGTTTGTTGAAGAAGTGGTGAAAGGCTCTCAACAAGTGGGAGAGAGCGGCTCCTTAAAGACATGAGGGGACTCTGTACGAAGTACGGAAGAGGAATACGCTCCTGCAGCTTTGACAAGAACCCACTAATAAACACACCACCTGCATTACCGCATCTTTAGAAATAGAAATATCAGACGAACATCCAATCCCTTCTTATTTGTCAGCTCCACTACCTCTCCAACGTGCTTTCCTTTACATGACAGCTATTGAGGTGCCCTGACAAACACTGACGTAATCCTACCAAGCAGCGACCAAGCAGTGGCCCCACTGTGGAATGGCGATGAGTAAGGGCCCGACGGATACAGACGCGGGGTTCACCCCTATCGGAGCACCCAAATCAGGGGCCTAAGGTCGAAAAGCACAAGCAAACAAACATGTATTGCACCTATCGAGGTCATCTTCTTCCAAAAAACGACTTCATATCGTTAATAAGGTGAAACTGCCAATGCAATACATTCTTTGCTAGCATCTACATACGTGCCACAGTAAGGGGCTAATAACAACCATAACACAACACAGAGTCTATTCCCTTCTCGTCTCAGTAAACAACTCTACTCATCTTCTCCCATCAACCCGCCCAACACCATCTACCGAATCCGGGCCTTGATGTACGGCACCTCGACGTCCTCGCCAGTCGCATCCTCCGTGACAACCTCAAAGATGAGCTCCTTCTGGTGCGCCGGGATCGGCTTCTTGGTGACCGACTCGACCAGCTGGCTCAGCCGCATGCCATACTTGTCCTTGCGCTTGGCCATGGGGAAGAAGGCTGCAAAGAGCAGGCTCACCCCACAGCTCAGCATCGAAATTGACAGGCCGCGCTTCTCAAAGTCGTCGATCAGCTCCTGCAGCGTAATGTCGCCCACCTCGAATCGGTCCCAGATCTTGTCCAGTGTCACCTTGCCGTTGGGGCCCTGGTACTCCACCTTGGGACTGGCAATCGGCTCGCTGAAGCCAAAGAAGGGCAGCGCCAGGTTGACGAAGCCGTTCTTGTACTGCTCAATGTCCGTCTTGCCGTCAATAATCTTGAGCAGCTCCAGGATCACCAGACCCGTGACGAGCGCCGTTGTCGTGGCAATGGCCGGGATGATCTTGCCGGCAATGAACTTGGTCCTGTGCCGGTCCGCCTGCTCAATCTTGTAGTTCTCGGCACGCAGGTTGCTGGCCGCAGTGATGAAGGAAATGTGGTAGTTTGTGTCGTCGTCCTTTTCAAACTCGACGGGCGTGAGCTTGAAGCCAGCCAACGACTTGGGATCCGGGAGCTCGTTGACGAGGTTTTGAAGCTCGCTCGTGTCGTCGAATGCGCTGGCGCCAGCGTTCGGGTCCTAAACCGCATTAGCCAACCTGGATACTTCGAGAGCTGTATACAATACTTACAGGCTCCTTGTCATCAGCCTGGATCTTGACATTGGCGTCTGGCGAGAAGTCGGGAACGATCATCGACTCCAGAGCCTGGATATAATCCTCTCTGGTCTTGCCCTTGACGTTGATGTTGTAGTTGAAGGCATGCAGGTTCGTCGCCGCCTCGATGAACGAAAAGTGCGTGGGGTTCGCCGGGTCAAACTTGAGCGGGTCCGGTGCCCGCTTGGGCCCCGACCAGAAGGGTGTTCCCGTGGATGACACCGAGTCCTTAGGGAAGTTGTACAGCAGTTGCTGGATCGCATTGTTGTATTGCTTCTCAAACAGCATGCGGGCCCACTGGACGCAGTCGTCAAAGGTGAGTGCGCGCTCATTCTTGAGGAAGTCGACTAGCATCTCGAGTGTCGGCTTCTCGTTGCCGCCCTGCTTCAGCGTCGTCTCGATGTAGTTGGGCTGGGTGAGGTAGAGGTTCGCCGTCTCGGCGGGCTTCACAAAGGAACTCTCAAACAGCTCGCGCGCCCATGCGATCGTGTGCTCGATCTTGTTGGGGAAGCTCCGGAGAGTGCACATGGGGAAAGACTGCTCCGGAGGGTCCTGGGACGACGAGTACGACTCGGTAAGCAACGGAAGAACGACTTGGGTGTTGCCCTTTGTGCCGAGAGTGCCGCTTTCTAGAAGGGGCTTGTGGAAGAAGACACATCTCCTGTCGACATAGGTTCTGGCTTCGATGTTGTCCAGCGCATTGGTCACGCCATCCAAGCCGCTCCAGAAGTCCTCGTTGAAGATGTGTTCCGTCTCGGGGCTAACACGGTCCTTCAGAACATCGATGTGTCCCTCAAGGTCTGGGTTCATGGCCTGCACGGCCCGTGCCGCGCACTCGCTCTTCATCTGGCCCACGTCCTTTGGCCGGAACAGGAACTGTCTGTTGAGGTTGCTCTTCTCAATCGAGTCCATATCCGTCACCGTGATCCGGCCCTTGGGACCGGTTCCGAGACCAATCATGGCCCAGTTCTTGAGCATCTCACAACCGATGGCTCCGGCGCCAACCAGGAATTGCTTAATGTTCGCAATCTTGTCCTGGAACTCGCGGCCAAAGACAGCAATCTGGCCATCGTAACGCGAGCCGGTAGGCTTGCACAGCTCTTCGGAGCGGGCGGAGCCGGCCGGCAGCGACTCGAGGGAGTCAAAGTACATGAACTGCTTCACAGGGTGGAATTTACCCGACACAGCTTTGAGCACCTCCTGGGCAGTGAGACCGCCGAAGAATGCCGCCATAGGGTTGAGGTCGCCCGTCGCCTGGAAGCTGAGCTCTTTTAGCAGCTTCTCATCAAACTCAACCTCGACGCCCTGAGTCTTTGCGTAGTTCTTCGCCGAGCCGAGAATGACGGCGGCATCCTCCTCGTTCATGGGTCTGGGGAGATGCCCGTTGTTCTGAGCAAACGCATGCAGGGCCTGGAAACCATAGTGAAGTTGCTGGGGGCGATCGAACTTGGCAAAGTCGGAGATGACAAACTCGGGATCCTCCATCGAAGCAGAGATGCTCTTGAAGTCGATGAACTTGGGCATCTTGACCTGCTGGTACAGACCTCCGCGCTTGTACTGGCCCAGCCCCGACACATCTCCAATCGAGAAGGTATACGGACCCTTGACCGTAATCTTCCGCGGCTCGCAGCCGTTGAGGCCTTCCATGCCCTCGACTTCCGAGAATGTAACGTAATCCCCGTCCTCGAGCCCATGGCGAGTTTCGTCGAGCGCAGACACAAGGCCGTCCTCGTCGATGTCGGCAACAATGCCATTCAGGGGGTTTTCACCGGTGGCGTCGATCACAGTGAAATTCTTGCCAAAGTCGCAAAACACGGAGCCGAAGAGGCCGAAGGTGTCGGCAACGACGAGGTAGATGCCCTTCTGGTGGCAATAGTCGCCGATAGCCAGCTGCACATTTAGGGGTGTATTTGTGAGTACGACGACTTGGTACTTGTCGAACTGCGACAGGTTCTCGCCGAGACTGGGCAAAAGGTCCGTTAGCTTGAGATGCATCACCCAGTGCCTACTAGACGTCTTGTTGCGTACTTATCAGACTGGTGAATATGAACAGGTGTGTAGGCATTAAGCTCGGCGACACGCGGCGCGGTGGTCTGGTCGCGGGGCTTGCCGACATCCTCAAGGCGGAGGAAGAACTGGGAGGAGAGATCCGCGATGGCGACCGGCGCCGGATCGTGGAGGGTAAGGCTCTTGACGCCCGCAAGGGCGATATTCTTGGCGATCTCGACACCGAGGCCCTTGAGGCCGACAATGAGCACATTAGAAGCGCTCATGCGCTTCATCGCCTCGTGTCCCAAGACATAGAGCTGACGGCTGTAGAGAGATTCGTCGATTTCGGTCGACCCCACGACCGACTCGTCTACCTGCATCCGAGTGACGAGGTCGACCTCCTCGGGGAGCTTCTTGTCCTGCGGTGTATCGATAAAGATTAGCAAAGGGTTCCAACAGGCCTCGAAGGAGAAGCAAGCTCGTAGGCACGTGCAAACGCCCAAGAGGCCCCAAGATCATGTATCTATGGACACGGGGATTCGATGGACACGGAACGGGCAAGCTCACAGTCATGGTTCGTTTGAGGGAAATAGGCAGATCCCCTTCTGAAATCTTGCGCTTCCCCAGTTTGAAAAATGTTGGTTGGTTTGGCTTTGGGAGAGATTATTGTTGATGGAAGCGGGAATGGAATGGTGCGAGATGGGAGCCGCGTGCAGTGTTCTGTCCAAGTTGGAGAAGAGGGAAGTCAGCCCCGCCACTGAGTGCCTGCGGGGACGGGATGACGGTTGGCTGCCGGGTTGGAGGGGCAGCAGCTGGTCAATAAGTGGGTCCGCTCGGGACAACGAGGCTTGGGAACTCTGGCCGGCCAGCTCGTTCTTTCCTGGGGTTCATGGAGATGTAAAGCTGTCTTGAAACCAAAACAATACAAGTGATGTTTGTGGTGAAAGGCTGTGAGTTGTTAATTGTTGCGGACTTCGCTACACAAAAGGCGGCCGGATGACTTAAGTACCACACCTCAGGTACCGAAGATGGATGTCATGTCATCCGCCAGAGCTTGGGCGGCTGAGGGGTGGGCATGATTTCTAACACAAGTCTCGGACCCACTCTTCACTTTCGCCCTTGTCCCCTGCCCTGAAGAAACATCCTCCTCCTTTCGTCAGCAACCGCCACCGCCAACAGCCCGGCCGCCTCATTTGAACCCACCGACGTCCATCCTCTCTGCGGCACTCACGGAATACCTCTTGACGAGTGGCCATCTGTCGATGAAACCGGTCCAAGTTCTGGCCTGTTGATTTTGCAAGTTTTTCTACTTCATGACTCTCTGGACATATGTCGTACCAGGCGTTCCGATTTTTTTCTACTTCATGACTCTCTGGACATATGTCGTACCAGGCGTTCCGATTTTTTCCCCCCACCACTCAGCAGACAAGCGACGGCATCAGGGATATATGTACGAAGTACGAATGTCAATAATTGCGGTCTCTAATTGTAGTAGGAATGGCCAGGCGTATGCGTGTGCCGAGCCAGATAACCCCCGAGAAAATTGCAAGGGAATCAGCGGTTTATTTTGACCAACACTCCGAGTCAACACCATGTGTGCAACACGCCCTGCAAACCAAAAACCGAATAAACGCCCCGTTACCTCCAAACTAAAAGACAAGATCGAGTATGCGTTTATCCAACGTTTATGAGATGAACGTCACTTTAACCTGGTCAGAACCATTCCGAGTTATTCTTCAAGGCGACTTACAAGATGAGATCGGCGTTGGGTGGGATATGGCCCCTGAAACCCCTGGGTGGTGGTCAGTCCTAGTCCCAAATGTCGACTTTGTGTGTGCTTACTTCTCTCCGTAGGCATAGTCACTGTCCAGCCGGGTACTATTAGCCAACTATCAATATGGCAGACTCGTCGAAAACATCTGCTCACCTGGTGATATCCAGAGTCGCGTGCTCGCCGACCCTCATCTGCAACACGGCCTCATCCCAGCCTGGAGCGTATCAGTGGTGCCCGGTCGAGATATGCGCATGTTTTCCCACCTTTGATGACCATCCCGACCCCGATCTGGACGACGAAATCGCCGTGGTTTTGAGATGTGTCGAACCTGCGCGGGAGAAGGCGTCAGTCCTCTCTGTCAGATATCGGCTTGTCATGGGGTACTGACTCCTGGCCCTTGTTGTCTGGTTGACTTGTATCTTTTAGCCAGCCAGTGTACCCCATCGTCACTGTCTGCCCCCGGGAGGGTTGTGGCCCCGTCCCCGCAACGCGGACTGTCCTTGTCACTCCCATTTTGTGTGTGTCGTAGGTTTGCTCGGGTATCTCTTGCCAACTGTGGGCCACTAAGGGGGTGATCAAGAAACAAGATATTTCAACACCAAGCCCACCAGGTCTGGCCCAGATATCCTAGATGAACGGAGATGTGATGAAGAAGTTTCCGGGGTCACTCTGAGAAGGAGGAGCAAGCTGGCTTTGACCGAAGGGATGGAGGGACGAGGAGGCACGGGTATTTGAAGGCAGAGAGCATTCAATGAATCAATGCTCCGTGCCGGAGGCCTAATCACAGAATCCCTCCCCTGGCCACGCCAGTCGCCGGGCTGTCGTCATTTTGGGAAAGTGGTTCAAGGTGGAAAAGGTACTTGTACCTTTTCCCAAGCCCCACGGTCCAAACGCTAGACAGTCACAGTACCCCGGCTGAGTCCGGGTCCCCGACAAACGGAGCGAAAACTGCCAAATGCCTGCGCCGATCGGGTTGCATGGCTCGTGGGAGATCCCACGCTCTCCACGTCAAGGTAGATCAGCCTGCAATGATAGGCATGTACGGAGTATAGTCCGCGGTGCCGGTGCGAGTTTGCACCGTGGTAGCGGCCCATCACGGTGGTTCTTGTTGACCCCGGGAGCTGGTTGGCTGGGTTGGCCGCGGCGGTTGCAACGAAGCGAAGTTCTGGCGCGGGGTTCTATTTGTGGGGTCCTTTAGTGGGGAGCGGGCAGTTTCTGTTGAAACAACGTCCACCAGAACCCCTGGCTAGCTCTTTCCTTCCTTCCCGTCACCACCCGCTGACATTCACCCACTACATTAGCACCGGCAACTCACCTCACTCCCGCCTGTCGAACCGGAATCTGCCACCGCAATCGACCTGCATTCTGCCAATCCTAACTACAAAACCCCGCGTGCGACCCAACACCCACGATCTACCGCCGCTTGCAGCTGGTTTTCTGCCGACAAGGTTGCATGCGCTAGCTATGTAGCCTTTGATTCCCAAGGCAGATCGCATTCCCATGACCCGGCTGCAGGCAGATAGACGCCATCGTACTGGTACGCCGCTGTTCGAAAAGCAAAGACATTGTGGGACAATAGATCCTTCGTCTTCGGCATACTGTGCGGACCTCGAGAGTCGATAGATCCGCCCTTGTCGCCGCCGAGCCGTTGCCGAACCGCACCATCTTCCATTTTGGTCTCGGGCCTTCATCAACCGGCCCCGCTTTGTGCACCGACCACATCTCAAGAGATAGAACGGCAAATGCCATCAACAAGTCTCAAACTCAACACTTGATGTGAACCCCTCTGACTCGCCACCGGCATGGAGGCTTAATGAGCTCGGAAGTGTGCCCGTGCCCATGGTAACCTCGACACACTACCGGATCAGCTGCGGCCCAGGTGCGGCCTTGGCTCTTCCGTCTCCGACACATCTCGTTCGTCAAGCTACCCCTTAGAGGCGCCAACACAAGATGCTGCACATGCTGGACATGGATAAGACAAGCAGAAGTTCCCCCAATCGCCACGGGGAAACGATCCACAGTCGGTTGTTGCCAGGCGGCGAGGCGGTGGGAATTGTTGGACGCAGACCACTCCCAACGCCGGCCCAAGACCGGGTGACATTCCACGACGACATGAGACTAGGGCTGGCGAGTATGCATGGATGCCGCATGCCTTCTCAGATCTTGCATCTTCCCGCCGGAACCGAGAGCATGAGATGAGGTGACCTGTCTGTTTTTCAACACCCCCCCGGGATGCCATTGTCCAACCATGACGTAGCTTCCCGCGTGAAGCCACTGCAGCCTCTTTGGCCTGGGTTCATGTTTATATCCGATCAGAAGGCTGAAAAAAAAGGCGTGGGAAGGCGGAAGGCGGACGAGCAGCGGACCAGGAATTCATCCCCTTCAAGTTTGGACACCGACACGGCTGACACAAACTAGTTCGTGTACAAGTCGAGCAAGGACAAACAAAACGTCTGCCGTCCTACTATGACTGGGATGGAACCCTGTCCCGACTGCGGTGCAGGGGTTCATCGCGGGCGATGGCATATGATGTCTCGATCTGCCCAACCTCCCTTCCTGCCGTGTTCATCACACGCTACGAGCACCGAATCTCACTCCGGATAAATCGATACATGACTGGCCCGGCTCTGTGCAGCAAACGACGTTGAACCAAAACCCCCACGCATCACGATATTGACGGCTTCGGGATGGCCATGTTGGGTAAGAGCCTTCGGCCACCGGCTTTCTTCTGCTTCTGGATACTCTTCGTACACGCTACCAGAGAGCTATGTCTCATCCTCGACTAAACGACGATGTTTTCCCTATGACCACCCATCGACAGCTTGTCGGATGCCAGCCGTCGATCGCCGGCATCTTAGAGAGGCATCGTGATCGACGCCGTCCTCGGTATTTCCCCCGAGCTCCAGTTAGGTCAGGGGTAAGAGCCCATAAGCAAGAGGAATCTGTATACCGGTCGATCCATCATCCTAAGATTGGGCGTCCCGAGGGAATCGGAGATCGGTATGAGAAGTGACAGAAAAACACGTGGACAAGCGCAACTGGGCGGATCCTCCCCTTTTTTTGCCAGATCCTGCCGTTCTGATCGTGTCTCTGCCGGTGGCCGGGGAGGATCGGACAGCAGCGATTGGCCTCGAGCTGAAGAGAGGCCCGGTTGTATGTGATGCAATAAACTTTTTCGTTTTTCTAAGCACCTCCTGGGAAAGGGCCGGCAGACAGACGCAGGGTTGCCTGATATGCAAGCATCTGCCGGCACAATGTGGCCCAAAAGCTGCCCGATGTCCTTCGGGCGGGACAGCGGAAAGGGGCATCCAGCTGGACCAGAAACCCCCAAATCTCAAGATACACAGCAGAATCGCGTATTTGAACCATTCTTGAAGACTACGGCGAGCCCTCCGTGGAGTGGATCATTGGATTGGTCGTGGACTTTGAAAGGCCCGGTGGGGGTTAAGCGACAAGACATGTCGGCCACCTGCAGCTTGTGGTGATCCCCCTTGTCGGCGATCAAAGTTCGATGCCAAACCTGCAGTACCTGCGGAACACAAGATTGGTGCCCGGGATTTTCAGAGATAGGTATTTTGTTCGGATGTCTTGAGAAGATAGCCGCCGATGCCGCGGCCAACCCGGAGACCGGCCAGCTGTGGTCCAACCCCGACCTCTCCGCCCTGAGTCGCCCCCCAGGCCCGCTGGTACATAGGCTCATCCCGCCTTTTCAAGAACCCCAAAATGGGATAAAGAGACGAATGGGCCGACTTGGCCATTGGGCAGTAAGAAAAGAAAAAAGAAGGCAGAAAAGAAAAGAACAGATAAGCAGATCACCACGACGCAAGCCTACAAGTATGACCTTGACACAAAGCAGACTCTCACAATTCCCGAACCCGAAACGGCCGAGTGAAAAAAAAAATCCGCAGTAAAAAAAAATCTCAGGAACCAAAACGTGGCAAACAAGGATCCATCCTTATCGGGCCCAGGGCCCCCAGACCGACCATATCGGCCGGCCGGCTGGCTTGGTCTGGTCTGGGGCGTCTCCCGTGCCGTGGCGCCTTGCGGCGTGGCGCACAGCAAGCAGGGCAGGCAGATAGCATCCCGTTGGGAGTGGGGGATGAAACGAAACATGGAAAGGTTTGCACCGCTAGGAAAGACGGATTAGTACTTACCTACACAATCGGCAGTTATCAGACAGACAACTTGTCCCACGCTAGTGTCTCGAGAATGTTCTGCGCCAGACGAAGGGCAAAGCTGAAACCTGACTACTGTGTATGAGGCTTGGGGTTCGGGGGCTGAGGCTGAGAATGGATGCCACGATGGCACGCTGCGCCGTCCGTGTTGCGGTTGGTGTGTGTTCCATGTGCTGCGCACAGGCACGGAGAGGCTGCCATCCAGACACTCTTTTGAGAACCGAGTTGAAAGATCGAGATGATTTGGACTGGCCAGACCAGGTCGAATGTCTGGAAAAAATCCTTGGTTGAATCAAAATCAAATTACCGCATGTGCATGAGGGCATTATCTGTATTCCGTACTCGGATCCAACAAGCCAATATTCAATAAATATTGCGTGAGTCTGTTGGTGATGATGGCAATGGTTCCTGCAGCTGCGGCTCACCGTCACTACCACGCTATCTTACCACCCAGCTGCCACCCAAGAACCCGTCGAGGCACTGGCTGAGGTGGCAGGCAGCTGAGGAACTGTAGGTAACTGCTTAGTATTGCTAAATAAAACTCGACTCGTCGTTTCTGTTGGCGGCGCTCATGTAGTTCAACCTCAGTGTTAGTGCCGAGTGCAAGAGTCAGTTGCTCTGACCTTGCGGCACGGATGAGTCGGCGCTGTCAGTTGGTTGTTGACTTTTTGACATTCCCGGTTCTGTCAGTCAGTCAGTGCCGTACCTGAGTCTCCGCAGCCAACCAACATCTTTCGCCTCTGGCGGGAACGGCACAGAAAGTGTCACCTGGTTCCTGGTTCCTGGTTCCTGAGAGATGCGGGGCTGCGGCAATGATGGGTGAGCTGATTTTCTGGGAAGGCTTTGTCTGTCTGGACCCCAACGCTGATTCATTGTTGTCGCTTTTCCGCGTATACGTACTTCGTCAGGCTGGCTCGTTAGAGGAGAGTGGAGGTGAGGATCCTCTGTGAAGCTGTTTCCGGAAGACTCGTCGTGGCTTTGCTTTCAGAATCCCCACAACCATCTGCAATGACGACATCCCGTTGATCGTCGGCGGCGGGCGCCAGAGCCTTTGCTGAAAGACCAACGTGCTTCGTCGCGGCGCGGATGATCCGAGAGTCTGAGACAGTGTGTTCTACAGATCGCGGCGGGATGGATTCCGATTGTTCCTGAATCTCCGGAAGAGCCTCTTCCCAAGATTCTTCAAGGCAACAGCCAGAAAGGTCAGCAGCTCTGAATGTGGAGCCAGGCGTGCACTACCCTTCCGTATCAGGGATGATTTGGTGATATTGGATGCTGTGCCGCCAGCTTTGCTGATGTCTGGACGAGGGTTGAGGTCCTCTCCGTTTTCGATTGGAAGTCAGATGGCAGCTGTCAGGCCGGCGCAAAAAGCCCGCCTTGACACCGCGCCGTTCAGAGACGGTGAGGCCTCCGTTTTGACACACGGCCCTCCTTTTCTTGAGCATCCATCCAACCTGTCAAGAAAACTCATGGCATATGCAGCCCCAAACTAGAATCAGGAATGGTCCCCGAACGGAGTCCGGAAATGAGCTCGCATTTCGGCTGATCAAGGGAACCACGGTCTCAGAGTTCCAGGCTTTTGGTGACCCTCAACTCTCCACCGCGGGGCCACGCATGGACGCGTCGACGCCGACGAGGGGATCGGGCGGACCCTCTTTTCCCAAGTCCGCGCCGGAGTCCAGATCGGGTTGTTGGACCGGGAGCTGGCACGCACTGCCCGAGCGCTGTGCACCCACCACCACCGGAACCTGCGGGCAACGAGCGCTGTGCCTGTGTCTGCGTGTGTCTGCTTGTGGCGTGAAGCGGCGACGGTGGCTCGGTGGGTTTTCGCTGTGAGCTTGCATTTTCCGCACTCCGGACGCTGAAGGCAGCAATCAAGGTATGTACTGTGTATGTCATGTTACAGTAGTTCCCGTCCGGCGTGCTTGAACGCAACACAACCCGCGGCCGCAGGTTGTGCCCTGAACGTCGGCGAAAATACGATGGTTCGTCGCGCGATGCTTCTTGGCGGTTGGGGGCGACAGGCGGGACGGTTGGGGTGCATTGGCTTGGAAATGAGATCAGCACGCTTGCCTGCAAGATGCAAGCTTGCTCAACACGTGTCGCCGGCGTCAAAACTCGTGGTTTCCTATCTTGAACTTGCGCTTCTTCACCACTGCTTTTCGATCCCTTTCATCGCACCCCAGGGACAGCTTCCTGGGCAACTGAAGCGCATGCAGAGCTCGAAATTGAGTTCGTTTCCGTGTTGCAGGGATGCTGTGGCCAGCGTAACTGAGCAATATTACGAGAGCGGGGACATCAAAATCTAACCAATAATACCGCCCTGATTTCCCTTGGCGACATCCGAGTGGGTCGTCCTTAATAGCCGTTGCTAAAGTTTCCGGTACCTGAGGATTTGAGACCAATTGCCGACAATGGCAGCTGTCGGCTGCATTTCAAAAAGTACCAAGTACTTGGGACCCCCGTTCTTGACGTCGGACTTCGGCTGCCATCCCTTCTTCCATTTGGACGCCAACGGGCTTTCGCGCCTGCATTGACGGTGATGGGTGGCAGCCCTTGCATTTCCACCTTTGCACCTGCCAGTTCGTTCGCGTCTCCAGCCTGTTCTCTTCACCCACGAACCCCGCCATTCACCGGTTGTTCTTCGAGTCGCCGTTGCAGTCGACCCCGGAGTCGAGTCGCAGAGAGGTTGAGAGATTCAAGACATAGTTTCAGTTTCAATAAGAGCCATCGCCTTTTGTTCTTTGTTTCGCAAACCCGACCTTCCTGCCGTTGTTGCCCGAAAAGGCTCCGTTTCGAGCCGTTAGGCTGCAAGTACCCTCTCGCACGTCTCAACCCCGCAAGGTACCTCACTGCCTAGCCGATCCACGCCCCAGACCCAAGCGCAGGGCCCACGGCGCCCCTGGCGGGTGCAATCTTCCCGTTGCGACCCTGATTGCACACTCTGCGTCTGGGTCTGGCACCCTGGCACCCTTGCAAGACTTGCAGCGCTCCGCCCCAAGGCCCTTCCAATCCCCCTTCCAGCCCCTTGTTGTTTCCTCCTTTCGCTCTGGGGCGTTGCACTCGACTGCGCTTTCGTTCATTCCGTTCCTTCACAGCGCTTTCTTTTTTTCCCTTTTGCTTCACTGTTCGAAATTCCACCCCGGTTACCTTCTTTCTCGACGACGTCGTCCCCCGAAATCCCCGCGACTCGCCGACCGACCGCCAGCGCATCCCCGCCATCCCATCATTGCGACTGGAAGGAGGACCGCCCCGGAGGCCACCCCGTGATCCCGATGCCCGCCCTGTCATGACCCGTGAACGCGAGCTCCCGACACCACGAAGGTGAAGCACGGTTTTACAGAGAAAAGAAAACGACCGATTTGACGATTTCCGTCGAGCCACTCTTTTATACAACTACGCAATCAGTCATTTTTGTTTTGGCTGAGTTTCCAATTTGTGAGTCCGATTCGACGGGCTGCGCCAACGGGTTCGGCGCACATCGACCGCCTCTGCGGCCAGTCGCTTGGGTCGATCGTATGGATCGTCGCTGGATTCGGGTAGCAATAGAGAAACAGAGAGCGGGATGCCGGTTTGCTGACACGATTGGATAGACCACACTCGTTGAATCTTGCTGTCAAGTACACTCATTACGATATTCCTGACAAGTGAGTGTCGCCGTCTCTCTGCGGCTGCCCTTCGCGGCGCTGACGATTGCCTTGTTTGGTCTTGTCAGATCCCCTCACTACTTCAATATCCACCTCGCTGCTCGACAGCCCCATACAAATACGAAATCCCCAGGGTACATGATAAGGACGCTATAGAGGGGTAGAATGAAAGCGGCATCGGTTTTAGCCGCCGCCTTGGTGGCAGTCTCGTCGGTGGTGGCCAGTCAGGATGGAGCGAAGCCGAAGATTTACTTCCCTCGCCATGTCAAGCGTCAATTCGACAACGGGACAATAACGTCGCAGGAGTCTCTTCCACCAACCTCGTCGTCGGAAACGACTAGGAGGCAGTCCGAGTCGGACGACGACAACATAGACACGAGGGTTACAACAATCATCATTTCGAGCACAATTGTTGTCTCGCCGCCGTTCCCGACTCCCACGGACTCCTCCGTCACGACTGAAACCTCGTCTTCTAGCGCCGCCGCCAGCGATAGCTCATCCGATAGCAGTTCCGCTAGTGAGAGCTCATTGAGCGAAGCCCCCTCGAGTGAAGCCCCCTTGAGTGAAGCCCCCTCGAGTGAAGCCCCCTCGAGTGAAGCCCCCTCGAGCGAAGCCCCGTCGAGCGAAGTCCCATCTAGTGAGGCCACGTCCGAAGCCACGTCAACCGAAGCCACGCCGACCGAAGCCACGCCGACAGAGGCCACATCGACAGAGGCTACATCGACAGAGGCTACATCGACAGAGGCTACATCGACCGAGGCCTCATCGTCCGAGGCCGCATCGTCCGTGCCGGCATCGACTGAGGTCCCTTCGCAGTCCGTCCCTTCAAGCCAAGAGCCTGTTCCGTCAGAGTCAACTCCGCTGCCGGATGTCCCAAGCAACAGTACCACGGCTGCCGAATCTACGCCAACGTCCTTGGAGGAATCATCGTCTGAGCCTCCCGTCCCGACGGAAACCACTTCCTCGATCCTCTTGGCCCCTACCGGCATTGTCACGAGCTCGTCAAGCACGAGTGAATCTGGCGACCTTCTCAGCTCACTTCTCAGCGACATTGGCTCGATCGTCTCGACTGTTCTTGATCCGACCCAGAATGTCACCACCTCGGAACTTGTCACTCCAACGACTGGACCCGGCACCGGGATAACCGTCGAGCTGCCAACTGCGACTGATTCTTCAACAACTGAGACGCCAACGACCGAGGTGCCCACTGCGACTGATTCTCCAACGACTGACACGCCAACGACCGAGGCGCCAACTGCGACTGATTCTCCAACGACTGATCCACCAACGACTGACACGCCAACCACTGGCCCGCCAACGACTAACACGACGGAGACATCTATTCCCACGAGCGCCGAGCCTTCGCTGCCTCCGGTCTCGTCGAACGGGACAACTTCAGAGCCACCCACCACCATCCCCCCAACGGAGCCTCCTCTCACCACGTCCATCCCGACTACTGTTGGCAACACGACAACGACGACTCCCACTTCAGAGCCACCGATCGTCACGACGTCGCTCATCACGCCGAACAGTTCTTCAATTTTGCCTCCGACTAGCAATGACACTAGTGTGCCGCCCGAGACGACTACAGAGCCGTTGCGGCCCACCACCATCACGGATATTGTAACGACTAGCATCAGCAGCGGCCGCACCAGTGTTGAAGATGGTGTCACGAGCATCGCACCAATCACTACGGTTACTGAATCGGAGCCATGGCTCCCCACTTCCCTCGTCGTGGACCGCCCCCCGACCACGACCGCGTCGGGGACTACCACAGAAACCGGCGTTCCCACGACCTTCCCCAGCGCCATCAAGCCAAACACCCCACCGACGGAGCAACCCGAAGATACCGTGTTGATTCAGATCGGATTCCGTGAGGGTTACAATTATCCGTTTGTGGTTTCGGACAGCAAGGCAGCAGCGCAGATCTTCAAACTGCTGCCCGAAGCGCTCAGCGATGGTGCAGGGTTTGATATTAGCAAGGCCCAGGTCACACGGCTGGTTCCCCTCGATACGCAAAGCTCGTTGGGATACATTACGACGTGCGCGGTGGTGACGTACCCGAAGAGCATGGTGGAAACTCTATCGGTCGATATCAAGCTGCCCAACTCGGCGCTTTACAACAATGATAACCAGCTCATCTATAACCTCACGCAACAGATTAACCCGGCAATTCCCATTACGTTGGGCGCGTATCCCGACGGGATGGGTGGAGGAGGCTCTTCTGGAGACTCTGGAGATTCATCGGGAGGTGGTTCCAACAGCGACCCCTTTGGCACTTCTGGCGGCAGCTCAAGCAGCCAGAGCAGCTCGCAGAGGGGCACGACGGCGGGCATTGTCAGCGGCGCGGTGGCGGTGGCTGCCGCGTACGGCGTGGTCATGTTTGTCATTGCCCGGCGATACAAGCGCAAGAAGCAGTCGCACCGGCGGGCCAGTTCCATCGGCAGCCCAGCCGAGATGGGCGAAGCCGGGCGCGGCAGCCCGGCGCTCATGGGCGGTGCGCTGCTGAGCCGGGACTTCACCAGCAGCTACGGGGCGGTGGCGGCTGGCGAACGGAATAGCCATGGCAGCGGCCGGAGCGGCATGGGCAACTCGGGGAGGACCCAGTTCATCTCAGCGCCCGTCGCGGCCGAGAACTCGCTCGGCTGGAACTGAAAGCACCTACTCGCCGCACCCCTGATGACCTAACCTGACGCGATCTTCCATGGGCATGTTTTCGCTTTCTTCGTCACCTATCTGCCACGAACCGACAAAAGACAGACACATCTCGCCATCACTAAATGACGTTGGGACCCGACCTTTTTTTCTTTTCTTTATGCTTCGATACCCCTCGGGCGGTTGCGGTTTGGTTTAAAAAGCAAGCGAGCGTCGCATGCTTCCCGCCATGCTGCGCCTTTTGTTTTTTGCTCTTTCTCAGCATCATCCTCGAAAACTCTACCAAAAGGATACCTATCTAGGTATTACGTATAGACAGACAAACAGACGGGGCAGCAGGCGAAGCGGCATCTGACTTTGTCGTTGCCACGGCGGAACCTCTCGATTGTCGAAAAATCTTATTTTCCTTTAGTTATTTTTATTCTTCTTGGCCTGTTTTATTCTTGAAACCTTTTGGATGGATGATGGATGGCGGTTTTTGTATAGCTTAGCCCCGGCCCATTCAGAAAGATTTATTTTATTTTTGGTTTACTACAATCACCCTTACACCGTTGTGTTGTGCAGGGACGGCAGGCCTAATCGCGTCTTTTTCTTCTTGGTCTGTCCGGTCTGGTGTGAGGGTGCTTTTGGTATTATTTAATTTTTTGGCTTATTTTTGGTTAGCTTGGTGTCCCATTGGGTGTGATGTGGAAGAGAAGGGAAAGTGGGAGGACCAGTGATTGTTTACCGGTGGTGGGATGGTCGTGGTTGGTAGACGGAAGTGAGAGCCGGGTGGGAGGGTGTCATCGGAGGGTCGGACGGGACAGAGGGTGGGTGGGTAGATGCTGGGGAGAAGGCTTCCAAGGATCTGTTAGGTCTGTTTGACAGGAGTGGTTGATCAACGGGGAACGCGGGTTCGAACGGAGGTGGTGTTGGTTGCTCGGTGCGCCCTGGGGGTTGAGTGCTGTTGTTGGACCTTGCGAATCCAGACAAGATAGTAAGCCGACTTGGTCCGCTGACCTTTTTTTTTCTTATGTGCATGTGTGCCTCTCTCTCTTGTGTGTTGTGAAAATAATGTGATGTGCCGGCATTGACTCATGTCATCTGATAGGCGAGTGGATCTCATGTGCGAGCATTTCAGATGGCGTCTTCGATCAGATGGCTGGTTTCCCTCGACGGTTCAGATGAGAAACGCGGGGCGACCCGCTGTCCCGGGCGGGAGAGAAGGTCACTCGACACAGACAGTGCGCTGTCTGGAGGCTGGACTGTGGGCTGCTGACTCGAGCCTGTGATTGACTGGGCGCATCCCGCTCATTCAGCTGGTCGTGACTTCCCATCTTTGAGTTTGGCAAAGCATCCGAATTACATGACTGAGATGGGCCTTCCTCGCTGAGTCCACAACTGTTCGACTGCCAAATCAACAATCTCAATTCTCAAACTGTATTATTACCTGACTGCCGGTATCAGATCATCCGATCTCAATCATCGCTTTCCCGTCTTGCACATTGACATTGACCCCGGTGCTTGGCCCTCCTGCAAAAGAACCCCCTGATTGCAGACCCCGTGCACTAGGGACAGCGCATGGTTGTTACCATGTCCTCGGAACACGCTGGGTTGGTTCGCGGGGTGTCCGGCGAGGACGGCGATGGGCTTGAGCGATATCAGTGGAACGCGATATACTCGGCCTCGGCATCGTCCTCCTCACCGTCGCCTACCACGGCTGCGTGGGGAGGGAGGACGCGGTTGACGCCGGATACTGGGTCTGAGGACGAGGACGATGATAAGGATGACGATGACGATCATGATGGGAGTGATGGGTATGGGGTTAGTAAACGGGTGGGGGAGGGATCGAGGCTCTCTGGTGAGCCAGGGCCATCGCGACGGCGACCACGACGGCCGCTGTATACCGCCGAGGAGGAGCAGGCTGTCGTGCGCAAGTTTGACCGGAAGTTGGTGGTGTTTATGGCGGGGTTGTATATGCTGGCCTTTTTGGACCGGTCGAGTATGCCTGCTCCTTGTCCCTGTTCCTCGCGCTGTGCTCAGTGCTGACAAGTCGTAGATATTGGTAATGCCCGTATTGCCGGCATGGATGAGGACCTGCAGTCGACACCGCCCCGCGACGACTGGTATGAGTGGGCACTTTCCTCATTTTACATGACGTATATTCTCTTTGAGTGGATGTCGATGCTCTGGCGTATCATACCGGCACACATCTACGTCGCCGCCCTGGTGCTGTCGTGGGGAGTCATCGCTTCGCTGCAGGCCGTGGCCGTCAACTACCCGATGCTCATCGTCCTGCGGGCCATGCTGGGTATTGGAGAGGCCGGCTTCACCGGTGTGCCGTTCTATCTCTCGTTTTTCTTTAAGCGGCATGAGTTGGCCTTTAGGACAGCCATCTTTGTGTCAGGTGCGTGAAGTCCACGTACTCCAGCTGCTTACCTCCAAACTGACACCCCTCAGCCGCTCCCCTCGCTACCTCATTCGCCTCCTCCCTGGCCTGGGTGATCCTCAAACTGGCCGAATCCAGCCCCATCGCCCCCTGGCGGCTGCTCTTCCTCATCGAGGGCTTCCCGTCCATCATCGCTGCCGCCCTGGCATGGACCATCATCCCGGACTCGCCCCAAACAGCCTCCTACCTCACTCGGCGCGAAAAGAAAGTCGCCCGTCTGCGTCTCCAACACGAGGCCCCCAAAACCCGCACCTCAACCTCCAGCCTCCTCTCCAGCCTCGCCGTCCTGACCGACCCCGCCGCCTGGCTCACCGCCGCCATCTTCTTCCTCGCCAACATGGCCTACTCCTCCCTCCCCGTCTTCCTCCCCACCATCCTCCACGCCATGGGCCACTCCGCGCTCACCTCCCAAGCCCTCGCCGCCCCGCCCTACCTCCTCGCCTTTTTCACCGTCCTACTCACCGCCCACTTATCCGACAAACTCGCCTCTCGCTCCGCCCTGCTCATCCCCCACGCCCTCGCCTCCTCCGCAGGCTATACCGTCCTCGCCCTCTCCCCTGCCCTGGGTCTGTCCCCCGGAAGCTGGATCCGCTACCTCGCCATTTACCCCGCCGCCGTGGGCTTCTTCAACGTGGTTGTGCTGACCATCACGTGGAATGTCAATAACCAGCGCGGAGCGGCACGCCAGGGCGCTGGGTTTGCGTTGTTGCAGGCCGTTGGGCAGTGTGGCCCGCTCGCGGGGACCAGGCTGTACCCCGTGCGGGACGCGCCGTATTATAGCTGGGGGATGGGGGTTTGTGCGGGGGCGATGGTTGGGGTGGCCATGCTGGCGGGGGGGTTGAGGTGGTATTTGGGGTGGGTTAATCGGCGGTGGGATAGGGAAGGTGGGGAGGGGGAAGGGGAGGCGCTTGTTGGGGGTGGTGCTGATGCGAGGGAGGGGTTCCGGTATATGTTGTGATTTTGGGATTGTGGTGGAGTTGGGATATTGGATGGTCCCTGGATACTTATACACGGATTGAATACCCTTGGGTTCTGAGAGATATGACAATGTGGAGGATGAGATTTCTTCGGTATAATAGACTTCACACCCTGAAACCGTGGTGACTTTTCTCCTGGACGCCTTGGGGAGTGCGAGAGCAGTAGACCAATTCCATTGAGGTTACTCGGCCTATCCAAGCCTAAAAAGATGATCTTTGCATGTCGAAGCTTGCATTAAATTATCATGATCTGCTAAATATTACTAGCTTCGTTGCGGATGAGGGTCTTAGGTAGACCCCAAACTCAGCAGGCTCCCAAAGCCCGGTCCTCTCGTCAGCGAAGAGAAATGTCTGAACTCGGAGTAAGAATGCCAAGGATAAGGTAAAACCGCGAACCCGGTATTGGGCCAAATCTCGGTGATTGCCCCATGCACATTCTCCTCCCATGAGAGCGCCGATTTGCTTGTCCTCGGCCTCCCCGCCCGACGGCGGTGGATGTATCCGTACTAGACGCCTCTTTTATGGGTCATTATTAAGATGGATGCATCCCTCCCGAATACGCGCTGTGAAAGAGCCCGGAAATGACGTATCCGCACCAGTCGTATCCAACTGGCGTTCGCTGTGTCCCTTAAAGTCCCTCTGCGGGATACTCCATCTCCTCTTACACAAAACCAGCCTTGAAGCAGGCCGCGTTCCTTGTACGGGCCAGACTTGCAACCAATGTCGGCGCGGACTCGTGTCCATGCGTATGCCCTGATCTTCTCAGAACCGTCCAACCGGTATGCTGCGGGGGTCCGGGAAACTCCAAATCTTCCCACGGCCAGACACTCAAGGCGCCGCCATCTTCATCTTGACCATGGCCATCTCGGTGCTCTTCGCCCACGCCCCGTCCGGCTTCTGGCGATAGCACATGAGCTTGCCCTCGTCGCCCACGCTGCCCAGGATCTGTCCGTCGTCATCAAACCCAACCCGCCACACAGGCGTCCGGTGGCTGTCCAGCTTCGAGATCTCCGTCACCACATGTCTGATCTGCCCCGGCAACCCCGTAAACCTCCTCTCCGAACTCCCCCGAGTCTGATCTAACCCCGCCCGTATCCCCGACGCCGCCCCGCCCCCCGCCGCCCTCACCCCTCCATCCTCCCCATCCGCCCTGCGACTCCTCACCGCATGCTTCTTCACCCTCCCCGCCCCCCACTTCCCACCCTCCTCCTCCCCGTCCTGCTCCCCATCACCACCACCGCCACCACCACCAACCATCGCATCCAACCTAAAAACCCTCACAAACCCATCCTGGCACGCCGTCGCAAGCACGTCATACCCCCTTATATTCCCACCCGCCCACGCCACATCCCTAACCAACCCCCGATGCACCCCACTCTTGACCTCAGCCGCAAGATAAAACCCCTTCCCCGCCACCCCAACCCCCAACGAACTCCTTACCATATCCCTCGTGCGATACACCCGCACGGCATCCATGACCGCCACCACACACCCCAGGCCGTCGGCGGGCACGCCGGCGCGCAGCGCGGTGTAGCACACCTCCGGGTTGGGGTCGAAGCGGACTTTGAACGAGGTTTCTTCGCCTCTGTTGCTGGCATTACTCCCACTCCCACCAGGAGTAGTATTATCCCCTGTAGTACTGGCGGTCGGGATGACGGATAACTCGTCGAGGAGTGTGAAAGCGGCGAGGTTTTCGACCCGGTCGTTTTCATACACCGTCAGCCCGCCGTCGGCAGAGAGCAGGGCGAGGTAGGTGGTGCGGGTATCGTCGAGGTGTTTGAGGGAGAAGGAGCGGTAAGGGGAGCGGGCGTTGCGGGTTTCGAAGGCGGGTTTCGCGGAGGAGGTTAAGGAAGAGCTCGGGGTGGCGGTGGGGTTGCTGCTGAGGTTGCCGATGGTGCTGGCGGTGACTGTCTGTTCGGATGGAGGGGTCGGGCCCCCGGGGTGGTTGAGGGCCGAGGGCCGCGGGGAGGGGATGGTGACGAGGGGCCCGTTGCGGGTGGACTCGCTGAAGCGGCGGCCGGGCGGGGCGTGGGGGTCTTCGGCCCAGAGCTTGAAGCGGCCCTCGATGCCGAGCGACGCGAGCAGGTTGGGGTAGACGGTGGCGGGCAGCCATTGGAGCTCAAGGATCTCGCCGGCGTGGGCGCCCCAGTGGTCGCACAGGCGCCAGTTGCCGTCCTTGTGGCGGTTGAAGACGCGGATCTTGCCGTCGACGGACCCTGTCGCGCACCGGTCGCCGTGGCCGTTGAAGGCGACGGCCTGCACGAGATCCTGGTGGCCGTGCTTGATGATGGTCTCGAAGCTGGGGCGGTCGTCGGTCACCGGCGGGTCATTGAGAAAGGCGGCCGCTTTCGACATTTTGGTGGTGGTTGTACTTGTGAGGATTGGTTGGAGGGGGAATTCGAGAGAGGGTGCACGCTGACGTCGGAATTGACTTGGCGCGACCCCTGTGGCCCAAGCTCCCCGTCCCCTGATGGCAACTCTATTAGCCCATGTGAAGTTGTATTTACAGTCTATGATGTTACTTGTGTACATTCTAGAATAAAACAGAAGCCCTATGTTATGCTCCAATTATCCTCCTTGAAAATCAACAATGCCAGTCGATGCCTCACAAACAGGCCAAACAGCCCCACCACCGTCTGCATCGCCGTAATCTCCAGCGCCAGACGGTCCTCGCGCATCGGCCCCCTCCAGACCAGCCAGAGGTTCAAGATGGTAAAGTTGGTTGTCTCGACAAACCGGCCCTCCTCGTCCAGCTTGACCCCCAGCAGCTTCAGCTTTCCCAGCAGCTTCAAACCCCACGCGATGGGCGCCTTGGGCTGCTGCTCGGGCGTCCACGGTGTAATGCTCGGCTCCAGCAGCCCCGAGCGCGCATTGAAGCGCGGCAGGCGGTGGCGCGGGCAGGGCACGAGGCCAAACAGCTGCGGTGTCGAGTAGACAAAGTTGAAGATCTGCGGCAGCAGCAGCAGCACCAGCGTCTTGCTAAAGTGGCCGAGGATGCTGACCACGACAAACACCATGCCGGCAAAGTAGCAGTACGTGTCCCCCACAAAGACGCGCGCCGGGTACCAGTTGTGCCACAGCAGCGCGAACGAGACGCCCAGGAACGGCAGCAGAAAGTAGAGCGAGAACAAATGCGAGTCGGTGGCCGGGTGTGGGTAAGGGGTCAGCAGGTACAGGCAATCGTTGACGGCCAGAAGCAGAGCGATGACGATCGACTGCGCCACCTCAATGCCGTTGACGCCCGCTAGGATGTTGATGCTGTTGGGGCTGAAGATGGCCACACCCGCCATGTAGACGTAGTAGAGCGCGCCCAGGTCGAGCAGCTGTCCCAGGTACGGCTGCAGCTGCATGGGTACCACGATGGACGTGACGCCAAAGTCGACAAAATAGACGATAAGGAGCGGGATCGAGGCGAAGGCGGGGATGAAGAACTTGTGGCGCCAGCGGATGTCGAACAGGTCGTCGCCGATGCCGAGCAATGTGATGGACTGGAGTGAGATGATGGCCGAGAGGTACGAGGCGAGCTGCGAGTCTGTCAGTACCATCCGACCCTTCAAGGAAATACCTAGACACGCACCTTGCTATGCGGAAACCGGTGCAAAAACCGGCCCTGCTCCACATGCTCAACCTGCAACACCACATCACGATTCCCGCCTCCGCTCGTTGCCGCCACAATGTCCTTGTAAAACGGAAATGGAATAAACACAATAACAATAAACAGATACACAACGGCGCACACGCCGCCCATGCACTCGGGAATCTCTCTGCGGTGCAGCTTGCTCATGTCGACGCCCTTGAGGCCCGCGCGGATGAAGTTCGGCCCCAGCCAGCGGATCAGGGCAAACGACGCGGCAAAGGCCAGGCCGCTGAGGGCGAGCGACGCAATGAGCGGCTCGCCATCGCCCTGGAATGTGTTGGCGAGGACGGAGGCGCAGGCGGCCGAGAGGGCGGCGAGACTGAGCGTCTCGGTGCGCGACAGCGACGGCGAGGTCATGGTGCTGTCGTTTTAAACTTAGTCGTTCATGGCCGGCTGGTTAAGGAGTGGAGTAATTGCGCATGTGGGTGGCCCCCCGAATGCCGTCCCGTCCTCTGTTCCTTTGGTGCAAGAATTGGTTGCTGGGTTTTGACAAGTGTCTCTTTTGAAGCTTACGACGTACTCTGTCCTTCGCGACTGCCGGGTGACGAAATGTCCATTGACAACGACAGGGTCCCTGTCTGCCCCACAGATGGTCAGGGGCTGAGAACCCTGAGGATCCAACGGCCGAGGCGCCGAACCCGAACCCTTGCTTTATTACTTTGTTCGCTTGCCCGACTTCGTATTCCAAAAGCCCTCCTCTTATTTCGTAGTGCTGTCAGTTAAATGCGCAAAAAAGACAAGAAAATAATGGAAAGAACGAGATCCAAACCAGAGGGCCTAGTGGGATTAAGAAAAAAAAAGAAAAAAATAGAGACTCGGATACCGGGAGTCGAACCCGGGGCTGTTGAGAGAAGCAGTCACTCCTGAGAAGTGAGAGTCAACGATGTTACCGCTACACCATACCCGATTAAATCGAATGTGGTCCCGATTTGTTGGAAAGCCGAGCGGAAGGCGCGGCTAGGTACGGAGAAGCCCGGCTGCTTCTTGACGATGCTCTCCACCCTCTCTCCAAGACGTCTCTTGGAAGGTGCGATGAGGGAATCACGAGTGTGTTCCTTCCCGTTGTGTGACAGTTCCCCTGTGGCTTTGAAAACTCATTTTCTTTTCCTTCAAGTCGCTAATTCCACCAAAAGCTCACACTAAAACTCACACTCAACCCCCTCACATAATGCCACCACCCAATCGGGATATACAACACGTCCCCCTCTTCCAACACACAGTCCACAAACTCAACCTCCCTGAACCCCCCGTCCCCCTCCCCATCATCATCACCCCCATCAGTAGTAGGTACATCCCACCCCTCGACCACACCCACATCCACCTCGCTCGTATTCCCCATCTCCACGCCCCCTTCCTTCCCCCTCGCCCTCATCTTCTCCCTGTCCACCCACGGCGCGTACAAGCGCACGTACTTCCTCCCGACCACCTGCGCCAGCAGGTTATGGTACGGGTCCGTGTGCAGCGGGGTGATGGTGCCCGGCGGGCCGAACCACGCGTTCAGCTGCGGCCCGTCGGCGAGCTCGGGCTGGTCCTGCGACGGGTCGGTGGGGTGGAGCGGTGGGGTGGTGTAGCAGAGGTCGGGGATCAGGATGTCGGCGCGGAGGGTGGGGAGGTGGGTTAGGAGGGGGTGTTGGGCGAGGTAGCCTGTTGGGGGTTTGGTGTTGTCGTTGGTGGGGTTGGAAGAAGAAGAAGATGGGGTGGTGATGTGGGTGGTGAGGAAGTCTCCGAAAGGCAGGAGCTGTTGTGACCAGCCGGCGTCGACGTAGCTGCGGCCGAGCTCGACGGGGACGAGGCGGCGGCCGGCAAAGGTGCGAGCGAGGAGGTACGAGGGCTTGGACCAGGGGTGGGTGGTGCGCGCGGGCCAGGCGTCAGTGAGCCCGGTGATAATGAGCGGAAGAAGCCCGGGGCTGGAATTGGCCGGAGAGGTCATATAGGACTGGAAGTCTTCGAGAGGCATGTCGTGGACCCGCTGGATCGGGTGCGAGACCGGGGGTGTGAAGGGCTCGTGGCGGGAGAAGGAGGGGGCGTCGTGCCAGGTGTCCGAGGTGGGTTTGTTGGATGTCTTGGTTCTTTTGAGTGGTCTCTCATCCTCTTCTGTAGGAGAGTTGGCTGGCAAGGATGATGAGGAGGTCTCCCAGACCTGCTCGAGCAGGGCAAAGGCTCTATCGATCCACTGCCTTCCGCGGCGGTCTCCGGCGGCGCCTGCAAGTATGATGGCGAGGTCGAGCGTCTTGATCATCTCATCCAGCTGTGTCTCGGCTGCTGTGCTGTCATGTTGAGTGGCAGAAGCACCGGCAGGCGGCCACGACATGTATAAGAGGGCAAATTTGAGGATGGCGGCATCGGTGTACAGCTGCCGCCAGCACGCAGGTAGGTCCTTGAAAGGGTAGGCATAGAATTTGGCATATGCCGCTGCTATGATGTCGTCAAGCCGCCTGCGCAGCAAGGCCTTGATCTTCTCGACTTCTCCTGCATTGGAGGAAGACACAGCTTCACGTTCATCTCGTTGTCCTTGGAAGAGTCTGGGCAACTGTGAGGCCTGTCGACGCAGAAGCTGTACAAGAGGCTCACCGCAGTCGGCGATGCCCGCAGTGATGCTATCATCTTCCAAGGCTGCGGTGCACTCTGTGACGATCTGCTCGGCAGCAGATAGGCATTGCGTCTTCAATTCGTTATGCGAATTCGGCGGCATTGTGTTTGCTTGGGATTTCTGGGGTATGAGAAACCTGGAGAAGAAAGCGGAATGGATGGAAGCAGCGCTTGCACTTGCAGTAACGCACTGTAAACGGGCCGCTCGCAGCCTGTGGGGCTTGTTTACAGCGGGCCGTTCCAGGGACACTCACCTTACTTCGGCTTCGTTTGGGGACACCCCCTTGGACCTAGGTTCCCTTGCCCATAGGAGACTCGACTTACATTGCTTTTTCTCTCAGACAACGTACAAGCCCTTCATATTACATCTTCACTACATAAAACCCTTTATAGGTACTTCTGCTAGAGAAGATCACGGCGCATATGGGCCGACGCCGGGAGACTGGGAATAGAGAAGTACCTTGGGAATTAGTCAATTTACCTAAACAAGACATCTATACATGTTATAGCCTTAAGCCGCTCATACTCTCTATATGGCCACCTGCCCACGGACCTTACCAATCGGCATGCAAGTCCTCCTCCGTTACCCGAACACACCCAGCAACGCTGTCAACGACACTTTTCCAAGGCCAAAGACTTTCTTCCACCTCTATGTTAACCCAACCTTTCCCTCATCCCCGTCATAGCCGGTGACCCCCAAAACAGTCACCACATAATCAAGCCATCTCTTCTGCACCAAACGCCTGTCAGAACAACTGGCGCCCCCAGCTTGACTTCTTAGCCCCTCCACACAAGTCCGTCCCTTGCAAGAGAAGGAGGAATAAAAAAGAAAGAAAAGATGCGGCAAGAAACCCATCACGATCCAGTATCCGTGAACGGATAGTCCGGGGGACGGGCCGGACCTGCATCTGCATCACAACCTTTGGCCCGACAAGGTGCCGAACCATGCCATTAGCCTCACCATCCAAGGTCGCGTGACAATATCTCGGAAACACCTCCCCTCCTCAAGCAGGCGGTTTCTGCGCCCAAACAAAATGTATCGGAATATACCCATGCACCCTCCTATTCCCCACCGCCGCGCCCACCCCCCTCACCAGCTCGGCAATCTCGTCCTTCTCCATCCCCGCCTCGACGAGCGGCCTGGCCGCCATGGCGTTCACAAAATCGAGCAGCACCTCGCGGAGGTAGCCGCCTAGGAGTCGTAAGTGGGCGTCGCGCGCCCACTCGCCCAGCGGCATGTGAAACACCTTGCGCTGGACGTTGACGAAGCCCATGCTCTCGAGCAGTGTGGGCAGGTGCTCGACGGCGTGGAGGTTGAAGCCGTATTTTTCGCGGAGGGCGGTGGCGACGGTGGTGTAGAATCGGTTGACGGCGTAGTCGGGCGGGATGGTGTTGTCGTCGGAGGAGACGTGGGGGAAGACGTCTTGGACTTCGACCCAGCCGCCTGGTTTGAGGTTTCTGAGGCGGGGATTGTTAGTATCGGGGGGTTATGGGACGGGGTAGGATAGGGGAGGCGGCGTACTGTAGGACCTTGCGGAAGACGCCGTTGTTGTCTTTGATGACGGAGTTTACGAAGCGGAGGTGTGCAAAGTCGTAGTCTTTGTCGTGAACCCAATCGTCTTCGATGTCGTCGACGATGAACTCGACGTTTGGAGGGATCCAAACGGGCTGGATGGGAGATAGGTCGACACCGGTTACCTTGGCACCGGGGAAAGCTTCGCCGACTGTCGCTCTGGATTAGCTTCTAGTTGGTCTGTCAAGGATGATATCTCAACGTACCTTCGATAGCCCAGTCCCCGAATCCAGTGCCTAGGTCGATGATCTTTTGCGGGTTGTCCCCGATCGGGGCGAGGAACAGCGCGCCGTTGATGACCTCCTTCAACATCAAGTGCCGTAGCGCCTCCCTCTTGTATTCCTCCTCGTCGTTGGGCAGTGGGTATCTCCCGTAGCGAAAGGCATGATAGCGTCTAATGTAACAGTCAGCACGTGGTTCCTATTATAGACGTAGCGGCACCCACCGTCCATACTCCCACACATGGCCGTTGACGCTCGATGTCAGCGAGCCAAAGGCGGTCCCGTCGTCGCTCGGCTCATAGTCCGAGGTGGCCCCCGTCCCTGGCTCTTCGGGTAGATCCTCATCAGTGAGGGGCTCGATGAAACCGTGTTCCTCCATCTCGGGCGGCGAGCTGCCTGCCTCGGTCTGCATTCACGCTCGAGTACGGGCCCTGGGTCGTGAAGACGGCTACCGTGTGTCACTGTCCCTCAACCTTGGGTGGTGGCGGGTAAGGAGTACGGGTACGGGTCAAGGACATTTCCAGGGCAAACCTTGGGCTCGAAGAGGAGCACGATAGTTATGAAGACTCCCTCAGGAACACGCAGATAACGAAACAAATCGACGACAAAGGGCGAGCGGGGAAGTTAACAAACGACGGCCGAGTCCCCGAGACTGGAGCAAGATGTCCGAACGGTGTCCACCCCGGCCGAGTGCCAGACAAATGACTTGCAGCAGCTTGCGGGTCTCTTCCCGGAGGAGACGGCTCGACGGGAAGCAGGAGAAACCGCAAAATTATGTATGCAGGCGAGAGACTGACACACGAGACACGTCCCCCTGGAGCAGACAAGCTCCGTGGAGCCAGGTCCCTGGTGCCAGTCTGGCAGTCATGGTAGCCAAGAGGGCGGAAACGGGGGCCCTCGCAGCCAGGTTTAAATTATGTACCGCATGTTAACTCGCGAGTGCGGAATCAACGAGATTTCCTCACAGACGGCCACCTTGGAAGGTCCCCCTTGGGGCCAAAGGCCCAAGTCCATGGGGGGTGGAGCGGTGGATATGCAGCTCTGGGGGGTTGGAGGACCAATCAAGGATCGACACCTGCTGTACCACGGGAGCCGGTGGCATCTAGGTGCATGAAGAAAACGCCATTTCTGCAGCTTGATCATTTGCTGGAAGACGCCGCCCAGCCGGCGGAGGCCCGAACGACCCAGCTCACCGGAATACGGATGGGCCACGGCAGGCAAATCCTCGCCAGACCCCCTGCGGTGCGGGGGCCGTCCGAGAAGGGGGAGCCTGTCCACAGCGTCGGGACGGGGTGGCTACGGGCGAACAGCCAACAGCTCGCGCCGCTTTTACCAGTTACCAGAGTGTCGGGATCGGGCGGTGAAGTCGACGCCTGGGTATCCGTAGCAGGGGATCCCATACAGCCGGTCATCTGCCCTGCCAGCAAGGCAAAAAAAACCCAAAAAGCCGCAACCGACGGGTACTGAAACCGCCAACCACGGCTAGTGAGAAGACCCCAAAGACCCAAGAACCCAAGGGCTCCATCGCTAGCCAAAACTGGGCGCAACGTTGAGAAGACGAGAAGAGGGGGCGCGGCCAGCCATGCCATGGTTCCAGCCATCACGGTGCTCGAATCGGTGAGGCCCCGCTGTCGCAACCGGCTGCAGCTCTGCAGTGTGCGCGAGTTTCTTCTCGAAGCCCGGTGGACCGTGGCGCTGCGACAGACTCGTCAGATGGTTTCCCGACACTCTGCTTTTTCGGCGCGGACTGGGCCGCTCAGCCCGTCTGGAATCTGCAAGGACCGACTCAGTCAACATGCGGGAGGCCCAAAGAGGCGGTCAGGCAAATGTGCAAAAAAGTGAGGGGCAGAAATAAAATAAAAAACGGCGAGGGTTGATCCCTGGCAGGGCGGGTGGGACCGAACATCTGCGGAACAGCTGGCAGCTGGTCTGTGCACGGTCGAATGCGCAGAGAACTCGGACACAAAAATAGAACAGTGTTGAATACAGTGTTTATCAGCCGGGTTCAACTGTACGTCCCTCCCCACGTCGCGTCGTGAACCGCGTCTTGCTGTGCCTCTGCAGCGTGCTTGCTTGACTTGGTTGGTGTAAGTCTTGTTCGTAAACACCACTCCACTGCTGGACACCAACCCTCGCCAAATCTTGTTTTTGTCCTTCTTCTCGGCTGTGGCTCTCGACACTCCACCCAAGATCCCACATTCTTATCCAGTTCATTGGCAACACCTAGCGTGACCAATTAACGAAAAACCGCGACATCGGCGCGTTCTATTCCAAGAATCGCGCAACGATCTCCTATACCCTCTTCAACACCTCACCAATCCACCCACGCGAAACCCACCACCGCATCCATGAATACCCTAAGGTCGACACACCTCTAGAAAGAACGCGCCCAACCGCCAACCGCCAGCCCAAAAAAATTCCACCACCACCACCACCATGTACCTCCCGCGCTCCCTCATCTCCAAACTCTACCTCCACCTCCAAAACACGCGCCATCCCCTCTCCCCGCCCGTCCTCGTCCTCGTCGCCCTCGAGCCCGACGCCCTCTGCGCCTGCCGCATCCTCACCGCACTCTTCAAACACGACTACATCCCCCACAAGATCCAGCCCGTCGCCGGCTATGCCGACCTCGAGCGCGTCGGCCGCGACCTCGTCGCTCCCATGATGGAGACGCGCGGCGGTACGGGGGGTGTGGTGGTTTGTCTTGGGGTGGGGGGGATGGCGGATTTGGGGACGGTGCTGGGGTTGGAGCCGGAGGAGGAGAACGATAATAGTGGCTCGTTTGGCGGGGTGGAGGTGTGGGTGGTGGACTCGCATCGGCCGTGGAATTTGGGGAATGTGTTTGGTGGGTTTCCGTTGGAGCCGGAGACGGAGGAGGCGACGAGCTTTGCGGCTCGTACGCCGGTTGGGGTGAAGGGTGGGTGCATTGATCGGACGTATAGGCCGGGCAAGGGGGGGATTGTGGTGTTTGATGATGGGGATATTGAGGATGACTTGGCCAAGGAGAGGGAAGCATACCTTGCGCTGGTGGATATGCCCGATATTGAGGACGATGGGGAGGATTTGGGCGACAGTGACGAGGATGAGAGTGACAATGATGAGGAGGAGGAGGAGGCCGCTGTGGTGTTGCCGGCGCGGGTCGGCCAGAAGCGCAAGTCGTGGGACTTTAACGATGATGAGGATAGCGAAGATGATGACCGGCCGAGACAGAGGAGGAGGAGTAACTCGGTGCGTATAAACTTCCGATTTATTAAGGCGAGATGCTAACCCTCCGACACAAGTCCACTCCGATCCCAGAGTCACCTCAGCGGCCAGCGCAGCGCGGCCTCATATCCCTGCGAGACGAGGCTGTCTTTTCCAGCGACCCCATCGAGCCCCCGACTGCCGCACAACCTCCCAGAGCACCGTCAGCGAAGACGCTGAGACGGAGACTCCTTCGACTACGGCGCACGAATGAGAACATTCTCAGAGACTACTACCGGCTCGGCACATCATACTCGGAACCGATCTCATCCATGATGTACTCGCTAGCCTCGGAGCTCGGCCGAGAAGACAACGACCTGCTCTGGATGACAATCGTCGGAGTCACAGCAATGGAGCTGTACGGGCGCTCCTCGGCCGGTATCGCCGTGCCAGTCCGCAGCTCGGAAGCTCGCCCCGCCTCCGGCTGGCTGGGCATGCGCGGCGCGAGGATACGGCAGCTCCTGCGAGACGAAGTACGCCGGCTTAACCCGCCTGAGGTCGGCAACGGCCGGGTCCTGCCCGAGAACACGGGCATCATCCCGACCACGGCCCGCAGCCCCGAAGACACAAGCATCCGGCTGTCGCCCGAGCCCAAGTTCCTGCTCATCCGGCACTGGAGCCTCTACGACAGCATGCTGCACTCGCCCTACCTCTTTTCGCGCCTCAAGACGTGGAGCGAAACCGGCCTCAAGCGTCTGCACAAGCTCCTGGCCAAGATGGGCGTCAGCCTGGTGCAATGCAAGCAGAGCTACACCCACATGGACATGATGCTCAAGAGGGAGCTGCGCACCAAACTGCTCAAGTACGCGTCGCTGTACAACCTCGACGAGCTCGTCCCTACCATCGACACGGACGGCAAGGACCGCGGTGGGGCCAAAGACGGGTGGGGTTTCGTGCGTAGCTGGGGCTGGCGCGCAACGCTCAGCGCGCAGGACGTCGGCGTCGTCATCGGCGCACTCCTCGAGGTCGGCAAGACCGCCACGGCCCCGGACGCCGGACCAACCGGCCCATCCCAAGACGTCGTCGCCCCCGACAGCAACCAGTCGCCCAGTGAGGAGTGGCTGCCCCGTTTCTGGGAAGCCTACGACGCCCTCGAAGAGTAAGTCCCCCTTCGTCCATCCCAAACCCAAACCACGATCACTGACGTGTTCCAGCATCGAATCCCTCAAAGCGGGCCTCCCCACCGCCCAGTTCCTCCACAAAGCCATCTTCACCACAGGCACCACCATCCTCAAAAAGAAACAAATCTCCCACCTGCGCGCCTTCCGCATGTGTGTCGTCAAAGACGCCCCGACCGACGCCGCCGTATTCAACCACCCCGGCGCGCTCACCAAACTGGCCCTCTGGATCGGCGAGGCGCTCGCCGAGCAGGAAAAAGACGCCACGGGCGGGCGGCTGGCGCACGGCGGGCGCGGCACGCCGCTCGTCGTCGCGAGTCTGGATGAGAAGAGGGGGGTGTATGTGGTTGTGGGAACGGGAGGCGGTGGCGGGCCGGATGCGGCGGCTGCGGGGGGAGAGGCGGCGAAGAAGAGGAAGAAGGAGCGGGAGGAGAGGGCGAAGGATAGGGAGGAGAGGCGGAGGGGGAGGGAGAGGTTGAAGGAGGAGAAGAGGGCTGCGAGGAGGAGGTTGAGGGAGGAGAATGGGGAGGGTGGTGATGAGGAGGAGGAGGAGGAGGAGGATGAGACGGAGAGTGAAGAGGAGGAGACGGAGAGCGAGGATGAAAGTGAGGATGGGGATGGGGAGGAGACGAGAGGGAGGGGGTATGGGCTGAATCGGTTTGGCACGGCGTTTCAGGATGTGGTGGGCGAGACGAATGCGCGGGTGAGGATTGATAGCTTTGAGCATTGCGTGGTGGAGGTCAAGAAGGAGGATCTGGGAGGGTTCTTGGAGAGCTTGAGCATGAAGGCGGTGGTTGGGTGAGTCGGTCGTTTGGCGTGGCCGGAAAAGGGATTTTGTTTTGTTTGTTTATGTCTGTTCATATCCCCCCCTTTTCTTTGTTTCACGGTTTCATTGGTTGAGGTATGATGATGATGGCATGGGACGTGACGGCATGGGACGTGACGGCATGGCGAGGGTAGAGTAGGGTTGGGTGGTTGTTTTTTGTATTGTACATACCTACCTCTACACATCCTACCAAAGTAGATAGCTAGTTCCTTCGTTGTTGGTCTATACGCGGGAATGGAGCGGCATTTCTTGACGGTCTCGTGGCCACTTTGATGGTGTTGACCATCCCAACCTAGGTAGGTCGTCTTTTCCTCCACTCTCCGCCGTCGCCTCCCGAGTACGAAAGAACAGACGACACGATGCCGAGGAGATCCATAACGGCACCCTTGGCGCGTTGCACAGCCCCCTTAGGTAATCCAATCGGGCCCTCTGACCCCTCACCTTTTGGTGTTGATTTGGAAATTTTGGTGTCGCTCGCGGTCGTGATTGGAGATGGCGACGGGTTGTCGGTGCAACGAACAGTGTTTTCCTGCAGTGCAGACTGCGGGACGGAGGAATTAATTCATATCCGGGACGACTCCCACCTGTTTGGTTCCCTCCGGCGGGCGCAGCATCAGAGACCTCTGCCTTGGCCGCATCTACAAAAGGCAACTCGAGACGGAGTATCGTGGCTGTGTCTATACATACTACTCTGCAATGGTGGTTGAAGTGAAGATGATACTCTTCGACTTTTGCGCTTTCATGCAACTTCTGGCCCCACCATGCAAACAGTCGGTGTCCGGCTCCAACCTCCAGATCCCCTCCGGTCCCCCACTCCGGGCTCAGCAAGGTTCATCTCCGAGGCTAGCCTCGCAGGCCGCAGAGTTGCAGATCAGCCGACTTTATTGTCGGGTTTGGAGGGAGATGTTGGATTGTATACAGAGTATTCGTCGGTCTCAGAAGGAAAGAAGGTATATCCGATGATGCAATGAGCTTTATCAGCATGACGGGATAGGAGCAACTTTGTAAGAGTCAGGTACCTGGAAGCGCCGGTACCAGCCTCGACCGTGCCCCTGGAGAGGAGTCCCTTACAGTACAGTGCAGGGCCGTGCGTGCCGCGCCGTTGCTCAAGTGGGACGCTCAAACTCCCGCCGCGCCTCGACGTCCATGCCCTTGCCTCACCTTGCCTGTTCTGTTGTTCGTTGCCAGTCCATCCCACTTCGAAACCCGAAACAACGTTTCCGCCTCCTGCACCTCACTTCTGCACCTCTGCCGACGGTCCCTGACGACATACCCCGACTTTTTCTACGAACCTATCTATTCTTACCTACCTACCAACAACCCAACGAAACTGCACGACAACTCTGCATTCCGGGCAAATCGGACCCCGAGAGATCGCCCGATCGAGCAATTGACCACTCAACCCCAGTCGCAAAGCCCCTCGCACCGCGCGCCGCCAACGTCACACACCACATCGGCCACGGCGGCAACAATACCACAGCCGGCCGGTAGAGATGGGCAATCTGTGAGTACGCCGTCTGTTCACGTTGCTTGCCGGTGTCTGCAAACCCCCAACTTGTTGAGGGAAGCAACGGAAGGGTTTCCCCTCAACCCTCGTTGCTGTTGAACCCCTCCACGACTGGTGGTGATGCGAAACAACTGCCTGGTTTGAAAACCAACGCTGACGCAATGCGCTTGCGCACCGCAGACAATCAAAGAAGCTCCCGGATGACCAGCTGAAGGAGCTGCAAAGGTCAACCAATTTCGACAAGAAGGAGCTGCAGCAATGGTATAGGGGTGCGTTTGCGCCCTTGACACCCCACACCACCAAGAAGTCCTCTCCGATCCCTAACACGCCGGCGACACTGTAGGCTTTCTCAAAGACTGCCCGTCGGGCACGCTCACCAAGAGCGAGTTCCAAAAGATCTACGCCCAGTTCTTCCCCTTTGGCGACCCCTCGACCTTTGCCGACTACGTCTTCAACGTGTTCGACACGGACAAGTCGGGCACCATCGACTTCAAGGAGTTCATCTGCGCCCTGAGCGTTACGAGCCGCGGCAAGATGGAGGACAAGCTCGACTGGGCGTTCCAGCTGTACGACATTGACGGCGACGGCAAGATTAGCTACGACGAGATGCTCAAGATTGTCGAGGCCATTTACAAGATGGTACACAACCCCCGCCCCTCCTTTTCTTTCTCCTCCACTTTCCTTCTTTTTTTACTGATTCCGATACTCTGTTTCAGGTCGGATCAATGGTCAAGCTGCCCGAGGACGAGGACACGCCCGAGAAGCGCGTGCGCAAGATCTTCCGCATGATGGACAAGGACGAGAACGGCAGCCTCGACATGCAGGAATTCAAGGAGGGCAGCCAGCGCGACGCCACCATTGTGTCGGCCCTGTCTCTGTATGATGGTCTGGTGTAACGCTTGGGCGGGGAGGCAGAGATGGAAGGGGGCGGAGCGCTGAAGGAAGGGAGGGGAAGGAAGCGGGACGGGACAGGGCAGGACAGGGCGGGGGCGGGATTTCTTGTCATGTGAGACGACGATGGCTTTTATGAAATGCGTGACGGAATAAACGACTCGATTTCTTTTTCTAGTTTGACAACGATGGCTTGGGTGAGACTAGGGGGTGGGTTAGCTGTGAGTTTCTGGTGACAGGGGTTCTCGTGACGGGAGGCTGGGCGGGAGTTGGAGTTGGAGATGGCAGGAGAGGCTGCTCGGCAGAGGCAGACCTAATTGTGGATGTCGATAGGATTAGAGGGTTGGCGGCATTGTCTATAACTGCTGGCTTTGTAATTCGCCGCCTGAGTAACTTTGCCTTGCTTATCGTGTATTTCCCGAACGCTCCCTACCTTCTTCATATGACCTGTGAAGTGGAAGCGGTATACGTATGCAAGTCTCTCGGGGTAAGCACCTTAGTCTAAGAGGACAAGAACATTGATTGTCAACACAGCAAATTTCTGGTACTAGAACGACCGTCGAGATGAAAGATTGCCTCCATTGCTGGTATCCTTCTTCGCTCACCCCTCCGACTCACCCAACAGCAAGAACAAGCAGGCAAAAAACAAGGCGTACACCGTCAACAAGCCAAACAGGGGAATATATCGCGTTGATCAAGACAAGCATTAGCTAAGTAACAACCAGACCCAACCCAGCCCCGTAGGGCCGCCAGTCCGTACGTACTAGTCAGAGACACATGATGGGTAGTAACAAAGAAAGAAGAACGACACCAGAAAGACACCAGACAGGATATAGATCACACAGTAGTAGTAGTCACAAGTCAAAATGACTGCCACGACGCCCAGTTCAAACACCAACTCCCTCCAATCTCATCATCGTTCTGCGACATACCGAAGCTCGTTTAGCTCGAGGAGCCATACGCCTCGGCCACCTCCGTCTTGTACTTTTGCAGGATACCCCTGCGGTTGAGCTTCTGAGCGGCGGTAACGAGGCCCTGCGTTTTGTCGCGTTAGTCATTGCTTGCTTTTCATGATATTCATGGGGGAGATGACTCACATTCTGGGGCGTCCACTCGTCCTCAACCACAACAACACCCTCAATGATCTCAATACCCGACAGGCCACCAGCGCGGCCAGCAGCCTGCAGCTCCCTCAGGACGACGCCCTGCAGCTTCTTGTCATGGGCCAGCTGCTCGACCGTGTCGCCCTCAACGCCGACCGTGGCCGCCAGCTTCTTGAGCGCGGGCTCGGCAGGCACAATGATGGCGATGGGCTTGGCGCGCTCAATGTCGGCATACACGCAAATGTTGGCGACGACGGCGGCGGCCCGGTATGTCGACTCGAGCTTCTCGAGCGCAATGTACTCGCCGTTGAGTGTCTTGACCAGGTTCTTCTTGCGATCGATGATCTTGAGATGGCCGTGCTTGTCCCACTCGCCAATGTCGCCCGTCTTGAACCAGCCGTCGGGGGTGAGCGCCTCGGCGGTTTCCTTATCGTTGTCGTAGTAGCCCGACAGCACCGTGGGGCCGCGGAGCCAGATCTCGCCCTGCGGGTTCGGCTTGTTGGTGGCAAAGTAGCCGGCGTCGGGGAAGTCGACGAGCTTGGCCTCGATCGAGGCGGGCATGGCGCCCATCGTGTCCGAGGTCCACTCGAGTGGGTTCTGCACCGTGCCCATGGCCGTCGTCTCGGTCAGACCGTAGCCGATAATCATGGGGCAGATGGCCATGCTGATGAAGTTCTGGGTGCCCTTGGAAACGGGGCCGCCGGCGCTCAAGCACAGCTTCATGCGGCCACCCGTCGCCTCCTTGATCTTCTTAAAAACAACAGCATCCAGGACGCCGCTACCCGGGAGCCCGGTGGCCATCAGCCGCTCCTTGAGCGCCAGAGCACCCCAGAACAGGCCCCGTACGACGGGGCTCCCGGCGTTGACCTTGTTGATGATGCCCTTCTTGACCGTCTCCCAGACGGCGGGCACGCCAATCAAAACGCTCGGCTTGAATTCGCGGATGTCGCCATTGCAGTTGCGCACCGAGGCATCGGACAGGGTCTTGGGGTTTCCATAGCCGAGGACCGCTCCCCAGTAGATAGCGGCGTGCTCGAATACGAACTCAAGAATGTGCGCCAGCGGCAGGTATGTCAGTAGGCCGTCGCCGGGCCCAATAAACTTCTCGACAACAACACTTGCGCCGGCAACTGGGAGTCAACGAGTTAGCGCACGCATCTACAAGTGACATGGTAGCAAAGAAAAGGGAAGCTTACCAGCCGCAACAACGGCGCGATGCGTCACCGGCACGCCCTTGGGGGTGCCGGTGGAGCCAGATGTGTACATGATGCAGCAGAGGTCGTCGGCCGTGGGCGGGACGGGGTTGACCGGGTTCTCCTCGCCCAATTTCCGTAGCTCCTCAAAGCTCAGGATGGTGATGTGGGGATACGCCGCCTTGAGCTTATCGACGTGCTCCGGATTAACCTGGTGCTGGCTGTTCCAGACGACGGTCTGGATCGAGGTGGCGGCAGCCAGGACGTTGGTCAGAGTCGGCAAGAGGTGGGGGTCCAGGAAGATGGCCTTGGCCTTAGTAGCGACCATCGAGTACCGCAGGCCCTCCTCGCCAAGCGTGTCGTAGGCCGTCACGATGGGCATGCTCTGCGAGCAGGCGCCGTGGGTCATGGCCAGCCAGTTCTGGCTCGTCGCGGCGTAGATGTGAACGCGGTCGTCCTTGACGAGGCCAATCTTGCGTAGACCGGCACCGAGCTGTTTGGTGATGCGATCGTAATCGGTGTAGCTAACGTACTCGTACGGGCTCATCTCGAAGAATGTCCACGACTTTTCCACCTCGGTCTCCTCGCCGTTGACCACCTTCTTGATCATCTTCTTGTCCTGGTGTGTCCGCACCAGCTTGCGCGAGCCCATGCACTTGGCATTGCCAAACTTGGACACGCTCGCCTCGACGAGCTCGTAGACGGTAGTGATGTTGTCATTGATCTTGGTGAACAAGCCGTTGATGGCAGCCGGGTGTCTGCGGACGGGCGTCTCGCCCTCGACAGGTTCCTGTCCGGGCACCTCGAGCGAGAAGGGCGGCTTCGCCGTCATGCGCGGGATCAAATGCAGGTTTTTCTCCATTGTGTGCGATCTTTAGGGGTTGAAGGAAGCGAGGAATCGGGGTCTGCGGCTCGTTGGAAGCTTATCGAGCTTGTCGAGCTGTCACGTCAAGTGGAAGAGCCCCGCTGCACCTCGGTTCGGCAAAAGGAGGCCGAAAACCTGTAGAGGCGCGATTGTTTAGCGCCAGTCGCTCAGTTCGAATAATCGAGCGAAGAGACTTTGGAGAGTCGGTCGAGATTTCTGATGATAAGTCAAGGACCAAAGGATTGTAGAGTTCAGACGACCCCGGGATGGAACGGAGGGAGGCAAGGGCTTTTGGGGAGAACCGAAGCTGGGCGGCGAGTCGGAGAAGGCTGCTCGTCTTCACCCCAACAAAGCGAAGGCGCGCAAGCAAATTTGGGGAAGCTAAGTGGCCCCTGCAACCCCTGCTTCTCCAGTTCTCTGTTCCTAGCCCCACCCGACTAGTCGCATCCTGGCAGCCTTGGCGGCCCACTTCTGCAACCCCCCAAGAACTTCCAAGAAATGGGAACTGGTCACAATGGCAGTCTTGGTGCAGTCTTCAGGCCGTCCACAGGGGCAGACGACGACAATGCCTCAACGATGCCTAGCAAGCCACTGCAACTCGCTGCACGCCGACGGAGCAGAACTGCCTGGCCGGCATGTCTCCCTGCGCATGGTCCAGGCATCCCTGGTCTGGACCAGTCTGCGCGCAGACGAGACGATAAGACACAAGGAGTGCTTTTGTGGAGAGCTGTCAAGACCAAGAAGCTTGGATGGATCTTGGGTTCTTCAATCCATGGGTCGTGACACCTCGGCTGCAGGACCTTGTCTGAAATATGCGCGAGCGGGTGTTGGTCCAAACAATATTTGACAACCGACAAGAAAGGGGATGCCGCATGCTGCCTAGGTAACCCACAACATCCTGCAAAAACCAACACGCCTCGGCCATGTTGGCATGTTGAGCAGCTCCAACGCTCGTGATCCATATACGAACGTAAGACATGTTCTTTGCAAAGCTTCAGCCCCGATGCTTGCCCCTCGGCGAGCTTGGCGAATCAACAGTGATTGGCCTCAGCTCACAGCGCCTTCTCTTGGCAATAGGACAAGCAACCCTGAATCGATTTCCCCGCAATTCGATCTGTTCCCCGGCTCCCCACCTATGAGCTTTCGTCCAGTCGAAGTTCGAAGCTGAAAACGGGGCAGAAAATGCTAAAGCTTGAAGCTCCGATCCTAGGTAACAAATGACCACCACGCCTGCTGTGCCTCCCGCAGAAACCAACACGACAAGAGACTCAAGACTCCTGTCGGGTGGTTTTGGCAGTTTGTCAAGTTCTTGGTTGCGAGTTGCCCAGGGTCCAGACTGAGACGATTCCAGACTCGCCAATCCTAGCCTAAATCTCACCTCCGCATTTTCAAAATTGCAAGGCCTCCGCCGAGACTTACTCTTCGATTGATAACAACGTGCAGTTGCTGGGCATTGGACAACCGCACCATCCATGAAGTTGGAGAACCTCTTGCGGGCGCTCGGCGCTCCTGTGCAGTCGACTGAGGAAGGTGGGAAAAAAAAAAAAAAAAAAACGAAAGGTCTTGAAGGATCTGTCCAAGTGTGTTCCTGGACAACTAACCTCATCCAACTAGAAACATTCGAGCTGTTTTCACAAGATGTGCCGTCGCAAAGTCTCGGTTTTATCAATGGCAAAACCACAGCTCTCGAGCTCACAGTCGGAGGCCGCGACTTGACAATTCACCAGTCGCCGGGCGTGCTTTCATCCAACCGTGCCGGCGGCACCACTGGAGCCGGTGCGTTTTATGAACAACCAACCACCCGCTTCACCCAAACATCCAATCCCGTCCTTTACCTTAACCCCCTTTTCCCCTGGGCTTGTGCCACCCGAGAAAAAGTCACACCACCCCTCGCTGATAATCGTGCCCCCTCCGCCAAGTCGTCTGGAAAATCACCCCGCCCTTTGCAGAATGGCTCAGCGCGCCCGACAACCTGCTCTTTGCCCACGGCGTGCTCTCGCGCGACTCGCTCGTCCTCGAGCTCGGCTGCGGCATCTCCGCCCTCGTCGGCCTGCTCGTGGCCCCGCGCGTCGCCCGCTACGTCCTGACTGACCAGGCGTACGTCGCCAAGCTGGTCGAGCAGAACGTCGCCGAGAACCAGAGCCAAAGCCACAGCCACAGCCAAAACCAAAACCGGCGGGGCGCATCCGCCAAGACGCCCCGGTCAAAGCAGCCGCAGCGCGCCTCGCCGAATCCGGCCGGCCGAGACTCGGCGGCAGCCCTCGGCAGGATCCACTTCTCCCCGTTGGACTGGGAGACGGATGAGGTGACCCCGGCACTCACGGGACCGGGGAGCGACGCAAAAAGCTTTGACGCCGTCGTGGCCTGCGACTGCATCTACAACGAGGCGCTGGTCGAGCCGTTCGTGTCGACGTGCGAGGACCTGTGCAGATTGCGCACCACCGAGGCAGAGACAGGGTCGAACCCTTGCGTCTGCGTGGTCGCGCAGCACCTACGCGATCCTCTCGTCTTTGAGGCCTTTCTGACACGGTTCTCAGAGGTGTTTTACACCTGGCGAGTTCCAGACGAGTTGCTTCATCCGGGACTGCGCTCCAACTCGGGGTTCGCGGTGCACATTGGGGTATTGAAGGATGCCATTAGTATAGATGCTCTCTAGGGATATATATATATATATATATGTATGCGTTAAAAAGTCATGAATCGCCGTTATACCAACTCCCACCGCACCAAGTACGCATAGCTGTACCCGCACCGGCCCTTCTTCCTCAACCACTCCTCCTTAGTCAACCCCCTTGCGCTCTGCCCATCCACCTGCTGAAACCCAATCAGCGACACCTTTTGCCCCGGCGCGCCCAGGTCCCGCGCGTTCACATCCAGGTAATACCAGAACCCGTCATACTCCATGGGCACAATATCCTCGCTCCGCCCATCCGCCCCGCCAATCTTGAGCGCAAACAGCATCTGCTTGCCCTCACCATGCCTCTCCGGCGTCCAATGCTCACACACTTTCCCAAACTGAAACCTCACCACACCGCTCCCACCACCACCACCACCATACACACTAATCTTCTTCCTCGCTGGCTCAAAATTAAACACATCCAACCCCTCCCTCGTCGCATCCCCCAACCACTCCGCAGGCTCGTCCCCAATAGGCCCCACCACATACTCCTCCCAGCTCAGCGCCCTCCCATACCAGTGCCTCGCATCAGCAGGGAAATGCCTCGTCCCAAACTGCGCGTTGCTCATGGTGAAGCACTCGGCCGCAAACCGCTGGCTATAGGCACCATTACACAGCGCGCCGGCGCCCCAGCACGGGTCGATGAGCTTCCACTCGCCGCCGTCGATGCGCACCGCGTTCCACGCGTGGCCCGTCGGGTTGGGCGGCGGGGGTCGCTCCCCGGCCTTGAGCGGCGTGAAGCCGTACCCTTTGCCGTGGCCCGTGACGACGACGCAGTCCAGCCCTGCGCGCGTGGCGATGGACTCGTAGACGCGCGCGTAGCCTTCGCAGACGGCTTTGCCGGAGGCGATGGTCTGGGCTGGGGTCTGGCCGCGCGGGATGCAGTTGTTGAAGAAGCCGTGGACGTCGTAGACGATGTTGTGGTGGAGCCAGGCGAAGATGGCGCGGGCCTTGTCGGTGGGCGAGGGGAAGGGGTCGCAGAGGGTGCGTGCGAGGTAGGTGATGGGGTCGGCGTGGGGAGGGAGGGAGGCGGTGGGGTGCTGGGCAGCGAGGGCGTCAGGAGCGGAGAAGTCGCGGCAGATGAGGCAGGCGTTGGTGTTGGCTGGGGGCCCCGTGGGAACGGCAGGCCGCTGGGCAATGCGGGATGCGGCTGCGTCGATTTGGGCGACGGTGGGTCGGCTGCTTATGGGAATAGGGGGAGGGGCCGGGGCCTGGGATTTGCCGGAGCCGAAGCCGCTCTCCAGAGCAGACTTGGGTCGGAAGCTTGCTGGAGGAGGTAGGCGTCGTGCTGGGAGGGCCGGGGATGGCTCTTCGGAAAGGACAACTGCTGGCGAGTTGGCGGGTCGTGACGGGCGCCGAGGGGGTAGCGAAGGTCGGGGTGCATCCGGGATGCGCCTGGGTGGGAGAGTGGGCGTAGCATTTCCCGCTTCTTTCTCAGCAGCTTCCTTCTTTGCTTCGAGCTCACGCCGTGTTGGCGGCAACGGGGGGAGCTTTGCCTGCTCAAGTGGTGGAGGGAGTCTCCTTGGTCCCTGTTTCTCTGGAGCTCCCTGGCCTAGGGACAGGCTAGACACGGCAGATAGCTGCGAGACATCCGAGGCGTTCGAGTTCCTCCGAACGGCAAGAGTCTGGCGGGAAGGTTGACGTGAGGGTAGCTTTGGTGGAGTGGCCTGCTGGGAACTCGAGCTCCGCGACGGCAACGGAGGAGGTAAGGCGCGCCCCGGGGAAGGCACTGGCGGCGGCGGTGCCGATGGCTGTTCACCATTCTCTCGGTCGGTGGTCCTCCGTGGCAGCGGCGGCGGAGCCCTCTCGGTAGCAGCGCGTACCGGGCGCGGAGGAATTGAAGGGCTATCGGATGCTGCCGTCTTGGTGACGACGGGAATCTCTGTCGCAGCGCGGACCGGGGGCGGGGGCGGGGGTCGTTTGCCGGCCGTGGATGGCGGGGCCTTGAAATTCTTTTGCGAGTTGAGAGCGGCAATGCGCTCGGCCAGCGTATTAAAACGTGGCTCTTCGACGTCGGCCATTGTGGGCGGTTGTCGAGACAAAGGGCAACAAACAGGATGGCGCGTTTGAATGGGAAGACGCGATTGAGGGGATCCCCGATGGAGCAATCGATGCAGGACGTTCAGAGGATGAAACGGGTGATTTGCCGCCAGTGGTCTGCTTTGGCCATAGCGTCAAAGCTGGAAGGAATCGCCTGGCGGGGCGGTGCTGCAATGCAACGAGCAATTGCCTGTTGGTACAAATACGAAGACTGAGAGGTGGAACAAACTACGGGGAGTCAAATACAGCGTCTTGAACCCCGCCGGTGGTAAAGGGGGAGAGTTAGGTACTGTAGATATTATCCGGTTCCGGACTCACGAGTAAAAAAAAAAAGCCTAACTCACAAAATCCAGCCTATAAAACACAGGGTCTTGAACCTTCTATCCTGCTACAATGCCCTTTTGAGATGCCATTAAACTCAGCTTCAGATTTGAACGAGCTGTGGAACGATTTGACGAAAGAGCCTTCAAGTAACTTTGAGCAGGACAATTCTGGCCCAGTGAGCTCTCATTGCCCCCCACACTCCGATACATGATGTGGCTCAAGACAAGCACAACTAGGCGTTCGTGCATAAGCGCATCTCGATTACATTCTCAAGACAACGGCCAGGGATGCAGTTGGTTTGCTCCGTATCTGTCCATACCAACTAGCACCGTGCCCACAAACGACGGAAGCCGTCCGTAGATGTTCGCGAGCAGGCTTGGGATGCGGCACCCTTGAAATGGCCACACGCAGTTCCCTAGTTTGGACGACAAGGGTCAGGTCCCTGCCGCCACAGCACAGGCAAGACCCATGCTGGCACAGTGGGGCATCTGAAAGCGTTGAACCTGATGCAACTTGCATTTTTGCTGTCCATGACCTCCGTTTGTCGTTTTCTATACACTGTTTGGGAAAACTATGCTGCGGGATGCCTCTAGGATGTTAAGACATGATTCTCCCAGAGTCCGGATCTTGTGTCTCGTCAATTTCTAAGCTCAAGTTGACCAAAGGACGCTCTTCAAAAATAAAGCGGGTCTCTTCCACTCCGTAACCGCTGAGTGGCTCCGATCCACGCCCCACAGCTCGGGCGCTAAGCTTCCCCGGCACCTGCCCAGACATGGACACCGGGGCGGCCATCGCGGGGCACCCATGCACAACCCCCAACCTGGAAGCTCCCCTCTGCCAGTCCTCACAGTGCCAGTGCCAGTGCCAGTGTCGAATGTCGGACCCTTGGACTTCTCCTGCACCCTTCCTGCTCCTGAACCATGAAATCAAGACCAACGGGCTGCCACAGTCTGAGTTACCAATCCCAGAACAAAGCAACTTAGGTTCCTTTTTAGACTTGTTGAAAGTCAACATTCAAGCTTGGCGAGCAACTACTTGACCCCGCCAACCAGCTCCCTCTTTTTTTGATTTATCTTCTTGCCCGAGCTGAGCTTTGCAGAGTTCGTCGTGCAGAGTTCGTCGGCCTGTCTTGCATCCAAGCGGCCGACTTCGCATTGCTATCGCTGTCGCTGTCCGTACCGACGCAGTACTGCCGCTTTAACCACCCGACTACCCGCCTTCCCACCTCTCTAGAGACACTCGCTCTTACCTAGCCATGACTTCCTCGAGCACCCAACCGGCCCCTACAGGCCGTTCCCTAACGTTCCTAGACTTGCCAAGAGAGGTGCAGCGAGAGATAGTCAGGCATTGCTCGGCGAACGATCTAATCTGCCTCTCGCTCGTCTCCAAGTACTGTCGGGACCTCGCGGCCACCCAGCTGTACCGCAACTTCTGTATCGTCTTCCCCGACGATGACACTCCGCAGCTCGATTCCCCCGTCGATGCCCTGGCCGGCGGCTTCGAGTCGTTCGTTGCCAGCGACTACAACTATGCCCAGCACCTCCGGTACCTGCGCCTCGACACGCTTCACCTGGGCGACAAGGCCGAGGACGTCTACCGTCCCTACCTTGCCACCATGAGCTGCGGAAAGTTCATGAACACCCTCTTGCTCTTGACGCTGCGCAAGGCGAGGGCCCTCGAATCTTTCAAGTAGGTTCCTAGGCTGTTCGGCTGGCCGCGTCTGGGGCGTTGCACATGGCCGTCCCCGCTGTTACACCTGTCCGAGTCGAAAAGACAGATGCTGACTCTCGCAGATGGAACATCCGAGTCGAGCTCAGCCGTCCAGTCTACAGAGAGCTCCATCAAATCAATGCCCTCTCACACGTTCACATCCGGCTACAAGCTGGCCCTTCCCAATATGAAACCCCACCACCTCTCCCTCACACGCCCTCCCACCCAACCCCGTCTGTGGCTCACCCGCACGTTGCCCCGGTTCCTTCCCTTCCTCCACCACCACCAGGCTTCATGGCTCCTCCGCCACCCCCTCCCCCCGGGTTCTATGTGCCTCCCTCCAGCCCGCCAGTACCCCCTGCGCCAAAGCCTCCGCGCGCCCGAGGCCCCAAGAAAGCACCACTCTCAAAAGAACCCCCAACCCTGTCCGGCTTCAAGAAGCTCAAAACCCTTGCCGTTCTCGACATCGATTCTTTCGATATAATTCCAGAGCTCCAGACATCGATTCGAAACTCGGCTGGGACCCTTTCAAAGCTCAAGCTCTCCTTTTCCGAATCCCTTGCCTCGCTGGCCCGGAAGCCCTCGGCGGACTCCGATCCAGAAGACTCAGACGCCTTGGACCCAGACGACGAGTACCAGCCTCCACCGGTGACATCCTCCACGCCAAACGATGACGTGAGTGGTCCGGCCAAAGCTTTCCGGGCCCTCGAGATGAGGAAAACTCAAGAGTCGGTGTTGGGGCGCATCTTTGACATTGATACCTATCCGGAGAATAAGTTAAGAAGGAAGCCTCGCAAGAAGGAGAAGGAAGAGGAGACCAAGGACAAGCGGCCCCTGGTCAAAACTGGCCAGGAATTTATCGCTTACATGAAGACGGTCACGACCAAGTTCATGGGGGAGCTGCACGGCACCAGAGACCTTCCGGTCCCCCAAGAGGTCTATGAAATAATTGGCATTGCCGCGCAGAGATATATAGATGAGGCCGAGAAGAAAAAAGAAGGCGAGGAGGCAAAACCAGCCGGGTCAGGGCCATCATCTTCAAACAATGGTCAGCTGCCGGACGATACAACCACCGAGGGGTCCTCCGGCGTGTCTACCCAGGGAAGCGGCCCTGCAGTGAGCCTTTTTAACGGGGCGGCAGCCTCCTCGAAAGCAAAAGATGCCCAACGAGACGTGGACCCTGATGATATCAATATCGAAGAGCCAGAGGAACAGCTCGTCATCGACCCCGAGGACCCGCCAGCCAGTGATGTACCGGCGAATGACACCACAGCCAGTCCCTCGGAACCATCTGCGGCCCCGGCCACCGGTTTGGCTCAAGTAAAAACGGATTATGTGAAAGCGCTGGACAACCTGGCGGCACAAAAGGCTACTTACAAGGCATTGGTTGAAGAGCTAGAGTCCTTCGAGTCCCAAGCCAACGTGCTGAGCAAGGAAATTGAGCGATGGCGCACTAATAACTCGTCGGTCGATCTCCGGAGCCTTGCCGAAGCCGAGTCGCGGCTGCTAAGCTTTACTCGAAGCGTCCAAGACATGCATAGGGAAATCAGCATGTGCGAGTTCCAAGTCGGGTCTGTTGAGAAGCCGGCCCCCAGCGAGGTGGACCCGAATACAGGACAGGCTCACGTTCGGCACATGGGCGACTACCTGCGAGAGACGAGGGGCATTGCGCTCCAGTCTCTCAGCATCTACCTCATCCCGACCAAGGCGTCAGTCTTGTCTCGGGCCGTCGACCTGCGCGTTCTCCGTCATCTCACCCTCCTCAACGTCGGGAATCAGGCACCGATCTGGGCGCTTCTTCACAAGGAGAATAAGGAGGCTCCCTTGGCACTGCGCAGCATCTTTACCGATAACGTCTCGACCATATTTTTGAACTTTGTCTGCGCGCTCAAGGAACTGCACGAGCTCTTCATGCTCGAGCGGGATACAAGGTCCAAGCCCGAGAGCTTTGCGCCCAAGACGCAGACAACGATTGATCACATCCGCAGAACGGTGCTCAAGAAGCACATGGCCACTCTCAAGCGCCTCATGATCAAGAACCTCGCCGACGCGACGTGGGACGTCAATGAAAAGGCTGTGTTGTTGCTGAGCAGGCAGGGCAAGAAGCTCGAAGAGTTGGCGTGCAACATGAGCATTCGCGCCATGGTATGTTTCTTCATCTCCCCTCCGCTCTTCTGTCACCAGCTAACCCAGGCAAAACGCAGCACACGTTCATGCAGCATATTGCTGGCTTTAGCAGCCTACGCGCGCTTCACGTAGTGCAGTTGCGGAACGACGATACCTGCGTTTGGGTGATGCGGGAGACCAAACGCTTCCTCATCGACAATGTCTCACACTACCCGGACCTGAAGCTCGAGTGGATCTCGATTGACGAGGATGATCGAGTTGATCAACTGCTGCGTGTCAGGGCCGAGGAGCAGCAGCAAGCTGATGGTGATGATGGGAAGGAGGCGAAGAAGGATAAGGGGAAGGGGACACAACCGCCGCCGGCGGTAGGGACGGTGGTAGAGGGGTCGTCGGGGCTGGAATTCAATCTGGATATCAATGCGCTGCTTGCGGCGGAGCTGGCCGAGGAAGCAGGAGGGGAGAGTAGCAGTGATGATGAGGATGAGGATGAGGGGTATGGGCTGCATGGGCAGAAGATTGAGGCGATTGAGGGGCTGCAGTTTTGTGATATTGACGGGATCACGATCTTCAAGAAGGAGATTGTGGCGGGCCGGCTGTGAGAGGTGGGAGGGGGTCATAGATGTGGTTGGAGGTCAATGGGGCGTATGGATAATGGGAAGTTTTTTTTTTTTTTTAATGTGTGTTTGTAAGTTGCTCAATCTGCGTGCTTGGTGATTTTTCTGCGTTCTCTGCTCTTGGTCTTTTCAGCGTTTGCAGGACACTATCGCCGAATACCCTTGATCGTTCCATTGTATTGATGGCTTCTGTACCGATTGGAGTTTCGAAGTTTTGGGCTCTAGCACTTGCCTTGATTTATTTAATATATCACCCAGTTAGGTGGTTAACCGTGACTTCTCGATATCAACATCAACATACCCAACTAGCATGGAGGCACCAAGGCTTCCGGTAACAATGCTCCTGCCAGAGTGACAAGATGGACAAGTGGAAGTGGCAAAGCCTCCTCGACTCATTGTTCTCGCGACTTTCCTTGCTCTGTTCCCCATACTTAGCACTTGACCTGGTCGACCACCCACTGCGTGTCATCGCATGGCGTGGCAGTTCATGTAGCTCGGTCAAGCCAATCTCACACTCGTTTGTCATTTTCTACTGCTCGTTTAGGCGCTCATAGCGGCCGCATAACTTGCCTTGGAAGAAAGCACCCTTGCCTCGCGACGGACAGGGTAACTAGCATGGCCCCTCCCCGTCATGGGCCCCATGGCCAGGAGCCCAAACCGTCACCATCACGGAACATAGTTTCGCGCTCGAAAGGCCCAAAGACCTCAACGGCTCGTCGTCCAAAGAAGACTGCCGCACCTCCGCGAGCCGTAAATCGCCGGAATCTCCCCAGATCCCTTACAAGCTTCTTTGCCAAGCTACGGCCGAGCCGGCGAGCCGAACGGGGCGGCACGTCTCGAGCAACAGACAACGATGGAGAGTATCAGCCAGTCCGGCAAACAACACTGGGGCAGACTGCAAGCACCGGGAAAAGACACGGGGCAGTAAATAGACACGGCTTGGACAGCATCCCGGTAGACCACTGGAACACGGCCACCACGCTGCCTCGTCGGTCACACACCACCGGCAGCAAGAGGACAACAACCCACCAGCCGCAGCTCAACTTACCTCTCATCGGATACCGCGTCCCCCGAAAACCAGTCACGCAGCGCCCCTCCATCCTACCCTCCTCTACTCACCCTCAACCACACACAAACATACCACCACCACCACCCCCTCCCAACCTCCCCCCTTCCTCATCACCACCCCCTTCGGCCCGCTCCCGCGACCTCTTCCTCGCCAAGCGCGAGCTCCGCCGGCAGCGGCGCAGCCTCAAAGAATCCGGCGACTTCCTCGGCGTGACGGGCGTCAACCCCTACACGGGCGAGCTCGACATCATCACGCCTCCGACGACCAGCTCGTCGGACAACCCCGAGGCCCCTGTATTGCCAACGATAAAATCATCAACAACTACAAGAACAATGGCAGCAAGAAGAGAAAGCTTGTGCTCATCCCAAACAACCACCTCCAGCCTCGCGGCGCTCGCACAACAAGTCACGGACGCGCGCGAGGCGTACGAGGCGGCTCGACAGAGGGCGGCGGTTCGGAAGGAAGGGAGATGGCGGCAGAGGGAGGAGGAGAAGCTGGCGCGGGCGGAGCAGCGCAAGGAGGCGGTGCGGGAGGTGGTGCTACAGCAGCAGGTCAAGTGGCGGGCCGAGGAAGGGGGGTGGTCGTCGGTGGCGGAGCCCAAGCTAAGTCCCATCCCGCAGTCTCTGACGACGGCGTCGAGTGATGCGGGCACGGTGCATCGTACGCCTGTGGGCGGTGGTAGTAGTCCGAATAGGAGGGGGTCTTTTTTAGGCATGGCGGCGATGGCGAGAGTGATGGAGCGTCGCCGCCACCGTCGCCGTTGTGTGGGGGAGGAGACGCCAGTGGCGCCGGAGGGTCAGCACGGAGAGCGGGGACGGTTAGGGAGGGAGGAAGAGGCCCGGAGGACACTGACCGTTCGGTTCAGCACTCCGCAGCCGATCCGCCGCTGCCAGTTGGGTCTCAGCCAGTGGGATGGCCGGACTCGGCCGGAACACCACCGGGTTTGGGAGCCGGGCGACTTCACTGTGTTGCCCCAGATGAACGTCGGCATACTGTTGGCGGAGAGCACGGCCCCATACACACCCCGCGGCCGTGTGCTGGAACTGGACAGCCTGAGCCCGGCAGGGCAGTGGGCAGACAGCCTGATGCAGGACCTGTGCGGACTGGAACGCAACAGCGAGGTGAGCGACACGGACACAGTTCTCCTCCGGACGGCCTCAGAAGAGAGCGACAGTGGCCCGGACCGGACACCCCCATCTGCCTGCACACGCACCATCACCACTACTGGCTGCGAACAGAGCCCACCTCCATCCCCCGTCGACAGCCCTTCCTCCGCCGTGACTCACGACGGATCACCCGAAACTCGTCTGACTCCGCCGACGCCGCCGACAGCGCTCTCACGACCAATATCGCCCCTGTCTTTGACAGCCGCGCCCAAGAGAGTCTGTTCCGCCTCGCTGGCTTCCCCAGTCATCATGCAACCGAGCGCATCGCCGAGTTCGGACAGCCTAGTTCTGCACGGGACGGGGACACCAGAGATCGATTCTGGAAAGGGGGAGGTAGTCCCGTTAAGGAATACCACCCCCACGCTCTCGCTCGATCGAGAACCAGCCAGCGCTATTACATCGTTGCCGTCAACTCCGGAGAAGACGATAGTAGTTGTGGAGGACCTGTGCACTCCGACAAAGGAGCACCCAATGCCAATATCAACACCATCACCAACGCAACGCGAGCGAGACCGGGAAATGCGCAAGACGATGCGCCAAAAGGTCACAACCGACAGTCCGCGGCCCATCCTCACCATCAACAAGTCAACACCACAACCACCCACCTACACATCCATCTCCCTCATGACTCAACCGCCGTTCCAACAAACACCCCTGACACAGCCACCCGAAGCCGTCGACCAAACAATCGCTCGAGGCGCGGCACGAGCAGCCTTCACGCACCACCACCATCCCGACCGAACACTGCCGACGAAGGTACCGCCACCACCGCCGGCGCCGATACCGGCGATGGTCCGGCCGGACAGCCCCGGGTCGGCGTCCCAAGCCAAGACCAAGGCCAAGGCCGCCGCGGCACCGGGACAGGGACAGGGGCAGGGGCCGGACCAGGATCAGGGTCAGGGTCTGAGCGAAAAGGGAAAGAAGACAATAGCAACCGAGACGGAAGCGGCAATGGGAACAATGACGACAAAGAACGCGGGAGGGTTTGATAGACAGGTTGCGGCGCGGTGGGCGTGGGCCGGCGCGGTGTTGGCCGGACGGGTGGTGGGGGCGTACTGGCGGTTTGTTCGGCCCGTGTTTGACGGCGAGTCGGAGGTGCGGAGACGGGTTGATGGAGTTGACCGAGGGCAGGCGACTTGGGGGGACTGGGGCCTTTGTTTTTTGGCCGTGGCTTTTGTGTTCCTGGCCGTGTCGGCGGCGGTGTGGGCTGTCCGGGGCGTGGTTTGGGTGGTGAGGTTGGTAGGTGAGGTTGGGAGGGTGCTGAGGATAGTGGCGGGGTTGGGGTTTTACTGATGACTTCGAAATTCTGGGGAAGTGGATCGGTGACGGCGTATCGTTACATTGCGATGGATGGTCGAGAGCGTTCTGCATTTCTTCAGTGGAAATCTGGGGTTGTCGTTGTCAACGGGCGACAGCTAGAGGCTACTGCTTGTGTGTGTAGACTAACGTCCATTAATATGTCTGGCCTTGTACGGAGTAAACAAACGGAGCTTAGTGCGTACGGGTCGGCAACCCACATTCCCACATGTCCGGCAATTGCTCCTAGATCGGACTGCCACAAACAAGGAGCTCTTTGACCAGCCCCAATTGACGAATTGCGTGCCCCGGGGATCTGTCCAGCTCAGGGCTGGTTCGATTGACAAATTCCTAGCAGCCCAGTTGCCCAGCTCGCGGTGCATCTGCAGCTGCCCGTTTGGGGTCGCTGACAACAGAAGATTAGGCAGGTCGATCCATGTCTATTTCTCTTGTCGGTCTTCGCCTCCGGCACCGTCACCGCTTCGCTCTCGCAAAGTTCCCACTTTCGGTGACTGGCCCTGACGGTCTTCCGATCGTGACACACTGACACAGGATCGGCGATTGTGGGCCTGGTCTGGTGGATAAAGAAAGAGCCTGCGATATCCGGCGAGGCTTGCGTCGGGACGGATACCGTTCTGGACCTGCTCAGCCCGAGCCTCTAGGGCTGCATATTCCGTTGATGCGATGGATTCGTTGGATTCGTGGATTTGGCCGGAGGAAAAAAGAAGGAACGCTGCGGCGGTAGAGTTCCGCGTGCCGGTTGGTTGCTGGATCGGGATCCTTCCATTGGACCTTAGCCTAGGGTAAGTTACTCGTTTTCGATTCAGACGAGTATACTTCCTTCGCTGCTTGTTTGTTAGTGGAGTACCTACTATTCAGGCTTTCTTCTTTTTCTCATTTCTCTTTCTTTCTTCGTTTTCGCTTTTCATCTCTCGCGGCAATGTGAGGACGCAGCAGTGCGCCGGCCCTCACAGCAGCGACGAGTCACGAGTCCGTCTGATTTTTTGATTTTTTTTTTCCATCTCCTCAACAGATTCCACCGACTCTGATGGAAACACTTCCATTTTAAACGGCCCGTGTCGAATCGAAGCCGATGCCGTTACGTGTGTTTGCGGAGACGCGTTGCCGAATTTTGTGATGGAGCTCAGATCGGCCGGGATCAGCCTTGTCTCAACGGCCCACTCCTCTGCGGCCCTACCACGAAGCTTGGAAGGTTCCATTCGGGTCCGGAAACATTACGGAGATACATTGCCGAACGTCATGATATGGGAAATGGGCCTGTCTGTCGGCCGTCTCCGCCGGAAGTTATTGACAAACTGGGGTAGTGATAGGGAACTGCCGTTGGATATGCCCTTGCATGACTGCTTCTGGAGGATTTGTTGGTGCATCTGCAAGGGAAGGTCGTTGGCATGCTCAGGTTGTCCGCTAGCACTTGCCGGGGCTTCACTCTCCATCTGCCCACAGCGGGCCCTTCCTGGACTCCCGCCCCGCTTATCCCTGTCAAGCGCGGCTCCGCTCGGCCAATGGCTGACCATCCTTTGCAATTCAAGTGGCCACCCCGCATTCCGCGAACCGGAGGCCATCGCAGGGCTCCGAACATCGGCGTCTCCATATCATATTAACTCGGAGTTGATGAGGCAGCCGTCATCGCCGAGACTTGTTATAAGTGGAAGGAGCCCAGACCTCATCAAACCTTTTAGAGCTCACATCGCCTCTGTTCTTGAGTCTCTTGATTCTTTTGCCACGGTTTTAATATTCCACCCATAGCACTCGGAAGAAGTGCAAGAACGAGTCAAATTCCCACCCATCTGTTAAGGGATTCAACATCAAGAAATTGACGCCATTTTCGCCCAATATGCCGTCCGCCGAGAGGACACCCCAGACCCTCTACGATAAGGTCTTCCAGGCCCACATCGTCGACGAGAAGCTCGACGGCACCATCCTCCTCTACATCGACCGCCATCTGGTCCACGAGGTCACATCTCCAGTATGTCTCACCATTACCACAATCAGGAGCGTATCTTACTGACCCGCACAACAGCAAGCATTCGAGGGTCTCGAGACGGCCGGCCGCAAGGTGCGGAGACCAGACTGCACTCTCGCCACAACTGATCACGTAGGCCGCCCCACCATTAATTCCCCAAGCTAGCACTAACACGACCTAGAATGTGCCCACAACGTCCCGAAAAGCTCTCAAGGACATTGCGAGCTTCATCCAGGAGGACGACTCGCGGACGCAGTGCGTGACGCTCGAGGAGAACGTTAAGAAGTTCGGCATCACATATTTTGGCCTGAGCGACAAGAGGCAAGGCATTGTCCACGTCATCGGGCCCGAGCAGGGCTTCACCCTCCCCGGCACCACCGTAGTCTGCGGTGACAGCCACACGTCGACACATGGCGCCTTTGGCTCTCTGGCCTTTGGCATCGGCACCAGCGAGGTGGAGCACGTCCTTGCCACACAATGCTTGATCACCAAGCGCAGCAAGAACATGAGGATACAGGTCGACGGCGAGCTGGCTCCGGGTGTCAGCTCCAAGGATGTGATCCTCCACGCCATCGGCAAGATCGGCACCGCCGGCGGTACCGGCGCCGTCATTGAGTTCTGCGGCTCCGTCATCCGCAGCCTCAGCATGGAGGCCCGCATGTCCATCTGCAACATGGCCATTGAGGGTGGTGCCAGAGCGGGCATGGTTGCCCCTGATGAGATCACCTTCGAGTACCTCAAGGGCAAGCCGCTGGCTCCCAAGTACGGCTCCGACGAGTGGAAGCGGGCCGTCGCCTACTGGAAGTCGCTGCAGTCTGACGCCGATGCCAAGTACGACATTGACGTGTTTATTGACGGCAAGGATATCATCCCCACCATCACCTGGGGAACGAGCCCCGAGGACGTCGTCCCCATTACCGGCGTGGTGCCCGACCCCGAGACTTTCGCCACCGAGGCCAAGAAGGCGGCCGGCCGCCGGATGATTGAGTATATGGGTCTTGTTCCCGGAACCCGCATGGAGGATATTGTGGTCGACAAGGTCTTCATCGGCTCGTGCACCAACTCCCGAATCGAAGATCTCCGGGCGGCGGCTCAGGTTGTCAAGGGCAAGAAGATTGCATCCAACATCAAGCGCGCCCTGATCGTTCCCGGATCTGGCCTCGTAAAGGAGCAGGCCGAGGCTGAAGGTCTCGACAAGGTGTTTACTGATGCCGGGTTCGAGTGGCGTGAGGCGGGCTGCAGTATGTGCTTGGGCATGAACCCCGATATCCTCTCGCCCAAGGAGCGGTGCGCCAGCACCAGCAACCGGAATTTCGAGGGCCGCCAGGGTGCCCAGGGCCGGACTCACCTGATGTCGCCCGTCATGGCGGCGGCGGCTGCCATTGTGGGCAAGCTGGCTGACGTGAGGAAACTGTCCGAGTACAAGGGCAGCCCGCATCTCGAGGCCGCCATTGCTCCCGAGCCTACTACCGGCAAGGCTCACCACGACGAGCGGATCGACACGGACGACACGGAGAAGGAGATGCTGACGGACCAGCCCGAGGACTCATCGCCGCAGGTCAACACGTCGGTCGCCAAGAGCGGCGCCGCGGGCCTGCCCAAGTTCAACATTCTCAAGGGCATCGCGGCGCCCATGGAGAAGGCCAACATCGACACGGACGCCATCATCCCCAAGCAGTTCCTCAAGACGATCAAGCGCACGGGTCTCGGCAACGCCCTCTTCTACGAGATGCGGTATCTGGACAAGGACACGGAGAACCCGGACTTTGTGCTCAACCGGGAGCCGTACCGCAGCGCCAAGATCATTGTGTGCACGGGGCCCAACTTTGGCTGCGGCAGCTCGCGCGAGCACGCGCCGTGGGCCCTCAACGACTTTGGCGTCAAGAGCGTCATCGCGCCGTCGTTTGCCGACATCTTCTTCAACAACTCGTTCAAGAACGGCATGCTGCCCATCGCCATCAAGGACAAGGACGACCTCGAGCGCGTGCACGCCGAGGCCGTGGCCGGCCGCGAGATTGAGATTGACCTGCCGAACCAGCTCATCAAGGACGAGCAGGGGAATACCCTGTGCGCGTTTGAGGTCGAGGAGTTCAGGAAGCACTGCCTAGTCAATGGCCTCGACGACATCGGCTTGACGATGCAGCTCGAGGACAAGATTGCCGAGTTTGAGGCCAAGATGTCGCGCGAGACTCCCTGGCTCGACGGCACGGGCTACCTGAAGCGCAAGGGGGCGGGCGGCAAGCTCGCCGTCAAGGCGGCACCGGTGCCCAAGACGAACCGCGGCGATGTCAAGACGGAGCCGTTGGAGTGGTAAACTGGGTGATGATAGTTTGGTGCCGGTTGAGGGTTGGGTTCTTGGCTTGTGTTATGATACCTAGGATGATGTCCGCTTCGCTGTTTTGAAGCTTTTTGGTGTTCCTTTGGCGCGATCTCTTGTGCAAGCTAGTTTGCAGAGACGCTGTGTTTGCATGGCGGCGATGGGTCAATTAAAAAGTTGCATTGGTTTCACTCACCGTCGGCCCCTGAATAGCTTCATCGAGTTGATCAACGTGTGCTGACTGCCATTACTGAGACTGCTTGCTCATCTGATGACCGTATTCCAAAGTTAGACGCGGTTTGATCGATCGAGACATCTCACTGGAGAGAAAGAGCTGACCTGACATGGTTTGCATGTCGGTATGGTGCTGCCTGATCTGATCTTATCTCGATTTGATCTGATATTGAATCGGGGGTGGTGGCCCGGAGAGTGGGTCCGTTCGGGAGAGGGAGGAGCCGAGGTGAGCTCGAGGCCTCGCGAGACTCCAAACCCGACTCTCCACCAATTCTTTGCTAATTCGAAGCTATGGATTTCATCTCAACTCCGGAAACACCGCTAGGTCTGTTCGTATCTAGGAACGGTCAGCAGTGAGAGTTCACCCCCTCGCCGCCGACACAAAACAAAACACAAAACGTCGCGACTGCTCTCTTGTGCTTCAGAAAGTCAATCGCGTTATTAAGCCCCGACCAGGACATGGCCCCTTGGCTTCGCTTGCCTCCCCCGCCATGCATCCACATGGCGGCGGCCCGGGAAGAAGAGAGAGAGATTCGTGAGTGGGTGAGGTTGGTGGGGTGTGCAGTCGGCTGCAGTCCCTGCAGTTCGGTCACTGCAAAAAAGTCTGGAAGTTCGTTCGGTTCCAGGCACCGACATTTTGTACCTCTAAATTTAGTGCCTGTTGCCCACCTCCCGTCGCTTGGCTTAGTCAGAGCAAGCCAGATTCTGGTGATTTGGAGTGATTCTGGAAGGAAGACGGGCCCTTGAACCCTGGAACTTTCATCGTTGCTTCCGCATCGGTGGGTCGGCCCTTCCGTTCGGGTCGGTTTGCGGTGTGTGTGTGTGGGTGTGGTTGTGGTGGGAGTTGCCCGATTCGGCCGTCACTCCCACCAAAAGTTCTTTCCTACGGGTTGCCTACCTTGCTCACTAACGCAGTGCTCCGTAACGCTATCGATTGGCCAACTGACGCTCTCTTCTGGCTTTGCCTTTTTTTGATGATTCTGTCTGCTTCCGGGGGCCCGCCGGTTAAGGTGATGACGGGCTGAACGGCGAGGGGGGGAAGATGGGGCCTGGTGGCCCAGGACGGGTTACCCGCGCATGGATGTGCGATGAAAATAGTTGGGGGACTTACTTGCGTCCGGCGTTGGCCAAGCTGCCACCTATGATGGCCCTGATGCCCTGTCGTGATGGGCCATGGCGGGGATGGTCTGTCTAGTGTTGCCCACCGCTCAGTCACGGCTGGTCTGATGCTGGTTGTCTCTTGAGGTGGGGGGGAATAAAACCAGACCAGACTCCCTCTTCGATCAACTCGACCCCCCAGCTATCGTATCGTTAGACTGGACGACGACAACACACAGGATGTATTCCAACCGATCGAGTGTTGAGCCTAGCAGCAGCCCCAGCAGCCGGTCGCCGTCGCCATCATCATCACCGGCCACCACACCCTCAGACCTCCCCAAGAAACGGACAAGAGCTAGCAAGCCCAAGGTCCGTACCGGTTGCATCACCTGGTAAGCCCCATCACTTCCTCCCCTCCCCTTAGGAGTCCCTGTCAACCGCTGACTTTGTCCCCCTATAGCAAGTGAGTAAACACATGAGTCGAACCCAACAGTGACACCAGCTAAATAATACCCCAGGATCAGAAGGGTAAAATGTGGCGAGGAGAAGCCGGCCTGTCTCCGATGCACCTCGACCGGCCGCACCTGTGACGGCTACGACAGAGCGGCACTCGCCCGGTACGGTCCCCCAGACCCGGCGCGGACCGCCGAGCTGGCCAAGGTCGAGTTCGTTAGGGCATGCCAGCGGAGCGAAGCCCTTCGGTCCATGCGTCGTATCGAAGCCGACATTGACGGCACTGAGACTGAGAGACGCTTCATCGCCCGGTTCCGCGCCGCCACCGCTGATGGTATCGCTGCACACTTGTGCAACGTCACGGCCTTTTGGAGCCGGGTAGCCCCGTCGACCAGCTGCCAGGATGAGGCCCTGAGACACGCCGTCGTGGCCCTCTCGGCCGCCTTCCACCTCTCCCAGTACCCAGACGAGGCCGTCATCGATGGCTTCACCCGAGACAACCTCGACCTCTTCGCCATCCAGCACTACAACAAGTCGATCGAGCGGCTGCAGCGCCATGTGGGGTCGTCGGCCCCAGAGAGCGTGCGCGTGACGCTCCTATGTTGTCTGGCTTTCATCTCACTCGAGACACTGCGCGGAAACCACGCCGTGGCCGTGACCCACCTCGTCAATGGCCTACGTATCCTTGAATCCCTCCCGGATACCGCCTTTTCCTGCCTCGCGGACGTCTCCATCTTGGTCTGGCCTCCCAGCCGAGACTCACTCCAGATGCCCGATATCGTCCAGCTCTTTGCCCGGTTCGAGATGTCGACCTGCCTCTTCACCCACGGCATCCAGCCCGTCGTCTCAGAGCGCGGGTACCGCATCCGCCATTTTGACGACGGTTCCGGCGAGCGCTCTTTTTCCGACGTGTCCCACGCCCGCAGGGCCATGTGTGGTTTCCAGCACGACGTCATGGCGCGACTGCACCAGATCGCTTCCGTGGCGGCGGCCGGGGACGGTGCTGTCGCCATCTTCTGGTCCGACCCGGCGCAGCAGAGACAGCAAGCTTGCCTCGCCGCCCGCAGCGCCCGCCTCGGGGCTCTCGTGGCCGAGTTCTTCTCCCCCTTCTGCCTCGGTCCCTCCGACCCAGACACACCGGAGCTGTTCAGCCTGTACCTCGACCTGCTGTATTTCCGCTGCGCCCAGTTCCTCGTCAGCCAGGCTGCCGCCAGCAGCAACGACCCCTTTCCGACCCCCTTCTCCTATCCGGCTTCCCTCCCCTTCCAACAAGCTTATCATCATCCCCAACCCACACTCTCCTATCCAGACCCAAACCCCTGCCCCTCCGCCCTCCTCCTCTCCTCAATCCTCCACCTCGCCTCCCATCTCACCAACTCCCCCGTCGCCCGCGCTCTCAGATCCTCTTCATCCTCCACCTCATCCTCCCTCACAGACATCCACACCCGCCTCCTCGGCCCACTGTACCTCATCGCCACGCATACGCCCGACGAGGGCATGCGAGCAGCGGCCGTGAGGTTGTTGGCTGAGGGTGTCGTTTGTGATAATAATAATAGTAGAGGATGGCAGGGGGAGATCGCTGGTGGTGGGGGACTTGATTTCCAGGGAGGAGGGGCAAGGCGGGAGGGGCGGATTCAGAGGGTGGCGGGGTTGATTGCGGGAGCTGTTGCTGCTAGAGGAGGAGGGATGCAGAGAGAAGGGGCTTGTCTGGGTTTCGAAGGGCCGCGGGCGGTGGCGGGCGTGGGGTGTCTTCCTTTGGTGTGGGATGCGTTGGTTGGTGGGTGGATGGGAGGGTGAATCAGAATGATGGGAAAGATGGTTATGAACTGAACTGGAGTTGGGTTGGTTTACATATCATGGGTTGGAGTTGGAGTTATGGTGTATGGAGGACGGAGAACTTGTAGGCAACCCTGGACAGGGATCGGTAAATAGGGGTAACTGAAATACAGAGTACATACCAGACATTTCACAAGAACCAGTATAAAAACTGCACCATTCCGAAACCTTTCAACAAGTGATGGAGCAAAAGACAACCGGCCAGGTCCAAAACGACAGACAAGGAACAGAATCAAGACCAGGCGACGTTGGATTTAAAGGTCTCTCACGAAAAGACGAAAAGGCGTGGTGCGACGGGGAAGCACTGCCACCTCCATCCCCACCACAACGGGACATCTCCAACACGCTACGGAGGAGATTACCTAGGCAGCAACACGCTTTCCGTCGGTGCACAGCCGGGTTTTTTGCATTACACAAGTTCACTGCATCATGGGAGTCTATGAAACGCCGCGCTCTCCTGTTTCGGATTCACTTCCTTCGAGATTAAAACGGGTTCCCGTTAAGTACTAATCGCTAGTTGTTGCAAGTAATTACGATACCTGTATTTTGAGCACCCGATTAGAACAGCACCTCGAGAGGTAAACAAACACATTGTGTGTAGGGAGCAGAATCTCAGTCTAGATTAACAATTCCAAGCACCCATTCTACAAAAGTATTCACTTAACTATATCGACTTTAGCTTCCTCAGGGGCTCCCTTCGACTTCCGCGGCATCAATGCCTTCTGGGCAGCTACTCCGTAAGGCCTGGTTCGGCATCACAACTCCACAAGCGTCAGTGGTTTAGTGGTAAAATCCATCGTTGCCATCGATGGGCCCCGCGTTCGATTCGCGGCTGACGCACTGCTTTTTCTCTCGACAGCTTTCATACACTTTTTGTTCGTTAACGCGGAAACTCCTGTCGAAAAATGTCTAACTTGGTAACAAACCCATCGATTCTAATAGAACAAAAAGACATTTAACCTCCTGCATCTATCTGTGTTTTACAGGGTACTCTGGTTTTCTGTGTTGAGAATGCTGTTCTGGTGGTTGAGATCAAAGTTCCAAGACTGAATGACAGCCCCTGCCCAAAGACCACGCTAACAAACAAACAAACAAACAGGGGGGGAAGTGTACGGTAAAGATCTCTTGACACCACACAACCCCGGCCATCAGTTTGCCGCGACTCTCGCATCGACTTGCGCCGCCTACTTCCTGGCCGATCTCGCCAGTAACGCATGCTGATCGGGGGGATCTGCAGTTGGAGCCAACGTTGAGGAGGTCGTCCTTTGGAGGTTGACTTAAACGATCGAGACGCCGTCTTCGACCCGAGTGGGACCCCTTTCTTCCGTGAAAACGGAATAGGCACCCAGATTCTAGGTTCTCGGTCCCTTGACGGACGGGTTTCTTTGTCCCCGTTGAAACTCGGGCGCTCGAGTTTTCGTAGCTGCTCAGATGCAGTTCACCATCATTCGCCGTCAAGAGGTCCCATTCAAGGTTCTGCACTCGACTCTCCAGCCTACGTTGTTCTCGATATCGTGTCGCTGCTCAAATACCATGAGTGCCCGCCCGCCCGCCTTCAGTCACCTCTTCAGAGCATGTATTATTAGGCGCCAACCAGTCTCGTCCCGTGCTTTCTCCCTTGATCATCCCCGACTTTCCAAGCGTCTCAGTCCGACCGTCTTCTCACTGACCACGGCAGCGAGAGCGATCATGTCCACCACCCACGCAAGCATGCCAGAGAAGGTTGAGATACCCGCCCAGGAGCCCAGCGCACCCTTAAAGCTGGGCGAAAGGCTGGTCGGCCTGTCTGGGAAACAATACCAAATCGCCCAGATGCTCCAGCAAAGGACGGAACCCGCGCTGTGTTGTGTCTACTTGGCCCTGTACGCACTCCATACGTCTCAAATAAAACAAAACCCCGTCAGAATGTATGCGGCTAACTAGAAATGCCCAACTCTTCACAGCACTCCAGAGAACAAGAAATATGTCGCAAAAAGCGTTTTCCACACCGAATTCGAATACCAACTTGAGTTGCAGAGGCCTCTTGCCGACTGCCCCAACCTACGAACTGTGGTGGACACGGTTCCTCGTCACCTCCTCTTTCTCTACCCCTACTTGGCAGAGGATCTTCTGGAATTGGCCAAGAAAGATGCTCTTTCCGATGCCTCCAGGAAGCAGATCCTGCGAGACGCACTGGCTGGGCTGGCCGACTTGCATGACCAGAACATCTTCCACAGCGGTAAGCAAAACAAAATCGCGACCCTCTCTCGGTGTTTTCACTCTTCACTTGTTCACTCGACCTCAACTGACCCCTGACTTTTACACACAAAAAGACATCAAGCCGAACAACATCTTCGTGGACTACGACAAGACGGCAGATGGCGTTATCGAGGTGAAGGAAGTCCAGATCGGCGATCTCGAGATGGGCTGTGCGATTCCTCCCGACTTGAATGTCCGAGGAGCCCGTCTCGGTAACCCCATGTGGCGCAGCCCCGAGGCACATGCCGCTGGCCGGATGAATCTGCCATCGGATGTGTTTTCGTTTGGTCTTGTCGTAAGTTCCCTCACCCTCTTCTTCTATTCTTTTCGACAGACCAAAAGGGGGGGTCTTGGAGCTGACGGGATTTGATACGGCAACAAGTGTATTTACACCATGTGTCGGCGCATCATTCTCGGCATTGCCGACCAAGAAGGGGCGGCATTGAGTGAGGACGAGAAGGAACGCATCATCGTGAATCGTTTGCTCTCTCACTTTGGGGACGGCCCTGGGCTGGTTGGGCTACTGGATCATTTGGATGAGGAGAGTGCCCAGTGGCGCGACCTGGTGCTGGCCGTGACGAAGGAGTTTACGAGCGACAACCCCCGGAAGCCCTTTTCCATGTGGGATGATGTTGACGCGAGCTTTAGAGATGTTGTGACCAAGATGACAAGCCTGGATCCAAAGAGGCGGATCACGGCCAGGGAGGCTCTCGATCATCCTTGGTTTCGGAGCGTCTAATATGCGCTTGAATTGTCAACACGATGCGGCGATGATACGGAACCCGTCACACAAGCGTTGGGAGTTCCGAGTACCCCATAGACGCCAGGCGTGGACATTCGTATGAACGAGACAATAGATGGATGACGAGTGGCAATGCTTGTGCCCTAGGTGGGAGGAGAAACGGGAAGACAGGGAAGAGCTGGGGAAGGGCAATCCGACGGGAGTTTTGGGTGTTACGAAGCTCCCACTCACCCGGCCTCGTCGACAATAGACGATGAATTAAGAGTGTCTTTGACGTGGAGCACCGGCGCAGGTAGCCCTACCACTTCTAGCCTAAAGATAATAGTATAATCTCTATATAGATATATTAAGGAAGATACCTTTACTAAAAGATACACTCCGAGTTAGCTACAAAATAGGAGTATAATAGTATAATACTAGCATTAGAGGACCTAGAACGCTGGGTTCTAGAGAGCCGGTATGCTCAAGGATCGGTCTCTGAAGGATCTCGTCAAGAGACTTGAAGGGAGTAATGGCGTTGTAAAGTTCATATGAAAGAGATATGATCTGGTCCTCGCTGTCTGACAGTCACTTGCTGAGATCAAAGGAACTGCAAGAATGAGTTGCCCAACACAGGCAAATGAACCAATGTCTAATTCACCGTCCAACGCCATGGCGCCTAGAAATGCTCAAATATGTACTCCCAGATCTCCGTTGCCAGCCCCCAGTCTCATGGTAGTTTACAGACGAGAATTGCTCAACCTCGTCATCGCTCGAATGCCCGTCTTTTCAACCCCCTACACCCGCCTCGAAGGAAACCTCTCCTGCGTCCACCGCTCCGCCCTCGCCCGCGCCAGCTTCTCGGGTGAGTGCATAAAACTGCTCGGGTCCAGCTGCGTCGTCACCCGCCGGTTCTCCTTGAGCGGGCTGTGCTGCCGGATCATGCGCTCGGCGAGCTCGCGCTGCTCCAGCGCCGCCATCTCGCGCGAGTTGCGCGGCGACGCGTACCCGCCGTCCACGTCCCCCATGTTAGTCGCTTTCTTGAGGGGCGAGTTTTTCAGCGGCGAGTTCTTGTGTGTGTAGGCCCCGAGGCTACCGCCAAAGCCGGATCCCGGGGGGAGGTTCATGCTCGTGCCGGTGCTCGTGCCGGTCGAGTTAGTCTTGCTAGGGTTGGATGGTGTGAATGGGTCGCCGTTCCGGAGCGCCGTTTGTCGTTGCTGCTGTACCTGAGCAGCGAACGACGTGGGAGCCGCTTGGCGGGGCTTCGACAAGGGCGTGAACGGGCTCGGTGACATAGTCCCCCTCACCAGCGGGGACATGGTGGTCCTGGTCTGTGGCACCTGTCCAGCGTCGGGGTTAACGTGCCTGACATAGTTCGGGTTCGGGTGCGTTTGGAATGACCGTTGGATTAATGTCGAAGGCCTGCCGACGGTAATTTCCTCCTGGTCAATCTTCCCATCGCTGATCGATACCTGCGTCGAGACCTCCCGGACCAACGGATGCATCCGCGGGTGCACGTATTTGACGTCGTACTCGTGCATCACCTCCTTTTGGATAATGGCCGTGTCCTTGCTCTGCTGAGAGAAGCGCGAATGCATGAGTAGAAGCTGCGCCGAGAGAATGACCTGCAAAAGGAAGCACTTGAAAACGGTAATGCTCGGGCGCGGGTCGAGGGTCGGCAGCGGTAGGAAGAGCATGTGGATGAGGACGTGGCCTGGGCTGAAGAGGCAGAACATGCGCAGCGTCGCCGGATACGGATCCCACACCTTCATCTCCCACACGTCGCGCGTCCTGTCGGGGTGTGCTCGGTGTTCGGCAGTTTCGGTCCGCAGAACGCCCTGGATGAGTCGCAGAGGTGTCGACGAAGCAGGCGACGAGTCGACGCGAACGCGTTGCGCCGAGGGTGTACCCGGCCCTGTTGTCTCGACATTCATCTCGAAAAGTCTGTAATGGCGCGACCGCGTCATGGTGTAAAATGCGTTTAGGGCCGAGATGGAGATTAGCAGCCACTGGAAGAAGTTGGCCTGTCAAAGCGCGTCCGGTCAGCAAAGAATACCTCATAACCATGCGCAGTGCTGATAGTTCAGACTTACCAGCAGAGTGACCCAGCCATTAGCTGGGGCATCGCCGAATACATCATCGACAGCGTCGCTTGTCCCGCCAGCGTTTGCTCTCGCAAGAAGAAAAATGAAGTTGGCCACAAGTCCAAACCGCGTGCCGAATGCCTTCGAGTCCCAGTTGAAGGTTTGTATCTCCTCGGACAGCCAGAGGTAGAAATCCATGGGGTTTAGCATGGTGCGGATGCGCTCAGTGAGCGGCTGGCGCCGCACAAGCCGTTGCGGTCGTGAAGGCATGGCTGTTGTTGAATTCGGTCGGTTTGAAAGACGTCACGGAGTCGGGCGCAATGCGCTGAGATCCCCTCGCTCGACTCGTCCAGGCTTCAGTGCACCATCAGAGACGGTGGATAAAGAAACCGATGGCGTCCTCTTTGAAGTTTGGCCACAACTTGCTAAAAGCGGCTTCGTTTGGTGGTGCGCGGTTGCACAGGATAGTGGCGATGGGTTGGTTGCAAAGATGTTGCAAATATTTCTAGGTTGTTGTTTACTCCGAGAATTAATTCGACCCGGCCAGCACCTCGCAGAAGCCCCACTGCAGGTCCGGTGGTCTGGTGGATCGTGGGCAAGCTGAAAGCGGAAAGGGGTGCCGGAGCAGGGGTGGTTGCAGCCTGGAAGCGCGGCCGCAAACAGCGGGGTCTCAGCGGGCCAAGTTCCAGGTTGCCCGTTGGTCACAGCTCCGAGAGCCGTCACCTCAACGGTTCGCAGCGGGGATCCGAGACATTGGAAACCCCGACCTTCACACCGACGACGAGCGGCCCCGCGACTGATTGATTGCTCCGTTTCGGAAGCTCAAGTACACGACACCTCTCCCGCGACCGTCGATTGCGGCACCCCAATTACCTGCACTCAGCATGACGTCGCAAGCAGACTTCCGGGACAGGCAATTCCTGGCCGTCATAGGCGACGAGGCAAGCATCGCAGTTACAGACTCATAGCCAGGTCCGCGCTAACAGTGGTGCCAACAACAGGACTCCGTCACGGGCCTCCTTCTTGCCGGCATCGGCGTGCGTACCAACTCTCCCCGTTGCGCTCTCCCAACCTAACACGGTCTTCCATCGGCAGCATGTCACAGCCCCCCCAGACAACCAAAAGAACTTCCTTGTAGTGGACGCCAAGACGGATACTGCCTCCATAGAGGCCGCGTTTGAGAGGTTTACCACGGAGCGGAAGGACATCGGGATAGTCCTGATCAATCAACACGTTGGTCGCACCTCGCTCTCTAGCCTGAGCCGTACTAAGCTCCAACACCGCAGATTGCTGACCGGATACGGCACCGGGTTGACACCTACACGCAAGCATTCCCGACCATACTCGAGATTCCGAGCAAAGACCACCCCTACGACCCCGAGAAGGACAGCGTCTTGCGGAGAGTCCGCCGGCTGTTTGGCGAATGATCGAGGACATATGAGGTGGGATACGAATCAGGCCGAGTCTATAGAGGTTGGACAAGGCGTTTTGAGCAAGGAGCAGAGATGCAATGTCATGATTCCATTAGAACAAGCCGCGGGACTCCTTGTGCCTTCAATATGCTATGAGACAAATGCGCAAGAGAAAAGAAACCAAGAAACTCCAAATCAACCAATACAATCAACCAATACGATCAACCGCTGATGTGCTATGTGCAATCTGCACGCCTCTTCCGCTGTGCATCTATCGCCAACCGCTTAGAGATCCAGCATACCGCCCAACGACTTGGCGCCAAAAGTAACAGTTGCAGTCAAGCAAGTGATGTGCACGTTGTCCTTGTTGAAGACATCCGCGCTGACGGTGTACTTGCCCTGCATGGAGCATTAGCGATCATCGTTATCATTGACATCGCTCTTTTGAGGAAACGTACCGGTGGGATCTCCTTGGGCAGATCGACAGACTTGAGGATGGAAATGGTCCCCTTCTCGATGGGACACTCGAGTTCGACATTTTGGATCTCCTTGCACAGATCGGCTGTCGTTTTGATCAGGCGGATGTAGCCATACTTGACTTCCAAATTGACGTATGCGCCCTCGAGAATCGTTTCCTTGACCGTGCCCTTGGCCTCGATAAGCAGGGTGTTGCCTCTGCAGAATAGGAGATAATTAAGTCAGTCCCCATATAATCGCTCGTATTGTCCAGAGTCACACTTACGCTTGGGGGGGATTCGGCGTCAGGATAACCTCGTCAATCGTGATGAGGTCCTTGGCGCGATCGGCCTCGCAGAACTTGAGCGGGTTCTGGCCAGGAACATCGAGATCGTCGCGCTTTACTAGGCTTTGTCCCTCGGGGCGGAAGACGTTGAGGGCGTTGGCGCTCGCCGCCGCGAGGGCGATAACAGCTGCGGAGAGCCTCATGCCGAACGGTTATCGGTGGATTGCGGGGAAGGCCTGGCCCGCTTTGATAGAGCAGCAACACCCGAGAGTGATCGTTTTAAATTTGTTTTTGTAGGAGGAAAAGCGCCGATATAGGTTGGATGTTGGGATCAAGCGGCGATGGCGACGGCGACGAACGATTGATAGCGGATGGCGAGAGACCGGCAAGATCGATGCGCAAGGCGGCAGTGCTCAGTGCTCACTGGTTGGCCCGCTCGAACATCCCCAACCACCAGACGTCACTTCCTTGGCTGGATCAGAAAACGCTTGGCTCGATTTGGCGTATCATGTGAGCCTTGTTGGACCCGCTCCGTTTTGACCTCGCCAACAGGAACCTCCCGTGAACTGCGGAACAGTGAATGGCCCCACTTGCATCACTGATGAGGCCGATTCTTGAGCAAACTTTCCCCGTCTCTTTTTCAATTTCACTACTCCGTACTTGTATCAAACATTCGACATCAACATGCACTTCGCCGTTGCTCTCCAAGCGATCCAACTCGAGCGCCCTCCTTTGGGGTTCTACGGTCTTGAGTGATCCAGGATCTCTCCTGCAGATTCCCTCTGCCAAATGTTTCGGGCCAGCAACCCGATTCTGCTTGGTACCCGTGCGAGTTGCCGACATTGCGAACTGCCAGCAGCCGAGCACACCTCCGTCTTCGGGATTTACAGATTGCTGGTTTCCTGACTCGGCCATCTGTACGGTGGAAGCACCTCCAATCAGGACATGAACTCAACCAGGCTGACAGGGTGGGAACCAGGCCCTCCTTCCGTGACGGTCGGTCCCATGGATTTCGCCACAAATGCTCGGATCCTGTGGCTGCCCGTGGCACGGTCAGCTTGAGTGGGGTCTGGACAAGCCAACAGAACCACAGATGAAACGTGACGTCAAGAATGCCGGAAACGGCTGGTATCTTGAGCAAAGAACCTATCTCAACAGCAAACCAAAGAAGCCGGCGTCTTTGGCTTTGGAACACCTCCCATGGTGCGGATGTGTACAGATTACTTGCCAACTTTTGTTTTTGAGAATATTCTCTTCCTGTCTAGGTCATGGTGTTCGACACGCCTTGCGGTCTCCCGGGTTTTATCTGTTCAGAGCTTGCGCACTGTCCAAGATCCCCGCACTGTGCGCTCCCTTTCTGCCAACTACCCTGCCTTCCCTCCTTCATGCCTTGCAGCGGGTCACATCGGAAGCGTTCACCACCGAAACAACGGGCAGTCAGCCCACCAGCCTCAGGAACCTCAGGCCGCTGTGAACCCCTCTGTTTCTGCTGCAATTTTTGCTCTTTTCCAGCTTCTCTGCTCTTCCCAAAGTTCCCCGTCTGTGCCAAATTCTCGTCAACAAACGCAAAGCCCCTGGTTCCTTTGGGCTTCGCTTCCATTCCCACAAAACTATTTTCGAAAAATAACCATTCACCTTGGTCTTCGGCCCACGTATTCATCACCCTTTGGGAGCCAAATCTCCGCTTTTTGAACGATAGTCTCTCTCCTGGTTTGTGTCTCTCCCATCGCATACTGCCCGAGCGAGATATTCATGCACAGCATGTTTTCTCGCTTTTTTTTTCTATTTTTTTTTTCTCTGGTTCGGCCGGATGCTCGGCAATCTGCGCCCAAGCGCCAAACGAACCTCCGTTCTGAGTTTAGTGCCTCAGGCCAACCTGCACCCAACCTGGTTTCCAGTGGAGTCCCCGGTCCTCCTTCGCTCGCTGTTCTGCTGGGCAAGAGGAAGTCGCTGTGCAGCCCCTTCTCGTTTCCCTTCCCCTTTTCTTTTGCCTTTTCTTCCCAAGAGTTCGAGGTTTTTGCCAGTGCAAGGCCAGAGCCTGGGCTAGACGTGCCATGATTGGCCCGTGCCCTGCCCGCGGTTTCCCTCCATCCCGGTCCCAAAGTCGCAGCCCTTTTTGGCACACTGGCATTATGAACGCAGCAGCGGCAGCGCAGCTCTGCGGCGCTCCTCTTGCTGCCCGTGCTGTGGGCCCCCCTCTCTCTTCGCACTTTCCACTCTGACCCTCTCCTCCCTCAAACTCTGCCTCTCTTTGCTCAATCCCCAATTTTTCGCGTCACCCATTCGTTCCCCTCCCGGCCTCGACATTTCGAGATCCAAAGCTAGATTTCCAATCTTGCGCCCACCGACCTCGTCCCGTCGATTCCGAGTCTCTTTGTCCTCGAGGCGCATCTCATTTCCAGGCCATCCCATTGTGTGTCCCGTCTCGACCTGCCGTGACCATCACCATCGCCACGGCCTTTCCTCGAGACAGCACTTCTCTCTGCCTTTTTTTTACTTGCACCCGCATTCCCACTCGACAACGAGGACTACTACAAGACCGAGCCCGCCCGTTGTTACCATTTAGCGAGCTTCGACAACCCTCGCGACATCGCCGTCGAGACGTGTCCCTCTACGCTTTCCGACCGAACCCGACCGAGCCGACGAGATCGATCCGAACGAGCACCATTGCTGCGACCGAGCGTGGTGTCGCGAGCAGCGCAACCCGTCCGACCGTAACGGATGACACTCTTGTCGTCCTCGTCGGTCCCAGCAACGCACGCAGCTCGAATTCAATCGCGTCGACTCGCGCGACCAGCATGCCCTTCAAACCGGACAGATAAACTACTCGCACAATCCCTCCACCACCACCGGGCCGTCGCGAGGCTTTTTTCAAGATTATGACAGACCGTCTGCCGCCGCTGTCGACGCCGATCGCGCCTCCTAGTCAGACACCCTTCTTCCTTCCGAGTGCCACCCCAGCTCGAGATGCTGCTCGGAAGCAAGACGCGGTAGAGGAAGAGCCGTACACAATCAAGTGTATATGCAACTTCACTGACGATGACGGAAACACAATATTTTGCGAGACGTGCGAGACATGGCAACACATCGAGTGCTATTATCCCGACAATGTCGAAGATGCCCTTCGGGCCGACTTTGCACATTCTTGCGCCGAGTGCGAGCCGCGGTCCTTGAATCGACAACTCGCGATTGAGCGCCAGCGGGCAAGGACGACTGTGCCCGTTGTAGAAGAGACAGCCGACAAGAAACCGAAGCGTCCGCCGTCAAAGAGCCACAAGAAGAAGCCCAAGCCATCGGAGCTCCAGATAAATGGTTTCCACCAGGGCGCAGCCGATGGCACAAAGCACATCAGTCCGCACGACAATCCCCACCCCCCAAAAAAGGCCAAGAACTCGCACAAGTCGAGTCAGTCAATTAGTTCACATGCGCCCAAGCGCAGTCCTTCGTACGGGTCTGGCAAGGCTGCCCCCGGCCACCCTTTAAGCCCTGCCACCACACCCCCCGACCTTCCCGACGACTTCGAGATTCACAACTATTCATCCGGATTCTTGTCTCTTTACAATGACCAAGCTGCGCAGCTCGTTGGTACGAACAGCTTCGCCGATCTCCAGGTCTCGAATACCATGTCGGCCTGGCTGCGCGATCCGGGAAAGTTGCAAAAGGACGTCGGTTGCTCCTACAGCGACGTCTTCCAGAAGCTGCCCCCGAATATCGACTCGATCAAGATCAAACCGGATATTGAGCAGACCAAGAAGGCGGTCTCTCCCGACACGGTCCTCCAGTGGCAGTGCCTTAGGGCACCATCGACAATCGAGAAGGACATCCCGCTCATGGAAGTCAACGGTCAGATTGGCTTCCAAGCCAATTATTGCGCCGACCCGGAAAATCGCTGGGATGCGTTCACCTCGCCTCTTCCGTTTGTCCTTTTCCATCCATTGCTCCCGCTTTACATCGACACCAGGAGGGAAGGATCCGAGGCAAGATTCGTCCGGCGCAGCTGCAAGCCAAACGCCGTCCTCGAAACCTATCTATCAACCGGCAGCGAATACCATTTCTGGTTGGTGAGCGACCGCCAGGTTGCCGCAAAAGAACAAATCACGATCCCGTGGGATTTCCGAATCCCAAATAAGGACAAGGCACGCATCCTCCGCGTTCTCGGGCTCGGCGACGATATAATAGGCTCACATACCGAGCTCTGTGTCGACGACGAGGAGTATCAAAAACTTGCCGGCTGGCTCCATGTTGTCCTGTCGGAACATGGGGGCTGCGCCTGCAATCTCGGGACTGAGTGTGCGTTTGCGCGGTTCCACAGAAACCATCTGGCCAAGACCAAGTCGCGGTCCAACCCGCCCAAGAGCAAGAAACGCAAGGCCAAAACTCAACACGCCGTCTCACCCACCAGCACGGGACATGCGACAAACAGCCGAGCTCCTAGTGAGGGCCGACTGGAAGACGTTCCTGAGCATGACATACGATCGGTTTCCGGTTCCTCGCGGAGCAAGCCGCCTAGCCGCGACTTGACCCCAACAGCACGCCAGGGTTCGTTTGATACCCTCGGCATACTGACGGAGCCCACAGACAGAGACAAGAGGAAGGTGGCCATGGTCGAAGACACGTTCCGCCGCATGGAGCAGCAGCAACAACACCCACACCGAAAGAGGAAACGCGTGTCCGATGGGACTAGCAACTCCCAGACAAAGGCCTCAAAACCCAACTCGGCGACCCAGACTCCTAACCTCCCGAACGGGTTCCCCGAGCGCGGTTACGTCGACATAGGGACCGGAACGTCGAGGGGCAAGTCGGGGTCACCGACTGGGGTCAGTCCTACGCACGCCTTCCATCTCCCAAAGAACCCGCGCTCTCGAACTGGATCCGCCCCCATCCGTTCCCGCCGTGTTTCTGGGGCGCCGCATCTCGAATATTGCGACGCCGCTGTCCAAACAGACTTTTCTGCGTCTAGCGAGTCCGCTACTCCAAAACGGAGGGTGGGATCTTGTTTGAGGAAACGGATGTTGGAGAACTGGCACCATCTCCGCCTTGAAGAGGAAGACCGAACCAAGCGCCGCACATTAGAGCGGCCACTTACCTCTACTACGGATCCCGAGGGAAGCGCCGACCAAGAATCGCCCTCATCGCCATCATCTTCAAGGGAAGCTGATAAAGGGATTGTCGTGGTCCCAGCCGCGGGTCATTCAACTGATGATCCTATGCCCGACGCGCCAGTAGTGTCACCGAATCCAGACACCCGCGGGACATCACCGATAACCAACCGAGTCAATACCCAATCTCCCGAGCTGCGAGTCCACATGCCTCCAGTTCCGGCGTTCGGTAGCCCGACCTCGGCTCACTCATCCGCGTCAACACCTGTGTCTGCGGGGGCCTCAGTGCTGCACTCGCCATTCTCCATGTCCAGTTTACCAAGTCCGTTCGCTCCGCCTTCAGTCAATGGTGTCGCTGCGACCCCGAGCCCCATCAAGAAGAAGTTGAGCCTCAGCGACTACAAGAGCAGGCTAAGTAAGGCGGCCGCTGCCAGGCCGTCCATCGGGACTACCCTGCTGAAGCCCGTTCCCAATCCGGATGATCCCAAATCAGCAGCCAGCGTGGACGCTCCTAGTTCTCCAATGGCGGAAAAGCCAGGCGACGCTACAGATCCAGCTGCTGTGTCTACAACGGCGGGAGCGACGACAGGTACCAAGACTACATCAACTGCGACGACGGTCAATGGGCCTGTGTAAGAGTATATAGACGACGACGTGTTGGCGTTCTGTGGGATTTTGCAGTCGACATGAATGACTTGGCTTGGCTTGGCTTGACGCGGCGTTCTGGCAGCAGACCGACTAGTTCGCGCCCCCGTTTTTCTCTTGCTCCCAAAAGCTTGCAGCGATATAGGGTTGGGTTTCGCTCTCTTCTCTTTTTTTTCTCTTCCCATCTCATCTCGAAAAGGGCGGCGGTAGTGTCTGTGATAATCATCTTATTTATCTTTATTCAAGCGGGCGGGCGTGGGTTGGTCGGGGCGGCGTTTTGGACTGGACGGGATAAGCACTGACCGGCTGGGCTCAGCCGGCTGGGCGGGAGTTGAAATTGGGACTGGGGGTCTATTGATTTTTGGTGGTACCGGGGTTCTTACTTGACTTTGGCTTCTTATGGGTGCTTGCTCGGCGCAGCGCACCCACGGCACAGCAGGGTTAGGTCGGTTTTCGGATGGGGTGGTTGGGATTTAGGTTGGGATCGGGAGCGCGCGTGTTGTGGTATGTGATGTGGGATCTTTACGTGGCTTTTAGTGCCGAGTACGAAGTATTGTATGTGGCTTGGTGGGGGGAGCCCGCCAGCTATACAGGCAGACAGGACAGAGATTTTCGATTTGGTCCCGCATTTATTCTTTCCGTGTGGTTGTTTTGTGATGGGCTGAACGGACTCGGACTCGAGTTTAGCAACAAAATCGAACTCGGACTTGGACTCGAACTCGAACTCGGACTCGGAGTCGGACTTGGACTTGGACTCAAATCAGACTCGAGCCTCTTTCGGACTCAAACTCGGAGAGGCTCTCGAGGGCCTTTGTAGAGCTTGGGTCTGCTGAACGAAACCTTTGGTCGTGAGGATGAGACAACCAGGGGTGACTCCTCATCGACGAATAGATTGAGGTTTCGTTTCCAGTCAGCGAAGTGAAGACGGACTGGAAGTGGGCATCTCACCGCCGCGTCCATGACGATAGGGGGTGGATTCGGGAAATGACATTGAATGAATAAAGGAGGCGTCTGGGTCACGTTTGGTATACGATCAGAATCCATCACGGCTGGGAGTGGATGGAAACTCAGAGTTCCGAGATAATTCGATGAAAATTCTCGGGGAGTTGTGGACCTATTCGCATGGTGTTGGGTCTAGGAAGACAGACCCTCCATTGCGGAAGTTTGTATCTTGTTTGTGGTTTATTGATACCCTATATACTGTAATGTCTAGTACATAGAAAAGTGTAGACGAGGAAGAAGGCGGACGGCTGCTCAGAGCTGGACCTGCGAGAGTTGTTAGGAAGGGACACATTTACCAGCAAACCCAGAATTATTTTGACATCTGGTACTTGGTATCCGTGTCAGTATGGGAGGGAATGGTTGGATGGGCGGCTGAAGGGACATGATACGGAAAACGAAAAGGGGCTGTGACCAACACTTCCGTTAACTACGACTATTTCTCAAACGAGGGACCCTACTTAGATACTCCGTTTAATAGCTAATGACTCCTACGCCCCAATAAGGACAAAAAAGCAGCTTAAGTACGGCCCAGCTTACGTTGGGAACCAAGCGACTACCTGGTTACAGAACACGCACGCGCCCCAGCCCAAGTGAACAACCGAACCACCGTATCAGAACAACCAGTCCATACATACCTACACTCTGCGCAGAGATGGATAAGTGCCCCCTATCCCCATTCACCCTCGGCGCCCAAAAGCCCCGACATACCCGACCCCAAAGCAGTGGCAACACAACACAGCACAACAACGCGGAACACCACCGGCAGCCCAACACGCCCGACCCCCGATCCTCAGGCAACACAAGCAAGACACAAAAGACACACCTTCAGCCCCAGCCCCACGAACCCTATCTTTACGCCCTGTCTACATGTCCTGCCCTGTCCTGCTCTGCCTTGCCCTGTCCAACCCCGATCAAAAACGGTCCCCTGCTGCAGCTGCTGCTGCTGCTGTTACTGTTGCCGTGTAACAACCACCAGCGCCCCAACCGCAACGCTCGCCCCAAACCCGGAAGAGGACACCTGGAAGTTCGTACCCCGAGCTCGCCTCAACCGGCGAGCGGTATGTAACACCAAAGTAGACAGACCAATAGAAGAAGGGAGCACATCAGCCGCGTCCGATCACACAAAAAGTCAGAAAGGCCCCGACACAGATATCCCCGTTTCATTATTCATCATTAGGTCCCAAGGGCTATGGCATGGCTTGCTCAGCCGCCGTATCCGAGACTACGTAGACATAAAACAGAAGATGTGATGTGGTATCTGGCCTCCCACTGGTATCGACGTGGAAATAAAAGAGTTGATGAGATGAGATGAGGTGCGAAACAGAGAAAAAAAAGCCAGGATAATCGCTTGTGCCCACACATACACCCAGATACATACGCCAAACACACCCGATCCGCGAGCCCGGTTGCCCAGATCGCATCAGCACCGTCCCGAACCCCAGCCAGTAAACCCGAGTCCGTAACGCCGTCGCCCATTGGATTCGCTCGTTGAGAGACTTGTTCCCGTATACTTAGTACCCACCGCCGATCGCCCGTGACCGCCGTCGGCTTCGATTTCCTTTTCTTGTGTCATCCGCCATGATCCCAGTCCTGTTGTCGATATAATGCCCGAGATGCTCGCCCGCACGTCTCCATATCCTCAAGTGCCTGTGCCTGGGACATAATAAGTGCCGGGGGGGTTGAATCCGCCGTACGAGCTGAGCTGCACCAAATAATCCCAATCCATATGACCCATCTCGACATCTTGCATTGACGCCGGGTTGCCGTACATGTTCATGTTGTTCATGTTGTCGTAGCCAGAGTACATCATCGAGTCGTCCATCATCAAGCCATTCCCGGCACTAACGCCGCCCATCTGAGGCGCCGTAGTGGACTGCGGCATCGGCTTGCCGGGGTACATGCCCGTTGGAAGGCCCGTTGGGACAGTATTCATGTCCCCGATAGGATGCAAACCCGGGCCGTTGCCTGCTACAGGCTGGTGCTGTATGGGTTGAACAGGCACCTGCTGTCCGCTCGGCGCCCCGGGGCCGCCTCCGTTAGTAGCCGGCAGGGGAGGAGGGGGTCGCCGTATTTTGGCTACCGTGTTCCTCAGCATTACGACAACTTTTGGTGTCGGTAGGACACGGCCGAGCTGCAGTTCTGCCGCCTCGCGGGCGTCCCAGGCCTTGACAAAGTAGTGGCCAAAGGCGATGTGCAGGGGGTTGCGCATGGCACGTCTCAGCAGGCCGCGGCGTTCGTGGTTCTCGATCATAACGTTCCACGCACGCTCGCACAGCTCGCCCGTGGTGCGGTGTCGCAGCTCCGAGACCAAGCAGAGGTACGCTGGCAAGGGGAAATGGGCATATGTATACCACCGGAAGCCCTGCAGCATGTCGGAACTTTGGATCATATTGTCGTACTCGACCATACGAAGGGCTTCCATAAAATAGTTGTCCCGCTCATTCTCGTCCACATTGTCATTGTTGGAGGTCCGGCACAAAAAGTCGATAATGCGCAGCTTGCACAAAGCCTGCCGCGTCATTAACAAAGTAAAGTAGTGTAGGGGTATCTTGGGGTCGCATTGTTGAAGATAGACGTTTTCCACATAGGAGCAGAAAGCCGCCAGATCGTTTGGAAGGGTTTGATTGGCCACGTGCGTGACCAAGTCCGGGGACGCAGGAGAGGGACTGTAGTGCACGCGCGGCTTGTGCAAAAGAGACCTTCCTCCCGGGGTGGTGACTGTCCGTCGGACGTTGTCGGGAGACGCCGCCACGGTAAGCTCCACGCGAGTGAGGCAGAAGAGCATTTCGGTAGGGCCGGCGTACGGCCCCGGGGGGCCCTTGGCGTGGACGTTCAGGTCGGCATCGTTGATGTTGAATGGCATCCTCGTATCGCCGCCACACGAAGACAGAGCGGTGATGGTCGAACCCGTGATTTCGGCAATGCGCTTGTCAAAGATGACCAGTTGCCACCAAAGCCGCCTCCGCTGCTCCGCCTCAAACGGCGACAGGCCGGACTGAGCTCCGTCTCGATGGAGGCTAAGCCGGGTTGCTATTCTGACTGCCAGGCCAAGGAGACAAAACATGGACCGCGGGTCGACGTATGGTCGCGAGCAGAGCTAGGGACCTATCAGTATACAACAGAGCCGCGACAGCATCTGGGGCTTGTGGGAAGGTTTACCAGGTAGAGAAAGAGGGCCTGCAGGACTGTCAACTCGGCAGAGCGCATGAAGCCGGCATTGACGAGCGCCTGCTGGGTGGCGTTGTGGTACTTGTTCAAGAGGACGGCCTTGTCCTCGTCGAAGGTGCTCTGGACTTCCTCCTCGCTCAAAGAGGTGATGGCGGCGAAGTAGATGGCAAACATCAGAGCCTCGAGGGGCTTTGGGATTTTGGCCGTATTGGCCCCGGCGCTGATGATCTGAGCCTGCAAGGTCGGCGTGTGCGTGATCTTGAGCAGAGGGTTGACGTTGTTGATGTAGATTTGCCATAGTTGGAAGATCTGGATAGCCGACGGGTGGGCCGTGGACACGTTGGCGGGCGAACCACCGACAACAAACGGAAAGCCGTCGCTGTTCTCAAACATGGTGTCGTAGGCATGGTGCAATGTCGGGCCCTCGTACTCGTCGTCCGAGGAGTCCTCCTCTACGCCGCCCCGAAACTATCAATCAAGTCAGACGGAGCAACAAGGTGCAGTCTGGGAGGAAAAGATATCACACGGGACAGCAAAAAGGGGAGAGAGCGAATGCGAAGGAGGGACAGCAGCGACCTGCGGCCCGGGATGGCCACTTACTTCGTGAGAATGGGGAAACCATTTTTGTCTAAGCAGCACAGTCAGCGCATATGCCAAGCAGGGGAAAGAGGGTCTAGGACTGACTTGTCATTGGGGTGGTCGGGCGAGACATGGTCGGCAGAGCTCGACGGGGACGTCTTGAGCCCAATGAGGTCGTTCTCCAGATCGGCGACATCATCGCCGTGATCCGAGGGCTTCAGCTCATGGGCGATGGGCTCGAAGTTGACACCATGCTGAGACAACAGTGCCTCATATTTCCGGAGGCGGTCGATGAGGTCGCGCTCGTGGGGCTTCTTCTTCCTCCGGCGGGGCGGCAGTGGGGGGACGACACGGCATTCGACCTGGGCCTTGACGCAGTTGGCGCATGGTTTGCTTCGATCACATCGGACCTTTCGCTGCTGACACAGGACGCATGAGTGTCCCCTTGTCAACTTCATCGCCGCCGCTGGTTCCGGCGCGGCGGCCCGCGGAGGCGATGGCAGCGGTGGAGGTGGGGGCGGCGGCGGGGGCTGATCGGAGGCCATGGTCTCGTATAGGGAGAGATGCACAATATGGAGCCGTTCCGGGTCGCCGTGCAGGATCTGAATCCGCTCGGGTCCGAAGGTAACTAGGTAGGGCCGGCCTGGGATGTTGGTAGGCTGAGGCCTGGCGCCCCCCTCCCCGACGAGAGCGGAGCGACTGGCAGACGAGCTTCTAGGCAGCCTAAACCAACAATGCCGTAGCAGAGCCGCAACCGAACCTCAAGTGAGATGGAAATCGTCGATCGCTGCAAGAGCCGGCGAACAGAGCGATGGAGTGCCGACAACACTAGGTAGACAAGAAGCGCAATGCGGACAGGAAGTCGGTAGGCGCTGGCAGCTGCCAAAAGGTGGCGTACTGCTGAGGAAACCCCAAGGGTCTCAGTGCCCTCGCCTGAAAATGTTGAAATGCAGCAGCATAAACTAGAGTTAGCAGCGCAGTAGCGCAGCAGACAGGGCAGACGGGGACACAAGGCAAAAAGGCGGCAGCGAGGAAGGGAAGAAGAAACTGCAATCACGAGTACCGAGTACGACAGCCAGCACAAACAAGAACAAGAAAGGAATAGCCCCAGTGAATGGGCGTACGCCCAAGCCGCAAACACCACCTGGGCATGGGATGCGGCAAGAATCGAGAGCTCAGCCGCCCTCCGGCCACCAGCCAAGGTATGGCCCAGTGTGAGTTCCCGGACGTACTTGCTGCGAAGAGGAGTTGTGAAGATACGGAAAGAAGAGCCAGCTGGCAACGGGCCGACCAAGTCCATTGCCTCGGGCCTGTGCCCGCTAATTTGGGTAGGTGCGAAGGACTCAGTCTTTTCACAGTGTCGCTAAAGCGAGGTATTTTCATGGAGTTCATCCAGAAAGCTCAAACTGACATTGAAAACAGCTCATTCAAATTGATAAGTTCCAATGACTTGAGAACAAAATCCTTTTATTGTCTAATTGCTAACCCTAACCCTGTTAGACAGAATGCAGGGAGATTCCAATCGACCAATCACGCCGCTTGCAAAGCCCGGTGAAAATATCTGGCAACACTGTGACAATATCCACATCGGTACCTACACCCAGTTCTCGGGACCGACGTCGCGTGCAGTGCCCGAGGAAGGGTGATCCGGGATACACAAAAAGGCAAGTCCTCGATCAGCCCCACAGCTTTTGCTGCAGAATTTTCTGTAGCCACTAACACGTTGTTGGCTCCGGATCCAGATTGGGGAACTCCAGCCCAATAAACACTACGATTCCAAGATGCAATCCCTATCGAGTAAAAACGACGTGTCAGAAGTCCGGATATGTATTGCTGGTCCCGGTAGCTGGTTATATCGCTGTCTTTTCAAGACAAGTTGACGACAGCCGCTAGAACCCAGATAGCACGGCCGTCGTCACAGACTCAACCGTCAAGGTGCAAGCGCAGTAGGTCGCAGCTGCCATATAACACAAGCGCAGTTTCAATGCTGCCGTTAAGGTTCTGTATTCCGTGCGCGTGGCCTTCGTTGCCTCCCACTTCCCAATTCCCACACGTCGTCTCGATTCTTTTCCCGGAATCCCGTCACTTCAGCCAGACCCCACGACGCCTCAACCACTCGCGTCCACTCCCAGGTCCAGCCCCGATCCTGGCTGGCGCCGCTCTGTCTCTGGCAGATGCACTTTTTGTCTCGTTCGTTTGTGGGGTATTTAGACACATAACCTGCTGCCGATCCTTCTCTGCACTTTCCTCTTTTCTATCTGGTTTTGATTTTGTCCTGCTGGTCGGTCGCCCCGAGCAAGCTGCAAGACTGCGACTTTGCCGCCCCGTCACTCCTCGCAGGCCGGCATTCACTACCGTGGACGTCGCTATCTGCTGCTGCCCGTCCCGAACCTACCATTCCCGCCATGGCCGCCAAGCCAAGGTTGTCGTCTTCCGGGAGCGCCAGCGGCCAGTCGGACCAGGTGATTCGGACTGAAAACCAAACTACAGCAACCGATATCGAGAAGTTGTCGCTCTCGCAAACCCTGCCAAGCAATGAGGAGGTGCTCTTCCAGCCCAGGAGTGTCCGCTTTTGGCTGACGCTCCTGTGTAACTTTCTCGCCCTCTTCCTCGTCGCCCTCGACCGTACCATCATCGCCACGGCGGTCCCTCGCATCTCGGACGAATTCCAAGCCTTGGGCGATATCGGCTGGTATGGATCCTCGTACATGCTGACGACGGCCTGCGCCCAACTGCTTTTCGGCCGCATCTACAAGTTCTACGATATGAAATGGTACGTCACCGTGCTACCTTGTGCAAGTGTGTAATCTCGCTGACCCCACCACAGGTCCTTCCTCATCAGCATCATCGTCTTTGAGATCGGCTCAGCTATCTGCGGCGCCGCTCCGACTTCGACAGTGTTCATCGTTGGCCGTGCCATTGCCGGCCTCGGTTCGGCCGGTATCTTCTCGGGCTGCCTGTTAATCATGATTCCCATGATCCCCCTGCACCGCCGTCCGGCTTTCCAGGGCATGTTCGGCATGGTTTTCGGCATTGCCTCCGTCATGGGCCCATTGATAGGAGGTGGGTTCACTGGGGGCGTAACTTGGCGCTGGTGTTTCTTCATTAATCTCCCAATCGGTGCCGTGGCGCTGGTCTTTATGTTTTTCTGCTGGAACCCGCCCAAGGAGAAGCACGAGCCGGCACCCTTTATGGTGCATGTCAAGCGTCTGGATCCCCTGGGCATGTTCTTTTTTCTTCCTGGTGTTGTCTGCCTTTTTATCGCGTTTCAATGGGGTGGTTCGATTTATGGATGGGGTGAATGGCGGATCATTTTGTTGCTTGTGGTCTTTGCGGTCTGCACTCTACTTTTCATCGCGATCCAGATCCTAAAGCCCGACACTGCAACTGTTCCCCCGAAGGTAATCACGCAGCGAAGCGTCGCATTTGGCACGGGATTCACCTTCTTCTTAGCGGGGTCAATGCTGATGCTGGTGTACTATGTACCCGTCTGGTGTAAGTGGAAGTTGTCAACAGTTAAGACTTGAGCAAGCTGACCATGCTTTAGTCCAAACTGTCAAGGAGGTCGATCCGATGAAGTCGGGCATTTACACGCTCCCCCTTGTGCTGAGCCTGGTTGTATCAAGCATCTTGTCCGGCGGCATCACACAAAAGATTGGTTACTATGTCCCTTCGATGCTCGTCGCCCCCTCCCTCATGTCTGTCGGCGAGGGCCTCCTGAGTACGCTCCACCGCGATAGCCCTACATCGCACTGGGTTGTCTACCAGTTTCTTTCCGGCTTCGGTTTGGGATTTGGAATGCAGACGTCGGGTCTCGCCATTCAGACCGTTCTGCCAAAGGATGATGTGAGCACGGGCATCGCCATCAACTTCTTTGTGCAGCAACTTGGCGGCGCCGTGTTTACGTCTGTCGGACAGACGATCCTCACGAATCTTCTCGTTTCACGACTGGCAGATATCCCGGGGTTTAATCCGAAACTCATCGTCAATGAGGGTGCGACAACACTTTGGGCACTTGCTCCGCCAGAATACGCCGACCGCGTCGTTGAGGCTTACAACGACGGGTGCCGTCACATTTTCTTGGCATCCATGGGCCTGGCATTTGCCTCATTCCTGTGCGCCTTTGGCATGGAATGGAGAAGCATCAAGAAGGGCAAGAACGGACAAGATCCCCCAGGACCGCCGGACGGGCCGGCGCCAAGACCCGGAGGCCCATTCGGCGCCGCATCTCCGAGCGACCCCAGCAGCCCCGACTCCGAGAGTCCAAACGGCCCCACCACCGAGAAACCCTTTTTCGAGGAAGTCAAGGAGAGTCCCAAGTCTAGATCGCTGCGAAGCAGTACCCTGGGGTCCAAGTCGAGGAGAGACAGCCGGAAGGAGGAAAAGAGGCAGACAATACTCGAGGGCAGAAAACACGGCGTATTGGCGAAGCCTGCTCCAGACAGGATGAGCCGCAGATCGAGCACGGGGACGAGAATGAGCGTTCCTGCCGACGAGAGAAGGGACGAAGCGCTCGCTGGGGCGCTGAAGGACTGGGCTGCCTACTCGAGGGCTGAAGAGAAGAAGGATCAGGAGGGGAAGGATGAGAAGACTCTGAACCGGAGCGAGTCGGGCGCGACGCTGCCCAAGCACTAGGGTGCGGCGCATGAGGGCCTTGTTGGCACGTTTCGATTCTTGAAATGACTTGTTATGATACGATTCACGTGGAGTGTCCTCATCAGCTACGGCGTCGGCGCTGTTGCGTTTCTGTTTTGGGGGACGGACGAGGAAATGAAGTGCTGATGGGTGGATGTTGGGCTTTTAACGACGCAATGCGGGTTTGAACTGGGCGTCGCAGTCATGTTAATGCAGAAATGCCATTCCGATTCCACGGGCTGTTTTCTTTAATTGTATTGTAATGGAATTTGCTACAGATATGACTAGACTTTGCTAGAAGTGAATCAATCGTAGCTGGCAACCAGTGTGAGGAGAAATCTACCCAAGGTCATTGAAACCAGAAACCGGGCGAGGTGCAATGCTTGTTTAATACAGAGTGGTCTTGGCTTCGGATTCAGGGAGTTGGTTCTACATCGGTCGTCCTTCCTTCTACAAGTACATCTTCAAAACATTCACCCGTCCATCTCTTTTGTACAATGTAATACAGCGTGTAAACCCCGTCAAACACCGCCCTGATGCATGCATGCAATAAACTAACCAACCGACCAACCACCTCTTTTTCCTCCTCCCCCTTTTCCCCCATCTCCTTCTCTTCTAGCCCTGTAATCTACCCAGCTGGTGCTGTCCTGCATATACATTAGACTGGGGTTTGGCCCCCCAGATGCTGTTATCGGTCGGTGGTGTGTCGTATTTTCTGTGTTGTATTCCTTTTTGTTGTTGGGTGTTGGTACAAATCCGCCGTGGGCTTATCAATCAATCACTGCTTCTTGGACTCGTCGGTTTCGTCTTTTTTGGTGCTCGTGCTAGTGCTGCTATCGTCTTTGCTGCCGCTGCCGCTGCCGGTTTCGTCCGGCTTGTGCTGGTGGGCCGGGTGGTTGGTGAGGTTGTGCCAGAGGGACTTCAGGAAGCCTTCGTTTTGGTGGGATTCGGGCGAGTCATCTCCGGGTCTAGAAGCGAAGAAGGATTGGTGTTAAGTATGAGGTGACGAAATATAAAAATAAGGGGGGGGAAGGTGTGGTGGGTGGTTTCTCACGTCGTCTTGTGCAGGTTCATGATGCGCTTGGCTGTCTTGTCGCCCAGCTCGTCGGCCAGCATCTCGACCAGCGCCCGCTGGTTCGACGACAGGTACTTGGGCATGGCCACCTTGAACTCGACCTTCAGGTCGCCCATCCTGCCGCGCCGGCCGCCGGCGCTGAGCTTGGGCATGCCCTTGCCCGCCAGCGTCATCTTGTCGCCCGTGTTGGTTCCCGTCGCTACCCGCACCTTGGCATCGCCGTCGAGCGTCGGGATCGTCACCTCGCCGCCGAGGATGGCCGTCGTGAGAGGGACTGTGGCGGTGTACAGAATATCGGATCCCTGCCGGCTGAACTGCGGGTCGCGCGCGACCTTGACAAAGACGTAGAGGTTGCCCTTGCTGCTGCGCACGTCGGCACCACCGGCGCGGCCCGTCGGCGGCGCGTCGCCCTCCCCGCTGACCCGCAGCCGCATGCCGTCCTCGATTCCGCCGGGGATATCGACTGTGAGCGTCTTGCGCTCGCGGACCACGCCGTCGCCCTGGCACGAGCGGCACTCGGAGCCCCGCGGGACCGACATTCCCGTGCCGCCGCAGGTCGAGCACGAGCTGGCCATCTGGAAACCGCCCGACATGAAGTGCACGCGGGTGCCGGTGCCATTGCACGTCTTGCAGCTCGTCCGCTTGGTGCCCTGCTTCAGGCCGCTGCCGGTACACGTCTGGCACGTCACGAGCGGCAGCGTCGTAATAGTCTTGGCCACGCCCTTGGCCGCCTCCATAAACGACACCGTCACCTGCACCTCAATGTCCTCGCCCTGCAGGATCTCGGTCTGGAACGGCCCGCCGCGGCCGCCACGGCCTCCGCCAAAGGGGTGCGCGCCGCCCGTAAAGGCCGAGAACAGGTCGTCAAAGTTGATGTTGGCGCCGAACCCGCCCGCGCCCGCGCCGCCGAAGCCGCTAAACGGGTGTCCGCCTCCGAAGGGGTGGCCGGCGCCCGGGCCCGGACCCGGACCGGCGTTGGGATCGAAACCGGCGGCGCCGAACTGGTCGAACTGCTGCCTCTTTGAGGGGTCGGAGAGAATCTCGTAGGACGACTGGATCTCGGCGAACTTGTCCTTGGCGGTCGGATCTTTGTTCGTGTCCGGGTGGAACTTCTTAGCCAGGCCATAGTAGGCCTTCTTGATCTCGGCGGCGGATGCGCTCTTGCTGACGCCCAACACGCCGTAGGGGTCTCTGGGTGTGGCCAGCAGCTGGCGGGTTGTGTGGAAGAAGACCTGCTGTCCATTTTTGTGAGCGGTTGGTTGACCTAGTGCGCGTCATCGGCTCCGGGACAGACTGACCCTGGACTTGGCGACGGGCGATTGAGCTCGGGGTTTGGATGCTGGGCGGCTGGCAGCTCTAGAAATGACCGTGTAGGTAGCCGCGGGGGCTGCCCGGGCGGCGCATGTCCGTAGTCGCTGGCGTCGGCATATTTGGGCGGGCGAGAGCTGGCGCACGGGCAGGCCGGCTTTGGGGAGGATACTTGAGTTCATCTTGTCCGGCACGTGGAGATTCTTGCAATTGGCATGCCCGCGACAACTACCGCGCCGGGTTTCTTCTGTATTGCTGCTGTTGCTAGAGAAAAGGGTTTTGCGGGGAATCACTTGGAAATAAATTGGTCTTGAAGAAGAGATCCGTCTTGCGCTTTCCAGCTCGGTCCAAGTCCCGGCAACTTTTTTTTGGCCCATGGATTTCCATGGATGCGGTCTTGACAGCCTGAGGCACCAAACTACAGGCGGTTCCACACAATTGGTTGCGCTAGAAACGCCCACAGCTTTCTGTGGGCCCGCGCTTTGGCGGAGCGCGACTCGCGATTTCTTCATTAAAAAGCAGCGCGCGCAGGTGCAAGGTTGTGACTTGGTCTTGGCAGGGTCTTCGGGATACAGCAAAAAAAAAATATGTTCCTTCCATTTATGTTCCGTATATGCGGCGATGCTATGCAAATAGTCGCTCAAACTCCTGCCACCGATATTTCAATATGGTATGAGGTGCTCCATGCAATGATGTGCGGGTATCTTCCATCTAACCCTCGCCCGCTGTCGAGGGTTTTGCCCACGTTCCGGACCAGAGTCCTGTGTGCCTCCGTCTCGTGTCTCGTATCTTTCTGGAGTCGTCGCTCAGAGCTCCTGGGGTATATGTATATACTCTGGCTTTCGCCTCTTCGGTTTCGAAATCCCTTGGTTCCTCGCCTTGTGCAGGAAATCGACAATAATGTCGTTCTCCTGCACGCCCAGCCCGTTGAAGTGCTTTCGCACCACGTTGGTCAGCTGGTCCTTGGTTTGCCTCCGCATCTCCTTGTGTCTTGCAATTGTCGGCGAGTAGAGGCCAATGCTCCCCGCTTGGGTAAGGATCCATTGGTGGTGGTCACTGACGAAGGCAGTCGGGGTCTTGAGGCGGTACGCTCGGCGGTAGGCGTGGAGGACATCCCTCTCAAAGGCGGGCCATTGCAGCTGTTGGGGAGAAATATTAGCAAGTGCGTTACGGAAGGAGCAGAGAATCTTGGGATGGGGCTGCCTACTCCCGGGGTGGTGGTCTCGGACTTCGCGGCCGCCGCAGCAGCGGCAGCGGCAGCAGCAGCGTTTGTAGCATTAACATTTGCTACCTCGCGCAAGTTTGTCCCCGCACTGCTTGCAACCCTCCGCATCTTGCCATTGGACCCGGCGCCACTTCCATTCTTCTCTTTCGCTGGGGCGTCGGTCTTGGGGTCGTCGTGACCGCCCCGGGCGGCTTTCGCGGGAGGCATGGGGCCGGAGGAGTGGTTGGAAACGATGTCCTTGAATTTTTCGTGCAAATAGTAGGAGGGCTGTAGGAATCGGAGTTTGGTCACATCCTAGGGAACAGGGCTCGAAAAGCTGCTGCTGTGAAGTACTGTGGTAGGAGTGGGCATTGTGTGAGAGGGGTCCGAACGAAAAGAGATTGCAGCCCTGTCGCAAGGTACCGGCAGGATCCCCAAGCTCTGACGACACAGGGCACAGTGATCCCTGGATTTTGGTTGTTGGGTCACTTGAGTGGGACCCCGCACGCCATTGCCTGCCGGGAAGCCGGTCGTGCCACCTGAGCGTTTCTTTGACGCGTTCATTTCCACCTGGGCAGTTTCAGGCTCTCAGCGGCAGCGGGTAGTCATTCGCTGCCATCCACGTCGATGGCTTCTAGGCGCTTAATCGTGTAATCTGTGTCTGTGAATGATGCTGGTTTCCAATCCGTGAAACCAAGCTGGGTCGTCGGATGTACGGAGTAGGTATGTAAGTTATCTCGCTGACTCTCCGATTTCAACTTGTGGGGATTGGCAGGGCCGGCCCGCAATTCCCTCCGAGCGAATTCCGGGCGGAGCTGCGAGAAATGGAGGCTTTGTGTTTCGCATCGTGATTATCGATGACTCGTCGGGGTTTCGGGGTGTCAGTTGGATCTGGGGTAAGCAGTGGGGTACGAAACTAAAAGGAGATCCTTGGTTCTCGTGCAGAGTTGTGGATTGGTGATTTGGTGGGGGTCGAACCGAACACTGGAGGTTTGCAGCAGCTCGAAGATGCAAGCACCAAGCTGATGGATCGTCTTGGCGCACGGTTCCTGAGCTCTGAAGCCTCGGAGAGCCAGTGAATACGCGGCAAAGGCAAGCGATGAGATCTCGATACGGCCTGCATGGCAAGGCAGACAGTACCGGAGATGTATGTATGTGCAATATAGATTAGTGACATGCGCGCCTGTTGCCTGGACTGCGCGGTGTGGGTAGTTGCAACGTGGGATCGAGTCCGCCCACCTCCCCCATCTCAGACGCACAATGGCTCACATTTTGGTCGACGTGCAGGCGGCAGACTGCCACTCAGACGCAGGTGGCGTTCTTGTTGTTGTCCTTTGAGTCGTGGTTCTCGGCCTGGCAAATCACCGCTGTTTGGCACCGGTCAGGTGCGCCCCTGGTTTTGTGACTTTTGAACTCCCAACTTCTATCCTTGTGTAACCAAGCATCCAGTCCCGAGTTAAATGAAGCTTGACCGACATCCCACGTCTGCAACGGCAGCTTGACCGAACAATCCTTGCGGTGTCTCTCATGTTGCCCCACCTTGGGCACCATCCTCGAGACTTACTCGGGGTCTTTGTTATAAATGGTTACGTGGCGGAGTACAGAGACTCCGGGCGTGTGGATGGTTTCTGCCGAGACAAGTCTGGTCATGTATCGCGTGCCAGTCGTTCGGGTCCTGGCATGAGCCAGCAGGCATGTATCAGCCCCGAATCGTTGAAAGTTGGGGGTCTCACAGGGGTAGCTGTGCGGGCATTGGTGTTGAAGCTTCGATGACCTCACGCCGTGTGGGGGGGATAATTTGAATCTCACATTGTTGGATGTTTCGGTTGTTTTGAGGCGTTGAGCTTCACGCTCGATCCGGGAATCTCTGAGGGACTTTCGACTGAAACCACCAGTGAGCTGAACTTCTCAGCAGGTCCCACTGCGAGGCTGCCAAGGCAACTGCTTGGTGGTGTCTCGTGAGAATTTCGGTTGTTGAGAACAAGTGACAGCCAGCAAAGGCGCGGAGTGGAGACGTAAGGCCCACGACCGCTGAGTGGGGCATTTTAATCCGAGCCAATAAAAAGCTGCCTGAATCTCCAGCGCACCACCTTCGACGTGCAGGAAGGCAGGGCCATCCTTGTCGGCTTTCAGCGAAGAGAACCCCACGCCGCAGTCCTGCCTTCTGTCGATCAACGCTTGGGGGGAACGGTTATTTTGAGTGTCAGAAACGGCGTGTGTGTACAACACGAGCGCAAGCAAGCTCGGGAAACTTTGCGGCTCCCAGGATTTCGCACACGCACGCTGCGCATGGAATCAACCCGGGCGAAGGAGAAGGTGGGCACGGGGAGAAAGCGGGGTCATCCAAGAACGCGGCCCGCAACCTCAGGAGATGCAGAAGCGACGGAGTACTCCATACCAAGCACGGTCCCATATAAGGTACCAAGCAAGCCAGTCCAGCGTCCTGAGGAGAAATAGATGACTGCGCTTTCAATTCCAAACTCGGGAGGATATGATTTGAACTCGTCAGAAGGCAGACAAAGGACAGAGCAAGACATCGTGACCTTCCCAGTCATTCTCTTGGACTGTTCGATACCCCCGCGCCCTGCCCGCCCACGACTTGGGATCGCCCCAGGTGTGGCTGCAATATCTCCGTTCTGTGGAGGACTCGGGTGGCCAGGCGGCGCCACATCCAGGATTCAGGCCAAGACACGGGAGTCTGGGGACCAGTTCACGTTGCGCAAGAATTCCAGCAGCTCGGGACAGGTCTGGGGTGGCTCACGGGGTGGTTCGTCGGGCTCTGCGGGCTCTGCGGGCTGTGGTCTGAAGGCGTCGAACAGCATCGCCCCGCAACCCCCAACTGTGTATCTCCCAAGCTTCCCGTAGATGTTCAAAAGAATTTCCGGAGATAATCGGACGATGGAGCATCCGATGTCCGCTGCTGCTTGCCTGGATGTGCATCCCTTTCAGGACCCTGCAGTTGGAACGGGGGTCCCAGAGTAACCAACCCGAAAGGCACGTCAATATTCCGTCTGACGCACCTCCTGTGCCGTAGCCGAGCAAGGAAAGCAGCCGCATGGGTTGGGGCAGAGGATCACCCCGCCCCTGGTACGTACACTACTGCGAAGGAGGTGGGCGAGGTACTCAATCCGGTCACGGTAGCAGCATCTCCTGAGGCCGTACCTTATTTCAAGGGGAATAAGACCCCCACACTCCCGCCGCCCATCTCCCCTTCCTCCCGCTTTTCCAGAGCATCGTGCTTAACTTGACCCACGAAAGGCCAAGGTCGTGGAGAACTCCAGAGTTGCAGCCGCCAGATCGCGCAAACGATATCGCAAGCCTCAACACACGCCGCTGTCCCACGCAGCCCGCTATCGAGCTGTTAAATATCAAGCCAGCCCCGGACCAACGGCGTCCCTCGAGTGCGTTGCTAGGTATGCTGCGTTCCCTTTTCTCGACGTCTTTCCCCCCTTGGGCCTCGGTTCCATGGTCCCCCAAGTGCTGGCTTCATGGATATTCGGCCCGTCGCGCGGTCACGGACGGCCTTTTCGACTGTCTGCCTGCGTCTGCATCTGGCTCGAAACGCAACTCTTGCCAGCCTCGTCGATGAATTCATTGGAGCGCCGCCTTCATGGGTCCGACTTGGACAGTGCGCAGATGTCGTCCGTGCAGCACTCCCGCCCCGACACCCGAGAGCCGATCGAAGATGGACGCCGCGTTGCCGGAAGCGACTCGAGGCACACACACACAGTACAAAGTACGGAGGACTCGGTACCATATTGCGCTGCAGCATGGAAGTAATTCAAGTCATACAGATGACATTGACATTGTTTTCATCTGCTGCGACCACCATCAACGCCTGGAACGGACACCGAAGGAACCCTGTTTGGCCCCAGGCAGGTCCAGGATGCTAGCAGCCCGACGAGTGAAAGGGAACGAGTTTTTTTTGACCTCATCCTCCCTGTCTTCCTGCCCGTTGCGGTTTGACAGCTCCACCTCGGCGCTAGGCCACTAGCAGGCCGCCTGCCTGTGCACTCGACCCACACCCCTCCCCACCGAGTACCTCTCGTCGACCCCCGGCCGCCCCGCTCTCGGCTGTCCCAGGCTTCGAGCCAGGCCTTTTCATCTCATTGCGCGCCGTGTTCTTAGCGTTCCGCTTCCCGTTCATTTTCCCGCAAGGAACCATTCGCTTCGGTTCCGGCGTCCTTTTTCTTTTTTCTTGCTGATCTTGGTGCTAGGAATTGCAGACCTTCTTTTGCCCCCGAGGACCCCGACTCCGCACCGTCCTTGGCTGTTTTGCGGATCCGACAGTTGCGATCGCCGCTGGGTTCTGACTTTTACGGGACACGCCGGGCTGCACGCAACTCCGGCCCTTCTCCGATTTCCATCGCCGTGCCAGTGTGCTGAATGTCCCCAGCCATGATACCTTGAGTCCCAAATCGCAACTGGTCTGGCGAGGTCAAGAACGAGTCTTCGTGACGGACGAAAAACAATAACGACATAGCCGGCTTTTTACTGTCGCCCCCATCTTTGTCAAGCTGTCTTTTCCTTCACCTCCCCAGCAACACGCATATACCGGAGCAGAGCCTCCTGTCAGTCGCCTGTCATCGGCCCGTTCCGAATCGCAGCCGCCTGCCACCGGGGAATTTCTTCTAAACACAACATCAGAGCGAATCCCACCCAAGATCCTCACATCCCGTGCCCGTGTCACGTCGACTGTGGAACCAGTCTGAGCCGGTGATTGCCGATGGGGTAATTGACGGGACCATGGCTTCGGTTCTCACATCTCAGCCGAGTGAAATTAAACCCCCGGTGCCTGGTTCGAGATCAGCCCACGCGATGCCGCCGTCTCCCGACACGGTCAAGCAGGAACCCGACCACGAGAGGGGTCGCTTGCGAAGCGGGTCCGACGACAAGGATGTGGACGGGCTTGACCTCGACGACGGCGACGATGGGGCGCACTCGTCCAACTCGGAGGGGCCGGCCCGGAAGCGGAGGAGGAGCCGCAAGGGGCTGGACAAGAAGTTTGAGTGCCCCGAAAAGGGCTGTGGGAAGAGCTACTCAAGGGCCGAGCATCTGTATGTCCCCCCGCATCTCTCGAGTAAGCAACCGGCATGGTCTTGATTGCTGACACCGTGCGAAGCTACCGCCACCAGCTGAACCACAACCCAAAGCAAGTCTACAAGTGCGGCATTGGCGACTGCCAGAGGACCTTTGTGCGACTGGACCTGTGTAACCGGCACAAGGACCGCCACACCGCCAAGGGCTCGGCTCTGAATCGCAAAGATTCGTTGATGAGCCAAGGTTCGCCGATAACAGACACGAGGCAGCCCTTCGCGGCCGCCGGCTCGGCCTCGCCAGAAGCGAACCGGCCGGGTTCCGCATACACAAAGGGCCGGCCGTTGACTATGCAGTATCAGTCTCCCAAGGACGGCATGGCGAGCCCGTACACCCCGATGGCCAACACGCCCCCGGCCACCTACACGAATGGGACGCCGAACGGCGTCGACTACATGCATCACGATCCCAGCTATGGCCACATGGGCCAGCGGCAACCGCATCATTCCTCCCCCGGTCCTCAGCGGCCGTCGATACAGACTAACATGGGCGGCTATGGGGTATTATCGCCCGTCTCTGTGCAGCCTGGCTATCACAGCCAGCCGTCAAATACGCCTCAATCGGCCAACGGCGGCATGTCCTATGTGCCACCTCAAAACTTTCCCCCCTTTAGCCTCCCGCCGTCCGATTTTGCTTCATCGTCCGCCGGAGCCGTAGCCCGGGACGAGCAGCAAACATACGCGCCTTCGACGTCGGGCGAGTACACGGATCAGCAGCCTCAGACGGGCGAGATGATGCTCCTCGATCAGATGAGCATGCAGCAGACGATGCCCGTATTCGGGAGTGACAATATCCTCAACAAGTCCCCCTATGTTGCCATCCCCGAGGACTTTGTGGCCTATCTGTTCAACACCAACGGCGAGGGCTCACCTATGACTGGTGTTCCGATGCAGAGTTACAAGTGAGTCTCGCTGGTTATATATCCGCGTGTAATCTGATACTGACTTCACCACAGCTACGGCGAATTTTCGAACCAGTACAGCATGCCTTACCTAAATGACCCGAGCCAGCTTGGCTACTTTCCTTCTTCGGCCGGGCCGCAGCAGGTCATGTCGGTCACAAATCTTCTCGACCAAAATCTCCCCGAATCGGTCATCACAGAAGAGAAGAGCGCCGAAATATTCGAATTCATCAACCTGCGGTTCCACGAGAACGGGCATGCCCCCATCGAGCGACAACGCGAGAGCATCATCGAGGGAGATCGCAACGACGATACTCACATGCTGAGCCGCAAGATGATGCAGGCGTACATCATGTCGTACTGGCTCCACTTCAGCGACCAAGTGCCCATTCTGCACAAGCCGACGTTCTCGCCCGACAAGACGCCGAATCTGTTGCTGATCGCCATGATGACCATTGGAGCCGCGTGCCTGGACAAGGCCCATGGCTTGAAAGTGACCAAGGCCGGCGCACAACTCTCCAACTTCTTGGCGTGGCATCTTAGGTGGGAGATGTTCCAGGATCCCAACTGCCGGCCGCCTGCCAAGCTCTGGGTGTTCCAGACTCTGTTGCTTCTCGAGCTGTACGAAAAGATGTACTCGACGAGAGAGCTCCACGAGCGGGCGCACATCCACCACGCGACGACGATTACGCTCATGCGCCGCGGACGGGCGCTGATTGGAAAATCGGCCATGGACTCTCCGCCAAACCCCAGAGACGACAAGACGAACGGTTCCAGACAGTCGTCGACATCCGGGATGGCGCATACCCCTGAAGAGTGGTGGAACCACTGGATCACCAACGAGTCGACGCGGCGGGCTGCCTTTGCGGCGTTTGTCATCGACTCGATCCACGCCACCATGTTTGGCCACTCGACTGTCATGGTCGCCCACGAGATGCGCTTGCCGCTGCCGTGCGACGATCAGCTGTGGAAAGCCACGAGCGGTTCCGAGGTGGCCAGGACCGAGGCCAACCTCTTCTCCATGGGCAACAAGCCCATCTCGTTCCTCGAGGGTCTCAAGCGGACCCTAAGCAACCAAGAGGTGCAGACCAACTCGTTTGGGCGCACCATTCTCATGGCGGGTCTGCTGAGCGTCAGCTGGCACATGAACCAAAGAGATCTCCAGGTCAACTCGCTGGGCGGCGGCGTCTCGCAGGCGCTTGGCGGGCGCGACAAGTGGCGGGGGACGCTGACGCGAGCGTTCGACTCGTGGAAGAGCGACTTTGACAAGACGCTTCTCCGGAGGGGCGACATGTCGGCGGACCCGTACAACTACGACGTCACGAAGCGCAGCGAGGCCAACGTGGTGTTTGAGAGCCGCATCGTGCTGCACCACCTAGCACACATGGCCATGCACGTCGACATTGTCGACTGCCAGATCTTTGCGCGGGCCAAGCGGCTGCTGGGCCGCGCCATCGGGCCCCAGGACCTCAACAGCGCGCAGCGGCGCATGAAGGAAGCGTGGGCGCCGTCGGCAAAAGCGCGCGACGCGACCTACTACGCGCTCAAATTCCTGCAGTCGGTCATGCTGCCGGAGAGCGTGGGCACGCCGGGCTCCAACGGCGGCTACGGCCGGCAGGAGGAGCTGTACTCGGCGCGCGACGACGTGCTGCTCAACCGGCCGTGGGTGCTGTACTTTGCGGCGCTCGTCGTCTGGTGCTACGGGTACGCGCTCGAGGGCGCGGGTCCCAGCGTCCCAATGCCGGCGACGCAGCAGGACAAGGTGCGGCAGATGCGCGAGTACCTGGTCAAGTACGGCAACGTGTCGTCGCCCGAGGAGCTCAAGTCGATGAAGGGCATCAGCCAGAACACGCCGCTGCTGATGGTGCTCAAGGACACTTTCGAGGCGACGCGGTGGGAGCTGCTCCATGAGGGCGCGACGCTGTTGACCAACTGTATACATTTGAACGCGGGACAGGGTCTTCCTTGAGGGGCGGCTGACCGGCGGATGGTGATACGATGAAGGGGTTATATTTGCTGTATACTGTGTGTGTGGGAGGGCTGTTTGTCTTGGATGAGCATATGACGGGATGGTACAAAAAGACTTGTCACTAGTACGGGGGGAGAGGCATATGAGGTAGGGGGGTGGGGCGGGAGCAACATCTGCGGTGGGTGGCATCTTTCTTCAGCGGGCATTGCTCGGCATATTTTCGTTTTTCTTTTTGTTTTACCTATACCCCTGTGTTGCAATTTATACACGAATGATACTGTTGGCGATGTCAGGGCGTGGGTGTAAGTGCTCTCCTGGCTGGTATCCTGCGATGTAAGGGCGCCGAATATGATGTTTTGTGCCTCTTGAGATGCGAATAAAAACTGGGTTCTACGGAGTATAAAGCGGGCAGGTATTGATATGCAAAGATGTGTATTTCGTATCCATCTTGAAAGGAATCGATCTGCTAGGGGGAAACCAAGAGTACCTAGGTAGGTACGTAGTGCAAACAGGCGGGGTCCAAACGGCTCAACGCGTGGGACCCCACCATCTTCAACTTTGAGTAACCACGCGTTGTGGATAAGAAACGATGGGCTTTCTTATCCGAACATCCGTCTTTCACCTCGGAATAAAGTCTGATGGGAAGGAGCAGTGCCACACCCCATTCTCTGTTTTATGAAGGAGACACGGATCACTCGGACTTTTATTTTCATCTCCGATTGACACATCCACGATTTATCGCCGGTTGTCTCCGGTGGGACGTTGCACAGCCGACAACTGCACCTTCATCGGTTTTATGTCGTCTGTTTGAGAATCAAAGACTACATCTGATCTTCAAATTTTTACATCACACCACCCGGCCACCGGCTACACCAGCAGCCTCACTCTCTCAAGATGCCCTTGACACAACTCCCCGCGGAGACCCTCCACAATATCTTCAGCCTCGTCGAGCCCGAGGATCTGAGGCCCATAGCCCAGACATGCCGCTTCCTCAACGACTACGTCAGAGACAATAATGCCCTCTGCCGCGACATATACCTGCGCATTCTGGTACTTCTCACCCAAGACATACTCACCCCGCCTCATAAACTAGTGCAACCCCTCACTAACACCCCGCCTAGGACACACCCCCAACAAGAGACCTCAACTTCGTCCAGGAACTGCACGACCTCGTCCGCCTCAAAACCCTCTGCAGCCCCGACCAGCTCGGTTATGATGGTGATGATAACTTCCCGGAAATCGCTGAAGCCCAGCGCCAGGCCCACCTCCCTTTTGTCCACAGCACCGTCACCCGCCTGCTCCGGCACGCCGCTACCGCGCCTGTCCCTGCTCCGGTGCAGTCTCTATCGCAAACCAATGCTGATAGCAGTTCCAGCGCCGGCTGTGGTCTGAATGGTAATTCTAGTGCCGGGAGTGCGGGTGGTAGTACTACCGCCAAGACCCTGACCACCCCGACGAAACACGCCCGCCCGACGCGCTCCCAGACCTACCCTGTCTCGCGCAACACGGCGCTGTTGAGGGATCTGTTTGCGTCGCGCGCGGCGCGGGAGGCGTACTTGTCGGGGTCGTTTCTGTTTGAGCGGCGTCGCGAGCGCGTCAGGGCGGAGTTGGCGAGGGGGTTTGAGGATGATGATGAGGAGGAGGACGAGGGTGAGGAGGGGAGAGAGAGAGACAGCACGAATGCAGACGCAGATGCCAACGGCGGCAATTCTGCGCCCACCCAAAACCCACAACCACCTAGGCAGAGAAGCAGCAACAGCAGAAGATTAAGCTTTGTTGGGACAACCAGACGGCTCCGACAACCAAGCCCCCCGATAGACACACACCAGATGAGCGCCCGGCTACACTGCCTGTACGGATGTAGCCTCGCAACTGCGCTGCCCGCGGCAGTACCAGGCCTGCTAGACCACAGGGCATTGACAACAGCGATCAGGAGGGACGGCGGCGGGCTGTATGCGCTGGCGTGTTCCAAGGTGTATGATTTGCGGGAGTACCACCGGGAGAGGAACGCGTGGGGCCCATTCATGAAGGATGATAATGACGGTTCCAGTTCTACCGCGGGATTGAAGGTGGACTGGGAAAAGGTCGAGGCGGTTCTGATTGTGCTGGGGACGAATATCCGCAAGAAGGGGCTCGAGACGTGGCCGATTTTTGGGAATGTCTGGGGCAGGCCGTTTGCGGGCAGCTGGGCGGGGAGTTACATCCCGTGGTGGAGGGGGAGGGATAAAGGGGAGGAGAAGGAGAAGGGGAAAGAGGAGGCGAAGGAGAAAGAGAGGGTTGAGTTGGAGAGGAGGGATCCGTATGGTGTTAGTGGCAGCTGGTTGAGGGTTGTTTCGTTTCTTGGTGAGATATCCCTTCCCCGAAAGGAAGGCAGATTGGTAGGATATGGTTGTGCTAACGGACCACAGACTACAGCGACTTCTTCGACTTCAACTTCCCCAACGGCATTGCGCTCCCCCGCGACGTCCCGCGCCCGCCGCTCAACGTTGGCGAAGCAACACGCCTAATCCTTGTCAGGATCCGCGTCGATAAGATCGAACCCCCCGGCGATGGCGACCACCCTGACTACCCCGTTGTGCACTTCGTCGGCTTCTCGCGGGCGCTCGACGGGTCGTGGGACGACAACGCCGACTCGGATCTGTGCGGCAGCGTCCGCATGACACCTGAGGGCGAGGTCCGGTGGACGTCGTACTCCATCTTTGACGGGGAGGCACGGTGGAAGAGTGAGGGCGTGCAGCTTGGGGGGATCCGGTCGGCGAGGGGGGTGGTGGGGATGTGGTTTGACAAGTATGTTTGTTCCGTGTGGTTTTGGTTAGGAGAGGGGGTGCTAACTGTCGCGGTCTAGGGACTATGACCCGAACGGGCCGTGCGGGCCGTCGGCGTTTTGGAAGGTGTCGGACCGCCAGTCCAGGGGGGATGATCCGCAGGTGACGTTTCTGGAGGACTTGCTTCCGATCAGTAAGTTTTCTCTTACTTTTGTCTTGTTTTTGGTGGGCTATGCTAACTTTGGCAGTTGATGATGCGATGGGAGCCGAGGGGTTGGACGGGGTCGATGACGATGAGTCTGTTGAGTTTGGGGAAGACGTGTTTCTGGACGGCGGCGTCGACATTGGGTTCAGCCTGGACGGGGACATGTTTGGGGAGGACTTTGACGAGGAGGAGTACTGGGCGCATTACGACGGCGAGGGCGACGAAGATGGTCATGGGGGGCATTTTTGATGATTTGAAGATGGTGGAGGGCATAAGTCAGCTTGAAATTAAAATATGAAGGACTATTTAACCTCGGTCTCCAGTCACAGATCGTCTTCGAAATATCCCAGACCAAACTTTTAGGTATCTACCTCCTCTACCCATCCTCTCACCCCTACTCATCCCATCCCACCCCCTAAACCTTGGCCACCGGATCGGTATTCACCTTGCCATGCTCGCACGTCGCCAAGATCGACCCGTCACTCGCGCGGCGCATGGTCCCGCGCAGCGTGCACATGCGCTGGCCCAGCTGTACAATCTCGCACTCGATGCGCACCTCGGTACCCACTGGCGCCGGGCGCAGGTAGGTCGTGTTGAGGGTCCGGCTCACGCCCAGGTAGGACCAGAACCCGGGGCGGGCGACCATGGCTAGGGGCGTGCTCGTGCAGAAGTCGAAGAGCGAGGCGGTGCACCCGCCGTGGAGGTTGTTGAGGCGGTTGCAGTCTGGTTTTGTTAGGGGCTTGTGGTTGTGATGGATGGGGGTAGACATACGCTGGGGCCCGACGGTAAAGGAAAAGGTGACCGAGGGGTTGTTATGAGAGGCCGGGGATGGAGGGGAAGTTGAGTGGACGGCTAGGTTGGGGAAGAGGCGGTGGGTCCATTCGGGTTCCTGTGTTGTCAGTCAGCAACCGGAGCGGGCAGGATAAAAGAAGAAGAAGAAGAAGGTTTACGGCCGTGGAGTCGGTTGCTTGCGAGCCCCAGTTCTCAATGAGTGCGCGAACCCGATCTTCGCCGTTGAGTTTGAGGTAGTTGAAGGCATGTTTTTGGGGGGTGTTTGATGAAGACATGGCGGGGGTTTGAATGAAGGGAATGAAGGGAATGAAATAAATGAATGAGAACTCCGATATAAAGGGTGTCGAGTATATATCCAGTGTCAGAGACTACCTAGGCAGCGTCATGCCGCCTGTCAGCATCTTGTGCGACCTGAGCTGAGCTGGGATGAACTGGGATATTCTTACATGGAGAGGAATTGACGTGTCTAATTGACAAATTGTTGCCTTGACTGGACACTTTATGTATGGAACTTGCTGACAGGCTGATATCCAGGTGTAGTTGTCCCTGAATTACAGGCCCCTGTCACCCCGCATGCACAAGACCCCCTGCCCCAGATCCCGGGAAAGAGCCTCGGTAACTCGCATTCCAACCCCTGCAACATGCAACAAGTGCTCGGCTTATCGATTGCAACCCATGTCCCATCACTGATCATCTTCAGCTGCTTGTCACCTTAACTTCTTACATCCAACAACCACAACAGCAAGGCCATGGAATTCGTCACCGCCCTCCGGGGCACCTTTGACGAGGGCAAACCGTCACTCTTTGAGCTCCTCTCGGAACAACAACTCTCCTCCCTCCTCCCGCCAACCCTCCGCTACCTCCTCACCGTGCTCACCCACCGCTACCCGCGCCACCTCCTGCGCGTGCTCAACTCCTTCGACGAGCTCTACGCCCTCGCCGCCCTCATCGTCGAGCGCCACTACCTGCGCACCCGCGGCGGCGCCTTCACCGAGCACTTTTACGGGCTCAAGCGCGAAAAGGCGCTAGCCGCCGAGATCCCGCGCGCGTCCGCCGCCGCTCCCGGGGTCGTCCGCGACGCCCTGCGCCTCAGCTCGGCGGACGTCTGGCGCAACCTCGCCGTCCTCGTCGGCATCCCGTACCTCAAGCGCAAGCTCGACGACGCTCACGAGGCCGACGCCCCGCGCGCCCTGCTCGGCGCCGCCTACACGCGCCTGCCGCCGGGGGCCGGGTGGCGGGAGAAGGTGACGCATTATTATCGGTGGTTTCTGCGGAATGTCTATCCGAGCGTCAATGCGGCGTATTACTTTGCGCTGCTGGCGTTTAACCTGGCGTATCTGTTTGACAACTCCAAGTTCCACAACCCGTTCCTGTGGTTGATTAGCACGCGCGTGCGCCGCATGAATGGGGCGGATTACCGGGCGATTGAGGCGCTCGAGGAGAAGGTAGCGGCGCGCGGTGCGAGGAGGACGCTGGGGGCGCGCGCGCTGGGGATGCTGTCGCTGGCGCTGCCGACGAGTATCTTTGCGCTCAAGTTTTTGGAGTGGTGGTATGCGTCGGATTTTGCCAAGCAGCTCTCGCGTAAGGCGGCTGAGAGTTTGGATTTGCCGCCGCCGGTTGTGACGGGGTTGCCGCCGGATGTGAAGAAGGCAAAGGCGAAGAAGGGCAGTGAAGAGGAAGGGGAAGAGGAAGAGTTGGATGAGGAGGAAAAGGAGAGGCGGGCGGTGGAAAAGGCACCTGTTGCGGCGTCGTCGTTGCTGCCTATCTACACGGTCCCTGCGCCAGAGAGCTCCGAGCTGTGTCCTATCTGCGAGGGCGAGATCACCACCGCGGCGGCGTGCCAGACGGGTATTGTGTACTGCTACACGTGCATCCACAAGTGGATGACGGGGACGCATGCGAGGCAAGAAAAGTTTATGGCCGACCGGGCCGGGAAGTGGGAGAGCGGCGAGGGGCGGTGTGCAGTGACGGGGAGGCGGGTCCTGGGCGGGACCGAGGGGTTGAGGAGGATTATGGTTTAACGCGGTAATGGGTGTATGGTTATGTGTGTACGTGTTGTAGACTACTAGCATATGGTTGGGAGGGGGATTAGCGTTTAAAAATCAGGCCATGACTTGGTACAAGATTTTACAGTCAACTACAAGTCCACAACCGTCACCGGGTTGAGCAGCTTGCCCGAGTCCTTGTACATGACGGCCGCATTCACCATCAGACCGCCGTTGTTGGGCTCCGGACCGGCCATCAGCCACTTCCACAGAATGCTGGCGACGCCGTAGCGGAGCACGTTGAGCGCGTCCACCCACCGGGTGGTCGGGAGGAAATCGTAGAGGAACCCCTTGCCGGGCCGCGACATGAGCGTCTCGTAGGCGCGCTGGCACTCGTCGTAGTAGACGGCCTCGCGGCCGTGGGCGGCGTGCACATGGCCAAAGACGTGCAGCTTGGGCTTGATGCGCCAGACCTCATCCAGGAGGCCGGCGCAGCCGTTGCCAACGTCGAGGTGGTGGGCCTGAGGGAGTTTTCTCAGTATTGAACAAAAGAATACCATAGGGACACTTACCGGCGGCGTGTGCGTAACCAAGATGTCTGTCTCGTCGGGTATCCTCCCCTGCCATGGGTGCTTCTCCCGGTCATACTGATATCTGTCACCCAATGTCAGCCCCCGGCTCTCATAACCCCCCATCCTAAGAGGCATGAATAGGTAAGTAAATACTCACGCAAACCCCTCCCCACACCACGGCACCGCCCCCCACCCATAAACATTCACCCTCCTCCCCCCCTCAAACTCCAATTCCACCGCCCGATCACACAGATACTCCACCCCGTTAAAATCCACCTCCCCCCTCCCCAAACCCTCTTTCCTCACACCTGGATCCAACCACCCATCATGATTCCCCCCCACCACCACCTTATACCGATGCCCCAACCCCCTCACCCAATCCACCTGCCTCTGAATCTCCTCCACCGTCCCGCCATCCGTCAGATCCCCACAGTGGATCAGCACATCGCCCTCAGGCACCTTCTCAGGGATGCGATTGTGCGTGTCGCTGAGGCAGACGACGCGGATCGGGCGCTTGTGACGGGGTGAGTGAAACGGTGCGCCGCGGAGGGGGAGGAGGAGGTGGGTGTAGAGGAAGGTGATGAGGCCTTGTAAGGGGGAGGTGAGGAGGTGGTCGAGGAGGGTGGGGGCGTGCCAGGGGGCGGAGCGGCGGAGGTGGAGGGTTTGGAGGAGGGTGTTGAGGGCGGTTGTGAGGGTTGTTAGCATTTTTGGGGTTGGGTGTTGGGTGCTAATTATTTGGGAGGTTGAGGTTTGGTCCCGTTGGGTGTGGATGTGGTGTGAGAGTTGGGGGGTGAGTGAATGAGAGGGTTGGTTGTCACCGCCGATTGATGAGTTGTTTTGGTGGAAACCTGTATGGGTTAGCGCTGGGCCAAGTCGAATCATACGGGTACGCTCCACAGTGCAAAACTATTTTGGGACTGTTCCGCTTTTTCGTTTTGGGACTAAAACGCATTCAAAGCGCCTGGGCGCAAATGCGAAATAGTCCCGAAACGAAAAAGCGCATAACCGCATCACGACCAAAGTCGCCTACGCAAGATCTAAAACCTGCTACGAAGAGCTGTTATCTGAGTTACTCAGGACCTACGTTGTTTGGCAGCCTACAAGTTGGCCTCTCCCTTGTTGTCGTCGCCCGTAATTACAAGATATAAGATACGGACACTTTGTAATACTGTCGAAACTGAGTCCGTACCAAGAAATCCGCGTGTTCCCAAAAAAGAGCTTGTTAAGTCGATGGTAGTGATACAGTCCAGATCTGGTTGCAGTTGGCTCAATGATTTTTCTCCTGCTGTTGCAGGTTTTGGTGGTTACGGCCTGACTTACACATGCATGTATACGGTAGAGTACAGCAACCTACGGTAAACACCGGGTAATTGCATTATCGCCAGTTCACCCTATTCATAGCAGGAGACGGTTGATGACCTTTGTCTGTTTTTTCTTTCTTCCTTATCTTGGATAAACAGGTTGTAGCTCATGACCAAATACCAGAGAGGTTGTTACCCCGAGTCAGTCAACCGGTCCTCGCCGGTCACTGCATCATCGCGGGAGATCAACGGTAATACAGCAAGAGTTTGAATTAGAAATTGATTAATACCTCCAGATTACTTAGTGAATTAAGCCCCAGTATCCATGGTATCTTCAATCTATCGTTTTCCCATCAACAACCCCAAATCCAATTCCATGCTTTTACTTAATCCCACTCAGCGCCTAAACTCCATGCCAGCACAAACCCATCCCCAAAACACACAACGCCAACCACATAACTCATAACATCACATCGTATCCAAAAGTCAACCCCTAAACCCTCCTCCGATACCCCGCCTCCCCGTACCCCGGCAGCTCATCATCCTGCTCCTGCCCCTGTGCCTGCTCCGTCTCCATCCCCCCCATCACAAACACCGCACTCCCCCCACTCACGAAACCCCCTTCACCCTCCTGTCCATCCCCCTCACCCTCCTGCGGCATCCTCAGCACCCTAGGCCTCAAATGCTCATCGGCCGCGGCCTCCTCAAAACTAGGCGGCAGCCCCGTCCCCGCGGCTATCCTCCCATCAGACCTCGGGGCAGAAGGAGAAGAAGAGGAAGAAGCACCGGCACCGAACCCCTCGACGGCAATCTGCAGCGGCACGACAAGCGCGACGGTATTCGATGCGCCGCGCACGCTGAGCTGGAGCGTGAGCTGCAGGCTGTAGACGCGCGAGGCGATGCACGAGTGGAAGGTGGGCAGGAAGGCGCGCTTGTCGGTGGGGAGGGTGAGCGGGATGGCGAGGGTGGCGGTGTGTGTTGTTCCCGTCCCTGTCGGGGTCTTGTTCATGTTTGAGGTCTCGGTCTCGGTCTCGTCCTCGTCGTCGCTGCCGCAGTACCCCGAATCGCGGCGGGCGAGGGCCGGGGAGGGCTTGGCGGTGGTCCAGGCGGGCTGGTCGGCGATGGAGATGGCGGGCAGGGAGGTCGAGGCGGCAAAGTGGCCACGGCGGTCGAGGTGGAAGGGCTGCATCTGCCAGTCGCCGAGGTTGGGGAAGGACGAGATGGTGGCGGAGCTGTAGAAGGTGTGGGATGTGATCTTGGCCGAGACGGACGTCACGGCGGGCGGGAGGGTGCGCGGGGTTTCGGGCTCAAAGGTCAGGTGGACGTGCGCCATCGGGTGCGACATGAGGCGGCGGCCGTCCGAGGAGAGCACGGCGGGAGTGGGCTGGGAGGCGTGGGCGGTGAGGCGGCCGAGTTTGCTGGACAAGAGGTTCTTGCGCAGCGTCTTGGTCTTGGACATGCGGTAGATCTTGTCCTTGTCTGTGATGTTGAGCGGGGGCTGCTCGGGCGTCGCGGGGAGCACCTGGATGGTCTGGGTGGTTTCCATGATGCGGGATCGGGTCGTCGTCTCCCCGACGACGTCGTCGCGGAGCACTCGGGCCTTAATGGTGTAGCTGACCTCGGCCATGTGCGGCGCCATGTCGTCCCGCTGCCAGCCGCCCATGCTAGGAGGCAGCAGCACGTGGTGATCCTGCAGCTGCTCCGAGAGCCGCTCGTGGTTGCAGGCGTTGATGGTGAGCTGGTTGGGGATGACAAAGTTGAACGGGACCGTGTATGTGTGGCCGGGCTCGAGCACTTTGCCGTCGGGATATATCGACTCGGAAACTGGCATCATCATCTTGAGGAAGGTGTGTGTGACGTTGTGGGGAGAGTTCATCGAGTCATGAACCGTCTTGGTGGTCCCCAGCAGCATGATCTGGATGCTATCAAAGGGGACTTGGCGCTTGGTTGTGATGGCCACATCTCCCGTGACAGGCGAGGATGATGTGTAAACCTTGGAGCTGTAGTGGTCCTTGAGGTTGATGGTGATGTCGGATTTGGGGTAGGGCGCTTTCTTGGTTCCCGCCGGGAGGTCGCCGTGGTTCCCGGCGTGCAATGAGGTCGGCATGGCTGGAGTGCCCATGACTGACGATTTGATGGCGGTCAGGGATTCGCCAAACATGGTGGACGAGGATGCTGGGTTGCCAGCAAGAGTCAAGCAAGGTGGGTGGAAGATAAGACAGTTCTAAATGGGTTGTCTTTTAATGAGTTGGCCGTGTAAGTCTGTGTACAGTGTACGAGTGGTTGTGTCATCTGAACATGTGGTGTCCAAGCGGGGGCCAAGACGGTCTTATAAGGACTGCGAAGTTCCTGATGGAAACGAACTGTCTCCAGCCCTTTGGTTAACAAGGTTTGAGTCATTACAAATGCCACGGAAGCTTGAGCTCCAAAGCAGCTTAATTAGTTAGCGTTTGCGCGGCACGACAACGGGCGTCATGGCCCATGGCTCATGATCTGCTGGCAACCCCGGCATCCTTGCACCCGTCTCCCAGACATGGCTCGCCGAGTGATGACTACCTGGTCGTTGGTCTGGGCCGGGGGTGGCTCGGCTGGAGCTGATTGGCGAATGGCCAGCGAAGGGGGGGTGGCACAAAGGGCGGGATGTGGTTCTGCATCACTCGATGCATCCATCGCCGCCTCACTGGCTGCAGGCAGGGTGCTTGTTGCTGTCGACGACTAGTGGGGCGGCAATGGACATCGGTTGGCTCTTTTTGTTTGCAAAGCACCTGTTTTGTCACAGCCCAGCGCTCTAGATGGTCTCGATGAGGGGACGATGAAGACGGCCAAGGCTTGAAGCGAGACCCCCCAAGACCCCCAAGAGCGCAGCGCTAGCGGGGAGGGGCAACAAAGAGATGGTTGCCCGAGGGCTGACAGTCAGAAGAACAGTGAAAAAGAACGTTGGAGCTTGAAACGATCGACGCTTGACTGGGGCGGGTGGATCCCCCACGGGCAAGCACGCAACGCGCTCGCCCATTCCTGCCTTCTTCATGGCTTGGCATTGTGTCTGGGGAAAGGCGTAGGGCCCATGTCCGGTCATCGGAGTCAAACTCTCTTCCGTGACCCGTCGGTTGGAATCACTAGTTCCCCGTCCAGCTCCATCTTCTACCATCCCAATGGAGCGCATGGCAAGCCCGTCTCCAAACATTGGGCCGATTTCGGTCTCGACCTTCTTGGGAAACAATGAAAACTGATCAGAAAATCAAGTTCACGTTTCCAGTGTAATGGCCCAATTGGCCAAGGAGCCAACCCCACCACCCCGCATCTCCGTATCGATCAGTGGGGCATTGCGAGCTCTAAGCCCGGAAGCATGAACAATGACAACATCTTCAATGTTTGCGTGTCTGACAGCCCTCGAAACTCCGACAAACGATGCACGCATAAAGACGCCCCACGAGTTCTCGAAAAGCCGCGTTGACCTGTCAACCATACGCGGCTGACCTTCCCGAGTACCCAATGCACGACACTTACACCAGATCCGGCGGAAGCCCACTCGGCTCCGAGCCGGCCGAATGTGGAGCAGTAACGGCGCGCAGGTCAGAGTCATCGGCCGTCAGGGTCCACGAGGTCCACGCCGCAAAAAAAAAAATGATTGACAGGCCCACCCACCCACTTCCGCAGGGCGCGGGATCCACACCGCTTTGCCGGCATAACATCCGCCCATTCCAACCCGTCTCAGCCCGTCAATCCGTGCACAACTGCACATCGAAAGCAGACGCCCCGTCCCGAACAGCTGGGACTGATTGACAGACCTCCGAGGCGTTACGCCGGAAAAGCGTTGGGAGTGCAGCATGCGTCACCCGTCAGAAAGAAGGGTCGTGTGCATTCCGGATACGCACCCGTGGACTTGGGATACGCGCTCGGACTCGTCAATGCGGGTGACGACGGTTGTGACGGTTCGGATGGTTGCGTCAGGAGTCAAACGACACAGCCTGACGGGACCCGGGGGTCTGTTTTGGGAACGCGCCTTTTCCTCGACATGTCGTCCCAAAGCTGAAAACCTTTAAAATAAGCGAGGCCCTGCATTGACCTGTCTAGCGGGTTTTGAGCCTCCACTGACTGACATAACCCAACTCTGCTTGGTCATCAACGACATTAGTAATATGAACAGTCATTCAACCCAAGAGATTCGTCCGTCTTGAACAACTCGGAGAGTCGTCATGTTCGTCAAAGTTGATGAAACTTGCGAATGGTAAATGATATTGCCATATCCAATCGCTTTTATTACACTCGAGCCATCTGCTCTAACGTTGTACCTTAGAGATTTGTATCCATCCCAATAGATTCACCTAACTTTGGAGACTGGGCTTCCATCATCTAACGACCATCTAACCGTCCATCTGCCATCCCAAGTCTGCTCCGAATTCTAGACCTGCATCGATAGACCAAGAACCCTTCTATCTCACCATTTACTGCAGACAGCTAAACCATATCACGCCTGCTCTATGGCCTAGTCGTGCCACGAAATATAGAGCATGATGCCCGCCCCAAACACAATGGCCGCAAACTGCACCAGCGTCTTGCGCAGCTCGGCCGCCTTGTTGGCTCCCGTCTCGAGCAGCTCCGGAATGACGGCCACCGTGCCGACGTAGAGAAACGTGCCCGCCGTGAACGGCAGCAGCATGTCGCCCCACGTGAGGCTGGTACCCCAGAGGCCGTCGCGCATACCCATGCCCGGTCCCTCGCTGCCGCTGCCGCCGCCAAACTCTTGCACCGCAATGCCAATGAGCGTGCCGATCAGGGCGCCGATGGCCGTGACAAACTGCGCGCCCATGGCCTGGCGCTTCGAGAAACCTGATTGCACGAGCAGCGCAAAGTCGCCGACCTCGTGCGGGATCTCGTGGAAGAAGACGGCGACGGTGGTGGTGGCGCCGATGGTGGGCGAGGCGTAGAATGAGGCTGACATGGCGAGGCCGTCGGTGATGTTGTGCGTAAAGTCGGCGCTGCGGTAGTTAGCGGAGCAGCACTCTCAAAAGTAATCCTGTAAACAGAACAAAAAGTCACCCACATCATGTTCAACACACCACCCAGCTTCACCGACGGATTCACCTCCTTCTCCTTCACCTCCACCACCTCCTTCCCATCCACCTCCCCCTTCCTTTTCCTCAGTCCCTCCTCCTTCTTCCCATCCACCCCACTCGCAACCCCCTTCACCTCCTCCCCATGCGAATGGGAATGCCCATGCCCATGGTCATGCCCCGCACCCCCCGTCGCGATCCTCAACCCCTTATCCATCGCCACAAACACCAAAAACCCCACCAACACCGCCACCCCCAGCAACAGATTCCGATTCGGCTCCACCAGCACCATCCTCACCCTGTCCGGCTCGTCCTCCCCCAGAAAAATCTCAGGCAGCAAGTGGAACAGCGTATCCCCCAGCAATCCGCCCACGGCAAACGCGACCATGACGCTGAGCGAGGCAGGGTCGATGTTGGGCGGGCAGAGGGCGAGTAAGAAATTGGGCGGGCCCGAGATGTAGAGGGTTGCGAGTAAGGCGTTGATGGCTGGGTGGGAGGACGGGAAGAGGAGGGTGAAGAGGCGGGCGGTGAGGGAAGGGGGGTGGGCGGCGTGCTCGGCGGCTTTGGCGGCGGAGAGGGTGCTGATTATGGGGCATTGCTGTTTTGGAGGGGCAAAGGGGTTAGTTTGTGGGTGGATTGGGGTTTGGAAGGAAGGGGGATGCATACCTGAAGCTGGGCGTCGAGCTCTTCGAGGGAGATGTTGGTGACTGAGGCGTCGCTGCTGCTGTCGCTGCCGCTGCTGCCGGCCCACGCGAGCTGAGCAAACGCGAGCGCAGCGAGGAAGAGAAGGGCAGCGGCGCGGGTGCGCCGGAGCCGAGGGAGCGCCATTGCGACGCGGGTTTGCCGGGAATTGATGATGTTGCGGACCGGATCGCGGGTCAGGTCAGGGGGCGCGCGAGGATACGACGTATTCCGGTAAAAGAGCGCGTGGTGTTGTCGCGCGAGAGTGGATCAGCCAGCTGTCCAGATCTGCGTGGAGTTTGGCGAGATTGGATCGCCAAGACCCCGCGTAGGGCTGAGGTGGAATCCGGGATCATGTCGAATGGGGAAAGTTGGGGTGCCGATCTTTGAAGCTTTCTGGTGAAGGCGCTCTTCAAATTGGGTCGAGAGGGACGAGTTTCAAAAATGAACAAAAAGTGCGTTGGTCAATTAAGGGACGAAATGTTGCACTCAGCCCGACGTTGTCGGGAACCGGTACCCGGTACGAAGTAGTATGGGACGATGGTCCCTGCTCCATTATCTCGTATCAACGTGACTCGCATCGTGCTCCGTACTCAACCGGGAGCACTGTAGTTGGTTGGCATCGAGCCATCGCCTCCCATATCCACATTGTCTAAAAACATCGAGCACGCATATATCGGTGGGTTGGTTGCTCTGGCAAGAGATGCCACCCGCAGTCTGCTCACATATTGCACGAAACTGCAACACCAACACGGGGCAACAGAATAAGCAGAATAAGCTGGCCATCCCGAGAAGTATAATAGATACGCTTAACTCATACAGTTAGTCCATATCTGGTAGCTGAGAGTTTGAGCAACTGTTTCCTCCCAATATGATGCCCGGCGTGAGAGGCCATCTCTCCTTCCCTTGATCCTGTCTGGATTGCTCTTTCCCTTTTCCTTTCTCCCGACTGCCCTGACCACCCATTCTATAACGTCAAACAATCCCGGACTCGTCGCACAAAATTCCCAAAATAGGCGTGCTCCATAGTTCGCTCTCAGCAAAGTCGTGCAAATCAGAGATTTGGCGTCCCGCGGCCACTATCCCTGAGAGTATACCACCACACTACACATTCATGCTCCCTGGCAACGGGTGCCCACCCAGTCCGCAAACTCTCTCGCATTGTTTCGTAAACGGGGCGGCCTGACTGGGTGTGTCCCGGTCACGCTATCTAGAAACCCGACTTCAGTTGTTATCTACACCGGCTTCTTACCGACTGCAGTTTTGGCCTGGCTAGGCCGTCATCGAAGACGTTTGCCGTTGTCGATGGCGTTTGGCTGGTTTGCCTGGAAGTACGAGTAAGCGTCCTCATCAATGATGGGTCTAGTAACGCTCTCTCCGTGTCCATCAATGGCGCTTAGAGAGATGCCGGTTCGTTCTCGGCCGCGGCGTTGCCGCCGGATCACTATATGCCCAGAAGCAACGATGTGTTTGTGGCAATGCCGGCGGCCATGGCTAAAACTGCATTGAGAGCAGATTTCCATAGTTAACGAGGCTGTTTGCTGGAGACATCCCAGGCTAGGTATGATGTTACCCGCCTTCCGGGGAAAGACCACTTACAATCGGTCCCACAGAAGGGCGTTCGTGAAGTCACTGGCGGCCCTGAGCCATTTTTTTAACTTGGCTTTAGAGTCTGGATGAATCTTAGGTGCGTCGTCATTGAAGACTGGCCGTAGCTGAGGGAAAGCGGCAGACGGAACCGCCAACACAAGACCGCCTCGCATTGCCAAGGGAGAATTTGTTGGTCGAAGACACGACTGTCAGATATGAAATATGGTTAGGTTTTTATTCGGGGGGGTAGCTGTTTTGAAGAAGGTCTCGACGCCTGGTTTAATAACTGGGGAGAGGTGTGTCAGATTTAAGACAGGACGTCGAGGGTCTTCTACACCCCACATATGCCGCCGAGTCTAATAACGCTGGAGCGTAGGTTGCGATTTTATGTTGGCCAGTGACAAAAACACTAAAAGAACAAAGAGAAAGCGCGATACTGCTCCGTCAAGCTGATATTGGTCAAAGTGATCGTGGCAAAGGGGGCGCTGATGGCCAAAGGATGCGGCTAGTCGAACCAGCAGCAATCTGACCTCTACGTTACTCGAGAATGTCCTCGGATGGGGTTCCAAAAACTCAGTAAATTTGATTATTGAGTTCCAACGCCACTCACGTTGACTTCTGTTATAAACGAAGACAATGCCTTGACTTAGAACCATTATCATCATGACAAACAGCACATGAGATAGGCGATAATTTTCCTCATCCAAGTTTACGTAACGAATAGTTTGGTGCTAGAACTACATATTCTAGTATCTAATTCGCGGACTTATAAACTGTTCCGGTGTCCGTCGACTTCTTTCATTGGGGCGTAAGATGTTCTGTTATGACTTGCTATGGTCCCCCCTGAGAAGCCGTTGTATGACAGTGGGAGTACTATTCACCCTCATCACCCAAGTTTCGCCGTATTGCGAACATCAATCGTTATGCCATGCGTAGAGTGCGGAAGCTACTTAGGTCTCAGCCTGCTAGTATCGTGAGAATAAGCAAAGATTTCTAAATCGACGGAGGGGGTTCAAGTGAAGAAATGATGTAATAGCATTCGTCCCCAGCAAACAGTTTGTACAAGTACGTAGTGCTTCATAAGCGCCATGCTGGTGGCTTGCTGATCTTGTCCTCCGGAAGCTCGGTTGGCGCCGCCGGAGTGAGACATCACCATGTTGGACTTGCATGGAAACCATGTGCCATGCAGCGGCCCGCCCGCCCCGCACAACGAAACGGGATGCCCCGCTCAAAATGATGAAGTCATCCAGGGCTGCCGGTTCTTTCGAATTCATCAACACCTGTCGATAGCTTCCAGCACTTGAACCCTGCTCGACACTCTTTCAACGACGATTTCACTCACCTTTCACCAACTCTCGCGGAACAACTGACACCGCAACAACCCCACCCCCAAAATGCCTCGCCCCCAAACAGCAGCGCCCTGGCGGGCCCCCTTCCTCACCCACCTCGCAACCCTCAACCCGCCGACATTCACCCTCGCAACCCTCCACCCAAACCCAAACCCAACCTCAACCTCAACCCTCCCCTTCTATCCTCGCGTACGCACCTGCGTCTTCCGCGGCATGTGGGGCACCCTCCCGGCCAACCCACAAAACACGGCCCCGCGCAACCCGCCGCTCTACGAATCCGACCTGCCCGTGTTCACGACCGACGCGCGATCCGAGAAGCTTACGGGCCTGCTAGCTAGCGAGGGCGGGAGTGGGAGTGGAGGGGGACCCGTGGAGGCATGTTTCTGGGTGCCCGAGGCCAAGACGCAGTGGCGGATCAGGGGGCGGGCGTGGGTTCTGGGTGGTGGTGGTGGTGGTAAGGGTGATGGGGACGGGGAAGAAGATGGGGATGCGGAGGAAGAAGGGGAGATGGTTTTGAGCGGGCGGATGAGGCGGTTGGTTGGGACGAGGCCTGCGAGTGAGGAAGAAGGGGAATGGAGCTTTGCGAGGGAGGTGACGGGGCATTTTGGGGCTCTGAGTCCCTTGATGCGCGGGTCGTTCCGGGGACCGCCACCGGGCACGCCCATGGCGTTGGGCTCGCAGGCTGGGGAGGAGCTGGGGCAGAGGGTGGAGGATTTGGAGGATGAAGGGGCGAGGAGGAATTTTAGGGTGGTGGTGATTGTGCCCGAGGAGGTGGATCAGGTGGATTTGAGTGACGAGCTGCGGTCGAAGCGGTGGTTGTACGTGTATCGTGGTGCTGGGGGGTCGTCGGAGCTGGCTGGCGGGGAGGTCATTGGGGAGTGGGAAAAGGTTGAAGTTTGGCCGTAACAAGTCACTTGGCTTCATGCCCTAGGGTAGCGGTGAAATGACGGGATTTTAGCCAAGATATCTTGGCCGTGTTGCTTTGGTCCCGTGCAATGTCAAGCGACGGCCACAATAGGAGGTACGAAGTGTTAAGTACCAACGTTAATAAGTGATGGATTCTTGAACCTAATGAGGCTAAGCTGGGCCAAGCAGCCGTTGTTGGGAAAAGTGGGTCATTTGACGCTCGGGATAAGGTTTTGGGAAGGTGCCAAGAATCACAGTGCGGATCATGCTACGATAACGGACGCCAGGCTCCAGGCTTGCGAGGGCAGAGTCCCCTTGTTGCTGTTTCCCGTCAACAAACCTTGAATACGAAATCGCGAAACATCTTCGGTCGCAGCCTTGTTGACAGCAAATGCCGCCGAGAGAGAAATCGACTGCTGTTATGCCGATCGTTGCTTTGTCCTTGTCCTTATTGTTTGGAACGATTCCTGATACGAATACTCGGTACGAAGTCCGGCAACCAGGTCTGAGGGCAAGCAGCTTGTCAAGAGACCCAACTCGCTGCCAAGATACGAGGACACCCGCGACTCGTTCAGCAGGTCTCTGGAACAGAAGGCAAGAGACGCAACAGCTTGAAAATCTTCGCCAGTCGCCTCCGACGGCAGTGGAGCGTGATTGACTCGACCCCGCGAGGCTTTGATTTTAACGCCATTCGGAAGACGGTGCGGCTAAGCTAAGGCAGTCGACGTCGCACCAGCACATCGCTTCCAGAGAGCTCTTCAAAGCTGACCTGCCTGAGGGACCTCTGTGCCTCCGACAGATTCGAGCTTATCTGTGTACGGAGACTGAGAACGTCTAAGCGCTCATGGTCCATGGACAATTTTTCCAGTTCAAAACCCGAACTCAAAACCTGGCAGCATGATCCCTGTCTTCCAAAAGTTGAAATGAAGTTTGGGAATCTGGGATCATTGTGGTTGGTGCCCCACCTTGCTCGGCTATCCATTCTTGTGGTACCCGTCCGGATCTCGGGAGCACTTGAGGACAGCTCTCTGAACTTTTGCTCTCATCTTGAGCTCGCCATAAAGACTTACTGCAAGTAGGACGTCCTGCAGCACGGATGATACATAATGGTTTGTTGGGACCATCAGACACCTGACCCCGCTATCTGGGGGAACTTGGTCGTTGCCATCGCCAACGGTGGAGTCGAGCCCGATGTAACATGACTTCCCGATACTAGCCAAGAGGAGGAACGTCTTGGCTCAGGCATGTGCATGGGCAAAGTCTGGGACAAGTAACATCGAGTCAGCCATTCACACCGCCGCCAATTTGGGGCGCCTAGGCGGGACGTTGCCAGCTCAGCCAAGTTGCCCGTTCCTCCTTTGCCTGGGGAAAGGCAAGGCTTGGTGACGTCCAGCCGGGATGTTGGATCATGAATGTGGGAATGCGGCGGGATACCGGGAACACATCACGCAAATCGCACCCGACCCGCCTCTCAGGATTCTGCAATTTGGCGAGACTGGCCCACCCCCAGCGGCTTGGGATTCCCATGCAGCGGGATGGACAGGATGGCTGGATGACAAGATGGCAAGATGGAAAGATAGGCAGCCCATCCCATCGGGATGCAGCCTCTTGCTGACCGCGGGATCTGGCCGCAGCCCACCCACCCGCTCATACCCGTCGCCCGTCGCCCGTCGACCTCTCGCCTTGCCGGTCTTATTGCGTGCATATTAATCTGTATTCTTAGTCGAGACCCGCCCCGTTCCGGATCCCCCACGAACATGCTCGCTTGTTCTCGTTATCTTTCCTCTGCCGACTCTGTTAACTCTGTTCAAATCCGTCAAATCCGTCAAATCACCCCTCTTGCTGCAAAAATATCTCAGCCCTCGGGTCCACGTCTTAAAAGTGGCCGCTCACATGCCGCACCGCCTGTTTCCTGACAATTGCATTTTGAATGCAAGACCCGACCGTTTCGACTTGTTATTCCCGGCCATCATACAGCCGACGACGACTACCAACCAGACGTCATAGCACCCGCGATATTTACCAGGCGGTTCAATAACACCATTGGACCTGCTACGTACCCAGGTATCACTATCCGACAGCTTGGGCCGAGGCACCACAGCCCCGATCAAAACCGCCAACAAAACCACCGGAATACCTATCGAGTCCGCATCGAGGCTGCACCTCTTCCCCCGCTCGTCCCCTCCATCGAGGATGACGGGCGTGGCGCTCCCGGAGCGCTGCCATGGCTCTCTACTCTGATCCCCCGCCGTTGCACCAGTTCAGCGAGGATAAGCCGACCCTCCTGGTGTGTTGGTGGATCACTACTTTTTGCGCCGTTATCGTGCTGCTGAGGATTACCGGCCGCTTTGTGCGGACCGAGCGGCTGTTCACCGAGGATAAGACGGCCGCCCTAGCCGTGGTGCCTCTGTTCCTGCGCATGGGCTGCATTCATGTCGTCCTAACTTATGGCACCAATAACGCCCAGCTGGCGGGGGCCGCCCTTTCGGATGAGGACCTGCACAGAAAGTCGGTCGCTAGCGGCTTGGTTCTGCTGAGCAGGGTCCTCTACGCTGCGACGTATGTGTGACGTCTTTCTGCTTCTCTCGTTACTGATGCCCCTGAACCCCTGAAGTGATCATCATAACCCTTAGTTTTTGCTGACTTTTGCCCGCCTGCAGCCTTTGGATCTTCAAGTACGCCATTCTCGAGTTTTTCCGGCGACTCAACGTCAACTGGGAACGGTCGTACGACCTCGCGCTCCTCGGTATCCGGGTGGTGCTGATCGCAACATTTGTCGCCGTTGTCATCAGCGACTTGGCCGAATGCCAGCCCTTCTCGCACTACTGGCAGGTGCTCCCGGACCCCGGGGGGCAGTGCCGTCAGGGGTATGCGCAGCTCCTGACCATGGCCGTCTGCAACATCTTGACCGACCTACTGCTCGTCCTCTTTCCCGTCCCCGTCATCCTCCGCAGCGGTATGACCACCAAGCGCAAGGTCCAGCTCGTCTTGCTGTTCTCGCTCAGCCTTGCCCCCGTCGCCGTCACCATCTACCGTGTCCCGCACATTATCCAGCAGGGGGGTTCTCAACAGGCTCGGTCGCTGTATGCTTCGGTGGAACTCTTGTTTGCGACTGCTGCGGCCAACGCGCTGGTGCTGGGATCGTTTGTGCGGGATAGGGGCGTAAAAAAGAGGAGGTTCAAGTACGAGTCCATCGCAGCGACCTCGCTAGACCACTCCTCGGCGTCCGAGTACCGGCGGCCAATTGCTCTCCGGGATTGGGGTAGTGACGAAGATCTCGCCCGGGACCTGGGCTATGGTGTGATAACCGGGTTACGAGACACGCAACGGCCATCGCCGACCGACAACCGGCACTTCATTCCCGCGCCCGTCGCCAAGTCACACGAGGACATGAACACGTGGCAGTTCCCGTCTCACAAACTCTCTAGTCCAGAAACCGGCCATCCCAGAAACGACAACAACAAATTCTCCTCATCCATCCGCAGCGACTCGACGGCCACCCAACAACGCGTCTCCTTCTTCGACCCAGGCGGCCTCATCAACGACCACAACGGCAGTAGCAGTAGCAACAGCAGCAACAGCAACATCAGCCCTACCGCCGCCGCCAACCCCCGCGAGAGCGGCGTGTCCAGCGACCAATCCACCTCCCCGATTGCCCTCCCCGAGCCGACCCTCGCGGCGGGCCTGGCCAGCTTCCGAGGGGGCTCAGCCGCACTGTTACAGGACCTGGGCGGGTTTTTAACGACGAGGACCACCACGGCAACGACGCCAGCTCTGTCCCGGCAGCAGCAGCAACAACAGCAGCAACAGGCCAGACCGAATCTCCCGCGGAAGAGCACAGGCGAGCACCAAGTGCAGGCGGGCCCTCCTCCTCCTCTGCAGCGGCGTGGGTCGTATATGGAGCCGTCGGGGAAGCCGAGCCTGGAGTTGATGGACGTGGGGGGGTTGCTCAAGACGCGGAGGGATTGAATTTTTTTTTTTTTGGACTGAGGCGCTTGCTGTGAGCAAGTGTGTGGGATCGTATCCGCCAACGGAAGCGGGTTGAAGGATATATGGGAACTAGATGGGAGGTTGTCGATACGAAGGGATGGGCTCGACGACGACACAAGGGCCGCATCCACCCTATTTTCGAGGGTGGTACATATGGGCATACCCACACGTATGGGAGTGGGTAGGATGGGGGACTTGACCGCATGGATGACACGAAAGATCATATTTCGGGCGCTGCTGGCGGAGGACAGGTTTATAACACACATACGCTGGTTGGCAGGTTGGGTTGGTTGGGTTGGCTTTGCTGCTTTTCAGACATTATACCCCGGCTGCGCAAAGCCCCGTTTTTGGTTATATTTGAGAGGACATCTCATACGTACGTATAGGGGCTACTCGCGTAGCTTTGAACATAAAACATAATACATAACTCCATACATGTCTAAAGGGCGCATGTCGAGATTCAGGGATATGATAATAAGCGCATGTTCAAACACTCAATGATGCCTGGACAATAGACTGCAGACAGATTGGTATTCTGTCCAACTCTATCCTCAGCTACCGCATCTACGGGGCCAATAACCAGCGCTGGCTATGCAGTACCAAAGACCACCCGCAAGCAAGCGAAGCGAGGCTATGCCACACCTAGTCTCGTGGGACAGAGACCAGCAGCGTAAAGGTGCCTCGACAAACCCGTTCCCCAACGCCAAAAAAGAACAGCAAAAGCCGTGCCAACCATACATAACAGACTCAAACGCCCTCTTTTTCGTTTGTCTGTTTAAAAACAAAACAAACTCGATGATGTTCCACCACCCCATCCATGACCATTCTATTCCATCCATCCTCACCCACCAGCCCATCCACACCCCCATCATCTTATCAACCCACCACTAATCATACGCAAAGCCTGTAACTAGCATACCGCCCAGCCGTCTCACTCGTCCGTATAATCTTGACCACCTGGCCCTTCTTGAGCCCCAGGTAGCGCGCGATCGGGTCCTTGGACAGGATGCGCGGCAGCTGCGTCTCCTTGAGGCGGTAGCGCTTGAGCAGCGCCGCCTTCTCCTCGCGGCTGAGCAGCACGTGCTTTGGCACCAGGTCGTGGTGCGTGATATTGACGAGCAGGTCCTCCTCGAGGAAGCACTCGATGAGCGTGAACTGGGAGGTGACCGTCATGACCTTGCGCGCCTGCGAGGACAGGGCGACGGCCGTCACCAGGATGCCGGCTTTGAAGTTGTTTTGGGCGCAGTGCTCGACGAATTTCTTCATGACGCTGATGCCGATGGAGGATTTGTCCGGGCAGAACTCGATCCAGATGGTGCCGCATTCGGGCGCGGGGTCCGGGTTGCCGGCCGTGGGGGGAGGGGTGAACTTTTTGATCATGGATTCGCTGGGGCGGGCTGAGAATTGCATCTTGGCGCGGCTAGGAGACGAGGGAGTTAGTGAAAGTCGGTGGGGGAGGGGGCGATGGGTGGAAGAGGGGCGTCGTACTTGGGGCTGCCATCGTCGTTGGTGTATTCGCTGCGGAAGCGGTCGAGCGAGATCTTGACTTCATCTTCGGCGAGTTCGTAGCCCTATCGGTAGGCAAGGCGATAGTTAGAGAAATTAATGGTCATTGGACTTGGTGTCGGCGGTGGTCGCATACCCTATCCTGGACCATCTCGTGGATGGTCCTCCAGGCGCGCCAAAGACGCGTAACCTCCTTGGTGTGAATGCTGGGGCTAATTTCGTCATCCATGATGTGCGACTGTGGTGGTTTCAAATTCGGGATTAGTGTTGGACGATGGGGCGGAGGTGGGAAGGTTGTTGGGGTGCGTTTTGCGAAGCTCAGATCGCGATTGCGAGGCTGAAAGAATGGCGTTCAAAAAAATGAGGCAGGGTGTGGGTTGAACAGGCACAGTGGCGTGCAAACAGTGAACTTCCCCACACCGAACAGGGGTCCTAGTCTGCTTAGCTAAGACGGGTGCACGCGCCACATGCAGCCAAAAAGGCCACGGTCTGGATTTTGGGGGGAGAAATTTTTAGAATTTTGGCGATCAGTGCTAGTGGGGAAACGAAGGTTCGGCTGGTTGCGTCCGCTGTTGCATCCCCTTTTCACGCTTGTCACAGGTCCTCCTCGGCTCCGCAGGGTCATTGCTCGAGGGTAAATAAAAGGCAAATTGGAGACTTTCGATTCGCCAATTCACCAACTCGTTCACCACATCTCATCCCCGGTACCTCGAAATGGCTACGGAATCGACCACTCCCGCTGCCCCGGCGGCTGCTGCCCCGGCGGCGAGACCGACCCAGCCCGACCAGGCCGCCTTCCAGGCCGGCGTCGACAAGCTCCAGAAGGAACATGCGATTGCTATGGAACAATTTGTAAGCGCATTCACACCAGTATCGGCTTGTCGTCGCTTGCCGTAGCCCGCCTTTCATGCACTTGTCATGCGACCCAGAACTGACTTTGGACGACTGCCGCAGAAAGCCATTCGCTCCAAGATTGATTCTGCCCTCCCCGACAAGAACAACCAATCGCCCGCCCAGCTCCGCCGCCAGGAGCTGATCAAGCAAGCGAATGAGATCCGCCAGAAGCAGGGCGTCGGCAAGAATGCCCGCGTCAGCAAGATGGACCAGATCAAGCGCTACGACGAGCAGCTCCGCAGCCGCATTGCCGAGCAGAAGGCTGCCCGCGCCAAGGTTCCCTTCAAGAGCGTCGAGGAACTGGACCAGAAGATCGACCGCCTGGAGCGTGACGTCAACACGGGCACCATGAAGCTCGTTGATGAGAAGAAGGCCCTGACCGAGATCTCGAACCTCCGCAAGCAGCGCAAGAACTTCTCGCAGTTTGACGACTCGCAGAAGGCCATTGACGACATCAAGGCCAAGATCAAGGAGATCAAGGATTCTATGGAGGACCCCGAGGCTAAGGCCCTCTCGGAGCAGTACAACAAGATCCAGGCCGAGCTGGACGCCATCAAGGCCGAGCAGGACGAGGTCTACAAGAACCTGACCAGCCTCCGCAAGGAGCGCAACCAGCTGCACGCGCGCCAGGAGGAGACCTACAAGGCTCTCAAGAAGTTCCGTGACGACTACCACGCCCAGCGCAAGGCCTTCAACGAGTGGGACAAGGAGCAGAAGCAGAAGCGCCGCGAGCGCGAGCAGGCCGAGCGTGAGCGTATCAACAAGGAGCGCAAGATGGAGCGTGCTCAAAAGATGCTTGCCGAAGCTAGCGATCTTGCCTACCTGGAGGAGATTCGCCGCGCCAACAGCCTGCTTCACTTCTTCGACCCCACCCACCAGGTGGCTGAGAAGACGCCCCTTCTGGCCGACAAGGGCCTGGCTGCTGCTGCGCAGCGCAAGGTCGACGACTCGGGCCTCAAGGGCGTCCGCCTCGTGCGCAAGGAGGACCGTGACGATGACTACCTCCCGGCCGTCAAGAAGGGCAAGAAGGGCAAGAAGAGCCACGCCGCCACTGAGGCCGGCCCTGCTGCTTCCTCCAAGTTCAGCTGCCCGCCGTCCGTCATTGAGGACTGCGCCTTTGTTGGCGTCGAACCCCCGATGAGCGCCGCCGAGGTCCCCTCCGTCATGGAGAAGATCAAGGCCAAGCTGGAGCACTGGAAGGCCGACCAGCCCGAGCAGACCCGCAAGGTACGTTTCTTTTCCCTCCACTTTTTGTTGCATCCCAACCCACCACTAACATCATGCCCCTACAGAACATCGAAAAGGCCAAGAAGGAGATCGAGCGCCTCGAGGCCGAGGAAGCCGTCGGGTCGGGCACCAGCACCCCGGCCAACGTCGTCAACGGAAAGAAGGAGGAGGACAAGGCCGTCGCTGAGGCGACCGAGGCCGTCGAGAACGCCTCGCTTGACGAGAAGAAGGAGGAGCCCGCCGCTGCCGCGCCCGAGGCCCAGCAGGAGGTTGAGGCTGCTGCGTAGACGAGCAGTCGTGGTGCTGCTGCAGATACTTCGTTGGCCATGTCACGGCAGGTTGAGGTCGTGGCAGGTTGATCGTGGCGGGAATGGATTGGTTCCTTTGGTGTCTCCTGAGCGTTTACGCTGGCTCGCTCTCGTGGCGGGTGGTTTGCAGAGGGGGGGGGTTGGTTTCGTCGTTGTTGTAGTAGTATTGTTCGTAATCATCGTTATTGTGGTGGTGTGCTTTTTTCTTTTTTCGTGCTGGCTGGTTGAGTCTGGGGGGGCTGCGGCTCTGGATGGAAACGACTCAACTCCTTTTTTTGTTTACCGCATTCTCACGCCCCTGCACCTCCTCCCTGTCTTTCGATCTCTGGGGTTTCTGTTTGTCTCTGCTTGTCAGGTAGCTTCTCAGGGCCGGAGCGGGATCTGCTTGTCTCTCTATATAGCAAGTCATGTCTGGGACAACTGGTTTGGCACATCAAAAGGCAAAAAAAGGGGAAACAAGAATGGGAATCTGGTGTATAGTATCAGGGTTTTCCCATCTGTTTCTCAATGATAAAGTGGGTTCATCTACCTACATTGCTAGCTGCATGCGTGCTGTGGTATAAGAATAGAAACAGTGTGTTCATGCAAACCATTCCTCCATGCCAGTTATGGCTTGAACCCCTGGTGTGTAGTCAGTTAGTCAGTCAGTCGACACACTCAGCAGTAGGTAGATTGGTCATGAGTTGGCATCATCAACGACAGTCACTCCCCATCTCCCTCACTCCCATTCCATGATCTAGAGTTGGCGGTAAAACGTGTGGCCTCTGGATACGCCGCGCGGGAGTATAACCGGGACGTGTGGAGCCTCCGCGGCCGTAGCGTTGGGCATCCGAGCGGCGCGGCGGGCGGTCCCGTGCCGTGCCGCATCTCGTCCCATCTTCTGGTATGGGACGGCATGGGGTAAGAAGATGGGATGGAGTAACACGAGATGGGACGTGTGCTTTCATCATTGTCTTGGGCATTCCTCCCGAGACCGCGCATGGGGCTTGGGTCGCTTCTGTGCGACTCCGTTGATGATGAGAAACAACACTGATGGCGGGACGCCCATGCGGTTGCGAGGGTGAAGTCAAGGTTGCTTCGACCATCAGGTCTCCCAGGACGGGTCCCGCGCATGTACTTTGGCAGGATCCGAGAGACGAACACGAATCATTGGAACTTCACGTGAGACTTCATTAATCACAACCTATGTTCTGCATATCCTACCGCCTCCTTGTCCATTATGTTATGTATGTACACAAGCAGATGCCTTCGCCCGGGCTGCCAAGGGTATTCCGTCAAACAATCATGACGGCGGACAAACGTCTTGAGGGTGTTTTCACAGCAACCTCAACGCTGTCGCTGCCGTCTTGGCTGTTCCATCGAATGCCCCGAGCCTCGGCGTTTCGCCAATCCATCCTGGTCAGTCAAGAAATATACTGGAAAGAGATATCCAACCTCGCACTCATGACTCGCCGAACCCCCCTTGCCTGGTCCAGTCTTATGCGGTTCAAGTGCCGCTTCTCGGCGTAATGCAGCGGTCAACCGTTTCGGGTATATTCCAGTGGATCAAAAGCTTCCAGCACACAAGCAACCACCAACGCCGGCCCAGGTAGGAGAAAGAGAGGAGAAGCGCGAGACGTGCCGCCAGTATCCAAAAGGTCCGTGCCGTTATCCGGTCCGTAGAAGGAAAGGAAAAATGTCAAGCAAAAAGCTCCGTCATGTGCCGGCATGGGGATCGACTCCACGCCCGTTTTTACACAGCCATGCCATGTGTCTCGATCAAAACCAACGCAAATGGACTCCAAGATGCCACCCAACGCAGCCGAGGCTATGCAAGTCGTGTCTGAAAAGTACTCCGTAGCAGTGGAAAACCAAAGACGTCGTGGTATCGTTAAACTCATTAGCGTGTTCAAGGGAGAGAGGTGTGAATGGCGACGGCCACTAGGCGCAAGGGCATAGTATGACCTGCGAAAGAGCGAGCCCCTTCGATGCCACCCCGACGGGGTGCCTTCGAATGAAACAAGGGCAACGGGCCATCAGTAAGGCGGAGGATAGTAAGAACTCTGCGGAGGCGGCGGCGGCCGGTAAGAGTGTCTCCGGTTTTGTGGCGCCGGTGTCCTCCTCTCCCGTAGCGGTTCGAGCGGCGGGGGCGTCCGCCCTCGAGGCATGGACATTTCTCTCTCTGGGGCGGCAAGGCTAGGCCCGCTGGCCACGGTAGTAGCAGCACCGACGCGCCGCGCTGGTTTGCTGCGGGGCCCACTGAGAGCGCTGAGAGGAGGGTCCTTGACGGCGGGCTCGTTGTCGTCCGGCAGGGTCAGTTCAACCAAGCTGTAGAAGTACTCGAGCACTTCCGGATAGCGCTGAACCGACGATTGCCAATCCTCGTCGATGCCTCGTTTCAGCTGTGCCTGTGCATCAGCAATCTGGCTGGGATGCGGCGGTGCGCGGTAGTAGTGATACGAATGGGCCTGGAGGCGCTCCAGATGTTGGGCATGGGCCGTCTTGCGTCGCTCTGTCAGAAGCCGGAAGTATTCGAGGATGTAATCCTGGGCGTGAGCCCGCACCCATGAACTGCAACGGGGTCAGCATGCCAGCCGCTCAAGTGAGAAGGATGAAGGGGTGCTGACCGTATGTCATTGTATATTGACTGCATCATTCGAGCCTCGGCTTGCCTGACAGCCACCTCCAGGCCCTTTGCCTCGCATTCGCAGGCAAGACTAGCCGGAGCATGGCAGATGGCACAATCGGGGTCCATCCTGACGACCCCTTTCCGCGATTTGGAGGTGTATTCTCTGGAATGCATGGTTTAGCGCTCGTGTTCGAAACGGCCGAGATGGAGGAGCATCGATTATGTGTGGGGGCGGGGGGAAACCACCAAGTCAAGTCTCAACCTAGTGATACAGAAATGTCATATGTGTGTAGAGCGGTCATGGTCTTGGTCATGACCGACAGATGCAAGGACACTGCCCAGAATAAGAAGGGAAAAAGGGGAAGCGACGTGAGAGGGATGGGGACAACGAGGAGCAAAGTGAAGGGTGATGTGGGAGATAAGAGTCCAGAGAAAAGGGAACACGCAGCATGCGTAACGCGCAGCTCGAGGTTAGGAAGGCCTGAATGGGCTGACAGACATAACTGACCTAGACGATAGAGCTGCTCCCAAGAAGTCCCGGGGACGGCAGTTGAGCGGCAGCACGAGTAGGGCGGCGGCAGGAGAAGAAAATGGAGGGACGCCCAAGAGCTGCAAGTTCGTGCGTTGCGTGCGTTGCGTGCGTTGCGTGCTAGATGCCGTGGACAAGAGGCACCGAGGGCAGCGAGACGGGGAGGAAGAGGAGAGTGTGTTGCAGGAGCAGGTGGTCGAGTCAGCGACGATCTGGGGACGGCGGGCGGCTCTCTTTGGCGGAGAGCGAGCGAGGTTGCAGCAGCACGAAGCAGGACGAAGCACGAGAGGTGTCGACGGAGTTGGGTGATGGGCCCAAGAACAGCCGGGGGGCGCTCGCACAAACCGGGACGGGCTTGACCACGTTTAGTCTGGACTATGTGTCGTGGCTCGAATGCAGGCCTCTGGCAGCATTGGTCTGCAGCGTGCAGCGGCCCAATGCCTGGTCCACCAGTCCCGAGACGCGATGGTCGTGGCGGGGCCCAATTAATCCTCGACTTGGTTTCTTCTTGTTGTCCTGCACCACCCGCGTTGTCTGGTGTCGGTGTATGCGGATGATCGCTCTGTGAGAAACCGCAAGTAGTAATGTGGACGAAGTCGAGGGGGCGGGGGAGGGGAGGAGGGGTCACAAGCGACAAGACACGAGAGTGGCACCTTTGGTGGGTGCGGATCCTCTGCTGTCGGTGGACGATGAGGAGGTCGGGTAGTGGAGACACTCGACGTGAGGAGATCAAGATGGATTTGGGAGAGGGGGGAGAGCAAGAAACGGGGAGAGAATCAATACGTCCCTGATCCCAAGGGCATGTAGATTTGTTACACAATAGAAATCAATCCATTGACTAGGTGGCAGGAAGAATTAGCCGCTCGTGCCCATGCTGCTGCTCAGCTGGTCCGCCGGATCGGTTGGGCATCGGGGCGGCTCAAATGTGTGTGCCCTCTCTCGGCTGCTGACCGCATGTTTGCCCACGGAGAAGGGGACCAGCCCCGGCAGACCGAGGACCGTAAATTGCGGGCCAGCCACTTAGCAGCTGCATGAACAACGCATGGAGCGAGGAATGTGAAGCACAGGGTCGGGGACTTTGTGGGGGAGAGATCGAAAACCTGCAGATAAAGATGGACGGGAAGAAACGATCGAGGCCCACACGATGGGACGGGAGCTAAAACCTCAAACCTCGAAAGAGACGGAACTGTCAATCGCGATGCGATGCTCTTTCCTCCGAAGTCCCGGCGCCGGTCAGCTTCGGACGGCACGACCCGACAGGGAGGCTGCTCCCGACACACCCGGAGGTGGGTCTAGCATTTATTATCTTATCGCTCGCACTGATCCCTGTCAAATTTCCCACTGAACCATCCCATCCATCCATGGATTTGATTCCCGTCTACCTTGACCACGGCGCGATCGCCGACCACCTCTTGAACGAGATTCACGCACTCCACACCACGGACGGGGTTCATGTTACCCAGAATGGCTTGCCGCTGCCCCCGTAGTCCGCGGGTATTTTTACCCTTTCTCTACCCGTCACTCTTCGCACCCAATGGCGGCAGCATCTCACGCGTTAGCCTGGCCGCCGTCAAAGGCACGCGACGCAGCAGCACCGAGTCCGCGCCACCGACCGATTCTGGCGCATCCCGTCTGAACCCCGCCCCGGACGACTACTCGATGCCCCATTTTGCCGACAAGGCACAATTAACCATCCACGCCGGCCCCGGCGGCCACGGCTGCATCTCGTTCCTGCGCGAGCTGTTTCTGGCAGACGGGCCGGCCAACGGCGGCGACGGAGGACATGGCGGCAATGTATACATCCAGGCGGTGCACGGCGAGACATCTCTGCACAAACTGTCGCGGAGGAGGGCGGTGCGCGCGGGGCGGGGCAAGAGTGGACAGGGTAGCTCCCGTGGAGGAACCCGCGGAGACGACGTCGTCATTACTGTTCCTGTCGGCACCATCGTCAGAGAGATCAGCCGGGACGACCCAGAAGCCGAGAATAACTTTTTGATGAGCAAACGCAACAATCGCCGGCGCAAAAATGGACGTGAGCCAGTTCCGGTGGAGGAAGGCCCAGACGGGGAGCCGATAGAAGATCCGGGACGGCACAAGTGGATGTTGTATCCCGGAATGTCCTCCTCGGACGCTAAAAGGGTCGAGTTACCGCGGCTGCCGAGACGCGACCGCTTGTTCTCACAACCCAAAGAGCCGGTGCATCTTGACCTGTCTCGTCCAAGCCCGCAGCCCATCTTGTTAGCGGCGGGCGGGCTGGGCGGGCTAGGAAACCCCCATTTCGTCACAAAAGGCGTACCGAAGCCCATGTATGCCACGAGGGGAGAGCAGGCCATGTCGATGGAGATTGAGCTGGAACTCAAGCTCCTCGCTGACGTCGGCCTGGTCGGCCTGCCGAATGCCGGCAAGAGCACGTTGCTCCGTGCCCTGAGCAACAGCCGTACCCGCGTGGGCAACTGGGCCTTCACTACCTTGCAGCCAAACATCGGCACGGTTGTTCTCGACAACAACAAGGGCCGGCCGGTCCTGACAAGCTACCGCCGGGCAGATCGCACTCCGAAAGACGACCCCTATGCCGTCACAGAACCGCAAGAGGAGCTTGAGCGGCGTACCAGGTTCACAGTTGCTGACATTCCCGGTCTGATTGAAGGCGCCCACCTCGACAAGGGCCTCGGGATTGCCTTTCTGAGACACGTCGAGCGAGCCGGCGTGCTTGCGTTTGTGCTCGATCTCAACGCGGGCAATGCCGTGAGCGCACTCAAGGCATTGTGGAACGAGGTCGGCCTGTACGCCCAAATGCGCGAGGAGGAGGAGCAGGAGAGGAAGCGGCAGGCGAGCATCGACTGGAGTGCGTCTGCTGGTACCGAGGATGGCGATACCACCTTTTGGCCAAGCACGATGGCGAACGACTACTCGGGACCTGCCGTAAATGCCGGTGGGCTTCACATCGCGGGGAAGCCCTGGTTCGTGGTGGCCACCAAGGCGGACCTCCCAGACACGCAGGCCAACTTTGCTGAGCTGAGGGAATATCTTGCTGCCGTCACGCGCGGAGATGAGCCGCATCCCAGTGGCGTGGAGGGGGCTTGGACCAAAGACTGCACCGCTATTCCGGTCAGTGCCATCAACGGCCAGGGGACGGACAGGGTGACGCACTGGGCTGTGGGTTTGCTGGATGGCTGAGCTACGTGGGCTCAAGAGCTTGTCACAAAGGGCTGCTTGGCCAGCCATCGTGCGAAGGGATAATTGGGGCACTTAAGAAGTTGATACCGACGACAAATCGCTGCCGTGTACAATACAATCATCGACCTTGAGAGAGGTTGTAATTATCGTGTACAATACTCCGTACAATACCAATACATCGTCTGATACAGAGGTAGCCGTAATGGTGTGGGTCCAGGCCCACCCCTGCTCCACACCAGATAAGATAGTTCCCCGCCCCCACATTTGCTTCATCGCAGACATTTTTTCCTTGAGCCCTCCACTGGCCGCCACTGTCTGTCAATGCGATTGGAGCGCATCGCGACTGTTTTCACAAACAGACGGTCTCCCATTGTCTTATTTTCCACATCCGCAAACATGGGTCGCGGAAACAGGGTACGCACATGATGAGAACAATACTCTTTCCAATGTTTATCTAACAGTGTCCTTAGGGAAAACGAAGCGGTGGTCGTGGTGGCCGTGGTGGCCGCGGCGGTCGCGACAATCGGGACAGCCATCGCCCCTACCAGACTTACCCGACCGTGGCTAAGGAGAACAAGAGACTGGAGGAGTACTACAACGCCCTCGTCGACCTCCCCGAAGATGAGAGGGCCGACTTCTGGGCTGCCCTGAGGAGGGAGCTGCCCAACAGTTTCCGCTTCTGCGGCTCCAAGGGCCACGCCCTCGCCGTCAAGCGCCTTCTCCAGACGCGATACATCCCCGAGATCACCCGCATCACCCACGAGGGCGTCACCGTCGAGACCCCGAAAGCTGTGCCGTGGTACCCCGACTCGCTCGCCTGGTCCATGACCACCCCGAAGAACGTCATCCGCAAGTTTCCCCCCTTTGCCGCCTTCCAGAAGTTCCTCGTGTCCGAGACCAGCGTCGGCAACATTAGCAGACAAGAGGTCGTGAGCATGATTCCGCCCCTGCTCATGGACGTCAAGCCCGGTATGACCGTCCTGGACCTGTGCGCCGCCCCCGGCAGCAAGGCCGCCCAGCTGCTGGAGATGATCCACCGTGGCGAGGAGGCGCGCATCCGCCAGGTCATCCGGACCTTCTCTGGGGAAACAGTCGAGACTGAGGAGGCTCAGGAGGATGAGGCGGCGCGGCTCGAGGCCGACCCTAGCGACGACGGCAGAGCCACCGGCATGCTCATCGCGAACGACGCCGACTACAAGCGCAGCCACATGCTTATCCACCAGCTGAAGCGCCTGTCATCCCCGAACATGATCGTCACCAACCACGACGCCACCATGTACCCCTCGCTCAGGATCCCCAACCCCGAGAAACCCTCGGTGCCCAACTATCTCAAGTTCGACCGCATTCTGGCCGACGTCCCCTGCTCGGGTGACGGCACGCTCCGCAAGAACGTCAACCTGTGGAAGGACTGGACCCCCGGCAACGCCCTGGGCCTGCATCTCACCCAGGTCCGGATTCTCGTCCGCGCTCTGCAGATGCTCAAGCCCGGCGGCCGCGTGGTCTACTCGACCTGCAGCATGAACCCTGTTGAGAACGAGTCTGTTGTGGCGGCAGCGATTGAGCGGTGCGGCGGACCCGAGAAGATTGAGATTCTCGACTGCAGCGACCAGCTCCCGCTACTGAAGCGGAAGCCCGGTCTGAAGCAGTGGAAGATCATGGACAAGTCTTCCCGGATGTGGAGCTCGTGGGAGGAGGTTCAGGAGCACGTAAAGTCGACCGACGACGGCGTTGTTCCGGGCCGCCTTGTCGAGAGTATGTTCCCGCCTGCCGCGGGTAGCGACTGCGCCGATCTTCCCCTGGAGCGGTGCATGCGCGTTTACGCTCACCAGCAGGACACCGGCGGCTTCTTCATCACCGCCCTGCACAAGAAGGCCGAGTTCAAGGCGAAGCCCGAGGAGAACAGGAAGCAGCCCCAGAACGCCAAGCCCAACGGCAAGCCGGCTGGCGCGAAGCGGCCGCTGGAAGGCGAGGACGACAAGGAGGAGGAGCCCGGCGTCAAGAAACTGAGGCTCTCCGAGGAGCCCGCCAAGGAGTCGCCGGCCGCTGCCGAGCCGACTCCGGAGGCCAAGACCGACGCTGAGCCCCAAGCCCAGCCGGAGGCCCAACTGGAGGCCAAGCCTGAAACCGCCGAAGAGGCTCCTGCGGTCGCCGAAGCACCCAAGGAAGACACCCCCGCCGTCCAGCCGACAGACACCAGCGCGACCGCCACCCCGCAAGTAGCAACCCCCGCTTCCGGCGCCGCCGAGGAGCTCCCCGAGCCCAAGCGCAAGCCCGACGGCCCCTACGAAGAACCCTTCAAGTACCTGTCCCCCGACCACGAGGTCATCAAGTCGGTCGCCGACTTTTACAACATCTCGCCGCGCTTCCCCTCGGACCGCTACATGGTTCGCAACGCGCTCGGAGAGCCCGCAAAGGCCATCTACTACACCTCGGCCCTCGTCCGCGACATCCTCTCGCTCAACCAGGGCCGCGGCGTCAAGTTCGTGCACGGCGGCGTCAAGATGCTCGTCAAGCAGGACGCGCCCTCGGCCGAGGTCTGCCGCTGGCGCATCCAGAGCGAGGGCATGCCCATCCTGCACGGCTACGTGGGCGCCGAGCGCGTCGTGGTCCTGCGCAAGAAGGAGACGCTCCGCAAGCTGCTCGTCGAAATGTTCCCCAAGATTGCGGGCGACGACTGGCAGCGCATGGACGAGATTGGCGAGCGCGTGCGCGACCTGGGACTGGGCTGCTGCGTGCTGCGCGTCGAGCCCGAGGACACGAGCGACGAGGACTTTTCCGAGTCCATGGCCCTGCCGCTGTGGAAGAGCTTCCAGAGCCTGAACCTGATGCTGCCCAAGGAGGACCGCAGCGCCATGTTGCTGCGCATCTACAACGACACGACGCCGCTGATTAATATGGGGATTCAGAAGGATAAGAAGGCTGAGGAGGCGGGGGAGGCCAAGGAGGATGCCGAGATGAAGGATGCTGAGGCGGCCACCGAGGAGGATGCTGCTGCTGCTGCCGCGGATGTCGAGGTTGCGGATGCTCCTGCGACTGAGATGGAGGCCACTCCTCAGGAGGGCGAGGCCGCCGCCGCTGCTGCTAAGGAATAGCGAAAGGCTTAGTTGGCCCGCCGCATCATAGAATTTCTTGGGAATTCTTTATACACCTTTGGTAGCTTGCTTGTATTACACGTTTCACGTTTTCACGGGTGCACAGGGAAAATAGATTTGATTGGATTGGACAAGACTCTTCAAATATGAATGAATGCCAATGGGAACAATCATGATGAGATGGTGTGATACTTGGGAAGTCTAAACTCGGGTTGCGGGACTGACAGCCAAGACACTTTATAAACGTCAGGCTTTCTTCGTTGGCTCTGAAGTTAGGCTCAAGATGGATGGTTTACCTAGCGTACTTACACCAATTTAAGAGAAAGAGCAAAGAGTGTATGCCTACTATGCCTCTCTCTAGTGGATCGTTGATGAAATAGGAGACAACAAGATAGGGAAAATATATTAGATGTGGTGATCAACGATTTTTTAACTACAATATTTCAACAACATACAACAAAGCACCTATATACCCAAAACCAACCAACTGAACACACAACAGCTAACAAACCAAACCCCAATGCCCAGCCAAGAGCGGCATGCTGTAACGCTCAGCCCGCTCCAACCAAGAAAACGACAAACATGCTACACACCTCAGTAACCAACACCAACTATATCAACCCACTAGAAACATACCCACCTATTTAAACATTCCCTACTCACTCTAAATTAAAAACTCGCTCAGAACTTGCACCCTCGTCCTCGCCGTCTGCGACCCTTGATCGCCCTCACTCATGGATTGCATAATCTGAATCATGCGGTCTATAAGCAGTGTTAGTTAGTCGTTAGCAAGTTCCAGCAACACCACTTAGATAGAAACAACCAAAACATATAGAGAAGAAAAAGGTAACGTACGGATATCCGCCCTCGCCCTCACAAAAAGCGGATCCTTGGCCATGGTCTCCTCCCCATTAGGCTCCTTCGCCACCTCACGCAACACATTCCCAATACAGAGCGCCTCAAGAAACGCGCGGTGGTTAAACACCCACCAGACGCGGGCCTCGGCCTCGAAGAGGGCAAAGAGCACGAAAAACGCCGTGATGGCATCATGGGCCGCCTCCAACGTGCCGCGCACATTGACGGGGACATCGGGACTCTCGGACGCGTGCACGAGCATCAGGTTATGGAAGTAGTTGCTGCTCAGGAACAGGGTCTGGCGGACGACACGCTTGTTGGTCTGGGCGAGCTGCGCGAGCGCCTCAGGGTCCCAAGATCGGAAAACGTCCGGGAAGGAACGGTAAACGGCACGGAAGTCGGCGACGAGTTTGGACTTGTGGCGGGCCGTGGTACAGATGGCCACGTCGAGTGAGCGTGGGCTGCAGATGGTTTCCTGCACGAGGTTGGCCAGCGTCCAGGAGCCGCGAATATAGGCCGTGTCGGTAGGGTCATCGCTAGCAATTGACGAATCGTCCTCGATGAGATCGTCCACGCTCACGTCGGTGTGGGTGGCGCTTGGAGGGAGGGAGAGAAGCACGGTTAGGAAGGTGTCTTGCAGAAGGACCGCTTGCCACACTTTGCGCCTCTGCTGCTTTTCGAAAGGGGGAGCGTCTGGGACCACTGGAGAACGCGTTAGGTTCACAGAGTATTACATTTTCAGTGCGTTCAGGGGTAACGGTACCGATGTTGGGGTCCCGATGCAGCCCCATTGCATAGGCCTGCCGCATCAAAATGCCAGCGAATGCCCACCCATCGGATGCATGGTTATCATTGATGAGAAAATACGTAATCAAAACCATGGCCTGGATGGTTTTGATCGAGGCGGTGCTCAAATACGAGCACATCCTGAGTGCTTGGTTGCTGGCTGACGCATAGAACTCGGCCGTCTGCTTCCTCTCCTTGGGTGATGTTGATGTGACAAACTGCGTGCCCAGGGCTAGCATCACTGAAATCAATGCCACAAAGGCGGCATCCGAGCAGTCCTTTTGAGGCTGGGCCAAGGACCAAAACTGCTCATAATCAGCGTAGAAGGTCTGCCGGTGAAGCATGGGGTACACAGGGTCCACGCATTCGAAGTAGCGGTTGAGCAGGATGTCGGCCTGCAGCTTTTCCGGGAGGACGGAAATCACCTCTGGCAAGCCGCCCTCGCAGGTCCAGTAGTTGGCAAACGGATGCTCTGACCCGATGCCAAAGACGTTGGATGACCCTGGGTCGGAGAAGGGCACATTGGATAGGAGACCGGTCGAGGTGGCGACAGAGCCCAGTGCCTTGAGACGGCCGACGTTGAACCCACGGTCGGCAGCATTTGGGATAGTCGGCTTTTCGCCAGTCGGTCTTTTCTTGGGTGCTTTTGTCATCCGGCGGCCATTTGTGGCATTTCGGGTTGTCTCTCTAGTATTAAAGGTGAGCCATAGCATCGTTTGCGGGAGCAGTTCCCACTTACTCGAGAAGGTTGGCGACATGGGCATATTCACAGTCGGTTTGACGTTTAATACCTGTGTTTGTTTAGACAAAACTGCCTGACTGCGTAGGAACACAGGCGACATACAAGCAAGGCAATGCGGTCTTCCTCGATCACACTACAACAAATACGATTGTTAGTACGACAATGCGGGCTGGCCAGGGGGTTTGTGGTACGAGTCTCGAGTTCTGGGAAATTAGGAAAAATACAAAGTCGGTGTTGTGTAAAAGGAACAAACTGAGGGCAATGCATGCGTGTAAGTCAACAGCCCCTGCCTGAGCCGGTCGGTCCCTGCAGGCTGTCTATCCTGCGAGTCATTTTTGGAGGCGCGCGGGGGAACAAGAAATAGTTTGGCACATAAAAAAATGTGCCTACCTTGGTTTTCCTCTCGACACATTCAAAGCAAGACAATGTCGGCTTGTTGCGCTTCTGTTTCTTCTTGCGCGGCTCAGCCGTCGGGGACGCGGTGCTGCTGTCTCGGTCGGCAGTGGAAGAGCCAAGACCGGGGCTGGCTCCGGCGCCGTTGGGGTCGACCCCATTTCCCCATACCGGTGACTCCTCTCCGAGACCTGCAATCTCGGCCCCCCGCGCTGCTCGCTTCGGTCCGCGGCGGAGGGCGACATCTCCTGGGCCGGATTGAAGGAAAGGATGGCGATTTTGGGGGTGGCGGGAAACGGCACTGGCGGGCGACGCGTAGATGGTTGAGGATGCGACCGAACTCGGCATCGGTCTTGTTGTTGCGACCGAGATGCTAAGGGGCGGCAGCTGGCCCAGCGCTGCTGGATTCGGCGCCGACCTCTCCATTGGCACGTCCGATCTCCGTGCCAAGGAGAAGGCGGACAGGGAGCGGCCTGGTGAAGAGGTCCGGCCAAGCCCAGGCAGACGGAAATGAGGTGGTTATGTTTTGCCGGGGCGGGCTCTCCTCTTGTCCCCGAGCCGGGCCGTCGTCGGATGGAGCCCTGAAACTCCGCTGCAGGGTTTAACGGGCACCTCTATGATAGGCTATGGGCGCAGGCGTTTCGGCCAACTGATGGCGTTCGCGTTGGCGACACAAGCGGCTGGGCAGGGCTGGAAATAATGACGGACGGGATGGATTGGAAATTGTTCGGGAATGGGATTTGGGGAATCGGATGAGAGGCGGGGATAAGACGAACCCCAGTGTTTTCGACCAGATCGAGGGGGAGCGGGAAAGTGCAACTACCGCGAAGAGGGAAGGTGCTCACAGGCTAGCCCTTCCCGCGACAGGGGTTGGGTATTATGAGAAGAGAACCAACAGAAATATATACACAGTACCGTACTATTTCAGTGCTGAAAGAAAGCAAAAGCTTTTGATTAATATAATTATATTGCGAATCATAAACCGACAGCTAGGTTGTACGGAGGATGGAGGAATTGGATATTCTTCATCGCTTGCTTCGCCCTGCGATGTTGGTTGCTTCAGCCCCCGCATGCTCGCTTCCCGCCGAGCTCCGATTCTTTTGTCATCAATAAAAACGTAATCCAGCTTTTCACCAAAGTGACAGACAAAAAAGGCGATTTGTCGCATTATCTTCAGCGGTGGTTGATGGAACGTTGGTTTTTGAAATAATTTATTCTACCTTGTCAAATACGAAGCGTCGCAAGGGGCTTAGACAGCGGCAGTTGTCGGGGATACCGTGATATCTCCGAACATATCCGCAATATACCACAAGCGACGCTCCCAGATCCAGTATATTACGAAGAACAGAGCTACTAAGTCAGCCAAATATAAACTGCTCATAGTTCTTCCGTATCCTCTCTACGCCCTCTTCCAGAGACCAGCCTTTGATGTCACAGACTCTCCGGTACATGTCCTCGAGCATACGATCCATCTCGTCGCCCGCAGTGTGCAGGTCACTCTCGACCAGCAACTGGTCGTCGGGACACGCCCGGATAATGTCTGGGAATTTGCTCTCTCCTCCGGCGGTCGAGAGGTTGATGCAGGTTGAAAACGAGAAGTAGATGCGCGCTGGGATGGCCGGATTTAGGTACTGGTTCACCATCTGTGGCGAACCGCTGAACGAGTGCAGGCACACTCGTGGGGGGAACGGTTTTGGTTTGTAAGGCTTCGCAACGGTCCGGCCGACACTTTCGAACTCGTCGTCCTCATCGCTCGACGAAAAGTCCTCGGCGCCCTGGGCCACCATTTTCTGTTTTCGGCGCGAGACCACTTCCTTCTCGTGCCCCTTCCACAAGGACGCCAGGGCATCGAATAGCACTCCATGTGCCTGGACGCCGTGGACGCTGACCGCAACGCCCAGCTCGCCAGCCAAGCGCAGCTGGGCTTTGAGAATCTGCAGTTGATGAGGCATCTTGACGTGGTGCGGGCTCAGCGTGCGGCCCTCTCTCCCGCCAGGAGTCAGAGTCTCATCGCGCCCCGAATGCTCGGCCGCATTCCACGGCCACGGCAGGCGGAACGCCTTGTCCAACCCAATTTCGCCAACAAGGGCGGTCCCTGCGTCGAGCACACGCCGCCTCGTCTCGGCGATAAAGTTGCTCAATGGCAACGGGTCCGGGAGAGCAGCGATGAATTCGGCATCGGGAGCGGGCGACAGCACTGCGCCATAGTGTTTCGCTTTTTGCTCGGCTGCTGGAGCCGACGGGTCGTATGTGCTCTCGGCGCCAGGGGTATCGTCGTAGAGTTGGTACGAAAACCAAGGGTGCCACCCAAACGCAGGCACGATTTTGTCCGATGTTTGCGTAGCAGGCGAGCTTAGTGCCACGCGGTCTGCGACTTTGCCCTGCGCCGCGGCCGAGGCGACCAGCTCCTGATCCTGGGAGCGCGTGGCCATGACGGTAAGCGCCCGCGCCCGCATCTCGCCTATGCTGGCCATCGAGGACATGGTGTCGGTCGGGTGGCAGTGGGCGTCGCACACCCCGATATGCCACGGGAAGTCGTCGGGGCCGGACTCATTGCGCGGCAGGCTAGCTGGGATTGAATGGGAATCGCTCGGATGACACATGGTGTGTTTGGAAAACGCATACGGAGTTGAATTCTTAGTTTTGGGATCCGAGCGGGGATATGCTCGGCTCGGTCAAGGCGCCCGGCGGCTGGAAGTTCGATTCGACAACTGGTTTCGACTGCGAGATTCGTCGTCGCGTGTTAAAATGTGACTGTTCACCTCGCTAAAAGAGGATGATGTCAAGGGAGAGAGCTGCGATCAGGCGTGATCAACCCCTCATTGACTTGGCGTCGATCACTGAAGAACCAACCAGGATGATCCCGATCCCCGCAATGCCCCTCGATTCATCCCTGCAATGCCAAGGCGGCTGCGATCTTCACATGCCTGGAGAAAGCTTAAACTGAACGAACATTCCAATTCGGCTTAAGAAACGCTCAAACATGCAACAGGGACCTGCCCGGCGCCCGAGCCTCTATCTGCTTCAAGACGACGCATTAGGTCGAGCCTGCATCGGCCAGACGTCGGAAATGTCCGTATCAACGAATGCTTAACAACGGCAGGTCCATTGCGCGATTCCCCGCACCCATCTCGCAGCTATTTGCGCTCCCCGGATATCTATCATAGCGACTGACTGACCTAGATGATGAGTTGACATTGAGCTTCAACTTTTTCCCGAATCTACTAGACTTCAGTCGTTCAGCCCTTAGTTTGAACAATCGTGTAATGGTCTTCGGCATCATGGGGCTCGTTGGCACCGGCATCCAAGCCATCACCTCGGTGTTCCTCCTCTTCTCTATTTTCCCCGTCGTCATCTTCGGGTTTTGCACAACTGGAGTCGCCGTCGCATTTCTCACCTTCCGCGTCGCCATCGTCTACACCAAGTTCGGTATTGCCATGATCGCATATTGGTGTGGCCGTCGAGAGCCCGAGATGGAGATCCCAGCGAGCACCAGAGCCAACTACACGGCCCATGAAGGCTGGAAGACGCCCACTCCGCCGGGCACCGTGGCCAGCCGCAGCGGGTATAACACACCCGCCGGATCGCTGCCCAGGTCCAACACCCAACGTTTCCGGAGCGGCTATTTTGCGGGCACCCATCCCGCATCCCACAGAGGCAGCAGTATCGTGAGCCTCGCTAGCATCGACGGCGGCACTCCCATTCAAGAAATCTCCGCAGATGCCCTCTTCACGCCGTCAGCCGGTCTGAACCGCGACTTTGAGGGCCTAGGCGGCTACCGAATCGAAGAAGAGGACGACACCGACGATTCCTGGACAAACATCAACTCGCGGCTGGAGTTGTCGTCGATGTCCAGCCGGCGCCAGTATGGCCGTTCGCACAGTTTGGGGCCCGTCACGCAGAGCGAGCGGGTCTGGCTTGCCATGGTCAACGCGCAGATGGCGGAGGAGACGCCCCCGGAGGAGCCCCAGGTGCCCGAGGTTCCCGAGACGCCAAAGCCTGAGAGCACGTCGCCGGTGCAGGCTAACAGCAGCCGAGTGCGGGCTAAGAGACCGCCCAGGTCGCCCGCGTCCTATTCGGCGGCCAGTAGAGACGGCTATTTCGAGGACTCGGTGTCGCCAAGGACGGTCATCAGGCCGCGCGGACTGTAATGGGTGCGTGGAGGTTGCTGTTGCGATTCAGAGGCGGCGCCCACTCCAGGAGAAGTGGACAGCCCAGGCTGGCCCTGGATTGTATTGTGTTTTAATGCCTAGGCGGCAGAGTTACGGGTTTACTCGTGTATCGGAGATGGGAACGAGAGTTGTGGAACAGTAATTGCGGTTTGTAGTGATGGAAAAGGAAAAGTCAGAGACCGGCGTCGTGGTATTAGGCTCTGCAGTTCCGCTTAACTCAGAAAGAGAAAACTTATTCCATAACCCAACATTCATCCTAGACGTATACCCCTCGCAAACCAAACACCTAAACGCCAACCATACCCATCATGCCTGTCCTCATCATACCTCCAATCCCCTCGTGCCTCCCCCTATCATCCCTCCCCTCCCTAAAGACTCTGCCAAAAGTAATTGGCATAAAAAAACCTCGAAAACTTCCGATCAATATTCACCACATGCACATCCCCCTTCCGATCATTCCGCACCACCACCCGGCTAAACTCCCCGTCCTTACTATCCCGCTCAATCTCGATCCCCAAACTCCGATACACCCTCAGCCGCAACAACACCTCATCCTCCACACTCCCCATCCCGCTCTCCCCCCCAACACTACCCCCATCCACCCCCTGCAGCTCCAGCTCCTGCAACCGCGCCGCCAGCTCCGCCTGCTGCGCCTGCAGCCGCTCCGTCTCTATCTCAAGATCAGACGCGGCTTTCGCGACGCGGAACTTCTGGGTGTCGAGGCGCGCAATCTCGGAGGCGTGCTGCGTGCTGGAGTGCGAGGCCGTCAGCTCGGCGTGTTGGGAGGAGAGCGTGTTGAGCGTGCGCGCGAGCTTGCGTAAGGACTGTTCGGCTTCGCGCAGGCGCAGGTCGCGGGCTTGTTGCAAGGTGGAGAGGGACTCGGCGACGCGGGAGACGGCGGTTTTGTCAGGGGCGATGTTGAAGTTGGAGATTGTGTGGCGGATTAGCTGGGAAGGGGAGGAATGTTAGTTTGGGGGTTGATGGTGGGGGAGAGGAGGGGGGACGGACTGTGGAGGGGTCTTCTTCGAGAAGCATTTTGGCGGTTTGGGTGTTGGAAGGTTGAGAGAGTTTAGTGTTTTATTGGATGTTTGGTGACTGGTGACTTTGTTGGTAGGTGGTGGATGGCGACTGTGATCTTGATCGTTGAAGTTGAATTGTCTTTGCGCGTGGAAGCTTTCGCGATTGGAGATTATCGATTGTCGATTCCCAATTGTTGTCGTAACTCTTGGCGCCGAGGCCATCTCCCAGACGACAACCCTGGCCGGCACCTTATCTTATCGCCTCGGTTGTGGGCTGCCCGTCGTCATCGGTGGGCACATGCTCTCGAAAACGGTCCGAGCTTGGACAAACCATCAAAGAAACAAGACACAATACCGACACAGTGACACCATCTGCTCGAAACTGCAACTGCTTGCCGTACATAACATTTTCGAAAACAAGACATCCGGTGCAGCTTTTTTAGACCTCGATTCCGTCACAGTTACTGACCATGACACAACTACCTTGTACGTGCCGGGCCAGTTCGGATATCTGACGTTGCGGGTAAAAGGCAGCTAACTCGGTCATGGTTCTAGACGCAATCGATGCCGAGACGTAAGTGGCATGCGCGCGATGAGGGGACAAAGAAATATTGACGCATAATCAAAGGCCGCTCGACCCGACGGAGCTGGCGGTGTTGCGGGCGCAGTACGAGAAGGAGGGCCACATGGTGGGCGTGCAGACCAAGTTCAACTACGCATGGGTATGGCTTCTACATATCCTACTTCCCCTGTTTCGTTAGGTGCTCTAATTTACATTTCGCGCTCAGGGCCTCGTAAAATCCGGCACCCGGACCGACCAGCACCTCGGCGTCATGCTCCTCTCTGAAATCTTCCGGACATCCCCCGAGCGGCGCCGTGAGTGCCTTTACTACCTCGCGCTGGGCAACTACAAGCTCGGTAACTACGGCGAGGCGCGGAAATACAACGAGCTCCTGCTGGAGAAGGAGCCAGGCAACCTGCAAGCGACAAACCTGCGATCCTTGATCGACGACAAGGTGGCCAAGGAGGGCCTCGTGGGTGTGGCTATTGTCAGCGGTGTGGCGGTCGTGGCCGGCATCGTTGGCGGTGTGCTGCTCCGGAATTTTGGCCGGAAGAGATGAGGTTGCTTCGGGTTGGTCGAGGTTGTACAGGGTCTGGTACACAAGCATATGGTGCATGGGGATGACGTTGTATTTGTACGGGTAGGGGCAGCATGATTTTTTGGCGATATTTTATTTTTCTGAACAAAGGCGATACCACTCATGCAGCACGACCTGAGGACACAAGAGGTCGTCTGTCGGGTTCTCAAGGCATTTCAGGGACGCCAAATGTGTGTCGCAACTAAGGTAGTTTACCCCGCGTCATGCCTCGAGGGCCTCAGCCGAAAATGCCCGATTCGAGCTGGCGATTGGAGCCCGGAAATCAAGGCTGACTGATTCCCGCTGAATCGTTGCACCTGCGGGTGTTGGGCATATTCTCAGCAAGACGCAATGAGCCGCTGCAGGTACACCCATGCCTGTTCATGCTCTGCGAGGGGCCCAGAGAACTTTTGGACTTCAGATGCCAATCAACATTGGGGCGTTGGACGCGGTTGGGTACCTGTGGGCTCACAAAGCTTGTTGGTGCTTCAAAGGTACATTCGCGATAACCGCAGGGCTGCAAAAGAACATGTCAGAGAAGCCAATGTCCAGTTTAGGTCAAGCGCTTGGCAGTTGGTCTTTTGGGCCAACCACTCACCACCCAAAAGCTGTCACGTCAGAGAACAGCCGGCGCCATTCCATCGATGTGAAAGGTAGGCGGGGGCTGCCGGTACCTCCGTGGTACTTGATAGCTCAGCTGTGGGTCTCCACTCCCGCGGTCCCAAGCGGCATGCGCCGATACCATGGAAGGTGGAGGAACCCAAGTCATCCAACTTGAACCTTCCATGCCCCTTGCACCCCTATCGCATCGACCTGCCCATTCCCTGTCTTCTCGAATTCTTTCATCACGGGGCCTCTTGCAAAAAGTGAGTTGGCACATACAAGCACTCGTGTCAAGTATTTCCCATCAATCAGTTTCTGTCATATGCCACCAGCAGTCAGTGACAGCTGTTAGTTGGCAGGTACCAAAGCCCCACCATCCGATAAGTCCTCTGTGACGCACCTTGACAAGGGTCTTGACCCAAGCAATCAACGCCGAGCAGAGCACTTGCCTTGCCCGACAGCACTCTCTTGCAACAACAACAACACACGACGAAAACGTCGGATCCCGAGACACACGAGTCGGGATCGGCAGCCTCATATCCATCGATTTATCAGAAAGCGGTTGTACCCGACAAGTTGCTTGCTTCTTCCAGTCGCCTTTCAGACCTTCGGCAAGTGGGGCTGTCAGTCAGCCGTTTCGAACAAGACTCAAGGACATACATAAAATCAGGTCTCGCCTTCGCCCGTCTCTCCTGTACCTTTTCGCCGGAAACTCCGTCGAGCGACATTATTGCATTGGTATTTGGACGCGACTTGACGGGCTGGGTTCCCGAGGTCAACTCGCCACCGACCAGTCACCAACACAGTTACCGGCCTTATCGGCGCCATCGCTTCTTACTCGAGCCACCAACTACACCAACTACCGCATCAACGATCCAGCATGGCATCCCGCCGCGGTCACCTCGGCGCCACCGGCGACCGAGAGGTGGTATTCTGCCATGCCTGCAGCAACGAATGGTATCGCGACGAGTACGGGTCTCAGTCATGTCCCAGCTGCGACAGTTCATTCACCGAGATTGTTAGTGGACACCATCTCAGCCGTCTCTCATCCACCGCTAACACGCTTCGCCAGGTTGACGCCAGTCACGATCCCCGCGACATGAACGACATGCGAATCCCCTCGAGCAGCAGCAGCTCAGGCCACTTCTTCCGCCGCGCCGACGGCTCCGATTCGGATCCCGACGAGGGCGACATAGAGGAACACGTCCATGAGGGGCCTTCCGGGTGGTCTGCGCGCCGCTCTTCCCTTGAACCGTTATTCGGAGCAGCAGCACGCGACGACCGCGAACGTGATAGGACAAACGTGAACGAGGGCGACGCTATCCTGCGCCGTTTTGCCGACATGCTCATGAACGACTTTGGGGCCGGGAGAGCCGCAGGTGGTGGGGCTCCTGGCGCCGGCGGCCTGTTCCCGCCAGGGCAAACTACTCGTCAACCCGGAACCAGCGTCCACCAGACGACCTGGCGGGCCGGGCCTTTTGGGAGCACACATACGAGGGTCACGATAACGAGCGGGACCCTGGGAGCCGGCCCCGAGGGGCCAGTACCTACCTTTGGCGCGTACGTCAGACCCGGGAACGCCAGATCGACACACGTGAACGGCGGAATAGCTAACAATGGTTACCAATCTAGGTTGTTTGGCCAGCTCTTTGGGAATCCTGTGACACCTGGTGCGGACGATGCGAACCGGCGGGACCGTGGCGGGCCGGAACCGGGCGTTGGCTTCGGTTTTGGTGGCGGCCTTCACGAACTCCTCACATCCCTGTTTAACCCGGCAGCGGCCGTATCTGGCGATGCCGTTTTTACGCAGGAAGCGCTCGATCGCATCATCACCAACTTGATGGAGGCATCCCCGCAGACCAACGCAGCGCCCCCTGCGTCCCAGTCCGCCATCGACAGCCTAGAAAAGAAGCAGGTAGACCAGGAGATGCTTGGTGCCGAGGCCAAGGCCGAGTGCACCATCTGCATCGACGAGATTAACAAGGGCGACGAGGTCGTGGTATTGCCTTGTAAGCACTGGTACCACGGCGAGTGCGTCGTCCTCTGGCTCAAGGAGCACAACACGTGTCCCATCTGCCGGAAGCCCATCGAAACGAGGGGCGAAGGCGGTAACAACACCAATAGCCCCAACAGCAGCAATTCTCAACAGCCCCAGCAGCCCCCCCAACCCCGCTCGCCCTCGACCTCCACTCCTACATCACCATCCGGCTCGACATCCGCCTCAGCATCCGCGTCCGCATCCGCATCAACCTTCTCCCCCTACGCCTCATTCACCCCCCTTACCCCCCTGCCGATCCCATCCTCCCGCTCACGCTCCGACCGCCTCTTTCGCAGCCAGCGAGAGAACGCCGACCGCCTGAACCAGATCCGTAACCTAGCTAGCGGCTCGGCATCACCTACTTCGAATGTGGGCGGCTCACCGCAGCAGCAGCAAGAACAGCGGCGGCGCAGCTCGCTGACACCGCTTTCGTCACCCGGTGCGTGGCCTCTGGCGTCGAGCAGCGATCGGGATCTGTTTCAGCCTATGGAGGGGTTAGAATATCAGCACCCGCAGCAGCGGGATGAGGAGCTAGAGTCTTCGAGGGATCCCTGGTCCAGTGGGAGTGGGAGTGCCAGTGCGAGGAGGAGGAGCAGTGTTGCTGGTGGGATTGGGAGTGGTAGTGGCAATGGGCCCGGTAGTTCTGGGCAGCAGCAGGGAGGGAATGGGAGTGGGAGTGGAAGTGGGAGTGGTGGACCGTTTGGGTGGTTGAGGAATTTTGGCCGCAATTCTGGGGGAGGCTTGGATCGGGATCGGAGGCGCTAAGGGTGCCTTGAGTGCTGCTACTGCCTTGCAATAAAGAAGTGGGCAAGCAAGCAAGCAGAGTGCCAGTGGGGTAATACGGGGTTTGTCACGATGTCAATGACACTTCTTTTCTCTTGGCCATTCATTTCATGGAGCGAGGGTTTCTCTTTTGGCTGGGGATTGGGCCGCGGCTGGAGGGCATATATGGCTGGCTGGCCTTGGCGTAGGTGCTGAGGATAAGGCGGGTTTTTTATTTGGTTGAGGAATGGAAGGGTGTTTGGGACTGGGACGGGAGGGTTTTGTATGGAATACAGATACGGATAGCGCTGTAGGGAAACGCCGCGGTTGCGGTTGTATGGTTATGGCAGCTAGATTTTGACTATTGTGTCATGGCTGTCTTTGCAAGCTCTCACTGTACGGGTTATCATTGGGTTGTTGCTTGGTCCTTTCTCAGGTAACTTGATAAAACCGTGGTTTAGTGTTAGTATTCGAACTCTAATATGGCAGTGCCCATGAGAGGACTCAACCCAAAGCCTCAAACTCCCTCGACCCCAGCGCCTCTGCCGCCAAAGGCCTCTTTTCATGATCAACAACCAACAAATACCGCAAAAACCCAGTCACCTCGGGGGGTATATCCATATCCATCCCCGCAAACTGCTCCTCCAACGAACCAAACTTCATGTCCACATCCCCCGGCCAGTGGTTGTCACGGATGTCCTGGGTGCCGAAGACGCCGGGTTGCATCCAGTTGAGGAGGGTGGCGGCGAAGGACCAGACGTCGGAGGCGTGGCCGAGGCCGTGCCGGGCTTCGGGGGGGCGCAAGGTGAGGGGTTGGAAGGGGGATTTGTGGAGGACTTCGGGGATGGCTAGGAGGTTGGGGGTGAGGATATAGTGGTATGGCTAGGTAAGGAGGTGAGGCTTACCTAGGCCTAGATCTCCGAGCTTGACGATGGGATTTGGGCTGTCGACGTTGGAGAGGAGGATGTTGTCGGGTTTGATGTCTAGTGTTCTGTTTAGTTCCGCGGATGGGAGCCCCCTTTTACGTTTTGCCCCTCTTATTTCTTCTTAGGCGGGCTTACCGGTGTGGATAAGCCCCTCTTGCTTGAACGACACAAGCGCAGTCAGGATAGCTTTACAGATAGCCTTGACCAAAACAGGGTTGTGCCGCCGCGTCTCAGACGACAGCTGCGTCAGCGAACAATCCATCCACTCGAAAACCAGACACGGCGGGGATTGGACGGTCGAGCCGTCGAGATCGATAGGGTAGCCGACCATGTCGTACATGGCGCGGATAGACGAGCAAGACGCAACGGCGGGGCGCGCGTATACGTCGTATTCGCGCTTCAGGAACCGCACTCTATCGGCCGGGGTCGTCTTTACGAGAGCCCTGGCGAGATGGTTAGTCGTGGGCTGAAAGGGTCAGTTCCGACCCCTCATTCAGCCTGAGACGGACCATTGCAGCGGAATCGAACTCTGGGGGCCTGGCAGCATCTGCGCCTTGAACATGTTCGACTTGTGAGAGCCCTTCCCCAGAGCCTCGGTGAGCCGATAGCTCCATTTGACTCCGTGGAGCAGCTGTCCAACTCGCAACGTCATTTTGGACCGTTGGTTTTCCGATCGACTCGATGGCAAGTCGGGAGGGACCTGGGATATGGTGGTCGCGTGTTTGCGGATGACCTGTGGTCGCCAGATCCGACATAGTGCATGGGGGCTGGGCTTTCACCATGCCCAATGGAGAAGGGGTATATACGCGGAATGCGTGTATAATTGACCAAGTGTTAATATGACTGTGGCGTCCGCCATCACGAACTCCGCGCCAGAACTTTGGAGTATTTCCAAGACACATATCTCCGTCTTGTCTCCGTGAGAGTTTTATACTCGCTCTGGTCCACCTGAAAAGTGTCCAAGACGAGCAATCTCTTGGCCCACCCCATCGCAGAACCAGTTGATGCGCAACACTTCCCATTTTGGATAACAAGGTGGCTAAGCAGCCAATAGCATCAGAGGAGCTGACGAGTCCCCTCGGGCAAGGAATCCCACCATCCCCACTGCCACCCCAGACCGGATAAGTCGGTATGTAACCTCGGGGCCGGAGGCCACTTTGTTTTGTATTCCGTGCTCGTACATATGCTTGCAACCCCCGCCTTGTGCTCTTCTTCGCTGCCTCAGTCCAGTCCCCAGCGACTTGCCACTCGGAGATGCGCTGGTTCCTGACGACGGCGCTGGCCCTGCAGCAGCTGCCGGCGCTGGTACACGGCCTCCCGATTCCTCCCCACGGAGGTATGTATGAATAGCAAGCAATGGGTGTCAGATCTGTTGATTAACAGTTACAAACAGAGCAAGTCGGCTCCACATCTGGCCAAATCACACTACGCCCCGCGCCAGATACCCAACCAGAGATACCTGCTCTGCCAGGCGCTGTAGCCGATGAGGATGCGGATAAGGGCGCAGTAGTCGAGCCCGAGGGCTTAGAAGTCCAATGGGCCGAGCCTGAGAGCGATGTCGCCGACGATGGGGGGCAGCCAGAGGTAGCGAGCGCCGGGGCGGCAGAAACTGACGGCGACGACGACGAGGACGAAGACGCCTGGCCATCCCTCACGCAAACCTTTTTCCGCAAAGCCAAGCACGCCATGGCAACGATATCCAACTCGGACGTCGACAGCCCTAGCGAAGACGATGGCGATGATGATTATCGCCCCGCCCTTTCAAACCAAACCCTCCCACTCCTCAGGCGCCCCAACGAAATCGACACCGACAGCACAGACCCAGAAGACACCCCCGATTGTGCCTCGGGCTTGGAAGCAATCGAACTCCCGTTTCTGAAACTCCTCCTCGTCTTCCTCGTACTTATACCAGTCGTCCATCTGGTCGCCGTCCACGCCTTTGGCTATGGCATGACCGAGATGCCATCTGAGTCTTTGACTCTGCCCCTGTATGAGGGGCGTGCCCAGCGCAGGGGCTTTTGGGAACGACTTTTGGGGGGTTGCGGTGGTGGTTGTTGCGGGCGAGGGCAACGGAGGGGTAGGATTAGGTTGGAGGATAGTGATGGAAGTGGATATGGATATGGATACGGATATGAATATACGGACGAGAAGCAGGGTTGGAGTGAGAAGGATGGTGGGTTATTCCAAGATGATGACGAGAGAGGGGATGAGGCTGAGTACGGATATGAGGGTGAGAGCGACGACGAGTCAACGCTTGGGGACGAAATTGCGTCGTTTCGGGCGGCCCTGGAGATGGTCGATGGGATAGTTGCTGCTGAGGAAAGAAGGACTGCTCGATCGGCTGATAGCGGGCCTTGAGAGTATCAGTGGTATATCCAGCGCTGAGAAATACCTATGCATTTATGTCAAAGTCGATCATGACAACACTCCGTGCAACAGAGGTTAGTGACAGTTTTTTGACTTTTCTTTCTGCCCACTTCAGAAAGTACAGTTCAAAACGTCCTAGTGTAGGCGCCGAGGTTGAAGGATCGTGATCTCCTGCGATAATGGCACATCTGAGCGGTCATGCCCAAAAGAAGTAGGGCTGCTCCCATTGACGGTTGAAAGAAGAATGAACATGCGTTGTCGAGTGATTGGAGCGTGAAATACAGCTGGCATCCAAACCCCACTATCAGCTGTGCCGATTAGCGGTACAAAGGTACCTCATTTAGCGGGTGGGGTTGCCTGAGCCAATCCCTTGTGGCCTTATTCCGCAGCGGTGCGACAAGGCGTGGTGCACCGATTCCGTCTCGGTTCCTCGCCCTCGATCCATTGGTCTGGGTCCCCTCCCGCATTCGCAACCCAAGCACGACAACGGGCATGAACTTGGCTAAATCTCCGCAATTTTCATAACTAATTAAATCCAGGGCGCCTCATTTGCTTTACCGTTGGATGGACATTGCCCCAGCAAACATTTGCCCGCAAACCAACACGACGAAGCCCGCACCGAAGCCAGAGTCGAGAAACGAAATTCGTATCTGCTCGACAATCCACCGCTTGCCGACTGCCCACCCAGTAACCGCCGACCTCTGACATCATGGCCGACGACCCGCACAACACGAGCGACATCTCGGACCTTGCCGAGCCTAGCGCAGCCAAGGAGGACGCCGAGACCACGGCCGCGCGACGCGAGCTGAAGCAGACGAGCATCTCGGAGAAGGCGGGGGGGAACATGGTGCCGCTCTCGCAGGACGACAAGAGCGCCTCGGACGACGATGCACCCAACGATAAGGCGGCCCCGCACCGGATAACGCCCGAGATCAACCTGCGCGCGGCCAAGCAAGATGCCTTGAAGGAGCAGCTCTCGTCGCCTAAGAAGAAGCGAGCACACGACGAGCTGGACGAGAACCGGGATGTGACTGAGGCACCGCTGGCAGCAGGGCTTTCTGGCGAGGCGGCCAGCGCACCTTCCTCGCAGAGCAGGACGCAAAGGTCCGAGCCCGAGAAGAAACGACCACGGGACCGCCAGGCGAGCGCATCTGCTGTGCGGAGCGGAAAGGAAGAAGTGGTAAGGCCCGGTCTTTCAGTGTCTTGCATGCCACCCAGACTCTTAACACAAACTAGGAACCTCTGTCAGCCAGCGCGTCGCCGAGATCGAGCATGGAGCAGCCTTCGGAAGCGAGAGACTCGACCGGATCGACCGCAGCGACCACGACGGATAAGCCCCAGACATCGGCGACGGCGTTTGCCAGCTCGGGTTTCGCAAAACTTGCCGCTGCGTCCTCATCGCCGTTTGGCGCACTCGGAGGTTCAGGGAAGCCCAGCTTGTTTGGCTCGACATCTGGGTCCTCGTTCCTCGGCGGCTCCAAGCCCGCTGCCCCCGTCGCACCACCAAAGCTCAGCTTCGGCTCGGGTGCAGCAGCCTCTCCGTTTGCGGGCCTAAACGGGCAGAGCAGTGGGTCGGTGTTCAAGTCGAGCCCATTCGGGAGTGCTTTCGGAGGCAGTTCGCTGTCAGGACCGCGTCTCAGCAACTTTGGCAAGCCCGGCGAGACCCTACCGAGCAAGCCAGCGAAGCCATTCGGCGCCCCGGACAGCGATGAGGAGAAGTCGGAGGAGGAGGACAACGAAGACGAGGACACTAAGAATGATGCCGCGTCCGACGATGGGGAAGCCAAGGAGGAGGAACGTGAAAAGGACGACAAGGCGGCCGACGATAAGAAGAAGCCCAAGCTACACAAGAGTGAGTCTACCTTTTCTCGGTCTTGGACCCCCACTAACCCAGAACAGTCGTGGTCGACGACGGCGAGGGCCGGGAAATCACCATCTTTTCGGCGCGGGCCAAGATGTACGTCATGGAGAAGGGTGTCGGGTGGAAGGAGCGCGGCGGGGGCATGCTCAAGGTGAACGTGCCGAGGTCGACGGTGGAGATTGACGACAATGGCGTGCCCGACCCCTCGTCGTTTGACATCTCGGAGCTGGACGACGAGGACGAGGCCGAGGGGCGCAAGCATGTGCGCCTGATTATGCGCCAGGACCATACGCTGCGTGTCATTCTCAACACCATCATCCTGCCGGCCATGACGTTCCAGGTCACGCACAAGCTCAAGGCGGCGACGGTGCTGTTTACGGCGTTTGAGAGCGGCGAGGCGAGGCAGGTGCAGATGAAGGTGCGTACAGCAGTTGTTTGCTTGAAGATATACATGCTAACGATAGTGTAGCTGAGCGAGGCGAATGCCACGGCATTTTCGCAGCTCGTCGAGATGCTGAAGAAACAGCTTGCGGATGTCTAAGGGCCGCGGAGCGATAGGCTTGACCACGGGGTAGCAGGCTAGGTCGACTATTTATTCCCTCCTTTCTTTTGTTCTACACGCCTCGGTGCGCCGACTGGATGGCGTCTGCTTATTGGGAATCATGGAGACGAGCATGCATTTTCGGCAAAAGGAGGCTACTTGCGAGGTTTGGGCTTACCTCTGTTTGTTCGGCGTAGCCGGTCTGCCGGGCTCGGTCCTGGATCAAGACATTAGGGACTTCTGGGAGGCACTCTGTCGATTCGTGTATATACTAATCTGTACTCGCCGCTTGGATGAGGGCCGTCCTGGTTCCGCATCTGGTTGGCAAGGGAGCACGGAGGGTGGGGGGACATAAACCATGGCCTGTGGCAGTTGAGATATGGCATGATGAAGGAATACATCGAAGATTTATTGTTACCTGTAGTGTCGTTTACCCATTACCTGACCTTGCCGCTGAATGCCCCTGAGCGATGGGTTTTAGTGGGGCAGCTCCCTAAGTAATTCACGTGCTCACCCGCCACTCTCGCGCTTCAATTAACACGTCCTGAGCACGTCCTCCGCGACTGCTCCCTCCTCATCAAAGAGCCCAAAGACACATTTGTGTCCGATTTTCAATGCCAATTCCCACCACCACATTTACCAACATACGCCGGCACCATGTCTGCACCAAACGACTCCCCAAAGGCTAGCCTAGGCAAACGCAAGCGCGGGCGCACTGCTGCATCCACGAAGTCACCCTCTCTCGATTCTCCATCCCCAGATTCGCCACTCCCACCACCAACTTCATCAACCCCATCCATCTCAGAAACCCCCGAAACCACAATCCCCCTTCCCACCTCCCAAAACCCCAAACCAAAATCCAAACCCACCTCCAAACCCACCAAACCCAAACCAACCCGGGCCTCGACCCCCAAACCCCCAACCCCCAAACCCGACCCCTCCACCTACCCCCCTTACATCCAACACCTCCTCAAAACCCACCGCGCCCTCAGCCTCGTCGCCACATTCTTCTCTGCCCGCCGCCACCTGCCTCCCACCTTCTCCACCCTCCGCCCCGCCGTCGAAGCACACACCCGCTCCCCCCTACTCATCGAAGATGTCGCAGCCGTTGTGGCGTTGAAAAAGGGGGAGGGTGTGAGGTTTGAGTTTGTGGGCGAGGGGGAGTTGGCGAGGGAGAGGGGGGACGAGGGGTTTTATGATCGAGATGGGGATGGGGTTGGTGAGGGGGGGAAGGAGGTGTTGGTTTTTGAGTTTTTGGATGGGGAGCTTAAGGGGGAGGGTTCTGGTGGGGGGAAGGAGGTGGGGTTGGTGAGGATGCCGGTTGTGGCGCAAGCGGAGGTGATGCGGGCGATTGAGAGGCGGGAGGGGAGGTTTAAGGCGGTGGTGGAGGGGTTTGTGGAGAGGTGTGTTGGGGAGGGGGTGGATCCGGAGGGGGTGGTGAGGAGGGAGAGGGAGGGGTTTATACCGAGGGAGAGGGGAGGAGAGAAAGGGGGGGAGAATGGGGCGGAGCTGCCTGCGAGTATCCCCCGCGAGAGGAAGAGTGTGCCGGAGATTGTGCAGGAGCTCAAGGAGAGCAAGTGGTATACCGGCCAGATTGTGCCAGATGGGCATCGCGTGTTTGACGCGCAGGAGGCGGTGTATGGGGATCTCGAGTTTCTGCTTAGCCAGGAGCTGGTGAATGCCCTGTACAACGCCAAGGGCATCACGCGGTTCTATGCTCACCAGGCCGAGGCCATCAATGCGCTGCATGAGGGCTACAACGTCGTGGTGGCCACCTCGACCAGCTCGGGCAAGTCGCTGATCTACCAGCTACCTGTCCTGCATGCGCTCGAGGAGGACCATCACACGAGGGCCATGTACATCTTCCCGACCAAGGCGCTGGCGCAGGACCAGAGGCGGAGTTTAAAGGAGATGATGGGGTTCATGCCGGGCCTCGAGGAGACCATGGTCGAGACATGTGACGGAGACACGCCCATGAACGAGAGGAATGCCATCCGCGAAGAGGCGAGGATCATTTTCACAAACCCGGACATGCTGCACATTACGATCCTACCGAACGAGGAGAAGTGGCGGGCATTTTTGAAGAACCTCAAGTATGTTGTTGGTATGTGATGGATTCAAGTTGCAGATAAACGCAAACTAATGGTGGCAGTGGACGAGTTGCACTACTACAACGGCCTGATGGGGTCGCACGTCGCCTTCATCATGAGACGGCTTCGCCGGACCTGTGCGGCACTGGGGAACCGGCACGTCAAGTTCATCTCGTGCTCGGCAACCGTGGCCAACCCGGAGGAGCATTTCAGAAGGATCTTTGGCATTGACCGCGTCCGGCTGATTGACTTTGACGGGTCTCCGTCTGGTGAGTGCTAGCATACCCCCAGGAAAATAGCGGCTGACCTCTGCAGGGCGAAAGGAGTTCCTCTGTTGGAACACCCCGTACAAAGTCCCCGGAGACCCCTCGAGCGGACGCGGAAACGCAATGGTCGAATGCTCCCGCCTCTTCTGCCAGCTGATCCTCCGCGGCGTAAGAGTGATTGCGTTTTGCAGACTCCGCGAGCAGTGCGAGAGGCTGGTCGGGGCTATCAAACAGGAACTCGAGAGCCTTGGCCGAGGAGAGGTCATCCCCCGCGTCATGGGGTACCGGGGTGGTTACACGGCACAGGACCGTCGGAGGATCGAGAGCGAGATGTTTGAGGGCAAGCTCCTCGGCATCGTCGCAACCACTGCCCTCGAGCTCGGCGTCGACATTGGCACACTGGACTGTGTACTGACCTGGGGCTTTCCTTACACAATCGCCAATCTCCGACAACAGAGCGGCAGGGCCGGCCGGAGGAACAAGGACTCGCTGTCGATCCTGGTTGGGGACGGCTTTGCGACGGACCAGTACTACATGCAGAACCCGGACGAGCTCTTCACCAGGCCAAACTGCGAGCTGCAGGTGGACCTCGACAACATGCTCGTCAAGGAAGGGCACATCCAGTGCGCGGCATATGAAATGCCCATCCAACCAGCTGAGGACGCCGTCTACTTTGGCAGCGACCTCGCCCAGATCTGTCAAGACCGACTTATCAAGGACGACACAGGCTTTTACCACTGCCACGACCGGTTCCGGCCGTTACCATCCCGTTTCGTCTCGATCCGCGACACCGAAGACGACCACTTTGCCATCATTGACACAACAAACGGCCGCAACATTGTCCTCGAAGAGCTCGAAGCCTCACGCGCCACCTTCACTGTCTACGACGGTGCCATCTTCCTGCACCAAGGCGACACCTACCTCGTGCGCGACTTCAACCCGGACAAGAAAATGGCCCGCGTCGAGCGCGTCAAGGTCGACTGGATGACCCAGCAGCGCGACTACACCGACGTCGACCCGATCGCCACCGAAGCCGTCAAACAACTCACCAACTCGCGCTGGCGCGCCTACTACGGCAGCATCCGCATCACCCAAGTCGTCTTTGGCTACTTCAAGATCGACCCGCGACGCAAGCGCATCCTCGACGCCGTCGACGTCGCCAACCCGCCCGTCGTGCGCCACAGCAAGGGCCTGTGGCTCGACGTTCCCAAGTACGCGCTCGACATCCTCGTCGCCCGCCGCCTGCACGTCGCGGCCGCCATCCACGCCGCCCAGCACGCAGTGGTGAGCCTCATCCCTAGCTTTGTTGTGAGCATGCCGGGCGACGTCCGCACCGAGTGCAAGAGCGGCCGGAAAGAGTTTGCGCGCCGCGAGACGCGCCGCAAGAGGCCTGCGCGGTTGACGCTGTATGATGCGAAGGGTGGGGCCGGCGGGAGCGGGATCAACACGAGGGCGTTTGAGCATGTGGATATGTTGCTGCGGCGGGCGCTGCAGCGGGTGGTTGGGTGCGGGTGTGCGGAGGGATGTGTTGAGTGTGTGGCGTCGGAGATGTGTATCGAGGCGAACGAGGTGATGAGCAAGGCGGGTGCGTTGGTGGTGTTGAAGGCGTTGCTGGATGAGGAGATTGATGTGGAGGCATTGCCGATGGGACCCGAGGAGGGGAGTCCGGCCGGGGTGGAGACGGTTGTGCTGGCGGGGACGGTGCCGATGAAAGCGGGCTCGGGGGAGGCCTCGGGTGGTGGTGGTGATGATCATGTCATGGAGGTTAGGGGTTGAGTGTGTCTGAAATTACAGGCGGCATGCCCTTGTTTGTGGGGAATCCCTGCGTTACGAAGTATCCCGAGACCGAATACTTCGTACCGTCGGAAAAGTAAAGGTGAACTATTATTACTAGTCCCTTCGTCTTCTCAACAACATTCGGCCCGGCGTCGGTTTTTTCCATTTCTTCCCACCGCTCCTGTCCAAGACAGCTGAACTACAAGCCTAGCTGAAAGACAGGCCAATGAAGAGCCGAAAAAAGCCAAGCTTTTCCGCGTGTCTGATCCCTGCTGATCCCCGGAACCCTGCTATACCCTGGGACCCGACTCTAGCATCTCCGCATCATGCAACTCTAACAACCTTACTAATTTCTAGTTTCTAATTTCTGCTTGTCAATGCTGAGCGTCGACTTGCTAGTTATCTCCCAAAAAAAAAAAAAAAAACCAAACCAACAATCCATCGGAAACTGGAATCCCACTGTACGAGCGCGGCTCATGGCTTAGTGAGTGCGGCAAAACGTTCGTAAGGTTCCAGGTGGACCAACGGGCTGTCTTTATTTTTCTTCAGCCTGCTCCCTGGCAGCTTGGCAGGGGTCGAAGGGGTGGCACTGTCCCCCGCCACTCCCGTCTCAGAGCCCCATCTCGGTCCATTTTAGCTCCTGAAACACCAGAGGATGGGAGCCAAAGGCAGCCAAGAAGCGGGTGCCAAGTGTCTTCCCGCAGCCTTTCCAGGCCTTATTTCAGGCTTATCGCGGGCTCCATCGCGCCGTGGACGTGCCTGCCGAAAACAGCTTGGCGTTGGTCCCATCGTCTTGGATGTGATTTCCTCTTGTGTCGTCTTTCCCGGACCGCCGTCTGGGGTTGCCGAGGGTCCAGTGTGTGCTACTAAAGGTGGAACATGCCCATCTCTACCGTCCCCAGATTTGTTTGACACGATCCCATCTGTTCCGGCAAGATTTACGGAAAACGACAACGACAGGGCACTACATCGTCGCCGTTGCGACTAACGACATCAGACGGATTACTTATACTCGACTAAATTTGGCCTATCAATCAACGACCCATCCCCCAAACTGGCCCCAATGGCCTCGTCGCCGCCCCAGGTCCAAGTCAACGGAGCTCAAGAAAAACAAAGCGAGCTCTCCCCCTCGACGTCCCCCCCAACGACGACCTCATCATCGCCAACCCCTGACAAACCCCACAACAACAACACCACCGCCAACAACAGCCCCACCACTAACGATGGCCTCCTCAACCTGCCCCTCCACGCCGGCGACCTCCCCCTGTCGCGGGAGCTGACGCCCGTGCAAAAGATCAAGCGCACGCTGATGGTGCGGGCCCCGGGCGAGTCCGGCCGGTCGGGCATCCACCCCGTGGTGTTTCTGCGCAACGTCTTCCGCTCGTCGTCGTGGGCCTCGCGCATCGTCAACGTGCTGTGGCCCGTCGTGCCCGCCGCCATCGCTGTGCGCTACGCCATGCCGGATAACTACCTGGTGATTTTTATCCTGAGCTATCTGGCCATGGTGCCTTGCGCGAACTTGATTGGGTTTGCGGGCCAGGAGCTGGCGAGGAAGTTTCCGCATGTGATGGGGATTATTATTGAGACGACGTGAGTTTACACTGGGAGGGTGAAATAACTCTTAGAAGGCCGGTCACTTAACTCTGAACAGACTCGGCAGCTTGGTCGAGATCATCATGTTCATCGTCCTGATTACCCGCGAGGACGCCCACGGAATCGACTACATTCAAGTCATCCAGGCCGCGATCCTGGGTTCTATACTTGCCACCATGCTGCTGTGTCTGGGACTGTGCTTCATTGCCGCCGGCTTTAAGCGAGAGGAGACCCATTTCAGCGAGGCCGTTAGTGAGGCTGGCAGCGGGTTGCTCTTAACTGCGTGAGTTACTTTCTACTTAACATCTGCTCTCGAACCAGGCTTCTGACCGTCCCTCGTAGTGGCTTTGGCCTCGCCATCCCCACTGTGTTTGAGCACTCGCTCAGCGGCAAGATCGACCAGACCGAGCTGATGGATAAGACCATCGAGATCTCCCGCAGCACTGCCGTCCTGCTCATCGTCGCCTACCTCATCTACATCTTCTTCCAAACGCAAACCCATCACGGCATCTACGACGCCGTCTTTGAGCAGGACGAGGAGCGCGACGCCGACAAGCACAAGGAGCGCGTTCACCACCGCCTGACCTTCACCGAGTGCTGCCTGGCCCTGGCCATCGCCGTCGCCCTTGTCACCATCATCGCCATTGCCCTGGTCGACCAGATCCACTCACTCGTGGAGGAGCGCCACGTGTCGGACGCCTTTGTCGGCCTCATCCTCATCCCGCTCGTCGAGAAGGCCGCAGAGCACCTGACGGCCGTCGACGAGGCCTACGACAACCAGATGAACTTTGCCCTGTCGCACGTCCTGGGTGCCACCCTGCAGACGGCCCTGTTCAACGCGCCCCTGGTCGTCATTGTCGGCTGGGGCCTCGGCAAGCCCATGGGCCTCAACTTTGAGGTCTTTGACCTGGCGGTGCTGCTGCTGGCCATCCTTACGGTCGGCAATTTCTTGAGGGATCAGAAGAGCAATTACCTGGAGGGCTCGCTGTGCGTGCTTGTGTATATTACCATTGCTGTTGCGGCGCTGTATTATCCGAACCCGCACCTGCTGGCGGCCGCGGAGAGCGGAGAACATCACTGAATGGTGGGTGGGCCTGGGCTGGATTCAATCTTTTTATTTGCATATTTAGCAGGCGATTAGATTCATGGCGGCAAGTTGTAGCATTTAAGGACGGTAAAATAGCTGGATGGCACTCTCTTTGGCCATTGGCCCCTGAATAGACACACTGGTAGTTTTGCTCGTCTTTCTCCCCTGTACCTAGGTTTTTGTTCAAACACCTAGACTACTTCGTACATGGTATGCACTAGCAGATCCTGGTTTGTAAATTACTTGCCAGCAAGAAAAGGCCAATGACACAACTGCGAATGGATATTCTAGAAATACACGTCCAACACCAAGTCAACCAGATCCACGCCACTCTCAGCATCCACCATCCCCACGCGCCACCGCTAGCTGATGAAGCACAGGCAGCCGAGGCCCAGGTAAAAGACAAACAGCGGATACACGGCCAACCCGACACGGTTCTTGACCACACCGCTGCCCCGCAGGATACTCACGCCCGCGGCCAGCGACCAGGCCACGAGCACCAGGTAGACCGGGATGCGCGCGATCCAGTGCAGCGACAGCGCCGACAGCAGCGCCGCAATGACGAGCGGGAACAGCGTGTACCCAATGACGCAGATGCTCTGCGCGAACGAGCTAGACGACAGTTAGCCTCTGCAGCAACCAGTAAAGGTAAGTAGTCGGCAGGTGAGTGAAACTCACATATTCCCCCCCAACAACTTGATCTGCACCGTCACCACCGCCATGCCAATCCACACCATGGCAAACACGCCACTAAACACCACCTCCCTCTGCGCCTCCCGACTCTTCAGACACAACAACCCGCTCAACAGCAAACAAAACACCAACGGCCCCCACAAATCCCAATCCCTCAGTCCCCCTTCCCTTACCCCCCCATTCTCCCCCCCATTCCCGTGGCCTCCAGACAACAAACTCTCCGCATCCATCGCCACCCCCCTCGCAAACCCCGCCAACTCCTCCCTGGCGCCCGCAAGCCCCCCACCCGACCTCAGACTCGCATATGCCCCGCGCAGGTTTGACACCGCCGCGCCGGCGCCAAACAAGTGCCTTGGATACAGCACGTCGCGCAGTTTGAGCCAGACGGCGAGCAGGTCGCGGCGGAGGGTGGCCCAGACGGATTCGTCGATTGTGCTGAGCGGGGCGGCACGGTCTTCGCCGCCGACACGGGAGGTCCATGCGCTCCAGGGGGTGTGGCTCTGGGAGGAGGAGGAGTGGGATTGGGAGGCGATGGAGCCCGAGACGGTGGGTTGCTGGGCGCGGGAGGAGGAGGACGGGGTGGTGAGGGGGTCGTCGAAGGAGTTGAGGTCAGCTAGAAGGGGGTTAGTTTGAGGGGGGAATGGAGGGAAAGGGGGAGAGGAGAGGAACGAACCATCGTCTGGGTCGATTAGGTCGTGGTCGTTGGCGCCATCGTCGTCAAGGTCGATGGCGGGGACGTTTTGGTAGTCTCTGCGGTTGGTGCCGGCCATCTTTCAATCTGGCCTGTTGCGACGGGGGGGCGTTGGTTGGTGATGTGCGCCGCTAGTGGCTCGCGGGGCTGAGGTAGTGTTCACGCTATCAGCGCAAAGGGAAAAGTCAGTTAAATTGGTGGCTGCGTCGTTCCCGTCACGTCTGGCTTGCAGCAATCCGTCCAAAGAAAGGGTCACGGTTTCCTCAGTTGAAGCTGTTGCGCAAGCGACTGACGTTGCAGGTGTTCTGGAGCGTGTGGGCCCAAGCTCCCCTGCCAAGTGAGCAGTGGGGCGAACAGGGGCAGTTGACCAATCATGAGTTTCCCCGAGTTTGTTAACAAAGTTGGCTTGGCGGGGTTGTCTCGAGTCTCTTGCAAAGGTTCGAGAACTGCCGGTGCCAGAACCTGTGGTTTGGATACATGCTTTTTTCTCGGGATTTGGAAGCATGAATAGTCTTTGTGGATGTTTTCCTTTCTCATCGCTAAAAAGTCATCTACTCCCTCATAGATAGACTCTATACCAACTGCGGACCGCAAAACTGATCCGATCGGGATTCTGTATGCCTACACCCTTAGATACCGGTGACTCGTACGATGGCTGCAACGCCACTTTATATCACAACTCGATAATGTGACACGTATCATGTGTATTACAGTAACCTCGCACTATGCTAACCAAATCTCATCCTCTCAGGGGTATCTCCACGGCAGTCGACCGCAAATGTCATCCAAGTCACCTAGTAGTGACGGTATTCCAGACGCCGTTTTTCAACTATGAGACTGTAAAGAGCCAACCCGGGGACTCTTGTGCCCGTGTAACCTGACGGCCATGGCACTTTTGGCCCCGCCCAATCGTTGATCCGCCGCAGAATGCAAGAAAAAGCCCAACACCGCCTATTGTCCCCCGCCCATTGTTCCCCGCCCATAACCCTGCGAACTAGTCCGACCCTCAACCCGAGCATCTGCAAGCCGTGGCCTGCAGATAGCAGATAGTAGGGCAGTCAAACCTGCCATTAATATCGATAAAACACTCATGTCTCTTGTGTCGCCTGTCAAAGCACAGTCAAGTGACTACTGCCAAAAGTATCCCGAGCAGTTGGATGAGTCGCCCGCGCTCGAACCCCGCGATGAGTGCGGGCCATAGCTCGGGATACACGACCTCGGTGACGGCGCCTCATTCCAGACGTCTTCCCGGAACCCATTGCATCTTCTGGACGCCACGCCGGACGACGACGAATGCGGCGGTCCATAGGCGGATTGCTGATACCGGGCATGGTCCTGCAGCGCGTCGTACGAAAAGGCAGGACGCAGCGGGCGGCGATACTGCGCCGGCTCATAACCATTCCCGTTGCCGCCACCACCACCATACGGATACGACGCAGTGGACGCTGGGGTCGCCGCCGGCGCTGGGAGCCATAGCGGTTGCCGGCTGTCGTACATGCCCTCGTCCAACGACGCATGCCGCGTGCGGGGATAGCCCTGGATGGGCGCCTCTCCGGATTGGTAGGCGTTGCCGTGGCCATACACTGATCCAGCGCCCGGGGCTTCATTGGGCGTCTCGCCGCCCCCGCCCCGTGCTACTCCCCGGTTCTCAAGGCCCTGGTAGGGGGTTGGGCCGGAATTTGATTCCCAAACAGGGAGGCCATCAGCAGGTTGGGCACCTATCCTTGGCTGGCCCTGGCCGTAATTCGCGAGGTTTCCGTTGATGCCGGTTACTGCCCACGCAAACACGGCCACGTCCCGTATTGACCGCATCAGCTCTGTTGTGCCTGGTTAGCCCCCAGTCTGCTGGCCAACGATAACATAAAAATACATACGGTCAAGAGGAGGCCCACCTGCCGCTTTGACACACTCCCGCAACGGCATGTACTGTGGGAGGAGCGGTGGTCGAAATGTGTATAGTAGCTCCGGGGAGATGTAAGGCTCGATGGGTTGGTGTCCCCATGGCGCCGCGAAGAGGCCATTTTCAAAGTTGAAGGCCGCCGGTATGATGGGTGGTTGTGGGTCGGGTATCGGGGGCCGCGCTCTCCGCAGAACCACAACTAACCCGTCCGACGTGCACGAGACGACCGCCTCAAGCTCAAACGTTTGCGGCGCCAGAGGGCGGCGCCTGCATCGTCTCGGAGCATCCCTGCCCTCGTCATCATCTCCACCATCAGGGCCGTAGGCATCCCGATTCCGGGCTGCCGATGGCTCGTCGATTTCCATTCCATCCCTTGGCCGAGGTTCCTTGATGTCCAGCTCACTCGGGATAGGGCTGCCGCCCCTGTCGTCGTCCTCGTCCATCTCTTCCGCAACCTCTTCCTCTTCGCGGCGGGCGTCATTCAGATCGATTCGCGGGTCTTTGAACCAGAAGCGCAGATACGCAATCGACTCGTTCGCCTTGGCGCTTTCCAAACACTTTTCGGCTTCTTCGATGCAGTTCGGTTGTATGCAGTCGTAAAAGGGCCGTTCTAAAAGCTCGCCGGGACGTAGCCCAAGAATCTGGGCGACGGCGTCTGTTGCGTACATAATGGTGAGATTCCTGGTAAAGCGGTTAAGAATAAGCGCGGCGCGCGGCTCCCGCTCCATCGGTGGCATCTTGAACTTGGGCGACAGGTGCTCGAGCATGCGGTACCGGGGATCTCGCGGTGAGCTGGAGAAGATGCGCCGAATCTGTGGCGCGTCCCTTGCTCTCCCTGAACATACACGTCAGCGGGAAACCCACGGCTTGTGGCGGGTGAGAGAGATTCATACTGTCGCTCCTTTCGCCCTTGAAGTATATACTCGTCGAGGCCACCAGTACATTGTGGACAATAGTGAAGCAGCATTCGCAGCTCACCCATTGGCCGGTCTTGGAGACAACGCGCGCATAGTGGAGGACGGCTGCCTTGTCTAGCAGGATGCCTCTGCTGTGAACCGAACGTGCAAACGGGACTTCCTCGGGGTGAAAATAGTCAAAGGCGGATTTTCCCTTGACCTCATCTGGCTGGTAGCCCAAGATGTCGAATATCGAATCGGAAGCAAAGAGAATGTTGGCATCGGGTGTGAGGTCTGGGGCATACAACAGTCAGCTGGCCAACCGCCATGCTAAGTAAGCCCGCTGCTCGCTTACTGTGGATGGTGATGAAGGTCTGGTCTCGTGGGTCCATGGGAGCTGATTATATCGCGGCCACTCAAATGAGCTGGCCTGAGGTGTAGAAGTCGGTTACAAGAGTAGTCGTCTTCCCATGCGTTGATGGAGTGTCGTAATGTCGGGCAGGAGAAGCTAGTCTCAAAAGGAGGCGTCGAGCCAGACACAGACAGACGACATAGACCGTCGTGCAGTGCAAGGACAAGTGCTCCAGTGCCGGGGAAAAGCTAGAGGTGGCGTTCGTAGTTCGTGTCCGTGAGTCTCCTGTGGCGGGGGAGGGGGAGACCGAGCCGTCCAGCTATCCGCACGAAAGTGTTGGGTATCCTGCCGTATCGGCTCTGTGCTGCGAGCTGTCCTCGGCCGCTGCGTCCGTGGTCCGCCAACCAAAGTAGCGTAACACAGAGATCCCGCCGTCACCTGGGAGCGGATATATCAGGTATCACGCGTTCCACCGCTGGCTGCTTCTCGAGCCGGCCAGAAAGGAGAGCGAAGCAAGCTGGTCGAGAGGCCTAAGAAGCCCTGGAAGCCGGCAAGGTGCAGCATTCGCCGGGGGTGGGAACCCGTCGACTCTTGGGCCGGAGTCACAGACCGAATCGCAAGGGAACGTGCCCGCAATGTTGCACGGCGGGCAATGTCTTCGGTTTTGTGCAGCACACAAGCAGCAGCGGGTCGATGGGCGATGCTGCAGCGGGGGACGATGAGGGTTTGCCGGCGGCGGCTTGAAATTGCGAGGTAACGGCCGATGATTGTCGGTGATGTGGAGACGCAGCACTGCAGTGCTTTCAAGTTGCGTTTGTCGGTTGTTTTCCAAGTTGTGGTGGGTATGGAGTATTCGGAGTACGGCTTCTCGAGGCCAAACGAGCGACGGTGCTGGGAATTGAAGTGCTGGGACTGACTGCCGGCTGCGATAGGAGTTCCCAACAACAGAAGAACCCTGCCCGGCTCCGAAACCGCGCACGCTCGCGCAGTATTAGGAAGGTAGAGCCTTATCGTCAAGCGGTCACTGGTCTAAGTGCGCAATAGCACGTTATGGGAATGAAGTCTTCTTGTCGGGGAAGATGCTGGCGGGGTGCAGCAACTAGCGATCCTCGACTTGTCGACAAGTGGTTGAGGGCAAAGCAGCATGGAGGGGCCCTGTAATCTCTAACTGAGGGAGGAGGCAGAGGACCTGGCGCGGATGGCGCGAGCTTCCGTGGGCTCCAGCTTCCGTGGGCTCCGCGTCCAGGGGGTTGCAGCTTCCAAGAGCATCTGGGCAATTTTTGCTCCCCACACCTGCAGCTGCCGGCGGGAAAGCCTAACCTTATTTAGGAAGAGCGGCATGGCCCACCTGCCGGAGGCGGCGAATGGAGAAGTTGGGGAGCAAGCCGCAACTTCTCCATCCTCCTGACGAAGTACAAACAGATTCCGTCGGTCCTGTCTGCCGTGTCCGAACCCGAAGCACGCCCAGAGCGCGGCTGGGTTCCGCGAAGATGCTTCTTGGGAACACAGTCGGGGAAGAAGCATGCAGGTACTGGTTAACGTCCTACAACACTCTGTGCTCGGGTAAGTCTTCCGCCCGCTCTCCAAAGATGCTGACGAGAAATTAAATCAACTACCATCAACCTGTTTTCCTTGCAAGTCCTCCGTCAGCTCGGGCCGAAGAAAGGCTGGGGGAGGGCATGTTGTGGCTGGTTATGGCTTGCTTTGTTCGTACAATCCATACCGAAATACGGATAAACATCACGCGAAGTGCTCGATTCGATCTAGGAGTCTTTAGATGGACTCGGATGGAATGACGACTTACCTGAAAACAGGGGCATCAACTGAGCCAAGTCTAAGAACGAGGAGAACGAGTATCGAGAACCTGGAGTTATCCAAAAAGCCCATCCCAAGTCATGCTTTTGCCCATGAAGACGGTACGTGCGTAGCTGGTGGTAACGCGAGCCTTGGCAACGTTCTGGCCCCGTGGAACAGAGACAGGCAGGCAGGCCCGTGAACCTCGAGAGCTGCGAGGACAGGAAAGTTTCTGTGATCCGTTCCGTACTCCGTCATCCGTCCACCGTGCACTCGCCGCCTCTTGTTCTTATTGTCGTACCAGGGAGCTGCAATGGGTTGCAAGTTCATCAAAATTTACAATTCCGCTCCTCATTGCATGATCGTCAGGGCCGGGGATGGACGAACCCCAGCAGAAGATCTGGGGCCCACCATTGCGACCCAACAACGGACGGGCGCACATTCCGGACAGTGCCAAGGGGCTTGTTCTGATCCCAGATGGTCGGTGAGACAGAAACGTTGCCGCTGACAGCAAACGTGGGGTCTTTTCTTGGCTCATGAGAGAGACTCGATGTCGGTCAAACGGGCTTTTGACAGCGGGTTTGGCAGCGGCGGGCGCTTCTCGATACTTTTGAGAAAAATACAATGTCTGTTCACAACTCGAACCTTCTTGGCGTGGGGTTGTCTCCCTTGGCGGGATGAGTGGAGTTCCGAAGCTTTTCGGGCTGTACTAGCGACGGCATTTTCCGTCGGGAGTATCAAATCAAAAGCTGCCGTTCCAATCTTGCCTTCCGGAAGCCCATCTTCTGTCATTGGGGGACTTCGGGATTACTCATCTTTTGGTGATGCTCGTGCAGTTCGGATCCGCCGGCCACAATTCCGCTCACGAAAGCCAGAGTTTGGCAACATCCACTGGGAACGTTTACGACTTGATCGAGTAAATAATCGACCACACGAAGCGGCTGCCGCAGACGTGCTGTCAGCAACGGAAAGCGCCTACGAAGTGACTACCGGGTCCGATGCAGTCCATGCGAGTATCCGAGCGTGCGAGCGCAGTTCTGATTTTGAGGCTTCATAACCACTAGATCTATCCGTATTAGCACGAGATTGGTATGTTGCCATACGATATGATATTATATAGTCGGCAGGCTACGAGAATGATCAAAGTTACCATTCAATGTGAATACGGAGTAGTACTGTACTGGGTTTGAAAAGAGAACCGTGGGGGATATCTGTGCTACAGGAGAGGAGAGATTCAATATTCGACCCCGGGACGAAGTAATAGGCAGTCAGCGTACTAGTTTTACTCATCTTGCTATGCCTGCTTGTTAGAGCTGTCATTAGAAACGAGGCACTGATGATAGCATCCATGTCTACCTACCTAAGTACCTTTATCCTCACATACACATGTGGCAGGCACTACTACCTAGGTTCGCTAGATACGCATATTATCTGTTCTTGGCGCATAGTCGAAGAATAGCATCTCGGCCAATTTAACATTTAACATGTTCTCTCTTGCAACTTCGCAGCTTCTTGTGCCAGGAAGGTCTCGGTTCCCTCTCTCAAAAGGACAGGTTTAATAAGCACATTCAAACATATACGGTGATTTTATGCCATTATTGTCCTACTCTGAGAAAATGCAAAAAACAATGCCGGGGCAAGATTGACTACCGGTGATGTCGGGAAATGGTTGCGCGTGTAGCGTCGCGTCACGCGTCACAATCCTTTAGCACTTTAATTTCTTGACGCGAGACCCACTTCATCGAAGAGTACGAACTACACTACGAAAGAGCACGAATCAACAACGGCCAAGAAGTAAACCAAAGTGATCAAGAAGGACCCACACTTACATTGGCTCAATTCATCAACAAGGCGGGTTGATTGAGGCTACTCCATCCCCACGGAAAACGGTCGTCGGCGCCAAGGCCAAACATTTCCCAAGTACCTCTTCTGTCTTCCGTGCTTCGTACTTCTATTTGTTCGGCCCCACATCCTTCCTCGGGACCGGGCCGGGAGACCGGGACTCACCGGAGGACCCCATACCCCAACAAATCCCAAATCCGGCCGAAAGATGGCGCCGCACGATTCGGCCGAGTGGGAACTCCCCCGGCTGCGTTCGTCCTTCATCTTCCAGGTAGGTATACCCGCTTTCTATGCCATCAATCGTCAGACCCCAGAGTACTCACCATGGCCAGGATGACTTCAAGTATGAACCGAGCGAAGAGCAAGTTACGAGCCAAGGTAGGCACTGGGTGGGACGGCCCTTTGGAACATGGCACGCTGATGTCGCAAGCGCAGACCTGGCAGAGTTCTTTGACGTCAAGTTCTACCCCTACAACCCGCCCGGCACACCTCCTGTCTTCGCTGCTACGAGCAAGAGGCATGTGAGTAGACGGCCAGTCTTGATACCTCTCAAATCTGTGCTGATATGGTGTCCAACAACTCCAGGCAGTCATCTGCCGGTTGACGCAAACAACAGACAAGGACGCAAACCCGTGCGAGATTATACAGCTCATTCGAGACGATGGCGTAAGTGGGCATCTTCTCTTGTTTGTCAAGGCATCATGGCTGACTCGGTTTCAGGATGAGGCAAACTGCGCAAGCTGCTGGTCGAGGGATCCTGTAACTCACCAGCCGTGGCTCTGTCTCGCCGGTAACGACGGCAATGTCAAGGTCTACGATGTGAAGCAGGGGAAGCTGGTCAAGGTATTCCGCCAGTTCATCATTTTCTTTAGACTTGGTATAGCTAACTTGGATGTAGACACTAGTTGGCCATGGCGGCGTAAGTGGTGACACTCGGAGACTTTGGGGACAACTGCTCACTAGGATAGGGCATCAACGACCTTGTGACTTCGCCTGACAACCCGCTGATCGTAGCCTCGGCTTCCGACGACACTACCATCAGGATATGGAGCCTGGCAGCGGCCCACGAAAAGCAGCCCTGTGTTTGCATCCTTGGCGGCGAAGGCCATTCGTACGACTTGCTCAGCGTCGTATGTGCTCTTTTCTAGTTTCATACAGTATCATCACTAACTGCACCTACCAGGCTTTCCACGACAATGGGCGCTACGTCTTGTCCGCTGGCCATGACCAAATCATCAACCTCGTGAGTGCTAATAAGCCGGGTCTAGACCGAGACGGCTGACAATCAACAGTGGGCTCTGCCAGAATTTCCCACCGAGCATGTAGACGTCCCGATTGTGATATACTACCCCCATTTCTCATCCTCGGAAGTCCACAACAACCTTGTAGACTGGTACGCCTGTTCGCCCGAATCCTCTTGATCCACCACTAACACTCCCAGCGTGGCCTTCCACGGCGACCTGATCCTCTCGCGCGCCTGCCACGAAGACTCGATCGTGCTCTGGCGCATCGAGGGCTTCTCGGCGGCCGATCCCATCCCGGGCCCGCTGGATGCGCCGACGCCGACCGACATGGCCAAGCAGACGCGCTCCTACTTCACCCCGACCCTGTCGCCCGCCCGCCCGGCCATGTTCACGCGCCTCGCCCAGTTCCACACCCCGGACTGCGGCGTCCAATTCTTTATGCGCTTCCGCATGTTTCATGTCCCCGGCAAGCACCCTATCCTGGCGTTTGCGAATGCTAGGTCCAAGACCTTCTTTTGGGACTTTGCACGATTTACCTCGTATAGTCGGTATATGGCAGAGCTGAAGGAGGTGCAGAAGTCGGGAAGGGTGGTTGAGAACGGGGACGACAAGAACCAGGCGCCGGTGGTGCAGAAGCCGTCTTGGCTGATGGTCAAGAGGGGTAAAAAGACAGCCGCGGCAGCGATAGCCGACAATGCGTCGAGCCTGCGTTCTTTTGCCGTCGGTGGCGGCGACAAGGAGTCGATGGTGTCGGCCAGCCCGGACCCGGAGAGCGTCACGATCATGGGCCACAGCCGCGAGACGCTCCAGGCCTGGGCCGAGATGTACGACCTGTCGGATCCGGTCGGCTACATCAAGCCGCACCGGGCGCTGCAGATTGATGGCGGCTTCGTTGGGCGCCAGGTGGGCTGGAGCCCCGAGGGTGAGTGGTGCGTCGTGGTGGGCAACGGGAACAGGGCGCTCATCTACCAGCGGTGGGGGAAGGAGAAAGGCGTTGCCACGCCGACGGCTTAGTATGTTTAGGTTGGCACTGCAGTATCCGTAGATTATTCACAAATTGATCGTCATTTCTGAAGTACTTAAACCCCCATCGAAGAAAACATGGGCAACGCCGATCCCTCATCCTCTTCCTCATCCTCTTCGTCATCCGACGCCAGAGATTCAAGCAGCTGCTCGTCGTGATCCTTCAGCTCCCCACCACCCTCTTTGATCTTGCGTAAAAAGCCCCTCGCCTTTCGGCGCTGCCCGGCCCGTGCTTTGTTGCCGTCCTTATCTTCCGCCCTCGACCTCGGAGCAGGCGGCACAGACAAGTCCCCAAGGTACAGCGCCACCATTGCCCTCAGCCGGAGCAGCTCGGGATCGCGCGAGAACGGCACCGTCTCCATGACCGTGTCCATGCGCTGCGCGACATCAGTCATGCGGCGCAGCGCCTCAAGCCGCAGGCTGTTTTCCTTGTTACGCAGCCTCAGCTCGCGGCGATTGAGCCCATCCCTCTCAGGCGCCTCCCCAGATCCATTGCCGTCAACCTCATAATCTAGCGGCTCATCAACATCCATGGCATTCTCGTCATCACCTTCCTCCTCTCCCCCTTCCCCCCAGGCCCCCTCCCCACGCTGCAGCCTCTCCAACCCCCTCCTGTGCGCGCCATACGCGAACTCCATCTCGGCGCTAAACAGCGCCACCTGAAAGTCCAGCACCGCATTCGTACTGCCAGCATGCTGCTTGCTGTACGGGTACTGCAGGATCAGGTACCCATAGTACATCTTCAACCTTTCCAACCTCTCCGCCTCGCGTTCCTCATCCACTTCCTCCCCCCCCCCTCCATCTTCCTCTCCCTCCTCCCTCTCCTCCCCCTCCCCCTTCTCATCCCCATCACCCCCTTCCCTCTTATTATTATTATTAGAAGAGGAACGCCCCTCCCCAACCAAAACCTCCCCCCCCATCTCCCAAAACCCCGCATACCGCAAATCCACCCGCCTTCCGTAAACCTTGGCCCTCACGAGCAACCCAAAAGCGCGCTTGGCCGTCGCCAGGTCCCCCTCGGCCAGGCACCGCCGGATGACGGTGGCCAGCCAGCCGACGCGGGCGTGGTAGGCGTGGGACTTGCGGTCGTAGTCTTTGTCTCGGGACCTCGACCGGCTTTTCCTGCGGTGGGGGGTTTTGTGGTCAGTCTCGGCGGTGGTGGCGTCTGTGTCGGGTTCGGGGTCGGTGGTTTCGATGTCTGCTGAAGCAGGGGTGAGGTTGTCATTCTCGTCGTCGTCATCGGAGGGGTCGTCGGTGATGGCGGATGAGGAGGAGGGTGCCACCCGCGGCGCGCGGTGGGGGAAGCCTGGGTGGATTTTGGAGGGGAGAGGCTGGTCGGCTGGGTAGCCGGCGCGGGCGAATTGTTTGAGGGTTGCGGGCGTGTGGGAGAGCGGGTTGATGACTGCGTCCGAGTCGGCGCGCTTGCGCTTGGGCTTGCGGGAGTGGGTGTCCATTCTGTTTGGGGAATGTGTGGTTTATTCGATTAGAAGAGTTATGATTTGATTAGTGATGTGTTGGTTAGTTCGTTGTGAAGAAATGGATGTGGGTGGTGTGGGTTGGCGGTGATGAGTGATGAGTGAAGAGTTGAAGTTCGTTTGAGTGGCCTAAAACTTTTAATCGCGAAGAATTTGATAAAAGGTGCAGCGTCCTTGTCATCTGCTTTTTTATCGTTATTTTGGTTTCTAAAAATGACAGAGCTTAAGATTCCAAGGATATTTTTGCTTAATAGCTGGGGTGCCCGGCAGGTTAAAGCTTGTTTTGTCCTGTCAAACCTGTGTAAATGGTCGGTTGTTGAAGGTCAGTTTGGGATTTTACGCCGAGGTGGGAGAAGGAAGCTTAGATACCCAACGTCAAGCAAACAGCAACACCCGTCCTACCCACTTGAGCAAACGGTATCGCAAAGAAGAACGGACTACATTGCTCAACATCAGGTCTGTGATGTGAAACGAACAAGGTGATATCTGGCTACTGCCAGTGTCTAAGAACTGGGTCTAGTTTTTGTCCCAATCTCCTTCATTCGTAACCTCATCCCCTGCCTCCCGCCCCATTCTCCGAGTCAGGAGCAACCGCAGCCATCAGCTGGCCTAACAGCGTATGCAACCCATGGTCTAGTTATGTACAATATTGGTGGTACACCGATCGCATCTAAGGCTTCCGCTCAAAGTAGACCCATTGGCCCTCGGCTGGCACCTCCTCGAGGCTCTCCCAGCTGGTCACGTTGTCAGCAGCAATTTCGCGACAAAAACATCTCCAGTGCAACTTACACCTTGGCCTGGAGCATTGTGTCAACCAGCTTGAGCTCCCCCTCGGCAACCTCAATGACCTCCTCAATCAGGCCAGCGCCAATCTTGTTCTCGAGCTCCTCGACTCTGCAAACCAATAATGTCAGCATCCACTCTAACCCAACCTTTCGGACACAGAAAAACGCACTGCTCAGCCGTCAGCGACGGCTCCGGCTCCCACGCAACCTGACCAATGTTGTCGTTCAGGTCTTTCCTCTCAAAAATCTGCCTCAGCCCCTCGCGCTCCTCCAGCGTCCTGCTGCCCTCAAGCTCCGGGCCCTCGTCAATCTCGCCATCCCACTCCTTGAGCCGCATGTCCTCTTCCTCAGGCAGCTTCGAGACGACAAACGCCTGGCCACCGCGCTCGACCTTGACGGCGGCGGCGCCGCTGCGGCTGGCGCCCGTCGTCGGGCTGAACTGCTCCGGGTGGTCCTGGACCAGCTTGCGGGCGCGCTCGGCCCACTCCTCGTAGCCCTGCGGCACCGTGGCCTCGACGATCGCCAGGCGGTGGCGCGTCAGGGCCTCGACCGACTGGCGGTAGACCGAGTGCTCCGGGGCGGCCTTGAGCTTGTCGAGCGTCGAGGTGTATAGGTAGAGGAGCGTCGAGCGGGGCGACGAGTGCGTGGCGATGCCCGTCAGGCCGGTCGGCGTGCCGGGCTCGAGGTAGCGCGCCGCTGGCCGGACGGCGGCGAAGAGGCGGGCGGTCGCGCGCATCTTTATGGGGGGGTTTTCGGGGTGGTCGGGTGGGCGGCGACTCGACGAAATTGGGTGGGTTGTGCTGGGCTCGGCCGTGGTTGCTGCCGCAGAGCGGGAATTCGCTCGGGAGTGCTGCTGCTGCTTCCGACGTCAGTGCTCACTGCTCGGTGCTTCAGCTGCCAAAGCCAAAGCCAATGGGCGATCTCAATTCAGGCGATTGAGCATGTGACTAACCACGTGATTCTATTTTTTTCCAGATCTTCGCACCCTTGCAGCTTTCTGAACTGCTCCGCATCTCTTATCAAAGCAGCTCTGAACTCCGGCTCAAGCAAGCTTTTCCGCTTCTCAATGGGATATTCATCAAGATTCAGAGATACCAGTCCTGAGATACAGGAGACACTATCCTGGGTCCTAACTGATTACGGCGAGGACCATGGTTGCTAATTTTGCATGACATTTTCTATTTATTTAGTTATTTATTTATTTTATCCGAATTATCACACCTTAGTTTCTCTGCGACTTATTCCGACCTCTGCCAAAGCAGCTCGAGATCCAAGCCTCAGACAGCCTGCCGATACCACAACATCATTAGAACATGCTCTGCTGAAATAATCTCTATTATTGTTCATGGACACACTCGATCATTTAGTTGCATCATTCATCAAAAGGAGCAAAGTAAACAAAACAGACGCTCAAAAGAAATGCATGTCCTCCTCCGGCCAACCCATCCCCAAAAACGATTCCTTCGTCACCTTCTCCATCCCTTCCGGCCCACACACCAACACCATCGCACCTCCCTCCTCAGGACCCGGCGGCCCCCCAACCTCCCTCTCAAACAACTCCCGATCCACTCTCCCCCTCAACCCCTTCCACCCCTCCCCAGGCCGACTCAGCGTATACAACATCCGACACCTCCCCCCGGCCTCCCTCTCCAACTCATCCAACTCGTCCTTACACAATATATCCCCCTCCTCCCGATTCCCATCCACCACCACACACTCCGTCTCATCCACCTCCCCTTCCGCCCCCTCAACCCCTTTAACAACAGCCCTCAAAACCGACAGCGCAGGCGTCACCCCGCTCCCGCCACAGACCATCACAAACCGCCTCACCCTCCTCTCCTTCCCCCTCACTAGACACCTCCCGGCCCCCTTATACTCAAACCCGCCCACGGGGCCCTTGAGTTCCAGTGGATGCCCGACCGGCAGCGCGTCCAGCGCCTGTGTCATGCGGCCCTGGGCGTAGATCTTGACCAGCATGCGCATCTCGCCCGGGACAGAGGAAGACAGTGGGGTGTAGGCGCGGATGATGGCCTCGCGGGTGACCGGGTCGCGGAGGCGGATGAGGAGGTGCTGGCCGGAGGGCAGGTTGATGGGGTCTGTTGGCGGGGTGGTGGGGGAGGGGAGGGTGAAGGTGAGGATTTTGGTGTCGGGGGAGACAGAGGTTTTGGAGCTGAGGAGGGCGGTGGACCAGGCTTTGGGGGAGAGGGTGGTGGGTGCTTGGTCATGGGAGGAGGCGGTGGGGAGGGAGGAGGCGAGGAGGCTGCCGAGGTGGTAGGCGGGGAGCATGGCTTTGGCGTTTTCGCTGTCTGGGATGGGGGCGTTAGTGAGTGTAAAGGTTTGGTTGGGGGAAGGGAGGGGGCTTACGAATGGCGAGGAATTCCTCGCTGACGTCTTGGCCGGCCGCGTTGATGATGGAGGCTGCGCCACCAGGGTGGCCTTCGAGGAAAGGAGTGCCATCGTAGACCTGGCCGTTGACGACGAACCACGGCTCGTCCTCGCCCTCGTGCTGGCGGAGCTCGTCGGCCGTGATTTGGCGCGTGATCTTTTCGTTGATCATGCTGATCTCCTTGGTCAGCGCTTCCGTGGCCGGCGCGGCGTCCTCGCCCGGCTTCTTGTCGCCCCAGAAGCCATTCGCGAGGTTGCCGCCGTCTTTCTTGACCCGCTCCATCCAGCCTCCTGGCATCAGCGCCGGTTGGGTCGGGTGTTCGAATCTCAGAGAGTCTCCTTCCTTGTGGATGACCACCCGGTACCACGGGTTGTTCATCATGCCCAACACGCTCCAGTACATGTCGCGCGGCTGCACCATCATGGAATCGTCCATTGCGCGGATCATGACATCCCCGGCGTCTTGGAGCCGCGAGAGCGGGACGTCGAGCTCCCAGAAACACCAGCAGAAGCATGTATCCCGCCACGACACGTCCAACCGGCCGCCATAGAGCACTTCTCCTTCTGGCGCCAGCCGGTACTCGTCTTCGGGGTATGTGAGTTTTGCGAGGATCCACGACTTGCCTTGGTCAAGCGTGACCTCGAGCCGACTGACCCGCTTGCCGCCGCCGGCATAGGCATAGCCCTTGAACTTGTAAGTCTCGGCACTGCTAGCCAGCGAGACGGTCTCGTCATGGGCGGGGTAGCAGACGGCGCTGTTGGTGTTGAGGTCGTAGATGGCATACCGTTCGTCCTTCCACGTCTCTGGGAGATCCGCGCTCTCCTCGGGGCTGACTGTCGTGGGCAACACCCGGTTGTCGTAGATGTGGTACCAGTTGTCGCTCGGCGCGGCCGTGACGATGATGCGCTTCAGCCACTTCACACTACGCCCGCCAATCTGGCCGGGGATGACGATCCTCAGGGGCTTCCCGTGATCCGGGTGCAGAGGGTCGCCGTTCATCTTGTGCGCCACCATGATCCCCCTATCCGGGTCCGTGGCCCAGCTGAGCTTGACCGACGTGCCGTAGTACCCGTTTGGCAGCTTGTCGGCGCCTTCGAAGCAGACGTATCTGGCGCCGCGCTTGGGAACAGCCCGGGCCAGCAGCTCCGGCAGCGTGACGCCAGTCCAGAGCGCCGTCGAGAGACCGGCTGCGCCCCACGAGAAGCCCTTGGTTTTCCGAACCACGTTCTGCTCCTTGCGTCGGTTGCCAGCGCACACCAAGGTGATGGGGTATGTGACTTGCTCGTAGTCCCGGATGAGGTCTCTCAGGGTCATCTTGACAGGGTATTCGACCATGCCCTCCACGGTAAACTCCCAGTCGAGAACTTCGGCATCTTCCACGCGTGGTACCGCGCCATGGTTCCTAACATAGTGCAAGTCCTTTGTTGTTATGAAACCCTCGTCGAACAGCTCACTCAAGGGGGCTTCGACGTTGAACGGGTGGACACCGGTTAGCCTGATGAGCCGAGGGTCTCTGTCGACATGGTTGTCGGGTGTCTTGAGGTCTTCTGGTAGGACTGTATTGCTTTTCGCTTTGGGCGGAAGAGGATACACTCGAGGGGGCTCTGGCACCGGTTCTTGGACCAGCTGCTTCGGCACCAGGCCTGGTCCTCGGACCTTTCGAAAGCTCTGCCGGAACGAGATAGGGGACAGTGGTAGATAGTGAGCGGTGGAAAGCCCGTTGAGAGGGGCCGAAAGCGGGGCCACTTCCATGACGGCCATGTTTTCAGGAGGTCGCTACCTAGGTAGACGAGGAAAAACTTGCACTAACACGACGCAGTCTAGGTCTGGGTGCAGGCTAGGCTGCCGAGAGCTTTAAGACAGATACGGAGAAGGTGACCTGACTCGGAAATAGCAAAAGGACGATGAGACACTTCTCACGGGGAGGGTACCACTCCCCTTTTCCCTGATCATCTCACTTCTCCCGGGCGGCCCGTCCCCCGAGCGGGAGGGCCAGTCTTTGCTTCTCCGGCACCCGCGTGAGGCTGCATGATAACAACAGGCGGCAGCGGTTTGCTGATGACGAGATGGTTGAGCAAGGGGTCAGGCCTTATCCGCCCGCTAGCCCGGCTGATCCCGGTGGATCCGGGTATAGGGACTGTGAACAAGGCGCTGGCGGTCAGAAATCTCGCGAGGTCTGAGCGAGGGTGTCACGATGAGGGATCGATATCCCGTATCCCCACCCCAGCACTCCGTGGAGGCCGGAAATGTCGCCGGAAATGACAGGCCTTAATTGCGAGAGCATCTCTTCCGCGGACATCCATCACTCGGTGTCAGGTACGGAACCGGCGGATTGCCACAGTCTTATCAACATGTCCCTGATAAGAAGGCCCACTGAGAGATTAGACGGAGATGCTTCGCTCAACGGCGTCAGCCTGGCCAAGAATACCCTAGCCAGGGGCACCTCGGCCTATTTATCTTGCAGGAAGCACCCCCACGGCCCCCGCGTCTTCTTGTTCCCTTTTCCGGTTCACGATGATGGTGGCTGTCCTATCAGTGTTGAGTGGTTTTGAATGGATGACGAACAAGGGTCGCCAAGAAGGCCTAGGCCTCCATTTGCCAAGCAGGGGTTTGCGGGATTGGAATTCGGGCCAAGAGGCCGCTACGGATCGAACCGCGAACCGAGAACCGACCACACCGAACCCGACGGCTCAGTCCCGATTCCGGATCGCTCGGGTCGGCTTTCGCCAAGCCGGTGCTCCGGGCTCCGGCATGTCACTTGATTGCTTGATCTCTCTGTTCATGTCCATTCGGTCTTGATCGACGAGGGCGGCTCCACGGAAATAGCTGACGGTTGACCAACCTCGCAACCCACCTTTTGAACTGAAGCAGCGAAGTCCGGAGGAGTGATAATCATCTGATGAGTATGGCGATGGATTAGGACGAAATGACTGTCGAAAGGAGACAGCAAGGTGGTGGAGGAAAGCGAAGTGAACGAGGAGAAAATGGGAGTCAAGATGGGTCTAATTGAGGAGATGGATTGCCTTTCAGTTTCGTGTGACGCGCTCCTCAGCGGTGTTACGCAGCGCCCCGGGTTTCAAATTCGGTAAGCTCAGAGAGGATGTCACGGTTGGATGCTATGGTTGCTCAAACAGAGCCCTTTTTTTGTCAAAGTCCAAGAAGTTCCGTCTGACGAGGTAGAGGGCTTTGGTGGGGTAATTAATCGGTACGGTACCTTACGTTCGGTACCAAAAGGCGGTAATTACAAGGCGGGGCACGCGCTACAACGCGGCTAATGATCCAATCCTGGCGGGGCTGTGACTGGCCCTCGAATCCACCAAAACTTACTCTGTACTGGGCCGTACAGCGTGCCGCTATCGATTCCGTCACCGAACCTTCGAAACGACGGTAGAAAAGCTCTTCCAACGGCGTTCCTACAGCGCGGCCTCTCTGGCTCTCGCCCACCTTGTCCCGAACCGATCCGAGTGCCTCTCGAGGCTGCGTCTGCACATTGCATCACCGATGCCTGCCATTGCTGATGGGGATTGCCGCTTCCGATTCCTCAACCCTTAGCATATCCACCTCGATATCCGAATGCACCGGCACTGCCCGCGAATTCCTGACTGCACACACCAAGAAAACGGCCCGCCATGGATCGCCCAAGAAGGCGTATGTCCCACGCCCCTTCGGATCGCTGTTTGCTACTGGCTTGGCTTGGGATAATCGAGGTGGCTAATGCTCGTCCGTCCTAGATGAGCTGCGCGAGCTCAACCAGAGGGCCTGGAATGGAGAGAAAGGTGAGCAGACATGCCACGCACTGGGTGTCGACCTTTGCTCATTTTGCCCGAAATAGACCTCTTCCCCGTTGCCAAGTCCCTCGACTCGACTATGAAAAAGAACACTGCCTTCATCAAGCGTCTCCGTACCGCCATCTCCTCCGCGACCCTAAACACCTTTCTCCAGGAAATCAAGACCGTCAGCCTGTCCAAATACCTTTCCGAAATTGTCTCTGCCTGCCATGAAGGGCTGTGCAGACTCAAGTCCCCGGGGGAGATCGAAGCCGGCGTCGAGATTGTCAGTGCCCTGCACCAGCGCTTTGGGCCCGAAGAGTTTACGTCGTTCCTCGGCTGGCACCTCGGGAAATCAATGGCCACACCTGACAAGAGCGTTCTCAAAAGCCTCTCGCCCGAAGCGAGAGAGAAGGAGGAGAAGGACCGCCTAGTTCGACAACGGGTCCTCCTCCGGGTGGTGACGGAGCTGTGGCTCGTGGACGTCTTGCGTACCCTCGACGATGTCAAGCGTCCCGACGACGCGATTAACGGAACGGCTGGGAAGCAGGCAGAGCCCAAGTCTCGTGCTTCTGCGAAGGGAGGTGCCGCCGAGCCGTTTCCCCTTGAAGTTCTCAAGGACCTGCTCGGCCACGACCGGGAACATGCGAACCTGCCGCTGCTAGTTGTCTTCGTCAAGGCGTTCAGCTGGGATGTCCTGGGGGTCAGGGCGGCCGGATCTGAAGGCCGCAAGACTGTTGGGGAAGATGGCGCAACCAATGCCGACGATGGGAGCGAAGACCAAGAGGGCGAGCCTGATCTAGCATCGGAAGAACCTCCCTTCACTCCGCCCGATCTGCAGGAGCGCTTCAGGAACGTACTGAAGCGGTATTTCGAGGACGTCAAAGGCCATCTCACACGCGACCAAAAGGCCATTTTCAACCAATCCCGCAAGAATGCCGAGGCCTATGTCAAGTCGGGTGAGGTCTTTGAGGACCGCCAGGCCAATTTTGAGAAGCAGGTCAAGGCCCAAGAGCGTCTTGTAACCAACGCACAGGTTATCGCGGACGTTATTGGTGCCGAGATGCCGGACCTGAAGGACAGCGACGACCCTACTGGTGCCGCAAACGGCTCCATCGGCATTGTCAAGGCCGGGGAATACCTGCGTGGCCAAGGGGATGGTCCAGGTATCTGGGAGGACGAAGAGCAGCGCCGATTCTACGAAAATCTGGTCGATCTCCGGGGCAAGGTCCCCGGTATCCTCCTCGAAGAGGTGAAAAAGAAGAAGACCGATGCAGACGAGCAAGTTGGCAAGAAGATCGACCCTGCCGAAGTTGCAGAGGCAACCAAACCTGCCGGGTCTGCTGGTGATGACCAGTCGGTGGCGATTGCAAACAAGACGATCGGCGCCCAGGTTGACGCATTGCTCTCTCGCCTCCCGGACCTCACGACCAAGGAGGCTATTGACCAGACAGCTATCGACTTCTGTTATGTCAACTCCAAGGCTTCCAGGAACCGTCTCATCAAGGCTTTGACGGATGTCCCCAAGGGCCGAGGCGATCTCCTCCCATGCTGGGCCCGACTCGTTGCTACGCTTGGTCAGTACATGTCGGACATCCCCAAGGGGCTCGTGGAATACCTTGACGCCGAGTTCCGCAGTTTGCAGCGGCGCAAGGACAAGGAGTTCTTGGGCCAGGTCAGACTCAGCAACATCCGCTACCTCGCCGAGCTAACCAAGTTCGGCATTGTTCCGGAGCATGTTGTCTTCCATTGCCTCAAGGTCAGCCTTGACGATTTCTCCCGGGTCAACATCGAGATCATCTGCAATCTGCTCGAAAACTGCGGCCGTTACCTGCTACGGAACCCAGAGACTTCGCCACGGATGGCATCCTTCCTAGAGACTCTACAGCGGAAGAAATCCGTACAGCATATCGGACAAGCCGAGAGAATGCTGATTGAGAACGCTGTGTACTACGTCGACCCTCCCCAGCGTCCGGCTATCCAGCAGAAGGAGAGAACTCCCATGGAGCTCTTCATCCGTAAGCTCATCTATGGGGATCTCACCAAGCGGAACTATAGCAAGGTTCTTCGGCAGATCCGCAGGCTTCACTGGGAGGAAAAAGAGGTATGCTCCCCTCCCTCCTCGCTTATGACATGGTCCCTAACTCTCAGCAGGTCGTCGCGGTTCTCCACAAGGTCTTCTCGAAGCCTGGCAAGGTCAAATATGGCAACGTTCACCTTCTTGCCATCCTGCTTAGCGCCATCTACAGATACCATCCTGAGTTTGTCATTGGCGTCATTGACTCGGTGATTGAGTCAATCGCCTGTGGTCTTGAGCAGAACGACTTCAAGTTCAACCAGCGCCGGGTAGCCGAGGTGAAGTACCTAGGAGAGCTTTACAATTATAGGATGCTCGAGCACCCGGTCATCTTTGACAACATGTACAAGATCATGACATTCGGCCATGGTATGCAATTTTATTCCCACCATACGCGCATATGCTAACGGTCGTCAAGGGGGCCCGCCAGTGCCTGGCCGGATCAATCCGTTCGATCAGCCTGATGACTTCTTCCGCATCCGTCTAATCTCTACCATCCTGGAGACTTGCGGCATGTTCTTCAACAAGGGCGCAGCGGGAAAGAAACTGGACTACTTCCTCTCCTTCTTCCAATACTACATCCACGCCAAGAATCCCCTGCCGATGGATGTTGAGTTCCTCGTACAGGACATCTTCGCCCTAACCAGGCCTCAGTGGAAGCTGGCATCCAACTTGGACGAAGCCACCAAGGTCTTCCAGCTGGCAGTTGCTCAGGACCACAAGACGTCCGGGCTCGACAAGGCAGTGGAGCAAGATGATCGGACCAGTGGCATGTCGACCGACGACGAGCATGATGACGATGACGATTCTGGGTCTGAGGACGGCGAGGTTGAGGTAGGCCTCATATCACACAATCTCGGCAACCGATCAATACCCACTAACTGTGTCCCAACCATACAGGAGCCCGAACAGAATCCGTCGTACCATGACAGCGAGTCCGAGGAAGAGGCCATTGTCGTCACCAGAGAAGAAGAGGAGATTGACCCAGAGGACGAAGCGGACTTTGACCGTGAGTATGCGAAGATCATGGCTGAGAGCTTTGAGACGCGCAAATTCGACCGCAAACAGTTCGACATTCCTCTCCCCGTCCGGCCCAAGAACCGCGAGACGTCGAGCGGCGGCGAAACCGGCGATACTGGAGCGGCTCTTCCGGGCGGAACTATGGCCTTCTCCCTTTTGACAAAGAGGGGAAATCGCCAGCAGGTGAGTAAACTTGGATTATGTTGTGCCGTGCCACACCTAATGCTTGATAGACCCGGACCGTCGAACTACCCTCGGACTCGGGCTTTGCTGTTGCCATGATCAACCAGCGGCAGGCGGCGAAGGAGGAGCAGCAACGCATCAAGAACCTGGTGCTCAATTATGATCTCCGGGAGAATGAGGACCAAGATGGTGAACACAAACCAACCCCCTAAGGACCTTAACACCAATATTTATTATCTCTCTGCAGGACACGAAAAGGCGGCCTCCCACCATCACCACAACCGGCCTGATCCTCGATCGGGCAAAGACCGGGGCGGACAGCGTGTCCGCAAGCTCCAACTCAGCGACGTTGACTGGTATGAACACCCTGGAAGACGTGATACTCCAAAGCGGGTGCCTCTCGCAAGTCGCGTAGCCCAGCGGTACCGCAGCCCTTGACGATCTGCTGTCTGTCGCGTGCGCAGGAAGAAGAGCATGACTAGCAACCCTCGCATGCGCTTACTTCAGGCAATCGCGTAGGCGTAGCGTTTGGCACACGGGCCATTACTTTATAAGACATCTTCTAACGAGACCGCCTTGGGCGGACATCTAACAGGACTTGATACCGAGAGCTCGGACCATGCATTCGATCACATTGATTACACCAAAGGCACCGCTCCAGGGCGCTTCGGTCAGCGTTCGGGCCCTCTTAGGCCCGTTTACGGAGGCAGAGGCTGCTGGGGGTAGACAGAGAGTCTCTTGATAAGAGAAACGGAAAGCGGCTGGCCTTTGATCGATCTCTGACCACCACCGGACCTTCCTGGGAGTTAGTTCGGTCTAATCGGACGAATCTAACGACAGGCTTGCTCGCGGACGGCTAAAACCCAGATGATGCAGCGAGTTTGTAGCGAATTGACAGCCATGGGGGCGGGAGCCGGCTGCAGGTGGGTTTACTTACCTGCTAGCCTGACGCTCATTGCCGAGCTGCTTGGTGGGCTTCGGTGCTACCTAGGTCCTATCAGTTGGCGGGAGCCGTGGCTTCAAGGCCACATTATGCTGCGAGGAGGCTTCATGGTCGACAATACTAGCTAACCAACCCCGAGCTGACGTGCTTCCTCCCGGCTGGGTTGGAGAGACGGGCGAGATTCAGAGCGCGGACAATAAATAGATTGCAGAATTGACATCGTTTTTCTAGACTTTGTGTGTTTGCTAGGTTCTTTTACGATTCGTGTCTGTGGATAACTGTTCTACGGGCGTTTAGAACTGGACAACTGCCTGGCTATTGAGAAATGGAGACTCAGGTGGTGTTGACTTGTTCTTTAGAATCGAAATATCGGTCCCTCCAGTCCATTACGAAGTTTGGTGTAACGTATGAAGTACCATATACGTAATTCAGATGGTATTTACCGTTTGACCCCATCCCGTAGCGGTTGAACTTTCCCGCCCCTGGTTCGTCGTCAACGGTCAACTTGCAACTTCCATCTCAAGGTTGATTTCTTCCCATTCCCTTTCTCTCTCGAACGAGATGAAATGGAGTTGCCAACACTGGGGTGCGAAATTATTCCATCAATGGTCCTCAGGTAATATATTCTTATGATGTGGTATTACAGATCATCATGCCCGCATATAGGGGTCTTCCTAAGTCTGTTTGTTTCTCCTGTTTTGTCAAAGCCGACCTCGCTCGACCCTGGGTATTGCCATAACAAACTCGGGCGTGTCCTTGTTCTTGAACGGGTTCTTTTGTTGGCTGGTTGACGGAATTTTCCTCTTTACTCTAGCTCTGCAGCGTAACGTCAACAGCCTGCGCGAATTTAGCTTGTGGCATGTTCGTTTATTTTGATTTATTTGGGGCATGGCAGAGGCCGGGGTTTGTCCTGGCACGGCATGCAGCTTGCTCGTGTCTCGCCTTTCCCAGTTTAGGGGGCTACATGGTTGTCTTTTACTTTCCATTACTTGATCATTTTTCTACCTGGAGGTTCATGTTTCAACGGTAGGGAGTACACCCGTTGTCTCATCCCATCATCTTGGGCAACGGCGAGTAGAGGAGGAAGACTGGCAGCTTGTGATACCCATTGTCCCGATTCCCGTTGCTGTCAAGCTGGTTGGCGACTGTGTGTCTCGTATTTGCAAAAACACGACCCCTTATTTACTTTACTTGGATAGTCTCTCTTCTATTATCCCACTACCTTGCATCCGGATGGTGTCTACTCTTTTTGCTTTGGCCGGATGCTGCAGGTTCTATCATGATCGGCGCTATCGTAACCATGGACTAGGCTATTCTGGAGGCTCCCTGGTTTGCCTTGCCTCCTTTACGGAGAATTCGTCTCGCCATTCGATCTGGCTGGTAGGCAAAGCAGCGTGGCACAAACCATGAAGGGCTATATCGCGACGGCCTTATACGGGCCCGCGTGCGAGTAAGTTTTTCCCTGGATGGGAGATATTCGTCTCCGTTGCCGATTAATTCTCTTATACGAGGCTGGGCGTCCCACGACCCAGGACTGGGAAATCGGCTGGACGGCGGCGCTGCAGGTAGCCGTTCGCTTGTGCACCTTTCCGTCGACCGTCCCTTCACCGCACGTTTGCCGGCTGCATCTCTCCTAACCGCGTCTTGGCCTCTTGGGCCTAAAGATGCTGGCCGGGTTTCTGCTGCGGATATCCTCTTTCTACCTTCTTGACACCGTTTGCGGCTCCGAGTCTTGACGCCGCCGTTGGACCCCATCTTACATCGGCCTGGTCGCCAACTGGAAACATGGCGGATATACTGGAACCATGGCCGGCCAGCGAGGTAAGTCATGCCCTCTGATTCTCGAATTAATGCGGGGACGGGGTTGTTGAAGGTTTCTCTAGATTGCCTACACCACCATAGTGGGCTTGCTGATGGTTGCCGCCTGCCTCGAGTGGTTCCTATGGATAGCGGCCTTCCTTTACTGCCTATGGAAGGTGTTTGTCAAGGCCGAGCATTGGACAGTTCGGGTCCTGGCAGTGTTCGTGGGCATTGCTTTCACCTTGCTCAGGTACGGCACTATCCCCGAGATGTGGGAGCCTCCACCGGACTAATATTGTTTACAGATTCATATTCCTGCCCATCATGATTGTGACACTGCCACTTCCCAGCCAAATCACTCGAATTTGGCCTGAGGATATGGTCGGGATTCTGCAGTGGTTCGCCTTCTGGAGCTTTGCCGGTCTTTTGACCATCCCCTGGCTGTTTTGTATCTACCAGATCGTCACGCACCAGCTCGGAAGGACGAAGCGTATGAAACAGGTCCTCGACGAGGTGTCTGCCCCGAAAGTTGTTATCGTTATGCCCTGCTACAAGGAGGACCCCGACGTACTCATCACGGCCATCAACTCGGTTGTCGACTGCGACTACCCGCCGTCTTGTATTCATGTCTTCCTCTCGTTCGACGGAGACCAGGAAGACGAGCTGTATCTCAACGCCATTGAAAAGCTCGGTGTTCCCCTTACGCTCGAGTCATATCCCAAGAGCATCGACGTGGCGTACAAGGCCGCCCGGATCACCGTCTCGAGGTTCCCCCACGGCGGCAAGAGACACTGCCAAAAGATGACCTTTAAGCTCATTGACAAGGTCTACCGCGAGTACCTGAAACGGAACGACAATCTGTTCATCCTCTTCATCGACTCGGACTGCATCCTGGATCGAGTCTGCCTGCAGAACTTCGTCTACGACATGGAGCTGAGCCCTGGAAACAGGAGAGACATGCTGGCCATGACGGGCGTCATCACCTCGACCACCAGGAAACACAGCCTCATCACGCTCCTCCAGGACATGGAATACATCCACGGACAGCTGTTCGAGCGGACCGTGGAATCGGGCTGCGGCGCCGTCACCTGTCTTCCTGGCGCCCTAACGATGTTGCGCTTCTCGGCATTCCGGCGCATGGCAAAGTACTACTTTGCCGACAAGGCCGAGCAGTGCGAGGACCTCTTCGACTTTGCAAAGAGCCACCTGGGCGAGGACCGATGGCTGACCCACCTGTTCATGATCGGGGCCAAGAAACGGCACCAGATCCAGATGTGCACCTCGGCCTTTTGCAAGACCGAGGCGGTGCAGACGATGCGCTCGCTCATCAAGCAGCGCCGCCGCTGGTTCCTGGGCTTCATCACCAACGAGGTCTGCATGCTAACCGATTGGCGCCTGTGGAAGCGGTACCCGATCCTCGTGCTGGTCCGGTTCATGCAAAACACGATCCGCACTACGGCCCTGCTCTTCTTCATCATGGTCCTGGCGCTGCTCACGACGACCAAGAAGATCGACGACCTGCCCGTAGGCTTCGTCGCCATCTCGCTCGGCCTCAACTGGCTTCTGATGGTCTACTTTGGCGCCAAGCTGCGGCGCTTCAAGATCTGGCTCTACCCCGTCATGTTTGTCATCAACCCTTTCTTCAACTGGTACTACATGGTCTACGGCATCTTCACCGCCGGCCAGCGGACCTGGGGCGGCCCGCGGGCCGACGCCGCCGCCGCCGACTTGCAGACCACCGCGCAGGAGGCCATCGAGCAGGCCGAACAGACCGGCGACGACCTCAATATCGTCCCTGAGTCCTTCATCCCCGCGGCGCGTGAGCGGGAGGAACTAGCTCTCGCGGGCAAAACGAGCCCTGGCGGCGGCGGTGGTGGGATCACCCGCTCCCGGAGCCTCCTCCTCCCCCCGGACAAGGTCGTCGGCAAGTTCGCCGCCCCGGAACGGACGCCAAGCGGGTGGTATCAACATCCAGACGATTCGCTGGCAAGCATCGGCATCGGCCTTGCTCTTCCAGGCGTCGGCGGTGGTAAACGTGCATTCCACAATTGGCGTGACTCGCTCGACGGCGCCTTGTCGTCATCGGCGGCACAAACAGCCACCGTCTACATGCCTCAACAGGGCCGCCAGGGTGTCGAGAGCCTCATGGGCGACGAGGACCGCCGCAAGTATGAGCTGGCTGCCCGGGCGCAGGCTAGTCAGCAGCAGCAGCAGCAGCAGCAGCTGGGTCAGTTTGTGAGCAGCCAGTTTATGAGTAGTGGCAGTAGTAGGGATCACTCGCGCGTCTTACAGCCACCGCTGCCACCGCCATCAGGGCAGGTGTATGAGGTGTCTGATGAGTTGGCGGAGGCGTCGTCGCCGGATCTGCTGGGTGCGCCAGTTATGAGTTCCAATCTGGCAGGCAGAAGCCCACTGGGGAGGGAGAGCTGGACGCAGTCGTCGAGTACGGATGATGTTGAGGGGGAGGTTGATGGGTCTCAGTCGTCACATGCAAGACGGGAGAGGTAAGGGGGTTGGGGTTGACTCGGGGTTGAGGATAAGTGGGTGTGGTACTGGGCACAAGGGTACCTAGTTGTTGTGTATACTTGTAGGGGAACACAATATAGGAGGGTGATCTGATACAATGCCTCTCTTGAATGCTACTGCGTATTAATAATATCACAAGCAAGGAGTGCATCGGCTGTTTACGCCAAGCTGCCAACTCTACCTCCCTTTCTTCTCTTTGAGAATCGCTGTTGAAGAGTAATTCCTCCTCCTTTTACCCTTAGTTGGCCACACGACAAGGAAGGACTGTGCAAGGCTGGCGGTGCCTGAAGATCCATGACATGGCACAGACATGGTCATGAGCGGCGACAAAGGGTGTTGGTGTTTACGTATTGGGTCCAGCTTTGCGTGGGTCCTTGAGGCTGGGCATGACAAACAGGTACGCAGATGAACACACTGGGCACGCAATTGGGCACGGAATGTGAAAATCCTCGGGTTTTTTTTCAGTTTGAGTCTGATGACTCCGGAATTTCTTTTTTATCATCAGCCTGATATGGCGATTGTGCGTCTGGTTGAGGCGTAACCATGTCGAATATCTATCGCCATGGTGAAAACTGAGTTTGTAAAACCGCCTCTTGAAAACCAAGCGATGGCGGGGCAGTTGAAACCGCAAGAAACTGCTGAGGGGCGGCGGTGTGTTGTCTGCGGCAAAGTGGCACAAGGTGGGGTGATGCAGACACGGGGGCGTGTACGCATTGATAGACAATCTTATCGCTGACAGCCGCCATCGCGACAACCCCTCGGTTTTCTTGGCGGGGGTGCTTGTACAATACCTAGGTCAGTGGACGGGGTTGAGATCGCGCCATTGTGGTTAGCATTATGAAAGTTTGCTGAGAGAAAAGAGGAGAGTGTCTCGGCTCCCGGCACTGGAATGAGACTGCCTTGTCATGTCCAGACGGAAGGAGCCTGATGGCGCCGTTCTCTTTGTCAAGACAGTTGGTTCCTTCCAATCTCGAGGCGCGGGGCCCAATCGAGAAGCTTCTCCCAGGTTCTGGGGTGTCTTGGCTTTAGCGCCAACCCCCCGCCGCGGGGCTAACCAGCAACCCCATAAGGCTCCAATAGAGGGGAGACCTACCCTCTGAGCGCTGCCACTGTCGGGCTCTCTCAGGTTTGAATTTTTATTTTTTTCTGCCTGCCAACTTGTCACTTTGCGCCGACTATCGACCCATTTCCCACACTCCGATTTCACCTCTGCCGGATCTGTGTCTGAGCAGATAAGGAAAACCACCCTCTCAACCACTTTCACACCCATTTGCCTGGTCTCGACCCAGTTGGTGAGCCATCTCCGACCCCAGTTCTTGCGCTCTAGTCGGTCAACGTTCGTTTTGTTTACACAAGGCCCGCTCCAATAGTGCCCCTCACTACCCACCGCCCAACATGAGTGTCGTCGGTAAGTTGCATCCGAGAGAGGAGAGAGACCCCGGCCGCCGCGGGCTATGACCGCGCAGTGCTGACCTTGTCTGCCTCTGTCTTCTAGGTGTCGATTTCGGAACTCTCAACACAGTCGTCGCTGTTGCGAGGAATCGCGGTGTCGATGTCGTACGTCAAGTGCCCCGCCAAAACCCCAGATGGCAGCTATCATGTCGGCAGAAGTACTAACTCTCGTCCTGTCGGTAGATCACCAACGAGGTCTCTAACCGGGCGACTCCGTAAGTTGCGCATTCTGTCCTATCTCGACGTCCCAGTCTAATCTAACCCAACCCCCGCCAGGTCGCTCGTTGGCTTCGGCCCCAAGTCCCGCTACCTCGGTGAGCCCGCAAAGACGCAGGAGATCTCCAACCTCAAGAACACCGTCGCCTGCCTAAAGCGCCTCGTCGGCCGGTCATTCCACGACCCCGATCTCCAGATTGAGCAGCAATACGTCTCGGCCCCCCTGGTCGATGTCAATGGCCAGGTCGGCGCCGAGGTCATGTACCTCGGCAAGAAGGAGCAGTTCTCCGCCACCCAGCTCGTTGCCATGTTCCTCAGCAAGATCAAGCAGACCACCGCCAACGAGCTCAAGCTGCCTGTTCAGGAGATGGTCCTGAGTGTGCCCTCGTGGTTCACCGATGTCCAGCGCCGCGCCCTCATTGATGCCGCCGAGATCGCCGGCCTGAGGCTGCTCCGCCTCATCAACGACACCACCGCCGCCGCTCTCGGCTACGGCATCACCAAGCTCGACCTGCCCGCCGCTGACGAGAAGCCCCGCCGCGTTGCCTTTGTCGACGTCGGCTACAGCGACTACAGCTGCGCCATTGTCGAGTTCAAGAAGGGCGAGCTTGCCGTCAAGGGCAATGCCTATGACCGCCACCTTGGCGGCCGCAACTTCGACAAGGCCCTTGTCGAGCACCTGCAGAAGGAGTTCCACGGCAAGTACAAGATCGACATCTTCACCAACCCCAAGGCCATGACCCGTGTCTACGCCGCTGCCGAGAAGCTCAAGAAGGTCCTGTCGGCCAACCAGCAGGCGCCCCTGAACATCGAGTCGCTCATGAACGACATCGATGTGCGTGCTATGATCACGCGCCAGGAGTTCGAGGCCATGGTCGAGCCCCTGCTCAACCGCGTCAACGGTACCCTCGAGCAGGCGCTTGCCGAGGCCAAGCTGACCAAGGAGGACATCGACATCGTCGAGGTTGTTGGTGGCGGCAGCCGTGTGCCCGCCATCAAGGAGCGCATCCAGGCCTTCTTCGGCAAGAACCTCTCCTTCACCCTGAACCAGGACGAGGCTATTGCTCGTGGCTGCGCCTTCAGCTGCGCCATCCTCTCGCCCGTCTTCAAGGTCCGCGACTTTGCCGTCCAGGACGTCATCAGCTACCCGATCGAGTTCGCTTGGGAGAAGGATGCCGATATCCCCGACGAGGACACTAGCCTCACTGTCTTTAACAAGGGCAACGTGATGCCCTCGACCAAGATTCTCACCTTCTACCGCAAGCAGGCTTTCGATCTCGAGGCCAGGTACGCCGCCGGCGCAGCCCTCCCCGGCAAGGTGCCGCCTTTCATTGGTCGCTTCTCCGTCAAGGGAGTTAAGCCGACCGGCACCCCCGAGGACTTTATGATCTGCAAGCTCAAGGCCCGTGTCAACATTCACGGCGTCTTGAATGTCGAGAGCGGCTACTACGTCGAGGACCAGGAGGTCGAGGAAGAGATCAAGGACGAGAACGGCGATGTGAGTACTTTTTCTGACAAGTCTGGAAACAACCCCCTATCCGCGGAGTCTGGGCAAATGGACACCCCCGAAACCACCGAGACGCCTCTCCCGGACTTGAAGCGTCGCAAGGTCGAGGCTCGTGTACCTGGCGAATCCAAGGCGGCCGAGAATGAACCAAGGAATGAACTGACCACTGTATCTTTAACAAAGGCCATGGATACCGACGCCAAGGACGAGAAGCCCAAGACCCGCAAGGTCAAGAAGCAAGTCCGGAAGGGCGAGCTGCCCATTGTCAGTGCCACACAGTCGCTCGATCCCACTGCCAAGAATGCCGCCACCGAGCAGGAGGCGTCCATGGTTATGGAGGACAAGCTGGTGGCCGACACCGAGGAGAAGAAGAACGAGCTCGAGACATACATCTACGACATGCGGAACAAGCTCGACGACCAGTACGCCGACTTCGCCAGCGACGAGGAGAAGTCCAAGATCCGCGAGAAGCTCGAGGCGACCGAGGTAAGCACAAGCAAATTTAAGAGTCGTGAAAACACCGAGGCTAACCATCCGATTCTTTCAGGAATGGCTTTACGACGAGGGTGACGATACCACCAAGGCTGTCTACATCGCCAAGATGGACGAGATCCGGGCCCTGGCCGGCCCCGTCGTGCAGCGCCACTTTGAGAAGGTCGAGGCCGACCGCCAGGCACTACAGGCCAAGCTGGAGGCTGAGCGTGCCGCCAAGAAGGAGGCCGAGGAGCGGGCTCGCAAGGCTTTCGAGGCTGCTAAGGCACAAGAAGAAGCCTCCAAGGACGAGGAGATGACGGACGCCGATGCTCCGGCCAAGGCCGAGGTCGATGAGGCCGGTGACCCCTAAGGGATGGGCAAAGTAATAATACCAACCCTTTTTTAGGGAGCCTGCTTCGGTTTCCCCTACTTCCATCACCTGCGGTTGCTTGGGTTTCTTTCTTTTTCCGTATCTGAGGCGCGAAAATGTTCAACGGGTGGTTCTTTGATAGATGGGCTCATAGGAATACGAAGCGAAAGCATGTATCGGGCGTCTAAAGTATGTAACTTTTTTCTCTTGCACAACAACACAACAAGAAGGTGGGGAACTCGATATCAACTTTAGAGGAAGAAGAAGCAGGTGGTTGGGCTGGGAAATGGAAATGGGAGAGGGAATGAATGAACACAGACGCACAGACGAGTGGATATTTATGAACTTTGACGGCAAGGGGTAATTGAATGCTGAATGGTGAATATGATGAGTCTCTTTGGACTCGCCCTTTCATTCCTTTACGATACGTAGGTAGGAAGAAATGATATTTTGTAAACAACCAATGGATGGCATACTGTATAGTGTCTTTGTCAAGTGCCTTCATGGCAGTCGGGATATCGTAGTAAGCCTAGAGACGTGTGAAGGAGCCTTCTTGTCTAACTGTTATCGATTGGGGGCCTCAACAAAGTTCACTCGGGAGACATCTTTGACAATGATCTGCTACATCTGAACCGTCTCGTCTTCTTGACTAGGTGCACCTCTTTTCTAATTCAGTCCCTCAACTACGACTAAACCAAGACAGTCATTCTGCATATAAAAGGAGAACTGAAGTAAAGTTACCGCATAAACTTTGATAAAGGTCAAACAAGGATGAACGGATGGATGGACTGACTGCCTATGCTCAAAGCAACCTGGAAATGCACAGAAGAAGCAGTAGCAGCAGCAACCCAAAACATAACACGCACGTCAAGACGCGGACAAGTAGCAATAAAGATGAGATGTGTTACAAGCAACAGGGGATAAACATGACAACCTTCTCAGCCAAGCCCACCTTGCCTGATTCCCCTCGTACCCCTTAAATCCCATTTCCCCCTAGTATTTTTCCTCCCCTCAGCTTTTTTACTTACGTAACCAACCCCTTCCCTCACCACCTAAATATTGACCCCAGCAACAGAGCAAACAACTTAGGCAATGTCAAACATGGGCTTGAGCTTGATAATGAGCTGCCACTCGTCGTTGGAGACGTCCTCGCGGTAGAACTTCTTGAGGCAGTCGATGCTAGCACGCGAGATCTGCGAGAAGAGCACGTCCTTCTCCTCGAGGTGGCGGCCGTACGTCGGCTGGTGACCGCCCATCTCAATCTTGATGGCCACCGACGGCTGGCCCTTCTTGCACACGGGGATCTGCTTGTGCTCGCGCTCGATGGATGTTCTAGAGGGGCAAAGGTTAGATTGAGGTGAACATGATGGATGATAATACAAGAGTCATAACTTACACTCTTCCGAGAGAGATGATCTCCTTGAGGCCCGTCGTCGCGTTGGTCTTGATGGCAGCGATAGGGGTGTTGATCTTGAGCTGTCCCTCGACGACATCGACACCGACAACGATAGGGTCAGTCTTGTTGAAGACGGCCACGGGGTTGAGCACGCAGGGGAAGACGGCCAACATCTTGGACTCCTCCTTCTTCTTCTCGTTCTGCTCCGCCATGTGCTTGGTGAAGTTGTCAAACAGATGGTAGATAATGTCGGCCGTGAAGATCTTGATGCCTTGCTCTTCGGCATATGCCTGCGCTTCCTTGTCAACCTTGACATCGAAGCAGAGCATGACGGCGTAGTCGGGTGACTTCTCCAACATGATACCACACTGCATGACATCGCGCTTGAAGACAGGGCCAATGCCGACGTTGGCGACCGGGATCTTGCAGTCCTTGAGGAAATCCAGCAAGGCCTCGAGGGAGCCGAGCGTCGACGCTTGCACACTGACACCGCGGCCCGAGCGCTCGACTCTGCTGAACAGGCTGGCGAGATCCGACTCGACTTCGTCCTCGAGATCCGACTCGTCATCGTCGGGCCCGACGACAAGCAGCCGGGAGCCGGCAATGGCGCCTTCGAGACCCGGCGCGCTGATCTTGACACCCAAGGCGGCCTTGACCTCCTTGTTATGCACGTACTGCGACTTGAGACGGAGTTCTCTGAGTGGCGCAGGCGTGAGCAGCGCTCTGATGTTTGTCTTGATAACACCTTCTGTACCGCAGAGGATGATGCGGTCGCCCTCCCTGAGAATACCGTTGGACAGAATGACATCGATGGTCATGCCGAAACCCTCGATCGCCTTGACTTCGAGGACCGTGGCCTGCACCTCGGAGAGATACATGAGCGAGCCAACCATCCTCTCCTGGGTAAGCTGGATGATCAGCTTCAGCATGTCGGGAATACCCTCGCCAGTGTGCGCCGACGTGGGCACCAACGAGACGTATTTGGACATGGATTTGTTCTGGTAGAAGAGCTCCGCGTTGAAACCTTGCTCGGCAAAGGCAAGCTTGGTCTGGTCGAGGCGGTTCTTGAACTCGTTCTGCACAGCCTTGTTCTGCAGAGCCAAACTCTCCTGGAAGCCGTTGTTATCAATCTTTTTCCAGCCGTACAGACGATCGATCTTGTTGAGCGCAACAATGAAGGGCGTCCTGCGGTCACGGAGAAGCTTCATAGACTCGAGAGTCTGGGGCTCGAGACCGTGCATGATGTCGACAACCAGGATGGCGATGTTGCAGAGCGACGAACCACGAGAGCGCAAGTTAGAGAAAGATTCGTGCCCGGGGGTATCGATGATCAGGAGACCAGGGACCTTGAAGTCGAACTTGCCATCGGGGTTAACGACGGCTGTCTTCTGCCGGATGGCCTCGACGGGGAAGTAAGTAGCACCAATCTGCTGAGTGATACCACCAGCTTCGCCTTCCTGGACGTTGGTCTGGCGGATCTTGTCGAGCAGCTTGGTCTTGCCAGTATCGACGTGTCCAAGAATACAGCAGATGGGCGAGCGCAGGTTGTCCTTTGACCGAGCCGCCAGCGCGGCCTGGTGAGCCTTCTCGCGGCGCTCGGCAGCCTCCTTCTTCCGCTGGGCCTCAGCGAGCTTGGCCTGCGTCTCCTGCTCGTCTTCTGAAGACTCGTCCTCGGATTCCTCCTCGGACTCTTCTTCCGACTCATCCTCGGGCTTTGGACGGGAGGGCAGCGCCTTGCCGTCACCTGCTGCCTTCTTCTCGGCTTCCTCGTCCGAGTCGGCATCCCAGCTGTCCTTGACATCCTCCTTCTCCGACTCGGCAGCCGCCTCCCAGTCCTCGTCCACACTTTCATCGGCGGCAGCCTTGGCGGCCTTGGCCTTCTCAGCAGCCTCAGCCTCGGCCTTCTCCCGCTCGATACGAGCCTTCTCCTCGGCCTCCTTGGCGGCAGCCTCGGCCTGCAATCTCGCACGCTCGGCAGCCTCTGCCAGGGCCTTCTCTTCATCGATCTGGGAGAGAGAATCAGCATTTGTAACATCCAACATGGCAACATGAGACCACAGAACTTGTAGCGTACCTTGTCGTTTCTGCGGCCACCACGTTTCCTGGTGTCCGCCTTCTTCTTCTCCTTTTCTTTCTCCTTCTCCTTCTCGCCCTCGCCCTCCTCGAGACCGCCAACCTTGATACCGGCCGCAATCATCTGCTGCAATTTCCTCTCGTTGCGGGCCTTCTCCTCCTTCTGGGCCTTGGTCATGTACTTGCCCTCACGCTTGAGCTGCTCGATCCTCTCCTTCTCCTTCTGCTTCTTGCGTGCCTTCTCCTCCTCCTTTTGCTTGCGCTCCTCCTCCTCCCTGCGCTCCTCCTCTTCTATCCTGGCACGGTCCTCAGCAGCGAGACGCTCAGCCTCTTCTTGCCGACGCCGCAGTTCCTCCTGCTGCTTCTGGAGGGCCAGTAGGTGGGCGGGGAGCTTCTTCTTCTTGCCGCCAGCTTCGGCAGCGGGCGCCGCCTCGACCTTCTTCTCCTCGGCGGCGGGCTTGGCCGCCTCTGCCTTGGCTGGTTGAGCGGGTGCGGTAGCCTTCTTCTTGGCAGCCTGTGTCACACATACATGTTAGCTCTGGCAAGGCTAGAAGCATAAGGATAAGAGAAGGTCCCTTACCTGCTCCTTCTTGCGCTGCTTCTCCCTCTCCTTCTTCAGCTTCTCCTTCTCCGCCTTGGTCAGGACCTTGCCGGTCCCGTCACCCTCCTCATCGTCGCCCTTGGCAGCCGCACCAGGCTTCTGATGCTGCTGCGCCTTACCCTTGCCGCCCTTGCCACCCTTGCCCTTCTTGTCCGGCAGCGCAAACTCGTCGTCGAGGTTCCCCTCAACGGCCGCCTTGGCCGACAGGTCAAACACGGGCTCGCCGGGCGCGGGCTGCGCGGACTCGGGGGTCTCGCCGAGCTCGGCCTCCCAGTCGTCCTCGATGCCCTTCTTCTTGCGCTTCTCCTTGGTCTTGCGCATCAGGTTCATGAGGCCGCCGCCGCCCGCAGCGGGCTCGTCGTCGGCAGCGGCATCACCATCGGCGGGGGGAGTGGCGGCGGCGGGGGCGATGCTCTCGCCGAGCTCGGCTTCCCAGTCATCGTTGCCCTTCTTGTTGCCTCCCTTCTTCTTGGGCGCCATATTGAATTGTCTTCGGGGGGTTGCTTGGACCGTGTTTTGCGTCGGGCGGGTTGGCTGTGGGTTCTTTTTACCGGTCCGATTTTTCAAAAGGAAGGGCAAAAATTAAAACACGTTGGGCCACGGGGCGGAACAAGGAACGTGGTAAGTTCCGGGTTGTCAAGAAGATCACCGGTTCCGTCGGCTTTGGATCGTGGCGAAGACAAAGGTACGCAGCGAAAAAGCTGTAGCGTCGGGGTTCCTAGGTCGAGGTTAACACCCATCCATGCCTGGCAACTCCAACTCCCGCCCGTAGGGCTTGCGGGTCCCTGGTGGGGGGTGGGCTTTTTAGCGCGGGACAGGCCTGGGGGCGATAACTGACTTTATCTCCGGCTCGGCTTTGTTACTTTTCTTCTTTTCTTGGTGCTAGTGACGGCCCAAGTCAGGTCAAGGGTCGCGAAATAACGTATTGTTCAAAGAGCCGATGCCAGTTGAGCCAACTAAGACGAGACATAATCTGGAGGGACTCTTGACAATCCGCTTGATCCAGGATGCCGGGTGCTTGGCGGGGTTTGTCTGCTGAGGGGCAAATGGTATCGTGGTGGAGTTAAGAACGTCGGATTTTGTGGGCACAGGCCAGAATTTAATTGTTTTGTGCCGTCTGCAGTGCATCTTGCAGCACATGGCGGTAAATTACAGTGGGGTTACATGTATTTTAGGCACAATACGTACGGTACAGGGTACTCGGTATGGGATGAAATCCCATACGACTTACAACCCCTCGGACTCCTGAGACCCCCAACATCAACTCTCATCTTTGCACCCAAAACTGGGGTTTCAAGACAACAATAGGCATCACACATAGGCATCACACATAGGCATCACACATAGGCATCATGTCGGGCTCAGATCCTGAAACAATTTTAGCACTAAATTTCGGTGCTCTCATCGTTGAACGCAGACTTCATGACAGACGGTGGCCCAGCAGCGAATACGGGTAACCCAACCCCAACCCCCTATCCGATGGCACTCCTTTCCCTCATAGCACCGGCTGGAGATAATACTCCAGCACGTCATACGCCAGCCGGAAAAACTCCTCCTGAACCCCCTCACCTCCCTCCAATCCCGCCGTATACCGCCCGCCATCCAGCTCGCCCAAGAGCTCAACCAACCTAGCCACACGCCCCGGCTCAATCACCAACCGCTCCAGCACCTTTTTCTCCAAACACCGCCCGAGCACGTCACCATCAACATGCATCTCCAACCCATTATCCATCTGCGGCTCCACATCCTCATCAACACCATCCTGGTGGCCATGCTGGTGATGCCCCAGCCTCCGCGGGCACACCTCCTCGCTCGCCAGCGCCAGGTTCTGGACAAAGCGCAGCAGTCGCCAGGCCTCGACGCTCAGCAAGGTAAAGTGGTGCAGCGCCCCGTTGAGAGAGATGCCCAGTATCTCGGCGTCGTCAAGCGTCGCCGGCAGTCGGCCATACTTTGGCCTGCGCGACCACTGCTCCCACATGGGCCGCGTCCGGCCACGACGGAAGCGGCGGATCGAGGCGCCGAGCTCGGCCTCAAGCACAATCTCGCACTCCCTCTCGGGTGTCTGCCATGGCACCCAAAGGCCGCCCACCCCGCTCTCTCTGTCGGCCAAGAGGACCATGGCCCCCGTGGATTCATCGGGCTGCGGGCCGGAAATCTCGATGAAGTGCATGCCGTTCCTCCTCCAGGGGTCCACCTGGAGGAGCTTCATCGTCGTCTGCTCATCGGGTCCGTTGTGGTCGAGAACAACGAGAGACTCGCGGTTCGTCAAGGCGACAAGCTTGCCATTCGAGATGCGCAGGGTCGTGGCGGGGGACTCCAGCCGGTAGGACTTGAAGGGCTTGAGCTTCCTATCCACCACGTCTAGTTTCTCCCAGTAGACCGACTGCCCCTGGCAGTACACCACGCACTCGCCGTAACCAATAACCGAGTAGATCGGCTCCTGAACTTCCCTCTTGAATCTTGTCCAGTAGCGGATCTGCGGCGGACTGCCTGCGGCTCCTACCTTGGTCGTTGAAATCACCACGAGGCGTCCGCCTTTGGTAGAGACAAGGATCCAAAACCAGACATTCCCACCCCGTTCGAATTTCCATTCCGACAATGCCAGAATCCTATCTCCGGGCTTACCCAGGCCCGAGGCGTAGGGTTGAGGCTCGCCGTTCTGATCCGTTGGCCGTCCTATTTCCTCTCCCGTGTCCGGGTTGATAAAGGTCAAGGTCGGCCTGTCGTCGCGGGTCACGGCCGCGACAAGGCACTGAATGGACTTGCAATAAATGACCCTGTTGGGCACGCCCGTAACGGGGATGTTCCGATGAACAGGACCCGGTTCCTGGTGCAGTTCTGCGAGCAACAGTCTCGAGCCGGAGATCATGAGCACTGGAGTGACACCATTCTCGGACGGCATATTCACAGCCGTGGCATATTGCACGGCCGGCGGAGGTGCATCCGGCTTGCTCGTGTCCACGGGCCAAACTCGGGACTTCTTCAGCTGAACAGCGCAGCCAGGGCCATTGCCAATCCGGGAGGTGTTGACCGAGACGAGGTTATTATCGCACGAAACGAGTACAGTTGGGCCATCTGCACCGGCACGGCGGTAGTAGCTGAGACTAACGGTCGTTGTACCAAATTTCTCGCAGTCGATGGACATGGAGCTGGCAATATTCTTGACGGCTATCACCTCTCCACTCCGGGTACCCAGTAGGACGGTATCTTCTGCCGCAATGATGCTTGCAATGCCTTCGATCGGTGATGAATTGTCGAAACTGAAGCTTCTCTCCTGATTTGACAGGTCTGCGAAATGTCAGATGTGAACAGAAGGAAGGGTACAGACAACCTAGGGTTCAAGGGAACTTACACTCGGTCAGGTTGACCATCTCCAGGGTCTCACAAGTTTGCCGTAGCGAGGCGTGGGCCAGGTAAGTTTGCCCGTTCTTCCGGATGCCTGCTAGGAGGGTAAGATCAGGGCCGAGAGACAGGCAGGTGACCTCCCCGTCTACCTCAATCGCATCCACGTATAAAACTCGAGAACTTGGTAGGTCAGCCTTGAAAATGTGGATGTGAAACTTGGTGTCCGTATGGGCCGAGACAGCAATGCAATCGCCAAGGATGCAAGTGTCTGAGGGTGATGCATTCGAAAATCCACTGAAGGACTGAAACGAGACCCGAGCACTTCGTCGAGTCAGTACTTGGTTCAACTGGGCAATATGTCACGATTCATACCTTCGATCCTGAGCCGCTAAGACAATGTTTTGCTCCGTGACCTGAATGGTCAATTCTCCAGAGCACGTCAGAGCCAGCGTAGTCGAGGTCAAGTCATATGGGATGGCGTCCGCGGTAGGCTCGCTGGCGCTGGAAAAGTCCGGCGACAGGAGGAGGGCCGCAGTGTTGTCTGGCATGGAAAGCAATAACAGATAACCATGATCCATGGGCGAGTTGTCGGAGAGGAGAAGCCAGGCCTGCTTCATGCCAGCGCCATACTCCAAGTCCAACCCGATGATGGCTTTTAGGCCATATCTGTACTCTGTAACAGAGCCGTTTTGGCCGCCTTCGCAGGTGGCAAAGACACGATCTGGTTTCCGTAGTTTCGCTTGCTGCCATGGTACCATATCGTCCTGGCGCCATCCCAAGAAGCTGTCCGTGGTTGCAAAGTCAACAACCGGTGCCCAATTCGGCAGGGTCCCAAGGAGCTCAGAAGGTTCCCGGGTAGGAATCTGCAGAGGGTTTCAGTACCGTTACGAGAAAGCGGGGAGACTTTCGCACCTTCCAATAACCCCCTGACCCCGAGTCGCTGCCAAGCATGAGCACATCTTTATATCGGTCGACGAGACAGGCAAAAGCCTTCGAGATTCGGCAAGGGAACGAATCCACAAAGTTGCAGCTGCGAACGAGGTCTTCTTCTTTTATGCTCAAGTCCACAAAGGCGACTAAGCCATCCTCCCTGGCAAGAAAGATGGAGTCAGATGTCCTATAGAAGAACGGCAGTCGGAACCCCCTGGCCCACGCAACCCATAACGGCCGGTGGCGGCCTCGGTGGTTAGCCGTCGGATTGGGGGAATCCATGTTGACGTCCTCGAATTTTGGCGGACCATGCAGGCACTCGGTATATACTGCGATGCTGCCGGGAAACACGAAAAGAAAGGCTGACTCGATTGTCAGAGGAACGAGCAACAAGGGCATATGATGCTCGATAGGCATTGTATGACCCTGCTTTTCCTCGGCAAAAACGGTCTTGAGGTCGTTCCCCAGTTCCCACTCATATATCACCGTTCTCGATTTGCCATTCCTAACGACGACGAGCAACAGTATGATGTGATGGTGATCGTCCGGGCGGGGATACAAAAATTCCATCTTGTGTATGACGCCCCGCACGCTACGTAGACGGAATGATCGAACAAGATTCAGTGGTTCGTGGTGGAGATAGCTTTGGCTGAGCTGCTCATGGGACTCGAGCTCGTAGACGACGAAGTAGTCGGTGGCGCCTGCAAGAGCCACGTAGCGTGAGCTCGGATCGACGGCCAGGTGGAATCCCGGGTATCCATTCCTGAGTCTGGGGCTCCCGGAAGGTGAGACAACAAATTCGGGCCTGCCGTCAGGCCCCGGCCGGACGAACAAGAAGACGGTATCCCCGCCCTCCAACACCACCATCAGGAACTGCGGGGGCAACTGGGCGGCAAAACTCGAGGGTCTCGGTGAAGAAAAGCCGAATGGGCCCGACTCTCCGTTTTCGGCCTTGACCGTGGGGTGGGAGGATGACGGGGGCGTGTCCTCGTCCTTGGGATCCAGGAGAATGAAGGAACCGATGACGCATGCATTTCGAATTCGACATCCAAAGTCACTCTTACGGATGATGTCGTCAAGACGGCCATCTTCTCGAAGCTCGCAGATTTGGATGAAATGATCCTGTGCGTCAGTGTTAGCCGGGCGGAGGGCGGATGAGAGACGGGAGCTAGCACACCTACTCCCACAAAAGCAATGTCGTTGTTCGCAGCGGACCGGAGTCTGACAGGTAGTATCGAGTTTGCAAGGGGGCTCTCGACAACCGTCCTTGTTAGCAGCCCGCACGTCGGGGCCTTGGAGGGGGCCTGTTTTGTTGGGGCCTTGGGAGCTGCCTGCGATTTGAGAACGGCATGGAGGTCAACCGTCTCGGTGACCCATTCCCCTCCGCGGAAGACGTTGGTGTGGAAGGCCATGCTGGTGTTTGAGTTTGAGTTGATGGAAGCCTAAGTCGTGAGTTCGAGTCAAATGGGAACTTCCAGTAAACTCGAAGTTTGTGGAAACTGGTTTCGCTTTCTGGCACCATGAAATGACGGGGCTTAGATCTAGAAAAGATAGCTGCAAAATCCAAGCCTGGGTATGTCGACCCAAGTACTACCGATATCGAAGTAGTAAGTCGTACTGAAGAGCTCGGGACAAGAATGGTGAGTGGGCTGAAGCGAGGCCCCGGAACCTGGGAGAGAACCTTAATTGCCGAGTTGGGATGAATCAGGCAGGAGTGCTGGCGCTTGGTAGCGTGCCTTCTCTGGAAACCGCACCACGTACAACCCACAGACCTGGTCACCTCAACATCTGCACCTAGGTACCTATGTCTCGCTTTTTGAACTTTGAGTGAAATGGCCTGTCGCTTCAACTATTGCGAGCCAGTCCTTGGGCTTCTTGTTGTAAGACAGCTAGGTCCAATGTCAGCTCTCAGACTCGGCCCAAGTTCGGTTGTCTTCAACGTCGTTAATGGTCAAATGGCCGGCCCACTTGTACTTCAAGGCACGTACATACATTAGTTGCCCGGCCGTTGGGGATATCGTTCCATTTAACATCTATGTTTTGGACGCTGCGCTGCCGGAGCCTTGAGGACGTGTGAAGTCGAATGGGGTTTCCCAACAGTGGCTGGCGCGGGGCAACCCATCCGTAAGGTAATTTAGTTTACATACATATTTTACGGAGTACCCTGACGGCCTCAGGCCGGGCGTGCCCCGACCTTATGTACCAGGGCTAGCTGCATGCTCACGCTTCATGAAGGCTGCGTCGATAAAGGGCTAGGCACGCATCTAATATTGATCGCTCGAAATTCCGGGGAAGATGGCGGGAGCATTCTGGAAGTGCCTCGTTGAAATACTGTGGGGCCATTGTATTGTCTTCTGACATACACCAAAGAAGTGACTGATCATATTTCATTCCTCGGCTCACCACATTCCCAGAATAGGTATGCTTAACAGCTGGGACCTGAGGAAGCGGAAGACAGGGATCTATAGTCATCAAGCAAAGACAATCGTAAGAGAGATTCCGTAACAGTTTATTATCATTCTGGCAGTATAGTGTTTATATACCTGACGTTTGCATGGTAATCTGCAATGTGTACCCGTCTTACGCTATTACGAGCAGCGGGTGCCTGTAAATTACCGGAATATGGGCCCTTACGTCACTGGCTGTGCCTCCCCCTGTCAAAGTCGGAGGTCGGGCACGCGTCTGTCGCGATCCTCTAATTAAACAAATGCGAAAGGGCCGGTAACCTTCATCACAACCGACGCATATCGGATCCAAGGGAGTATACCCTCGGAGCCAGCTGTCCCAAGTATCGAATTCGAGTTACAGATTACATTGCATTTCCTGGGCTCTCTTGCTTGTATGGATGTGGGTCTCTTGTGACACGCGGCAGCAACAGACAGGATCCAGGTCCAAGGAATTCTTAAATCCAAGACTGAGTCGCTTTTTTGGTCTAATTTAAACTCTGACCAGGTGTTTGGTCTTCGTGGTAACTGTCATCCATCGTCTGAGTCTGCTAGATGCCACATTCGCATAGCAGATACACCATTCAGTGTCGATAACGATAGCCTTGGAGTAAACCAGGAAGCAAACACTGCCAAAACCAAAAGAAAGCATGGAGGAGCCCATCGAACCACACCTTGACGAAAAGGTTGACCATCGCAGCGATGCCGCTAGCGTCACCGACAAAAAGAAGGAGGCAATCCTCGAAGCGTGCAGGCAGAGGGATCTGGGCGCATTGAGAGCGCTGGCAGAGTCACCAGGAGGCTTCTTGACAGACACCATCCGCCAGCAAGCATGTAAGTGCTCTGTCACTACATCACCAACTCAGCCCACAATCTCACCTTGACTACAGGGCCGGTCCTCCTAGGACTTCCACCCAACCAGGGCAAAACAGAATCCGACCCCAACGGTGCTGCCCCATCTTCCACATGGGAAACACTGCCTCATCACAAAGACGAGGACCAAGTCCAGCTCGACGTCAACCGCGCCTTCATCTACTACCCTGACCGTACGTCCTCCCCTCCCTCCTACCACCTTCCCAGTCCCCCAACTAACAACCCCGCCAGACCAAACCGAATCCCAACTCAACCTCCGAAAATCCGCCCTCTCCACCCTCATCCTCGCCGTCCTCCGCCACCACCCCTATCTCAGCTACTTCCAAGGCTACCACGACATCGCCCAAGTCCTCCTCCTCACCCTCCCCCCTCCCCTCCAACTCCCCGCCCTCTCCCACCTCAGCCACCTCCACATCCGCGATTTCATGCTCCCCTCCCTCTCCCCGGCCATCGCCCAACTGCACCTCATCCCCTCCATCCTCCGCCTCGCCGACCCCCCGCTGTACCACCACCTCTCCCAAACCGCCCCCTTCTTCGCCCTCTCGGGCACCCTAACCATGTACGCGCACGACATCACCACCCTCGGCGAAATCACCCGCCTCTTTGACGTCCTCCTCGCGCGGGACCCGGTGTTTACCGTCTACCTCTTCACCGCCATCATCCGCGCCCGCCGCGCCGAGCTGTTCGACACCCCCGCCGACGAGCCCGAGATGCTGCACAGCATCTTGTCGAAGTTACCTATCCCGCTGGATCTGGAAGCGCTGATCGCAGCCGCGGCCGAGCTGGAGAGGCGGTTCCCGCCCGAGCGGCTGGGCGGGGCGTGGAAGAGAGGGGTGTCGAGGTGGAGCGTGCTCAAGACGGGGAGGCGAGGGGATGGACAAGGGGGGCAGCAGCAGCAGCAGCAGAGTGTGGAGCAGGGGCGGGTGTACTTTGAGAGGCAGGTGGCGGAGCTGCGGTGGGCTGAGAAGAAGGATCGGGCGAGGAAATGGGTTTGGCGGCACCGGCGGCCGGCGAGGGCGGTCGGGGTTGCGGTTTTGGTGGGTGTGTTGGCGGTGCTACTGCGGAGGGGGTCGGTGCCGGCGCCGGTGGTGTCCGGGATGGGTTGGGTGGCTGGCTTGTTGGCGAGGTGGTGGCGGTAGATGGTGTGTTGTTGCTTGTAGAGCTTGGGTTCTAGAAGGTGTATATACTGTGTATCATCACAAAAAGGGATGGATCTGGTTGTTATAGACTGTCTATCCTCATTCCTCTGGATATCCGCCAAAACCCCTCCGTATTGCATTAATACTTCAACCTGTCCTATGTACCGCTAGGTCTATGAACAGCCCGAAAATTGACGACAAATCAAACCCAGACCTGCAAGCGCCCTCCGACTATACCCTCAAGGCTACGCAGCCTCCTGATAACTCGTTTTCAACGCCTCAAAATGTTCCTGCTCTTCCGTCGCCAGCTTCCCGCTAACATCGCTAATGATGGTAAGAATCAAACTGTAATTATTATACAAAAACCGCTCCCGCTTCCTCTGGTCGGCGCCAAACGACGCCTGGCCGGCCTTGGTCAGGAACCCCTCGACCTCGGTGCGCAGCCGACGGAGACTCGCCACGACCGGCTCATCGTCCCCACCGGCCTCGGCACTCAGCGCCAGGACGCCGTGGAGCAGCTGCCCGAACCGCTGTGTGACGACATGAGGTGCCGCCGAGGCGGCCTTGGCGGACGCGGCAGATGCGGCGCGCGTTGGGAGGGCCGCCGTCAGCGCGCGGACCGACTCGCAGTGCGCGTCCATGATGCTCTGCAGGCGCGGCCACAGCGACATGGCCGTGCCGTTGATGTAGCCGTCGGCGGCGGGCACGCGGCGGCGCTGCAGCTCAAAGGCCGAGTGCTGGTTAAGCCGCACGCACAGCAGCACGCCCAGACCGTCGTACGTGTCGGCCACGAGCTGCTTGGTGAGGGCCTGGCCGAGGGCGAAAGTCGGGTCAAAAATATAGTTGAAGTGCCGCGAGATGGCGGCGAAGGTGAGGGCCGGGCTGAAGAAGGATGCGAGGAACGTGTACTCAGCCGTGGCGTTGTCCACGAGAGCAAGGTTGAAGTTGCGGAAGGGGGTCTCGAGGTAGTGCGTCGACTGGTCTTCTTCGACCAGGTACGACGAGACGGCCAGCTGGTTGTGCGTCTTGAGCACTTCTATCCTCCTTCCCAGGTTGAAGGCGTCATGTGGGGCCCCTGCGAGTTTGGACCCCGAGAGCACCGTGGTCCGCCTCGAAGTATCCTCGTGGCCGAGCACGTCGTTCTTATCCAGAACATGGAGCTTGAGCTTTTCCAGCGCCTTTTGATAGCGGGTGAACTGGTTCAGATAGTACCATCGCATGGTGTTGAGGTAGGCCTGGCAGATCTCGCCCGCAAGGACGGGCTGGTGCCGGTGCAGAAAAGTAAAGAGGTCCTTGAACCTGAGAAAGTTCTGCTGTTGGATGATCTGGGCATTGATGTTGGGTGACCTCAGCGCCTTGATCTGGGCAACCAAGAAATCCCGTATGCGCTCAACGGCCTGGCCGGGTTAGCAGAGTGCGCCCTAAAGACGGGGGACGAGCTTCTTCAAGTACCTTGAGAACCAGCTTCTCCAGCAGCGGTCCTACGTCGGCTAGCGCCTTGCTCTGTGGTTGCGGCGAGTTTTTCTTCTGAGCCGCAGCTCTCTTATCCACCTCAGCCAGAATCTTGACCCATCCCTCGTCGATATGGCCTTCTGCTATCTTGGACACGACCATGGGCGACACGCTAAGCTCCTCCACAAGCGGCCCCAGGCTCTTCTCCACCGCCCTCCGGTTCTCTAACCTGACATTCAACGCAGTCGAGCGGGCTTGGAGGCTCTCAATATCGGCAGATACGGCGGCTAGGTCATTGCGAAAGCTGGTAAGGTTGGACTCGACCGAACTCAGGATGTCGTCGCACGCTCGGATGGACCGATGGAGCTCTTCGAACTTGGCTTTATCTCGCTCGACTATTTGCAAACTATGAGTACAAGAAGTGTAAGCCACGCGGGCTCGGGGCGACCTACAGTCTTCTACCGTCTGCGGCCTGTAGCTGTCCACAGCCGCTCGATCGGCATCCCCCCTGGCGAGCTCGTGGAGTCCAAGGCCACCAAAGTCAAAGTCGAAATCCAAGTCATCCTCCGTAATCCTCCCTGTCCGACTGTCTTCCGAAGCGGTTGTATTGGGCAAAGGGCCGAGAATCCGGGCGAGCACCTCCTCGGGGTCCGGGCTGTCGTCGACGATGGTGGACTGCTTCAGGGCTGAGCCATTGGTCCGTTTCGATGCGGCGAGCAGCGAGGAAGACGAATCGTTCGAAACCAGCGACAGGGACGAACCCCTCGGCGTGATTCCCGGTCTCTGCGACGTGACATACGGGCCGCGCGCACTTGATGTCCGGCGAGGTAGCGGCGAATGTGAGCGGCTCTGGGTGTTTGGCGGAGACGGAGTGCTTCCGGGATGCTGCGGGTGTTGCCCAGCAAACCGGTCAAGCCACATGGTGGATCAGTAGTTTGCCGGGTCGCCGTGGCCAGCGCCTGGCTCCAAATTCGTCTCGCTCGTGATGGTGTCGCGTTTGCTGGCCCGTCAGGCTGTCATTGCCTGTGCTGTGCAAGGAGAGCTCCTGGGTGGCACCTGGGGGCAGCTGGGAATGGACAAGGCTGCGCGAGCTGATATCCACTGTTGATTGGCCAGTGGCAAGCACCGTTTTGCTTCCGTTGGGAACTTCAGATCCTTGCCGAGTCTTGCATCAGATCCAATGTGGGGTGATTCCGTACACAGTGACAGAAACACAGTGAATGCCACAATTTAATGGCCAAGTCAGCTTGGTTCACACAGTGATGGGCAGCATCATAAACAAGAATCGACGGCAAAGAGCAAGGCAGCACCATATTTTCCGCCTAAAACGGTCATGTATTCCAGGTAACATAAAATCTGAGAGGAGGGCTCTCCGGACTTGAGGCAAGGATTGGCAACCTAGGCGTTTGAGCCAGTTTTGTGTGTGCACTGTGTACACTCTGAGCATGTCTGCCTTCAAGTCGGCCATGATTGGCCCGGCCCACCTCTGTGAGCAAGCCTTCACTGGCAGGTCTCGTGCGAGGGTGGCTACAGAAAGGCAAAACAGAGAAAAATTCCATCGGGCTATGTACATAACTACGCCAAAGTCGGGGCAGGCAAGGTCAGGGGATACAAGAGCCCAGAACCCACCACAAAAGTTCAAATTTAGTGGCGCAGAGGGCAGTCGCAGACAACCCCCATTGCTAAGGAGGGGCTACTTGGCGGGGAAACGCTGCACCTTTTTCTTTCGCTTGGGCCGGTGCTTCAAAACCACAATTTTCCTCCCGCCCCCTCTCCGCTCCATAACCTGTCACTTTCCATTCTCTCCTCCTTTAAACTTTTCGACGTCTTTTTGGGCATCCGCCTCCAGCTTTTTTCCCCGACAAACCCGGTATCCTTCCACAGGTTTTCAAAATGTCTACTGAGGAGGTGAGTTGCATTCCGCGCTTGGCCGTTGCTCGCTTGGCCGGCCAGAAATCACCCCGCATTGCCTGGCGCAAGCCCCGCGATGGTCGTCGGGATGGTTGTCGGCCATTTTGACTTTGAACGCCATCGAAATCCAACCCAATCGCTTTCTCGGGACTAACTCGATGCCTCTCAGCACTCGTTCGAGCTCGACGCCGGTGGCGACTCCGGTGCCTCGGCCACCTTCCCCATGCAGTGCTCTGCCCTGCGGAAGAACGGACACGTCGTTATCAAGGGCCGCCCTTGCAAGATCGTCGACATGTCGACCTCCAAGACCGGCAAGCACGGCCACGCCAAGGTCCATCTCGTCGCCATCGACATTTTCACCGGCAAGAAGCTTGAAGAGCTCTGCCCTTCCACCCACAACATGGACGTCCCCGTCGTCAAGCGCAACGAGTACACTCTGGTAAGTGGACTTGGTGATGTCACCTTTTTAATGCTGGAAAAAAAATGCTAATCTGGCGCCTTAGCTTGACATTGACGACGGCTTCCTTAACCTGATGACCTCTGAAGGCGACGAGAAGAACGACGTCAAGATGCCCGAGGGCGATGTTGGGAACAAGATCCTCAAGCTCTTCAAGGAGGAGGACAAGGAGACCCGTAAGCCTTAAGACACGGACCTTAGTCACCCATGTGAGAATTTCACAGCTAACGCCCGCAATCTAGTCGTTACCGTCCAGACTGCCATGGGCGAGGAGGCTGCTATTGACGCCAAGGAGGGCCAAAAATAAACGGATGTAGCTCAGGTTAGTATGGGAGCAGGAGGAGCGGGGAGGGGCCGGGATGTGAAATGACTGGTTCCTTCTCGGCGGTAGCAATATGACACTTGTTGTCGCTGAGGCTTCTTGGCCGGCTAAGGTATATCGCTTTGATGTTTCTTGGGCTGTTCCGGGCATCCGGGTGAACCCCGGTTGCGGCAGACGGAGTCTACCTATCCAAACACTTTCTGCTGGGTATAAGGCATATGGTCTTAGACTACTCGCCCGGAACCTGCGTCTGCTTTGCCGTTTCTTGCGCGTATTGCTTTCTGTGCCGGGATTTTGTTTCGCGGGTTTCAGAAAACAAGTAGTTGCCCGATAGAATCAAATGATTCTGGCGGTTCCTCTTGACCCAACTCCCAAGAATTCCCCCCATATGGTTGTGATTTGAGGTTTTATCGGCGACAAATTATGTTTTAACACCATTGGATTGTGGTGCCGGGTAGGTGCATGAAGAATGAATTGTTTGAGCACGGCAACAAGTGAAAGCTGAGGTGTGTGGGGTAACAATCGAATGAAAGATGTGATGATGATAAATGTCCGAGACAAAAAAAAAAGGTTAAAAGAAAACTACTGAAAGTCGTGTTAGTGAACGCAAGTTTCGGAATATTTTTTTCAGCATTTCCAAAGCTGCTTTCTTCTCAGAGCTCGGACGTCTCAGAGTGAGCTTCACTTTTCATCCAAACAACCAACTCCCAGTCCATGGCCTCGCGCCGCCACCACAAGTTCCCACGCGGCGAGACGTGTTCAGAATGTCCCGCCAGACGATGGTATCTCGAAAACGGACGACGATATTGCGAGAATGGGCACCAAGTCGAGGTCAGCATTCCTCTTTCTCAGTTCTCAGCACCGTGTAACTAACCTGCTGGGTCAGGGTTACGTCCAATTCGACATTGACGAGGACGACAACTTTGGCAAAACCGGCCGCGTCGCCCGGAAAAAACGCGAGGCCCGCCGCGCCGAGCACAAGCACCTGACGGGCAATGAGGCCCGCGAGCTGTTCCTCGAGTGCCTGCAGCTGCTGCTGCGGAAACAGGTCGCATGGCTCGTGCGCCGCAAGGGTTTTCACCCGGAGCTCGAGTCCGTGTGTCGCGACCTGTGGCATCTACGAGTCAGGGAGTTTCCTGGGTTGGCGAGGGAGGATGGGGCGAAGCATGGGAGGAGTAGAGGGAGGCGGCGGTCTGGTGGGGAGGGCACGTCGGACTCGGAGGGTGGTGGTAGTGGTGGGGGGCCGGTGATGTTTAGTTCGCAGCAGACGGACGAGTCGCAGACTTCGGCGGATGAGAGTGTGGTGCTGGGGAGGAAGAGGAAGAGCAAGAGCTGGGCGGGCGAGATCTGGCCGCTGCCTGGGGCGTTGGATACCCTGGCGCTGGTGTACTTGGGGTGTGTTATGCGGCAGGAGCCTGTGCGGATTGGGGATGTGTTTAGGTGGGCAAGGAATAACCAGATTCCGTTTCTAGGGGCGGTAGGTTTACATTCAGGGGTTGAGGATGGAATGTCGTTGCTGACTGAGAGTAGATTGACTATGTGCCCAAGGAGTGGCGGGACCGGCTGCCGAGCTGGGGCCATCATTCTCTCCTGACTCGATATGCCATATTCGAAGGTAGCGAGCTACACGAGGCCGTCCTAGATCTGATGCTCGGGTACAAGGAGAACCACGGGCTAGTATTTCCGGCGATACCGGCACCGCCGCTTCTATTCCTCCACATCAGGGACCTCGCCCTTCCCCGTACGTTCATCTCTCCAGGTTCAATAGTCACGGCGAGGTACTGACTCTGGGAATACTACAGCCGAGGTCCATCCATTTGCCCAAAAGACGTGCCGTCTCCTTGAGATGTGCTTCTCCTTTCCAACCAGGGGAACGCCACCTAAACGATACATGCTGCTCGACCTCCCAGACGTGCTGTTAATAGCGTCTCTTGTGGTAGCAACGAAACACCTGTTCCCCCTCGATGGCGTTGAGCGGTTTCCTCTTGACGACGACGATCCTCTGTGTCGCAGGATGGACTGGACGGTGTGGGAGTCGGAGTTCCCCAAAAAGCCAGAAAAGAAGCCCGCGTTGCTGGAATATGAGCACATGGACCCACAGGAGATATGGTCAATGGACAAGCAGGAGATGAACGAGCTGCTGAACTGGTTCCAGGAGACCCAGATTGAGAAGAACCGGCCAGGTTGGTTCTTAAAGACGCCGTACCATGAAATCTCGAAGCTAAAACGAAGTCACATAGACGAAACCGACGTCGACCGTCTTTTCCCGCTCAGCGACATCCCGCCATTGCCAGAAGTGCCTGAACTGCCCGTGGAGGAGATCGAGGCTAGAATGAACAGAGTTCAGGGCGCCATGAAGAATGTCAGCCCGCTGCCAGAACCCGAAGACGGGGAGGGGAAGGTCAAGAGGCTGGGCTCAGACTATCAGCGTTACAAGGACGTCGATGAGCTGGAGGGGCCGATGAAGCGCTTTTACGAAGTGGCGGCCGAGGCGGCCGGGTTATCGGTACAAGACCTTCTTCGCGCCGTCTACACTCTCGAGCGGCTGCTTCAAAAGTGGCAGAGGGGAGAGAAGCGTCGTCTGAGAGAGGAGAGCGAAATGATGGAGATGAGCGATCAGGAGTAATGGGTTCCATGGGAAAAAGCGGGAGTTGGGCGTTGGGAGAGATTGCACCATGTAATTTTACATTTTTCCAGAGATACCTCATGCAAAGCATTAACAAGTTTCATGTGCGAGGTGGTTGTTGAGAGCTTCCAGAAGAGGTCGAGCGGAGAGGATTCACGGGAAGGCCAGGGTTGGGTACCGTGCATGTGGGGTCACACACTGTGCGGTCCATTCCTGCCTTGAATTTCCGGCCGCGAGCCCTAGGCCCCCAGTCGCCTGCCGATTCTAACCCCCACCAAAAATTACGGGCTTCCTGCGAACTTTCCCGTCATCCTCACCAGCACGTCCGCGAAAATCGGTCAAGAGTAAGCCATCGCCCAGCGCCATCGCACGACACGATGCACACGATACTGACGTCGCATTCAAATGGATAGTGCAGATCTTCGTGAAGACCCTCACGGGTAAGACCATCACCCTCGAGGTCGAGAACTCCGACTCGATCGAGAATGTCAAGCAGAAGATCCAGGACAAGGAGGGCATCCCGCCTGACCAGCAGCGCCTGATCTTTGCTGGCAAGCAGCTCGAGGATGGCCGCACTCTTTCGGACTACAACATCCAGAAGGTCAGTTTGTGCGCAGTGGGACGATTTCGGGATTCGGAGCCGCGGGGAGGGAATGAGGGAAGCTTGGTGGCAGCGAACGACAAGAGGAGGATGCGAATTATGATGGGGAGAAACAACGACTCTGCGGCTTCCGGATCTCGAAACCACGAAAATGCAATTCAATATCCGATTGAGCTAACGGTTTGGCTTACAGGAGTCGACCCTTCACCTCGTCCTCCGCCTTCGTGGTGGTATCATTGAGCCCTCTCTCAAGGCTCTTGCCTCCAAGTTCAACTGCGAGAAGATGATCTGCCGCAAGTGCTATGTAAGCATGGCCATTCCGAATCCGCGGCCGGTCGAGTGGCTACTAACATGATCTCTCAGGCCCGCCTCCCTCCCCGTGCGACCAACTGCAGGAAGCGCAAGTGCGGACACACCAACCAGCTCCGCCCCAAGAAGAAGCTCAAATAAACGGTTACTCTCCTCGGTCACGGTCGTCTGGCGTCTTTGGTTTCTCGGCATTGCTATCGTTCTGCAAGGGTGGCAGGGTTGGCAGGGGGGATACGGCAACCATTCTGGCTGTACATTCCGGATGACCATAGCTTAAGACTCCTGACCATCTAATTCTGATCCCTTGCACGGCGCTGTATTGAGCTTCCAATTCCATGAACGAGAGCTTGGCCCTGATGATAGCTCATGCTTTGGGCAAATGTGATCACGTGACTGTGGAGTGCTTGTGTGTTCTTGGTGGGTGTGATTTGCCTGGGCGTGGTTCTAAACTGTAACCTGCACCCCTTCCACGCAACAGCTGTCATAAGCGAGCTCCAGCTCCAAGGCCAGAACACCTCGACGGCTTGCGCTGCTTGACACCTCTTCCGTACCTCGACCCGGCAGTACTCCAAACTTCAGCGCAGTCCCCGCATTGAGCGGAACCCAGGGACAAAATGTCTAGATCCGGCTACGACGCCGTCGTAGACGTCGACGATGAAGTCCGTTCCCCTTCCCCCCCCCCATCTCCCGCGGCGGTTGCCCATCCCATCCCACCAAAACTAACCCCTCCTCCCAACCCACAACAGGGCGACCTAGGCCACACAGACCTCCAAGAAGACCTCGAATTCCACACGTCCAACTTCTCCGAAACCTCCCCGGCCCTCGGCACCACCTCGACGGGGGGCCGCGGCAAGCCCCTCAACTCGCCGCTCCTGCCCCTCCCCGCCACGGCCAACGCCTCGTCGTCCTCGGGCGAGAGCGGCAGCAAGCGGTTCCTCTGGACGCTGTCGTTCTACGCGCAGTTCTTTGACGTCGATACCTCGGCCGTGCTGCACCGCTGCTGGGCGGCGCTGTATCCGCGGGCGAATTTTTTGGATGTGCTCGAGGGGAACCCGGACTTATACGGGCCGTTTTGGATTGCGACGACGGTGGTGCTGATTTTGTTCTTGGGCGGGACGATCAGTGATTACCTGGCGCGGGAGGGCAGGGGGGCGTTTGCGTATGATTTTGGGTTATTGAGTGGTGAGCTTTTGCTGGTCCTTTTTTTTTTTTTACGAGTGTGGATAGTGGATGCTGACTTGTGACAAAAAGGGGCTGCTGGGCTGGTGTATGGCTACACCTTTGTCATCCCCGTCGTGCTGTACCTCGCGCTGCGGTACTTTGGCTCCGAGAGCGCGAACTTGCTCGAGTGCTGGGCGCTGTACGGCTACGGGAACCTGATCTGGATCCCCGTGGCGCTCATCAGCTGGTCGCCCATCACGATCCTCAACTGGGTGTTTGTGGGCGTCGGGTTCGGCGTGTCGGTTGCCTTCTTGCTGCGGAACATGTACCCCGTGCTGAGCGCGACGGACCGCCAGACGAGCAAGGTGCTGCTGATTCTGGTCGTGGCGCTGCACTTTGGGCTGGCGATTGCCATCAAGGTGTTGTTCTTTGCGCACGGCAGCCCGGCGCGCAAGGGTGAGCCGGAGGCTGTGTATCTGAACCCCCCGCGGATGTTTTGAGGCGGGGGCCGAGTGTGAGTGGGATGGCATAGTGTGTGGGGGATTATCCGTACTGCGGCGTGTAAACTACAACCTGTATCTGGCGAGACAGCATCTGGCGTTTGGGGCGTTATCACAAGCCGATTCAAGACTCTTATCAAGCACCACAGCATGAATCAACCTGGCCGTGGCTACAAACAGATAGACAGACACCTTTTAGTGGCACCTCACCTAGCCACCTTTCCCCCCTTCTGATCCCAATCCAGCCAACTCCCAGGGTACTCCCCAACCTTAGTCCACCCCCCATCCTCGGCCAGCTTGGCCGCCGCGTGGCTGCGCACGCCGGCGCGGCAGTAAAAGACGACCTCGGCGTCGCGCGCCGGGCGCGGGAACCCGAACCGGTCCTCAAACTCGTCCTCGCTGATGTGGAAGCTGTCGGGCGCCGTCGTGATGGGGATGTTGAGCGCGCCGGGGATGCGCCCCGTCTGTTGCAGTTCGGCGGGTTCGCGGACGTCTGCGTGGTGGGAAAGGGGAGAGGGTTAGTGACGGAAGCAGGATAAAGGGGGGTAGGGTTGAGGGCATACCGATGATGGTGATGGCGGGGTTGGGTTTGGTTGTTAATTGCAGGACCTGTGTTGGGTGGAGGTGGTTAGCATTACATTACTTGCTTTCTTGCTTGATGCAAAGGGAGAGAACATACCGCGTCAAAGTCCCAGATCTTGTGCGGCGGCTTAGCCTTAGCCTCAGACTCGGTAGAGTACCCGCGGTTCGCGACAAGCGCCTTTGCTGTCGCGCATTGGCTGGTGCATGATGCCGGGTACTGTCTAAAGACCGAAAGAAGAGGCAGTTGGCGCGGCTGAACGCGGCTGTGATATTGGCGCAGTGAGAGCTGCGTCGTCGCTTGGACGCGCGCTGGGATCGCAGTCCTGGTTGAAGGGACAGAAGCCTGCACGAGGCTTACGGCTGCTCGTTTCGACGCCATGGTTGAGAGCGGTCAACCGAATGGATTGGATCTTGAGATGGAGGATGGTGTTGAGTTGTTCGAGCAACCTGCGGTTCAGCTCGGATAAGCTCCCCCGAGTTACCGGAAGCCGAGTGCCCCACACGGCTGCGTCATGTCCTCCGACTCCCGCTAACATCCGGCTCTCTAAGTGCCCTCCAGCTAGCCATCAACCTAGGTATAACTCCCCCATAAACACCAGATACAACCTGGAATACAAAGAACTATCCGGGTTCACAATATACAAATTCAAAGGAGCATATCGTGCGAATGGCCGGCCTCGGGGTGCTGCTAACTATCAAGTACGTACTTGGTGCTCAGCCCGTCGCATCGTCATCCAATGAATCCGGGCACGGGGCTGACGTGCGGCGTTGCACCTTTCCCCCTATCAGCGCGCTAGAGGCAAGGAAGAGGGGCAATTGTATATAAGTAGCCGCCAGTCCCATCCCATGCTCGGAGCCTTGATCTGCCTTTCCTTGTGCAATCCATCGTCTCATTAGGTAGCCATGTGCGGTTTTGGTATATGTACAGACTAAGCATTAACAATTGTATAGGTGTCGGCGGCTGGTTGACCATCTCCAAGCTTCGCCCGGCTGATCCAAACACTCGGTCCGGACCAGCTCCGTGTCATTATCACTCCCAGACGGGCGTGAGGTTGGTCGCTTCTTTTATTCCTCCTTATTAAACCCACCACCAACGCCAGCCCATCCATTGTCCCTATTCATCCCCTACCACTTCCTGTCCTCAAACGTCAATGGGCAGTGGTCCTATTTCTGTTAGCACAGCGTCGCCGTCTCATTCTTTTTGGGATCGCTTACCATAGGGAAGATGGTGGCAAACACCTTGATCTCCTCCGACTTGGGGGTAGCGTGGTGCTTCCAGTCCAGCAGCAGCGACGCCTTTCCAAGCATGAGAACGAGGTTGAGCTGGGCGTATTGCTGCCCGAGGCAGTAGTGGGGGCCGGTTCCGAACACGAGGTAGTTCTTGGCGCCCTTGACCTCGGCGTCACCAGTGTAATACCGCTCGGGGTCGAACTCGTCGGGGTTCTCGTACACCTCGGGGTCGCGCAGAGCCAGATATGTCGTGGGAATAACCATGGCGCCTGCGAGTCGAGTTAGCATCAGTCATCTGAGCAAGGTTCGGATACTGGGCTGGACTTACCCTTGGGAACAGTGTACGTCTCCGAGATGGGGAACGGCTTCTTGACGACATAGGGAACCATGAGGACGGGCGGGCGATAGCGAAGCAACTCCCGGACGACGGCGCGAGTATACGTCATGGATTCGAGCTGGTCCATGTTCACGGCGGCGTGGATGTCCCCGTTCCGAGTCTTGAGGTTCTCCTCCCGCACGCGGTCCAGAATCTCGGGACGCTGGGCCATGATCTGGAAGAGCCAAGTGGCGGCGCTGCTCGTCGCGTCCTGGGAAGCGAACAGGAAGGTGAAGACGGTCTGCGAGATCTCATAGTCGGTGAAGTCCCGGAGGACGTGCGTCGGCTTTTCCAGTCCCTCGACCGTCACACCCGATTCCTGCGCATCGCGCCACTTCTTGGACTGGATCATCTGGAGAATCCACGCATCCATGATGCAGTTGGGCTCGCCGCCAGCAGCCATCCGGACCTTGCTCTTCGCGGCGCACTTGGCGAACTCGGCCAACACCATGTCGGCCGCCTTCTTGCCGTACCACGTCTTGGTGAAGGGCAGGATGATGGGGAAGTTGACCAGCTCGAGCGCCTCCGTGATGAGGTAGTAGTCGTCGGCGATCTTCTTAACGGCCTCGTCCGAGATGTAGTGGCCGACAAAGGTACGGCACGAGACGGCCGTGATGATCTCGCGGAAGGCCGTCATGAAGGGGACCGGCGCTCCGCCCGCCTGCTTCGTGATCTCGACGAACTCCTTGAAGTACCGGTTGTACACCTCCTCTTGGCCCGGGAGGTAGATCTCAAGCGCGCGGCGGGTGAACAGCCCGTTCAACCCCTTGCGGAAATCAACGTGGGCCTTGCCGTCCAGGAACACCCAGTTGTCGGCGCCGAGCAGCTTGTGGGCGACATCGACGACGCAGGGCTTGACATAGGCGGGCGCGTTGAAGACCTTCCGGGCCATGTCACGGGTCGAGGCGATAACGACGAACCTAGAATCCCCGCGCGTCAGTCCTCAGGTTCCCGGCGATTATTTTTGTTGCTGGCGACAAGGTCGACCTACTTGTGGAAAACTGAGACGCAGCTGAGGGGCCCGCTGAGCCATTTCGCGTGGTACTCCTCGAACTTGGGGTTCATGGACTCGAGGAAGGGCCCAATGAAGGGAATCTTCATGGCCGGGCCTTCGATAGACCCCTTGTTCCAGATGTAGCGGACTGAGCAAACGACAGGTCAGCGCAGTTCCCTGGGAGAAAGGGAAATCGGCCTGCAATCTACTTACACTGGTCATAGACGACGAGTGTCGCGAGGATGGTCGCGAGGATGGTCCAGGTGCTCGCGTTGGAGACATACTCGACGACAGACTCGAGCTGGAGCGGCATGTTGGCGGCGCCATATCTGATGGTGGTCGCCAACGGCGAGGTTGTCGCATTGGCAGCCATTGTGTTGAGTCCGAGCAAACCGTCACCAAACTGTCGCCAGGAACTGGAGAGCGAGGGCGGGGAGGTGAGGTGGGTGGAATGCTCCGGAAAGGACTGCGCGGGCCAGACACACAACACCCAAGAACAAGTTGGGCGGGTGGGGAGGAGGTAGAAAAGGGAAATGACGGGCGGCGGAGTTAACCCGGGAAGCCGACAGAGAAGGTGAAGCTCGTCAACGCGGGATGGTAGGATTGGAAACTTTTATCCCTGTCAAGGGTATCGTGGGACGACCGGTTGTCCAACGCGAACAGGTACTGATCAAGATAGGGTACCCACTGTCTAACAAAGAGCACGCGGTTCACGCCTGTCATTGAGCAGCAATCGAGATACGTCCAATGTATCGGTACAACAGCACCGCTAAGGTCCCCGAAGAAAGGTTAAATTGAAATTGCCCACTCCCAGGGCGGCTTGTACGAAAACGACCTAGTCTCCGCAACTGGAAGATCGATTATCAACCACAAAATAACCGATAACCAGTGCGCCGTTGCAGCTGCAGCTTTTCCATCTTGATGTCAAACGGTGCAACAGCCCTGGCCAGCTTCCAATCACCTTTGTTGAGACTGAGGCTGTCTTTGTCTGCCCCTTTCCAATTCGGTTTTTTTTATCGTTTGTCCGAACCAGTTCCCGCCAATCTCCAATCGATAAGAGGTGGCGCCAATGCTTGGCCCTTTTTGCTCAGGGGTTTGACAGGGAAGGGTGCTCGAGCTAAGACATGGATTGACTCGATTCTGCCCAGGCCCGGAAAACTTCTGGACTGACCAAAACACCGGGTGGCTCCATTGTGAGGTCTGTGTCGAACAATACCAGCGGCTGTTTCCCGAATCAACACGGTGATGGCCTTCGATTGGCCGGAAGAGCAAGGAGCACATCAACATCACCTGAGCGGTTCCCTTGGCCACGGAGTTGTACTGATCTCGGGTCACACAGACCATCTCTTCGAGATCGACCGTACTCCGTCACATACTTGCAAGATCGCTCCCAATTGGGTCCTCAACTCGCTGCCATCATTTCCCGGCAAGTGGAATACGCGTATTCCGTACACACAAGTCTCAGATGCTGCAGGGTTAGGGTCAAGCAGTGCTGTGATTGATTCAACAGAATCGCAGATGCATGACAAACGTTAAATTCCGTCGGGCCGGCGATGCACAACATGAGGTGAACAGATGCGCGTTGGAACAAATCAGATGGAAAGCCAGAAGCAGGTCTAGAGCAACATCCAATTCGCCGGAAAATCGCAACCAAGCACACAACTCATCCGTCCAATCAAATCGTAACTAACCCGAGTACGAGTCGGCGTCTCATCGACTTTCCAAAATCGAACTCGAAGTTCGACTTCCCCTCACCTTGGATGCTAGGCGCCAAGGCGCCGCGTCTTCCCGCACGTCACGGGCCAAACCATGGAAGTTATGGACAGAAGAGGAAGTGTTTTCGAGATCTTGGCGGGTGAGACCTGATTCCATTGCAACGTCAGCCCGCCGGCCTTTGATCCTCGGCCGCACCCAATAAGCATCACCACCACATCTGGCGACGACCCGCAACCGCTCCGCAGAGAGAGGGCAAGATGGCCCGGGTGACTCAGGCGCAAACACCGACGCCAAGGCACGCTTTAGAGCGTCATCCGGTCTTGTGTAACAAATTGAGACTTCGCCTCGAGCATTCGGCGAGAGTTCTCGACTCTGCGGGCGTCACCAACAACTTCGAGGCGGCTGCGGCTTTTGGTTGACTCCCAGCTCACAGCCATAGGTTCGGGATGTCCATATCACCGTCTTACGGATGACTCTGATGTCGTGCTTCTGTGACGATGCCATCTGACAACATTCTCCATGTTCATACCCATCGCAAATGTGCTACAGCCCCTCCGCGCCTCGATCAAGCATAGCAGGTTAGCACTTGATAGGATGTGATTACGCACTTACACATGCGGCTCTAGTTGTCAGTGGAGGGACCCGCGCAAGTTGATTGAAGCTGGCAGCAAGCCTGACGTAGGCTTTGCCATCCTTCCCCCACTAGGTCCTGTCAACATCACGGATTCGGTCTAGGGCCATGCCGTCCACCTCTTCTGAGCATCCACGACTTTTTAGACATTGGGCCAAGTGACTCATGCCGACAAAAAATTTGACATGTCGGCGTGCATTCACGCACGCAACCTCGCCGAAATTCACAAACCTATTCCAGGATTGTGAGGCAGTGTTACGAAGCTTGTTGCGAAGCAGGCTGGGGTCAAGGCCATGGAGCAGGTTGAGCATCATTACAGAAGCCATCATGCCTTTTTATGTATATAAGAGACGACGGCGTGCCTCACGGTACTCTCAATCTCATACAGACGGCCAGAGAAGCTAGGCAATACAGCAGCTTCACATCCAACAGCTTCACATCCAACAGCTTCACATCCAACAGCTTCACATCCAACAGCTTCACATCCAACAGCTTCACATCCAACAGCTTCACATCCAACAGCTTCACATCCAACAGCTTCACATCCAGTCATCACTTTGAGTTTAAAGCCACCAGTTCAGTCGCACTCTCGACCTGTTGACCCTCTCCAACATCAACACCAACACCATCATCAACAACACCAACCCACACATCACAATGTCTTCTCAACGTTAGCGCCCACCCCGTTACCCCTTATCATTGACCACACCGCCAAACTAACACGCAACCCCCAGAGACCACCCAGCAGCAGCAGCAACCCGTAACCATGCGCAACACCGACGCCGCCTCCACGAAAACCACCTCGTCCTTCGCCAGCACCATCACCCAGCTCAAGGACCGCATCCACCACCGCCCTTCCTCTCCGCCCTCAGCCCCATCCTCTTCCTCGTCGAGCAACAAGGAAAAAGAGGAAATGCAAAAGAAGAAGGAGATCCTACGCAACCAGATTCGCATCGGTATCTAGATCAACTAGCAGACCGCTCTCAAGTTTGGGGTGGTGAAAAGTGAAGGGTGTGGGAACACTGCACCGGTTGGAAAACATGACCACCGGCGTCGCCGCCGTCACCGCTGAAGCGCCGCGCCGCACTCCCTTTATTTAGGGAGGCGCGGGTGTGGCGAGGAATCAACCGCCGGCATGGCCTCGTCAAGGGGGCGCGGTCCCCATATGGAAAGGGGGAGGACGGCGCCGGGGGGATGATATATATGGATAGGGGAAGCAAAAGGGGTGATGGTTGATGGGGGCGATGGTGGTCGATTCTCTGGGAAAGGATGCCAGGAGTGGTGCGATAGGGGCAGGAGTGAAAAGGGGTTGGTTAGAGGCATACCTTGTCGGAGGACAGTACTGTTCACTTGCGAGTGCGCGCATAGTATACTCATCAATCATAATTCTTCATTTCTCTATTTCCCGCCCTCAAAACGTGTCGTCGAGGATATTGTGATTCATCTTGACAACCGTCGGGCTATACTCTTCTAACTCATCCGAATCGGCACCCGCAGTCAGGAGAATGTTGTCGACGATGCGCTTGCTCGCCTCGCGTGCTGGTTTGTGTCAGTCTCGCCACATTCATAGCAAAATCCGCAAGAAAAGAACATACCTGGTGTCTGCAGCAACTTAGACGGCGGCAGCGCAAACTGAATCGTCTTGGGCGGGCTCATCCCGCCAAACCCATCATCACTATCGCTGTCCCACCCAATCTCGTCGGCATATCTGCTCGAGGGTACTTGCTGCTCCTTCTCCTTCCCACCACCACCGCCAAAAACATCCTTCGTCTTCCTCCCCGTCGCCGGCGTCTGCACGCTCACCCCTGGCGTCCTCGGTCCCGCCGCAGCCGCTGCCGCCGCCGTGGCTCCCTTCCCCCTATACGCAGCACGCGCAGGCGACATAAACGCCGCGCTCCGCAGCTGCGGCACTGCCATCTCGGGGCTCGACGTGGGCGAGTCCTCCCAGATGGGCCGCTGCTGTTTTTCCTTGCCCTTCCCAGCCGGCGTCGCGACCTTCTCGACCTTCCACTTGATGGGCGACACCCCCGTGGGACCGGCGCCCTTGTGTGGCGTGGCCATGACGCGGTAGTTCTTGTCGAGCATGCGATGTAGTAGTGGGTCTTTGTGCTTGCCCTTTCCGCCGCCGCCAAAGACACTGTCGTCGTCGTCCGAGTCGTGTGGTAGCTCGCTCTGGTCGAGCGACGCCCGGGGGCCCATGGACATGTCTGGGAGGCGGGCCGTGTGCTGTTGGAAGAGAAGTTCGGTGTCGTCCTCTTCGTCGTCGTCCTCCTGCTTCGGCTGCTGTCCTGGTGTGCTGCGGCCGGCGCCGCTTTTGTTGTTGTACTCGCGTCGTAGGGCCTCGTAGGGGGAGGACAGGTCGGCGAGTTGCTGGCGGAGGGGCAGGGTCTTTGTTGCGGGCGGACGGGGGGTGCTACCCGTGAGGTCGCCGTCCTTGTCGCTGAGGACCGATTCTTCTTGCTGGTTGCTGGGTCGGTGGTACATGGCGGAGGACTCGTCCGCGGGGAGGGTGGTATCGTGGTTGCCGGCGCTGCGGGGCCGCGGCGTGTACTGGGCGGTCGTCTCGTCGTGTACTGTTGTCTCCTCCTCGGCGGTTATCGCTGTGCTATCCTCGCCGCCTGCCAGTTCTTCGTATCCCGAGAGCGAAACATTGGCCGAGGCCTCGAAGAATTGCTTCCAGAACTGGGTGCGGTGTCATGTTAGTCTAGGGCGCGGTTGGGCGGAGAGGGCCAGAGAGAAAACCGGACCTTTGTGGCGTCCCACACAGAGCGCGAATGCTCGCCATACTGCTCAACAAGGGGCAAAATGCTTGTTGTGACAATGCGATGGGCTCTGCTAAAGTTGTGGTCGATCTCTGGTTCGGGCTGTTAGCACTCCGGCTTGGTCAGGTTGCGTTGGTATTCAAGCTCGAACCTTGAAGAGTAAGAGTGATGGACTGCTCAAGCTTCTCGAGCTCTTCGGTGAGCGTGAGGTTCCTTGGCGCGGAGGGACCGGGGCGAGACATTTTGGCGGTCGGTTGTTTAGGGGTTTGTCAACAATGCCGTGTTAAGAGGGAAGTTCTGCAGTGATAAACTCCAAATTCAGGCGCGTCAGGGCACCCGCGATTGCGGGGTCACTTTAGTGGGGGAGTTAAGCAGCGCAACTGGGCCACCGAGGACCATATCCGACACCAATGAGCACGGATAGAGATAATTTGCAACCAATGTTTTTCGTATGCGCTCTCATCTATGGGTATTCGTTAAATCAAACCTGACTTGGTGCCATACATAACAGGACCAACGCGACATGCTGAACTGCTTGGTATGCGACCAACATACAACCAGCCTCTAATCCTTATGCGATCAGCTCCCTCGTCCGCGGCCTCGGCCTCTACCCCTTCCCCTCCCCCTAGCCGAACCACGGCCTCTTGCGCCGCCCCTGCCGCCCTTCGCAGAGGCTGGCGTGCCCGTCTCCTCTTCCTCGTCCTCCTCGTCTTCATCCCCCGATTCCTCTTCTTCAGCACTCTCTTCCTCAGACGACGAAGACTCTTCCTTCACCTTCCGCCCTTTGCTAGCAGTGCGCTTTGCGTTCCTTCCACCTTTACCCGGTTTCCTGGTGGGACTCACGGCCGGTGTCTCGTCCTCTGTATCCTCGACCGTACTCCCACGGCCTTTCGCATTCGACTCGGAAGGCCCCCGTTTCCGCTTCTTGGTGTCACTAACGGGCGCATCCGGGTCCCATTGCGGTGGGCTGCTCGGCGCCTCGCTAGAATCGGCCGCCGCCCTCTCCAGAATCATCTCGCCGTATTCGTCCCAGGGCAGGTCAAAGTCGTGGTAGCGGCGTGGCTGGCCCTCCTCTTCCGGGGGGTCCATGTTGTTCTCGCGCTCGTCGATGGCCTCGAGGTTGTAGTACTCGCTCAGCTTGGCCCAGATGCCAGGTATGCGCGTGTGCGGTAGCGCATCAGGGTCGAAGCCGTGATTTCGCAGGTGCTCACTGATTGCCAGAACCCGAAAGTGCTTGTGCATGCCTGGGGAGGTGGTTAGCGGCAAGGCGCTGTGGGTAGGTGTGTGGCGGCACGCTGCCTACCCGCTGGCTTCCACCTGATCACCCCCTTGAAGAGCGACGCAATCTGATCATCCGTCCACGGATCCGTAACTGGTTTTGGTGGGGGCGGCGCAGGTGTGACCGGCGTCCGAGCCGGGGTGTCGACATCCATCGCATCGTCGTCCCGAGCTGGCGTGGCGCCCTGGGTGCTCGCCCGGCCACCCTTCTTCTTTGGTGCCATGGCGCGGGCGCAGGTTTGTTGTTTGAAACCGGACAAATCTTTGAGTATTGAGGAATTAAAGTCGGAGCGCAGAAGACACGGAGCCAGGTTGCGCCGTGCTTGTTGGGACCACAATTCGTGCCGTGGATTGTTGAAGGTTGCGAGTTGAGAACTGAAGGGCTGAGAAAGGAAGCTCCAGCGCGCGCGCACCTTGGTGGTTTCCCGGCAGGCAACGTGCCTCAGCTCGCAAATTCATGGACAGGGTTAGGGTCATCTGTGGCCAACGTCGACGACGCGATGCTCATTATTCAAGCGCGTTCCACTTCCCACAACCAATCGAAGTTATGAACAACACTCTTTACATCTTGGCCATGGAAAATGACGACCCTTCCGATCTTTTTGCGGTCCCCGACTTCTGGCGGTCTTCTACATGGCTTGACCAGACCATTGGCGACATAAACAGGCAAAATCCCCTATTCACCTTCAATGAGTCGGATTTTAGTGGCCTAAAACCAAATGAAGCTCCACGGAGTCCTCCCAGGGGAGTCGACGATGAAGGTCATGGCTTTTTTAAGTTGCCTTCCCTATTGAAGGAGCTGGTCGGCCCAGAAGCCATTCTACAACCCCAGCCCAGAGTTGACGACTTCGAAGCCGAGCCTGAGCCTGCGCATGAGGTTGCACCTGAACCCGAACCCTCTTTGGACGGCGACGATGATGACTTTTGGTTCGCCCCAAGACATGACGATGGCTCTGGCAAGCTTTCCGAGTACAAAACTTGGGAGAGCTTTGATCAAGATAAGCAAGCCGAGCAAGTGTCTCGGTCATCGCTCTTCATCACCGAGGTTGGGCCTGACGCGTTCGATGCCCTGCTGGCAGCCAAACAACCACCGGGCGACAGAGTCCCTGACCTCTTGGACGCCGCATCCTATTGCGCAAGCTTGCTGTCCCTCGCCCTGGGAAGGAGCTCCATCCTCTTTTCATGGGACACAGAGAAGAATTCGTTCGTCAAGACGGCCCCTTACCTCCGGATTTCCGGCCTGTCGTTGGGTGCGGTCAAGGCCGTCGACCGTCTTTGCCTCGACTGCGGGAATGCGGCTCGGCATCTCCAAACATTTGCCGACGCCACCTATTCTACCGCCTCTACACCCACGAGGGTCGCCCTGGCCGGCGTTGTCGACCGCCTTGTGCAAGTTGTTCGTTCCGAGCTCAGTGCCCGCAGCCGCGACGTGAGGTCCATTCTCCAACTGCAATATGTTGTCCAACCTGTCCAGTCGGCCCTGTTGTACTTCAAGCGTCTCGTCAAGAAGCTCGCCCAGCAGAAATCTGACGAAGGACTTCTGTCGTGCCTCTTTCAGGAGACCCAAGCTTGCGAGTACCGCGACCGACTCCTAAGAGCAGTGACACGAGAGGTGTTGCGCATCCTTTCCAAGCCGTTGACCGACTCTATCGAAGAATGGGTCGGTCTCAAGCTCGAAGATGGAATCCCCATGTCCAAACAGGGACCGGCGAAGGGATTTGTCAAGGTCGCCGACAAAATGTGGATTGACGATCAAGGGTTCGAGCTCGAAGAGCCCGACTATTTTCTTGACGAAAACAGAATGCCGACCTTTATCCCCGAGGATATGGCCCAAACTATCTTTGAGACGGGGCGGAACCTCCGGTTCATACGCGAGCATCACCCAGAACACCCGCTCTCCAGGCCGGACATCTTCTCCGTGACGATGCCGCCGAGCCTGGAATGGGAGTTTGACTGGGGCTCCATATCCAAGCTAGAACAAAGGGTCAACCAGTACCGGAACGCAGTATCCAGTGCCATACAGGGCATCCAGCCGGAAACACAACAGGGGACCATGTCCCGAAGTTGTGACGATCCAAAGACCGACGCCGTCGAACTCGCGTGCTTTGGGAGAAGCGAAGCCCAGGTGGAAGCAGATATCCTGGCTTCGATGCGCCAACTCGACCAACCACTAGATAACCGTGTGCCCCAGGACGAACTCGCTGTGATCCTGCGAGAGCAATTATACCAAACAGCACATGTCACCCTCGACTCAACCAATCTCTCCCCACACTGGGCTCTCATACCCCTATTATCTTTTAGCCCAGTCATTGAAGCCCAGTCGAGTCTGATCAACCAAGAATGCATGAAACTCCTCTTCAACTCCCACCAGCTCCGAACCCACATCGACCTCCTCAAGCAGTACTTCCTCCTCGGCAACGGCCTCCTCTGTAGCCGCCTCTCCCACGCCCTCTTCGACCCAAACCTCGAGACCGCCGAACGCAAAAGCGGCGTCGCTCTCCTCGGCGGCACCATGGGCCTCCGCCTAGGCGGCCGACAGACCTGGCCACCAGCAAGCTCAGAACTCCGCCTCGCCCTCATGGGCGTCCTCGCCGACTGCTACGACTCCCCACTCCATCCGAACCCATCATCTCCAGCCACCCGCGGTACCAAATCCACCCTGCCCGGCGAACTAAGCTTCGCCGTGCGCGACCTCAGCCCGGAAGAAATCGACCGCTGCATGGACCCGGACTCGCTCGAGGCCCTCGACTTCCTGCGCCTGTCGTACAGGCCGCCCGCGCCCCTCCGCCCCGTCCTGGCGCCGACGGTCCTGCGGAAATATGACCGCGTCTTTAAGCTGCTGCTGCGGGTCTTGCGCATGCTGTTTGTGGCCAACGAGCTGTTTCTGGACAGTCGTGGGTTTGAGAAATGGGAGGGTGGAGAAGAAGAGAGTAATGCCTCGCGCCGCTTCCGCTACGAGGCAAGGCATTTTATTCGGCAGGTTGCGTCGTATTTTTTTGATGTCGGGGTTGCGGCGCCTTGGAGGGGGTTTGAGAGTTGGTTGGATGGGGTGCAGGCTGATGTTGAGGCTGAGAATGAGAAGGAGACTGCGGCGGAGGGTCTGGATGGTGGCGGTGTTAGTGGTGGTCGAGCGAGCAAGGTGTGTTGCAGCCCCGACGCGCTGCGCGAGCGGCAGGAGATGGTGCTCGACGAGGTCATGGGCGTGCTGCTGCTGCGGAAGCGGCAGGCGCCTGTGCTGGCGCTGCTGGAGGAGGTGTTTGCGGTAGTACTGAGGTTTGTGAAGCGGTTGAGGTTACGGTCCCAGTTGGGGGGTGAGGGGGTGGAGGGATTGGAGTCGGCAGAGGTGTTGTATGCAGTGTTCCGGAGGAAGGTGGAGGTGTTTGTTACGGTTTGTAGGGGGTTGGGAGAAAAGACGGGTAACGGGGGAGGGGAGGGGTTTGGTGGGGTTCAGCAGTTGGTGGTTATGCTGGATATGGGGGGTTTTTATCGGAATGTGAAAGGAGGAAGGGGGTGAGGAGAGTTGTTGGAGTATAGTAGTTTAACCTAGTCTTTGTGTTGATACCCCTTTATTGAGATCTTGTGCTGGTACACTGAATATTGGTACTGACTATGTTGTGTCAATGTATGTTTAGAGAGAATAAGATGTGTCGCCGGATAAAGTTGGAACAAATCAGTTCTTCTGGAAAGCTACTCAGTGCTGAAAGTAGGATACGTGTTGTGGTAACATTTAGTCACGGATAGGTTCAGCGAAGTACGTGAGCTCTTGTTTACTGACTTCCGGTGTTGATTCACAATGACTTGTCGGAGATGAATAGTTGGTTGGGCATAATTCTATTCAGGCATAGTGCATAATTACGATCTGGTGGACCATTGTCGAGTGTGTCTGGCTCAGGGACTTGGCTACATTGAAAGACGATGTAACCCCGTGCTGTTCGTTCTCCCCATTTTGTGCTTGTAGCTAACGGTAGTTGCCTCTAGGTGTCGTATCACTTCACACCTCCCTCCTATGATGTTGGCAGGCCATGCAATTATTCTCACTTCAGTGGTCTCTCGGTACGAACACGCTTAGCCAGGTGGCACTATCCCAAGACACGAGTTGTTTCTGTTTCGTTTGTCTATTTCCCATATGATATGCTCTTGACAGTAAGGAAATAATGGAGGGTCTTAACGCTGACAAGTTATATGTTTACTTGACACAGTTGAACCACACCGCCTCGGACTCATTCTTGGTCAGTTCAGTCCTCATGGCTTTAGAGTAGAGTGCCGGGGAGGGTTGTCACTGAGAGTGTACGCTGCAACTGCACGAGCCAATCGTACGTATAGCCTACGTGTTGTCTCCATGATGAGAGTTGCGTACTATTCTACCTTTTTTTTTTTTTTTTTTTTTTTTTTTTTTTTTTTTTTTTTTTTTTTTTTTTTTTTGGATACTTTCATGACGCTTGACGCGTACACGCGGAAGTTCTCGCTCATCCTGACCATACGAGGAGTTTGAGGTAAACACTGGTTTCGAGCACACGTTGTTTCCTGACAACGAGATCAAGCAGCAGTTACCCATCATTCGGTCCTTGCGAGACATCACATGGAGAGAAACCACGCTTGACATTCATTCTTTAATTCCCTTCTTTATATTTTACTATGCTGAGAAGATCACGTTGGATATTGCCACTTTGTGGTCTTGATTCGGTGCCCTCACCGACAACACTCACCTTGTGGCTGTCACAGAGAGAACGACAACAAGAAGTAGATCAACACGATCCCCCCGAGTCACCGACTCCAAAACCACAGGGCCACGACGCCCAACGGAAAGAAAGGGGCTCACGAGACCGCGTCTCCCAGTCTCCGGACTGATCCCGCAAATCTCTGCCACCGCGGCGCATCATCTCCATCCCTTTTATTTCACCCTCCCCGCCCTTTTCTGATCTTGTGATTTCTTCTCAAACGCGACAAAAAGTCGGTCAGTTGCAACGGATTCAGGGGTGGTCCCCTGAGCGGCAGACAGGGAGCCAGGGGAAGGCCAAAAAAAAAAAGATGAAGCAATTCCAACTGGGCAGCGATTACGAATCATCCAACGTACGACAGAGACTCGAAACAACAAGGACGGGCAAGGGAGATATTTCTTCTCGGCCATTCTCGAACACACGCGACTCGGGATGTCTGCATTTGCCGATTGCTCCGAGGGGTGATGGCGGCAAGAATCTTCCGGCGAGGTTTCTCGGTAATTACCCCTGAGTTTGTATCGTATGTACGTAATATTTTGTACGGAATACAGATGACCGTCCTCGGTTTCGGGCCCGACCTCTTTTCTGTATTAATATTTGATTAATGTAAACTTTTTGCAAAAGGCATTCCCGGCCGCGGATTGGCAAAGAGATGCGGTGAAACGGCCCGAAGACGGCTGCTGGGATGGGATAACTCTTATCCCCCGGAGTCCCCCGAAGCTGGGCACGCCGCGTTTCCTGTGCACCGCCTTCCCCTTTTGTTTCAACCAACGTTACTTCGCAATTAGTTCTGGAAGGAATCAAGAGTGCCCCGCCGACCCATCCTGCGCGGGAGAGAAGTCATCAAGAGCCGTTTCCCTGTGCGAAATCTTGAAATGCAGACTCATCCTGGTCGAGATCTCACGTTACACAAAAAATGCGTCAAAAAATGTCCAGAAGAAGTAAAGTCATGGCCTGCGCTGGGCAGGGTTGCCACGCTACGGCAGACCGCTTTCCACCTGCAATGAGTGGGCCCAGGCCAAGCGCCCTTGCCCCTGAGTGACGTGCAAGTCACGCGGCGCTCTGGTTTCTTTGACGCGTTCTTGTTGCCAAACAAGGGGTGATTTGGCGAAGGAGTTCACTCGGAGGTAACTCCGAGCGAGGGATTGCCCATGACTCGATGCGATGATTCTTCGATCGAAAAACTCGTTGACGATTGTTTTGATGCCCCTTATTTTCCTTGATGCACAGCAAGCTTGGAAGCGGTTTGGAAGCCGTGCTGATGATGACGAGATGACCACATCCCAGCCCGCGGCTTTTGCCTCCTCAGATCTTGATTGTTCGAGTCTGGCAGAGGCTGGCAAATGCAAGACTTGCATATCTACCAGCCAATTGCGTCCGAGTTGCATCAGGCGAGAACAATAACGTCTGTATCCATCCGTAACTGCTCACATCTGCTCATATAACTCCGAAGAAACTTTTTGGCGGGCTAGGAACGGCTCTCGACGGTCATCGGGTAACCCCCACCAAGTCTGTCCCCAGGTATCTTTCTCTGATGCAACTCTGCGAGGATAGCGCGGGAAGGTGATGGGTTGTGTCAAGCACGGATTCGCTCCGTCAGGCTCCGCCAGACCGAGGCACACAGTCAGATCCCGGCGGCGATCGTCAGACATGGCGTGTGTCCCCCTCCATGGGCATGGGCTTGAGCATGGACAGGGGGCGGTTTACCCTTCTGGGAAGTGCCGCCGGCCTCTGCGCGGTCGCTGCCCTGCCGGAACCTTCCACTGCCAGGGAGGCCTTGGCAGGGTACCAACGCTGAGAAATAAAAGAAATGAACGAATCTGTGCGAAATGCACTGTCCTTGGAAATTCAATAATACTTCGGTAGGCAACTCAGGCAATGCCGAACGGTGCCGGGGAAAAGGAGAGCAGAAAAGAGGGGAAGAGAAACGAGATGTTTTTTTTTTCCCCAGCCCAAAATCAGTCGGAAGCGCAATTGATTTGCTCCCGGAGCTCGGTCCTCAATTGCCGAGCACTCTTGCCGAGACAACTGGACCCCCAACTTGAGCAATGATGAGCAGGCCTGTCAGATGCGCGGCATGGCAGCGTTTCAAAAGGCCATACAACAATGCCAGGGTACTTTGAGGGTCGCGATACGCTCGCTTCCAGTGCATTGCGTTGGAGGATGGACCGCTCTTCCGGAGATGAGCGCTGGCACGAGATGGCTGAGGTGGCATTTTGCGGCATGTTGCCCGCTTTGAGCTTTTGGGAGAGCGCGGGTTGTGCGCTGCGAGAGCTTAAGAGAGCCCGCGAGGCCTGCAAAGGGTCGATGACGGCACCTTGGCGTTGGCTTATGAATGAGCAAACCGTTTTCGGGCAAATGTTTGGACTGCAGTGATGCAACCATGGCGCCCATGGCGCCAAATTGCCATCGTCTGAAAATCCAGAAACTGGAACAAAGAGCGAACGCCAGTCCATGACTCCATGCATCTCATCTCTCAAAGTGCTGACTTCGTCCCCCCAGCCACAATAATATGGCCGACGTACCAGCCTGACGCGGCACAGTTGTATCACCTCGAGCCTGCCGGAGTGCTTGTTTGATATTGTCTGAGGTCCCTTTTTTTAACCTCTCTCGGTCCCACATTTGGTTCGCGCATCGTGAGCGCCACACTCGCAGCCGACAAGGGTGTCCGGGTGGTTCGGGATTTGAACGGCTTTAAACACGAAGATCCAATCCTTTCCTTGCAAATTCAGCCAAAACTCGGGAGATCAGAGTGCGAGCGACAATGTTTTCGATTTCGATGGCTGGCCCCGATCCGATCCCCGATCATAGGAAGGGAGGCGGCTGGTCGAGTCCCAGGTTGGGAGGCAACTGCGGTTGTGCCAGGCAGTTCTTGGCCGTTCGCCGGGAAATGGCAACCTCGAATCCTGAAGCCAGGCTAGGCTTCGGCAAAAGACAAGGACTTCCCTGCCTCCGCCTGCCGACGTTCCGCCGAGCCAACTGGGCAGTCTCCTACGTAAAGAAAGCGCAGCCGATAGGTGCCGGAAATCGACGTTGGATTTAGCAGGTGCCCTGCTGGGCCTGCGTCTTGTTCGCTTCAGGCCTGACTCGTTGCAGGCGACGTGGCATGTCCGGCGCAAATCTCTTCGTTTGCGAGCTTGAGCCGGGAAAAAGCGTCCGTTTCTTGGCACACACAGGCCAGCACTGGCCAAAAAAAAAAGCGAGATCGCAAAGTTTGGTCAATATCGTGGCCGACCCAAGCGGGGGAGCAGAGGTGTGATATTGGGCTTTTTAACTTTGTAAGTTGTGTGGAGCTCCAGGGCTTCGGCTTCTAGAAAACGCCCCTCATAACTCCAATTTTATAAGGTATGTCGCACAGAACCCGCAGGTGTGGGTTCACGATAGGCCCCTCCTAGAGCCTCATCAGTTCTTGGGATCCCTCTCCACTCATCTACTGGGGCCGCGATGGGGGGGGACCACTTTCACCCGACGCCATGCGAGAACGCGGCGGCATCGTGGGTTGCAACAACACGCGAGACTGGCGCGCAGAAACGCAGGAATCGCTGTGTCCGACCTCGTTGCCGCATCTTCTTTTCGATCGGGATAAATATTTTGCCCCTGGATCGCTCGTCATTCCGAAGTCAAAGGTCTGTTTCCTTCGCTCAGCAGGCGGGATGGCCGAAGCACCTCGTCGGGAGCGCTACCGGCGCATTCTTCGCCAGGACGGAATGCCTGCCCCCCCCAACAAAAAAGTGCTCGCTCCCGCTTTCGCAACGGGAGCGTGTCGTCATATGGAACTCGTTATTCGCCGATGGTCCGGATACGGCACAGGGTCACATACGATGTCGGGACAGTGCGAGCCCGAACCAGAGAAAACGTTCTTTTGCTCGGCATCAATTCTTTTGTTGGCCCCTGCACAGCACAGGCCGAGGCAGACAGGGGACGGAGCAGGGATCCGCGTCTGTGTTGGACCCGCTTGACATTCTTGACTCGTGGCGCTGCACATCATCTCGCCCAATCTGTCACCAAGTGCCCGTTCCGCAGAGGGGATCTGATGAGGGGATGTGGGCGGTCCCGTCCTCGCGCGGCCAGCGGCGTCTGGGGCAGCAACCCCCAAGATTTCGGGGTCAAAAAAGGAGGGGCAGAGGGGCAGAGGGGCTTCCCGTTCCCGTTGAAAGAATGGAGGGGTGCGAGGGGTGTGATGCATGCACGACGAGCTGGCCAAAACACCCCACGGCAACACCAAAGTCCCTGTGCGATACTTGTTGGTCACGAAGGTCGACTCAGGGACTGTGTAAGATCCAGGAATGCAGGTCCAGCATCCGACGGCCGTTCAGATAACCGAACTAGCCGACGGAAGTAGTGAAGCCAGCGACCCTCACCGCAACTCACGCGCCTTGGCCGCCACGCCATTCACCTTGTCCACGGTCCAGTACCGAGTGCCAAGGATGAAACAGTTGATGGTTCGTTTTGATACCTGAACCTTGGCTTTGCGAGTGGCTCTCAGCGTATGTTTTTTGAGTCCGGGCACCCTTGTTTGGATGTTCTTCCGGATGTGCTCTTAAAGGCTGGCGGTTGTTGTCGCGACTGATGAAATCGCGCTCGTGCGAGTCGTGGTGATGAGCTGCCAACTGATGAAACCAAAACTGGGGAAGCCTTTCTAGGCGACAAGTATGGATTACAATCCCTACGAGGTAATCTGTATCCTCGGTGCAACTTTTGTTGAAGAGACATTTGTCGCACATTTCGCCTTTGAAGGGTTTCCTGCAACATCCCTTGCCGGACTTGTCCGTTGACTGGCGATCGCCGGCGGCAATTGTCCAAGTCTGTATTTTCGCCATGTCGGCAACAACTCGCTGCCCAAGACATGTTCTCGACCGCTCATGCCGACGGTACTCCGAGTCCCGACTCGATTTCTTCGAGATCTGACAAAGCATGCTCTGTTTTGCCGTTGCGGAGTGGCAAGTGGCGTGGAGGGAAACACTACGCACAGTACGAAATACAGTACAGCTCCCTGATAGGCGAAACGTCACACCGCGACAATTCAGGAGTAGTGTGGTCCGCAATGCTACCATAATAAGCTAGCGTCCAATTCTGCCCGCGTTCCCCCACGCAGAGGAAACATGGATGAGCGCGCATTGCATTGGGCTTGTCATGGTCATGGATCACTCACTGCAGACACAGATGGATCAACGAACAACATCCTCAACTGCGACGACGATGTCGGGCCCTGGCGAAGAAGCCCAGATGACATGCCCGTGTTTCTATTGCTAAGGGGCGCCTCGCATGGTGTCGGCGGCTGGGCCGCGAATTGTGCCACACTCTCTTACAGAGTCAGGCACAAATAAAACCCAAGCGCTGTGTCGTATCCTGAATCACATGTATCTGTGCCGACGAGAATTCGGCAACGATGCCCTCCATTCTGTGCAAAGGACCCCAAGGTCCTTGCTTCGGAGCATGCTTCCCCTGCCATGGCCGTCAACCGGCCAGTCCCTGTCTTCTACACCTCAGACCATGCTGTCCAGGGACTCGTGTCGGCCCATCTGTTCAAACAGTTCGTACTGTACTTACAGAATCAATAATACGGAGAAAATCATCTACTCTATTTATCCGCGAATTCTCGCGCGCTTCGTTGTATACCAGTCAATCACCCGAAGCGTTTCAAATCTGGAACCAGAGAATCGCATCCGTCGAGACTTGTAGTTTGGTCGGTTGGGAGTCGCCTCGAGAGCGATACCGGATGCCGCGGGTGACAGAAATGCCATTCGATGAAGTTGTTGCAAGAAAAAAATAAATGCTATTGTTATCCTACCTAGGTAGGAAGGTGCCTAAGGATTCGATGCCCGGAAAGAGCAAGGACTAGCCGTATTTTTCCTGCCCTCATTGTTCATAGAAATGGTAATATTTTCCAATTCCGCCTGTTCTCTTCGCTTGGTCCAAGCGCCAGACCCTGCCCACCTTCCTTCCACCCCTCCATGCTGCCAAGCTCTTTTTCCCTCCCACCCTTGGTTTTTATCCACTTTCCTTTTCCCTCTTCCGCTGTGCACTTCTCTTCCGCCAAAACAAAAAACCTCTTTTCGCGCAACCGTCGCAATTGAACTGCAAGCATTGCGTTGGAGTTTCAAGTCTTCGACGTAAAGCCGGATATTAATTCTTCTCTTACAAAACGACTTTGATTTCCGGGTCGTCTCGCATCGAGAACCCTCTCCATCCAAAAGAGGGGCCGCCTCGATTTTTTCCCACTGTTCGGATCCAGTCTGCCCCACCCAGGCACTCAACGGCTGCTCGCGCATTGGGGACTGGATAATCCAACCCTGCTGCCCGCCACCCGTCATCAGCGCCCATCAGCCAAGTACCTGGCAGCTCCCCCCAAAAACATTAAAAGGACGCGCAGCACAGGAAAAAAGGGCGGTCTCCACACCGACTTTCCACTCAAACTCCCCCATTTCTCTCCACTTAACCACATCTTTTTCCCTTGAGCCTCAATTTTCCGCTTAGGGCATTCTCCACCTCCAAGCACCGCTTCAGCTTGTCGCGGGTCTACAACTCCAGATCGCGTCTGCAGGTCCCACAAGTCTGCTCTTTTGGCGCATCGCATCGCATCGCACTGCATCCATCCAGACGAGGCAAAACGGCACAGCCCGCCAGACGACCGACACAAAGACACGGCTTGAAGTGCATCATCAAGCAAACAGTTTTATCGCGTGCGACGCGCTCGATTGACTTGATTGACTTGGTGCCCGATCCAACCCCTCGTGCGTCTTTTTGAGACCTCGACCACCTCGACCTCGGCACCGCGACGCGCCTTCGTCCACCCTCGCCCACAGCACAACAAAGCCGTTCGTGCCCCAGGCTCGCATGGTCTTTTTGGTGCTCGCCACTTCACGGTTTTCTTGAGTGACGGATTATGGAAGGTCTGCCCAACGGCTCGGCGAATGCTATAAACACGACGGTGGCTTCGTATCCCCCTTCGTCAGCCGCGCACCACCCCCAGCTGCCGCATCACCTTCAGCAGCAGCAGCAACAGCAGCAGCAGTCTTCGGGAGGCCCTCCGCAGACACTGCCGCCCCTTCAGCCAAGCAACCCTGTTATGCAGCAGCCCCCCTACGGCAGCTACCCCCACACTCCGAGGACGCCGGCAACCCCCAATACCCCGAGTTCCACGAGCACCATGGCGAGCTACCCGCCCCCGCCTCAGCAGAATGCGGGACGCGGCGCCACTTATCCCATCATGGGTAATAACACTTACCCACAGCAGCAGCAGCCGTACCCCGGCGCTTCATCGTCCATGATGCCGCAGACCACGACCGCCGCGTCGCATCCTCAGCCGATCGCGCCGGCTCCGTCCTCGGCTGGCGGCCGGGCCCCACCGGTCCTCCGCCCGATGCCCGCGGGTGGAGTCATGACCCAGCCGGGAATGAATTCGCCGTACGGCCAGAGCCCGCTCATGGGCCAGGCGTCCATGATGCCCGAGGGCGACCAGCCCACCCATGTGGTCGGGTCGCAAGGCCGCCGAGGCATCCTGCCCAGCGCGCCTGGTAGGCCCGCGGCGCCGGCTGCAGGAACCTCGCAAGCAAAGAATCAGATCCCCCAGAAGGATGCCGACGGAAAGTTCCCTTGCCCTCACTGCACCAAGACTTACCTCCACGCGAAGCACCTGAAGCGCCACCTCCTGAGACGTAAGTCCCTGTTTTTCTCTTTTTTTGGCGGTGTACCCCGTGTGGCGGTGACTTGACGATTCTTTCGCAGACACCGGTGATCGCCCGTACATGTGCGTTCTGTGCCATGATACCTTCTCGCGCAGCGACATTCTCAAGCGCCACTTTATCAAGTGCTCTGTCCGCCGCGGAAACCCCACTGGCGCGAGTCACTTGTCTCACCCCCAGGCGCACGTCAAGAAGAACGCTGCCGCGCAGCAGAAGGCTATGGGTACTGAAGGCGACGTGAATCACATTAACGGTATGGGAAACATGCCCGCCGACGGGATGGTTCACCCGTTTGGCCTTATTCCCGCTTCTGATGGGATGAGCAACATTGCCAACGATCAAAGCCAGCTCTCGAGATCTAGCAGCATGAACAGGCTCGACGACGCGAACCGCGATAGGAGAAGCATGACGGCGTCCGTCATGGGCTCTGCCTCGACGCGCCCCAACAGCTTCGATCAGCCCTACAACGGCGGCGAAGTGCCCAACAACATGACGGCGAATATCAACCCGCAGCTGGCGAATTACAGCATGCCTCAGAGTCAGAATGGGATGCCCATGTTTGGAGGATCGGGCTCGACCGATTGGTCACAAATGTTCCAGGCTGGTGCGCACACTACCTACGTCAACGCGATCCCACCTAATATTGGACAGGGACAGAGGCAGACCGTAACCAAACACGCGCCTAGCGGCGGCGCCGCTCGAGCGGTTGGCATTCCCGGCGACAATTCCACCGACTCCTTTCTCTTCCCCTCGTGGGGAGTACCGTCGTCGTATCCGAACCCCTACCACCACCTTTCTAGCAAAATCCTAGGCTTCTTACGTTGTACAACGACCGCCATGAACCCCGCAACGACCAACCCACTCGACTTTTACTTACAACCAGATAATGTCCGCAACTTCCTCGAGAACTATACTCACTTCCACGCTCACTTGTCGATCCTGCACATTCCCACCTTCCGCGCGATGGAGGCACACGTCGGCCTTTTGGCGGCCATGTGCTGTGTCGGAGCCTGCTATTCGGACCGAATGCCTGCAGCTAACATTCGTGAGGTGATGGACCTGTTGAGTGCCGCCCTCGAGGGCTCATCTCGCATGTTTGCGTCTCTTTTGCAAAATGGGAACCAAGGTATCCAGTACAATTGGGCCTCGTTCGGGAGCAACAAGACAGATCTCGAGGAGCTGCAGGCAATCATGCTTACCCAGATCTTGTTCACCTGGCATGGCACGCCAGTGCAACGCGAAAAGGCTCGGAGAACGTTCCCGCTGATTGCCTCGTCCGCCCGAAAGGCGGGCTTGCTTCATCTCACAACAGATGCGTCCCGGTACAGTCCAGTCCACCAGCATGACTTCTCGCTGCATAATTTCGCCGTGTCGCAGTTCGACTGGCACGGCTGGGTGGAACAAGAAAAGCGCATCCGGGCCATGTACATGATTTTCACTTACGACGTGGCTCTTGGGCTGTATTTCAACACCGGGCCCGAGCTTGACCCGTCCGAGATCCGCCTTCCGTTGCCGGCAGACGATGCAGCATGGGACGCCAATGACAGCAACGAATGCGCCGAGGCCCTCGAGCTTCGGGGCACCGATGCTGCCAAGATGCGCAACCCGGATGGCACCCGGAGAAGCAATCAACCAGAGATGCACTTGGTCCTCAAGGCCCTTTTCGACAACAACTATCGCATCCAGCCCGGCGCCACCAACCTCTACGGCAAGTTCATCTTGATCCACGGACTGCTCTCAATGATGAGGCGGGCGCAGTTGGAGGGTAGCTCATCGATTTTGAGTCGATCGAGCACTCCACTCCCTGCCAATGCCTGGTTCCTTGGAGCTCAAGGCAGTCCCAGCGCCAACAGCAGCGGGCGGGCAACCCCAGTGGACCTCGGAGCCAATCTCTTGGATGCGCAAACGGTTAAGACATTTTTGACGGCGTTGGACAAGTTCAAGGCCAACTGGGATCACGACATGGCTGTCCAGTTCCCGCCATCGGGCGCTGCGCATCCCGGCCGGTATGGTTTCACTCGGGACGGAATTCATTTCTATTGGCTGGCAACATATCTTCTCAAGAGTACGCGGGCAACGGACTTGCAGATGGCGCCGGATCAACGGTTTGCCTACGTCATCCATCTTTTGAAGTCGGTGAAGCATTGGGTATTGACGGACGGGGCATCTCGAGGGGAGGAGTTGGGGTCGGTGGGGGAGATCGATGCGGCGTATGGGACCAAGGATGTGACGCTCGACATGACACAGCTTTTTCGACCACTGTCTCTGGGGAGGAAGTCGCCAGGACTTGCGACTGCTTAAGCAGGAGCCTGCAGGAACAACAAATAATAACACCGGCATGATGTGACCCGACGGACTTCTGGCACACAATCCCCCTGCATCATCGGCGTTGGCCTGTTTGGGTTTTCTTTTTCCGTTTTCTTTCTCTTTTTTTCGGAGTGTTGTCTCGGCCGCGGCTTTTCGTCATTCCTTTCCTGTCTCTTTATTTGCACAAGGGTTCGATTGGGCATTCACTGGCTCTGATCTCTTATGAGAAAAGTTTCTGGCGAGTTACCTTGTCGCCTCAGAATGGCAAACGGTGGTTTGTTGGCTTGCATCAAGGAAGGGGGTGGGTAGCGGTGATAGATTTCCTAGGGCTTTTGCATTAGAGGCTTCTTCCCACATTCCACAACAACATCAACAACAACAACACAACAAATAGACCGAGAAACGAGGCGGGCAGGTGGTTCACGGTTTTCTTGTTCGTCTCTCCGGGAAAAGTGCGGTTACGGGATATGATGGTCCATCGCCGCGGTAATGAACGTTTCGTCTTCTAGCGCTTTTGGCCTGCTCGTCTTGTTCCGGTTCGCGCGGAGCCAAACAGTGGCGGTTGGTGGCTGGGAAGTCTCTCGAGGATTGGTGATGGCTAGCTGGTGACAGCAGCTGGTATCGGGGAACATGGGGCAAGGATAGAACACGGGACTCTCTTTTGAGGGCAGTGGACTGGGAGGAGGTGGGAATGTGGCTGGAAGAATGTACATCACTTGTCAGACATTACATACGTTAGATCATTGGCCAGGTTTTTGCCGACTAGAGGCAAATAGAAAAGTACACAATAAAGTGTTTTCCAGATACATAAAGTGCTTTTCCAGATACATGAAGTGTTCTGGACTCTGGCCGTGTTTCTCAAGTCTTCACTTCGGCAAGACCTCTCTCTCCTCTTGGATATGCACACACACTCTATTACCCCGCCAACAGCGCTCCCTCTCATCCCTACAACACCGTATCGTACATCACTAGTATTACAGACCAGAAAGATGCCGTCATGACTTGTCCCTCGGCACGGCGTGGATCTTGGGCGTGATCTTGTCCAGCGCGGCCTTGTCGGCCTCGGTTGGCGTGTAGCCGAGCTTCTCACCGGCCTTGTCGGAGAACTGCAGCCCGATGATGCCCCAGAGCAGGAGGCCGGCGCCGACGCCAATTCTGGCTTTGGATGAGAGGCCGCGGTAGGTTCTTTGAGTTGAGGGCGAGGGTGTGTGAGCGAGTGAGTGAGAGTGGGTGAGTGAGTGGGTGGGTGAGGAGGGGGCTTACTGCCAGAGGGACATTCTGATGGTGTCTTTTTCCTTGTCTCTTGTTGAGATGAGATTGGATTTTGAATTGTGGGGGTCAAGGCATTCTCTGTGGGTAGTGATGCGGGCGGGCGCTGCGTGTAAGTTGGTGATGTTCCCAAGTCGGTGTTTTCTTAGTGCTGCTGAAGCACAAGACCCGCTGATTTGCTTGGCAGCTGCTGCCACCCGCCCGATTGGTGATATTGGTCTGGCAACTGGCCAACGCTCGGACCACCCAAATTTTCAAAGTTGCAGGACTGGATGTTGCGAACCTTGAGCGCGGCCGTTCATGATCTCGGGGACCGGCAAGTCCACCACCCACTGTTCAATTAGGGAGCGACGCGACACACGCCGGCTCGATTTCCGATCTTGCGTCCTCCCCTCCTCCTCCCGTCCCTTTAAAAAGCCATAGCTATGGCCACCGCAGCCGCAATTCGCCCGACAATGGGCGCCCTCGGCAGCAGGATATCATCCGCAACAGCAGCAGCATCGGCACCGCGCCCGTTCATGCCCGCCCTCAACATCAATCACACCCAGACCGCGTCCCTCTCCACCACGACCGCCCTCCTCAAGCGCCACAAGTACGCCGGCGCCCGCGTCACGCGCGACAACAGCAAGCACCGCGGCGAGTCGGCCATCCGCCGCACCGGTCCGCGCTGGCGCCTGTCCATGTCGGACGAGCCGCTGCCCCGGCCCGTGCCGCGCTCCAAGCTGCCCGCCATCGAGACGGACCCGGACCACGGCCTGTGGGACTTCTTCGCCGACCGCACCACCGTCGCCGCCCCCCCCGAGGAGGACGCGCGCCACGGCCGCAGCTGGTCCGTCGAGGAGCTGCGCCACAAGTCGTGGGACGACCTGCACCGCCTGTGGTGGGTGTGCGTCAAGGAGCGGAACCGCATTGCCACGGCCAACTGGGAGCGGAATAAGAGCGCGCTGGGGTTCGGTGAGGCTGAGGCGCAGGGTCGGGATTTTGAGGTGAGTTTTGGGTGGGCGGCGGAGGGTGTCTGGGGGTTGGACGGGATTGGAGTTATGGGGTTATGCAAGGGTGCGTGCTAACGGGTGTTTTCTACTTCTAGGTCCGGGCTACGATGCGCGCCATCAAGCACGTCTTGACCGAGCGGTTCTATGTGTGGGAAGACGCCGTCAAGCTGGCCGAGAAGGACGCCGAGGTCAACCTCTCTGGCGACGGCCCGGCGTTCACCCCGAGCGAGTACTTTGAGGGAGAAGAGGCGGCGGCTGGGGAGCAGGAGCAGCAGGCCATTGAGGCCGCGGAGGAGACGGCAGAGAAGGCGGAGCCCGCGGCGGCTACTCCCGACGCGGCTACGATACCCGCATCGAAAGCGCAGAGCGAGGCGCCGAGATTATAATGAGATGGAGATCGCATTGCAGTCTTTTGGCGGGAGATGCTGTCAGATCCCCCGTGTACCATACCTCTACAACTACCTCTCGCGCCGCCGAGTATGATGGGCGTCTGCAGCTGGTATATATCCCTGTACAGATAGTGTATTGAGCATTTGTTGGGCATGTCACAGAGACGAAGATTGAAGGCGAGACTCGGAGACGAGATTTGAAGATAGGAGACCTGGAGATATGGTTTGGTCTTCCCTATCTCGGTACATGCTCAGCCAATTTCGAGCATGAATGAGCCCGGTATGAGCCGAGACCAGTTGCTTGACCGCTTTGCTAAAGCATCGAATCACAGGCGGCCATTCATAGGCTAGCTCCAAGGACCAGGCCCAGAGCGGGGCTCCTCCACCCCTCAATCACCCCCCCACCAGCAACTATTGCCAGCCCAGACCCGACACTCCTTAATCATCAGCCCAACAACCACAAAGCATCAAAACAAGTTGATTTTGGACCTGGTGTTCATCAAGTCCCACCGCAAGCTCCCAGTCCCCCTCTCGTTCTTGTATTCCTCATCCATTCTCTTTGGTTTCCTCGCATCATCTAGCGTGGGAGCTACGTACCTTTAACAAACACTCGACCTCCACTTAAGCTACCTCTTAGCTCAGACACTATGGCCGACGAGATCGCCCAGGAGTACGATGTCGTTGTGCTGGGCACAGGACTGACCGAGTGCATTCTCTCGGGTGTGCTCAGTGTCAAGGGGAAGAAGGTGCTGCACATTGACCGCAACGACCACTATGGCGGGCATGTATCCCCTCGTCCTGTTTCCCCTTGGATGTTTGCAAACTGACCGCCTTCTCCCTACAGTGAGGCAGCATCGGTCAACCTCGAGGCGGTATGCCGTTCCCTCCCGTACCTCCTTCTCCTGTCCGCCCTATCTGACAAGACCCTTTCTTCGGACGCATAGCTATTCAAGAAGTACGGCAACTATGCCCAGGGCACCGAGCCCTGGAAGCAGTATGGCCGCCTGAACGACTGGAACATTGACCTGGTGCCCAAGTTCCTCATGTCGTCGGGCGAGCTCACCAACATCCTCGTCTCGACTGACGTCACCCGCTACCTCGAGTTCAAGCAAGTTGCTGGCAGCTATGTGCAGCAGGGTGCCGGGCCCAAGGCCACCGTTGCCAAGGTGCCCTCAGATGCCGGCGAGGCCCTCAAATCCCCCCTGATGGGCATCTTTGAGAAGCGCCGCATGAAGAGCTTCATCGAGTGGGTGGGCCAGTTCGATATCAAGGACTCGGCAACGCACAAGGGTTGGTTTCCCTCCTTTCCGTCGAGCCAATACCGGGTCACTGATCCCAATCTCCTCCAGGTCTCGACATGAGCACCTGCACCATGCGCGAGGTGTACGACAAGTTTGGCCTCGAGGCCTCGACCAAGGACTTTGCCGGCCACGCCATGGCCCTCTACCAGACTGACTCCTACCTCGACGTCAAGGGCGGCGCCCCTGAAGCCATCGAGCGCCTCCGGCTGTACGGCAACAGCGTGGCCCGGTACGGCAAGTCGCCCTACATCTACCCCCTGTACGGCCTGGGCGAGCTGCCCCAGGGCTTTGCCCGCCTCAGCGCCATCTACGGCGGCACCTACATGCTGAACACGAGCGTCGACGAGCTGGTCTACGAAGACGGCAAGGCGGTCGGCATCAAGGCCACCATGACGGGCATCGAGCCGGAGATGAAGTTTGAGACGCGGGCTAAGACCATCCTCGGAGACCCCAGCTACTTCTCGGACAAGGTCAGGGTCGTCGGCCACGTCCTGCGGGCTATCTGCATCCTCAAGCACCCGCTCGCCAACACCAACGACAGCGACTCGTGCCAGATCATCATCCCCCAGTCCCAGGTTGGCCGCAAGAACGGTGCGTACACGCTGATCTAGTCTGTTGCGAGGTGCCCTACTGACATTCATTAGACATCTACATTGCTTGCGTGTCGTCCGCCCACAACGTCTGCCCCAAGGGGTACTGGATCGCCATCGTGTCCACCATTGCCGAGACCACCGCGAACCACCACCTTGAGCTTGCGCCGGGCATTGAGCGCCTGGGCAGAATCGAGGAGCAATTCATGGTGAGCTTTCTATACTTTCTCCCCTACCTTTTACTCCTGTTGCTAACCACTTCAAACACAGGGTCCCCCTATCCCCCTGTACGAGCCTATCACCGACGGCACCAAGGACAATCTCTTCATCTCCAAGAGCTACGACGCCAGCAGCCACTTTGAGACCGCCACCGACGACGTCAGGGACATCTACCACCGCATCGCCGGCGAGGAGCTCAAGGTTGAGGGTCTGAGAGAGGGTATCAATGTTGCTGCTGAGTAGAGAGGCGAAGGAGTAAGGGAGGAAATGGCGAAAAGGACGAGCACATAGTACTGCGATAATAAACGGACATAGCCGAATGAAATGGCCAGCGGATTTCGAACCTCACACATTGTGGAATAGAGTATGAAGTGTCTAGGTTGGTAGGTGATTTACTATGCTACCAAGACGAACAGAGAGGGCTTCGTCAGTAGCTGGCGTCCTCTTGAACCAGTGGGAAAAGGGGCAGGCATCAACCGAACAGGCAAAAGTAGCAGCACTGCTCTCTTCACTACAGTGGTAGGGATATGAGAATGGGAAAGAAAAAAGTCAATTTAACCCAGAGCGCCGAAGCACATTATAGACAGACAGATCAACTAGAGACGGATATAAGGAGACATGAGCCGTTTCTTGCTTTTCCACACCCGATCCCAACCCCTTATCCCGTTCTCACGCTGCCTCCCTCTTCCTTCTTTCTCGCTCCAGTGCCAATCAAGCAATGCCCTGCAGTACATCCTGTACCATCATGCCAGAGCTAATCACGAGCCCACCAACTAACCACCCACAACAACCAAGCTAAAGAGAAGCTTAGCGGCGAGCCGTCTTGCCAATGGTGCGCTTGCCAGAGAACTAAAGTAACACACAGGTTAGGTAAACAAAGTTTGCTGAGTGAAGAATAATGCTGGCGATGACTTACCAAGTGCTTTGGCATGGTGGCACCAATATGCCTGTCGGCCTCGCCGGCGCGCGCCATGCGGTTCATCTTGCGCTGGCCGAGCTTGGCGACGCGCTCGGCCGTGGTGCGAGCGGTCTCCTCGGTCACGCCGTCGTCGCGGCGGTTGGTGGCCATGACGGAGCGGTCGCGGGGCCGGCTCTTGGAGCGCAGGCGCTCCTTGGCCGTCGAGCCCATGTCGACGTCCATGGCGTCCGGGTCGGCGGTGCCCGTGCGGCTGCGCCCGACGGAGCGGCCGCGCGAGGGCTGCACGACGCGCTCGCGCCCGCGCAGGCCGAGCTCCTCGGTGTCGACGCCGAGCTGGTCGAGGTGGTCCTCGAGCTGCGAGAAGGGCTTCTTGATGGCCTTGCGGGGGATTATGGCGCGGTTCTTGAGCGACTTGCGCATCTTGGCCTCATTGCGGATGAGCTTGTGCTTCTCGCGGATGTACTCGGCCTTCTCCAGAATCTCCTCCTCCGACTCGTCGCCCATGTCCGAGTCCGACTTGTAGAAGCCCTCCTTCTCCAGCCTCTCCTCCTCCTCCTCGAGCGCCAGAAGCTTGGCGTCGATGTCGGGGTCGACGTAGTCGTAGACGTTCTTGCCGTCGTAGATCTCGGGGATCTTGTCGTACTTCCACGACGGGTCGGCCAGAATGTAATCCCTCTTCAGATCGACATTGAAGACACCAGCACCGCCGTTGGCCTCCTCCTCGTCCCTCGCCAGCATCCTCCTCTCGGGGTCGGTCTTGTCGTACTTCTTGCGGCCCTTGACGGCCTCGGGGATAAACGTCTCCCTGGTGATGCCGTCCATCGGCTGGGCAACGTGGATACGGGCCATGACCTCGGTGAGGCGAGATCCGAGGGCGCCGTTGCTTGTGGTGCCCGCCTTAAGCTTCTGGGATACCCGCTCAGCCAGCAGGCGCTCGCAGACGTGGTTCTTGACTTCCTGGACGCCGTCTTGCGTGGCGCAAGAAGCGCGCAGGAGCTCCACCTCGCCCGACTTTGTGAGGTCCTGCAGCTCAGCCTGCATCTCCGGTTCCAGGTCCTCGAAGGTCTTGATGTCCATCTTGTTGAGGACGACGAAGACCATCTTGTTCGCGAAAAGAGGCTTGATCGACTTGAAAAGGTTGCACTGGGCCTTGAGTGAATAGCCGCATTGCTCGCTATATGTTGTTAGACTGGCAAACGATGCCATAGACACGAGGAACATACCTGATGTCGATGAAGAAGCAGATGGCAGCTCTGAGATGGGCAAGAGCTGTGACACTTTGCATCTCAATTGTGTTCATCTCTTCTAACGGGTGATCGAGACTGGTTCATATTAGCATCCATGCAAGATTAAGAGTAGAGCGGTAGGTATCGGCGGGTAGCCTGGTGTAGGTGGTTGTTCGGGGTCGATCGTGGACATACATTCCCGGGGTGTCTATTACTTGGTACCGAAGATCTATTGGCCAAATAGTTAGCGGCTGAACGATATCCAGGGGCCCGTCACGAAAGAACATACACTTGTAGTCAAGATGACCAACGAACTATTTCCCTGTTGTTAGCATCTCTGTTTGCTAGGGCTGTCGACGCAATCGTCCAGGTAAGGGCGTAACATACCAAGCTCTTGGTTGTCTGCTGATTGTTAGCAATTGTCCAGACTCAACTGCCGCGCGCGCAACTTACGAAAGCATAAGGCTCAACAGGGGTATCGGCCCGGGTCACCGAGCGGACGAAGGAGCTCTTGCCGACGTTGGGGAAGCCAGCAACAAGGAGCGTGCGGGTGGTAGGGTTGATATCGGGTAACCTGGCCAAATGCTGGCGGACCTGGTCGAGATATGAAAGGGGGTCTTTTAACCGCTTGATGAGTGTCGCCATGCCTAGGGGTAAGGGTCAGCTTTTCCCTAGCTAGACAGAGAAGCGAATATTCAGGGGTAACACACGACCCAGAGCGGCCCTCTTGAGCTGCTTGCACTGGAACAAACTTTGCGAGTACTGGACGGTATGTCAATGTCCTGCTCGGAAGGAAAGACCTCGGCGGTATTCGGTACCTTCAACAGGCGAACGTAGTCGCGGGAAATGGTCTCGATCAGGTGCTTGGCCGTCGAGACCTGGCCAAGAGCCACCTTGAAATGGTCCGCATCTAAGCGCAGTAACCGTCAGCACCGTCGCCGCAGTAAGAAGCCCCCCTCTTTTCCCAGAAGCGTCGCTGAGGCTCACCGTAAAGGATGTTCATCAAGTCGCGGTGGAAAGGGTGTTGGTCGGTAAGGATGGGGAAGCTCGAGACGATGGCGCCGAACTTCTCGCTGCATGTTTCCTGGGTGAATCTGAAGGGTAGAGGTTAGCGCCTCGGTTCCGGCAAGTGTATCGTCGTGTGGCGGGCGGCATTGTAGCGCTGTCGAGGCCGGAATACTGACTTTACTTTGCGGGTGTAGAAGGCGCGAATTCTGCTAACTGTTGGCATCGAGCGTTAGCAACTACAGGGACCTAGCTAGCAACCCCCTCCTCCGAAGAACATACTCTTGAATCCAGCGCGGACTGTATTGGTGTTTCTGGTCAGCCAGCATTCCACCACATTATCGCTCCGAAAGACGCACTCTGAGTCGGCAACCGCCTCTGGGTCCGCCTATAAGTTTGTCAGCCTTTGCATTCTTGCGACCTCTAAAATCTGCATAGTAAACTTACGAAAGGATGATATCAATGAACTCCTGTGCCCTGAAACCAAAAAGTCAGCATCGCACAAATTGCAAACCACTTTCCAACAATCCTAGTCCTTACGTCGGCACAGGCGCGATATCCTTCCACGTCATGGCGGGCAACTCGCAGGGTGCTGTCCGGAGTGTCGCAAAGGGTGTTGGGAGTTGTCGGGATGGGGGAGCAGCAGCTAGCGGGGCGGTGTCGATATGCCGACCTCTGCAGAACCTGGGCCTCGAAATATTTTTTTCCTGTCCGCACGATTTCCTGCTTGTCGATAAGATAAACAAGGCGGTGTGCGCGATAAAACCCACCGCCAAGCAATTTAGACTTGAGCTTAAAGGTGGGGCCAGAGCAACCCCACCAAAACCCCCACCATGAAATTCACGATGGAGGGCCTCGAGGGGTTATCCGGTCCGCGGCGAGCCAGGACCAGAACGAAGGACCAACAAATCATCTAGGGACGAGATCACCAAATCTCTCATTCCACCCCATTTTCACCGAATTCCAAACAACCTTTGGTTCAATCCAACCCAAAATGGCCTCCCTCGCCCCCTACAAAGCCGATTTCCTCCGGGCCGCCATCTCCGGCGGCGTCCTCAAGTTCGGCAGCTTCGAGCTCAAGTCGAAGCGCATCTCGCCCTACTTCTTCAACGCGGGTGATTTTTACCGCGCCGACCTGCTCGAGGCCATCGCGACGGCCTACGCCAAGGCCATCATGGAGGCGCACCGCGCGGGCGCGCTCGACTTTGACGTCGTCTTCGGGCCGGCCTACAAGGGCATCCCGCTGGCGACGGCGGCGACCATCAAGCTGGGCCAGCTGGACGCTGCTGCGTACGGCGCGAAGTGCTACTCGTTCGACCGCAAGGAGGCCAAGGACCACGGCGAGGGCGGTAACATTGTCGGAGCGCCGCTCAAGGGCAAGCGCGTGCTGATTGTGGACGACGTCATCACGGCCGGCACGGCCAAGCGCGAGGCCATTGCCAAGATCCAGAAGGAGGGCGGTATTGTGGCAGGCATTGTGGTTGCGCTCGACCGCATGGAGAAGCTTCCCGGGCCAGATGGCGACGACAGCAAGCCGATGCCCAGCGCGATTGGTGAGCTCAGGAAGGAGTATGGCCTGCCCATCTTTGCGATTCTCACGCTGGACGACATCATTGAGGGCATGAAGGGGCTCGCGTCGGACGAGGACATCAGGCGGACGGAGGATTACCGCACCAAGTACAAGGCGACGGATTAGAGGGGACTATAGTTTTCAGTACGCTGCGTGAATATTAAAATGAAGTAAGCGCTCATCGCCCCGCCCCTGATCATCAAGGGGTAGAGCTTCGGGTGGTCTATCTGCGTAGGTAGCTACATCGTCTATCGGAAGGAGGATGTTAAGGAGAGATGAAAACGGAGAGAGGATGGATATGAAGATGCATGAATCGCCCGCTAGCTCAATGGCGCTCTAGTAGTACTGTTGCCGAGGATTCGCTTTGCTACTCGCAACTGGTTTAGCATATGCTACTGTCTCCCAGTTGCTTATGCAATGGAACAGGAGCCGACGGGGTTGGAGATGCTCCGCCGCAGCCTCACCCAGAGGATGTCTCAAACCGGGGGTGTTCTTTTTGGCTTTGGCAAATCGTAGACCTGAAGCACAGGTTAGGTTGAACCCCTGAGCAAGAGCCGAAGCGGATCACAAGGGACAACCTACCATATCATGCCATCCGCCTCCACCGAACTGCGCCTTGCTCTCACCGACATGCGTAAAGCCAGAACGTTCATAGTAAGAGACGAGGTGCTACAAAGCCAGCAGTCAGCACAAGTCCAATTATTCCTTCGAGGAACACCCACATCCTGGCAAATCAGCGCCACTCTCTCCACCAGCCCGGAGTTTTTCATCTGATCCAGATACGCCTTGACCAGCATCTGCCCAATCCCACAGCGATGCAGCCTCGGCAGCACGGCGAGCGAGTGTATGCCGACGGTGCGCCCGCCCTCCTGGTGTCCGACGTCGGCGGCCGTGCGCCCGGCAGGGCTGCGCCAGTCCTTTGGGTAGGCCATGTCGGCGTCGGTGATGACAGCGTCGCGGCACCGTGTCGACACAATGTGCGCCAGTAGGACGCTCACCGCGCCATCGGCGCGGTCTGTCTCGACGGGACGCGCGCTGGCGAGGGTCGGGATGGAGAGGTTGGCGGCTTGCGAGGGGATGACGGTGAGGAAGACGCCCAGGCTGAGTTCGGGGCAGACGGTGAGGCGGTATTCGAGCTGGAGCGGGTTGCGTTAACCTAGGTATGTACACTACTGGTTTGGGACGTGGTATGGTTGCTGGGAATACCCGGGTATCAGGTTAGCCTTACCTTTTCGCGAGAAGCCCGATGCTCTGGATTCTGGAATGCTGCATTTTCCAGGGCGACACAGGACTCGAGGTCCGAAATTGTCAGGGGCCTAATGTTTGGCGAAAAGGTCGTGATGAATGGGAGGGCCTTTTGGAGGCGCGATTCTGGGCTGTCCTTAGCTGCTCGCCTCTTCTGGCTCAGCTCCTTCTGCATCGTGGCAAAGTCGCCGTCGACATCAGAGGACTCGTCAACGGCCTGGTCAACCTCTTGGTTGGGACGAGGGCTCAATTCCTCGTATGTGCCCTCCTTGTCGGCCATGCTTGCGTCAAGCTTAGCTGCAGTGGTTTGTGCCGCTCGGCTGCAGGACTACCCAACCTAGAAGGTAAATAATTCGGCGGGAAAGTCGGTTGGAAGACTGGAGTTCTGACACGCGGAAAGGTATGTTGACTAAAACCAAGCTAAAGGTTGATATCGCGGGATCTTGGAGCTTCTTGAATATTGTGCAAAAGTTCAAATCCGCGGTCGAATGAGTGAAGAAACCCTAGGGAGGAGGGAGTACCTGAGACAAGGCAGGTAGCTCGGCGCCACAAGCCTCCTGCCGCGTGATCACAAAAGATGGCGTAGTGGGCCACGACAGATTGGGCATGGAGACAACGAGATGGAAGGGGAAGGCACCTGCAGGGATCCAAAACGTTACCGTGTCCGGAGGAGCAAGGCTGAAAAGAAAATGGAACAGATGTCCCTTGATGGTTCCATGGAGTCGGGACACAGGGAAGTTGCAACAACAAAAGGGTCCAAATCCCCGCCGCTGCATGTCTTACTGCGTTGGGAAGCAGCCACGCAGGTCACGAGGCAAGGCTGCTGCTGTCGCTGCCCAAAACTGCGGCACGCCGTTCGGAAACTTTGTATGTATTGTACAAGTATCGTACTTCGTACTCCCAAGCTTGACCGTCTTTCCTTCCCACCATTACTACCGATATAGCGTTGAACCTTCCAAATTATCGGCGAATGTCAAGCTTTGGCCAGCAACAAGAATAACGGGACGGCGGGGTATTGCCCCTCCTGACGTCACCGATAAGAATGCTTCCTCAACCATTTTCCCTTTCCATCCCACCCCTTTTGTCCTTTGTTTACTTTCCTCCGATTCGGGGAATGGAAACCCTAGTCCAGGAAACGGAAGCTTGCGCAGCTGGCTCAAACACTTCCATGCCGCCAAAAGCCCCCATTTACGTTTCCCTTAGCACCTATCTAACCTGCCTTAACCCTACTGGGCCCTCTACAGTACAATGGCCAAGCCGCTAGCCAAGCCGGGGCCGGGCCGGTTCACCGTTCAGGGCGGGGACTTGTTCCCCAGGTTACCTCCTCAGCTTCTCCCACGCCATGCTCACCACCATCCGCGGAAAAGGCGCTGCCCCTTTCTCACCCCCTGAATCGCCGATTGCTCGCACGGCATCAACCCGCTGCTCACCTTTCCTTCCCTGGCTTTTTCCTACAGTACGAAATGCTAACGAGCAGACCCTCGGATTTCGACCCAACACGGCATCGTCCATGGACAAACTCCAGGCGGAACTGATGCAGCACATCCGCGCCTGTTTCTGCCACCATTGACAATCGCCAGTTTTGTTTCCTCACACCGAGACCCGGGACCTCCAGGAACGCAAGGACGCACTCCCCAACCCGTTGGTAGCATCATCGCGGTGCCGCGCTTTCGCACGCCCCATGCTCTTCCATTCTTCGCGACCGGAAATCTGATACCCAGACACACTCGCGAATTCCCCGGACGAGATACCTAGCCAGTTGCTCCTTTTCATCCGCAGCGCTATACAATGCCCAAACCTTGCCGCCCAGTCCGACCAGTTCGCCCACGAGTTCGACGCCCATGCCGACTATATGCACCCGTTCCTTGAAAGGGCACACAGTGGTTCGTTCCATCGCTGGAGAGCCTCGCCCTGCAGCCCTAGAAGGAGTATTTCCACTTTGACGAAGTAAGGGAGCTCTTTGCCGCTGCCCCAAATCTCGAAGTCTGTATGCTTTTGAATGTAATTTCAAGGATGTCGGCTACTTTGATCCGGGACCCCCTTGGTGCCATTCGAGCTGAGCTTGGGCATCTTCGGGAACTAGCCATCGGCTGCCTTGGGTTTGGCAATCTGATAACGCTGCTACCATCATGCCGCGAACTGCAAGAGTTTTAGTACGTCCGTTCATGGTTTGGGGTGGTGTTGCAAATTAGAGCCTCAAGGATTGTGACTATTTCGGTGTTTCAGTTTCAGAACGCGGCTTGCCTGCTACGATCTACGTTGGGAAGGTGACAAACCTCAAGATGGCCCGCAGAACTCTCGGGGCGGGCTACATGCTTAGAGATGAAGTTAGTGATTAGCATATCCCATCCCGAATACGCTGCGGGTGTTGTGTGAACAATCCACCGCTATCAGCTGGCGAGTTGCCTCAACCAGCCAAAGACACTGACTATGGTGCGGGCATTGTCTCCCGCTAGAGTCCTCGCATCGGTCATCCGCGGTTCTGGGAGATGATGTTAGCCCCGGACCAGTGCCCCCTGATTCGCCACTTCCAAGGCCACAGTTGACCATGATCGAGCCGCTATCAAAGAACTATTCAGGATCTTTCCACAGACTTACGGCGCCGAGTTTTGTGGTTGACCAGGTGCTCACTTAATGAGACAGGCATTGATGCCGCAAGGAACAATGCAATATATTGTTGGTCGTATCAAGGGACAAGACGGCGTAAAAATGGACTTCTTTGGCAAAGCCCATGTGCTCTGGACGCTGCTTTTCCGCCAGCCAACTGTAATTATCAAAGTACCAGACATCTGTGGCCTCTGAGAACACTATTCATCCGTGGCAGACACCGATTCTGCTGGTACTAGCCGACTCGAGGCCAGGTTACCCGCTCCCATCTATATAACAGTATCAGGATGCCTATGATTATGCTGCTCTTCCCTCACCAGCGCTCACTATCTCGGTGCTTTAGCTGTTTTCGAAAACCAACTCATTAGTCACCTACCCAAAAAAGAACATCTCCAAGAAGCAGAAGCTACACGAGCACACCCCGGCCTCATCTTCAAGCTACACCACGAAGTACCCACTTACCTAATCCCGCTACTTCACGGAATTCAACATGCCGAGCAAGGGAATTGATTGCCTGCATTGCGGGGCGGGGATATCGTCGACTGATCCGACAAACTGCATGAGTTGTGGAGGCAAGCCTAACGACCAATGCAACCACCCAGACTGCAACGACTGGGCGGCCATCCTGGCGGGGGAATGGAAGAAGCACACCCCTAGGTAGACAGGGGAAAGGGGTGGGGGGGGGCCGAGTGCGAGTACGGAGTACCAGCTCGACTAAATTCAAGGAGGACAGTCTCTTTCACCTAGGCGATATCGGAGTGCACTTCCCCGCGGGTCGGAGTGGTTCACAGTCAGAGACGGGAGGCAGTAGAGTGGTCTTTTATCATTTCAAAAATTCCTCCACGTACTTATGTTTTCTCATTCTTAATGCTGAATCATCACTCCGACTTAACACCGTAGCTGAGATCGTGTTGAAATAAGCAAGACATGTGGCCGAGGAAGTGGATGTTTTCAAAACTAGATATAAGTCCCTAATAGTGGGTAGTGATAGTTTTGCTGCTTGTCCAAGTATTCGGTGCCTCGGAGGTGGGCGTGCGTAGGTTAAACCTAGTTTTCGTACCATGGCGAGTGCTTAAATCAGACCATCACCACATATCGGATGCGGCGGGTAGCATTCAAATGCCGTGGCATGAAAATTTCAAACCCGGAGGATAGGACAGAAGGTTCCAGATTTGTCTAAAGACGCTGTAGCGAGAAGCACTGGTCATCAAAAGAAGCTACCCCACCTCACGTCATCCCCCGGCCTTGCAGGTGGGTTGATGGGGAAGGCAACAGCCGGGAGCTTGGGGCAACGGCCTAGGCCCAATCAGTCCCCTGGAGAGAGCACAACGCCCCTGCACCATCAAGCTAGCGGCTCGCTTCGGTTTCCTCTCGAACCTCTTACCTGCCCGGACTGCTTCGGAGCCCCTCATTCATTCTTCGGAGTGGACGGGAGAGCGCCATTCTGCCTGTCGACAGTTTCCCATTCACCGGTCCCGACTCCGAGAAAACAGCCTAGTTAACCATCCTCTCCTTTGTCTTTCCTTCTTCTTTCCCATCGACCCTTCTCTTCCCCGTCCACCATTGCCGACTCCGTCTCGCGTGAGCCTTCTTTCTGACAGACGAGCCCCTCTCAAAAATGTAAGTTTTACGCGGCTGCTCCGACCTTGGATGTCTGCCTACTGCCTGGATACTCACCGACCCTAGGCGCATCACCCTCACCATCACGAACCCGGAGTCTCGGGACGACGACCAGGACCTGCTGTCCTTGGAAGTTTACCCGGAAATGACGATCGAGACTCTTCGCAGTTCCATCCAGGCTGAGACGGCCTACGATCCCATTGCCCAACATCTCTACCACAACGGCCAACTCGTCGGCGACAACTCCAAGACACTGGCCGAGCTCGGCGTTACCGACGGCGACATGCTCGCCCTCCATGTCCGCGACGTGCGCAATACCATTCCCTCGACGAGCAGTTCGGCACATCAGGGCGCCGCGCGTAGTGGGGGCCGGCCAGCGGCTACGGCGCAGGACCCAGAAGTCATCCGGCTGCAACTTCTCGGCGACCCGAACCTTAGGGGAGAGCTGAGTCGGTCGAGACCGGATCTGGTGGCCGCGCTGGAGGATCCGCAGAGATTCGCCCGTCTGTACTCGGACAGCCTGGATAGGGAGCGGAGAGAGCGTCAGGAGCGGCACCGCCAGATTCAGATTTTGAATGCTGATCCGTTTGACCCTGCGGCCCAGGCGAGGATCGAGGAAATCATCCGCCAGGAACGTGTGATGGAGAATCTACAGAACGCCATGGAGCACAACCCGGAAGGTAACAACATCACAACCCGACACGACACCTTCTAGAGTCATTGCTAACCATGCGGCCAGTTTTCGGCGTCGTGCACATGCTCTACCTCGACGTCGAGGTCAACGGATATAAAGTCAAGGCGCTAGTGGACTCGGGCGCGCAGGCAACGATCATGAGCCCCTCGTGCGCCGAGGCCTGTGGCATCATGCGCCTCGTCGACAAGCGCTTCGCCGGCGTCGCGAGGGGTGTCGGGACCGCCAACATCATTGGCCGCGTACACTCGGCGCAGATCAAGATCGGACCGCTCTTCCTGCCCTGCAGCTTCACAGTTATGGAGGGCAAGCAAGTGGAGATGCTGCTTGGCCTGGACATGCTGAAGCGTTACCAGGCTAGCATCGATCTTGCCAAGGACAAGCTGATCATTCAGGGCGTTGAAGTGCCGTTCCTCGGTCCGGCCGACATTCCCAAGGACTTCGAGGAGGCCATTCAAAAGGAGCCAACCGTCGAGGGCCCCGCGGGGACCACCATTGGCCAGCGATCCGGCGCCGTTACGGCACCGAGCGGGTCCGCATCTACGTCCGCGCCTCCTGCCGCCCCTGCAGCACAGGCGAGGCCGGCTGTGCCGTCCCTTCCGCCCAGGGCTCCACCGACACCTGCGTTCCCGAGGGAACATATCGAGCAGCTCATGGCCCTCGGTGCGTCAGAACAGAGGGCGGTCCAGGCGCTCGAAGCGACTGGGGGCAACGTCGAGTATGCCGCCAGTCTGATTTTCCAGGACTAGGTGGTTGGTTTTCTTTTTCTTGATGGCTTGACACGACGTTAAAGAGTTATGAATTTTCTCGGAGGAATGGGGATATAAAAAAGGATCCGGACGCAACTACACAGATACACCTGCATGACATAGTGGATAGGTTACATGTCGACTTGCTGGCTAGGTATGTTTGGGGCTATTGGGCTGGGCACAAATGGCGGACGGACATCAAAACTCGGTATGCAAGGCAGTCTTTATTAGAGGGCGGCGATCTCCTGGACCCAGGCACAGCGCATAGCTTAGACTCGCAAACAGACGACATGTTTGAGTACTCCTGGCATACCCTTTACACGAGCGCTAGCTCAGTGACGACCTCGGTGCGTGCTAACGCAATTTATACACACAGGGCTTCAGCAGCCTAGCCTCCTTGGCGGCATCATCCTCGTCGTCGTCGCCGCCAATGAATTTCTTCTTGCCCGCCGCCCCCGACGTGGATGGCCGCCCGTCCTTGCCACCCTCAGTCGCGCACTTGCCCTTGACAGCCGGCGCCGCCTTGACAAAGTGCATGCGAACAAACATCTTGTTGCCCATGTCGACGGCGTTGTCACCTAGGTCGCGGTTCAGCAGGAAGCCGCGCTTCCACAGGGCCTCGACAAACGCCGAGATGTCCGTCTCCTGCTTGCGCGCCTCGGCCGCCCCGTCCACCTGCACCGCCAGCTCGGCATTGTTGGCCTCCTCGTCCTCGCCGCCGCCGTCGTCTCCTCCGCGTTTGGCCTTTTTCCCACCCGGCCCGGCCACGGCCGATTTCTTGCGGTTGCCCACGCTGTGGGCTACTACCGACTGCCCACCACCGCCGGGACCGCCCTTCTTCTTGGCGTCGGCGGCACCGGCGAAGCGGCTCTTGATCTCGGCGACCCACAGCTCGCCCTTCCAGCGCAGGACGCGGTAGGCCTCCTCGACAAAGTCGGTCCAGTTGGTGCCCATGAGGGCGAGGCAGAAGATGGCCACGTCGACGGAGCCGTCGGCCAGCGGCAGGTTGGCAATGTCGGAGCGCGTCACGAGCGGCGAGCCGCCCGTCTGCAGGTCGAAGCTGCGCAGGTCCAGGTGCAGCTTGCCCTTGAACGGCTGCAGCGCGGCCGAGAGCTTGGCGTCGCCGCAGCCGAGGTCGGCGATGGTGCATGTTTTTGAGTTGTGCGGGCGCGGGAGGGGCAGGTGGGCCGGGAGGATGGGCTTGCCGTTCATGACGCGGTTGCGCGGTGGTTGACGGACTTTGGCCCGCGCCTTGATGTCGGCGATGTAGCTGTCGACCGGGTTCTCGGGCCACACGTCGACCTGCCGCCGGAAGCCCTCGTGGTATTCGGTGAACATCTCCGGGGAGTCCTGGAAGAGCTGGAAGGCGTCGGCCGAGGGGCGCGTGTAGAGGGTCTCGTTGAGGTGCCGGAAGCGGGCCGAGATGAGCTTTTCGCGCATCGAGGCCTGGAGGGGCGTGAGTTTGGCCGCGGGAGGTGCGGGCGGTGCGGGAGCAGACGTTGTCGTCTCGCCCTTGGACTTCTTGTCTGCATCATCTCCTGCTTTTGTCTTCTTTTTCTTCTTGTCGCCGCCCTTTTCGTTCTTGGACGACTCGGCGGCTTCAGCCTCGTCGTCGTCGATGCCGCTCCATTCGTCTCCTTCCTCCTCGGCAGACTTGGCCGCGGCAGCAGCACGCTCCTCCTTCTTCCTGGCTCTCCTCTCCCTCTTCTTCTCAGCCTTGCTGTCTAGCTGCTTTTGCTGCTCTGCGCTGATGGGGACCACTGGGGTAGCAGGCGCCTGCTCCGTCTTTTGGCGCTTGTTGGCGCTGTCCTTCTTGGGCTGTGGCTTGTCGCTCTTGTGTTCAATGACTTTCTGCCACAGATCCGAGAGATTCTCGGCTGTCACATTCTGCGAATTCCCTGGCCGCTTCCTCTTTTTCGCGGGCTTGGATGCCGGAGTTGTGTCTGGTTTCAGAGCTAGGCCTCCTGCTTCGACCTTGAGCTTCTCGGCCGAAACACTCAATCCTTTTACTGGAAACATGGTGACCGGACACAGACCTGATCAGGTTCTGCAAGAATGTCTGGTGTTGTTGCACTGTGTTGCTTGTCGACCAGATGTTGGTCGCAACTTTGGATCAAGTCTCCCGCAGAAAAAAGTTGGTGGGGCAGATCAACGAGCTTAAGTGGAGCTTACCGGATTGGTCCTAGTCTACTGGGCTCGAGCAGGTCGGCGACGCCCGTGCGCTTGTAATCCTGCCGACTAACGGTGGGCTGCCAAGGCATCGTTCAATCCGATGTTCAAACCCAGCAATGCACTTCGTCTCTGTCCCACCATTCATGTGGTGCTCACCCCTATTCCGCTGTCACCTCTGTCACTCGGCCGTTCCTCATCCGACTCAAACATTCCTGGGCCTGCGACTCCAAGAAACTCGGCGCGTGTCGTGTTTTGGTGCCATTGGGTAAGGTTGCTTCGTTGCGTCCCGACGGCGGAAGCACCTGTGTGCATCCCTGACAGGACGGGACGTCTCTGAGAGATTCGAGCGGCCAGTCCTCTCCGTACTTGTACTTGAGATACGCGCCGCGGTATCTCGTTCAGAGGACTCCTGATCACCCGCTGAAAGTACCGCACGGTCCCGAGCCAATTGTTTACCCATGTATCCAATGTACACTTCTGCAGTGTTCCCAACACTGCCGGCTTTGAGTTTGCAGTCAATTTTGCGGGGCCATCCTGACGTCTTCATCCGACGTGAGATCCGGCAATTGTTATGGACAGAACTAACCTGGGTCTATCGGTCCGTTCGCGGATGCTTAGACCCATGGCTTTATTTAGGGCAGATTTGTACAAAGTTATAAGGCCGAGGGGACTTGGGGGCTGCAAGATCGACCGAGGTTCCATCCATCCAGTGGGTGGAATCTGGATGGGAATCCCCAAAACAGTGCAATGCAAGTTTGTTCGGTGGGACCTGGAAGCACTCATGGAAGGTGCGACGAAGCTTCCATGCGCTGGAGCCTTGAACATCCGATCACTCGGTGTCAAGTCCCCCCCCCCCCACACCAGCACATTTTTTTTCGGATGAGAAACTAAACCTTCAACCCGCCGAGTTTTCCACGCTAGAGAGTTGCGCTGCTTTTGTATCACGCCCTAATGCTGCACCTTCACAATCACTTCGTATCAGGGTCCCCTGGCCAAGCCTCGGCAGCCAACCCCCTCGTTGATTGACGTGGTTCGCAACGGCCTTCCCGGTTGCTCTCCGTCGAGCCCCACCCAATCCCACGGCTGTCCAAACTAAGAATCCCAGAACCCGCAGTCCGGAATACACAAGGCCTCACATTGGACGGCCGATGACCGGTTGCGGATGCACCCCTTCCGCGTGCCGGTCGGCGACAGCACCTCGAAGCCGGGCCAGCAAGACAGAAAATTAGGTTGCTCGCCTCGCAGCGGGCGGGACGGCATGTTTCCAGAGGCTGCCGCCGGGATTCAGCCCGTTGCCGCATCACAACTCACCGCACCGGGACACCACCGCAACCCCCTGCTGCACATCAAGGAGGAGGTCGCATCGGTTAGGGCCCCGCACTGTTCTGGGCCCCCTGAAGACTTCCACTGGGGAGTGCCGCTCGAGCGCCGCCATCCTTCTTGGCCCCCTTGCGTTGTGGTTGCGCGACAGGCTATGCCCGGATACAACCTCACCCTTGCAAGGCCCAGCCTCTGTGTGCGGTTGCAGGCTGCCGATCTGTCCTCACACGGCGCCCTCTTCCACGATCGGACCGTGATGCTATCATTGAACGCCACCGCGGTTCGATACCCCTGTAGCACTGCTCGGCCGACTGCTCTGCCGATTGCTCTGCCCCTCATAGCGCCTCTGGGAAACGAAATCGCTCCCGGACGGGCTTGTCGAGAAAGTTCTTGAGTCCTAAGAGGCGGTCGGTGGCCATTCGGCTCGTTCCGCTTTCCATCCGACGACAAAGACCAATCTGCGCACTGTCCCGACCGTTTTCGCTCAACCCCATCTGCCGCATCTCTTTTTGGAATTTGGACCGCCTTGGCCGGCAGTGGCTCTCAGCTCAGGGACTAAGCACTGCTACTGCGACTGCTACGTCCTCTTAACGTGCAAGTATCAAACGAGCAGCTGGCATTCCCGGATTCGAGCGAGGCGTCCCGCAGACCTCCTCGTTACACCGACCTTGTCTCAGTCGCATTCTGAGCTGCTTCATGTCCAGCATTTGACTCGCCATCCCTCCGCCTAGTCCTGCATACAGTGGCCGAGATTTTTACTGCTCGCCTCCCGCCCGTCGTGGACACCCTTTCCTTTGCTAGACAAGAAAGCATTGCCCGCGTGGCCTTTGCTCATGATATTTCCCTTACAAACCTTCCTAGCTGGCCGATGATCATGTAATTGTACTGGGCTTGGTTCTCATTTCAGCAACGGCGCCGCGAAACCCCGCCGACGATCCTCAGACCTTCACTGACCGGACCAACTTCATTGTTCTCTCATCTTACTCGCCGCGATGGACTCGGTCGAAGAGTTACCACAGAATACTGGCCTCCCACAAGAGCCGGGACAGCTTCCTTCTCCCTCCTCGCCGTCTGGCAATAAAGGGAAGGAGCCGCAACAGCCGCCGTCCAAACGAACAACGGTGAGGAGGAGGACAAAGACAGGATGCCTTAGTGAGTTCCCTCGTGGCCCTTCTACTTTCCTCTTCCCATGCTTGTCTGCTGACGCGCACATTCTAGCTTGCCGCAGACGCCGTATCAAATGTGACGAAGGCAAACCGACTTGTAGCAACTGCATCAAATCCAAGAGAGAATGCGAGGGATACAGCCAAAGGCTGACGTTTAAAGAGCCTCTGGGCTCTTTCCCCGCCAGCAACCTTTACGGGCATCCTGTCTATCACCGGCAGGTCCAAGAAGCGCTTCTGAATGCCCAGATCTCCGCAGCCAAAACTCAAGCGGCTTCGTCACAGGGGCCTCTTGCCGTTATCGCACCTAAACCTCCATCCGTCGACTTCTCCGGTGCCGGACCTGTCCCCTTCGGGCAGGGGTATCCAGCACCTATCCAACCTCAATATAATGGCCCACCAGTCTTCAAAGCGCCGCACCAGCTGCCGAGCCCTCCTTTCCAGGACCACCCACCTTCGCCCCTGCATGGAAAGACAGTGGCCCATGGAGACTTCTACCAAGGACCTAGGCCCGCTCAGAGTTTCCAACCTCACACAACCTTGGACCATGTACAGCCTGATTTTGCCGGGCAACGCGTGCCCGTGTCTGGTGGTGCGGGGCAATCGCTGGCCTCTCCAGACAGCGGTGATGGAAGGTTAAATCGAGCCTCTTCCGCTGAAGAAGGGTACTGGCAGTCGGACGATGAAGCATCGATGGGCGAATCAGACGACGACATAAACCCTGACGCTCATATTATGCACCTCGAGTCGAATGATCTCGGTATTCGAGTAGCCAGGCGCCTAGAATCACACCACGATGTGTATGGGGTGGGCATCAGGTCATTTGCTGGCTTGGCCGACGACAACGTACTCGAGACGTACACGCCGTCCTCGGATAGCTCGCCCCTAAATGATTCCCAGACAGCAGCCGTATTCTGGTACTTTGTCAACGTCACCGGCCAAAGCATGTCTCTCTACGAAAGACATCCGTTCGACCCGTCGCCCCTATTCCAGGGTCAACCCGTCCCCAAACAACGCCAACATATATGGACCTGTTAGTACTCCCGCCGACATTCACGGCCTGCACCTTGCTAACCCCGTCTGCCAGATACGTTCCCCATCATGGCATTCAACCACCCCGCTCTAATGCAGGCGATGCTTGCCTTGGGCAGCTTACAAATGGCGAAACTTCAGGGGCAACCTCCCACCGCCGCCATGAAGCATTACCATTTGTGCCTCAGGAGAATTGCAAAGAATTATCAGAGCCCCAGTAGGCGCACGCAGCCGGCGACATTAGCGGCCACGCTTTTGCTTGGCTTTTATGAGGTCTGGAACTCGGATCACGACAAGTGGTGCAAGCACATGTGGGGAGCGCGCGCCATCCTCAGGGAAATACCACTCGCGCGAATGACCCGAGATGTTCTCGCTTTCAAACGGAGACAGAGAGAGCAGGCGATTCGGAACCATCAGTGCAATGAGCACTGCTATGCCGCGCACGGGGATCTGAGCGTAGACTTGGGCGAGGTCGATACCGAGCTGATCTTTCAGTTGTCTGGTCAGAGAGTCGACTATGGTGGTGGTTCGGGTTATGTTGTCGGCGACGCGCCCCGGCCGTCTCGGCTCACACAGCGAGATATCGAGACGTATGAGCAGCTACGCGATCTCTATTGGTGGTATTGCAAGATGGATGTCTATCAGAGCTTCCTCGGCGGTACTCGGCTCTTGTAAGTTGAAATGCACGGTGTGCTTATCTGGTACTCCTTCGCTAACTAGTACAGGATGGACTACCAATCCTGGACCCAGTGTGGGCCTCGGGGCCCTTTTGGAAAGATTGACTCTATGTGAGTGGAAGCACTTGTTCGACGGTTTATATGGTCTTATACTGACTGTGATTCCAAGCCACGGGACCTATGATTACCTCATCCTCATGCTAGGACGGTTGGCCAGCTTTGCTTCCCGCGACCTGGCCCGAAAACGCAGGGCGAGGAGGGCCCAGGGACCTCCAGGCCAAGGACCTCCGGGTCAGGGACCTCCGGGTCAGGGACCTCTGGGTCAGAGACCTCCGGGTCAGGGACCTCCGGGTCAGGGACCTCCGGGTCAGGGACCTCCGGGTCAAGGACCTCCGGGTCAGGGACCTCCGGGTCAGGGACCTCCGGGTCAAGGACCTCCGGGTCAAGGCCGTGGACCAGGACCTGGACAGGGGCCGGGAATGGGTCGGGGCCAGTCACCACCCATGTTTGCCGGCTTGATGCCGAGTTCGGGACGCGTGACGGTACCCCGGGGCTTCAGTCCACCCCGCGAAGCATCGCCGGTAAGCGATTCCATGGACGACATGGACTTTGATGTCTCGACGGCGAATGCACTTCACGAGTGGGAAGAGATCCGCAAAGCGTTTGAACTCTTCCGCGCCCGTCTCGGCCCAGACTTTGAGCCCATGGGCCCGGACTTTGCGTTACCCGAGCAGACGCCGTTTGGGCCCGCCCTGATGTACCGCACCTACAGCATCGCGGGCATCTGGATGAACTATTACATGGGCCTTATCATCTTGCACCGATCTCACCCGTCAATGCCCCCCATCGCTGTGGTTGCGGCGGGAATGGTAGCGCACCAGACGGGCCGCTGGGCGAACGAGATTGCCCGTATTGCGGCTGGCTTGCATGAAGACACTACTCACGTCCCGGCTGTCAGCACGCTTGTGGGGGCGGCGTTTATCGAGAGCTGTTTCCCCCTGTTTGTGGCTGGTGTTCAGGTAAGAAAGGGGATAAATTTACCCTATCATCTAGACGACAGTGTTGCTAACTTCCATGGCAGTACCAAGATCTACACCAACGGCACTGGACGATCCGGCGGCTGCGCGACATGGCGCGCCTCACTGGGTGGCAGTCGGCGCGGCAGATTGCCGACGGGTGCGAGACCGGGTGGAACAAGGCGGCCGAGCTGGGTCGCGGCCCGCCGTATCATAGCCCCCCCGAGCTGGGGCCCTTGTTCCCAGACTCGGTGTGGAACCGGCCGAGGAGGATTGATCGCAGGATCCAGGAGCTTGAGGCGGGTGATAATCGGCTGGTGCTGGCCAAGTCGGAGCAGGCGCACTACGCGCTGGGCTTGCTCAGTGTGGAGAAAGACTTGGATACTTTGGATATTGAGGACGAGGGGGAAGACCGCGGGCAGGATGGGGAAAGGGGCGGAGGGGGTAGTTGGGAGGATTAGGCTGGTCGGTTAGCTGGTTGGCGTAGTGGACAGGGGCCGGTTAGATTGCATGTCACCTGGGTTAGATGTCACTTGGGTTGATACCACGACAGGAGTTGTTGCTGCCTTTGCTGGGGAGTTTTGGATATTCTCAGAGCGGTCTGGGTTAGAGGACAAAAAGAAGCGGGAGCAATGGGGTCTGATGATACAGTTGGTCGTTTATCGTCATTGTCTAATACTTCAATTTCTCGACACTCGGTTACGCTATGCTGTCGGCAGGAGTACATGGCGCGTGTAGATGCCGGATCGATGAAGCAGAAACCCCTTGCCATTCCCCACAACCCACCCCCTTTCACACAACTAGCTTGTTTAGTTTGCTGGCAGCCGCTCGACAACGGCGGCCATCTCCTCGTCCGTGTATATTCTGAAACCGCGGTCCCTGGTCACACTGGCCAATTGCACGTTCTTGGAGTCGAGCTTCTCCTCCATGACTTGCTTGAGTGTCTTGAGCACGAGGGTCTCGGCGTCTGCGATGGTAAGGGACTAGCGAGGGGTGGTTAGCAAATACAGTTACAGCTAGCTAGCTCGCGAGACAGGGGAAGTAAACCCACCTTGTGATATTCATTCTGCAGCTCGGCCTGGGCGCCCTCGCTGCCGCTGCCAATGGCCTTGGCGTCGTAGCGGTAAAAGGTGCCCGAGGGCTCGGCGTGGTACAGCGACGGGCCATCCTCATCGTAGCCGGCAATCAGCAGCGCGACGCCAAACGGCCGGCTCATGATGCTCTCCTCGCCGTCGGCCGACTCGCCGAAGCGCAGCGCCAGGTCGCAGATGGCCTGCGTGCAGCTCTCGACCCGCAGGTTCTCGTTGTAGTTGAAGGCGTGCGACTGGCACTCGACGCGCGCGTGCTCCACCATGGACCGCGCGTCGGCCTGCAGCCCGGACATGGCGCACCCGATGTGCCGGTCGATTTCGACGATCTTTTCGACGGATGACGTCTCGAGGAGGGTCGACGTCACGCGCTTCTCGACGCCCAGGATCACACCTTCTGAGGTGGCCACGCCGATGGCCGTGCTACCGAGCTTGATGGCTTCGAGCGAGTATTCGACCTGGAAGAGGCGCCCTTCGGGGGAGAAGGTGCTGGGAAGGGTCAGTCTTGGGGTCTGCGGGGAGGGGTGTCGGTGGCCGTGACAGAAGAGGGTCGGGGTGAGAGCGGCGGAGGGGGGTTTATTCGTGCGGTGGTGACCTACTTGATGCCCCGATCTGGATACAAGTGTTAGTTCTGGCTTTCGTTTCCGTCTCTTGGCTGCGGTGTGATGCGATGCCATGCAGCGAAGCTCTGTGCTGGGGCACTCACCATATTCCGATCTTGCCATAAACATCTTGGCGGTATTGTGGGGTTAACGCTGGTTTGGGTATCTCAAATTCGGTTTGTTTTTTTCGGTCGCTGGTGTGCAAGGAGTGGGCGGATGTTCAAGGTCGCGGGGCAGGTTGGAGTGCGGTTGTAGTTGGGGTGAGGCTGGCCTGGATTGGTAGCTGAAGCTCCAGGCACACGGAGGGCTACGAAGCTCTGTCTCCACTGCTGCCCGCCAGGCGGCCAACCTGACCTGGCAGCCCCCTGTCGGTACGTACCTTCCCGGGATCGCCAGTACCCCACATCAATCCCAAAGAGGCACAGCGCGAGCCATCGCGTCGTCCCAGCCGTCGCGCTTTTTGGGCTGCAGGTCCCGCGACTTGGCGCTGTTATCAACTGCAGCTACAGCGGACTCCAGGGCATCCCACATTCATCCCACCGAAAATCAACACACATCATCAACACGCGGCGCAGTTCTCACAGCGGCAGCACAACAAATGCCAGCAACTAGGGCTGCCAATTGCCAATGTAGACAGAGAAAACAATGTCGTCGGCCAGACCGTACGCGGAAAAGAGAAGCAGCGGAATAGCAGCTGCAGAGAGGGCTGAGAGAGCCGAGAGAGCAGGCTCAGCTTCGTCGCGGCCCCGCATGTCGGGCCAGTCAGACGCAAACACCAGCTTTAGGAACGATGCCAGCAGACCGACAGATTCCAAGCCCAGCAGTCGATATGCCGACCCGGCCGCTCACAAGCGCTCCACGTCGGTCAATCCGAACCCGCGATCGGCCAACAGTTCGTTCGAGGAACGCCGTACTGAGAGGGTGCAGGTGACGACGCGCGAAACACTCATGTCCCGCCGCAGCGCTCCTCTGGAGAAGAGCAGGTCCGCCGACGGCCCGAAGCAGCGCCCTCCTGAGCCGAGAAGGGACGCCCGCCAGGAGACACCTGGCCCGGCCCCAGGTATGCCCCGCCGTCTACCCTTCGCACCCCCGTCGCATGCGCATGCTAAATTCAGAGTATACAAGATAAACCTACCCCAGTGCCATGGGAACCCGAGGCCACGCTGCAGCCACACACGACGGCGCCCCTAGCATGCCGTATCTCGATCACCCCGCTCGCCTCGTCGGCGCCCCAGTCGCTGCAGCCGAAACCGCTACACGAACTTAGCCTCGAGGCTCAGGAGGCCGTCATCATCGAGGACCTGCTGTTCGTTTTCATGGGCTACGAGGGCCAATACATCCGCTATGCGAAGGGATATAACCCCTTCGAGGAACGGGACCGCCTCTCCGGTCCGGCCTGGCGTATCCTGCCGGGTCTAGATCCTAGCCTGCAGGACCTCACCCAGTCGATGCTGCGCATGGCCACCCACTACACGGCTCTTGAGACCTTTGTCGACGTTCAGGGCCGCGACGAGTTTGGCTCTGTCAACCACGCCTTGTGCGCATCAATACGAAAGCTCCTGCACGAGTACCTCGTCATGGTCGCCCAACTCGAGACACAGTTCCTCAACGACGACTCCTTCACCCTACATGTGCTCAACGTCCATGTACTGCCAACCAGCCACATGATGTCCCAGCTCTACGCCCTTGCGCATGAGCTGCTAAAACGAAACGCCCTCCTGGACGACGAGACGGACGAGTCTAGTGACAGTAATGACGACTTTGACCACATCCTAGAGCAGCTAAGGGAAGGTGGCGAATTAGTGCCAGGGAATATGACCGGAAAGAAGATATGCAAGGGCGGCGTGGTGCTAGCGTTGCTCACCAAGAGGCTAGAGTCCATGTCGGGAGACCCTGCCGCGCGCACCCTGCTGACGTCCTTGTTGCGGGATGCCAGCCGCCCATACATGACCATGCTGAACGAGTGGCTGCACCACGGCGCTATCAACGACCCCCACTCCGAGTTCTTAATCAAGGAGCAGCGGAGCATCCGACGCGAGAGGCTGCAGCAAGACTACACCGATGAGTACTGGGAACGGCGATATACTGTTAGGGACCACGATATCCCGCCCCAGCTCGAGGGTGTCAAGGACAAGGTCTTGCTCGCCGGCAAGTACCTAAACGTCGTTAGGGAGTGCGGTGGAGTCGATGTCAGCCTGCAGGTCAAGGACGTGCCGACATCCTTTGACGACAACCGATTCCTGGACAATGTCAACAGTGCCTACGCGCACGCCAACGAGTCCCTGATGCGGTTGCTCCTGACGGCCCACGCGCTCCCAGCGAGACTGCAGTCATTGAAGCACTACTTCTTTTTGGATCCTTCGGACTATTTCTCCTATTTCCTAGAACTAGGCACTTCTGAACTGCGGAAACCGGTCAAGGCAGTCAACACGGCCAAGCTGCAATCGCTGTTGGATCTCGTCCTCCGCCAGCCCGGCAGCATCGTCTCATTGGACCCGTTCAAGGAAGATGTCAAGGTCGAGATGAACGAAATCACTCTTACCAAGTCGCTCCAGCGTGTTGTCAACATTACCGGTATAGAACAGGGCGAGGCGTTGCAGCTTGCGAACAACCAGCCACTCGAGGGCGACAAGAACGCCAATGGCTTTACGTCTCTACAACTCGACTACGCCGTCCCTTTCCCCGTCTCTCTCGTCATCAGCCGAAAGACCGTCTGGCGCTACCAGGCGCTGTTCCGCTACCTGCTCTCGCTGCGCTATCTCGAGTCGCAACTGTCGACAACCTGGCAGATGCACACGGGGGGCTTTGTGTGGGCGCACAAGTCATCAGCGCGCAATCTCGAGATCTGGAAGCGCCGGGTGTGGACATTGCGCGCGCGCATGCTGGTTTTTGTCCAGCAGCTGCTGTACTTTTGCACCGCCGAAGTCATCGAGCCCAACTGGCAGAGCCTGATGGCTCGTCTGCACAGCAGAGAAGAAGACGGCGCCCAAGACGACGGTACCCCCAACGGTTCAACCATAGGCGTCACCCGCACCGTCGACCAGCTGATGCAAGACCATGTGGATTTCCTCGACACCTGCTTAAAGGAGTGCATGTTGACCAACAGCAAGCTGTTAAGGGTATGTCCCCCCGTATTCCCCATGAAATATTCCCCCCAGATCTAACACCCAGCAGATCCACTCCAAACTAATGCAAACCTGCACCGTTTTCGCAACCTACACCAACTGGCTCTCGCGCGAGCTCGAAAAGGCCGACCCCGACCTCTCGGGCACCACCAAACCACCCAACATGACCCAAGACCAATGGCGCCACTTCCAGACCATCCGCACCCACCACCCCGGCCAGAAACCAACAGCAGCAGCATCAACCGACCCCAACGCCTCGACAGCCTCCGTCTCGGCAGACGCCGCACAACAACAACACGAAGGCGGCGGCACCGACGCGCGCATCGCCGAGCTCTTTGACGTGATGCGCAAGTGGGAGACAAACTTTAGCCGGCACCTGCAGATCCTGCTCGACGCGCTCAACCACTACGCCGCGACCGAGACGGTCGTGCTGCTGAGCCTGTGCGCCCGCCTGAGTACCGCCAACCAGGGGACGGATTATGTGGGCATGAGGACCGAGGAGGATGGGGTTGTTTAGTTCTTTTTTTTTTTTTTGTTGGGAGAGAGGGAAGGTTTGGGTTGAGTAGTAGTTGTTAAGGGGCAGTGAGAGAGGGAGATGAATGATTATGATGGGAGGTTGGTAGGTAGTTGGGTTTGTTCGGTGGGTGGAGGGTAATGGGAGGGCGTTTGTTGATTGAGTATATTGTACTCGATAGAGCATGTTCGTAGTGAGGGCAAAGATTAAATACCCAGCAATTGTGAAATCAACAGCAATCACTCACAGCCATCACCAGGAAAGTCCATTTTCAGCAGCCCAGGGTATCATTCGTGTTCCGTCCAAGCCTGGACATACCTATCCGTCTCACATCGGATACAACTTCTCATCCGAACTCCCATCCCGACCACCCTCGGTTGTAACGAAGGACACGGCCATCTATCAATCTCCCATTGCCATCATCACCATCAGCCCAGTGGGTTAGTCGGTCCATCGTAAAATATCTCGTCTCAACCCGGGTATTTTCCCTTCCAAAACATGCCCACCTCAACGACTCTCTGCCCAACCCCCATCACCCTTCCCAACCTCATTTTCCACTTTTCCCTCCACCGTCCAAGCACCAACAGCCCAAGCTCGGCAGAAGATGCCGTCCGGCATCAGCCCACCGCACCAGACACCACCAGATCGATAAAGAACGAAGCTAGGAAACGACAAAGCCAAACCAAGCAGAGGCGCAACAAGCAAAAAACCAACGATAACAATTCAAAGAGAATGCAGAAAGTGAAGTGGCCGGAGAAATTCGAGATAAGCGGGAGCGCAGACAAGGTTGCCAGACTTTATCATCTCACGCGCTTTGCTTCCGTCCCATCCTAGTCATCATCACTTCCCTCCCACCATCCATCCATCCATCCACCCACACTCGTCTGCTCTCAACGGGTATAAAACTGCTTTTCATGCCAAGTCCAAAAGAGAGATGATCATGATCCATACGATCCATCGATTGTTTGTTGTCGTCATGGCTGCATACGGAGCAGGCATTGTTCATGGTGAACCACGACCAGAGCAATGGCACCACAAACAGCTGATCAAGGGAAATACGACCATGATCGTGGCAAAACGCAAAATCAAAACGAAATGAAATTCAGAGGCGAAAAGGAAACAAAAAAAACACGGGCAAAAACGGCGAACGACTTGCAACCGACCAAATGCAAAAGAGCAACTACCAGGGTATTTTGCGCCAGGGGTATATCCAGCCATAGGGTATTTCTCTTTTCCTCGCAAGCCACGAAAAAACGATCCGTGTCTAAAACCTTGCAAAGCCGAACCATGGGAATCTAACGAAATGGCCCTGCAAGAGGGCCGGGGTATCCTGAATTGGTTGAATGAGACGTAGAGGGGCGTCCGCTATCGGCAGACTGACGGGGATGATGGCGAGGCGTGGCGTCGCCGGGCTGCGGGACGGCCAGCTTGTCAATGCCATTGACAAAAGAAGGGCCCGAGCCCCAGGGGTTGTTGTCCTCATCGGCAAGATTGACGCCGCTGTCGTTCCAGGGGTTCCGGTCAGCGTTAAAGCTGCGGGTCGACTCGATCGAGATGAGCGACGACTTGGACACGTTGCTGGAGCCCTTGAAAAAGTTGGCCGCCGTCTGCGAGCTGTTCTTTCTGCGGTCCAGGAACGACGAGATGGATGACATGCTGCCTGGCTTGCGTAGACAGGCCAGGAGGGTGCTCCGTTCACGGGCAACCTCGTCGCCAAACGACGGCCTAGTTGGGGAGTCGGTAGCCACCAGAGCAGGAGCGTGCTGGAGTACCTTGGAATTGAAGTAGGGGAGCGCCTCTTCAAACGTGTCCGACTTGGGGCGGGGAATGGCGCCCTTGATGAGGACGGGTTCCACTCCGGCCGTGGCAAACTGTGTCTGGAGGAATTCCATGGCATCTCGAAGGCCGCCGGCACTGTTGCGCGTGAAGGCCCAGAGCAGGGTGACCGTCGGCGAGCCAGTCTCGCTGCGCTCATCGGGGTCCTCATGCACGGTGACTTCGACTTCGTACTGGCTCTTGAGCTTCGGAACAATGGTCTGGACGAACTCGGGCGACTCGAGATACTTGATCAGCGTAGAAGATCGTTCCATGACGACTTCATGCTTGTCCGGAACCATGCCCTGTTGAATTATATGGTCAGTTACCGTGCAGCAAGTACGTCATTCATAAGGGTTGTAATTACCAGGAACTCGTCAATGCACTTGGGCACGAGCCACTGAGGACCAGTGACGGTCACTTCATCGCTCGCCTGCTCGGTGCTCGGGAAGACGATCTTGCTGTTCCACCTCCTCTCCAACTCCTCGATCTCGGGCAGGCGAGTGAGCAGCTGGCGGTGGTAGAGACGGTCAACACTGACAACTTGGGAGGTAAACTCGGAATCCTAAGGTACGCAGGTTAGGAATCAGCTGATCACATCCAGGGGTGAATTTCTCACCACTCTATCGACCATCTCGAGAATCTCGCTCTTGACAAGCTCAAGGTTTTGAGCATTGCGAGCCGGGGTACGGCAAATGACATTGTCAACCCGGCTGTCATCGTCTTCGCGACCTATCCCACCTTTCCCATGTTTTAGCACATTTCGGGTACCGCCAAGAGAACAGGGCCCTGCGACTTACCGCGATCCATGGCGTTAGAAAACTTGACAAACACAGAGTGCTTCTTCATGATGCGCTGGATGTGCTGTCCGCCAATGCCGATGATGCGTTTGTGGTATTGATCAGGCACGTGGAATGAGATGGATGCCGGCATTTCCTGCTCGACCAGGCTCAAGCCCTGCTTAAGGGAGTCATATGTCTGGCCGATGACCTCGATGTTGAAGTTGTATTCCCCAAAGGTGTCGAACATGATCTGGACATTGCTCTGGCCCATGATCTTGTTGATTTTGCCGTTCTTCTTCCCGCTTACGAACTCCTTGTGCTCGTTGGCGAGCTCGATCCGGACACGGATCTGGTAAGGGGAATGAACGGCAAACTTGATCTGCGAGATGACCATCAAGGCAGCCTTGACGGCCTCGTCTGAGCCCGTGATAGTGAAGGACTGCCTGTCAAAGGTAACATCGGCATCGGAGTTGGCGCAGATATCGCCAAGCATGGTCCTGATATCATTGTTGCTGGGCTGCCGAGTATCTGGCTGCATGAACATCCACGAGGCAGTGTAAAATTGTCCGACCTTAGTTTAGAGTGAGTAACATGTTCTCGGAGGCGCAAAAAAAGGCACAAGGGACAAAGCCTTACCAGAGCCATGAGCTCCCGAATAGAGCGCTCCACATGCAGATTTTCGAGCGCCTGCACTCGCACTGAGGCTTGTCTGGCGCCAAGCGATGGAAACATGATAAAGGTGCCATTGGCCTCGATGATCTTGCGCACCTTGTCCATGCGGTTGAGTAGGATGCTGTCGATCTTGGGCGAGAGGACTGTGACGTCCTTTACAAAGATCCTCATGCGGGAGAGAATTTCATGGATACGGAACTTGGCTTGCTCAATTGCATTGGGGGTCTCGCCCGTGATGAAAACCTCTGTGGGATCCCGACGCTGGGCCTTGGGCGGGCAGTAGCGATAGCACTGGGAAAAGGGCGGTGGGAAATAGATTGCCGTGTTTGTGATGGACTCGATGAGTTTGATGTTCTTGCGGTTACGGCCACACAATACCTGATGCAGGGACGAGTCGAAGTTGAAGGCATCGACAATTCTCCCGAGCTACATCAGCGGTTAGCACAAGCCATCGGTCCTACAGATTAAGGCCAGGGTGGGCATACAAGCTGGTCAATGTGGATAAGCACGCGTGTCTTGGCGTGCTCAGAAGACAGGTAGTCACCGTAGATGGCCACTCTCCAACGCTGGTCCCGCCGCAGCTCGTCATCGCCGTCCAGGGCACTCACGACAGGGGCGAGCTTAGGCCCGAGGAGGAAGATGTCGACGCCGCAAAAAGCCGACGTCTCGTCCAGGAAGTCTGTTACCGACTTCTTCAGGACACCCTCGGAGAGATTGGCAACCAGATGGCCGTCAACGACAACCGTTGTGCAACGCTGTTTCAAAGCGACGTTTACTTAGTATATAAGGCCAAAAGAAGCTGGCACTCGTAGAGAGACCCACCAATGAGAGAGGCGTCTGGTTAAAGATGGTTTCACGAGTCTGGTAAACAACATCGGGTAAGCCTGACAGACACACGGTAGTGACCTGGCCGCGGACGTTCTTGGGTGTAGTCGAGATGACGTGAGCCTCGATGGGCTGCGGATTCGACGTGACGTCCTTGCAGAGCTGGCGCAGCTGGGTGAGGTTCAAGGCATGCACTGGCAGATCGTGGACGGGAACGTCGTCGGGTGCTTCCTCGGGGTGTGTCCACCGGAGCACGGCATCGGTGGTGGCGTGCAGGATGTCCTCGGTGTTGGGGCCGGCAAGGTCGGAGGCGAAGGGGACGTTGAAGGAGTGGTGAATGGGGCCGTCGGCGACAGGCGGCACGGGTATCGGAGGAGGTGCTTGGGTTGTAATGTCTCTGCGTGGATTGATGGCGGCCTGCATGCCCATATTCGCCCGCGACATACTGAAGTTGGCCGGAGTCATCCGCTCGGGCCAATGACGCATGTTTGCCAATTTATTCATCGTGGTGGAATCCTCGCTCGCCGTATCGATGGCTAGGTCGACGGAGGGCCGGTTACTCGGGTCTCGAGGCCGTGTTGGACGCGGAGGACGGAGTTGTGGGGGGGAGGGTCGGCCACGGCGGAGGCGGCGGGAGGGCGAGGCAATTGGGGCTAAATGAGGGACTGAAGGAGAGAGACGTCAGGCCGGACGGGCACCCGGGGCATCCAGCAGAAAAAAACAAGAAAAGGGTATCTCAGAGGAGGGAAAAGAGGAGGGGCAATCGGAAAGGAAAACAAAGAGGAGAAAATGTCGTGTGCTCTTTTCCTTCCTGCGATCTCCAGTTGGGGGAGTGGAGGGGAAGGATGTGGAGGGAGGAAAGACGGTGACTTTTGGGAGGGATTGGCGGATGGAAGCTGAGAGACAGACTGAGGCAGTGGGCAAGAGTGGAGCGCGGATTCAACTTCCAGTCTTCCAGTGGTCCACACACACCAGCCAAGGTCCGAGGCGGAGTGGGTGTTGGTCCGTGCGTCTGGGGGGATTGAATTCCGGACTCCTTTCGCTGCGCCTCTCTTTGGCATTGAAGTTGGAAAAACGACCTTATAAGAGACAGAAGTTTGAGTAAATTTCCTACGGAACTGGGCAGTTCGAGAGACAAATGATCCATCATGTCGCAAGTTAGGTTGGCTGCAAGGCATGTCAGAGCGAGCTTGCCACAAAGTACATACTAAGACCAACTCACGTTAGCAGCTGAGGTCAGGGGACAAAGCAGTGGCTGGCTGCTAAAAGACACTTATTGGGAGTTCGAGTCAGAGTCAACATTGATGAATTCCGAAGATTTGCGTTCCTGTGCCTGGCCATTCATTTTGGCCTGCCTTGGCGGCCCCTTCCGCGTCCATCCCTTCCCTCTTGTCTCACTCTGGAAGGCACGAGACTCTATAAAGTCTCAACGAACAATGGGGCTTAGGCCCGATTGTGAACGGATCAAGCCGCGCATACCTCGAGTAGGTCACATCCAACCCGACGACGGAACCTCGGGAGGTACGAATGAATGTACGGATATTGCTCTGCGATTCCGTCCCGGACCCATGCTCCATGAGCTCAGACCTGACATGCTGTGGCATTTTGGACTGGGCCTGTGGGCCAAGGACGTGAGCTGGTGGTGGAGCCACACTGCCGCTCTCCCACAGATGCTGTGACGTTGTGTCCCCTGCTGCTGCATAGCATCAAACGGCCGCCGTCAACATCTCCCCAAGACTCTTGGGGATCATATCAGTTCATTCCAAAGACGTGTCTGACGTTCAATGAAGGGGCCAGTGCCGGCTTGGCTCGGATGACCTACGGAGTACTTCGTAATTGGTTTCTTGATGAACCTGTGATGAATGGAATCTCAGATGCGTAATCGCCAAGACGGGTGGAGAGGGCGCCCACACAGCCCGTTCGAGATTGCGACCTGGACAGTGCGGTTGCTTGACATGGAAGGGAGCTTCGAGATCATCCCGGAGCACATCAACACCACATTCTCGACGACGACGGCACATGTGTGTATCATTTCAACGCTTCTCTAACGACAAGAAACAAAATAATTCCACAATCGAATTTGACAGCGCCCCACCCCATACCTACTTACTACGAAGTACTCCCAGCCTCGATCCCCATCTGCGCCAAGCCCGATGAAGCTCCAATCGGACACTCTGCCGCTTATGGATTCGTAACCAGCAGAAGAAACAAGGTTCCAACTGAGCTGGCCATACGCAAGCAAGGCCGAGGGGAGATTTGGGGATTACTTCGTATCTCCAGGGTCAGGGGGCTGGCGGGAAGCATCTGGGCTGGGTTGAATGCGTTGCAGTGTGCTATTATCCAGGCTTGGAGCGCATTGGCTGTGAACCAGTCCGGTTGCTTGAACTTGGGTTTGGAGTGTTGTTTACTTACATGTTGCGAAGTGATTCCAAACTTCGTCGCACCACTCCAGTCCGTCCAGATCATAGCCACCACCCCGGGCATGGAGTGTTTCTTCTTCGGGTCGCCACGCATGGCAACGATCCCAACGAAAAAAAAAGGTTTTCTCCGAAGAGAGATGGGTGCCAAAAATTGGTGTCAGGCAGGACATGATGGATGCCAAAAATTGTCCCCCTGCCGGTCTCACCCCCGGCAGAGAGCTGTCGCACTGGTCCGGATGTCAAGCCGGAGACTCGCCAAAAGGACCGAGTCTTATTCCAGGTTGAGGGCTATAATCCACACCGTCGTCGGGGTGAGGATGACGATGGAGACTACAACCCTCCCCACAAAGCGCTTTGACCCCGGGAGATCCGAGATCATAGTTTCGCTGGTGTACCAGCAAAGCGCGTGGTCGAGTTGAAGGAACAACACTGGCGACACAAACAAGGTGTATATTACACCCAACCAGTAGAATGTATCATTCATCATGGTGGCTTGTTTGGACATGGGAAGAGAAAAGGAAGAAGAGGAGCCCAAGTCACCAAAATTTCCAGTTTATATCGTATGCCAGCTTGTCCACGTCGATGGAAGGCATCACTGACCCTGATACCGCGTCAGGACTTCGGCGACGCAGTTCGACGGCAAGGACAGTCCAAAGGAAGGCACTGGACGCCGGGCACGCCTCAACAGATTCCCAGGGTAGGCACTCGAAGTTGGAAAGAGCTTTGTCCCCCAAGACAACTGGTTCCTTCCACCTCTGCTTGCAGCCCAAAGATTGGCCCTGCTGTCTTGGTGTGCTGCAGTGCAAAGGAAAGCACGCCGAGCGGGTCAACGACGAACCTTCCCTCACCACGGCCAAAGACATCTTAGGTAGGTACATGATTGCCATGTGACTGCCCAAACCGGTAAACTCGGCGCCCGGTTTATCTCAACCGTGTCCTAATTCCAACTGCTCATGTAGGTAGGGGCCGAACAGCGCGCGCATCTGGAAAGCGGCTTCGTCAGTACTGCTGGTAATCTCCGATGCTTCCTGCCTGAGGTGATAACCAGGAAGTGGGGAGACTCACCAGGCACATGTCCAGCCAACCCAAAAGCCCAAGCCCTCCGACGAACCGGACATCGGCCTTCCAGTCCCAGCCTCGAAGGCCGCGCGACTCCAGGATTATCTCTGAAAAAGCCAAAATAATGAGAGATGTAAGAAGCACGAGGAAGAGGGTAGCCTCTATGAGCTGGCCGACGACCAGATCGGGCGTGCTGAACCAACACATCCAGCTCGGGATTCCTATCGAGGCTTCGAACGCATGACCGCGGTTGGCGACTCGGTACAGAAAACAAAGAAGAGGGATGAAGGGGCGGACGAGCATGTCGTCTACGTGGATAGGGCAGTCTGGGTCCATTCTAGGTTCCAGGTAGTCCTGCTGGCAATAGATGTGGAACACGATGGGGTGTGGTTGATGATAGTGCTGAAGATGGCGTGGGTGATGGTAGTGATAGGGGTATATAGGTACCTGCCCCTGGTAGGTAAAACACGAGACTAGCGACGCATGGACGCAAACCCGGGCGTCTCGGGGATTGCGTCCGGTACTGTGAGGTAACTCGGAGTGATGGGATGATGCAATGCCCGACGTCAACCTTAGTTTTCTCGGGAAAGGGCGCTCTCTTCTTTCCTGTTGGGTCAGGGTTGGGGTTGAATTGAGGGAATTTCGAGATTTAGATGCCCAAAATCGACGCAGCGAAGAAAGACTCCCCTTTCCCGGGCCCTATACACAACATAACAAATCCTCCAACAACAGCACACTATACTAACCGGGCACAAATCCCACCCACTACCCCCTATCCATCCACCCCTTCTCAACCTCCACCCCACCCCCAATCACCTGATCAGGCGTGAAACACATCAGCGCATCTCACGATACCCCTCCCTCGGCATCGGCATCCGATCCAAAAACACCACCTCCTCATCCTCCCTCCCCCCTCCCGGCGCAGGCCGCCCATAGTACCGCTCCACGGGCTGCTGCTGCTGCGCACCATACTCCCTCCGCACCTCGCCTGCCGGCACGACGCTATACGCCCTACCCTGCTGCGGAGGAGGCGGCGGCATGGCACCCTCCCTCCTGACATCCTGCTGATAAAGCGGCACCGGCGCCGCCGCCGTCGGCGAACCCGCCGCGGGGGCATACTCTGCCCGTAGACCGGGGATATTCCTGCCGACAGTAGAGGTGGCATACTCCCTAGGCAGCTCACCGTATCGGACTGCCGCCGATGATTCGGCAGGGCGGACGCTAGCTGACCGGATGGGCGGTGGCGGCGGAGGGTAGTCCCGCACTGAGACGGGTTCGTAGGCCGCGGCGGGCACCTCGTAGCGCGTGACGCCGTCGACGGGGCGGGCACTGGCGGCACGAAAGTAATCCCTTGGAGAGCGCTCGTCGATGGTGGGGCCGAGTCTTTCATAGCCCGAGGCCCCGTCGTAGCGGGCAGGATCCAGCGGTTGTGGGCGGGCGGTGGACGAGCGGGCGAGGTATTCCCGCGGAAGCTCGGGACGAGACGGCAGGTATTCGGTTGTGGAAGGTGGGGCCATGGTGCTGTTGCCGGCGTCGCGGTAGGCATATTCCGGTTGGGTGACAACGCGCCTCGGCGCTGCGTAGACGGGCGAGGTTGGGTGGTAGAGCACCGCGTCGTCGTCGAGCGGCTCGGGTCGGCGCGAGAGAGCTCGCGGGGGCAGAACTCGCTCGTAGGGAGCTCTGGGATCCGAAACCACTTCCTCTCTGATCACAGTCGCTGGGCGAACTGGCTCAAGGTATTCGCGGCCAAACGCATCAACGATGATACGTCGGGGCGGTGCCTTGGGGGGAGCCATTACCCCGGTCGGGCGCTCGTACATGACGGGAGACTGCGAGCGATCGGGGTATGCTGTAGGACGAAGGCTCATCCTCGAAGGAGCGCGAGCTTCACGGTAATAAGTGGCACCACCATCTTCGTAGGGACCCTCGACAACGCGGGATGCAGGCCGCACGGTACGTACTTCCCTAGAGATATACTGGGCTGGCTCTGCTCTGGCAGCATAACCGCTGGGCGGCGGCACCCTATAATCATCGTAGTAGACTCTCTCGTACCGCGGGGAAGTGACCAAGAGAGGCTCCTCGCCATGACGGGCGTGATACTCATCAGCTCTCTCGTAGCCCACGACCCGCTCTTGCCTCACGACCCTGGGTTGGTAGCGTTCCTGATAGCCTTCCTCCATCGCAATTGGCCGCTCATACCTGGGCTCGTCATCCTCGATTTCTAGAGGCTGCTGTTGCGACTGTCTCTGACGCTTGTGTGGGCGGGAATACTGAGGAGTCAAGGGAGAGGGGGAACGGGGCTCGGGCTTGATATATGGTGAGGCTGTCGCAGGTTCAGCAGCAAGCCGGTCAGCCTTTCTCTTCTTCTTCTTGTTCTTCTTCTTTTCAGCCGCCCTGTTACCCTGCGGAGAGCTCTCTGGACTCGAGGCGTTGGAAGGCTGCTTCCTCAGCGCAGCGACCTGAGCGGGAGCAGCCTGAGGGCCGCGGCTAGATTCTCCTGTTGCCAGTTGCGGCTGCCTTGTGATGGTCGTAGGGAAAACATGGGTTGGCTGGGGAGCGACAGGAGAGAGGTCATGGCCATAAATACGAGGAGACGGCGCGCGATCCAGAGCCTGGTTGAGCAATCGCTCATTTACCCGACTAAGATCATGTGTGCCGCTCGACGGGCCATTTCCTGTGCTGCCTGATTCCTCAGAGCGGCTTCCCGAGCTGTTTTGCAAAGCGCCAGACGCCTCTGCCACCTGAGGTTGATTGTATGCCCTTGTAGAACCAGCCGTGTTGATAGACAAACCAGGCACCGACACGCCGGGGATCTGGACTGGGGCCACATTTGGCTGTTGGGGTCGAGAAGGAGCACCGCTGGTAATGTTAAGCTGTGTAGGCAACGCGGCAGGCTGCGCAACAGGCTCGGAATCTAGCTCGGGCTCGTAGGGCGATCCCTCTCGCATCTCGTCGTCTTCGGACTCGTTGGGGAGGCGGGATACCATGTTGGATTCGGGGGTGTCGTGGCGGCTCGAATAGAATGTGTTATCATCAAACGAATCGCTCGAAGCTGAGCCATTAGCAGCTGTGTCGTCAGTAGCCTGAACAAGAGGCGTCGCAAGAGTCAGGGACAAGGCTTTCGCCATGATGTCGGCAACATCGAGTTCAGCCAGCTGCTCCGACGCCTTGTTCGCGCCACGGCGCTGCTCGAGTTGATCCTTGAGGCTGCGCTCGATGCGTTGTCGCTGCAGCTGAAGCTCGGCCTTGATCAAGTCGTCGGATTTTTCCAAGAGCACGGGATTGATCTCGGGCTTCCCAGGGCCAAGTGGCCTTCCACCACCCGAAGCACTCGACAGAGTGCTCAGTCCAGGAAGGCTAGAAGCCATGTTTACCTGCGCCACTTGCTGATTTGCTTGATGGGACTGGAAATTGTCAATTACTGGGCGGTTGTTGTTTACAGCGCTCTTTCCAGCGACTGGCTGTGGAGGCGCGGACGCAGCAGCAGAGGCAGATGCGGGAGGCGGGTTCGGGCTCTGGGCGGCTTTCCCGGGGAGATGGGTTGGTTTGATGCGAGGATGAGCGCCGGCGACAACCTCGTCGCGAAAGCGCAGGAGCTTCTCGTACTCGCGGATCTCGCGAATCTCATCCAATGTCAGCGATGCCATCAGGGAAACGCTGCCCGTCGTGCCCGGCGCCGTTGTTTGGCTGCCGGCCACCACCCCAACCCCCACCACAGATGTCCCCGCCATGGCCGTCACGGACGGTGTGCTTGCTGCGGCGCGTGAAGGCGTTGTCCTTCAAAGTGAGCGATGTCTCGGCGCGTCAATGGCCCATCCGACACAAACGGTTGAAAAAAGAGACAACAGAGTAACAGCACGAGATACAAGAGCCGAAGGGTGGCGGAATATCGATGCGCGCGTTGCCCCTTGTTGTCCAAGGAAACAGCAGTGAAAAAAGCTGTTTGAGCTCGCGAAGAGAAATTGACGAGGTTTGGCAGACACGAACAATTCAGCACAAAGCCAAGTCTCGAGCCAAATACTGTGCCAAGACTCGGCCCGCTGTGCACGAGCCAAGCGGACCCTGGTCAGTGTGACCGGAGCTAGCATGTGGGCCTTTCTCCACTTTGATGAATTACTAATTGACGGAACTCAACACCGGCCTGAGTCAATCTGTTCGTGGAGACGATGAAAAAGAATAGGAACTTTATAGTGGAATCTGAACACTGGCAACGTTACTATCAAGTGGACACTTGTAAGAGTCCAGGTATAAAGTTTCAAGTCCCAAGTGCCGTGCGCTGAGTGACCCCTGCCTCTTCTACTGTCGATCTCACAAGAACTTGAACTTCAAACTCCCTTGCCTCATCCGTCCCTGCCTCCACTCAAGTTAACTTGCTTCTCGTTTCCACTCTACAACTCATTGCTTGAATACCGCAACCCGAACCGCAGATAACTTGTATCACTTCTCACGAAAACAAGCCTCAGAAATTCCGGACATAGTTTCGAGACGAGAGGTCAATTTGCTCTGAACCTCTCTATCTACTGTACAACTTTACGCTGTCACGGACACCAGCAACACGTTGAAGGATCAGGGAGATGGAAGCGGGACAAACCACTACCAATGGGGTCTCCCAGCCAAAACACGTCTTTTTCTTGTAAGTCTTTCACGAAAAACATCTAATAGTTTCAGTGTCTAACTCATAGCAGCGACATTGACAACTGTCTCTACCCGAAGAGTGAGTCATCATGGTTTCCGAAAGTTGATATCTGGAGAACACACCGCTAAACCCCACAGGCGCTCGAGTCCACGACCTCATGGCAGATCTCATCGACAAATACTTTGTTACGCACCTCTCGCTCCCATGGGAGGAAGCGGTGCGCCTGCACAAAGAGTACTACCAGAACTACGGCCTGGCCATCGAGGGGCTGGTGCGCCATCACCAAATTGACCCCCTCGAGTACAACGCCAAGGTCGACGACGCACTCCCGCTCGACGGTGTCATCAAGCCGCGCCCCGAGCTCAAGAAGCTGCTATCCGACATCGACAGGAGCAAGGTCAAGCTCTGGCTCCTGACAAACGCCTACGTCAACCACGCCAAGCGGGTGATCCGGCTGCTCGACGTTGAGGAGTTCTTTGATGGCATCACATACTGCGACTACAGCGATATACCCCTGGTCTGCAAGCCGCATCCCGATATGTATGCCAAGGCGATGCGGCAAGCGGGTATCGAGAAGTACGAGGACTGCTTTTTCGTTGGTACGTTGCCAAATCCTCAGAGCATCTCCTCACTGGGGAAGTATCACTGACTTGGACCTAGACGACAACTACGGCAACTGCAAAAAGGCCGAGGAGCTTGGGTGGAACGTAGCGCACCTCGTCGAAGAGGGCGTCAAACTCCCCGCGACACCGGCCAGCAAGCACCAGATACGTCACTTGGACGAGCTGCGGACAGCGTTTCCGCAATTCTTCAAGCCAGACAGCTCGAAGACCAACTAAAGTGAAGCTAGATAACCTGGCAGCCACAATGATGGCGGTCATGATGCATGATAAATGAATAGAAGCAATAGCTGGACACCAAAATACCCATTTTTCCCATGCCAGTGCCCCTGAGCAACCCGTAACTCCGTCCCATGCCCATACTCCAAAACCAAAACGCCCAACATTAACCCCTAAAAGCCATGCCCCGCCGGTGGGAGGAAACTAAGGCCGCCGCCCCATACTTAAAAGCGCGTCCAACTTAGCCAGCACCTCGTCCCGCTCTTTGACCGCCTCCAACCGCTGCGCCTCAGCCGCCACAATCTCCTCCTCCAGGTCCCGAATCATCTGCAGCTGGTCGCGCTCGCTGTTGTCCAGCCCCGGGAGCGTCGACACGAGATACTCGATCTGCTGCTCCTTGGTGATGAGGTCGCGTGCCAGCTCGAGCTGACCGGCGGCAAAGGTTTCCGGGTCGAGGGTTTCCACTGTTGGTGGGGGGTAGTAATGGGAATTGGTTAGACTGGCTGGTTGGTTGGGGGAGGGGGATAGAAGGGGACAGGGAAAACGAACCTTCTTTGGGCTGATCTGCTTTGAGATCGGGGATTTTGTCGTTTGGGCTAAAGGTCTTGAGGTCGTGGTGGCGCTCGACGTAGTAGAATGCCGCGACGAACATGGTGCAGAGCTAGGTGAGGCGAAGTTAGAGGGGGCCAGTTTGGAGGAGGGATTGGGGGGAGGGGTGCGTACCTGGTCCATGGCCTCCTGGAGCTGGGTGAGGCGGTCTGCCATTTTGTACAGATCGTAGGGGGCTATCGAGTATTAATTGCGATTGCGCTCCAGGAAGGAGAGGCTCGGAAGACGACGACGGTGCTGTCTGCGATGGTCGAGGGAGCGGATGGTTGTGGTCGAGGGAAACGATAAGATAAGGAATTGGAGGTTCAATGTAAGAGAAGCTTTGACCACCCAGCAATCGCGTCCTTGTTCGGCACGTTTAACCCCGAGCCTCATTCCTTCTTCATTCTTACTATTTACACCCACAAATCTTGTCGCAAAGACTCCTTCGCAATGCGCGCCTCTTCCCTGCTGCGGACTCTAAAACCCCGCATATCCCCCCTCCCCATTCCTCCCCTCCGACACTCCTCCACCACCACCACAACCAGACCAATTCACGACGACCCAGTCCCCGAAGCCCACCATGACCAACCCGAACAACAACAACAGCCACCACAAAATCCCCAAACCGAAAACACCACCCTCCCCACCCCCCAAACAAACCTACCCCCCCTAATCTACCCCTCCGCCCCCTCCCCACACCACGACTCCCTCCCCACCTTCCTCGCCTACGCCCACCGCACCGCCCTCGACCCGTCCTCCACCGTCTACGTCGGCACCCACTTCGAATACACCGCCCTCTCGGCCCTCGCCCGCTACGGCTTCGCCCTCCGCCGCGTCGGCGGTGCCTCCGATCAGGGCATCGACCTGCTCGGCACGTGGTCCCTCCCCTCGGTGCCCACCCTCCCGACGCTGCGCGTGCTGGCGCAGTGCAAGGCCGTGCAGCGGCCCGGGCCACATCTCATCCGAGAATTGGAGGGCGCGTTTGTGGGTGCGCCGGCTGGGTGGCGCGGGAGGAATGGTGGGGTGTTGGGGTTGTTGGTTACGGAGAGGAGCGCGACCAAGGGGATACGCGAGGCGCTGGGGAGGAGTCGGTGGCCGATGGGGTTTGTGGCGTGTTCGAGGGAGGGGAGGGTTGAGCAGGTGTTGTGGAATCGGCGGGCTGAGGAGGAGGGGCTGGAAGGGTTGGGTGTCGGGATGCGGTATGGGGGTGGTGGGGCTGGGGAAAAGGAGTTGGTTTGGACGTGGAAGGGGAGGAATCTGCCGTTGATGGAGGAGGGAAGAAGGGAGTGAGGTAGGGCAGGGCAGGGCGCCTAAATAAGTCTATATATCGTAGGGTAGGGGGCGTGAGACGATGGTAGGCAGGGAAAGGGGATGGGCAGGAGATGGATGTTTTGCACTGACAACACCAGGGCCTCACATGTGGTTGTCCAGGAGCACGACAAAACAGGGTTTGACTTTCCCAATTCTATAGTCCCACCGCTACCGGAAATCAGGTGGTTTCCTCGACCACCCGGTGGGTGTCGTCGGAGGAATGGAGGCGGCTGTTTTCCCTGCGCATCTCCTCGAGGTGTGCGAGGTCGTTTGCGGCAGCGGGAAACTTCTTACGCGCTCCATCTTGCGCTCTTTCTCGATGCTATCCCTCCCATTTTCACCATGGGACGACTGGGAATAGTCGTGCAGATTTCGAGTCTGTCCCCTGCCTTGCAAATTGTGGGTGATCGGGCCCGGATCGCTACTCAGGCATGTTGACGTACTCAGTCGCTGGCAGAGACACAGTCTGTTCCTTCTGATGCTGGCTGGTTGTGAAGTGGCTAGTCAGGTATCCATCACGCCTACCCCGAACTTATTCGCCTTCAGCGGGACCTGTTCCCGAAACAACTCCAACCATATCCCATACCAACCAGCACCATGCACAACGATGTAAAGGTTGTTTAAACCCCTACTCTTGAACCAGGATCGCCTCCCTGAGACGGTTCGCAGGCTAATGCTTTTTTTTTAACTTATCCATCGCAAGATACCACCACGGCGCGCTGGCAGACAATACCCGAGCCCCTCGCCATATTCGGCGGTAAGAGGGGTACCAGTGGTGACAGCAGTTGGGCGCGCTCTGGCCATTTTGTTGGATCTCTCTGCATACCCTCTTGATCTCGTCGACGCCGCTTTCGCGGTCCACCCACCCGATGAACCGCGGAAAGGCGCTACTGAAGGTGGTGTGCCGGGTCGTGAGGGTTGTCACAGAGGTCTTGAGCTCTCGCGCCAGTGGCCTCGCAGACGATCAGTTGTGCGTCGTTCCCTCGAGCTTGCTGTGGGCGTACTGCATGAAGTCGGGTCCGCCGCCGCGCTCGAGCATATCGGGCCAGCGCTGCCGGGCTGTGAGCCAGAGCGATGCGCGGGTGAGAGGGAAGGCGATGCGGAGTCTGCCGTGCTTTTGCTGTCGCAGAGACAGGGGAAAGATATCAGACCAAGAATAACATATAGGAAGAAAAGAAAACAGAGAAACGGGTTGTCCAAGTGTATATATATCCAAGAAACGGCAAATCAATGCAAGAATGCGACTCCACCCCTCTTACACGACAACCATATCTAACGTCGAGCTGTCGCTCATTGCGGCGGCACTCAGTCATCCCAGATGGCCTGCCTCGCCTTGGCAGCCTCTTCTTCCCTCTTCCGCTCCCGCTCCTTCTCCTCCTCGCGCCGCTTGCGCTCTTTTTCGCGGATCGCGCGGTCGTACGCCCGCTGCTCCTCGGTCGCCTTGGGCGCCTTCATGCCCAGCGCGCTGGCGATCATGCGGCGTGCCACGGCGTCTGTCTTCTCCGGACGCCGCGATGGCCCCGTGGCTGACCCTCCTGTTGTGCCAGACTGTTGTGGGCTGTCGCTTGGGCCGTCAAACGAAGGCAGGCCGAATGCACCGGGCCCGGAGAGGGCGGATGGTGAGAAGGGCCGCCTGGTGGTGAGGGGCGACAGAGGGGTTGGCGGCGGGGCGGAGGTGCCGGCGTGGGTGGTGGTGGCTACGGGTGTCTCGTCTGCGTCCGACGCCGAGCCATTGTCGTCTTCGTCGACTTCGTCCTCCCAGCTGTCGGCGACGGGGCTGCTTTTCTTCTTTTGGGCCTTGGGCCGTGGCGCTGTTGTTGTTGGCTCAAGCGCAGTGGTTTTGAGAGAGAGCTTGGTGACACCAGAGGTGATGTCGTCTGTTGGCTTGGGTGCCATGGTGGGGTGTATCCACGGACGCTTGTACCTTAGTTCTCTTGCAGGACGGGAATGGAAATCGTAGGCAGAGGTTGGTGTTGGGTAGGGTGAGACGAAAGGGCCGGGGCGCTGTCTCTCGTGACGCGGTGAGGCTCGAACTAATATAGAAGCAGGACCGCAACACCGCCGCCGCCAAGAGCCCACTTATAGAGGGGAATCTCACGAAGAGATGTTGGTATCCGGAATTTAGCAAACAGCAAACAAGAACGAGAGAAGCTCTGTCTTGTATGTGGTTTGTAAGATGAGTGCGGAAAGTGTGTGATGCAATATGGTCGTCAAACTCTGTCTAACAAAGAGGAAACAGTTGGGTATCCGTCGATCTAATGAAAATGCCGGCTGTTTCGAAACAGAGCAGCGTTGGATGTTTCCCAACTTGAACCATCTTCAAACTGCGGGGGTGGGGTAGCGTTACGTACCAATTGTGGGGACAAGAGACTGGACGGGATCGGCAATCGGCTGGTGGCTGAAGCTCTATGTGGCTGGTGCTGTCCGACCCCTGTCAAAACGCGCCTCCAATGGAGCTGAATTTGCGGGCAGCTGCCATCAGTTTCTACCGTCGCCGAAAACCGTGCTTGGCGTGTCCGCCTTCGCTCGCAATTATTCAGACATCATCGCCATGGATCCCGGCCTTTCCAGGCGTCCCCGGAGCTGCCATTGACACCTCAACCACAACCTCCCAAGGGTCCCTCTGTGTTCTACTTATTAATCTGTGTATTATTTGCCTCCGTTTTCTTTTTCAGCTCAATTGTACAGACTTTTCTCTCTCTTCGCGGTGTCGCGCAGACCGTTTGCATCGGGAACCCGCAAATCCTGACGTCAAACCGCCCCCGAAGCTCTCTCCCTCACACCGCTTACGATGCTGCCACGACAACGCGTCCTCCGGCTGCCCGCGCCGACAAACCCTATCTTCTCCGCCACATCGACAAGGAGACTGAGCTCTTGCTCGGTTCCGGCATCAATACGGCAGAGGCGACATGTTGCGCCGCGTGTGCAAAGGGGGGCCTGGCCCGCGTCGCTTTCCAATTTCTCCACGTACACTGCGCTAGGGAAACAAAAGGGAGGCTTCTTCGACGGCCCCGTTGAACCCTTGTCCGAGGAGGAGAAGAAGGCGAACCGGGAGAATGCCGAGGCGGAAGAAAAAGAGGTGGCCAAATCCAAGTCTTCCAGCTCCGATACGCCTGCAAACGGCAATGGCAAGGGCACGCCAGAGTCGCCGGATAGCAAGGGCAGCGCTGCCGGCGGTGCCTCCTCTGGTTCGTCCGGGGACGATTCAGGATCGAGCGGCGGCAAACGGGGACGGAAGGGCGATAAGGCGCTTACAAAGCCCGTCGTGCCCGAGATCTACCCCCAAGTTCTGGCGATACCCATCGCAAAGCGGCCGCTGTTCCCCGGATTCTACAAGGCCATCACCATCAAGGACCCCAATGTGGCCGCCGCGATAACAGAGATGTTCAAGCGCGGTCAGCCCTATGTCGGAGCGTTCCTGTTCAAGGATGAGAATGCCGACGCCGACGTCATTACCAATCCCGACGAAGTCTACGACGTCGGTGTCTTTGCCCAGGTCACCAGTGCTTTCCCCATGAACTCGCAGGGTGGCGAAGGCGCAGGTCTTACAGCCATCCTGTACCCCCACCGCAGAATTCGATTGTCTTCGCTGATCCCTCCCAAGTCGGCCGACGCCGCAAAGGATGCCGCAAAGGATGCCGCAAAGGATGCCGCGAAGGACGCCATTCCTGCAGAGCCCACACCCGAGACGATTCCCAAAGTTTCGGATGAAGCAGCTGAGAAGGGAGACGTGGTTGCGAGCTTCGAGGAGAGCGCCGTTGAGGAGAAGAAACCTGAGACGACCAAGAAGCCGTACGAAGTGACCTCCTTCTTGAAGAAGTACCCCGTCAGTATCGCCAACGTCGATAATCTCACCGAGGAGCCCCACGATCCCAAGAGCCAGGTGGTTCGCGCCGTTACGAACGAGATCGTGAACGTCTTTAAAGAGGTTGCCAGTATGAACAGCCTGTTCAGGGATCAGATTTCGACATTCTCAATCAGCCAATCCGCCGGCAACGTCATGTCTGAGCCTGCCAAGCTGGCCGACTTCGCCGCCGCCGTCTCCGCCGGAGAGCCTGCCGAGCTCCAGGAGGTCCTGGAGAGCCTAAACGTTGAGGAGCGAATGCACAAGGCGCTTTTGGTGCTGAAGAAGGAGCTTGCCAACGCCCAGCTTCAATCAAAGATCACCAAGGATGTGGAGAGCAAAATCACCAAGAGGCAGCGCGAATACTGGCTTATGGAGCAGATGAAGGGCATTCGGCGTGAGCTCGGCATTGAATCCGACGGCAAGGACAAGCTGGTCGAGAAGTTTAAGGAAAAGGCAGACAAGCTGGCGATGCCGGAAGCAGTGCGCAAGGTGTTTGACGACGAGCTTAACAAGTTGGCCCACCTCGAGCCGGCCGCGTCAGAGTTCAACGTCACTCGAAACTACCTGGACTGGCTCACGCAGATTCCGTGGGGCCTGCGGAGCGCCGAGAACTTTGACATCCAGAATGCCATGAAGGTTCTGGACGAGGATCACTACGGCCTCAAGGATGTCAAGGATCGCATCCTCGAGTTCATCGCCGTCGGGAAGCTGCGCGGGACCGTCGAGGGCAAAATTCTCTGCTTCGTCGGCCCTCCCGGAGTGGGTAAGACGAGCATCGGAAAGTCGATTGCCCGGGCGCTCAACCGCGAGTACTACCGGTTCAGTGTCGGCGGCCTTACCGACGTTGCCGAGATCAAGGGCCACAGGAGGACCTACGTCGGCGCTCTGCCTGGCCGTGTCATCCAGGCGCTGAAGAAGTGCAAGACGGAAAACCCCCTGATCCTCATCGACGAGATCGACAAGATTGGGCGGGGGTACCAGGGAGACCCTTCGTCGGCGCTGCTTGAACTTCTCGACCCCGAGCAGAACAGCTCGTTCCTCGACCACTACATGGACGTTCCCGTAGATCTTTCTAGGGTCCTTTTCGTCTGCACGGCTAACATGACCGACACCATTCCGCGACCTCTCCTCGACCGCATGGAAGTTATCAGGCTCTCCGGCTACGTCTCGGATGAGAAGATGGCCATTGCCGAGAGGTACCTTGCGCCTCAAGCGCAGGAGCTGGCCGGGCTTAAGCAAGTTGATGTGAAGCTGAGCGACGACGCCATCGAGGAGCTCATCAACAAGTACTGCAGAGAGGCCGGTGTCCGGAATCTCAAGAAGCAGATCGAAAAGGTCTACCGGAAATCAGCGCTCAAGATCGTCCAGGATCTAGGCGAGGAGGTACTGCCCGAGTCTAAGGCGCTCACCGACGAGGGCAAGGCTGCTCTCGAGGAGTCAGAGAAGGAGGGCAAGAAGGAGGAGGTCACCAGCGAAGCATCCGAAAAGGAAACGACCGAGCAGCCCAGGAAGCCCCTAGCGGTTCCCGAGAGCGTGCATGTCGTCATCAACAAGGATAACCTCAAGGACTACGTCGGCCCTCCCATCTTTACCTCGGACAGGCTGTATGATGTCACCCCGCCAGGTGTGACGATGGGCCTGGCTTGGACACAGCTGGGCGGCGCGGCGATGTACGTCGAGGCCATTCTGCAAGCCAGCCTGAAGCCGTCGAGCCGGCCGTCCCTCGAGATCACAGGCAACCTGAAGACGGTGATGAAGGAGTCGTCCACCATCGCCTACTCGTTCGCCAAATCACTGATGGCCCGGGAGTTCCCGGACAACCACTTCCTCGAGAAGGCAAAGATCCACGTGCACGTTCCCGAGGGAGCGGTGCAAAAGGACGGGCCGTCGGCCGGCGTTACCATGGCTACGTCGCTCCTGTCGCTGGCGCTCGACACGCCAGTCGACCCGGCCGTCGCCATGACGGGCGAGCTAACCCTGACGGGCAAGGTCCTCCGCATCGGAGGTCTGAGGGAGAAGACGGTGGCGGCGCGGCGCGCGGGCTGCAAGATGATCATCTTCCCGCAGGACAACATGTCCGACTGGCTAGAGCTTCCAGAGGTATGTGCAACCTGTATCCACCCCAACTGTAGAACCGGGAACAGCATGCTAACGAGACTGCGGTACAGAATATCAAGGAGGGCATCGAAGGCCGGCCGGCGAGCTGGTATTCGGAGGTGTTTGATCTGATCTTCCCTAACCTGGACCGGGAGAAGGCCAACAAGTGCAAGGCGTGCGAGAACAAGAAACACAAGGACGACGACGACAAGTCGGACGAGGGTTACAAGAGCGATTAGGCCGGTCCCGGAGGGGTTTCTGCAGCGCGACACAACCTGCACGAATCACAGCGTCTCCGGTTCGGACAGGGCCAACCCACCCGACGCAACCTGACCCGCGATCTGCGGGAGGTTGGCTGGTTGTCTGTCTGTTTATCTCTGCCAATGATGATGGCGTAGACACCCACGGGGCGCGGGGCCGGCACGTAGGACGAGGGAGGTTTCCCAGGGTGTGTTGGAGAGGATAGGGTAAGAAAGGAGCGGATGAGAGCGAGTGAGGGGAGGGCGCATTTTATCTGGCGTTTACAATGGCGGAGGGGAACCAACCAACGGATGATGGGTGGAACAGAATTTTGGGGGATTCTTCTTCAAGATTCATTCACATTTATAGAACGATGACGGGGGCTCGGAGATGCATGGCATTATCCATTCGATGCATTTTGCAGTACATAGGTCGGCTAGGTCAGGACTGGCTAGGTCAGGTGAGGTCTTGAGAGACGCGAGCCGCCGCAACAACACACATCCTCACTCTTTGTAATGTTTGTACATCTCTTTTGGGGCAGGAGGGCAAAGCGAGTGTAGAGTAGTGTATGTATGCATGTTTGAATCTGGGGTTGATGGTCTCTCACAGGAGGGGTGAGGAGGCATCGATCTGAGGCAGCGGAAGAATGTGAGATGTGTATGCAGTGTTGCTGTGATGATCGGTCTTGGTTGGGATCGGGGGTTATACTAGAGTTGGCGGTGCTGCCCGACTTGACGTGAGTGAGTGAGTGCTACTGCTCAACTTCGATCTCATACATCATCAAGTTACATGACTCCCGAATGATTTCTTTTGAATTGATGAGTGGTCAATTGTGTGTAATCTGTGTGTGTGCTTGCGAGATGATGCCCTGATGCGGGCCCGTGGTAAGCACCAGCGGCTGCATGCAGCCTCGTTTTCTGATGCGCTATTGTGCAGCTACACGGGCGGGCCACAGTGATGGTCTTGGGGATTGGTTACTTGATGTTGTGGCGGGCAGGTTTGGGCATCAATGATCCCCAGCTTTTTGATCTGGCGGGGTGGCAGGGGCTGATTCTTCGAGATGGGATGGATGGCTGGATGCAGCTGATGCAGCTGATGCACATTGCAGACGTCAGGGTGCACAGCCCGCTGGTATAAAATACCACGGCAGAGGAGGAAGCCCCGCGGGATTGCCAGCCTCTGGTTGCTCGTGTGGGGTAGGTCAGGTGTGAGGTGAATGGGAATCTTGGGTGCAGCAGAATCTGTCAATCTGATGCATCATCGAACCCGATGCGGTCAAGAATTCGAAAGGCGGAAGTTGATCGCCGAGACATGGCAAAGGTCAGGAGTCCGCGATCCCGAAGTCGGCTCGCGGTCCCGGGCAACGGCAGGCAATGGCTGACGTGCTCGGGCTGCCGTTGGGCTCGTGGCCTCGATGAGTTGTTCATTGGCTCAAGGAAGGTCAGGCAGGAACGCCTGCCTTGTCTTGTAGGGTGACGGAGAACGGATGCGGCTCACCTTTGCTTTCGGGATGCAAGTGAGGTTGATCTGAGTCAAGATCTGTATCTATCCGGGACGAGTTCCAGGTCTGGTTCAACATGAGATGATGGCTGCTGAGGCGGCTGCTGAGCAGCGGTGAGTGGATTAAGGGTCCACCTTCCCGCAGACCCCATCCTTGTTTATTACGGTAATTACGGTAAGGCTCGAACAGCTGAGGGGTGGTAATTACGAAAGAACGAACCGTCCGATACTGCAGGTCAGCCTTGGAAGTGAAATGCCGCAACATGCCACTCGGCAGACTGCACCGGATGTGATGTCGTGATGTCGAAAGATGGGAATAATGGCATGCAGATATGACCAAATAGAAAATTCCCCGGGTGGGCAACTATCTGGTACCGGAGCCCCGGTAACATTATTCGCACTACTTGTTAATAAAATACAACACACGGTATGATTGTATCCATCGTATCCCATCGCACCGTTACACGTGTTGAACCCCCGCATCGCCCCACACTTCGGCGACTGGTCGAGAGCTTCCCTCCTTCCCGCGTGAGGGTCGGGCTCAGGCTCTCTCTCCTGCCTCTTGCAGCATGCAGGAGAGCAGGAATTCTGCAGACGCAGGAGGGACTCGGTACGGAGTCATCTCGAAGGAAACCGGAATCACGACAAGTCCAATGAAGCCCTGGTTTTGTTTCTAATTTTTATTCCTTTTTGTCCTTTCTTTTGCTTGATCTGTTCTCCCCCCTTACCCTCACCCCACATTCCCAGCACCACACCCCAGTCCCTCGCCAGTCCCTCCTCGCCAGTCTCCTCAACCACCCCCATTTCTTCCTTTCCACGAATGGCCTCACCTTTCTAGCCTCCGAGCCACGCTGCACCCCCCAATCGACCCCATGCCCCATTGCGACTCAAAGCGTCGAGGCTCTGAAAACCCATTACCGAGGACTGCGGCGTCAAAGTCAGCCTGTGGCGCTTGAGCTCGACGGGAGGCTTGCTTGCTTCGCATGATCCGGAAAGGTTGAACGGGCCAACCAGCCTGCGCCTCGAGGGAAAGCTTGGGTGGACCGAGAGAGAGTCGTCAAGAGTGGTGGGAGGCGAGAGCACATCCTGCCCTCTTTTGTTGAGCCTCGTCCCATGGCTCAAAATCATGCAGACACGTCTGTTGGCCCCGAGGCCCTGACGGTCGACAGCAACGGCCAGACACAACAAAGCATGTGGCGCAGGTTGTTTTCGAGCCGGGAGAAGGACAATGGCACCAACGGAGCCTCAACCCCAACTCACAAAGGGCACGGTGATTCATCAGAGCTGCCAGAGGACACCAAGAACGGCCTTGGTCGACGTGTATCTAGGAAAGTCGTCCCTGGTCTACCCAGGACCAAGACATTCAAAAGGCAACGTTCCGAGGTGCGCAGCAAACTAGAGCCCGTCCGTCCCACACCCGCCGAACGACGAGCTGTTTCCATGGACAGGCGGACGCAACCCTGCAGCAGTGCCTTCACACACGCCGACCCCCGAACCAGCGCCCCGGACTTTCTGCACCACTGCTTCAGCGCCGCCCCGTCACCCCCAACCTATCCCGCGAGCCCGATCGGGGCCATGATGGACAGCTTCGGCCACCTAGATGGCTTCGAGCTGGAGGGGGACTCTGTCACCGATGGTTTCTCGAGGTTCGACGTCCAGTCCATGACCACCTCGCAGTACGACGCCTTGATCGACAGTGAGCTGGAGCGGATATGGATCCTCAACCTTTCGATGCACTTCCGCGACAGGTCGAGACGGGAAAAGTTCTTTGTCACCTACCGCCAGCATGAACATCTGTGGCGACGTGTAACCATTTCGCTCGACTACCGTAATGCACCCGAGAACTCGCTCGAGAGCGAACTGGCCGAAAAGAATTACCAGCGCGACAAGAGCGCCAAGATCTACGAGGCCATCCGGGACAGCCTGCCCAGCATCGAGTTTTACGACACCGTCACCAACCTCAAACTGGAAACCAAGGAAGGGAGACTGCATGTTCACGTTGTTGAGGATGTCAATGTATGTGCGGTGGTACCTGGCGCTTCCGGGATCCCTCCTTATTAACGTGGAACTAGGAAATTATCAGCTACCCCCCCGTGCGCACCATCCAGCATATGAACTGCAGGCGGGTCAAGGAGCGCGAAATCCATTTTGACTCGCACATGTCCGGATTTGTCTACAAGGTGCGAGTCCACGGCAGAGTACTCATCAAGAAGGAGATCCCCGGTCCCGACAATGTCGACGAGTTCCTCTACGAGATCAACGCCCTCGATCAGTTGTCTTCCGCTAATAATGTCATCCGGTTCTACGGCGTCGTCGTCGACGACAGGGAGGAGAATGTTACGGGTCTGCTCATCAGCTACGCCGCCCGGGGGGCACTGCTCGATGTCATCTACGACAACGACCATTCGCTTCCCTGGCCTGCTCGAGCGAAGTGGGCTCGCCAGATCGTCGCCGGTTTGTCCGAGATCCACGAGGCCGGTTTTGTTCAAGGCGACTTCACCCTGTCCAACATTGTCATCGACGAACACGAAAATGCCAAGATCATCGACATTAATCGACGAGGCTGCCCCATCGGCTGGGAGCCACCGGAAGCCACGCCCTTGATTGACAGCAACCAGCGGATTTCCATGTACATTGGCGTCAAGTCCGATTTGTACCAGCTCGGCATGGTACTCTGGGCTTTAGCAACCCAGGAGGACGATCCCGAGAATTACGGCCGTCCCCTGAAACTCGGCCCGGAGGTCGACGTCCCGAGGTGGTACAGGCGCATCGTGGACACGTGTTTGAGCACTAACCCCCGAAATCGAGCACAAGCCTTTCAACTACTCTCTTGGTTTCCAGAGCCGGACGACGACAGCCAGTACGGGCCTCCTAATGGATCCTCTGCTTCCTTCAACGATGACGACATTGACGGGTATACCATCAACGGCATCTCTCGGCCCAGAACGGTCCACCCGCCAAGCGACTGGGCATACGTGGGCTGGACCAGCCCTCGCGCCAGCTCGGCCGTGCCTGATGAACCCTACTACCCGGCTAGGGGTAGGTCTCCGCCGTCCCCCATGCCGAGCAACTTAGGAGGCTATGGCTCGTCACGATACGGGCACCGCATGTATACTTGGTCGGACACGTACAATCGCGCACCCACTGTGCCGTCAGTCAGTGACATTCCGCCTACCGGTTTGGGGAGAGATTCGGATGCCTATTTAAAAGAGAGTAGGGAATCCCTGGGGAACTATCCGGATGGGCCTCGTTGGCGCGGGCGGGCAGCAAGCAGAGGCAACGAATCCTTGACAGACTCGGCGGTATCAAAGACAGGGGAGACGGCTCAGCGTAATGGACGGGCTCAAGAGCCGAGGGCTGGCCGGTTTGAGCGAGAACCAGTCTCGCAGCAGCAATTACGTTCGAAAGAGCACATACGCAGCCTCGACGGTCTCTCCAGCCCACGGCCAATCCACTCGGGGAAAACAGGACCCGACTCACAGGCCGATAGCGGCAAGGACTTGACAGACATGGCCAGCACCCCCCGCGAGCATCAAGGAGGCAATGTTTTCCATGAGAGGAGCGGGAAATCACCTGCGACCGGCGAATCAAGCAACAACCGACATAACGACGGTCATGGCTATGATCACGGCGCAGAAATTAATGGGTCATCAACCTCAGATCTACCTTTCCCGCCGAATCCGCCCGTGCGTGCTAGCCCCGGCTTGGGGCAACCGGACGATCTGAAGGGGGTCGGCTCAGCGCTGACTCCTCCCCATGGCGATGGTGATGTGAAACGACAGGGAGACATCACCCTCGATGACGATGACTTGGGCCTGGATCTAGGCAGTCTGAGGCACGCATTTGCGGCTGTTGGGTGATGATCTTCAGCCTGGGGGGTTGTCAGATCTTAATGATGCTTGAAGCGTTGTATATCTTTTTTCATCTCTCCTCTTTTGCTTTTCACAGTATCTTGTCCGCGATGCATTCCTTTTTATTAGCGTTGGTTTCGCATCGAAGAGGAGACGGTTGGGTATTGGGCGCGCTCGTCAGGGTTCATGGACGGCAAGCCATCTGGTTCACGGCACCAGGAGTTGGATTTGGGAGCAGTGGCTTGGCTTGGGCGGCGGCGGCAATTTTGAATGGATGATTTACGAAACCTTTGGCGTTGTTACTATCCCATAATCACTCACATGTAATACTGGTGGTAATTTGATTCTCAACTTTTTCGTAGACATAATTCAGGGGCAGTTCCAGTCGTTTTTGGGCTTTGGTACTTTGCTAGGCATTTTGCTTATCGATTTCCCAATAGCCGAATGGATTTACTGGCATGTAGCTAGGAGTATTCGACTTTATATCCACTATCAACTTAAATTCCTTTTCACTTAGATGCCCTTGGCAGGCCTGGACTTTAAGTCTATAGAAACTTCAAAGTGGAGAATGGGGAACCGTCTCACCTGCAGGTAGAAATTCCCCAGGACAGGCACAATATAACCCGTCCTTGAATCAAGTACTGATAATCCCTTGGCTATGGAATATTGAACCCATACCTGTGTGCCAATGATTTAGCCCATGCTGCATCCTTCCAACAGCTTGTAAAGACTACTCTTCCAGAAGGGTGAATGATGAGCTGGAGAGTATATTAGTGTCACATGCTCGGCGTGCCTTTCCCAAAAGAGTTTTATCAATTAAATGGATGCCAGGATACACTGCTCAAGCGAGAAAGAGAAGGAGAGCCGGGGCCGTGGCGAGTCAATGTCCTGAGCAAAGTCCCCCCACCACTTACACATGCCTTGGCCGTGCTGTCCTCCATCTCGATTGGTCCATTGCTGTCGATATTCACGGCCCGAAAGGCAAATCTGCATCTCACTCGCCGGAGTGTTGCGGGAAGAGGTGCAGCGAGTGGTCAACTGCCTACCATCAAGGACGACCTGCTCTGACGAGTATGAGATCATCAAGTCGTGGTGCAACGATTCAAATCAACGCTCCTATGAGGTCATTCCTGTCAGGGGTAAGTTGATAGTTGAGGTCCCTAAAATAGTGGGATACCTGCTCAGGCAGCCCGAGTTGTTCGGAAGGTCTGCGCTGCCAAGATTGTTTATACCCCTTTTGCCGTTGTCCAGGGAACCCAAATGATTCAGGAATTGCCCCTGAGACAGCAACTCCAATCCCTAATCCAAAATGCTCGCACAAACACTTTAAGAGTTGAGAGAGAAAAAGTATAGTTAGTAACGTGGTGGGTTAGACTGCCAGAAACCTTACGTGATGAAGAGAGCTCTTTATCATAACCACATCACACATCACCGCTCTTCAAAATGACCAGCTCCCTGTTTCACAACTTCTCCGCTATCTATTCCACATCCACCCCTTCCTCTACTTCAAACGCGCGGTAGACCATCAGGCCCGGAATAGCCCCCACGTGACCCTGGCTGCAGGATTAAGTGATGGAAGCCGCCAGACGTCCTACTCAAGCACAATCTAATCGCTACAGACTTCGTCCGCCGAACGGGGGGTGAAGGGTCTTGGATCGTTAGTGGACGACCAACCAGCCCCGAAGGGGGCCAAAAGTCAAGTGATAGCGATTACATGCCAAGGGGAAGAGGGGGGAACAGCAGCAGCAAGTGACGGCAGACATGCGCACGTTGGAATCGTTCTAGACATCCGAGGTGAGTAACCCGTGGGTTATCTTTGGCAGCTTTGCGATCTCAAGTCTGCGGCGCCGAGAAGGGGGCGACTCCCCGGTTGGGCCACGTCGTCCACACCGGGGCCCGGAGCGGGTGAGGATCTGCCGGACGTGGCGCGGTCGTGTGGAGAGCTTCAGCTTCTAGAAGCTTTTAGATGTTCTTGTCGTTCACTGTTGCCCCTCTCCGGAGCTTCCAAGTTTTTGACGGGTGGCCCCCGAACAGCTGTTGTGATTGGTTGTCTCGAGATTGTGCTTGCCAAAGCAGATCATCAACAGCGAAGCTGACAGTGACATCAAAATCTAGCCTGGTAGGGCTGATGATGCTGCGCTTCAGCCACCAATATTCTCTGTGGCGTGCCTCTGGATGGGATTGTTGAGAAGTGGGGTGTTCTAGGTTCTGTGCCGACTGGCGGTCTGGCTTTCGGGTGTTCGGAACCGCTACGCTCGGGGCAGCCGGGGCCCCAACACGGCGGGTACGGAGGTACGGAGTACGGCAGAGTGGATACAGCAGAACGGGACGAACCTATCTTGGCGGGTGCTTGTCCAAACAACAGACAACAGAAGCTTGCATGTGATACAAGAAAGCTCCAGAAATGGAGAACCCTGCAGCTAGCGACGACATCATCAATCGCCGCTGCTCTCACCCACCTTCAACGGAGAGAAGCGGAGCTTTTGGGGTTTTTGGCAAAAGCCAGAAGTTTGGGTGACATGCATCCGATGGACCCTGGAGTGGTCCGTGCCTGCGCAATGTGAGTGAAACCAGCCAATCAGAAACAGCATAGATGTAAAGATCTCCGCCAAGACATCGACTTCTCCCCAACAGTTTCCTCAACAAAACTTACACGGCACAACGGCTGGCATCCAAGCCGGCTTTTTCGGGCAAGAAAACGCATTCGCAAGCAATGGCGCGTTGCACATGCTTTCCTCGGCCGAGGCGAGCCAGAATTGATGCGAAAGTGACCTGAGAATCTGTGCTGGCTCCCTTTTCGGCCTGCCGAATCGTGTCATTCGCGATATTCTTTCGGGATTCCCAACGAAGTGAAGGTGGCGACCCTTTACCTGTTTTGAGAAGGTTGAGAGCGGCAAACCAAGAGAAACCAGCCACGCTTTCCTTTGCACTGTCCAATTGCACCAAAGTTGTATCTTTCTCCCTGCGGAGCGACTGGGTTTCGGCTTCCCACCACTTGCACGGTGATAACCGAAGTACCCCGTACCTGCATCCCAAACAACGGCGTCTGGGCCCTTGCCTCAACCACATCTCACCCCCGAGGTCCCCCGCCATAAACCATCCTTGCTGTTTTCCATTCCGTATAAAACTTTCCCGCTCAACCACCTGTTTCCCTTCCCACATTGACCGACTTCTTGTTCCGCCATCAAGTCACCCTCCAACACCAGCCGAACCGAGAATCAACGTCGACACCCTCATCGACATCGTCGGCAACTTTCTCGTTTGCTCGATCAGGTGCTGAAAGGCTCCGCCATCGCCCATCGACATGGCGTCGTCGTCGTCGGCGGTCCCTCAGGCCGAGGCCTTCCCGGACGGCACTACTGACTATGTTCCCATCCGGAAGAAGAACTACGACATCCGCAAGCCTCGTGAGTTTCTAATGACTCCAGTACGAGATACTCCGATCCGGCTGGTATGCTAACATCACCGCTCGACAGACATCACGGAGCAGCCCATCACATGGCAAAACTGGTACCAGCACGTCAACTGGCTGAACACGCTGTTCATCCTCATCATTCCTCTCGCCGGCCTGATTTCCTCGTACTGGGTGCCCCTTCACTTTAAGACGGGTGTCTTCGCCGTCGCCTACTACTTCTTCGCCGGACTTGGAATCAGTAAGCTTGTCGATATCCGGAGCCGAACCCTTCCAAGCATAACTAACACACGTTCTAGCCGCCGGTTATCATCGCCTGTGGGCTCACTCCAGCTACAAGGCCAGACTTCCCCTTAAGATCTTCCTTGCCGCCGGTGGCTCCGCTGCCGTCGAGGGTTCCGCTCGGTGGTGGTCCAGCGGCCATCGCTCTCACCACCGGTATACCGACACCGACAAGGACCCGTACTCTGTCCGCAAGGGCTTGCTCTACAGCCACATTGGCTGGATGGTCATGAAGCAGAACCCCCGCCGCATCGGCCGCACCGATATCACCGATTTGAACGACGACCCCGTTGTTGTCTGGCAGCACCGCAACTACCTCAAGTGTGTTGTGACCATGGCCCTGATTGTGCCCACCCTTGTGTGCGGCCTCGGCTGGGGTGACTTCATGGGTGGCTTCATTTACGGCGGTATCCTTCGCATGTAAGTTGTCTGGATCCGCACGCTTTCAATCAGCATTATCTGACTGTACTCAGCTTCTTCATTCAGCAAGCCACCTTCTGCGTCAACAGCTTGGCTCACTGGCTCGGCGAGCAGCCCTTCGACGACCGCAACTCACCGAGAGACCACGTGATCACGGCCATTGTTACCCTTGGCGAGGGCTACCACAAGTATGCATCCCCGGATTCGGTCATATGTTTGGCAAGGTGACTGACAATGTCTCAGCTTCCACCACGAGTTCCCCAGCGACTTCCGTAACGCCATTAAGTGGTGGCAGTACGACCCTACCAAGTGGTTCATCTGGACCATGAAGCAGCTGGGTCTCGCTTACAACCTCAAGACATTCCCCGGAAACGAGATCGAGAAGGGCCGCCTCCAGCAGCTGCAGAAGAAGCTCGACCAGAAGCGCGCCACTCTGGACTGGGGTATCCCTCTTGAGAACCTTCCCGTCATCAGCTGGGATGAGTTTGTGGAGGAGTCCAAGACGAATGGCAAGGCTTGGGTTGCGATTGCTGGTGTTATCCACGACGTCGGCAAGTTCATCGCCGACCACCCCGGTGGCAAGACCCTGATCTCGTCGGCCATTGGCAAGGATGCCACCGCCGTCTTCAACGGAGGTGTCTACAACCACTCCAACGCCGCCCACAACCTGCTCTCGACCATGAGAATCGGTGTCCTCCGTGGCGGCTGCGAGGTTGAGATCTGGAAGCGCGCCCAAGCCGAGAACAAGGACGTCGCGACCATCACCGACTCGGCCGGCCAGCGCATTGTCCGCGCCGGTAACCAGGTCACTAAGGTTTCCCAGCCGGTTGCGACTGCTGACGCCGCATGATCAACGAGTCGACGATTTTAAAGAGATGCAATGTCGTGTGTACTGTCTCCGCCATGGAGCGCAACATTTGATAACTCCCGCGAGGATCGAGGGGTTGCGTGGTGGCTGGCTGCTTAATGTCGGGCAACCTTGGAAGAGCGAGCGGGGAAACATGAGACATCCCGCCTCAACATCCTATTAGACAGCTCTGGCGGCACATCTGGTTTCTGGCAAAAGTTTCCCCATTACTGTTTTTTTCTGGCGTTACGAGAACATGGGGTTGAAGGTCTTGGGTTTTATTCATGCACGGCGTGGCATGGGCATTAGCATGGTTTTGTACGTATGTTTTAACGAGTTACCATAAGATGGTACAATGCACAAAAAAATTTGTGAAGCCAAAGTTTCTCTGATTTTTCTGACGTGAGTGGTTGCTTTGACATACTGTAACCTCTGCACCCTGGGAAGCCGCATACGGCGAAGCATTTCATGACCAAAGCACGCTCCTTACGCGAGATACCTCGCGCCACCTCAACATACGCTCTCGTTCTAGGAGGCAACCGTGATGCCTTTATGCGAAGAGGGAATACCGGGTTGGCGAGTTGGGCTGACCTGGCTTATGTTTATCGCCATTACCACAAACTTAACACATCTAATATAGCGCCAGAACAACCTGCTCTGTCGGGCCATCTTTAATGCCTCCTGCGTGGTGGTCATTGTTATGACGGTGTTGTCTCTCTTGCTCCTCTGCAATGCTGTCGGCAACTTCCTGGGCAGAGGCGTATTCCCCTTTCCAGCACGCGGCGATAATACGCCCGAGCACCACACCAGTGACATCGGGGTACGCGCCCTCACGCATCAAGTCGACCGCCATTCCTATCCTCTGTTCCTCCTCGCGCCAGTGCGGACATGTCGAGGTCATGATCTCAAAGATGGTCGATCCGAGAGCGTCTATCTCGGCCCGGAGGGTGGCGGAATCCGTCCTGGGCAACAACAGTGGGGGGGACGTCGTCGATGGATGAGCCGGCAAAGTCGCAGAGCCGGATGTTCCGATCCGCGTCGAGCAGGATGTTTCGGCCGCCGATGTCGACCTGCCGAACGTTTTTGTCGTGCAAATACTGGATCACGCCGGCGAGGTCCCGCGACCACCGGACACGCTCCTCCAGTGTCGCGGTGCCGCCCTCTTTGAAGTATTGGCGGAGGCAGCCGTGCTTGGCCAGCTCTAGATGGATTGCTTCTTTGTCGATGCCAAGGCAGCGGATGATGTTGGGGTGCTCGCCGAGCCGCCTGTAGATGCGCTCCTCAATGTCCACGTTGGCGGTGGGCAGAGCCTCGCGGTAGGGCAGCTTGGAGACCTGGCCGGGTTTGTCGGTGAAGGTGAATGTTGCCCCAGACCCGCCCATCATCAACAGCTCGCCCCCCTCGGGCGTGCACACGCCGTATGACCCGGCTCCTTCGCTGTCGGCCATCGTGTTGATTGTTTGCAAAATGAAACTTGTTTAATTTGTTTCGGCCAGGTTTTTTTTTTTTTTTTTTTTTCTTTTTTGGGTTTTGACCTTGCATCTCGCGAATCGGCATGATTCTTACGCCCACCACTGTGCAAACAGACCGGACGTTGTCTTACTAAAGTCATGTAATGACCGAGGCAGTATACTTGTGACTCAAGAGGTTGTGGACTCTCCCGTCCTCTGGTGGAATTGCTGTACTATCTCGGGACCTTTCTTGAAACTCGCAATAGGTTCCCAGCTGTTATGCTCGTGGCTTTATGCTTCTCACTTGACCAGGTCCTCCATCCGCCTTCCCCGTCGTCGTAAGTCTAGAATTTCCTCGACCTGAAAATCCCCGTCCCTCAGCTAGTTCTGATGATAGTGTTCGCCGTTGGGCGGGTTATAGACTATTATTGCTTACTTCGAAGCGGGAGCGAATAGCGTCCTCTAGAACGAGTGACAAAATAATACCGTCTAAGTTCCTACTCTGTCGAGCTCCAGTGAGGTTACGCGAGATGCTGTAGAACATGCAGGACGGGCGCAGCAGGGAAGCACGCCCCGAGCCAATTATTGAGGGCTAGTCATAGGGGGAGCTCCGACTTAGGAGACAGCCCTGTGAAGCTCTGCGAGGGCGTGAGAGAACAATTGCTCTGCTAAGCTATGGGTTGATGTATTGACACCGTCCCAAGACGCTTGGCGCCTGAACTTCTTAAACAGGTGGATGTTCAACATGTTTAGGGGCAGCTATGTGGTTGGGGAGAGGGGGTCGGATTGCTTTCAATAGCCATGGTCACTGTGTGAGCAATGGGGAGGAAATCCCAACTTCAAAGTTATAAACTCTAGCACGTAAAAAGGGGTATCATAACTGAGATTTGTTCACCTCAGAAGAGAAGGACCAGGACAGGGTCATGGCAATGTCTAAATCGTTACTCTGTCGCAAAAAAAGAAATCAAGGCAACGCCCAGCCCCTGGCTAAAATCTAATATGGGGGTATGAACGCCCTCGGAGAAAGGGCATGAAATGATGAGCGGAATGAAGAACCTAGAAACAAATGAAAACCGCCTGCAGATGCCCCAGCCCATGTCAAATGTCCCTCCGATCCCGTATGCCATGTATGTAGTTCCTGCGCCAAAGCGGATGTCTCCCGAGCCCCGAGATCAACGGCCTGAAAATGCGTCTTGTGGAGTAAAGATGTCCCATAATGTCCCGTTAAACGCCTCTCCTCTCCCTCCCTCCCCTCCCAAATCTGAAAATGCTGTTGTCTGGTGGTGATAGTGTTGTTGGTGATGGTCATGGATCGTAACGTCGTCGTGGTTTTCCGGCCATCCAAATGCTCGCGAGATTCGTATATTTGCAGTCGTTAGGCTTGCCCGCTGCGCTCTAAAAAAACCTTTGCTGTTGTGCAAGGAATAAATATGGAGTATTTCCTGCTGCACAACCAAGACCGAGAATCCAATGATTTACTTGAAGAGGCTGCGCAGATCCATCAAGCGCTGCCTCGCAGCTTCGGTGCGGTCAGAAATCCGATCGTTGGGGTCGCGGTCCATGCTGAGACTGGCCAGCTTCTTCTTCTTGTCCTGCAACTGGAGCATTTTCTCTTCAAAGCTGTCCTTCATGATGAAGCGAACGGTGCGAACAGGGCGCTTCTGGCCGAGACGGTGCACGCGGTCGACGGCCTGGGCTTCGGCAGCCGGGTTGAACTGCGGCTCCATCACGTAGACGCTGTTGCCGGTTGTCAGATTGAGACCTAAGCCGCCAGCCATGATGCTGACGAGGATGACCTGAACTGAGGGGTCGTCACGGAACGCGTCCATGGCGGCGTTGCGGGCCGGACGCGACATTTTGCCGTCGAGCCTGGTGTAGGTGATGCCGGCATTATCCAACGCGATTTGAATGAGGTCGAGGTGAGATGTCCAACCAGAGAAGACGACCGACTTGTAAGGCGGATCATTGGGGCACATGGCGCTCATTTCCTTGTTGGACAGCAATTCGTCGACGAGAGCACGCGTCTTGGTGTGAGGCCCGGTGTAGCGATCATCGGGAATGATCTTGCCCGTGCCTCCCTTATTCTTTGCGACGCGAGATTCGTGCTCCAAGTCAGCACGCTTGCGTCGAAGCTCGACACATGAATGCTTGTCCATGTGAGCACACACGTTGCAGTCGTTCTGATCTTCATTGCGCTGCCCATTCCGCTGCGGTTTGACGCACGAAGGGCAATATGTGTGGAAGCACTGTGCCATGTACCCGATAATGTCGTCCTGACGATCCGACTCTGGGTCGTCGACTTCAACGGCGCCCAGTTTGCAGTTGCATCTGTAGCAATTGTCGCTGTTGCCTTCCTGCATCAGGTACAGCATCTCATAGGCCTTTTTCTCCTGCAACACAGGTCTCTCGTCCTCATCGTCGCTGTCGAGGTCGATGGGGGTTTCAGCCGTCATGCCCTGGAGTTCTTCAAGATCCTCGTCGTTGAGCAGATCTTTTCCGTGTGCGCAGATCAAGCGGAGTTGCAGAATGGACCGCAAGATGTGTATCATGGTTCTGCCTCCCATGATGCGGTCCTGACCCGCGCCTTGGCCAGTCAGGACGCGGACCCGCTCTTGCGCAGACTTTGCGAACCAGTCGTAGATGCGCTGCTCCTCGGGAGTAAAATCCAGCTTGATAACCTCGTCTTTGCGCGGCGGAAGGTGGATCTTGTCCTTCAGCCGCCGCAGCGTAATCGTGTCAATCAGAACGCGAAGCTTGGGCACAATCTCGGGATCTGCCGATTTGAAGGGCTGAATGATGTATTGGAGGAATTTGCTCTTCTCATCGAACGGTTTCAGCCGCAAGAATGCGAGAAGCGCGGCGAGGTCCTCGAGTTTGTTCTGGACAGGAGTTCCGGTAACAGCCCAGCGGCGATTGGCCTGCAGCCGGCACACCGACTTGAATGCCAGTGTGTTTTGCTCACGAATTGTGTGGGCTTCGTCAAGGACGACGCGGAACCAGGCGATCTCCTCTAAAGGATAGACTCCTCGCTTTCTCCTGAAGCGCGAATTGAGCTCGCTGACGACGGAGCCGTAGGTGGTGATGACCAGGTCATACTGCGCCAACTCGGCGACGTCCTTGACACGGTTCGGGCCATGGTAGATGTGGTACGAGATTGCACCGGGCTTGATGTGCTGCTTGATCTGTTCCTCCCAGTTTGTGACGGTGCTCAGGGGGCAGATGAGAAGAGTTGCCTTTCCATTCTGGCGGAGTGGCGTCAGGTCAAAGGCTGCGGGCTTCGGCACCTCGAACTGATGCGAAGGGTGCTGCGGCCTCCTCTCGGGCGCTTTTGGTTGGACGGGAGGAAGTCGGGACCAGTCCTCTGCGGCGTCGAGCGTCTTTGTAACGAGCGACAGGACGCTGAGCGTCTTGCCCAGTCCCATCATATCAGCCAGGATGCCACCCAAGGACGGCGGAGGCTGCTCTCGCTGGGTTTGATTGGTGACGACATTGTGGTAGACGATGGCTCCGAACCGATCTTTCTTCTGCTGCCAGGTGGACGTGACGATGGCCTTGCCAGCATCCGGGAGCTGTTCAGACTCCCGAGACGTCATGAAGTAGAGGGCTTGTCGCTGATGCTTGAGCAACTCCGTGACGATCCGCTCATCAGCGTCTGCCTCAGGCAGCTCCTCGGACTTTGGAAGAGAGTCGAAGACGCCCAAGACCTCGGAGCGAATCTCCTCTACCGAGCGCACCACGGGCGGTGGCTGATACTGGCTGCTGCTCGCAGTGCTGCTGAAGCGAGCAATCGGCGGGAGCCTATTTTCTTTTGCCAGAGGATTGAAGACCTTGACCCCATTCTCGACGCGCGGGGGGCTCACGAGATTTACCTTTTTCGATATCAAGTGGTTGCCGACCTGGGCGGCGTACTTGCGGGGCCCGTAAACCATCAGCTCGAATCTGGTACTGCACGAGACGGCCTGGCCGATTTGCTCGCCCGGGAGTTTCCGTCTGGCGGGGATGCGGCAGTCTGTGCGTATTTGAAGGGCCGAGTCGAGGAGGGGAGCCAGGCATTCTGCTGTTTTGGCATCTACTGTCCCGAAGATGCCTCGGGTGTAGTCGTAGACGTAGATCTTGGCGGTTTTGTCGTCGGCCTTGCGTCTGAGGACAACCTTGACCTGCGGCCAATAGCCGTCACCATTAATGGAGACCATGCCGGGCTTCGGTGCCGGGACCTTGTGACAGTTAATCGAGGCGCCTTCAACCATGCCATAGCAGACCTCGTCTTTGGCGGGATCTTTAGGAATCTGAGGCCGCGGCGTGGCATCCGAGTCGCCCTCGGTCAGATCAATGGTCTCGAAGGCCTTGGGCAGTGGAGTTGGTAATGGTTTGGGTTGGGCGGTGTTCCCAAACTGCTGCTGCTTGATCTGTTGGCTGAGAATGCCGCTGCTCGGTCCGGTGAAGGTACACGCAGACAGAAGCGGCACGGGGTCGTTTTCGTTCTGGGTCTTCCTGCGCTTTGGTTGGGGCACAGAAACACGGTCTTGCACATTATGCAAGCGCTCGATTCCGTGACCAAAGCCGTTCTGGAAGATGGGCATGGTCGGGGGGTAGTGCCGCGGAGCAGTCTGGCCAACGGTGGGCAGGCCCGAGAAATCGACTGCCAAAGCGCCATCAGGATTGGTGAACTGGAAGGTCATCTCTGGTTGATCCGGTGAGAATGGAGGGGCAGTCGACGGCCGCGGCGTGGCCCCGGCAGATTGCGGCCGGGCTGGGGGGACCGGCGCAACCTTGGGGTTCAACAACGCAGCCGGGGTCCACGACATGTTGGCCGGCTGTGTTCCGTATTGGGATTGGTCCCGGCCGATATCTGCGAGGAAAGTCAGGATAAGGTCGCTCTCTGATGTGGTAGACTTGAGCAAGGCCCAGAATTGCAAGGTAAGAGGGAAAGTCGAAGTGGAGGCGAGAGAACTGGAGAGCCTTGGTAGGCGGTGGACTCACCGTGAGGCTCACCGTGTGAATGGATGACCGACTATCAATTGCAACTCTCACCGACGCGACGCCGTTTCTTAGAACCGTTCGAGTAGCCAGCCCGCCCGCAATACCGACAGATAAAACAAACGATCCAGTAGCATCACAAGCAAAAAAATGCTTGTCGGTTTAGAAAATGAGCATTGCAGGGGTGGATGGCAAGAGGAAGAATTCCCGGTATCGGGTGTTCGCGGGCGACTGGTGAATTGATAGTGGAGGGGCAGTGGGAATCGCAGTGGTAGTGGAAAGTTGCAACTGCAGTGGGTTGCAGCGAAAATTAAAAAAAAGAAAGAGGGTTGATTGCTGAGCGAGTATTTGTAGGAAAATTAGAAGCGATTACATCTGCCTCGTCCAGAAGACAATAGGAGCAAGAAGGCGCGAATAAAGGCCCTCGAGATGGGATGGCATACGAGGAAAAGGTCTTGATGCCGTGCTCGAGTTTCAAGAAAGTCGAAGCTTTATCGCAATCGGGAGGTTGCGATAGGCGCGTGACCCGGCTCAGATTGCAGGTCGACGATGGCACGTGCCGTCTCAGCAGCCGTGCCCTTTTTTAGCGGGCGAGGACCAAAACTGGGGTCAATTCATCAGCAAATCCTGGGGCAGCCAAGCATCCAGCCTCCAGTTTGTTCCCTAAGTAAGTTTGAACTGCCTGGCTTTCGATGTTGGCCGGTTTCATTCCACCAACACTCGGCAAAGGATCTCGAGATGCGCAGCCTGTCAGACTGTGTCCTCCCTCTGGAGTCGACATGTCTCACCAAACACATGCACATGCTTGCGTTAGGGGCGGCAAATCTGCAAGATGCCTCTTGAGGCTGGATCGATTCAAACCTGGAAGTTAGGCGGTCCAATCAGCCCCGCATGCAACCTTGGAATGCCGGCACCCAACATCAAACCCGTTGACAACCTTGACAACAGAATATAATAAAAATAAACCATATCTTGACTAAAGAATGATTTCCCCTCGATCCCTTTATTGATTCTCATCTATTTCTCACACATCACCGCATATGCCTGCATAGCTTTCCAACGGCGCGAGGCTTTCCGGATTGGGACAGTAGTAGTTTTTCCTGGACAATACGCCTTGCCAACAATAGGAAAGGGCAAAAGGGAAAACAAGAGGCCGTTACACCTTTGCCAACGAGCCCAACTCCAAAGCCGAGTGGTTGGAAACTCGGGAGTCGGAACCGCACAAGCCCTCGTGACCTGCCTGACCGTCCCTTCAACCCCACCCTTCCCCACCACACCACTCTCGCATCCCCCTCCCCCCACATTCCCGAAACCCCTCCAACTGCCGATGTCAACCACCACCACCACCGCCATTCTCAACGACAGCCTACATCACCACCACATCACCACTTCCAACCCCAACCCCAACCCCAACCCCGTGCTCCCGACTCCTCGTCCTCGTCCTCCTTCTCCTCCTCCCGCCACCCGCCAACACCACCTTCCCCTTCCCCTTCCCTCTCCCTCTCCTGATCCTCACCACCGACCTCGACCTCGAAAGACTCTGACTCCTCCTTCTCGCCCCCAACTCCCACCCCATCGCCTTCAAAACCCTCCTCGGCAGCGCCAGCGACGGTGTAACAGTACCCGCCGCATCCCTCTGACTCCTCTGACTATCCCTGCTCCCAGCCGACGGCGAGTAAGAGCGTCTGGATACGGAGCCGGACCTGGTCAGAGGCAGGACGCGGGAGAGGGCCGAGGTAGAGCGGTGGCGGCGGCGGCCACGGAAGGTGGATGAGTCTGCTGAGCCTGGTGTCTGCGGGTTGTTGAGTTCGGCGACCGCGGTTGTGGCTGCGTTGGGGGTTGATTTGGTGAAAAGGGAGGAGGTTGCGGTGAGGTCTGAGAAGGCACGGAGGCGTTTGCGGCCGCGCTGGAGATCAGGGTCGGGGTCGAGGCTGGGGGTTGTGGGGGGATCGGAACTAGGAAAAGGGGTTAGGGCTGCCGCTGGGTTGGCGGCGGTGGCTGTGGTGGGTTTTGTTGCCATTGTTGTGTCGGCGGTTGTTGAGAGGGCGGTGTCGTATTCTTGGGCTTTTTGGAGGGCGCGGATGGTTGCCATGGGTGGTGGGCTATGGTGAGTATGTTGCTTGTTGGGTTCTGCCGAGTCGCTCCGGATAAAGCAAGAGGGATGATGTCTTGGGGAAAGGTAAGAACTGGATTCTTGGGCTGATACAATTGCTCACTGAGTGATGCTGCAAGATGGATAGAGATTCTCAGTAGGGTTAAATGGAGGGCTAAGTACTCGATAAATGTCAACTGTAAAGGAGGCGGAGGGGTGTCAGGGCGGACACAGTGATCGCACACCGCAGCATCATGTACGTGCTACCTCCCGGATCAACCGAGGGACCCTGTGGCTACTGTAACGAAAAAGCTGGAAGTAGAAGACGGCACGGAGACTTGGGTGGCCCGGAACTTGAGCGGCGTTTTGTTGGTACCCGACACTTTTGGGTGGGCACCTATGATCGACGCCAGTTGCTGGAGGTTTCGGGGTGTGACGATTGCAGCCGTCATAGAGTTTACCTAACCCCCGAATCAATCGAGCCCCGCGTTCTACCCCCTCCATGCGTAATCAAGGCTGAGAATCCGATCCAAGGAAAAGATCCAGAAGATATCGACCTGAGCGTAAGGAGTATTCGAGAGGAGATCGGTCGGTCGGTTCGTCGCTAAACGGTGCGCGTCGCCAAGTATCGGATACTATACATGGTATTGTACATCATGTTTATACAGCCCACAGCATGGAGCGAATGCAGGGTCAAGCAACCGCTGCCTGGTCCTAGTTGGCCTTGGCAACCTCCATGACAATCCTGGCCACCTCCTTCTTGTCAACCGTGGCCCCGTCCAACGGCCCGCCTGGCATGAGCAGTTGCTTCATCAGCCGCCCCGACAGCATCTTCTCATTGACACCCTCAGCTACAAGCCCCGCCTTGGCCGTCTGGATGATCTGCCTCAGTTCAGCCTCCCCGATTTCTCTGACTCCGCTGCCGGCAGCGTACTCGTCGAGAATGCGCTGTTGTGCCAATTCCTTCTCAATCAGATCTTCGCGACCTGCCGCCCGGGCTTCCGCGGCCGCTTCCTCAGACTGGCGTTTCGTCTTGTGGAGCAGGCTGACGAGTTGCGCGTCCGTCTGGATCGGCTTGTCTGTCTTGCTCGCGTTGAGCGTCGCGGCGAGCACGGAGCGGAGGACGGCAAGGCGGTTGGCATCCTTGGCCCGCATGGCCGTCTTGAGGTCGCTCTTGATTTTAGAGAGAAGCGGCGGCGGCGGCGCCTCGGTCGAGTACGCTGCGCGGAGTACCCGCACATTTGTGGTCTGCCGGAGGCTCGGCCGGCCGAAGTTCCGGAGGAGGGAAGGGCAGAGTTTGCTTGCCATTGTGGTCGGGACGTGGGGTGTGGAGTGTGGGTCGGTTGCCAAAGGCCCGGAGTGTCGCACAGATCAATGGACCGTTGGGACGTGGCGGTCGTACAGCGGATATCCTTTGTCGTCGTCGAATCTTTCGAGAAGGATGTTTCGCAGGCTTTGGGTCGGAAATCTTGGGACACAACGTAGATCGGTACTTTCTACGGAACACGAGCCTATTGGGCGCGCCGAAACAGCACCTGGCAGGCCAAGCTGGCTCCGTCAATTGGCTACAATAATTGGGTGCCACTGCAGCTGGAGCCCCTGTCATTGGAGTGGAGGCCTGGAAAAGATACCAAGACGTCACTGCATCAGACTCGTAACCTGTAAGATCGCCCAGTCACCGCGAGCACGCATCGGAGAGATCGTTGGGTTTCACCTTTTCGAGAGACCCGGTTCGGACTCCGATTTCGATATGTGGAATTGAGATCAATGCAACATTAAGAAATCGTGCTTGGCTAGGGGTTTATCGACGCCAAGTCACCTGACATCCCGCCCCCATCTCACGGTTCCACCACCTAGGGTCGGGGAGCGGCTCAACACAGCCGCGGACGCTTGATCTTATTTGGATCGCCAATGAAACAGGAAGGTTTGCTTCCATTGCGTGGGGTCACTGGCGTGGAAAGCAACAGCAACGGGTCCCCTGTGTCATTTAGCTTCAAGTCGTCACACGGCTGGGCACCAGATATCGTCTGATGATTGGGGAAACCTTGAACGGAGGCAGATGGGGTCGAGGTTGGGCACAGGACGGACTGGAAGTTGAAGAACATATTGGTTTCTCTGCGAGTCTTTTGTACGGAGTACTAGTGATTGTAAGCTGTTCGGTGAGCTTCAAGTTTGCGAGGGAAGTTCTTGTCCAGCTCGGCCTGCTTGGTAAGTTCATCCCAGGCGGGCGGGACCGGGACCGAGATGGGAAATCACCACTGGCCGAAGTACTCCGTACCTACTTCGTACCTGAAGGTACTCCGTAGCTGCCCGGGCATCAATCTCCACGATATTTGACTTGGGTCCCGACCTTCTTGAATTGAGCAGTTTCCTCTTTTCTCTTCCAAAATTCCCGAGGGTCGAGGGCAGGAGTTATGGTGGTGCACCTTCCTCTGTCTCTACCTTGCATTTGCTGAGCAGGGGAGGGTGCCCAACTCCCAACTCCCAACTCGGGCCCGAGATTGCTCAGGCTCCCGGGCGTCCTGTTTGACCGTCACCGAGCACCGGTGTTCCCACCTTCCATCTTCCACATTCCACGCCACACCGACTTATCCATCAAAACTCACCTTCTTGGCCATCAAAAGAATGGGTATTCGGAAGAATCCCTTAACCTCCTCCAACCCTCGAGCTGTCAAAACCCAAGCGGCAATTGCCGAAAGTTTGAGGGGCCTTTTTCGTCGAGGGCGCCGCAGCACTCTGCACTGTGACTGCCCGCACGCACTGCCAGAAACTTCAGTTGGTTGAAACTTGTGATGGTTGGTCATTCTCTTCCATTCCCCAATCTCCACCGCCCCCGAGTTTTAGCCCACCATCTTGTCCGTGTACGCCTAAAAGCAAAGCTACGAGGACCTCTAACACACCAAGTGACCGAAAAGATAAGAACCGTGCCCCTGGCAGCGTCCAGGCATCCCCATCAGTGCCGCGCCCGCTTTCTCGAGTCACCGCTTCTTCCGCTTTTTGACGACGATGATTGATGCTTGCTGCCCCCACCAGGTTTCCGGCCGATGCAAACGTACCTACATTACGCCGTTAGTCGTGTCTTCATTTACATCGGGGACGGAGCGGTGGCCACGCCGAGGAGAGCCTTACACTGGGAAATAAGCCTGCACAGGTCCCGGGACGAATTAGCAACCGTTCTCATGCAAGCGCTGAAGCGAGACAACTCGCCAGGCCGGGATCGCTTGACACCGACGGGCGTTGCTCCAACGACCTCCAATGCCTTAATCATACCTTAAAGGCCGGGTTATCAGCCTCGCTGCGAGCCTGCGCTATGAGAAGCTGGATATCGGTGTTTGACATGCTGGAGTGGCAATCGACATCAGCGCCAATCCGCCCGGGGGCGTACGTGGAATTCCCCGACTCACTTGAGAGCGTGCGCAAAGGGGTATGTCCCAAGCGAAGACATGACCCGGTGGATATTGACTTGATTCGCCGTGCCGATGGCATGGTCTCGAGGATCTGACGACCGGATTAGACATTGCGCTGTCTCGACAACAAGTTGCTTTGGTATGCCGGGCCCCGCACCATTTGACCATCCGCTCAGGGGCAAAGTCAACAATCGCGACTCAACCTCAACAAAGCCCGCTTGAGTCATCCAGTTTTGAAGCCGCAATGCTGCCCTAGGGTCTTTCGCCGGCTGTACGCTCTGCATATACTGCTGCGACCAAACTTGGAGTGCGTGGTCTTTGAGTGTCACATCAGCGCCCCTGGATCCGGACGTTTGCCAAGGATCACTCACTCGAGGTAAGAGTTCCGTTGTCCGATTGCGCATTGAAATATATCTCGACCATCTGACACCAACCCCCAGGACGAAGGACGCGCAGGATATCCGTCATATAATTCATCCACCTGTTCGCATGGATCCCTCCGGCCATCAACCTGCTGTGCACGAAATCGAAATAGTTTGACGGGAAGGTCGACCTAGCCCCGTATTAGCCACGACAACAGGGAGTCTATGCCACGGTGCTGCCTTACGGACTGTTGAGATCATCCACTTGAAAGTCCAAGTTGGGCGGGATATATTCTGGCACCGGATACGGGTACACGTCGATTCCGATGACCTAACGCGACCAACAGGTTAGCACGGGAAAGTCCCTTTCATCCCGCTTGCGGAGACCAAACACCCAGTTGCCCCCCTTCGACTCGGGGTAACCATGCCCGCCATGGTAATATCGACCCCGCTAGCGAGCATGTTTCGCTCGGTACGAGGACGCGGCTGGAAGAAGTTGTCCAGGTCCAGTTTCGCGTCTCCATCGACGCAGACCCCGGAACTGGAAAACTCTCAAGAGAAATGCTTCACACACCTCGCATTCAGGATACTGTTCGGCGACCTCTAACGCCCAGGCGCCGCACCCCGAACCACACTCCAAGATTCTCCGTGGCCGTGGGATTGGGGGGAATATCAGCCGGTTGTCGAACATCATGTTGAAAATTGCGTGCATGTACTGGAGACAGTCGATCTCGTCCTGTTCGCCAGCCAACATTGGTGAGTCTAGGCCGAAACAGGCGCAGGCAGATCACCGCTTACGTCGTCAATAGGAGCGAAGTAGATTCCATTCTCCACGGCATATCGCTGGAACTCCCTGTTGCCGTGCACGACAACCTCTCGGTACGTGTTGTCGACTGGGACAGTCTGAGAATCGCTGTATTCGGTTTAGCGAGTCTCTCCGTATGGCCGCAAGTTTGGAACCCAATCGGTCAATCACGCACTCTTCGTTCATGGTCGTGGCGAATTATTTTCGGCTTCCCTGTTCTTCCGATGCGGCAAACGTTGGGAAAAGGGCTGAGCATTTGAACAGAGAGCAAAAAACTCTGGAATACAGTCCTTAGGGATGGAAGATGATGGGAGGGCCGGGAATCCGGGTTCAGGCATCATGAGGACTTACATGGCATTATGCGGGCTTGAGGGTGTGGGCGGAGATACTCCCTGACCCCTTGCTCCTCGGGACGGGCTTCGAGGACCGTGTCGGACCATGTGCCTCTCCCTATGCGGCCCTCACACGTTGGAAATGAGCAGTGCTTGCGTGGTGGGCCCTTAACCCGTGCCAAATCACTCAGATTGGCCGGCCCGAGTGGTTTGCGCGCCACGATGATTTTGTCGATCAAAGCACGTTGTTGGTGCAGTGTCCTTCAAGTCTCTGGGAAAGGGCCGTGGCTGAACCCCTGTCCGTAACTTGCGTGTTCCTAGGGAAGCGGGAAGGAAGCCGATTCCCTACCGTCTTCGACCACTTGCGACCTCTGGAGTTCTAGGAAAATCACACCGCCTTGGGCCAGGACAACCGGCCTTTGGCGACGCGGTTTGATAAGCATTTCCCTTTAGCTGGGGACTTTTGCCTCTGGATGGGAGCGCGGCGTGGCTAAGCCTCGTCTGTGGACGATGTTCCTGCGCGTTCAAGCTTCTGAGAAGCCAGAACTCCACCCCGCACGCGTTGGAGATCTTTGCTCATTGAGACGCTGGAACACCCATTCAATTTTGTACAAGTCCATCGACCCCGACGGCCGTCAATCAGTCACCACTGGCCCCGGTTGAACGGTGCAGATATTGCTCTGATTGGAGAACCCTGGCCCTTGGATGGTGGTTAGACGTGTCCGTTCGTCATGGAGGGTCTCGGGGACTAAAACACTCTTGGCTTGATGCAGCGCCGAGAACCCATGGCTGAGGCCATGGTGTACAGATGTATTCTGGGTGGTCTGCGGGTTTGTTTGGTTGCCGTCAGAGAACGCAACATGGCTGCTGGCTTGATCAGCATCCCGGATGGCGGAGCTAATAGCAGTGGCCAGGTTTATTGCGCTGTCAGTCCTCTAATATTCCGCTGGGCCCATTCAAGAGACTTGCATATCGACCGACAACTGGGGCCCGGGATCAAGCAGGCATTCAGACCGGGTGTTCGGAGAATGGAAAGCACCCTAGAAGACTTGGCCTAAATGGCCGTTCACCGTCGCGCCGCCCTAACGGACCATAACGAAACACCAATCTCTCCTCCAGGGGATATACGTTTCTCTGGAGTATGCTGTCGTACAGATCTGACATCAAGCAGCAACATCGGGATCCATGTTGTGGCCAGAACTTATGGTATTCTCCATGATTGGGTTGTTTAAGGGGGGGGCTGAGAGGATTCCGGGGACACGGTCCTGGGATCACACAGAGGGTTAAGCCCGCCGCGGCCCCGCCGGGACCGTGCCGCCGCCTCGACACCTTTAGGCGGAATTAGGAAGGGAGATGGAAGGCTTTTTCGAAAAATTCCGCCTCTCCCACCCTCAAAGCGGGCGCTAATACCCACCGCTGCAAGGCATCGGCACTCTTGGTACCGCGGCCGGCACGCCCTCCCCTTCTCCCGGCCGGCAAAGATGCTGCAAAAACCCCTGAAAAACATTCCCGAAGGCTGGAAATTTCCTGACATGATGGACAGAGCCCAGAGCGCAGCGCATTAGAACGAGAACCCCAATGGATATGGATATGCAGCACACCTAACAGGGTGCGTTGCCTGTGAAGGTATTGGTTGAAGTCCGTCCCATACCAGCGAACCGGGCCGAAACGCAAGGGTGGAAGGTACGTACAACTTTCCCGGCAGCTTGGTGAGGGCGCCTCGTGTCTTACCGGCTCCCGCCCGGTTGGTAAATTGCCGCACTCAACATCTGTGCGCAAAACCACACCGACGGGCCCTTATGCCGTTTAGAACATAGCCCATGCCATGGGTACCTGGCTCGCGAGACGGACCGCGGAACTGAAACGGTCCCCAGCCCCCGACAGCAGATATCCGCCGTGACAAGATGTCGCGACGAGAACCACTTCCTTCCGTTCCATTCACAAAGTATCGCGAATTGGTCATCGGCTAAAGCTAAGGCAGTCGGGGGGTATGGGACGATCCCTTCAAACGGCCCGCCCGCTGTGGAGGTGCACTGTGACATCGTTTCTGGAGCTGCACCCTGCGACCAGCAGTGCTCATGAAGAAAAAGGAAACTCGGGCGGAAATCCGAGCTCAGCTGATAGAACATTGGATGCAAGCGAGTCCCCGGCTGCAGACCTTACCGAGGACGTGTATCCGTATTCACGAAGTGTACACGCGAGTCGGGACATGCCAGCATCGAGGCTTGAATGACAAGTCAGCCAGCGGTCACGGGTGGGTCATTCCTAAACGACCCATGCCTGTGCAAGCGCCACAGTTGTTGGTATCCCGAGTACTGGGACGGTGAGTTTCAACTCAAATCACTTGCGGCTATCCCGGGAAGCCCTTTCCCATCGACCCTTGCCAAGAACAAAGTTGCGGCCTCGCCTGCAGACGTACACTGCTTGCCGGGCGACGATAGAGCCTTTACAGTACGGACTCCTCCGGAGATATTGGCACCGCCATCATCCATACCCAGACGCCGAAGAGAATCTGCCGGAACTCTTGCTCCTTGAAGATGAAGCTGATCATTCCGAAACCTGCACTTCAGTGGTGGGTACCAACCCAATCTGCACCGTCTGTGTACAAAGCAGACGAAGAACTCCCGAGATGATGGTGCCTCTTCTTTCCCGGCAATACCGACGAATCCCAGGGCTGTTGGGGTGCAAGGTTGCTGGGGATGGGACAGGGGAGGAGCCGCAGACAGGGGTCCTATTGTCGCAGCCGACCGGGGCCCTCCTGGCCACAACCACCGCGTCGGGACGGGTGGGAGGGTAGGAGGGATGTTCTTTGACCCTTTCCCACCCTTTCCCAACCTCCTCCTTGTTGTGCAACCACCACAACCTGCATGCAACCTCTTTCGGTTCGATGGCTTGCTTGCTGCATTTTGAGAAAAGCAATGGCACTGCTAGGAGCATCACCCAAAACGTACCCAGGACGGAGTATCCGTGTTTTCCGGAACGACGCCGCTTTCCCAGACCATGACCCCGAGACCGAAGGGGACAGATGGCGCTCGCTCGCGCACCACGCAAAAGACCACAATATTCCGTGCTTGTGCGCTGAGTCTGGCGAAAATTATTACTAATGATGGGCTCCTACGACCCCCACTGACGAACTGCAATCTCTTGGGACTTTCTCAAACCCCAACCCCCTCTCTCCGCCCTGAGGCCCGTTCTCCCGGCCGGGTGGTTTGTGCAACCTGGACAGATCGGCCCTCCTCCTCTTTAGCGGCCGCCCCGACTTCCATCAGCGTACTTACTTCGTGTCACCTTGATGGACACTAGCTCAGGATGCCGAAGGTGTCTCGGTGTCGAGTGGGGGGTGATTGGGAAAGGAAATGTGCAAGAAAACCACCACGCTTTCGCTCTTGGCATGGCCGCTGGGTTTCGATCGCGGTCATGTCCGCCTGCTGCCCCTCCAGTCCACATGACCATTCAAACCATTTTCCTCGCCATGGGTTTGAGGAAGAGGCGGAACTGAGGGACGGAATACCTGCGCGCGGTGCCCAGGGTATTGCGGAGGGGCGTTTTGAGGAGATGCATAGGAAAACTTGGGTCTGGGCGTCGAGGAAGGCTCACGCAGTGTCGTTGCATATTCACGCAGTGACCTAGTCCCTCCCCCCTCTTTCCAAGTTCGGCGCTCCGGCATCATGAATTCCCAAGCGACTGGTGAACCATCAGCCACCGCCGCTCTTGCAGGCACTAATACTAATAATGTGCAGCTGGGGCGGGATGGTCAAGCGGGGGGTTGGGGGAGGGTAATGTAGTCCCCGCAGGCGCTTTGTAGGTCCCCGTACCAATGGTGAGAATCGGGATGCTCGCCGGCGCGAGGTGGAGGGCGCAGAAGCAAGTGCTTTGACCCCTCTTCAATTGCTGAGAGGCGACACTGGCTGGCGCTCCAGGAATTACACCTCAGTGGTCACGATATTTTCTACCGTCGCCCCTCGCCAAACTCGGAGCCTCTTGGCAATGAACTCCATCAGTTCATGCACCCTACCCTCCTGCTCAGTTCGGCATGCTCCGATCTAGCCATTGCCCCATCAACCCCCACAAGATGTACAACATATCATGCAAACCTACCTTAACACCTCCACCCAACCTCCACCAGCACCAGCAGGAGAAGCTTCTTCTCGCTTCCAAGAGGAACCAAAGCCCTGTTTTTCTCTTGCTCTCTCTGTACCCGATATCCACGTCTATCTTCCTCTCTACCCTAAACCGCGCCCGCCCGTGTGGCCCCCAGTCTATCAGACCATCCCCACTTGGTCCCCTCGACGATATGCATGAGCTTCGTCTCTCGTGGGGGTTAGCTAACTATGGCCAGCCTCTCGCGACCCAAGCCAAACCTAACGCAAACGCAAACGCAAACGCAAAGCCAAACCACAACCAGTGTCAGCAAACGCGAAAGCCACGTTCGTCGGACAGCTGGACCGTATCGTCCTAACCAGAAAACGAACAAGAAAATATCGCCTTTCTTTTTGCCATTTTGCCCCTCTTTGCGTTCTTTCCTTCCCCTCCTTTCCCCGCTCCTCCCCGTGCTCTTCGAGCTCCTCCCCTATTCACTTTCTCTTTCTCACTTGTCACTCCTGCCCAACAGCCTCCCAATTCCGCTCAGGTCCCGATGGTTCCATGGGATAGAAAGAAGGGAAATGAGGCTAGAGGAGCAAGTGGGGAAAAGGTAAATGCCAGAACCCAAATCGCGCCATCTGCGCTAGATAAGATAGAGGTAGAGAAAGGAGACAAGGCAAGAACTGTCGAAAAGGCCTTCCGTATATTCAACGCGGAAACCAGCCATGCCGTGATCTCGTGACCTTGCCGGGTGGGCGGTTGAGGCTTTCAAGAAAACCGTCCCGATGCTCAGAAACCCCTTGGTTCTGATCGTGATCACAATCTAGGAATGACCCTGATAAATCAACACCATGTAAAAACAGGATTCCGACTCTTGACCGCCTCAAGCCTCTCAACAATCACCTTCCTCCGATTCCCCTCCATGCCCGTCGCCGCCGCATATCCCAAGTCTCCACCCTCTAGCTCGTCATCGTCGTCGTCGTCATCTCCTATCGCATGATCGCCCCCGTAGCCGCCCATGAAACCGTAGTCGTAGCTCGCTCGCCCACTCCCGTGTCCGCTGCCGCTCCCGTTGTGGTTGTAAAGCTGTGCGGCGATGGAGTTGCTCTCGCGGCGCGAGGCGGCCGTGGTGGTGAAGGAGAAGCGCTGCTGGTGGTCTGGCTGGCCTGTGCCGCGGTCGGGTGAGTACATGTTCAAGGTGCGATGGCTGTGTGAGCCGCGTGGTAGGTGCGGGCGGGTCGGGGTTGGTTTTGATGTGTCTGAGTTGCTGCTGTTGCCGTTCTCAAGTCCGTTGTTGTTGTTGTTAGTGATGAGCGGCGACGGGGAGGGCAGGCCGTCTGATAATGCGAGCTCGAAGCGGCCTGGGTGGGGGAGGTCGGAGGACGGGGTGGCGATGCTGCCGAGGAGGTCGGGGCTGGAGCCGACGCCGGCTGTTGCGGGGGCGCTGGCTGGATGGGAGTGGGAGGTGGTGGCTGCGCCAATGTCCATCTCCTCTTCGGCGATGATGTCGCTGTTTGCGTTTTTGGTGTTATGTGCGGGGGCTGCGGCCGCGGCGGTTGTAGAGTCAGACTGGGCGTTGGCGCGACGGCGCATCTCGGCGCTCGCGGCCCTCATAGGGACGGCGACGGGCACGTCGACCAGGTCATCCCAGACGCAGACCTTGGCACGACGCGTGAGCTCGAGCGGGCCGTGGTCGGGTGTTTTGAGCGTCTCGACCACGTTCCAGGCTTGGCCCTTCATGACAGCCATTTGTTTGGCGAACATGCGCTCCTGGAAGTCTGAGTCGAGCTGAAAGACCCTACGCAGGGCCAGCTGCGTTTGGCTCCACCACTGCGTGGATGTGAGTAAGGGGAGGAAGTGGTCGCGGGTTTTTTGGGAGAAGGGTCGACCGATGAGGTCGACCGGAAGGAAGAGCCAGCCAAAGGGGAAACTATCGGTTATTAGCAAGGCCTGGGTTAGAAAAGGGAATTCCGAGGTTGTGCTCACCTCCTCCAAGCATCGGGGTGTTTCCAAGGCCACGACAGAGAATTGTCGATGGCCCCGATCGATATCTTTGGGTCGGGCGTGCTCGACACGGGCGTGGACGCGTCCATGGGCCGTTCCAGTCTGTAAGGATACGAAGCCCGGGTCTTGGCGGGTTCCCTCTGCGACAAGTCTACCGGCCTCGGCCCCGGTTCAGGGGGTTCAGACGTCTCCATGTTGAGCCGGACAGGCTCGGAAGCCACTGAGACCTCCTGGGTCTCCCAGTCCACCTTGATCATCCAATTATCCAGCCCTCTGTCGGTATTCCGCATGATATAATCCAAAATAACGAGCTTCTCGAGCTCCTCTCTGAATTTCTGCTTCAGGGTAGGTGTCCAGACAAAGTTGCCAGGTCCTGGTGTGAGGGACTGGGGGGTTTCGTGGCCGTCGTCGCTGTCTCCATCGTCTGGCGGGGCACTCATCGGGCGGCAGTTATCCGCCCACCGGCGCTTGCGTTTCCTATGGGGGTCTGTTGTCCGGAACCCGGAGAGATACTGGTCTGGCCATGGGTGCTCCCGCAGAAAGATGTTGGCGTCCTTGAAGCCCTTAAGGAAGACCTGGAAGCTGCCCGGCTTGGGTGGTAGCGTCTTTCCTTTCCTTGAGTAGCTGTAGCGGTCCCAGAAGGGGTAGTGGAACGACTTGGACGAGAGATAGACGACGTCTGTGTAGGGCACGAGGTGTGTGCGGAGTTGGGCGTCGAGGACATAGGCGGCGGCTTCGCTGACGTAAGAGAGATTGGGAATAAGGCTGCATACAGACGCGGTTAGCCTTCCAGAAACCGAAGAGAGGACCAGAACCGACAAACCAGGCTCTGCCGAAGAAGCAGGGGAACAAGTTCCGATGGATCCACTTGTTCCATTTCGGGTTTCCCGCAGCATACGGCTCCTCGTCTTTGGGCTTAAAGACACCGACGACCTTGCCGTCCGGGTTCCTCGCAAAGTAGCTGCCGGAGCTGCCCTGCGAGATCATGCGCGGGTGGACTCCCTGCCGTATGGCGTCGCGTACGCTGTCGACGATGACCTCGAACTCGGCGCTCGTCATGTATCCGGGCTCGGGCACGGCGAGCATCTCGGCGGTCACGGGGCGGACGCCCTCCGGGGGCTGGAAGACGGAGTGGTGGATCTCGAGGCGCTCCTCCTCGCCCTTCTTCTTGTTGCGGCCGCGCTTGAACTTGGAGGCGATCTCGTCGGCCCAGCGCTCGAGGCGGGCGTTGATGGCCTTGAGGTCGACGCCCGAGTTGCGGCGGCTGCGGCGGCGGTGGCGACCGGCGGCATTAGATGATGAGAACTTCGGGGTTGCCATGCCCGAGTGCGGGCGGGGCTGGCCGATGGGAGCATATCGCGGGGCGGTCGGGGGCTGTAGCGAGGAATAGCTGGCGGCGAGGGGATCGTCGTCCGAGTCGTCGCTGTGGTCAGCCTGAGCAAGGCGCTCGTAGCCCGTCTTCGCTGGCCGCGGCATGGTTGGGCGTGTTTCGTAGGGGTAGGGTGCTGGTCGACGGGGTTGCGTAACGGTTTCTTATTTTTTTTTTTCTTTGCGCAAAAAGGGCGATTATGTCATGATAGTTCAAGACTCGGTGCCGAATCGTGCCGAGCGAGGTGACGAGGCGAAGCAGTGACGAAGTGACGGAAGCGAAAGGGGGAACAGCGGCGACTAATTAAAAACACGAGGCAAAGAAGCAATAGAATGGTATCAATTAATACAATCGAAAGAACGGAATCCCTCAAGACTCGGGTAGAGAATTGGTTCGTCAATGGGAAGTTGGTGATGGTGTCCCCAAGTGCTGGGGCCGGTCGTGGAAGAAAGTTGCGATGGAATCCAAGAAAGTTGAACTCGAGACACGGCACCAGATTGCCCGTTCGTCAATGCCGGCCAATGACGGCAGCGGAGTGTGACAGGTCCGGGGGTGGGGTGCCCGTAGGGATTGGGGAGCCCCTCTCCGCTTTCGATACAGTGGGGTTTTCCCCTGAAAAGGCCCTGCATTTTACTCCGTAAATAAACAGGTTCATCCATGGTTGAACTCATGTCCTCAACCGCAACTTCAGACGTGATTTCAATATCCTGTCCCGAAGCACTCGACGGCACCCCACCGGACCGCCATGCTTCCTCTACCCGGTGCCGACCATCCCGGCCCAGTCGGCCATTTGCCGAGGGATCCCCCGCCGGATGCACCTCGTTCGGGCCCACTTCCCAATCGGAACCCTGAACTCTGCCTCAGTCTGCCTCAGGGGCTGCAGCCTTGTCCGTGGTCGGTCAAGGGCCGGGTCGGTCAAGGGTTGACGACGTGTTCGAGGCCACCAATGAGTGAGATTGGGCAATCAGCATTGCCCACGAGTAAGGAATCGAGGCCTAAGGAAACAAGAGACGGTGTGGTGTGATTTTCCAGCGGGATTCACTCCCAACCTGGCTTCTTCTTCTGCTTTCTTCTGTGTCACAAACCACCGCTGCCCTGCCCACCCCAAGCTTTTGCTGTGCAACACACTTGCAGTCCTCGTCTGACAGCCAGGCAGCGAGCGACACAAGACCATCTTTCGTCTCGCCATTTTTGCGCCTCTCTTTTTCTCCCGATCCCTTTACTTTCTCTCATAAGGATACTTTGCCTGTATCCTCCCGAATAACCCCAACAACGCCTCCGAGTCCCTCTCCCCCGCGCCCCAGTCACCACCACCACAACCACCGCCACCCCTTCTCAAAAGTCCAAGTAAAAAAGAAAGAAAAAAGAAAAAGAAAAGAAAAAAATGACACGCCAATACTTCTGCTGGAAAGTCGCCCTGACCTACCGCTGCGGCTGCACCGAGTACACGCCTACCTCGCACAGCTGCGGGCCCCAGCGCCAAGGGTGCACCAGCTGGCTGACCAACAAGACGACCGACAAGGACTGCGACACGCACCGCGTCGGCGGGCTGCACTCTTCTTCTCCTGGCTCTGACTCTGACTCACGTTCATCTTCCTCCCCTTCCTCCTCTGCTGGTTATGGCGAGGAGGAAGGGGTTGCTGTTGTGAGTCCGCGGCGAGGGGTGAGCGGTGGGGAGGAGGCGGGGAGGAGGGTAGGGTATGGGGAAGGGGAAGGGCAGGGGGTGAGTGAGGCGGACGGGATGTTGGAAGGGAGTTATTTGCGACGGCGGGTGTAAAGGATGGGTCATGGTAGGGGGGCGAAGATTGGATTTCACGACACAACACCAGGTTGGTTTGCAGTTGTTTTCTGGTCTATACTCCCGAGGCCGGGCTACTAACTGTCGCAGTGTCTTGTCTCTCAGCTCACTTTATGATCTCTCGGGAAGATCAGTTGGGTTGGGTATTGGCTACGAGATGGGAACATCACATTAATCACCGGGTTCACGAACACACGACTTATACATACTCTCCTCTTAATACACTGACTAGGTAGCTACTAGGATACCTAGTCCTCATATCTATACACTACTCCATAACACAATTTACTTCTTCTTCCCAACCATCTGCCAATGGTCCGTGAATATGATGCCTGTGTGAGAACCTATGAAAACGAGAATGCTCGGCTTGCCCTATCCGCTACCTGGGTATCAGGGAGCAACTTGCTCCGCGCTGAGCTGAAACCATGCGACGCTCGAAAGAGCTTCCAGAGCAAACCATAACTGAAAGCAATGTCCCTAGAAACCCTCACCATCCCCAGCCAAGCTGAAAATCACGCACCTGAAAAGAACTTCTGGAGAAAACCCCTCCATCACGGATATCATAAAAACGAATCACCGCCCCAGAAACTCGTCGGTAACGAAAAGAAACCACCGATGAACCCCATACTTTCCCAGCCCGACTCGACTCATCCCAAAACACCGTTCAGACCGTCCCATATTAAGATTAAGCGACCAGAAAACACCAGTCAGTAATTACCCCACCCCAGTCCAAAGCCATGCTGATCAAGAGGAATATCGGGAGGGTATCAAGAAGAATGTCAAGAGGGGTATCAAAGAGTATCGGTATCCGTGTACGTACCGCAAAGCCAGTTACCCTCCTGAAGACCAAGCTGGGGGAAAAAAAAAGAAAGAAAAAGAAAAAAGAAAAGAAGAAAACCGAAACGCCATTGAGAAAGCACAACACAAGAAAAAAGAAGGAAAAGAAAGCAGGGAACACAAGCTCAAAGCTGCCAACTAACCCTCTTTTTCTTACCCTTGCTCCCCGCCGTTGCCAGCGCCGAAGGCGCCTTCGCTTTGGCCTTCCCTTTGCCCTTATTCTTGGGCGGCCGGGACGGCCCAGGCTGGTCCAGGTCCTGGTCCTCCCACTCACCGTCATCCTCCGCGGATACCGACGGCGGCTGGTAGTTGCTCACAGCCTTGCCCTTTCCCTTAACGTCTGCCGATGGCGCCAAAGACGGCAGCGAAGTTGTCGACACCGCCTTGCCCTTGCCCTTGATATCCGAGGGCGACTCGAGGGATAGCATCGGGACCGACTGCGTAGAGGGCAGCGAGGTAGGGAGCGACGATGAAAACAGCTCGGGGAACTTGGGCTCCTTGAGGACCCCGCCGTAGAGCAGCTCATGAGGTTGGAAAGCCTCACGGCGCCACTGGCAGAACTGGCGCCACTCCTCAAGCCGAGCGTGCTCCTTACGCATGCGCTCCTTGAGCAGCACCTGTTCCTTCTTGTTGGCCTCTTCCATTGCCTTGTCAACCTCGGCCATGATGTATTTGTGCTCGTCCATCATGATGGTCGGAGAGTGTGCAGAACTGGAACCAGACGCCTGCCCGCTTCTACGCAAGGGAACGCCCATCGGATGGCAGAGCGTGCACGCGAGCTCGGCCGGCGAAGCGTCGGTCCCGCTGCGGCATAACCACCAGCCTCCGCGAACGCGCTGTTTGGCCGTCGGCCAGTCACGGTCTGGTTCGTGGTAGTTCTTGTTGAACGGCTTGTTGTCTCCTTGTTCTTCATTGACTGTTTCCTCAAGCTTCGCAGCGAAGGACGACCTTCCGATGATCTGGACAAGCTCCTTGAATCGATCCATGGGAGTGGTGGCTTGGAGCTCAATGGTACCCTTGGAGTCGAGGATTGTGAACCACTCGGGAATGGTGGTGATGATAGTGTCAAGGTTTGGTGCAAGGCTGGCGAGGTCTGTGCAGTCGGTTTGGTCTGCCTGCTCTGCCAATTCTTTGGCGGCAGACTCGGCGAACTGTTTGACCCAGTTGGCAGTTTCTTCCGTCTGCGGGCCACGCAGACCCATCATCGCTGCCGACACGCCGATGCCGAAATATTTCTCCTCGGCCGCCCGTCTCTTCTCTTCCCGAAATGGAATCGCATCGAGTGCGTTGATGGTATCAAAGTCCCACCGGAGGGAGTTGAGGGCCGTGTTGGCTCCGTCCTCAACATTCTCGGTGAGGTGACGCAGGGCATTTCGGATGACTTGTATCACAGGCTGCTCCTTTGCCACAATCTTCGCGAGGTCCGCTTGCCAGACACGCTCAATTGCGGGCCTGGGGCCCTGGTAGCCGTCCTCCTCGACTCGCTTCTTGTGCCACTCGTCCAGTGCCTCGAGGTCGTCTTCCTTTTTGAAGTGCTCATACTGCAGGTCCTTGAGGATTTCGTACTTGGACTCGATAAACTTTCGAATTTGCTCGACTCGCAGTGTGTTCTCCTCCATGGTCTCGGCAAACGCCTTGTTTTCCTCGGCAAGGCGATCGAGATGTGCCTCGATCGGCCGCATATCGAAAGTCGGGTGTGTCACACGAGCCTTTTCCACCTCCTGGTCGAAGGCGCGGTTGTGTTCGGCCATGTCTGGTGGTGGGAAGATGGAAAAGTTATTGTGAAGAAAGACTCGGGTTTCTTCCTCTTTGATCAATCTCTGTTTTCGCTCGGCCACCGTTTCTTTGGGGTGCGCAGGGTCTTTCGGGAGGGCGAGTTGGTAATATGCCCGGGGTTCCTGTTCCTCCTCGGAATCGGTTTGTTGGTCAAAGGTCAGTGGCTTGTTGATGGCAGCGCTGTTAGCCAGTTCATCCAAAGACGGCCACTGGAAACCTTCCACTAGTGAAATATCAAAGTCTGCCGGTAACTTTCGTGGAGGAGGCCCAGTCCCTCGTACCCATTCAGCGAAACCGGGAAGTTCAGCGAGACCGGGAAGTTCGGGGAGTTTGGGCACAGTGAGATGACCAAGCGGAGGGTTTGGCGTCCTGCGTGGATACCGAACACGTCGAGTTGCCGGGCCAGCGCGGAAAGTGACAGGTTTGGCGCGTTTGGGATGGTGCGAGGGAGGTGCCGGTGCGCTCGAGGTATCTTTAGGTTTCGGCCGGGTGTTATGGGTCTCCGCCTTTGGAACCGCGACTAGCTTAGCAGATTTATCGACCAACGTCTGGCCTAACTCGGTATTGGGCGTAGTGAACGAGACGGGATCTGTACCGGCGGACTTCTCGGTCGTTAACTCGTTCCCCATTGAGCTGGAAAAGGTGGCCACCATGGTAGAACCTGACGCGACTCCTCTCAAATAAGGCTTTGGCGGAACGGCATCTTGTCCGGCGGGGCATGGCGGAGCGACCGCGGGTATCGTGAGTGGCTCCATGGCGCGAGATGTCGAGATTGGGGGAGAAAGACGAGAGAAAGAGAGGAACGTTGTGGGGAAGTACTGCAGATTGACAGACAAGTCCAAGACTCTCTCAAAGACGCCGGGATAGTCGGCTTCCTTGTTGACTGGTGCAGCAGTCGGTTGTTGAACGAAGATGAATCGGGTGGGATTGTGAGGAATTGCAAGTCGGTCGGTCGGTCGAAAGTCGGTGTTGTTGCCAGGAGTCTTTGGTCTGAGCGCCTTGGACAGAGAGCTGGGGAAAGAGTCTAAAGGAAACGAGCGTTCACGGGTGATAAGCGATATGGCTGGAAGGTCGGAGAGTGAAACTCCATGGTCCTCAACCTAGAACGGTGCCAACCTTACTCGGTCTCTTTCAAGCCGTCCGAAGTGCACTGAAACCAAAAACACGAGGGGATCTAGAATTGCGGTGAGCAATGGGTGAATGCTGGAGAAGGAAGTCACCTATACGGACTTCCATTGACCAAGAACTGTTTAGTTTCTTCTAAGGGGGGGGGAGGGGGGGGAGCGACTTAGGGGTCAGGGCGGGGTATAAGTCTGGGAAGGTACGCGTTGGCGACTCTCCTACGCGCAGCTGCCCCGTGACGTAGGCACGAACTGGGCTTCTCTTGCCATTGAAGACTTTACCCAAGAACCTGCCCTTTCCCCTCCATCATAGACACCCGCACACTGTAAAACGTGCAAACGGCACCTGTTCACGACGACAGAGGGCCGACCGATACCATCTCGCCGAGTTTCCTCGCACGGTGCAGCTCCTCAGCCATGGCAGACCTCTGCTGCTTCTTTTTGATGGCCTCGATGCTCGCAAACCGGCCCCGCGCCCCGTGCTTGATCTTTGTGATCATGTCACCGGCTTTGCCTTTGGTGACATCTTCGGGTCCTAGCTTGTCGTCGGCAGGCCTGAGCTTGTTCAGAAACTCGAGCTGTCCAGCGGTTGCCGGCGCCTTTCTCCACGGCAGCTTTGACGAGATGATAAAGAAGGGGTAGTTCTCGGCTGCATATCGGTCGCAGCCGTGCACGGCATCCGCAAAGGTTGATGCACTCAAAACCTCGCGAGGAGCTGCAAAGGGCGACTTTGATAGCCCTGCCGGCAATGCCCTGATCTCCCACGCCTTGAACTGCGGCTCTTCTGGCCCTGCGTCGGTAGCCTTCTCCAGCTTCAGGTATGTCCCGCCCGGGCCAGACAGGATAAAACGCTGCGGGCTAACCTGGACCCAGGCATGTGGGCTGATGGAGCGTATGTGTTTCTCGCCAGAGGTATCGGCAATCAAGTCAAAGACGGAATCATACTCGGTAAACGCGACGTTGAAAGAATGCCCGGTCGACTGGGCACCCGCCACGCGCTGACGGGCCTGGACCTCCCTCGCCTTCTCGGCCTCTCGGCGATCTCGCAGTTCGTACATCTTATCAGCCGAGGCGGCATTCACGAGTTCGTCAGGATCCAGGCCGAACAGGGTGGGAGTGGTGACGATGCCAGTCTCGAGGCTGGAAACCATGTCGATGATGTGACAGTTCTCCTTGCCGCTATGGAGTCGCATGCCGCGCCCAATCATCTGGATCAGCAGATTTCGGGACCGGGTTGGCCTGGCCATGACTATGCAGTCGATGTTGGGGATATCGGTTCCCTCGGTAAAGACGCCGCAGTTGATGAGCACCGGAAACTCGCCGTTTTTAAAGGCGTCCAAGCGCTCGGCTCGGTCTCGCGTGGGGGTGTCACCCGTCACAAACCGGGCATCGACCCCGTAGTGGCGGAACCTCTGTGTCAGAGCGGCGACGTGGTTCAAGTCGACGCAGAATACCAGGGTCGACTTTCTCCCAGCAGCTTTGGCAAACCACGACCGTACAACCACGTCGTTAAGCTCGACGGTGTTGACGGCTCGGGACAGGGATTCGGTATCGAACTCGCCGCTGCCCCCTTTACCCTTCCTCTTGACACCGGACAAGTCGGCCTTGCTCTCGACGGTCGTGAAGATGACATCGCTGAGCCACTTCTCGCCAATCATGTCGACATAGTCCTTGTGGTAGACAATCTCGTCAATGGCAGCACCCAACCGCAGTCCGTCGAATCGGGAAAAGGTGGCAGACACGCCGACCAGGTGAGGGGAGTCGGGCTGCTTGGTTCTCAGGTCGAGGTGTTCGAGCACCTTTAAATAGCCAGGAGCGACAATGTGGTGGGCTTCGTCAACCAGGACGAGCTTGAACCTCTTGGGGTCAAACTTTGACAGACGATTTTTCGATATGATGCTCTGAAGGCTGGCCACGGTGATGTCAGCGGTGCCCGAGGCGGACAATTTGCCCAGCTCTAGTTCGATGGTCTTGTCCGGATAGGTGTTGGAGCAGTGTCGTGCGGCCTGTTCGACGAGCTCCCGCCTGTGGGCAAGGATGAGAGTCTGTGTGGCTATCTCAGACCGGGGCTTGACACGACCAATGAGTTGGGTGAAGATGACCTGGCGTTCATCAGCGATGCACCTCGAATAAGGGCGTCGAAGTTGTTACCGTCTTGCCGCTACCGGTCGCCAGGGATACACCCAGCCGCTTGTGGCCCTTTTCCAGGGATAACAGCACAGACTGGATACATTCTTCCTGGTAGTCACGCAGCCGCAGGCCCGGAGAGGCTTGGGACGGTTCTTGAGACCGGACCCTTGGAGAGCTAGAGAACGTCCGCAAGCGTGGTTGGAGTCTTGATCTCGGCACTCTCGGTGGGGCTTTGAGCCTGAGAGCTGTCGTGATCAGTCTCTTCATGTTTATCGCGGTATCATGACTAAATCTTTGGTTCTTTTTGGAGCCATGGAGTTTTGAAGAGATCACTTGACGTTGAAAATTGACCTTTACACAGTGCTAACGGGTCCCCTACAGGTTTTCAAACAAGCCGATTGGTTAATCTTGGGCAATTTCGAACTTTGCACAGTGCAGATACCGGCCCATGCAGTATTATGTACCTTGCCGCCTTCACCTAAAGATTCTCAAGAGCCTGCCATCTCGACTCTGGCTCGAAAAAAAAACGAGAACATTCATCAACTGCGGCCGTTTGATCAAATTCGGCAACAGCCATTTTGCTCCCAATTTGCGGCAATAAACCCAACCAGAAATGACCACACCACATAGCTTGCCCAACCTCAACCTCGCTCACTTTCACTCACCTGCTTTCACCTCTTACAAACAAATTAAGCCAAGATGGATTCGGACAGCATTTCAAGCGACAATGAAATCCAAGACGCGAGCCGTTTAAGGGAATCCGTGTCCATGGTCATCAGGCAGTTGCAGCCACAAGCACGGGCCCAGTCGGACGAAATTCCGGAAAGCGAGGAAGAGGATGGTCAGGGCGACGACAGTGACGACAATGACGAGGGCGATAGAAGTGACGATGGCGGCGATGACTACGATGCCGGGAATGGTAATACCAACGACTACGAGCTACCACAGAGCCAACACTCCATCTCACCCACCGCTTCACATGACGCCACCCACCCCGACAACCGCTCTCTCCACGCAGAGCCCGACACCCAAGACGACGCTGCCACCACACCGCCCCTACCCCCCTTTCCAACTCTCACCCCACCCCGTCGACAACTCCCACCTGCCCACTCTCCCTTCAGCACCGTCCCCCCAACGCCCTCCACCCTTTTCCCCGCCTCCCCGCGCAAACGCTCCCGCTCCCCGTCTCTGCGTTTCCCATCTCCCACCCTGCCGCGCCCCCCCAAGCGGCCCCGTCACGACAAACCCGCAACCTTCAACCCGGCCTACCTCACTCTCCTCAACGAGGACATAGTCGACGCCGCCGCCCGTTTCACGCCCCACGCCTGGACAACGACGACGGCCGACGGCGACACCGCCGGCCCCCCTTTGGTTGCCTCCCAGATTGGCATGACGCACTGGAGCGAGGCAGAGAAGGTGTTGTTTTTCGAGGCAGTGGGTAGGCTCGGGCGGGATGATGTGGCGGGGATTGCTGGGCGGGTGCGGACGAAGGGGGTTGTGGAGGTGGCTGCGTTTTTGAGGTTGTTGGAGCAGGAGGAGAGGAGAGGGGTGGGGTTGTGGGAGGTGCCGGCCGCGGTTGAGGTGAGCCAGGCATGCTGTGCGGCGCTGGAGGAGGCGGCGGATGCGGTGGCGGCGCGGCAGGAGGCGCATGAGGAGGCGGTGGAGAGGAGGAGGTGGGGGGAAGAGCGGTGGGTTGTGGGGAGGGGGACGCTGGATGATATTGAGGGCCTTGGGGAGGAGGGGATGGCGGCCGCGGGGCTATTTCGGTTGAGGAATTGGCTGGGATTGGCGGAGAGGGTGTTTATGAATGCGTCGGTGGAGGAGTATAACTGGACGAGTGTGGGCGAGTACAGGCCGGCGGTGAGGGCGACGGCGATGCAGGACTTTTATGCGCTGGCTGTGTCGGTTACGAAGAGGCTGGTTGCCGCGACGATTTATGTGGCCGAGTCGCGGGTGCGCGCCAAGAGGGAAGTGTATCCCGCCACGAGCCGCAGTATGTGGCGGCAGGATGTGGAGGCGGCCGCGCTGTCGCTGGGGCTGCCAACGGACAGTCGCAGATTCTGGGCAAGTTGTGCCAGGCGGCTGAGGCTGGATGTGTATGACGAGGAGGAAGACGATGTGTCGGGGGAGGATGAGACGGAGCCCATGTCATACGACGAGGTGGAGAAGGCGCTTGGTCTTGGCTCGGAAGTCACTGAGCAAGATGCTCGCCTTGAAGAGGAGGACGAGGGAGATGAGACATCAGAGGAGGAGGAAGAAAGTGATGACGACCTGGCTTCGACAGCCGAGTCTGACGCCGCGTCGGTTGAGCTCGATGCTCATGTGTCTAAACTCGAAGCTATCGACGGAGAACCTCTCGGGGAAGAAGACGAGGCGGAAAAGGAATCTGTCAACCACGAGATGAAAGAGCTCCTCGTTCATTCAGCCCTCGAGTACCCCAAGACGAAACGAGCACGCGATGTCCTCAGGCATCGGATCCGCGCTGCTCGGACCCACGAGGCGTACGCCGCAGCCCTGGATGCGCGGGCATCCTATTCTGAGGAAAAGAGGCTGTGGACGATGCTCGACAGGCAGCCCCCGGTGGAACCAGCCAAGGTAGAACTTCCTGACGAGCCGCCGAGATGCACCAAGCGGACGGTCGACGACCTGATCAGGGGCTTTTCCAGGACCCCCGGAGGCGACGACTGGAGGAGCAAGCTGGAGGTTATCCCGAGCACGTGGGAGATGGAGTTTGCTTTGACGGAGGAAAAGAAGGGGGAGCAGCAGCAGCAGCAGGAGCAACAGCAGAGAGATGCTGTGACAGAAAGCGGCGAGGAAGATTGATACCCCTTTACAGCTGTGTATGTAGTCTGAGTTAGTAGTATCTCAACATTATTGACTTGCTACATTAAAGCCCAACTAATTACACTACCCCGAGACCGACGGGAGCACATTCCCAAACAGCTCGTCAAACTTGGTCCGCCTGTCCCAAACCTTGCGCCCGTCGCTCCGACGCCGAAAGTACAGGATGCGGTGCTGCGGGATGAACTCCTCGTCCGTCTGCTCGCTCTTCCACGCCTCGAGCTCCTTCTCCTGCGTGCCCGTGAACCGGTCCTCGTAGCCAACCACATAGTCGCTGCTGTCAAGCTGCGGGTCCCACCGGAGCCGGTTCATGACGTCGGCTGCCGTGCGCAGCCCCTTGGTCTTGTCGGCGCGGAGGTCGACGGCCGTAGTCTGCTGCTTGGCGGCTGCTCCCTTCCCTTTCTTGTTTTTCTTGCCGCTCCTCGTCTCATATTCCGAGTCACGCTTGAGATCATCCGATTCCGACTCCACTTCCTCCTCTTCCTCGTCCTCATCATCTTCCTCCTCTTCCCCAGGTGTATACTCCCCCCACTCGCGCGCATCAACATCCAAATCCCCCAACTCAGCCCTACTCACCACCGCCGCGCTAAGCCACGAGCTATTCACATCGAAATACCGCTCGTCCCCGCGCATCCGCGACTCAAACCCGCCCAGCACCGTCTGCAGCGCCCCAAGCGCCAGCTTCACCTCATCCTTGCTCATCGACGCATCAGCCTTGTCCAGTCCAATCAGGTAGCACCCGCAGTAATCACGCTCGTTATTCCCATCCCCTTCTTCTTCCTGGAGTCGGGATTGGGTATCAGCCCGCTCGACAAACCGCCCCGGCCACATGCGCGCGTGCAGGCCTGGCGCCCGCCGGTGCAGGTCCACTAGGAGCATGACGCATCGAGACTCGAGCCAGCCGAGGAACTGGGCGCCTTTGGTTTGTGAGAGGCCCCAGTAGCTGACGTCGAGCTTGATGTAGGACTTGTGGGAGGTGAGGAAGTCGGTGGTGGCAGTGGGGGAGGAGAGGAAGGCGGTCCAGGAGGAGACTGAGGTGAGGGTGTCGCGGGCGCGGCGGAATTCGACGGCGAGGGTGCGGGTTGAGGGGATGGAAGCTGCTAGGGCGGTGTTCAAGGTCGGGGGGTAGTAGCCGAGGATGGAGAGGGGTTCTCGGGAGGTGCGGGTGTAGGGGAGGCGGTTGCGGTGGAAGAGGGGGTCGAAGGCGATTTTGGTGGACCAGTCGAAGGAGGCGTAGTGGGTGAAGAAGGTGGTGAGGAGGTCTTCGACGGAGGTGGGCCCAGATTCCCGGGCGAGAAGCTTGCACACGCGGGCGAGCAGGAGCGAGATCTCGATGCCGCTGAGGAAGCCGAAGCGGGCCGAATAGATGCCGCGCGACTTTGCCCAGGTCTTGATGAAGCGGTGGGCAAGGCGGAAGACGGCGAGATCTGGGACGGAACGTCGGAGGTAATCGATGTCGCGGATGGCCTTGAGCTTGGAGAGGGTTTGTGCCGAGAGAGACCAGACCGGGTCCGAAGCGGGCGTGCGGAGGACGTCCGGCCAACGTTCAGCGACGGTGGTAGCTGGGCAGTACTGAAGATCCATCTTGATGCCGTGAACCTCGAGCTCGAGCATAGTGCCCGTGTTGGCACGGACCCGGCGAAGGATCCGGATACCCTGGACGGCGGCCTTGCGCAGACGCTGCGAGGCGAGGGCGAAGAACGTTCTGGTGCTGAATGGGCCAATGCACAGGACGTCAATGTCAGATGAGGACGTCCAGATATCGAGGGCGTAGGATCCAACGGGGACCACGACGACGGCGGGCTGTGATCGTGTGCTTGCCGCTGTGTCGTCTGGTGTGTCTAGGAGGATGCTTTTGAGGAGGTTAAACGCCACCTTTCTCGTAGCGGTCTCTTCCTCGCCGGGGATGACTCCAAGCTCGGTCAACGACTCCTTGACGCTTCCTGCTTGGGCCAGATGCTCAGATGTCTTTTCCAGGTGGACGGGCACGACAAGGTTGCTAATCTCCTCGGAAGGCCCTTCGACTGTCTCGCCAAACTCGCCAACGTCCATGGTGCATCGAATGCCCCAGTGGTCGCTGGCAAAAGTCTTGTCAGGCTCAGGGGTGTCGCCGGCCTCAGTCAAGAAGCCAAACATGTTGAACTTGGAGATCTTCAAGAGGCCCTCGCCACGGGCAAGGATGCGGTCGTATCGCTGCGGCCAGGTGTTGTTACCGCTGATAGCCATGGCGGCTGCCAGGCCGTTGGTGTTCGGGTCCCAGGTGGCACCTTGTTCTCCGTTGACCACACGGCTGTCGTCGTCGTCCGTGTCTCCGTCTTCTGCTAGGGATGTTCTCCAAGCATCGTCCAGGCCCGCCTTGGTAAAGAGGTTATCGAGATTTGCCAGGTGGCTGGCTGTCAGGTCCGAGATGGCCTTCTTCTTGAGTGCTGCATCAATCGAGGCCGAGGACGTCCTGACGTTGAAGTCGCCAGCCAGGATCCAGGGGTGTCCCGGATACGTCTCAGACAGATATCCCAGAATCCTCTTGATATCTGTCTTCTTGGCGGCCACGGCGCCGTCGGTAAGGCCGTGGCTGAGATGGACCGTGGCAAGCACAACAGGGAGGAACTTGTCGTTGTCGAACCGGCCAATGTCCTTGAACCGCGCGACGACGGCGCCCTTGTGTTTCCGGTGGAACGAGACATACTCCCAGTCGAATGCGAGCTTGCTGAGCACCACAATGTTGAGGTAGCTCGGCAGCGGCTCGATGTCATCCTGGTGCGGCGGGCCGTGGGAGCAAAAGGGATAGGCATCGCGGATGTGCTCGTCGCCGAGGAGGTACGAAAGGAAGCCGTCAGTGACCTCCTGCAGCACTAGCACGTCGGCGGCGGCGTTCTCGGCGAGCATGTTCTTGACGAGGAGGGGGTAGCGGACATCGGAAGCCGGCCACTCGAATTCGGCGAGAACGTTGTAGCTCGCGACGGTCAGCGTCTCGCGCGACTCGTCCTCCGTGTCGAGTGTCGACGACCTAAACGGCACCCACCGGTCCATCTCGTCGTCAAAGTAGTACGGCAGGCCGGTATGAAGCTGGTCCTTTTCCGCCACCTCTTCCACCACCTCTTCCTCTTCCTCTTCCTCCACTTCATCCACCGCCTTCAACACCCCACCCTCCTCATAAAACGGCACCATCCTATCCACCCGCTCAACCCTCCCATCCAGCCCAATCGTCCCCCACAACCGCATGCGACTGGCCTTAATCCCAGCATTCTCAACCCTCTCCCTCACCAACACACACAGCTCCCCAACCGCCCACTCCACCCGTGGCACAAACCCAACCTTTTCCACCAAAAACTTGTGCGGCGCGCCCTCAACATCCTCGCTCTGTGCCATCGTCAAATGCATCTTAAACCCCTTCCCACCCTCAACCGCACCCAAAGCGTTGATAACCCCCCTCCTCAACTCTTTAACCTTCTGTTCCCGCCCCTCATCCCCCTCAGTCAAATGAATCGTATTCCCCTTCCTCGTCTCAAACACCCCGACCCGGTCCAGACCCACCCTCACACCATCGCCCTCTTCATCTGAATTGGAGTCTGATAGGGCAGATGAAATCTGTGCAACAGCCGCATCCAGTGCTTCGGGCCGCACAAAGGGATATATGAGGTTGACATGGGGCGGCCAGGCCGGGTAGGCCTTGTCGTAGAGGGCGCGGAGGCGGTCGAGGCGGGGCCAGAGGTGTTTCGGGGGCACGAGGGCAAGGGCTGTGTCGTGGGAGGTGAGGGCGTAGGTGTGCGTTTCAGGGGTGGTGGACGCCATGGTTGGTGTTGGCTTATTAGGTGACTTGATAAGTGGGGTGGTGAGAGGAATGGGTGAGGTGAGCTTAGCTCTTGGGAATGAACTGGTGAATAATAATGAATGAATTGACCAAGCAAGGGAATGAAGCGAGTGGCGACACAAGATAAATACTTGGTATAAAGGTAGCTCAGATCAATGTCCTGTTGTTGTTGTTGTCGTCTGCTTCGAGCTCTCATTGAGCTGACTGTGAGCCAAGACTCCGTGACTGTTCCCCGCAACCCACTGTTACGGGGTGTCAGGGGTGAGACAGGGCTGGGGCTGGGTTTTGGGCCGCTTGAACCTCTCCGGGTGACTCACCTCTCGCATTGGTGGCTGTCTCTTTGTCGACGAAGTAATTATCCCTGGTCCTTTGCAAATCTTTACACACATGTTTCGGGGTTCGAAGACGGCGTGTAAGTCACAGTCGTTAGGGAATGAAGGTTGGCAAATATTGCAACTTTGCACAGTATGTCTTGAATCCTGAAAAATACAGTGCATCCTGAGTATCCGTCTCGGCGTCAAACTCTCCAGACATTATCACGCCCTACAGCTCTACTCCCTCCAACCCCCAACTCCATCGCTATGATCCAAATTAAACCACCCAGATTAAACAGAAAATAAAAGGACAAAAAACCTACATGACGTATTCAGGACCCCAATCCGGCACAGCCGGGACCGTTGACGGGACCCCTTCCATAATGGCCTCGAGTTTATCCTCATTCGTCACCCATCCGTGCCGTTTGGTCGCGATTGCTATCTCCAAGTCAGCCATGACAACGCAGAAACAATCCGAGACAAAAGGACATACCATAACGAATCGGCTCTCTCCATTCCTTCCACCATACCTCCTCACTCTGCACCGCACACTTCCTCCCCGCCTCCCCGGAACCCTGCTTCGTCGCAAACGGCCAGATGGCCTTGACCACCTCGTACCGATGCCGCCCTGCAAAGAAGCCCGTGACACTGGTAAAGAACTTGTTGACCCGGTCCGGACTGTTCACCACCACGCGCGAGTGCGTCACGGGGAACGAAACCGCCACGGAGCCGGGGTACTTCATGCCGGCGACGAGCGCGCGGATCTGGCCCTCGATCCAGAGCATGTCCATATTGATGACGACCCGCTCCAGCGTAAACGACTTGACCGAAGCTTTATCTGCAATAAACCGCTCGACCCACGCCTCGAGCCAGCCATCGACGGGTAGCTCGGGCTCCGTCGCGGGCTTCATGCCGCCGCGGAACGCCACCTCATCCGGACCCACGCACCGCAGGTAGTCGAGGCGCTGGTCGTTGTCAGGTACGAGTAGTGGCATCAGATTCAGCTTGATGGAGAAGTCGGTGCGCCCGCCGCGGCGGCCAACAATGTGGATCTGCGGCTTGGGCGGGACGGTGGCCTGCTGCCGGATGAGCGAGATCAGCGCCTCGGCGCTGATAGACAGGTAGGGCACCGAGGTGCGGATCGTGGTGCGGTCCGACGAGAGCTCAAAGAGGGCCGGCTTGTACAGCCGGTAGTCGAGCGCCGGCAGGCCGGGGTACCGTGGCGAGGGCTTGTTGGGCGCCTGGGCATCCGGGGATGGGGCCGGTTCCGGGGTAGGGACGGACGGACCCGAGTAAGGGGGCGGGGTAGCTTCACTGGGTGAGGAAGGGGTGCGGGCGGCGGTGAGCGGGGCCGGGGGGAGCTGGGTGTGTGAGGATGCTAGCGGTGAGTCCAGCTCTTCCTGGATGGGGACCGTGTTGCTTCCCGAGGCTGGGCTGCGGCTTGGTGAGGGCTCCGATGAGTACTGTTGCAGCTGGAGGTGCTGTCGGAGCCGCGTCTTCTCCTCGAGCTCGGGAGTATGTGTCGTATTCATGGCTGCTGATGGGCCGCAGCGGGCAATGTCTGCCGGTCCGGCTTGGCTTTAAGGTGAGAAAGCTTGGTTCCCCGTGTTCGGGTTGAGCCGCAACCAAGTGGTGGGTGGTGACCTTCGGCAGAACCGGGAAACCTGGCGTTATGGCCTGAAGCGGGGAATCCGCCCGACGAAGCCAGTCCAATGCGGCAGTCGGCAGCTTTTTGGAGGATTCTGGGACCGACTCAACAGCAACAACTTCTCTCGAAAACACGGAGTATTGCCTGGTAGATTGCGTGTTCAGCTCTTCACAATCGAAGGAATTGTCGACGTCAAAAGGCGCCTTGTGTGTCCGGCGTGGAGCCTTGTGCCGGTCCGTGGCGCAGCATGTCGACTTGCTGCGCCTAACCAGCTCACGTTAGGGCCCTGGGAATGGCAGGGTCGCAAGACGAGTGCGCCAATCGGAGCGGACGTCAGACGGAACACCATTGCGATAAAACCGAGTTCTCGGGCGGTTGGGAGCAGGTTCAGCCTCAGGCATTGCGGGGTGCACTCGGAGGAGGCCGCCGATGAACTGGGGTTCGAGGATTTCAAAATGAGTTGGCAACCCCAACAGATCCCGGGAGGAAAGAAGCCCTGATCAAAGCAGTTCGCATCATGTCATCCATGGAAGCAACAGGGAAAGAGCAGCACTGCAGCAGGAGACGGGATCGTGTGGGGATTCGCTTCGCACAGGGATTGAGCGCTAACAATTTCTCCACAGCGGCATGGGCCTTCCTGGCCCCGCCAGCCCCAGAGATTTTTGACCGATCAACACGCTCCCCAAGCTTTGTTTCGACAGCTCGCTCATCACGCCGGGTTCCTCTCCTGCCATCCGAGCCAGCCTCATGCAGGAGCATCCACTTTGTGTCACCCAAAACAGTTTCTGGCCAAAGAATTGAAGCGAGTCGAACAACGCAGCTCCATTCCACCGATTGTCCATTATTCCGAGTGACAGTTCCGAATCCCGCTCAGTCAGCAAGTGTCCACGGGTGCAAGTCTCGACCTTTTCTCTTCCCCTGACACCTGTATGTCTCACCCTGGCGTGTCGCATGCTGTCCCACCGCCCTATCAACGCAGGCACCTCCTTGCGGCTGCATCTGTCTCCTCACAACACCATGTTTCGTCATCGAGTCGCAGCTGCAGTGCATTTCTGGCATTTGCCAGTGTTGTCCTTGCTGCAACGTGCAGGAGACAAGAGTCTGGGCGGTCAGATCTCGTGTTGTCTGTGTCATGTCTCTCACCCCTTTTTCTCGGCCGCCCTTGCGGCGAATATTTCTATGGATACAAGTAACTCTGTTTGAGATCCAAATACTACCATGCTCTATTCCTGTCCTTCTGTGCATAGTATACGTTGTATCCTTCCCGCTATCATGAGATGAAATCCCCAGGAGTAGTGATCCCCCCGGTCTTCAACTGGCTGCTTCCCGCCCAGGCCCCTGCTGCCGCCGTTGCCATCTATGCCTCTGTCTACGTCTTTGGCGTCGGGCCCGTCCCGTTTATCCTGGCCGTCGTCGCCGTGAGTCTCCAGCTAGCCCCGTCCGATATCTAGGTCGCCACTAACACGGAACTAGGCCGCGTTGAACTTTCTCCTGGGCATGTATTTCTGCCTCACCCAGTCACGGCCCGGATCCTATCACTTAAACACCGTCCCCATCTGGCTCACCGTGTGCGCGGGAATCTGGGGCGGTACGTTGTATTATTTTGCCCGGCAGGTCGAGCTTGTCGTCAGTCTCCCTGAACGGACATGGCTACGGGGTGGAGCGGAGCAGCCGCTGCTTCCAACATGGGCCAAAGTTGGGTGTGCCATGACCGCCCTGAATGTGTAGGATACCCCAACTTCTTCACGGGCAAGGTCGCTAAACGCCGTCAGCTTCATCGACCTTACGCTCCTGGGGATATTCATCCTCACCCTGGTAAAGCAAAAATCTGACCCCGAAAAGACCTCCTTTGCCTCAAACTCAGACTATACTCCCTACGTATGTCCCCCCTCAACCCCTCAACCAGCCAAAGACCCTAACCCCGCCCACCACAGACACCATCCCGCCACTCCCCCTTCATGCACCCCAGCACACCCTACGGCACCCCCCGACCCCCATCAACCCCAACCCCCTCCCAACAACAACAAGAACCCCCACCCCTCCCCCAACCCCCTTACGACCCTACCAACCGAACCGACACCATCCTCCGCCTCACCGCCCTCCAACACCCCTCCGGCCAGTGGTCCCACACCCCCGAGCTTGCCTCCCTGCTCAAGCGCTGGGGTGGCCGCGAGCTGATGTCCCCGCGGGGGCCCGGGATAACAGCGCTCACATATACATGTCTGAGCGAGCTGTGTGATGCGGTGTGGAGCGCGCAGCGCGAGGGGAGGGAGCACGAGGTGCTGAGCGCGGGGGAGATGGCGAGTTTGGAGGGGGTGTTTTGGGATTTGCGCGGGGCGGGGGTGGCGTTGGGGCGGGCGAGGGGTTGGTTGGGGAGGGGGTGATTTTTTGGTATTTTATTTATTTACTTGGTTTGGAGGGGGTACAAGGCTGGGAAGGTGTTCGGTGTGGATTGGAGATGGGATAAAGGGAGGGTAGGGAAGGAAGGGAGATGGCGCTAAATAAGGGCGATCTTACTTGGAGTTGGGTTGATATTGGTGAGAACTTACGGGACGGTGGCGTTGGTGAGTAGGTGTTACGGATTGGCTTGTTGCACTTCATGTAAATCGGAGACACCACTGGAATTTGGAGACGTAAATAGAAACTCAAGACTCGAGTCAATTTGGACCTTTAGATAAAGTCCACCAATTGTTCCAACCACCCAACCAACCATTATCCAAAATACGCCAAAGTAATCAACGGCCTAGACCAAGCAGCCGTACGGGTATCCATCCCATCCACCACAAAATCAACATCGTTATCGCACCCTTAAACACCCACCCCAGCTCTCATCTCATACCCGCTGCTCCGCCGCTGCTGCTGCATCTCCCACGTCTTCCGACACACCTCCTTCATCAGCCGCTTGGGCGCCATGCGTCCCGTCATGAGCTCAAACGCCTCAATCGCCATCTCAGCCACCACCTCCAGCCCGTCTACCACCACCCACGACGGGCACATGTTGTCGTGCACGGCCCGCATTTGGGCGACCAGCGGCGTGATGAGGGGTTCGTAGGCGAGCTGGGAGAGGGTTAGATATCAACCTGTGACAGACAAAACAAAGATAAAAAGGGGAGAAGAGACTCACCTCAACAACAACACCTCCCGTCGGACTCCTCAACCAATCCAGCGGCATCTCAAAATCCGCCGGCGGATTCCCGTCCACACTCGTCGCCGGCACACACGACACAATCATCGTCGGCAGCTGGTACGCCTCGGGCCAGGGGTCCGCCAGCGACGGCAGCACCCTACAAATATCCCGCGGCACACCGTTGACCGGACTCCCACGACCTCCCGCACCGCTAGCAGCCCACGCGTTAAAATGCGCCGCCACCTTTTCCGCGCGCCCCACCGTCCGGTTATATATGAAGATGTTCCTACACCCCAGCTGAAACAGCGCGTAGATCGCAGCGCGCGCCATGCCGCCGGCACCCACAACCAGCGCCGTGGTCCGTGACGGCTGGACGTGGTTGCGCGGGCTGATGGCGCGGCGCAGGCAGGTGAGGATGGAGCTCCAGTCGGTGTTGTCACCGAAAAAGTGGGTGGCCGGGCCGGCACGGTTGCGGGCGTTGGCGTGGTCCAGGATGGCGTTGGTGCGGCCGCGCAGTGGGAGGAGGACGTTGACGGCGCCGATGGCGGTGGCGTGGTGGGATTTCAGCTTGAGGTGGGGCATGATGGCGACTTTGAAGGGCGCGGTGAGGGAGGCGCCGCCGAAGGAGTCGGACGAAGAGATTTGATTAAGCTCGTCGAGGGTGGAGCAGGGGACGGACTGGAAGGTGTGGGGCATGGAGGAGAACTCGTAGGCGGCGCTGTGCATGGCCGGGGAGAGGGAGTAGGAGACGCTGGAGCCGAGGACGTAGAATTGGAGAGGGTCGAGCAGGAACTGGCGGAAGAGGAGCTCAAACGTGTGCACGTAGCTTGTGACGGTGGCCAAGTGCTCGCGGTCGTTTTCCATATCGGGGTGTTTGACGGGAGCGAGGATCTGGGTTTGGAGGGGTGTCCTGGCGCCAAGGACGGAGAAATCGTATGCCACGAGAGGCGGCTTGGGGTCGGGGACTGTCTGGTGGAGGCGCTTTTTAAAGTCGTCGAGATCTTCGACCGTGCTGTCGTTAGCACAGAACCGAACAAGCCGAACCACATCGCAACCAAGAGCCTGCGCCCGCTTGTAGTTTTCCACCTGCCTATCATCCTTCCATGCGAGAGCGCCAAAGCCCATGTACCAATAGTTGCCAATGACTTTGGACCTCCCCCGGCGCTGCAACACACGGTTCACAACGGCGTCGTCGCGCTGCAGGTCCAAGCTGATGTAGTCGACGCCGAGCCGGAGGCCGAGCTCGAGCAGGTCGGCATCCATGGCGTTTTTCTCTTCTGGTGACCTCCGCCGTTCTCCGCGAGGATTCTCCTCGACGTGGTAGATGATTGGAACGCCAATGTTCCTTCTGATCAAGGCGACCTGTCTCGCGATGACATTCAGGAGGTCGGCGGGCCAGGTGTCGATGATCAGCTCGACGCAGTCCCCCCTTGCTTCAAAGTCCTCCCACTCCAGGTCCATGTCCATCAAATACGAGAGACGCAGCCGTAGAGCGTATGAATAGGCTCGAAACTCTGGAGGGATAGCGCCAACGGAAAAGGGGCTTTCCAGCCATGCCTTGGTTGCGCCGCGTCTAGTGATGATGTCGAGGAACATGGTGAAGTCTTCCTGGGCACATAGCAGCTTTGAGGGGCCGGGTTGCCGGCCGTTTCCCGGTGTGCTAGTTCCTGAACTGGACCCGGAGGTACTACCTGGGGCCTGCGTTGAGGGGTCGTAGAGGTTATAATACTCGAAGTTGGAGCAACTTCTGTGGCGACCGTCGGCCTCGAGAAGCTGCTGGGCATCTCTGGCATCCATGAGACTGGCGATCTGCTCCTTCTCGCGGTGGATGTACACCACGGGATGCGTCTTAGAATACTCGCGCAAGGCGTCCTGGGCCTCGGCGCTGAGACTGCTCATGCCGCACTCGATGATGCACCCTGTCCTGTTGCTGTCAAGCATGCGCTTGAACACGTCCATGTTCTGGCGTCCAAAGAGCTCCCGGCCATGGCGTGCGAGGTACTGGCCGCGGGACAGGCCGGTCAGTTTTTCGAAATAGTGGTCTTCGGTGACCAGACGGCGGCGGAGATGCAGGGCGCCCATGAAGCCCAGTGTGCGTTTCCCGGCCCCGCGGCAGCCAACCAGCACAATGGATGCATTCGGTTCAAAGGCGCGCCCATTCTTATGGGAAGACATGGCGGGCCGAATATGCGGCAGCCTGTATCGTACAGGTGTGTATCAAGGCGTATCCAGGAATGGAACCGGCCGGTGTCGTCGTTGTCGTTGTCGTCGCTTGGTCACGGCCACCATTTGCGCTTGGATGAGATCTTGCCGATTAAATTGATCACCCAACCGATGGAAGAATGAATATCAACCCTTGTTTTGTCTCTTGTTGAATCGAAGCATCGGCAAATTTGTCGGGAGACCAAGACCGGGAAAAGGTAGACCCTCAGGGTTGCCGTTGACAATCTGTCGGGAAGCTGCCGCCAAAAGTTAGACACCCCCACAGCGGGGACCCCCGGGCGCGACTCGGTTCCCGCCTTCCCGGTCTGTCGGAGCCAGTGGGTCTCCCCGCTCTTTGTATCACCACCTTCGGCTTGTAGTTGAGTCGAGCAACTCTGAATGAGACTTGTTGGATTGCCCTGGTTCTGCTTTGGGATTCACACTACAGAAATGTCAAAGCAAGCTGAATCAGTGTCTTCAGTTTACCGTCCCCATTCCCCTTCCTATCCTAGCCCGACAAACGCCATCTACTCTGTAAGCCCTGGCTCTTTCGGCGTTGAGAGGTCCTTGGCTAGATGTGCCGATGCAGTGATGCCATCTCCATCTATCCTTTTCCTTTGTTGGAGCTGTTGAGCCCGGGCTGAGCCGTCAGTCGGAAGCCTAGGCCCGGAGCCCCGCGATTCGGGACGCTAACGCCAATTTTCGGCCCCACTTTAGCACAAGCGTCACTGTCAACTTTTCTCCAATTCTCCAACCTTGGCTTCACCTCAACCTCGCCGACACTCTCGACAACCCGACCAGCTTTCATGGTCGCTTTCCGCTTTCCTGCCGAGGCATTTCAATTGGGCCTTATGGAGCTCACTTGTCCCGGTTCAGGATGGAGTTAGTCACGGCAGGGCCAGACAATGGCGGTGAATTGAGTCAATTGACCTTTTCGCAACCGGCCGCCGGCCCATCACCATCCTCTCTTGTCACTCCAGCTCCTCCGGCCAGCGACACTGGCGCCGATGCGGGAAGTGAGCCGCCCGCCAACCCTAGGAAAAGGAAAAAGGCGTCAAGGGCGTAGGTCGCGTCCGTTGTTGCCCACTGGCAGTTGTTCGAGTGCTCACCCCCGTTTCAGTTGCGACTTTTGCCATGTGAACCACCAGCCATGCGACAACGGCAAACCAAAGTGTGCTGTCTGCACCAAGCACAACAAACCCTGCTTGTACCTGCGCCCGACGAAGCGCCGCGGTCCGCAAAAAGGCTACCGCAATGCCCTCAACACATACAAGGAGAGTGCCGCTGCCTGGGGTGCCGTCCTCGGCGCCATTCCCGGACTCGACGCCCTCATCGAGGGCCACTTACGGGGCAATGCTGGGAAAGCCGTCGTCGCATCCATCAAAGACTCAAATCAGCAGGACGCCCTGATCACCACTTGGCAGCAGAGCTCCGTGTTTAAGGCCTTCTTTGGTCACAATGGCCCGCCGCTGACCACCCCGGCAGCCGACACCGCCGTTCCGTCACGCGAGGTTGAAGATGAGGACCGCGATGAGACGCCCCCAGCCCGCCCCCCGCCTGCGAAGCGAACCTCGACACCCGCAAGCCAGATGGGCCAATCTGTTGCGAGCTTCGTGATGCCAGAGATCTCCCAGCTGCCGCCTTCTCTGGGTTCGCCTTCCCTGCGCAAGGATTCGGCATCGCTGTCAGATATCGTCGCCAAGGACGCCGCCCAAGCGTATGGATCCCATGACTCCGGTAGACAACACTTTCTAACCGTTTGCAGTGCCACGAGATCATCGCAGACCCTAGCGTCTCTTGGTTTTGCGCCCGACGAGACCATTGCCGACTTCTACAGCATGGGCTCCAACCCGGAACCCGTACCAGAGCCCAACGACCCCGATTTTGACCCTTCGCTGGGCTCAGAGGCAGAGCAGAGGGCTTATTACGAGCTTCTCATGGGCCGCGCGTTTCCGGGATGAGCGCGTCCGTCGTTGCTTGACCCGTCTGGGCAAGCGACCCGGACTAACCGCCGTTACATCATGGATTGAACAGGGGCAGCGGCACTAGGCTGGCCCGGAGTTCCTTGCTCCTCCTCGCAGGACCCTGGCATCTGTCCTCTCATCAACCATTACCCACGGTACGTAACCTTGTGCGATATTGCACAAGTGGTTTCCTTTTTTTTTTTCACCACCCACCCCTTGCAATGATGACCGAGACATTTCAAACAGTTATCCCTATCTGAAATATAGTGTTGACTTGGTTCTAACTTCTGACTGCATGCTTCTACTTAAATTGTTGCTTTTCTTTGCTATCTATTCGAGATTGAAGCTAACAACAATGCAGCTTAGTCACCTCTCATGTCAAGACGATAGCAAGACTAACGCCCGCCATCTACGGTACGTAATGTGACTTGTGTGCTTCAAGGCTACCCTTACCCGCCCCCGCAATGATGACCGAGACATTTCAAACAGTTATCCCTATCTGAAATATAGTGTTGACTTGGTTCTAACTTCTGACTGCCGCTTCTTACATTGTTACTTTCCGCATGCTTTTCTGGGCTGGAGCTAACAACAATAGCTAGTCACATTCTACACGGGAAGATGACAGGCGATCTAAGACCCGACGGCACCAAGGTTTAGGAGTTCCACGGTGCCAACTCTCCTCAAAAAACCCTTTGTCCCTTGTCGAGCATGTCGATCTACGGTACGTAATATGAGTGTATGCGTCAAACGTGCCCTCCCCCCTCGCAATGATGACCGAGACATTTCAAAACAGTTATCCCTATCTGAAAACAACGGTGTTGACCTGGTTCTAACTTCTGACTGCCTTCTTCTCTGCTGTGTTACTTCTCACGCATACTTTCGTCCCTGGAGCTAACCATATTTCAGGTATCTTGCAGAAAATGATGGCGGAATTCCCTGGCAGGAGTAGCTGCAGGTCCTGGTCACATGACCATGTATGCCTCCGCAGCATTTCATTTGTGATCATTGAAGCAGTAGCCCGGCTTGGGTGCGACGCAAGGTACGAGTGTAGGTGCCGTAGGTTGAACCTGGCACCGTTTACGCTGCCGGATACTAAACTGATATCTAGAGATCGTCTTCCAAAGCGAAGACTGGCTCCCATAAAATACTCAAGACCACCTACAGTGGTCCGGCATCTGACCCGAGCCGGCCGTCGCTAGTATGAGAAAATGATAATAACTTCAAACCCCCGAATCAAATCAAATGCAGATAATCAAATGCAGATCCCGACTTGACTGATGACCAGAGTCTTCGTCATATATTAATCACACCCGGCGCCTTCGACTGCCTGTTCCAGCTAAGCGCCGCTGTCCAAAGTCCTAACAGTACCACAAAGAATGCCTCCCGACTAATGCATGCTTATACAAATACTGAAACAGGAAACAACGCCAAAAAGCCGTGGTGGTACAACGCCGGCAAGAAAACCATCATGATCCTAACAAAAAGGAAGGATGCAGAGAAAGGAAAGAAAGGAAAAAAAGGGCTTAAACCAACTCAAACCCCTCATCCTCCCTCTCCCCTTCTGCCTCCCCCTCAGTCGACCCGCCCCTCAACACCCTCCTCGCCCGCTTCCCTCGCACGGCCTCTCCGTTCCCATCTAGCACCTCGTACTCCCTCGCCACCAACCGCTCGGTATCCCGGCCGGCGGCGGCCGTCGCCTTGACAAACACCTCGAGCGTCAGCGGCTGGCGGTGGCCCGGCGTGTCGGCGCGGTCAAAGCTGTAGAGCGGTGACTCGGTGAGCTCGGTTGTGGGAGTGCTGGTGGCAGAGAAGCTGTTGCTGAGGTGGCGGGTGAGCGTGTCCGAGATGAGGTCGTCGGTGTCGCGGATCTCGGTGTGCGCGTGCAGCTTGCTGCGGCCGCGGGCGTCGGGGATGCTCCAGCTGGGGCGCAGCTTGAGGCGGTTGTGGGCGTTTTTGTGGGAGTTGTGGGAGCTAGGTGGAGGGGGAGGGAGGGTTAGGATTTACTTGGTTGACTTGATGGATGGGGTGGATGATGGTTCTTACTTGTCGCTGTGCTTCTTCATCGGGCGCGACTTGGCCAGCAGCTGGGCGTCGAGGGTCGTGTCATCCCCGTAGAGGGAGAGGCGCACGCCGGGCAGGTGGCGCTGGCCGTGGTGCCACTTGACCGCAGAGTCCTTGGAACGCTTCCACTCCTTTTTGGCGGAGCGGAGGTCACGCTCGTACTGAGGAGCTTCGACTGAGGCCGCCATGTTGATGGACTGGTTGTTGGAGTGGTTCTGGGAGATGGAAGTGTTGCGGTGAGATGTCTCGTCGGATGTGATGGGCATGAACTGGGGGTATCCCTGATGGAGTAGGTTGCCGGACGGTAGCGTCCGGGGTAGCGTCTTGGAAGGGGTCCGGGAGCCGAGGCAAAGGTGTTGTGCGATGTTGCCGGTTTGTTCAATCTGTTGGATGTGTCCTAGGTCGCTTGAAGAGTAGGAGGCAAAGGATGCAGGATATCGGGGATGGCAGAGGAGTCCGAGTCCAAGGTGATGGTTGAGAGCCTTGGCCACCAGGCGGCAGTTTCCGGTCTAGTTTGCTGAGGTGACAGCGTTCAAAGAAAGAACGGCTTTGGCAAGTTGAAGTGCAGGTAGTTCCGGCTCGGTGCTGCACGTTTTAAACCCCTTTATCAAAACAAAGAGGTTGGCTGTCCGAGGAGGTCTCCGGTGACTCAGAACAAGGGGTGTCAGTCAATAAGACAGTGGTCCTCGAGCGATTCCCGATACGGACGCCGAATGACGAAATCGCCGGGTTGCAGGGGTGCTTGCAACCACGACAAAAGGTGAAAATGACAAAGAAAGCTGAACTACCGAATTGGCAGTAAATAGTACGGGGTAATGGGAATTCTCTCAGATAATCTCAGTTGATTTCAGGTTGCCGAGGGCGAGAGATGTCTAAGACTGGGGGGAGTAGGGGAGAGCACTTATACTGTGCCGGTATCAGCTGGAGCTTATCACTTATCGCGACCGTTGTGAGAACCCCGATGGCAGATGATAGGGGTGTGTGGGGGCGTGTGGCAGTGGCAAGTGACGGCAGCCCGGCGTATGACCAACAGCGCGTCTCAGACGGAGCAGGCAGTTGGCAGTGGAAGGGAGAACGGGAAGCGGCGAAGGCGCGGAAGGGCGAGTGACCATGTCTATTCTTGGCTGACCGTGGACCTTGGTTGGGACCCTTCCTTGGCTGACAGGCTGCCCGAAACCCAGCCTCGATTGTTTGGATGATGAAATCGCCCAGGAGAAGCTTCTCGAGCATCCTTGTTTTGTCCGTCTGAAGTAAGCTATCGCCCCGGCTTACTTAGTAGAACCCAGGTTACGGAGTTACTCAACCTCCTGCCATGGAATTGAAGCCGTGTTTCGGCAACATCGTCATCCCAGGGACATTGAGCTATTGCCTTGGAAACAGGAGAATGGACCGACAAGGCTCCAAGGCAGATCGATAAAGAGCCGGTTAGTCTGATCCACCCCCAATTCATGCGGGTTCTCGATACCATTGGGGTGCCTGGCTGCACTGCAACGACCCCGAAACCCCACTTTGAACTTGGCCGGAGTCCGGGCGTCCCGTCTCAAGTCGACCACTCCATGGCTTCCGTTTGTGCCCGTGGCTAGGTTTCGAAAATGCCGTCACCCGTCAGACAATAAGTCCTCTCGCGGCCGGCGCCTCTCGGTCTTCAATGAACAGCATGTCCGAGTTGCGGGCTGTCATTGGTGAGAGGGGTGTTTCGAGTTCCGTGACGAGGAGGGATTCCCCAGAAGGCGCGACATGCAGTAGGTGGAGACCTGCAGGAACTAGGATCTGATGATTCCGTCCCGCCTTCTGCCGACCAAGGGTTAGGGTTATTGAATTAAGCGGTACGTAGCAAGTGAGGCTTGGAATTCATCATCGGAATCTGGTGAGTGGATGTTACCTAAGGTCCAAGAAAAGTAACAGAAGAGAGGCAGTTCCCAATTCTGGTTTGGTCGAGAGCAGAGTTCAGTCATCGGCATCTATTACAAGGACCCAGTCATCAATATTGAACACTGTTGATCACGAGAAAGAGCTTGGCAGATCAAAGGAGACTCTGGTCTTGGCTTAATACTTGTAGGCCCGCCAATAGTGGACGCACAGGCCAGTCCACCCCAGAAATTGGCAGCTGCCGACGGATCGCCGGGCTTCAACTGTACCACGACACCCAAAACCAACTCCAACTCAACGTCACCCGCTGAGGCTGCCCGACCGACAGGCCGCTCGAGCACCATGAAAGGAACCCGTGCAAGGACAAGTCCGTAGTCCCCGGAAACCCGCTGCAATCAGCATGGTATAACGTCAGTTATTGCCCATTTTTACAAGTTGCAACATGGGTCTCTCGGGCTTGCTCAGCGCCTCGAGCGACCGGAATGCAAAGACCAAGAGCATCGCTTCCAATGACGCCGCCACGCTCGCACTCGGGCGAGGTTCCCCATCCACCCCTCTGGAAAACATCTCGAGAGAGGCCGACCTAGAGCCTCTCCAGCCGGAGCCCCCAGATCTGCGCGAGCTGAACGCGTGTTTAGACGCCCTCGCCGCCGTATTCCCCGACATTCAGATCGAGGTGTTTCGCGAAATGCTCGCTAACTTCGACGGCGAATCGAGACTGGCTCTGGTCGCCGACGCGTTGCTGAAGAGCCGCGTCACCTGGGTCAAAGGGCGATGGAGGGTACCGTGCAAGGAAAACCCAGTAGAGGAGGAAGTCGTGATTCCCAAAAAGGAGACCTTCCGGAGCAGAGAATACAAGGAGGCCGTCAAGGCGCTGGCCTGGCACGAGTTCAGAGGACTGTCGCGATCGACCATCAACGCCGTGCTGGCCGAGTCCAACTATTTCTACCTCGACGCGCGCCAGACACTGGCCGACCTCTCGTCCAAGTCGTGGCGTTTCACCATCTCGTCGCTCTTCCTGCGCCGGAAGCCCGTATCGGCCGCCGAGGCCGAGAACCACCCCTTGGTGATTTGGAAGTCGACGGGTCAGGGATCGATCGTGCCCACGCTCAAGTCGACGGGCAACGCCGAACTCGATCGCGAGCTCTTTGCCGCCCTCATCGTGCCCATAACGGAGCGGGCTCTCGCTGATCAGGAAGCCAAAGACCGTCAGATGGCTAGTGCAATGAACACGGCCGAAGCAGAAAAGACCGAGAGCATGATCGAGTGCGCGTGCTGCTTCACGGAATCTGCATTCGAAGAATTCGCGTCGTGCAACGCCGACGGCCACATGATCTGCCTCCGCTGCGTGCAGCACTCCATCACGGAGGCCGTGTTTGGGCAGGGCTGGCAGCGGAGCATCGACAAGCGCACGGGCACCCTCCGCTGCCCCGCCGTCGAGTCGGACGAGTGCCGGGGCTGCATCGAAGGGTACCACATGCACCGGGCGATGCTCGAGGAGAAGAATGGCGCCGAAATCCTCCATAAGCTGGAGCGGCGCCTCGCAGAGCACAGTCTCGTGTCGAGCAACCTCCCGCTCGTCCGCTGCCCCTTTTGCTCGTACGCCGAGGTCGACGACATCTACCTGCCCGTCAACGAGACGCAGCTGCGGTTACACGCGCACAATATCTACAGCCTGATCTGGATCTTCCTCTGCGCCTGCTGCATCCCGTTCCTGCTCCCGGTCGTCCTACTCTCCTCCTTTGTCGCCATCGTCCTCAGCTCCACCGACACCTTTGGCGACCGCCTCAAGGCCGAGTTCCGCGAGGCCCTCGCGCGCCACCGCCGGCGCCGCCGCGGCATGCGCTTCAAGTGCCAGGACCCGGACTGCGGGCGGGCGTCGTGCCTGGCCTGCAACAAGGCGTGGGTGGACGTGCACGTGTGCAACGAGTCGTCGCTCGTGGCGCTCCGCACGCAGGTCGAGCAGGCCATGAGCCTGGCCATCAAGCGCGTGTGCCCGCGCTGCAACACGTCGTTTGTCAAGACGGCCGGCTGCAACAAGCTGACGTGCCCGTGCGGCTACAAGATGTGCTACGTCTGCCGCAAGGATATTGGCGGTAACGGGGACGGGCCGGATGTGGGGTATAGGCACTTTTGTGAGCATTTCCGGCCCGAGGGGGATCCTAGGAAGTGTACGCAGTGCAAGAAGTGTAATCTGTGGGAGTCGGAGAATACGGACGATGTGCTGGCGAAGGCCAAGGAAGAGGCGGAGCTCAAGTGGAGGGAGATGGAGCGGCGGGAGCTGTCCGGGGCCGAGATGGCGTTTCTCGAGACGGGATTGGCGTCGCAGCCGGGGACGCGGGGGGTCGATGCCGTGTTTCGGCAGGGTAGGTGGCCTACGCTGGCCGAGGTCTGTGACCTTATTGTGGAGAATGTGCTTGTATGATAGGGGTTTAAGGAATACGATATGGAATAGGGGGTAGGAGTATTGGGCATGGGCATTAGCATGGGCATCGGGTTGGCATATTACATTCGACGGGTGTAACGGAAGGCATACCCAGAACTTGGTCTTATTGGCGTTCTGAAGAAATCCATAGATATCATGATCAAGACACTCAGATGTTAACCACGCAGCGTGAAACCTAACCAATATGAAAGCCAGCTGAGAACTGACAAGTGACAAGGCCAAGATCACCACATCAACCCATCATTTTCATATCAGACCAGAGGGGTTCAACACCAGCACTCTGTAACAAGTCGACGAAGCCTGCCTTTTGCCCCCTAGTGATACTAACGGGAAAAGGGTGTAATTAGACGGATAGAGATAGGATTAGGGGAAAGGGAAGAGGAGAAGAAAAGGGACCAACAGCAGATTGAGGACGTCAAGGCAGCCTTTCCGTGAAGTATACGTGTTTCTCGCCGTAATATTCATACCCATCATCAACCTTCGTCCACTGATTTTTGATTGACTGTGTCACTTTCCCCTTTGAGTTGGTGAAGGTGTATTGGCCACGGCCAGTTTTGGTCAGCTTGACGACCCGTACTTTTTTCTTGCCAGGGGTGGATGAAGATTCGGAAACAGGGCTGGGATTTCTTTGGACGCTGGATCCCGCCCGTGGGGTCTCGGTCCCTTCGTCTCCTTCGTCGGTAAATCGAATGTCACCATCCTGATCCATGAATGGTTCGTCTTGGCCTTGGTTCTGGTTAGTGTATGCTTCACCCTGCTCCTGCCAATCTTGTTGCTGCCAGTTCGGGTCCTGATCGATGTGACCACCCTCGGGCGGCGCCCAGAGGATTGCGTCTTTCGGCAGACGTCTCGATTCGCTACCCGATGTGTTGTGGACGTAACCTCTCCCCAGCCTCGCCCAGCTGTCGAGGGGAGGGTATTCTTCGCCGAGGCCTGTGTCGCCCATCGCCATCATGGACAGGCACCACAGAGCGAGTTTGACGGTGAGGCACTTCCCAGAGGCCCCCCAGGGGATGACCGCGTATTCCGGTTCCCTGTACTCCCTATTAAAGGGATCAACGTCTCGGAAGGAAGACGCCTCGCTCAGGGTCAGGGATTCCATGGACACGTCGGTCCCAGTCGAGTCAAATCGCTGATTCTGGACCTCCCGCCGAGGGCGGCGTGTCGCGAAACCCGGCCCGATGGGTTCAACTGTGATCCGGAAGACGACAAGATGCCCGTCGGTTATGATGAAGCCATATCGAGACTCGTGGTGCACCATGTACGTCATACTTTTGGCTCACTGGCTTCAGCCACTCGGAATAGTTGTGATTGATGATGTCTGGATACCACTTGCGCTGGAGCTTGCTGTCACCCGGGAGAAGGTTAAGATACCTTCCGTCACTCTCCCTGCGGCTCTTTGAAACGAGGGACCAGTCGGGTCGATATGCGCTTGCGTCGCACCGAGACCCACGGCCGAGGTGGACGGCGTCTTGGCCCAGCGCTGCGCACGCGAGGGCAACCGCGTCATTGATGGTGGGACTCATGAATCGGCGCAAAACATCTTCAAGCGTCTCCTCACTGAAGATTTCTGTATCAAAGTCGGAGGGTGCTTTTTCGCGAGGCAGCGGGCCGGTCCAGCTCGTGTCAAGCACGGTCTGATAGATGGAAAGGAGTGTTTCGTAGTTGAATTCCTCCCATGGATGCCTATTCGCTATGTTCGGTATCATAAGAGGATGATGAAGAGGATGACGAGGAGGGAGAGGGAGAGGGGGCTGGGGACAATGGCAGTGAGCTATCCGAGGTACCTTGCGCAGGTTGTGGAGGAGGGGGCGGAGGAGGTGGTGGTGGTAAGAATGCGCGGCTGGCATCCGTCCTGCGGTAGCCGTTCTTGTGCCACACATAACCCATGGGAGATATCATATCGGACAAATCCACAAGCACTCCGCTCTTCCAGTTCTCCTTCCGAAGCACCTGGCTGTATTCAAAACCGACACGCCAAAGAAAATCCAGCACCAGCTGCATCTGGCCCCTGTCGTTCTCGCCGTCGGGGATGTACTCGTACACGATTGCAAAATGCTGGCGGTCAGGCCGTACATAACGGTCGCCGTACTTTCGCAGCTTGATGACTCTCGGGCGGACTCGCCGGTCCAGGTTGCAGAGCTGTTCACCCTCGATCTTCAGCCACCCAAAGCATTTCTTTATGCGCGGAATGGATGAGATTTGAATGGCATCGTCGTCCCTCACTTGTTGTCTCTCGCGGCCCTCGGTAGAGAAGGCTAGCAGGTTGTCCATGGCGTCCTCGAGTGTCCGGGGTTCGGCATGAACGCGTATGGGGAGCGTTTCCGTGTTGTGGCTGACGGCATATGCAATCTTCTCGAGAAGGGCTGCGTTTAGGCTCTCCCGTTGAGCGGCGTAGTAGAAGCCGTAGGATGTTGGTGGCTCCGTGTCCCAGAACTTCAAGATGTCAGTCAGCCTTGCCGAAGCACCACTGTCTCTGCCTGAGCAAAAGACAGCTATCATTGACGCACCACTTTGAGGACAAATGGTCCTTGGTCGCCAAACATGACCTGCCATGCAAAACCGTCCAGTCCACCATCCAACCGGGCGATCCATGAGATGGTGCTCCAGTCAAAGGGGCAACGCCGAAGAAGCGGCTGCCTGAAGTCGGCTTCCGCGCAAGCGGGAGGGCCGATCATCAGCTTTTCATCGTAGAACGGGTCCTTTAACAAGTCCGACTTTAGGCGTATAGTTGATCGATTCATCAGGAACGGAGTGGAGTTGGCGAAGCTGCAATTCAGAGCCCAGAGGGGGTGGTGTACAGATTAAATGGGGTGAAATAGCCAAGGTTGGAGGACGCAGGAAGGACGAGGAGTGAGTACTATGTATTATGTACTACCGATCGGTCTGTGCTTCTTCAAGGAAACGGTTAACACAAAAACACGTCGGAATGGCGGTTTCAACTTCAGGCACAATTGGCCATTTACACAAGGGATCCATTCATCTCCCAAAGGGAAGGTGTCTAGATGTCTAGATTAAACATAGCCGGCTCTAGATTTCCCTCGTCTTGTTCATATAGTTCTGTATTTCACTTGAAGATTACCGTACTTACGGAATTCGATCCAGTACAATTACACCGTATTGAGTGCGGGGCCCACAGGAGCATATCGGTGGATCAGGGGGATCCCGCTCGCACAGCATTAGCGCGACCCACAGCAACGCGCTTGGCGCGTCCTTCGATTCACACCCCACCACATCTCTCCACCACACCTCGATAAGTTGCTGGGTTGCTTCGTTGATAACAGGATTGACGACAGCACGCTTGAATCCGCAATGGGCCGGATGCTTCCCTCGCCGCAGATCGAACCATGAAAAGGAGCTGGGCACCTTAATTACATCCATGTGCTGCCGATTCGAGCTCCTGGGGACCCTCATTCTCTTCTTCCAAAAACTGACGGACCGCCGCGCCCAGAAGCGAGTCCTGCGAGCGCAACAACAAGCAGCACGAAAGACGACCTGCGATTGACGCTCCCAAACACATACCCACCACCAATTTACTACCACACCACCAAAAAAGCACACAACCCGAACCGTCCCCGACAACATGCTCCACGAAATCCTCCTCTCCCTCTCCGGCCACCCCTCCCCGCTCCTCCGCTCCGCCACCTCCCCCTCGGCCTCGGCCACCGACATCCTCTCCCCGCCCGAGCGCGCCCTCCTCTCCTCCCTCGCCCGCCTCAGCGACTTGCACGTCTCCCTGCTGGCCTCGACCTCCCACATCGCCGCCTCCCACCCCTCCGTCACCTGCCGCGCCGTCGCCGCGGGCATCGACGCGCTGCACCTCGCTGCGTTTCGGCGCAAGGTGCTGGAGGTGGAGGAAACGATTCTGAGGAAGGATGCGGCGCTCGTGGGCGCGTATAATATCGTGCCGCTGACGGCGGTGGTCGGGGAGTTTGAGGGGTGGGGGAGGCGGTTGGAGTGGTTGGCGGAAGTGGTTGTGGGTGCGATGGCTGCGGAGGGGTGTACGGGGGCGAGGGTGGTGGATTTGTTGAGGGGGGAGCTGCAGACGGGGTATCGGGATGTGGAGGAGGCGGCGAGGGGGTTGGTTGCTGTGGCGGAAGCCGCGTGGTTGAAGCAGGTTTCGGCGTGGGTGCTGTATGGGCGGGTGCCGGGGTTTGGGGAGGGTGACTTTTTTGTGCAGAGGAGGGTGGAGGAAGGAGGGGAGGGGGTGGAGTTTGTTTGCGAGAGCAGCCTGCTGCCATCGTTCGTCACACCCGCAACGGCGGCGTCGATGCTGTTTATTGGGCGGTCACTGAATCAGATCCGCGCGAAGAGCGTGGGCGATTACAGCTTGCGTGGGAACGATCACTTGTCGACACAGCTCACGCGGCTTGCGGCGCTAGAACACCCGATCGATTCGGCTACTTTCTCGAGGACCATTATGGATATCAGGCATTATCTGTCCAGGACGACTTTGCAGCGGTTGCTGCCCCTGAACAAGGTGCTCGAGACCCTGCAGCTGCTACGAGACTTTTTCCTCCTCGGCCGAGGCGACTTTGCCATGGCGCTGACGCAGCAGGCCGATGAGAAGATCAGGAGCCGATGGAAGCGGGCCGAGAACCTGGCTTACGAGAAGCGGGATGGCCTTGGCAATGTCACGGTCAAGGAAGGCGAGGTCGCTGCTGTGCTCGCGAGGACGTGGGCCGCGATAGGGTCGATGCAGGGCGAGCATGCCGAAGAGGACGAGGGAATGGAGCTGGCTCGCGACCTTTTGCGGCTAAGTATGGCCAAATCCAGAGCGACTACACCCATGACGCCTGTTGCCGCCGAGGGCGGGCTCACAGCCATCGCGCCGACACCTTTCCGGAACCTTCTTTTCTCAGTCCCTGTCGTGTTGACCCTGCAGATACCATCACCCCTTGACCTCTTCCTCAGCCAGTCAGACCTACAAACCTACACGGCCATCAATTCGTACCTACTGTCCCTCCGGCGGGCTCACCTCCGACTCACGGACCTGTGGAAAATCAGCAACCTCCGAAGGCACCACCCGGCTCCTCCCGGGCCCCCTTACGGCAGTACGCGTGGCGGGAGGGAAAAGGTGCACTTGCTTCGTCAGCGCCACGCCGCGCGGTCGAATGTCTTACGCAACGCCTGGGCCACAGCAAGCGCTGCTATTTTCTTTTTAGGAGAGACCGAGGGCTACCTCCAAACCGAAGTCGTCGCGGGGTTATCAGATGGTTTCCACCGGTGGCTGATGACGGGCCAAGACGACCACGGACGGGACGACGCGCCTAACAAGCCTCAAAGCCGCGCGCCACCCAGAACGGACGATACTGCCGCCGACGACATCTGGCTAGCAGAGGGCTCCTCCTGCTCAACCCCGTCATCATCATCATCCCAACCAACCACACAATTCCAAACCCACCCGCACGACCCCCAAACGCTGGCTACCGCCCACCGCCTCTACCTACGTACCCTCGTCCACCGCCTGCTCCTGACACACCAGTCCTTCACCGACCCGCTCTACGAACTGCTCGTGCAGATCGACCACCTCGTCGCCCTGGTCCACCGCTTGCAAGCCGTCTGGGCCGCGGCCGACCTCGAGAGTGACGTCGGCGTCGTTGACGCGTTTGTGGATCTTGAAAAAGAGGAGCGGGATGTACGTGGGGAGATCAGGGGGGTGGAGGGACGGGTGAAAGGGGGTATTGAGGGGTTGATTGGGGAGATGAGGAGGTTGGAGGGGGGTGCGGGGTTGGTGGGACTACGAGAGAAGAGTGAGGAGGAAGATGATGGGGATGAGGATGGGTATGGGCAGGGGGCGGTGAGGGAGAGGGGGGAGTATGTGCCGAGGAGGGTGGGCGGGGTGGATCGGTTGCTGATGAAGTTGGATTTTGGGAGTTGGTTTGGCGGGGATGGGAGGGAGCTGGGACGGGGCGAGGATGATGGCGGGTTTTGAGGGGCGTTTCAGGTTGGAATTTTTTCTTATTATACCCCCGAGTCCAATATGTTCATGTATGTTGCATATCCTCGGCCCGTCGGTGGCACCTGGGGAGGTTCACAGGTGCGAGGACGCGTGTCTGGCCGGAATAGATATTGTGGCGGTAGCTAAGCCGGGCCTCCGGCATTACCCAAATACTGAAACAAAAGCTATGTACGTCCCTATAGTGCACATGTAAAAGTGTAGGGACGGGAACCAGTCTACGTATTAACGTCTTGTACGGAGTATCCTACTCGTAATCGTTGTAAATGCCCGTGACAGACCCTGGTACGTTGGCAACAAGTACATACAAGTACCTGGCTCTGAAATCATATCTCGATGCCATTCCTAATAGTATGGCAGGGTTTACGGTTTTGTTCAATTTGAATCGGAAACGGGCGTGTCTGTAGATAAGCAGGGAGGTAGGGAACAGCTTGTTGGCGACATACCCTCGGGTGTGTTTTCTGAGATGCTCTCGTATGATATCGGTATTACGCGGTAGCATCCGTCCATCCCGATGTTACATTCTTCGTCGATGACCTGACAGGCCCTCGCTCGTTCACATCGTTAGCATGAAGTACCTACCTATACACTTCGGGATTATACCACCCACTGCACCGCAAATATGCGCCGTTTCGGCCCGCCTCTTGCTTTCGAGGTGTACGTAATTTTTCGCAAGCATTTCGCACATAAGAAGTGATCCTTGTAAAATTGACAGTGCCCCTCGGCGAATGAGGGGTACAGATATGAAGCCCAGCGACCCACTTGGCCAGGTAGCGGCCTCGTTGGGCGCTGGGCTGTTGTTGCCGTTGGGGCGTGCAGAAAACCAAAACACACTGGTTTCCGCACCCTCCCCCCGTCTGTCCCCCCCTTCTTTCATTCTCCATCTCCGGTCGCCCACACCTCCCTGCTCCGTACACGCCCGCCCACGATTCGGTGACGGCCGCCCAGATTGGAACGCAGTGCTCGACAGTGCTTTGTTGCTCCTGTTTTGCCTGCTTCTAGTCTTTCTTCTTTTTCTCTTGCATCATGTCCACGGGAAATAGCCATCCTGGGCTAACCTTCAACGTCGCCACTGGCAGCATTCGACGAGGAGTCCCCGTGTTTCCGCCGCCGCACAACCCAACCAACAAGCCACCACCCTCGCTGCCTCAGCATCCCCAGCATCCTCAGCATCCCCAGCACGCGTCGCCATATCAACCTCACGCCTACACGACCCAGCAGCCACCCCAGAGCCCGTACCCTCCTCACCTCTTCGCACCCACGCCTTCTCCCGTCCCCAACATCGCCAGCATTCAAAATGCCGCACGACCGCCACCGCCGCAGATGCCGCAGATGCCCCCGGCTCTCCCTGGCCCGCGCCAGCGAGTACCCCCTCCCCGCCAGATGCAACAGCAGCAACAACAACAGTCGACGCCGCCACTTAGCTACCTACAACAGTCGTTGAATCAGCCGTCGCTCGGGCAGCAATCCATGGCACAACAACAATCGATGGCTCAGCAGTCGCTGCCTCCCCAGTCCATGACGCCGCCGAACCTGAACCCGCAGCCCATGAACCCGCAGCAGCTCAGCCAGCCGTCGCTAGCTCAGCAGTCTCTTGGACAGACTCCCTTGAGCCAGCCGCCCATGACCCAGTCCCTGACGCAGTCCATGAGCCAGCAGTCGATGGCCCAACAAACGCTAAACCAGTCGGTCCAGTCGGTCCAACCCGTCCAGCAAAACGACACGTCGATGCTCTCGCAGCAGTCGACCCCACGCCCCCAAACGCAGCCGACCCTCCCTCCTGCCCAGCCACAAATGCCCCAGGCACAGCAAGCCCAAAAGGTGCAGCAAGTGCAGCACGTACAGCACCCCCAGCATTCCCAACATCCCCAACACCCCCAGCACCCTCAGCACCCTCAGCACCCCCAGCATCCCCAGCACCCCCAGCAGTCACAGCAGGTGCAACAGGTCCAACGGGCACAGCCGTCGGCTGCTGCTCGGCAGCCAGAGCCGGCCGAGCCTGTGCAGGAGACCCATCAGGATGATGATATGGATATGGGCAGTCAGGACGAGTCCGGTGAGGGAGACACGTCGCTGGAGCCCAAGTTGATTGATGGCTCGCCTTTTGTTCCGCGCCAGCCAATGGGGCCCATGATGTCTGCTCCTGCAGAGGGCGGGAGTTTCCCGACCCTCGACGCCATCCACAAGCATGTGTTGAGCTACTGTACCTCTGTCGGGTATGCCGTCGTCATTGGCCGGTCAAAAAAGACGGTCCCGGGCCTCAAGAAGGTCCTCTTTGTGTGTGATCGTGCCGGTAAACCGCCAAAACGCGTCAGCCCAGAGATGCGGAAGCGAAAAACCACATCTCGCAAGTGTGACTGCCCCTTTGGATTCTTTGCCATTGAGCAGAGGACACAGTGGACTGTCCGCTACCGCCCGGACGCGATTCACCTGCAACACAACCATGGCCCGAGCGAGAGCCCGCTCTTGCACCCGGCAGCGAGAAAGTTGGATAGCAAGATGGTGGCCGCCGTCAAATCACTAAAGGAGAATGGTAGGTGCAAGTCGATTCCTCCGTTTCTGTGTCGGCTGTTGAATCTGACCCCTTCGTGTAGGTGTGGGTGTGAGCCAGACTCTAGAGATTCTCCAACAGGACAATCCCCACGTCCCCCTGCTTCCTCGCGACATCTACAACGCCCGGGCGGCCATCAACCGCAACCCGCAAAAGGTTGCGACGGGCCTGGCCGAGGACCGGCCTGCCATCTACAGCAAGCCCCATCCGTCGGCCGAGGAGCGGATCCGGGCTGATCTGCGCCGGGAGCTGGCAAAAGCACGCGAAGAGCTCGACAAGTTGAAGGAGGATACCAGCAAGGAAATTGCCGAGCTCAAGGCAAAGATTCAGGAAAAGGATAAGATCATTCACAAGTTTGAGCAGTTTATCGATATCTGCAATCAGCGGGTCATGGTTAGCCTAACGAGCAAGGAGGACAGCCGAGGGAGCGGCGCGGCCCCGGCTACTTAAGGAAGAGAGCAGAGAGTGGGAGTGCTTTGGTGTTTGGGTTTGGGGGGCATGGCTAGGTTGCACGTTAATGGACATGGTAGTTATGGGGTGCAGCTTGTGCTTGGGGAAATGGCGCATGTCTGGCTATGTATGTATGAAGCATGGGCGTTGGTTGCAAGCGGCATCGTGGGCATGGGAGTACTGCGTGGGTTATCATCTATTATAGCGCATGATTTGCGGTAATAAGGGTAATGAGGGCTGGTCGTTGACCCAACCCCCTTTGTTTGTTTTCTCTTGTCAACAACGGTCAAGGAGGTGTGTTGTTGACTTCCCCTTTTTTGTTTCTCCTCCGAGTGTGGTACTGGACCTTGCCACCCGCATCCCGTTATATTCACACCCGGCTGACCCTGGGCCTGTCTGAATCGCACACCCATAGCTCGAACAGGTTGTCCATTGAATTAGGGGTCCATTTCAAGAGTATTTATCTTTGAACACTTGAAAACGGTTGAACCAATGAAGGATGAGCTTTGACAGGCATCATGATCGGGATTTTTGATAATTGATTTTGATGTTTTCGTTGTCGCATCTTCAAGCCCCGGCCTGTGAAACGGTTGGCACTCTGTGCTCTGCTGCCGGCAGTGACAGTGGAGGTTCAATCCAAAGGGTACCTGCAGCTGACCAATCAGAACCCAACCCACCCCACAGGCGTCAGGCCCCTGACGGGCATGCCTTCCGCGACAGGGATTCCGCCAGTCGCGTCGAAATGGGCAATGAGGAAACACCCGGCTGCCATCCCGTCCATCGCCCATTCAGTAGGAACAGTCAACTCCGACCTGCATTTCATGCAGATCCCGTCTCCGTCGCTTTTCAACATCGTCCTCTTGAGGAAACGCGCGGTGATACCCAAGATACCCCATCACGACGTCCGCTAGTCGTTCTACTTTCTGAAACTGTACTTTTGCCGCGTAATATTTTTTTATTTGGCCATCCCATCACTGGCGGCGCCACATTGTATTGCGTCCCCCGCGAGTTTTACCTCAGAGATAATGACATCGGGCAAACCGTGATACTGAACAACCGAATTTGATATCGAACCCGCGCGACCTCCGCACCGATTCTTCCAAGATGGAAGTGGTTGCGCCCTCCCAGTCCCCGAGCCCGAGCCCGGGGCCGAACGGCGGTACGACGACGCCGTTTGCGCCCATCGACCCGGTCCGCGTTCTCGACCACCTCGTCGTCCTCCTCGAAGCTGCCCTTGGCGCAACCCGGGCCGAGCTCGAAGCGCCCCACAGCTTGCTGTCTCCGGCAAAGTACCAGGACACTCTCCAGCGGTGTACTCGCTTCGCCGGTGAATCCCAAGTCGCGCTCTACGCACAGAAGGACGTCGCGCCAACTGAATCACTCGAGAATGGGGCCACGGATGAGAGTAGGACTGCTGCTCCTAGATGGCACCCCCTAGTGCGGTTTGATGCTGACGCCTTTCTGTAGGTGCGCCCTCGCACAGATTCACTATCTGCTCCGAGCTCTCGGCCCTCACCACGACAGTGGCACATCTGGTGCTTCTCAAGCGCCCGAGCCCTCTCGACCCTAGCATTCCGATAACATCGCAGATCCAGATGCTCAACCTGCCTGGCCCGGCATCCCTATCCGCAAATGCCGGCGATCAGGGCCCGACCGCATCGCCCTACGAGATCCTTCAGCTTTACCTCCACAACGGCCTGGCGCCGTACTTTGATGCCAACACCAAGAGCCAGCAGGCGCTAGGTGGCGGGAGAGGGCGGGCTGACGTGGATGCGAAAACCGGCATACCAGTCACCAAGAAGCGGTGGAACGATCTCGAGCGCAGTCTGTCCCACCTCCAAGAAAATGTCGAGATCCCAGACGTGTCCCTGCCTTTCCACCCGATTGTCCAGGCGGCCCTGGACGAGGCGACAGCGAGGCAGGCCAAGCCGACACTCGACCTCGTCCCGCCCGCCGTTCTGCAGGACAGCACGTTTCTCAACAACCTGCAGGCGACTGTCAACAACTGGATCAAGTCGATCCAGGTCATCACGAAGATGACGAGGGACCCCACCACGGGCACGGCCACGCAGGAAATCAACTTTTGGCTTTCCATGGAATCCGCGTTGGAAGGGATCGAGAACCAGCTTAGGAGCGAAGGCGTTATGCTCACGCTCGAGATCCTCAAACACGCCAAGCGCTTCCAGGCCACTGTCAGCTTCACCGCAGACACGGGTTTGAAGGAGGCAATGGAAAAGGTGCAAAAGTACAACCAGCTCATGAGAGATTTCCCTCTCGACGAGTTGTTCTCGGCCACCACCCTGCTCAAGGTCAAGGACTCGATCGGCCAGATATTTGCCCACCTGAACAAGAAGCTGAGGGTGTGCCCTTATCCCATTCGCCGTGCGCTTCCCCTCGTCGAGACCATCTCGGGCGATCTGGACGAGGTACTGCACCGCCTGCTCCCGGGTACCGAACTGGTCAAGCTGGACTATCAGGACTTTAGCCGGGTCATGAAGCAGGCCGACGCCATTTTCAAGACGTGGGATGAGAACATCAAGGAGTTCACAAACGTCGCCCGTGAAGTCACCCGGCGCCGGAACGAGAGGTTCATCCCGATCAAGATCAACCCCAAACACGCCGAGCTGCAGGCACGCCTCAAGTATGTCGGTAATTTCCGCGACAACCACGAGCAATTGCAGCGCACTATTGTCAATGTGCTCGGCCCCAAGATGACCGTGAATGGCATCGCTGATGGGTCCGGGGCCAACGGCACAGCTGTTGTCGAGGAGATTGGTGACGTCGACGCCGTTGAGGAGGTGAGACAGGCCTGGGAGGGTTTAAAAGACGTCGATCTCCTCGATGTCACCCCTGAAGGCACGCAAAACTGGGCCCGCGCCGAGAACACCTACAATGAGAGGACTTCGCGGGTCGAAAACTCGATTATCGCGCGGCTGCGCGACCGGCTGGCCACGGCAAAGAATGCCAACGAGATGTTCCGTGTCTTTTCCAAGTTCAACGCGCTCTTCGTGCGCCCCAAGATCCGCGGTGCTATTGCCGAGTACCAGACCCAGCTGATTGACAATGTCAAGCAAGCCATTACCGCCCTGCACGAGCGGTTCAAGCAGCAGTATGGCCACTCGGAGGCTCACGCCATGGCCCAGCTGCACGATCTCCCTCCTGTGTCTGGTGCCATCATCTGGGCGCGCCAGATCGAACGGCAGCTCGATGGGTACATGAAGAAGGTTGAGGATGTGCTGGGTGTCGAATGGGCCATCCATGCCGAAGGCCAGAGGCTTCAGAATGAGAGCGACTTGTTCCGCAAGAAGCTCGACACACGCGCCATCTTTGAGGCCTGGCTTCACGATGTGCAGAGAAAGCAAATCTCGATCTCTGGCCTCCTGTTCAACATCAACAGGATTCGATCTGCCGGAAACATGCTGGAACTCGCCGTCAACTTTGATGCCCAAGTGATTGCCTTGTTCAAGGAGACACGGAACCTGGTGTGGCTCAACTTCCCCGTCCCTCACTCGATTAACAACGTGGCAAAGGAAGCCAAGCGGGTATATCCCTATGCTGTCAGCCTGATGGAGAGCGTGAGGACGTTTGCGCAAACCAACCGACAGATCTCTGAAATGTCCGAGGTCGCCGTGCTCCTCAGCGGCCATCGTGACGAGGTCTACACCCTGATCGCCAAGGGCATCCCTCTGAAGTGGGAGTCATTTGTGAACACGTACGAGGTACATTTTAAGAATTATACGGCAAACGGTGGCCTCGACAGCTTTGGTGGCAAAGCAGCCAGCGAAAGCAAGCACGTCCTGTTCATCCGCGAGTTTGCCTCGGCCGTGTCCCTCCTGCAGTCCAAGACCATCACGCTGGCCAACATCCACGCTACGGTGCAAAAGGCCTTGACCGAGCTCGAGAGATGCCCCTACGAGATTTCGGCCTTTGAGTCCCGCCTGGAGACGATCCAGAGCGCCGTCGATCAGCTTAACCTGGAGCAGTACGTCAACCTCGGCTACTGGGTTGAGGGCATGAACAAGCAGCTCAAGGCCGTCCTGCTCGCTCGTCTGCAGCATGCTATCCAGGCTTGGATCGAGGCGTTTGAGGACGAGCATCTCGACAGACAAAATGACCGCAAGTGGGCTCTAGAGCCTGCCGACGGCGCCAAAAAGGATGTGCCCGTCATCAAGAAGCTCATCCACGAAATCACGATGCGCAACCAGGTCATCTATCTCGACCCGCCTCTCGAGTTTGGCAGGGCTAGTTGGTACTCGCAGCTCCAGGACTGGATCGGTGTCGTCTGCAATCTAAAGAAGATCAAGGCGACGCGCTACCAAATGACCATCAGCACGACCGTGTACGACGAGCCGCGCTTCAACGACCTGCCGAGCGAATGCACACAGGCTCTCTTGCGGGTCCAGACATCGGTCGAAAAGAAGATTCGGGAAATCAGCGCCTATGTCGACAAGTGGCTGCAGTTCCAGTCCCTCTGGGATCTGCAGTCGGAGCACGTCTATGATATGCTTGGCGACCAGCTATCGAGATGGCTGCAGCTCCTCCAGGAGATCAGGAAGACGCGCCAGACCTTTGACACCACCGAGGTCAGCCGCTCGTTTGGTCACATTACTATCGACTACGACCAAGTCCAGACCAAGGTCAATGCCAAGTACGATCAGTGGCAGCACGACATCCTCATCAAGTTCGCCGGCCGCCTAGGCACGCGCATGCGAGAAGTCCATGCCGAGATTGAGAAGGCTCGGAAGGATATCGAAGGCCAGGCCATCGCGGCCAACTCCACCGCACAGGCTGTTCAGTTCATTACGACCGTCCAGACTTGCAAGCGCCAGGTGAAGCTCTGGGCCCCCGAAGTCGAGACGTTCAGACAGGGCGAGTCGACGCTCGTGAGGCAGCGGTACCAATTCCCCAACGACTGGCTCCACGTGGAACAGGTTGATGGCGCGTGGGATGCCCTGAACGAAGCGCTCGCCCGCAAGGCCAAGATTGTCCAGGATCAGACGGACGCGCTGCGCGCCAAGATCATCGCCGAAGACAAGGTCATTATTGATAAGATCAACGAGATTGCGCAGCAGTGGAATGAAGAGAAGCCTGTGTCGGGCACCATCGCCCCTGACGTCGCTTCCGCCACGCTCAGCACCTTCGAAACCAAGATCACCAGGCTCCAGGAGGAATCTGCCATGGTTGCAAAGGCCAAGGAGGCCCTTGACCTGCCAGCGACTTCCGAGACGTTCCTGGGCGTCATTCTCGAAGAGGTTCAGGACTTCAAGTCGGTCTGGGCGTCGCTGTCGACCATTTGGAATAACCTGAACGAGCTCCGCGAGATCCTCTGGAACAGCGTCCAGCCCAGGAAAATCCGGTCCTCGATCGACAACCTCATCAAGCTGACCAAGGAGATGCCGAGCAGGATGCGCCAGTACGCTGCCTTTGAGCATATTCAGAATGTTCTGCGCCAGTTCATGAAGGTCAACCCCATGCTCGCCGAGCTCAAGTCCGAGGCCGTCCGCGACCGCCACTGGACAAAGATTTACAAGCAAATCAAGCCCGGCAAGCGCTACTCCCCCGTCTCCATGACTCTGGGAGACGTCTGGGACCTCAACCTCGTCGCCACCGAGGTCATCGTCAAGGACATCATCATCCAGGCGCAGGGCGAGATGGCCCTCGAGGAGTTCCTCAAGCAGGTGCGCGAGACATGGACCGGCTACGGTCTCGAGCTGGTCAACTACCAGAACAAGTGCCGTCTCATCCGCGGCTGGGACGACCTCTTTGCCAAGTGCAGCGAGAACCTCAACTCGCTGCAGGCCATGAAGCATTCGCCTTATTACAAGGAATTCGAGGAAGAAGCCTCGGCCTGGGAGGACAAGCTCAACCGCGTCCACGTGCTCTTTGACGTGTGGATTGACGTCCAGCGCCAGTGGGTCTATCTCGAGGGTGTCTTTACGGGCAATGCCGACATCAAGCACCTGCTCCCGATCGAGTCGTCGCGGTTCCAAAACATCAACAGCGAGTTCTCGGCTGTGATGAAGAAGGTCTACAAGCAACCCAATGTCTTGGACGTGCTCAACATTCCCAATGTGCAAAAGTCGCTCGAGCGGCTGGCCGAGCTGCTCAACAAGATCCAAAAGGCGCTCGGCGAATACCTCGAAAAGGAGCGTGTTTCGTTCCCGCGCTTTTACTTTGTCGGTGATGAAGACCTGCTCGAGATGATTGGCAACAGCAATGACACCATGCGCATTGCCAAGCACTTCAAGAAGATGTTTGCTGGTCTCACGGGCTTGGTAATGGATGAGGAGTCGGTCATCACCGGGTTCACTTCCAAGGAGGGCGAGGTGGTCCGTCTGAAGAAGGAAATCAACTTGGTCAAGACTCCCAGGATCAACGACTGGCTTGCACTCCTAGAGAGCGGGATGAAGGCGACGCTCGCTGAGCTGTTGGCCGAGGCAGTCGAAGAGTTTGGGCCGATTTTCAACAGTGAGACTGTCGATCGCGACGCTCTCAACAAGTTCATGGAGGTGTATCCCAGCCAGATTGTCGTCTTGGCCACGCAGGTTGTCTGGACTACCGCCGTCGACCAGGCGCTGGCTGCCGGAGGCGGAGACCTGCAGTCTCTTTTCGATCGCGAGGTGGAAGTGCTGCGTGTCCTGGCGAATACGGTCCTCGGAGACCTCGAGGTGCTGATGCGCAAGACGTGCGAGCAGCTCATCACTGAGTGCGTGCACCAGCGGGACACCATTGAGAAGCTGATCAAGGCCAACGCCCAGGCCAACACCCACTACCTGTGGCTACTCCAGATGCGCTATGTCTACACCCCTGAGGGCGACTTCCTGCAGCGCCTGCACATCAAGATGGCCAACGCCAAACTCAACTACGGCTTTGAGTACCTGGGAGTGCCCGACAGGCTGGTCCGGACACCGCTCACGGACCGCTGCTTCCTGACCCTCACTCAGGCTTTGTGCCAGCGCCTCGGCGGTTCGCCCTATGGACCCGCTGGTACTGGCAAGACAGAGTCAGTCAAGGCTCTCGGTGTCCAGCTCGGTCGCTTCACCCTCGTCTTCTGCTGCGACGACACGTTCGACTTCCAGGCCATGGGCCGCATTTTCCTCGGTATCTGCCAGGTTGGTGCTTGGGGTTGCTTCGACGAGTTCAACCGTCTTGAGGAGAGGATTCTCTCTGCCGTTTCTCAGCAGATTCAAAACATCCAGCTCGGCCTGAAGCAGGGTGCCGAAGACGACAAGGCTCAGATTGAGCTCGTTGGCCGTCAACTCCATGTCAACTCCAACACCGGCATCTTCATCACAATGAACCCTGGCTACGCCGGCCGTTCCAACCTTCCCGACAACTTGAAGAAGCTCTTCCGCAGTGTCGCCATGTCCAAGCCCGACAAGGAGCTCATTGCCGAGGTCATGCTCTACTCGCAGGGCTTCAACCAGGCCAAGCTGCTGTCCAAGCACACGGTGCCCTTCTTTGACCAGTGCGCGGCGAAGCTGTCCAAGCAGGCGCATTACGACTTTGGACTTCGTGCGCTCAAGAGTGTCCTTGTCAGCTCCGGCGGCCTGAAGCGTGCCCGTCTGACCACCAGCGACGGAAACCTCGGCGCTGAGGAGGTTGTTGAGCCCGAGATCATTGTGCAGAGCATTCGCGAGACCATCGCCCCGAAGCTGATCAAGTCTGATGTCGACGTCATGATGGATATCGAAGAGGTCTGCTTCCCGGGCGTCAAGTATGTGCCCGCCAACCTGGTGAAGCTCGAGGAGGCGATCCGCCGTCTGGCGGCTGAGAGGCACCTGGTTGTCAACGACTTGTGGATGACCAAGGTCCTTCAGCTGTACCAGATTCAAAAGATTCATCATGGTGTCATGATGGTCGGTAATTCGGGCTCTGGCAAGTCTGCTGCCTGGAGGCTGCTCCTGGATGCTCTGCAGCAGGTTGAGAATGTCGAGGGCGTGTCGCACGTCATTGACAGCAAGGTCATGTCTAAGGAGGCGCTGTACGGCAACCTTGACTCGACGACGAGAGAGTGGACCGACGGTCTGTTTACTAGCATCCTTCGCAAGATTGTCGACAACCTCCGTGGTGAAGACTCCAAGCGCCACTGGATTGTCTTTGACGGCGACGTTGACCCCGAGTGGGTTGAGAACTTGAACAGTGTGCTCGACGACAACAAGCTGCTGACGCTGCCCAACGGCGAGCGTCTCAACCTCCCGCCCAACGTCCGCATCATGTTTGAGGTCGAAAACCTCAAGTATGCGACCCTCGCCACCGTCAGTCGCTGCGGTATGGTGTGGTTCAGCGAGGATACGGTCACTCCGAATATGATGGTCGCCAATTACCTCGAGACGCTGCGCTCGGTTGCCTTTGAAGACCTCGACGAAGATGCCGTTGCAACCGGCCAGAGCTCTGCAAAGGCCCTCGAGGTGCAGGGCCAGGCTGCCGAGCTTCTGCAAGTCTATCTTACCACGGACGACTTCATGCTCGCGGCACTGGAGCAGGCAAAGGGATTCAACCACATCATGGACTTCACTGTCGCTCGTGTTCTGAACACTCTCTTCTCCCTCCTCAACAAGTCTGTTCGCAACATCATCGAGTACAATGCTCAGCATGCCGATTTCCCGCTCGACCCGGAGCAGGTCGAGGCATACATTTCCAAGAAGCTGCTCCTTGCGCTGGTGTGGGCCTTGACTGGCGACTGCCCCCTGACGGACCGCAAGTTGTTTGGCGACAGGGTTGCCGGCCTCGCCAGCTTTGGTTCTCCGCCGCTGGACGGCGCAAGCTCGCTCATCGACTTTGATGTCTCTCTGCCAATGGCTGAATGGATGCCCTGGCAGAGCCAGGTCCCGACCATCGAAGTCAACACTCACTCGGTCACACAAACCGATGTGGTCATTCCGACGCTCGACACGGTCCGCCACGAGGATGTTCTGTATTCGTGGCTTGCCGAGCACAAGCCGCTGCTTCTGTGCGGTCCTCCTGGTTCCGGCAAGACTATGACGCTGTTCAGCGCACTCCGCAAGCTGCCCAACATGGAGGTGGTTGGCCTCAACTTTTCGAGCGCCACGACTCCTGACCTCCTCATCAAGACCTTTGAGCAGTACTGCGAGTACAAAAAGACGCTCAATGGAGTCATGCTTTCGCCCACGCAGATTGGTCGCTGGCTCGTCATCTTCTGCGACGAAATCAACTTGCCTGCACCCGACAAGTACGGCACGCAGCGTGCCATTTCCTTCCTCCGCCAGCTGGTCGAGCACAATGGCTTCTGGCGGACATCTGACAAGTCCTGGGTCACACTCGACAGGATACAGTTCGTCGGCGCCTGCAACCCTCCGACCGACGCTGGCCGTACTCCGATGGGCGATCGGTTCCTCCGGCACGCGCCGCTCATCATGGTGGACTACCCCGGCGAGCAATCGCTCATGCAAATCTACGGCACCTTCAACTCGGCCGTGCTCAAAATCATCCCCTCGCTCCGCGGCTACGCCGAGCCGCTCACGCAGGCCATGGTCCGCTTCTATCTCGAGTCGCAACAGAGATTCACGCCCAAGATCCAGCCGCATTACGTCTACAGTCCTCGTGAACTCACCAGATGGGTGCGCGGCGTCTACGAGGCCATCCGGCCGCTCGAGACGTTATCTGTGGAGGGTCTCATCCGCATCTGGGCGCACGAAGCGTTGCGTCTCTTCCAGGACCGCTTGGTGGCCGAGGAAGAGCGCAAGTGGACCGACGATGCCGTGCGCCGCATCGCCATGGAGTACTTCCCCACGATTGACGATCAAAAGGCGCTCGGCGGCCCGATTCTCTTCTCCAACTGGCTGTCCAAGCACTACATGCCCGTCGACCGCGAGCAGCTCCGCGACTTTGTCAAGGCCAGACTCAGGACATTCTGCGAAGAGGAGGTGGATGTGCCGCTTATCCTGTTCAATGACGTCTTGGAGCACGTCCTGCGTATCGATCGTGTCTTTAGGCAGCCCCAGGGTCATCTGATCCTCATTGGTGTCAGCGGCAGTGGCAAGACTACGCTGTCGCGCTTTGTGGCCTGGATGAACGGCCTCAAGGTGTTCCAGATCAAGGTGCATGGCAAGTACTCGGCCGAGGACTTTGACGAGGATCTGAGAGAAGTCCTCCGCCGGTGCGGCTGCAAGGGAGAGAAGATTTGCTTCATCATGGACGAGTCCAACGTTCTTGACTCTGGCTTCCTGGAGCGCATGAACACGCTGCTTGCCAACGCAGAGGTGCCCGGTCTCTTTGAGGGCGACGACCTTGCGGCGCTCATGACTGCTTGCAAGGAAGGCGCGCAACGCCAGGGCTTGCTACTGGATTCCCAGGAAGAGCTCTACAAGTGGTTCACGGGACAGATCGTCAAGAACTTGCACGTCGTCTTCACCATGAACCCGCCCGAGGACGGTCTCTCGTCGAAAGCGGCGACTTCGCCTGCGCTCTTCAACCGTTGCGTGCTGAACTGGTTCGGTGACTGGTCTGACCAGGCACTGTTCCAGGTCGGCCATGAGCTTACCCATTCGGTCGATCTGGATCGCGCGAACTGGGCTGCGCCTGACACCATCCCTGTGGCCTACCGCGGGCTCAACCTTCCTCCTTCTCACAGGGAGGCCGTCGTCAATTCCATGGTCTACATGCACTACTCTCTACAGCGGTTCAATGCCAAGCTTCTCAAGCAACAGGGCAAGGTCACGTTCCTCACGCCGCGGCATTTCCTCGACTTTGTCGCGCAGTACGTCAAGCTGTACAATGAGAAGCGGGAAGATCTCGAGGAGCAGCAACGCCATCTCAACGTCGGTCTCGAAAAGCTCCGCGACACCGTGGACAAGGTTCGCGATCTCCGCGTCAGCCTGGCCGAGAAGAAGGCACAGCTCGAGCAGAAGGATGCCGAGGCCAATGAGAAGCTCCAGCGCATGGTTGCAGACCAGCGCGAGGCCGAGCAGAGGAAGAACACGTCGTTGGAAATCCAGGTCGCGTTGGAGAAGCAGGAGGCCGAGGTGGCCTCGCGCAAGAAGATTGTGCTTGAAGATCTCGCCAGGGCCGAGCCTGCGGTCGAGGAGGCTAAGGCGTCAGTCAGCAGCATCAAGCGGCAGCATCTCACCGAGGTGCGGTCCATGTCGTCGCCTCCGCAGGGCGTTCGTCTTGCCTTGGACTCGGTCTGCACGCTGGTCGGCCACAAGGTCGGCGACTGGAAGCAGATCCAGGCCGTCGTCCGCCGGGACGACTTCATCGCCAGCATCATCAACTTCAACAACGAGAAGCAGATGACTAGGGCTCTGCGGCTCAAGATGCGCAACGAGTTCTTGTCTAACCCCGAGTTTACTTTTGAGAAGGTGAACCGCGCCAGCAGAGCCTGCGGCCCGCTCGTCCAGTGGGTTGAGGCGCAAGTCAACTATGCCGAGATTTTGGACCGTGTCGGCCCCCTGAGGGAAGAGGTAGGACTGCTCGAGGAGCAGGCGCTGCAGACCAAGGCCGAGGCCAAGGCGGTCGAGGTGATGATTGAGAACCTGGAGAGCAGCATCGCCACGTACAAGACGGAGTATGCGTCTCTCATCAGCGAGACGCAGGCCATCAAATCCGAGATGGCGCGTGTCCAGTTCAAGGTCGACCGCAGCGTCAAGCTTCTGGACAGCCTGTCGTCGGAGCGGACCCGCTGGGAGGAGGGCAGCAAGTCGTTCGAGACGCAGATCAGCACTCTGGTGGGCGATGTGTTGGTGGCCGCCGCGTTCCTGGCCTACAGCGGTCTCTATGACCAGACTTTCCGAAAGTCGATGATGGAAGACTGGCTCCACCAGCTGCACCTTTCCGGTATCCAGTTCAAGCAACTCAACCCGGTCACCGAGTATCTCTCGACCGCCGACGAGCGGCTCGGTTGGCAGGAGAACACACTCCCGGTCGACGACCTGTGCACCGAGAACGCCATCATCCTCAAACGCTTCAACCGGTACCCGCTCATCATTGACCCGTCCGGACGTGTCACCGAGTTTTTGCAGAGAGAATGCAAGGACCGCCGCCTCACCGTCACGAGCTTCCTGGACGATTCGTTCACGAAACAGCTCGAGAGCTCGCTCCGCTTCGGCAATCCCATCCTCATCCAGGACGCGGAGCACCTCGACCCGGTGCTCAACCACGTGCTCAACAAGGAGTACCAAAAGACGGGCGGCCGTGTTCTGATCCAGCTCGGGAAGCAGCAGATTGACTTTTCGCCTTCCTTCAAGATCTATCTCTCCACTCGGGATCCCTCGGCGACCTTTGCTCCCGACATTTGCAGTCGCACAACCTTTGTCAACTTTACGGTGACGCAGAGCAGCTTGCAGACGCAGTCCCTGGCCGAGGTGCTCAAGGCGGAGCGTCCGGATGTGGACGAGCGGCGCTCGAACCTCATCAAGCTGCAGGGAGAGTTCAAGGTGCACCTCCGGCAGCTCGAGAAGCGTCTCCTGCAGGCGCTCAACGAGTCTCGCGGCAACATTTTGGACGACGACAATGTTATCGAGACGCTCGAGACGCTCAAGACGGAAGCTGCCGAGATTTCGGTCAAGATGAGCAACACGGAGGGCGTCATGGCTGAGGTGGAGCAGATCACGCTCCAGTACAATGTCATTGCCCGGTCGTGCAGCGCCGTGTTTGCTGTGCTCGAGCAGCTGCACTACCTCAACCACTTTTACCAGTTCTCGCTGCAGTACTTCCTCGACATCTTCCACTCGGTCCTGCACGGCAACCCGCATCTGGCGAACGAGGGCAACCACACGGTCCGTCGCGACATTATTGTCAAGGATTTGTTTGTCGCGGCGTTCAAGCGCACTGCTTTGGGTTTGCTGCAAAAGGATCGTATCACTCTGGCGATGCTGCTCGCCCAGGCGTCGCCGTACAAGATGGACAAGTTACTGCTGGATGTGATTTTAGATGAGCGCGTCGAGGGCAAGGATGTGTCGAGCGATGTCGAGGCCAAGGACGAGGTGTTTGTGCGCGCTAAGCGGATCGCGGCCATCAATAACAAGCTCGATGGGGTCACTGATGCCGACTGGGATAAGTTCTTTACTGAGGAGCTTGCCGAGAACTTTGTGCCCAAGATCTGGGACGACAGCGCCGAGCCGGCCGACCAGGCTCTCACGTCTCTGCTGCTGGTCAAGCTGTTCCGGCTGGACCGCTTCGTCCCGGCCGCCGAGCGGTTTGCGACCCTCGTGTTTGGATCGGACCTCCTGGACATTGTCGAAGACCTCAAGCAGACGGTCGACCAGGTATCCGCCACGCGGCCGATCGCGCTCGTCTCGAGCCCCGGCTTTGACGCATCGTACAAGGTCGACAGCCTCGTCGAGCGCATGCGCGTGCGGTGCACCAACATCGCCATGGGATCCAACGAGGGTCTGGCCAGCGCCGACAAGGCCATCGCCAACGCGGCACAGACGGGCTCGTGGGTGCTCATCAAGAACGTCCACCTCGCGCCGACGTGGCTGCAGAGCCTCGAGAAGCGCATGGACTCGCTCAACCCCAACCGCGACTTCCGCCTGTTCCTGTCGATGGAGTCGTCGCCCAAGATCCCCGTCAACCTGCTGCGCGCGTCGCGCGTGCTCATGTACGAGCAGCCCGCGGGTGTGAGGGCCAACATGAAGGACTCGATGTCGTCGCTGTCGACGCGCGCCGCCAAGAGCCCCGTCGAGCGCACCAGGCTGTATCTGCTACTGTCGTTCCTGCATGCCGTGGTACAGGAGCGGCTGCGGTATGCGCCGAATCTCGGGTGGAAGGGATTCTGGGAGTTTAACGATGCCGATGTAATTCTTTCTTACCACTGCCATGGCTGACTCGTGACTAACATGAACTAGTACGAATGCTCCGCCCATGTTATTGACACGTGGATCGACGTGGCCGCGCAGAACCGCACCAACATTGCGCCGGCCAACATCCCCTGGGACATGATCCGCTACCTGGTGACGGAAACCTACGCGGGCAAGATCGACGACGAGGGCGACTTCCGCGTGCTCGCCGACCTCGTGCACACCTTCCTCACCCCGGCAGCCTTCGACATTGGCCACAAGCTTGTCGCGGCCGAGGCCGAGGAAGGCAAGGATTCGACCGAGCTGGTGGTGCCCGCGGGCACGTCGCTGCTTGAGTTCATGGGCTGGATCCAGCGGCTGCCGGAGCGCGAGCCGCCGACGTATCTGGGCTTGCCGGCGAACGCGGAGAAGTTGTTGCTGGTCGGGCTGGGCAAGAGCCTGATTGGGAATGTGAAGAAGGTGACGGATTTGTTGGATGAGGGCGAGGCGTTGATGGCGGAGGCTTAGACGGGGGGGGAGTATGGGCTTGTGCGATAGATGTATGAGACATGGTGTGGGCGGGGCTATGTTGCATTTCTTAGATTTACTGGTCTTGTTGTTTGTATTACACTGCTAGAGGGGAGTTGGGTTTGTGGCGGGGTGGTTCTGTGTTTGATCAGATACCCCGACCTCTTAATTTTATTGTTTTTGTTTGTATCTCGTCTGATGATAGTTATATCCAGAGCTTGTTGCCACTGTCGCTTGACGACTTCGAACCGGTGTTGCTGTCCAAGTTCCATGGGCAGCACCTTGTGACTAGCGGTCTGCCCCAGTTATCCACCATAAAGGGGTGCAGACTTTCCTTACCAAACATGTATGTATGATTTTTGCAAAAGGCCCAACTAACACCCCTACTTCTGTGTACTTTACACCTTCCTTTGTTGATTTTTGACCCCGCAGGTTGGCACGGAAAAGAGGGGGAGCGGGCAGCTGCAGAACGTTGCATTCAGGGGAGTGGAGACATCCGAGGTCCAAGACTTGGACCTCAAACCTCGTTGACTCATGAACTTGGCCAAGTAAAAGGCTGTCTCGTCGAGTGAGAACGGTGAGCTCACACATACGGAATTTTACCATTTATTGCATTTACTAAAAGCAGACAGATATTCAAGGTAAAGCCAAAAAGCCGCATCCTCCACTCGGTCTCAGCCCAGGGCCAACCGCCAAAATGGCCTTCACCATGCACTCGCACTCGGGCCAGTTCTGCCCCGGCCACGCCAAAGATCAGCTCGAGGACGTCATACAACATGCCATAAAGGTCGGCTACAAGACCATCGGCCTGACGGAGCACATGCCGCGCACCGATCTCGCCGATTTGTACCCCGAAGAAGTACTTCCCCCTCACCCCTCTCACCCGTCACATGGAACTAACACACCCCCAGCTCACCCCTTCTCCCGCCGCCTCCCTTGCCGAACTCGCCCCGCGACACACCGCCTACATCACCGAAGCCGTCCGCCTCCAGGCAAAATACGCCTCCCAAATCCACATCCTCATCGCCTTCGAGGGCGAGTGGATCCGCCCGGCCTACGGCCCCCTCATCCAGTCCCTCGCCGCCGACCCGGCCATCGACTACTTCATCGGCTCGCTGCACCACACCGCCTCTATCCCCATTGACTTTGACGCCGCCATGTACGCCCAGGCCGTCGCCGCGTCCGGCGGCACCGAGGAGGCGCTGTTTGCGCGCTACTTTGACGAGCAGCACGAGATGCTGACGACCGTACGGCCGCGGGTGGTGGGGCATTTTGATCTGGTGCGGCTGTTTAGTGCTGAACCGACGAGGGAGTTGCGGCGGTGGGAGGGGGTGTGGGAGAGGGTGGTGAGGAATTTGGAGGTTGTAAAGGGGTATGGTGGGTGGCTAGAGTGTAATACGAGCGGGTTGCGCAAGGGCCTGGCCGAGGCGTATCCCAAGAGGGAGATTGCTGAGGAGTGGGTGAGGATGGGGGGCAGGTTTACCATGTCGGATGATAGCCATGGGATTGGGCAGGTTGGGACCAACTATCTGAGGGGGCTGGAGTATCTCGAGGGGCTTGGGGTGAGGGAGGTGTGGACGTTGGAGAGGAGGCCAGTCGACGGTGGAAAAGCGGAGCTGGTTGAGAAGAGCGTGTCGATGGAGGAATTCCGTGCCAGTTTGCGGTTGGGGTGAGGGCTCAACAAAAGAACAACATTTCGATAATGGCGCACGCTCAACAGAGTTCATGGAACGAGACCGCCCTGTTAGGTGGGAAAGAGCAACGCTGTCATGGTGAGAAACATGCGCAATTATCCACTCCGCGGAAACGTCGAGAGGCCGTTCCAGACCGGCAAACAATTGATAACGGCTGACGTGGGAAAGAACTGATACCACAGATGGGGCAAGAACGGTGATGTACCCGAGTACATACCACACAATCGTGAGATTTCTGCGGGGGTAGTCTTGGGGAGCCCCTGCCTACTGAACAGAAAGTGCGCGGATACGCCCATGTTTCTCCGCCCGATGTGCCCGACGCAATGCGAGATTTCCGCTGGTTTAAATTGAACTTTCACTGCTCCCAAACCTCCTCCGCTTCTCTTCTTTTTTCGCTGGCCAACCATCACGCCCAATTCCCTACCATCCTTACCCGAGACCGCACCATCAGTGTGCCTCGTTTTCATTTGTCACATCTTCTCTGCTTCGAATCTATGATCTGGCTTTCTGCCTCTATGGCACTGGGCTTTGGGGAGTTTTGCAAACGTTGTGTATAGCTTCTTTTCCCGTAAGTCTATTGTCCTTTTCTGTGTCTGCCCCTCTTTGCCTTCCCTCTTATTTCAACAAGTTTTTGTCCGGTTTAACTTTTCAGTCGACTAGCACTGACACAAGGTAAATAGAATAAACCAAGAAGATGTCTACTCTGGCGCTGCCCGATCCCCTACCGCCAAATCTACTCCCCGGTGCCAGATCGGCGCCGGTTCCGCACCTCTGGGTTCGGGTCCGGCCCCGGCCGGTGACCCCACACCCGCCCCCGGACTCTGCTACCGCCCGTGGCGCCCTCGGGCCCCACCCCGCATCTAGAATCCGCCGCTGCCTACGCCCCCACCCGGGGACCCAACCACCCCCGGCCCTACCAGAGACTGTACGTTCATCTAAAACATGTCATTGATTGTCTGGCTAATGTATATTAGTCGTCGTTGATCTAGGAGGTGGCCAATCGGCCACCCTCCTCCTCGCCGCTCGCGGCACCCCCAAGCGGGTAAGTACAACACTTTTATTGGCTCGGTTAGCCCGTGTTGGAATGTTGATTATGTATTAGCTCGCCGCCGCTTTGGGGGAGGGGGGAAGGAGGAGGAGGAATCGTATACCGATGGGAGTATGGAGGTTGGGGAGTATGAAGTAATCCGCTCACTTTGTGGTTTGGGCTTGATGTAACAACTAGGTACCTAGCCTATGTGAATGTGACTTAATGTTCACTTCCTCCCTTGTTTGTTAGCATGGTACCTTTGATCTACCCTCTGGTTGCCCAAGGATGATGGATATGGTAGTCGGGGAAAAAAAAGAACAAAGTTAGAAAGAGAAAAGAAAAAAAGGATAAGACGGCCGAAAAGAAGGAAAGAATAATAATAAGAAGACGGAAAGAAGAAGAAGGAGGAAAGAAAGAAAAAAGGGAAGAAGAAGGAGGAAAGAAAGGAAAAAGGGAAGAAGAAGAAGAGAAAGTGAAAATGGAAAAGGAAGAAGTGAAAGGAGGTATCACGCTAACAAACAAATAGGGGAGGAAGTGTATCGACAGTATGCTCTCGTCCGGCTGACCGTACGTTTGGAGGCCACTGCTAGGCCTGGCGTGCCCGTCAACAAACTTTCCACCTGTGCTGTACTATGAGCTACAATATACCGAACTGTGTCGCGCACCATATAATATAGCGAATGTTTTCCTCGTCCGGCGTGGTCAGGGAGTCAACACGGTCAATTATCCAAGAAGTAGCGACGGTAGCCGAAACATACCCTTGACCTTAGAGCCATGGTGCGGCGAATGCAACAGGCATGATGTCTACTAGTCAGGGGAAATGATCCCTCGCTTCGCGTATATACGAAAAGAAATCTGGCAGGTATACGAGTACACGAGACATGATAGAGCGTTGACAGTTTCGGCGATGCGCGTGTTCAACCTCCTGTGGAGAGGGCCCCTGGGCCCCTTTCCAAGCGAACCGAGCAGGAAGTAGGAGCTTCACCAGACATCTTCTTTAACGTTCGTATTCTTCATATTCTACACAAGGCAAGACAGGCGGTTTGCAACCCGAGACTCGAAGCGCCCACAAGCAAAAAGGACATCTTGACAGTAACGCCAGCCATCGGCCCGAACCCAAACCCCAGACGATAGCCACTCCTCTCACCATGATATAAACGGACATCCACCGCATCGGACAATAGAAACCGCCCTCTGTCAGTGATCATATATATATGTTACCATTCCGTCATTAGTCGACCAAAGAGGACAAGCATCAGAAGAAAAAGCCCCTGAGTCATCCGTCCGTCATCACCTGTTCTCGTCCGACCACCCCATCCATCCCACCAAAGGTCCATACCAGCCTGCCTTCCCAGGTTCCCACCGCCGAGCTGAGCCGACCCGGCACCGCCACCACTGAAAACCGAACCCACCATCCAGCCATATGCCATCCCCACCCTACCCTTTTTGCCAGCCCTTATGGTTTTCGGACCCATAAAGCCAGAGCAAGCAGCCAGCAAAGCGCAATGTCGGTAAAACGCCAGCCAAAAGGAAATATCACCGGCCTGAGGTAAATGGTATAAAACTCCGCCAGTCGACCAACCGATCGACCCAGTTGCATACCGTGTATGCATATAATAATAGACGCGACGCAAGGAAAAATGACAACAAGCCAAACATAAAAAAACCGCACTGCTTTAAGAAACTAGACGGACAGCGGGGAGGGATGGACCATTACAGCGCCAAACCAGTCCCATCGCCAGTCCACCTGTATAGCGCCAACAACTCCCTCCGGCGCTGGTGCTGCTCGCCGAGATCCTCTGGCACGCGCCCGCGGACTTGGGCAAGGGCGCTGCGCATGACCCTGCTAAAGTTGCGCTGTAACCAAGTCAGTCACTGTCACTTCCAGTCTACGCAAGGGCACACAACATACTTGGTACTCGGTGTTCAGCGTCACGACACACGCCTCGTGCGCACGGATAATGGTCTCGCACGCCTTGACCACGCTAGGCGACGCTTCCAGCTGGAGCTTGTCGGCGATGAGGAGCAGCAGGAATGAGCCCTGAAGGAGGTAGATGCCGAAGAAGAAGGGCATAAACTCGAGGCCCGGGTCGAACTCGAGGATGTTGCTGATGGCCTCGGCGGCCGATACAGCGTGACCCGTGGCCGTGATGAAGCCTTGGCTGCTGATCCAGAGGTCGTTGTCGTCGAGGAGGTTAATAGGGTCCCACTTGCCCGTGAGCAGGATGTGCAGCACGTGCATGACGTGCGTGCCATAGGCCATGACGATGCGCGTCTGGATGTCGCTCTCAGTCAAGCGGCTCGAGTTGGTGTGGGCGCTGTGTACGCTTTGCCCCGACGGCGTGCCGGGCAGGTCGTTGGCCGTCGCGATGCCTGCTGTCTCGGCCGCCTTCTCGTCAACCGTTTGTGTTTGCGCGCTGGGGCTGAGATGGCGCTGCTCGAACCCCTTCAGGCTTTGCTCGTACATCTCAAGGTGGCGAGTAATCTCGGATGTCTGGTCGTCCCACTCGCGCGACGAGCGGAATCCGACGCCGAAACGGGGGTGGTTCCTTGCGTGGTGTAAATCCACAATCTCACCGAGGATGGTCATCAGTGGCAGGAAGTACCCAAAGATGCTGTGGCCGGTACACTGGAAGGAAGGCCCTCGTGCCCGACTTTGAGCAGCCTCGGGATCTGAGGCCAGGACGTTCGGGTCGGTATAGGCATGGAAGTTGCCGTTTTGGTAGTCGGTATCGTCCATTGGTTGGAGCAGACCCTCGCATTCAATGTCGAGGAGGAAGAGGGGCCGGTTGTAGCACAGGGCCAGATGGCGGTCAACAATGTAGACGAGCCACCAAATCCGCCGCCTCTCCTCGCGCTCCTCCTCGGTGATGATCCCAGGAATTCCCCCCATATCGGCACCACCGCCTTCCGGATCAATGTCGGCAGAGCCGCCCTGGCGGCTTGAGGGTGCATTTTGAGGCAGCTCACGCCCGAGCTTGAGCTCGCGGGCAAGAGACCACGCTGCATTCCACCACCGTAGGCTCGCTCCCTTGTATTCGCTTGCAGACACCACCGTGGCCAAGTGGATATAGGTCACCACGTCGTCGAGAGTACCTGCCGCGCCGAATGCGCCCGACTCGCCTGTCAGGGCGTCCATGCTGATGGATCCGGGGAGCGCGACCCCAAGACCGCCTAGCGCGACGCCATCGACGATGGGGCTTGAGACAGGTGATGCTTCCTCCGAGGGCGTATGGATGAGCGGCTTGAGGAGACTGACGGTTAGTTCTAGCAACCTTTGGCAAATCTTGCCCCGGGCGGACGGGACGCTCGTGAGGAAAGGAGCCTCGCTCGTCTGCGCAGCAACCCACAACATGCTTGCAAGCAGAGCGGGCTGGCACTGGCGAGGCTTGGTAGGGTGAAGGAACGACCGCTTCCGGAACACAAAGCCCAAAACATACGACGACATGGGGTGCATCTGGGCCGAAGACGAACTCGCAAAGTAGAGGTCGATGAGGTCGCAAGCAAGCGGCACGGGGATGATGTTGCCGAGATGCGGTATCAGGGGTTCGAGCACGGGGTACCGCAGCTGCGCGTGGCTGTAGCCGCCCTGGGGGACGTGCGAGGCAAACTGTGCAGGCGGTGACGACATGTTCATCCAGCCGCCCGGTGATGCCGCCTCTCCGCCCATGGGGTAAGTGTTGAGAGGGCTGTTTGCGAGGCGGAACCCGTTTGACGAGTTTGCCGGGTAGCCGGCGGGGCTCTGCGTCTGCAGCGAATAGGGCAGTTCGGGGTAGCTGGAGATGGCGCCCTGGTTAGAGCCGTAGGGTGCGTGGGCCGCGCCGCTCATCATGTGTGCGCCCATCCCTTGGCGTTCATATGCCTGGTGGTGGACGCCGCCATATCCATTCAGGTCCAGGGCGGCCGGGCCGTCCAGGTGATCTCTATCGAGTGCTGCAGGGTGGCTCGTAATGTGCCCTTGATGAGCATCCATCTCCCCCATGCTCTCGATGCTCCCCGTCCTGCGGCCTCTGAGCCGGTCTTCCATGTCGTTCATACTCTTGTCAGGTGTTGGCTGGCGCTCGGTAGCCACTGTGACAGACGGCTTGGTGATGCTTGCTATATCGCCCCGGTTCTCGGACGACTTCCCATTCTCGCCTGCGTGGCTCGGGGATTTCCGCCCGTTCTGGGTCGAGGCGGCCTGCGCGGCCGCTTGCTGAGCTAGATCTTTCCTGGACGCCTTGCCACGCTTTTTGCGTTCTCGTACATATTCACAGCCTAATTGGAATTCTGTTACGCGTCAGAAGCTGTCAGTGTTCCAGGAAATCGAGTCTGATCTTACCGATGCAATGAGCACAAGGATGTTGGCCATCACATTTCGTCCGCAACTGGTTGCACTGGTCGCACGCCCTGCTAATTCTCCTGCGGATCGGTCCGGCCGCGCTCGTTGCTCTTGACGCAGGGCTATACGGGTGTTGCCGATGCTTCTGTTGGGGCCCAGCCCTGGCGAGATGCGGATTATGGACGCCTACGTGCTGTTGTAGCTGTTGGAGAGCATAGTGTGACCCTGGCGCCAAGGGATCGAGTCCGGCATGGAGGTGGCCGGCGGGAACGTGGCCGTTGGACAATAGCGTGTTCGACGGGATGTGGTAGGGAGAGAACCGGTGAAGCGGATTTGACAACATCTTGACTGAAGACGGCTGGCTTCGAGACTGGGTTGACGAAAGGGTGCGCCGTAGAATTAGCTAATAAGTGGATCGTCAAGGTTGTGAATTAGAACATGTAAAAACCGGCTGCTTCAAGCGAGTGCGGGCAGTTGGTTGAAGCTTTGGTACGTTTGGGTTAGGACGGGAGACGACGGGTGAAGGCCGTCGACGACTCTGGTGGAAGGATATATAAAAGCTCTTGGCGAAGATGCTGGCGAGCTACTGGAGCCAAATGAGGGAACCGTCGTCAGACGGACCGAAGTGGGCTTCCTTGTAGGGATAGGTTAGTGGACGGCGCGGTATTAATGGTATGCTGTAATAGCATTGACAAGCACCAAACCGGTGGGAGGGATCCGCGCAGTTGTGAGAGGGCGGCAGGGCCACCTGCATGGTAAATGCAGCACTCAGCACCCCATGGCGGGTTATTGGTGGGCTAGGGGTAAGTACTTGGGTGAAGGAGTGAAAACAGGCTTGGTCAAGAACGTGGAAGGCAAGGAAGCAGGATCTCCAACGTACAGGTCGCGTATACTGGGAAGACCTAACGGCTGAACCGGCCGCTGTCTCTCTCGACTTTTCGAGCCCCTAAAACCCCAGGATCCGAGGTGCAAGCGCGTTTCTCTGAATGGGCCAGAGGATTCCGAGGTGCTCGTCGCGGCCGAGGTACTTGTCCCAGGCTTCGGTCGCGAGTGATGTGCCGTAGAGTGCTCGAGGGGGGCCGGGACAGGCAAGACGTGCCAAAAGGGCCAAGGGAAGGCCGGTTTGACCAGGTGAGAAAATTGGCAAGGCTTTTAATCGCGGTTCCTACTTCGTCTGTGTACCTTTTGCGAGCCTCGAAGTCGGCTTGGCGTGCATGCAAAGCAGAGCAGGAGAGTCGTCGTGAGCGAGCCGGGGCAGCGAGTGACGACCGGAGCGCGCCGCCTTCTAATCCGCACAATATCAAAGGTCAAGTTTATATTGCGAGGGCAATATAAGTCAGTGGGAGGGGAAGCGCCTCGGAGCGAGCGGTGGAAGCGGGGCGGGTGGTGCGGTGTGGGAGAGGTTGACAGCGGATTTCTGGGGAATGCGGCTGCTCAGGGTCGTGTGAGGATATATGGCCCTCTTTTGGTCCCGCCAGCAAGCTTGAAGCAACCCCAGGACAAGGGTCGGCCATCTGGCAGGGGTCCCGAAGAGTGGTTGTGGTGGAGCAACTCCAACACGGCCCAGAGAGGATGGGGAATCGAAGGCAGCAGACGACGGTTTCGGCAGGCATTCTCAGAGCCCCAGTCCCCTACATCAAAGCGCTCTCGGACACCCTAATGAGAGAAGTAGCGGAGCGTCAGCTGTGCCCACAGCCCGCCGCCCACCGTCTCCTGCCGACTGCCCTGGGACGCAGGCCGGAGACCGGCGCTGGCGGGTACTGGAGCGCATCGGAGGTGGCGCTCCACTTCGGATGGTGGGCCTTTCGTCGCTTTGTTGCAAATAGTAGCCTCCACACAAAAAAGGATTGGCGAATGAGGGGCAATCGAAGCAGCGGAGAAGCCGTCGCTGGCGGGCGTGAAGCCGCGGCCATCCCTGCCCATCGAGAGCTTGGCAGTGGGCTCTCGCGGGCCAGAGTGTGGCCGAACCAAGGCCATCACCTCACGAGGTCTGTCACGACAATTCCCCTGGCGCCTTTACAGCCAGGAGGAGTCCAGGACAGCAAAGCTGGGGTCGAAGCATCGGGGCTACACCGGACCAGTTGGCCACACTTCGGGACGACTGCTGCGTCGTCAAGCAGACCGAGATGCACGGTGTGCAGTCGTGCATGTTGTGCCCCTGTCGCTTAGGCTTGTGGTCCGTCTGTTTCTGGCCAGATGGAACCGCACTGCAGATGGCCGACCGTTGTTTAAAATCTCTTGGTATTCCGGCCAGCTGTACTTGTCCGAAGTAAACACCCCTGTCTCCTACCCCGGATGTTGCTGCTTCTGCTTCTGACAGAGGCACGAGTCGTTTTCGATGTTGTCGGACCATTCTAGATGGTGAGGGCATTCGAAATTGCTCCGCCCAAAGGTGTTAAGAGTGTGGAGATCAGGCTGTTGGCGCCATTCCTCTAACTGTGGTTCGAACCCGAAATCCGAAACCGCCAGATCTGGTCGTTCGGATGGTGTTCGGGTTTGGTGTTGCAGCAGCTGCTATAGATTGATGGGATTTGCTGGTGGGGGCCCGCGGGGCGGCTTGAGACCGCCCAGCACGGCAGGCGGCAGATGGATGGCAGATGGCGGCGCGGGGCTTGACATGGTGTCGTTCCTGCCAAGCCTGGCCCTCTTCTGTGGGGCTCAACTCACCATTTTTCTTCTCAACCTGCTGAGTCAGGGAAGGAGCAAACTCCCACCACAGGTGAGTCAACGGGCATGAACTCAACCAAATCAACTCGCAACTGCTGTGATGAATCTCCATCTTCAAAATGAGACCAGCGAACGCGCGGGCGGCCCAACACCAGGCGATGTCGAGTTCTTGTCTGCTCCTCACCCCTCGGCAATCTCGAGTGCATTGACGACCAACAAATCCATCAACCGGAAGCAGTATATGACATGGGTCCCTAACGATGACCCGATGGCCCTGTTTTTGTTTCTCGAATCGTTCGGCCCCGAGAAAACACCTTTCTGGAAACTGCGGAGCCACCAAGCTAAACATCAGTGCTCCCCGGTACCCTTACTTCGTAACTCACAAGGAGCGTGAACAACTAACTACTCCAGACACACTAGACGTCAACTGAAGCAGATCTGATCTCTGCGGCGAACCAATCTACTATGCATACAGGCCTTCCCCTCGAGGCCAAGAAAACACTGCGATTCCGGCTGCCCATGGTAAGTATGCTCTTGTACTGGCTGTCGGATCCAAGGTAGGGTTCGGGATTGTCATCGCTGCAATCGCTGCTTAAGTCTCGCTGACAGCGCAGGAAAGCTGTGGGCATCGCCAATTACGATACATCCACCAACCCAGCCGACGACGGCTTTCAACCTGACGAGTACGCCGAGAGTTACAGGTGATGTCGACGACCTCTACCCAGCTTGTTCAACAAAGTACCCACTTCCACTACCTATTGGGACATGGAATTGTTTCTACGAAGGAACGGTTCCTGCATGGTCACACTGTCTGCGGCTCTGATTAGAAACATCCAAATTCATGGAAGTTGCTAGGCTGTGCAGCTGACTCGATTGGGGACACTGGCTGGCTGCTTGCTGGGACTGGCGAAATGCACGGCGCGACACCCTCCTCCAGGTGTTGGTTGACGTTGCACGGATGGAAGCCGGCACCACAAACAGTCGAGGATTCATCGGTTTCAGCATCCTCTTGCAATTACCGGTCACCTGGTTCTCATGAGGCGCAATCAGCATTCCTTGCTGTGCGAATGATCAGCTTTCCAGCGAACGAAAGAGCAGTTCCACAAGAAGTGACGTTTCTGCGCCACCAGATCTGGGCTGGACTTGGCGGGCTCGGGGGCGTCGTCACCCTGACCATCGAAGCGCCATGCCATGCCCGAACGGCCGACGGTCCGAAACTCCACATGCACCCAAAAAGGGCGCGCACACCGTTGCAAGCCACGGCGCCTCTGATTCGCCAGCACCCATGTTAACCCCATGGGTAAACTGTGGTTCTTGATGCCCATCCATCCAATCTCCATGCCCCAACGCCCCCCATGGCTGGAGTCGTGCCCCGAAACCCCGTGGCCTCGCGATGCTGGTCAATGGAAACTACCGTCCCTGGCCGACCTCTGGCCATTTCTTCGGCATCAACGCTCCTGATGACCGCTGAGCTGCGCCTTCGCAGATGCATCGCGCGCCTGGTGAACTGAGGCACAGAGAAACTCAGATTTCAGCCCAGCGCATGGCAATCCCAAGGCCGCTTTTCCCCTCATCCGAACTCCAGAAATCCGAATGCGTGGGCCGGAAGAATAAGTACCGCCAATCCTGCTTCTCAGAGATTTGCGCGCACGGCCTCCACGTGGTGGGGCATCACACACGCGTTCCTTCGCTCAACCTTCCAGAAGGCGTCCACCCTTGTCAGGCCACCAGGGTCCCTGTGGAGGACTCTCAAGGGTGTGTGTCGAACGATACCAATGATTCCGCCTCTCTCGAAGATAATGAACGTGTTTACGGCTCTCGATAGTCTCTTCTCATAGGTGTTATACGGAGCAGAGACGCGACTATGTCCCTCCTCACGCCACACCGTTGCGGCTCGTTTCCGTTTGACATCACAGAAAGAGTATGGCTCATAGAAAGAAGAGTGGGAGTGGGAAGCGAGGCGACCCACCCTCCAGGCCTGGCTCTGTGCAGGTGTCATCGGCAGTTACCGACCGAAACTCTCCGCCGGCTATATTTCCCCACCCCCGGCTTTGTCAACATCAGTCAGGGGGACAAGCTCCTGGTTCCTCCCATGAGCAAAATAAACGACATATTCCGTACATACATTTGAAATTGCTGATCTCCCTGCATTGGGAGGTGTCAGCGTCCCTGGAAACAAGTCTGATTGAACGGTCCTGAGAGAAACGGTAATCATCGTCTTTCCTGGTGCTGTGCACTACGGAACTACCTGACGGAATCCGGGACCGTGTTTCCACCACCATCACGCCGGCCCCGCACAACCGAAAAGAAGCCAGAGCTGATCCCTCAATTCACCTTCCTTTCGCGGTGAATGGCTGTTCCCCACAACCCACAACGGACGTACCCCATGCCAAGACCCCGGCATTGTTTCAACATCATTATTGGGCCTTGTGTTCAGCGCGGTGCCCAGACTGGGGTTTTCTTGAGATGCAGCGCCAGCCAACTCCACCTTCGAGCCCAAAAGCTTCGGGGAGGCCGATAACTCTTAGCTTCGGCGCCGTCTTGCGCTAAGCAACAACCTCTGCACAGAGAGAAAGAAGGCCTCCCCTGTCCTAGCCGATGGATAAGGCTTCCGGAACGGCAGAGGGCGATCACTCGATGAGCGGAGCCAGCAGTGGTCCCGATATGCAGGCATCAAGCAGGTACGCTGAGATTGGGAACCTTGTCTATAAATAAATCTTCTTTTCTTAATAAACAGAATGAATGCAAGGAAAAGGGGAGAAGAGAATGACGAAAAAGAGAAAAAATAACAAAAAAGGTTCTTGCTTGGCTGGGTCAGGAACCAACCTCGCGCTTCTGCGTGCAGGCACCTGGTGGTCGTTAGGGGCCTTACAGGGTGGTCCTCACCAACCTCTTCTAGTCTTACCACCAGCAAACCTCTTCAAGAACAAGACTGCAGTGTCTGTGGCTTTTAGAATCCGTGTTTTACAATAAGCCGCACGATCCCACGAGATGGAGATACACAACGAGCGAACTGGCAGAGGCCAGAACCCCTCCACCGCAGGGTCTGAACGACCCTTCCCGGCAGAACAACAGTCTGAGAGACTCGGGACAGGCGGGTTCCATTGGTTCGTCGCAGTACAGCGGAACTGAAGAGGACGGAAAGGTGTCGAGATCAGCCCCACCGCGCGAAACATCTTGAATTCCTCCAGCAACGCTCCCGAGACCAAAAGGCTGCAGCAGGAAGCCGGCCCGGACCGCCTCGTTGCCGTCAGGGCTACACACCCCGCGGAGGATACTGCAGCAGAAAACCCAAAGATCGACCAAGAAATCCTAAACGTGAAGGCCTCCCTATCGTCTGGGAACCAAGCTGGAAGGGCTAGGGTCCAGGCCGGATAATGATGGTAAGGGCGATGGCTCGTATACCGAGCCGGTTAACATCTTGAAGGACTCGAGGGAAAGCAAGGGCGTGGGGGTTGATGGCTTCAAGAGGAATACATTCGGGAAAGAGAGCTGATGCTGACGAACCTGGAGGACGAGGACTCCGATAGAAATGCATTCTAGGAGCTACCTAGTTTGCTTCTTCCTTGTTTGGGACTACTCCGCCAAACGAGGACGAGGAGGGGACGCCCTCCTCAACCCTGAACATTGCCCGGAGTTCCGCATCGTATTCTTCCCTTTCCTTCAGTTTTCGCATGGTGGTCTCCCTCACTCGCTGGGCCCAAAAGACGGCAAAGTATGCACCGACTTTTTCTGGGATGTTTTGGGAGATGAACTGGGGCCGTAGCTGGAGATCGAAAAGTTGATACATGGCGTTGATGGAGTCCAAAGCGTGGAAGAACCACAAGGCTTTGGATGAATAGGACTTCTCGATGGTTTTTGAGAGGTTGCCGGACATCTCGCGTTCTTCCTCCTTAAATGCGGCCATGAAAGTCTCCCTCGCCGCAGCGTACTCGGCTGAGTACTGAGGCAAGCAGACTTCGTCGATGCTCCTCGAGGTAATCCAGCACGGGATGTCGATCATCTGGGGGGAGCGCGCGCATATCCATTCGAGGTCAATAAGACTTGTAATATTCCAATCCTCGTCCACAATCAGATTCCCTGGATGAAGATCAGTCAGTTGCATGTAGAACGGTCCCTGCCTGAGGCCCCGATCGAGGTATTGCTGTGACATGATTCGCAGGATCGCTTGGACAGCCATTTGGTAGTAGCAGTCCTCCCTGCTCTTTACGGCGTTCTTCTGGGCAAGAAAGCGGTTGTCATGTAGGGTTAAAAGATCTGTGACATAAGGGTCGACGCTTTCATAGGTTTGGTCGGGATCCATGACCCGGGGCGCTCCGTCGTTCTCAATGATTGCGATGCCGCTGGTGAGCGGGCGGTTGGTGAGGGAAATCGTTCCCGTGTTCGGATCAAAAGTGAAGGATCCAATGCGGTTGAGCGGGACACGCGCGAGCTTGAGGATCAGGCGCGAGATGCCGCGGAACAAATTCTGCCTCTTTGCGGGGTCTACCGGCGTAGAAAACCATGAGCTGGCGAGCGGCTTCCCTTTGTCAATGAATTCAAGCAGGATGTATCCTGCCGGGAAGTCATGGATCCACGGGTTCTCGACGTAGTACGATGGGAGAGGCCGACCGAACCAGGCGCAGATCCGTCTTCGGAGCCACCTGGTCCATCTTTGGTACCATGGGCGGAGACTCGCGTGGGTGAACTGTAAAGCGTGTCAGGCCCCTTCGTTCCCTTTCTTTCAATAGGCAATACAAAAGCGAAGATAATAAGAAGAAACAAGCGCCAGTCAACTCACGTGGCGGCCGTTCGGAAAGCCAAAGCCGTAAAGACGAGGTATGGGTATGTCCGGGCAGTTTTCCTGCATCCAGATATACGTAGCGACTTCGCATCGCATCTTCTCTTCGACCATCCCGGTCAGCCTGTGGGCCATTGGGACCCGCAGCAGAAGGCGCGAGCTTGCGGTGCCGGCGGATGGGTCGTTGACACAGATTGGGACGCATTTGTTGAAGCTCCCAGCGGGCCATTTCTCGGTTGGTTCCACGACGCATCGCGTCGCGTCAACCCGGAGGTGGTGGGCAGCGAGGCTGGAAAGCCGACCTTGTTCGCTCTGCTGCTGCAAGTCGGCCGTGGCCGAGACGGCGCTACAATGCCAGGCGATTCGCCGGATGATGTCCTCCTCGGATTCATGCGCGGATGTGAAGCCGATGCGGTCGCCATTGTACAGCGGGAGGGTGATGGATCCCATTCGTGCCCATAAAGTGTCCTGTCAGACAGAGCCTTGGTCCATACCTGGTATGGGAAACTACCTGAAATTACAGCGCGTGTTCAGTGCTAAAAGCCCGTTGAGGTCACATGACGGGCCCCCTAGCATACCGGCTGCGAGCAGCGGCCACAATTCTTCCTACGCTGCTTCCAACGACCCATGCCGATAAAATGTGGAAATGGCACAATCTTTGCCCAAAAAGACAGCCTCACCGGCACTTGTCAGACCTCCAAAGCCCAAAGTCAGGGCGGGTTTGCGGAGAACGGAAGCTGCGTGGCATTCGAGTGGCCAAGACGCAGCTTGCTGAAGCCGCCACTGGCCTGGGGCTACGGCTGACGCCGACGGTGTCGAGCTGAAAACAGGGTCCGGCAGATGCCCTCAGGCCCTGGTCTCGCCATCGCCTCCACCAGCATTGCCTGAGGCCCTGCTGTGTGTCCAGGCAAATTCCTGGTTCACGAACCACGGCCGTCAAGTGACGACGCGTACCAAACATATGACGAGGCTGGGTCCCAACGAACGAGCCTGGGCTGACACAGTCCGTGTTTCGGGCCGGATGGTGGCCTGCAGCAGCGCTGCCCTGCAGATGCTACCACTTGCCGTGCCCCGGGTCTCCCCACAATGATTCTGCAGGAACATGGCAACGTCATCAAACGCTCCAGAGATCAAACAGTGGTTCATCTCTTCTACCGGCGGCCTATCGGGTCTCTTCATCCCATCTATCTTCAAACGATATCTCCGTCCGAACTTCCCTTGTCTAGTCACCGTTGCATAAAGCAACGTCAGTCAAAATACCCCCACTGTTTCAAGGACTCACTCGATATCCCCAGACCAGCCAGTTTCGTGTTTTAGGTACCGCAAATGCCAATCCGTCATTGCCTGCAATAATACCCTCTCCCAGCTAGCTTGGGTCGCCGGGGGGATCTGGGTGCGCTATGCGTACCTACCTCCATACCCACTATCGAAAGCCGGCCAGGACAGGTCAAGGAAACTTCAATACTGTGACGGTTTGTGCAATTGAGCTCCCGTACCACTGCGCCAAACCTTCCGCAAAAGGATGTCGGAATGCAAGTTCTACAGCTTGCACGCCTTGGTAGCTTATGTGCTGTTGACGGATCCAGCCACGTCACAAATACGCATTCTTTGACCCGGTAGCGGTCGGTCGGTAGACGGCCGTTCGTCTGATCTCTCTTGTCTGAGGCGACGATCACGACTAGGGCATTTTTTTTCGCTTGCCGCGCTTAGGGTAGCATGAGGATCTCTGCGGCCGGTGCAGCCGCTTCACTTCTCTATCTCCCACGTTCCTCTTTTCAGAGCGCTACTGCAGCGGAAAGCTGGCGAGATGTGAGTCGCAACAGACGGGGGAGGGTAGGTGGTTGGTGTCCTTGTGTGCTATGCTATGACCAATGCGCGGGTGTTGACGCACGCCGGAAGCCGAGCAATGCGACTGCAGGTGCAAACTTGGTGCGAGATGGGCATCTAGATCGGATCAGATCGGATCGGATGGGGCGACATGGAATTGACAGTGCATTGACACGGCACACAGGGCTAGGGTCAGGGGCGGATGTGAGATCAGATGGACGGATGAGATGAGTGAGGGCATCACAACTCCTTCCCCTCCTTGAAGCATAGATCCCATGTAAGCTAGTAAGTCTCTCGAGATGGAGGCCATACACGATATAGAGGAATTGAGAGTCACCCGTCACTTCCACTCTGCGTTGCCTGTGACGCTGGTATCGCTGTGGCCGTTGTTGAATGTTACGGGGGAAGCAAAAGGAGGGTGGAGCGGCGTTGAGTGGCAGCGGGAGGTCAGAGTTGTGGTGCTGAGGGGCTTGATGAAGCTATGATAAGAGGGTAGAGTTTTTGACTCACTGTTTCAGTAGACAGTAAGAAACCGCAAGGAAATTGACTAAGGGAGTCACTGACTGAGTTAGCATCGAGGTACGCCCTTCGCCTGAAGCTGCTTTGGTTCAAGATAGACCATCGCTGGCTAGCCTATCTTCCTTCATGACTTTTGGTTGCGAACAGGGAGGAGTCCCTTGTCTTTCATTGCACAAACTCTAACTCGCTTGTATCTTCCGTGATAAAGGTGATTCTCGTTAATCCGCTGGTTGGCCAGGGGACCGTTCTCCGGCACATAGCCTTCGTTGACATGGCATTGATCGCAGCCCAACCCTCTTCTAGCATTTAATATAACAATCGCCGCTTTTCCTAGTTGTAGGCGATGCATCACCCAGCAGGTGGCCTCTCACGTTTGTCCACAAAAAATACCACTACCCCATCACTCACGATGCTGCGTAGAGCCTGCTATGGCTGGCTGACGACTAGATTACGCAGTCAACTAATGCCTCACCAAAACCCACGGCAGAGACGGCTATGGGCGAGCTTTAAGCCACCGGCAGACAACAGTTCTAGGTCGAGGATGGCTGGCTATCGGTTTCATGAACACGGGGGAAAACCTGATAGGGTAAACAAACGGAACAAATCAGGTCTATCAACCCTACAAGGCTGGCCGTGGAAGGCTACGGCAAGCAACAGACAGTGGTCTTTCTAATCTGAAAGGTAGAAAAGAGGCCACCCCACTCTGTCCTCTCACGGTACATGGCACTTGTCCAAGCTCAAACTCATGTCATCATCTGATTAAAAAGGGGTTGAGTCCAGACAAAACAGCATGCAATCATAACCTCCAGGGGAAACGAAGGCTAGCAGCGTATAGGAACACCGGGGCTTAGGCCACCGGTCCCCTGAGACGAGACGATGACCAAACAAAGAACAAGAAAGCAGCAAGACCAGGCTTCGATTGCTCGAGCGGCCCAAACATCAGACGTCAACTAACCATGGGAGGCGGCATTCTCAAACACAACCACAGTGTTGTCCAAAAAATACACGATGGTGAAAGAAAAAGCAATGCGCTGCGTCAGCCGCGAATCGAACGCGGGGCCCATCGATGGCAACGATGGATTTTACCACTAAACCACTGACGCTGATTGGAGTTTGTTGTGGAATCAGGGGCGATGTTGCTTCATATGATGGGCCCCTTGTTCATTCTTAGTGTCCACTCGCGGCATTGAAGATGGGATAGACCTCTCCCAGGAAAAGAAAAGCAACAACCGTCTATTGTAACCTGCGATAAGGGGTATGCAATTTGTTGATATAAGGTGTAGGGGTATGGGCAAGGTGTAAATCTAAACCAAACATGGTGCATCCGCAATTTAGGGGAAGGAATAAAAGACACGAATGAAAGCTCAGCCAGGCTCCGTCTGCCAAACCCCGCAGTAAGAATGGTAGGAAAATATCAGACCGGACTAAGCCGAGCGTCTCCGAGCCCGTTGACATCCACAAGGTTCCTCTCCTCTAACTCTATCGTATCCAACAGATATTCTAGGGGCATAACAAAGAAAACGCGAAAGCAATAGAAGGGGTTACCATCTGTCCCGACATGTTGGTGGCTCAGGTCACCGTTCGCCATACTGGGCATGCAGAAGCGGAATCGGTTCGTCCAGTGTCAGGGAGATCGCTGCCCCTCGTTCAAGCGCAGCCAGGTCGTCAATCCAAAGTGAATTGGCGACGAATTCGCGGAATGGCCCAGCCAAGTCAGCAGCCTCGGCCGGTGACGGCAGATTGGTGGAGAGAACCTGCTTGAGAAAACGGTCGATCAAATCCTCGGAGCTCAGACATTCGAGGGCGCGGCCACCGGCCAGAGCTCTGATGAGACTGGGTCTACCGATAGCCGTCTCCTGCTGCGATGCTTCGGTCATCATCATAGAAGCCACCGTAGCCAAGAGTTGGGTAGCTGAGATGTCCAACTGCAACTTGGCGTTATCGGTCCAGGCCGGGGAAGGGAGGTGGTGTGCTGCGGTATCCGAGGCCGAGGAACGGAAGTGGAAGCCCAGCCAGACATGCCAGAGCGTGCATCGAACGGCATACACTTCAGTCAGCTCGTCGACGACAGCGCCATGGATATCAAGCGGGATGACCCGGCCGCTCTCCAAGACTGATATACACCACTTCAGACACGATGGCAGGCAGTCAATCTCGAGGAGTGGGTCGGTCTGCATATGTCCTAGGCCGCCACCAAAGGCCGGTTGCTGGTTGAGGAACTGCCTGAGGACGCCAGGGGCATCAATATCCTCTTCGCCTTTCTCATGATCGGTGGATTGGTTGTATCTTTCGAGCGACGAACTCAGGATAAAGTAGCCAGGGACGTCAAGCCGTGGGCCCCGGGGATCAAGCCTCTTGAGGCGCGCCCATCCCTCTTCGTCGTCGACCCTGTCCAGGATAGCCTGCTCAATCTGGCCGATGCCGTTATTGGTGTCCACTCCATAAGTATGGGCCAAGTTGAGGTCGAAGATGAAGGCATCCCAGGAATCCTCGTTCTGGTCGTCGTCTTCGGTGCCTTCATCCAGCAAGTCACGGGCAGCGCTCGCCTGTTCCTCGGTCCGAGCCGTGCGGACACAGTCGATCATGTTGGCTGTTGAACGGTCGTACTTGTACAGCGCAAGATGGATGTCGAATGAGTAGTGCGCGCCCCCGAGGGCGAGGAGCATCTCGGCGAGGCAACGATACCGAAGTAGACGCGAGTGAAGAGACGGGAGCTCGCGGGCATGGAGGGACTCGACGTTGGACGACGAAGTTGCCGTGTCTTTGGGATTCTTGCCTCTTTTTTTGTACTTCTTGAGCTTCCATTTCTGAAATTGATGCACGTACTGCCGCGTACTATAACAGCATGTCAGTCGACGGCATCGTATGCGGCGGGTTGGTTAACACTCACGTGGCACGAAAATGGTGCTCGTTTGCCATGAACTCCTTAACCTCACTGAGTTTCATGTTGACATACATTTCGATAATAATTGGTTTGTGCTTCTCCCAAAGCTGGTCCGGGATCTTTTTCGCATTCTGGCGGTTTTCGACGAATTTGCCCATCGTGTGTTAGCCAAGCGAAAAGGGGCTTGGGGGTGACAAGAGATGCTGTGCCACGCCGTGCTTTATATCCTTGGATGTTGGGCTAGTACTCGAGCCAGCGCAACCCGACATCTCGAGGCCCGACATTTTGCTGGTGGTGGAACGCGGACTAAAGGCGGACGCCTAGAACTGAGCCTCGCGAGGCGCGAGTTCACCGAAAAAGGAGAATGGAAATTCGGACAATTCGCACAATGGCCTTTTTAAACCAGCCTATTTGGACCAATAATGGGCGTTCTTGCGCCCAGCCCGCGTGGCCAGCAACTCACTAATGCAGCTCAAGGTGCGGAAGGCGGGGAGGGGCACATCGAAAGTGAGCAGCGCAAAGGGAGAGTTGTGCTGTCACGCATGCTATTGGAGGCGTGAAGGGAAATGTGATGATCCAGATAAATCCATAGAACGGAAAATGGGCTTTCTGGAAGATGGAAAGATGGCGACAACGAGGCGCTTGCCTCACCGCTCCTGCTGTTGCTCTCGGGGGTTCGAAATGCAACGGCCCAAGCCTTGCTCATGTCTCTGCAGCGGCAAACCGAAGACACGTCGGGCCCGATTCATAGGACGCAGAACTTAGCCATCAGAGGCGGCGCGAACTCGGCGCGCGAACGCGCCTTCGGCAAGAAAATCGGGGGGTAGGCGGACACGGAGTCTGCAAAGTGTGGGTTGTGAAGCCTTCGCTCATGTCAGCAAGACGCCATGACAGGGCAGGGCAGGGCAGGGCAGGGCAGGTAGGGCCGACGGATACAATGCGGCGCATTCTGGATGTAATTTCTGGTGTTTCGAAATGCCGCCACATTGGCGAGTCCGCCTTGGGCTGTTCGCCAGCGCATCATGTTGACAACAAAACAACGCGATGTCGAGGAGACACGACAGCGGCGCGAGCAAGTGGCTGTGCGTTAGAAAGGGGGGAGCTGGGACCTTTGAAGGTCATATGGCGGGAGCAGGCAGACCAAAAGGTCCCGTCTGCCGGGCCTTGGCCAGCCTTCCGGAGTATGTTCATTCCCGCATCAATTGCACCTGTCAATGCGTTGGCCAAGGGTCAATTGTGTCGAATCCTTCATTGTTCTCCATGAAGGAAATTGAGTGCAATTGGGCACTTGCTTCGGTTTTGTGCTGCGGCCTGCTGGTTCGATGTGATGGAGGGGTGAAGCGCGCGGTGTTTGGCTGCTGACGTGATGATTGAAGGCAAGAGGCAAGAACGGCAGATGGATTTTTGCCGGATTGAGATGGCGCCTGCATTTGGCCCTGAGCGTTGGATCGCGCTTTCCCGCCTAGAGAGGCTGTGATGCTTTTCTCGGCAAAGTCGGATTGGATCTAGATCAAGCCCGGACAGAATACGTACGAGATAGTAATTTGTATCTGGACCCTTCCCGATGACTTCCCCTACTGCTGGGAGGCGTGGCCGTAGAGGTTCTCGAGTGTCAGAGGCTTGAGCGACCAGACACAGCAACGTCGATGACGACACGATTGAAATCTTACCAATCAAAACCCCTGTCTGCCTCCGATCCCCGCATGCCCCACTCACTGGTCCTTCTTTACCCCACGAACCTCGAAGGGCTTCGAACTTTTTGAGACTCGAACTGAAGTCGATGCCGTGAGCCGTTGGGCAAGCAGTTGTCGAGTTATCAAAGAAAGCATAGTGTGAGTTGAGTCTTTCTGTGAGAGTATGAAGTTAATACCTGTCATTCTCAGCTTTCCTCAGCAGGCGAGCTCGGCAGAACGTCAAAAACATCAAAGCTGCCACAGACTGACAAAGACAGTGACGCAACTCCCACCCTGATTGAACCCGGTTTGCTGCATTGTGAACTCGTAACACTTCCTCCACGCACCAGAAGCTCCAAGCCAATCGGCTGGGTTTGTCCAATGCCCATTCCCTGTTCCATCTCGTCCCAGAACGGCTCAATGTGTGAACAAACGCGGTATCCCAGTAAATCTAGGTCATGCGCACTACCTATTTGAGTCTCTGATATACATAACTACGTAGGGGGTTGCTTTGCCCTGGGTCCTGCGTGATTCCACTCCGTACAAAACACCGCTTCTCCCCGCGATTCTCCCCACCTCGACACCAGGTCCCGAAGCTCACCACCACGGCATCGAACCAAAGAGGCCCAAAATGGATCGCTTCCATCAAAGTGCGTGCCGCCTATTATGCCTCCATGCTCCTCTCACGCTAACCCCCTCGCAGTCAACCCCTTCGCCAGGAGGGAGTCACACAGCGCCAACTCGATCACCACCTACAAGGTCCTGACGCTGATTAGCTGGCTGCTCTCGGTCATCGTCACCGTTTACTACGCCGTCGAGCCCCCGCACGACGGTCGCTACCATGGCCGGACCATCTGGCACCAAAATTACCACTACTACTCGGGCTTCACCCTGAACTCGGTCATCACCTCCATCTACTGGTTTGTCTCTCCCCTGTACTTCTCGACGCGCAGAAACTCACACCCCTCTCCCACAGGATTGTCCTCCTCATCCTCCAACTCGTCTACACAACCCACCTCTTCTCGTCGTCGGCCGAGTCCGTCAACCTCGCCTGCTCCGTCGGCTCGCACTTCATCTTCAACAACCTCTTGCACTTTGCGTTCATCATGCTCTTTGTGCGCTCGCACTTCATCCTCGCCGAGATCGCGCTCATCCTCAACTTTGCCAACTTGACGGCTCTCTACTTCCGGCACTCGACCCGCTCGTTCCCGCGCACCCTCTCGCTCCACACCCCGACCGTCTCGGGGCCGCTGGCCTGGACTTTTGTCGCCATCTACTGGAACGGCGCCATCATGATCCCGCACGGCAACAGCCTGGTCGCGCGCGTGTTTGCCAATGTCTTTGTGTGGGCCATCCTCGGATACGGCCTGTTTTTTGTGCTGGCGTACAAGGTATTTCCTCCTTCCAACCCAGAAAGGAGAGGGAACAGGTTACTGACTGACAACACCAGGACTACACGATGGGCTTTGCCCTCAGCGTGCTGGCGGCGTCGCTGGGTGTGGCGCAGTTCTTCCGGCAGGTCATTGCCTTCCAGTGGATCTTTGCCTTCACCATCATGGCCGTGCTGTTTGTCATGACCGTGTCTGTGGCCGTGCCCGCGTGGGCCGGACGGGACGTGCCCTGGGCTAGGCGGCAGCAGCCCGATGCGGAGCGGGCACCGCTACTGGGGGAGAACTGAGCTGCTGATAGCCTTGGCTGGATGGTTCAGGGGAGGATGGAAGTAGGGGGGAAGAGGAGGTTGGTGGTGAGAGAGTGTCAAGATATTGAAGGGTCGGTTGCTGCTGGCGTTACACACAATCTTGGTCGGGGCTGGAGTACTTCGTCTGGTGAGATTGGCTCGATTTTGAGAATTTGTCTTGAGTCTCTTTGATGTTTTGTTTTGCGCCTGGTTGGGTGAGAGGACCTTGATGTTGTAATTCGGTATTAATACTTATCGATAGTGAAAATGACGTAACGTTACCAGTTAATTACCTGATACGTTCTCGCTGTGCTTGGCGCTAATCGAAGGCCTTCATTGGCACTATCAGGTCACCGAGGTCAGATCTCACTCAACACCAAACCTCCATCACAACTTCGCCTTCCACAACATGCCACCGCCACTCCCCTTCCCCTTTCCCCTGCGCATAGGCACCGACATTTGCCAGATAAACCGAATCTCCAAGATCCTGCGCAGCAGCCAAGGGCCCAACTTTGTCCAGCGCGTCCTCACGCCAGAGGAGCTGGCCCACCTGAGTCGTAAGCGGCCCGCCCTTACCGAATACTTCCTGGGCTACAAAAACACTGTGAAGCAGCCGGCGCCCCCTTCCACGCCCGGAGGCCGGATCACCGTCCACACGTTTTCCAAAAAAGAAAACGCTGCAGCAGCGCGTGCTGCTGAGGAGCAGATTGGTGCACTGGCACGTGATGCTGCTGCTGCCAGGGTTCCCAGACTGAAAGTGATAGGGAAAACAGCGGAACAAAAGGATAGCAGAGAACAGAGAGCGGAAGCGGAGAATGAACAGGAAAAGAGGTGGGAAAAAGAAGTACACTTTCCTGCGTCCCGCTGGCTGGCTGGTCGGTAGGTGATTTTGCACTCAAGTTCTGCGTTGCTGAGGGGGGAAAAAGCCCGCTGATGTCTGTTTAGGTGGGCGGCGAAAGAGGCGGCTTTCAAGGCACATCCGCATCTCCAGCTGGGGTTTCATGATGTTGTCATCACTTTCCCACTCAGCCTGCCCGAAGGGAAGATGAGGGACGAGACGGCGAATTGGAAAACGGCTGTGCCCATGGCACTGATCCGGCCCGGCGAAGGGAGACCGGACCAGATGGCCATGATAAGCATCAGCCACGACGGCGACTACGCGACTGCCACCTGCATTGGCTTTGATGCAGCCCGTGGCGGAGTGCCGGAGCCTGACCCGGAGCCAAAGCCGCAGCCGAAGACGGGCTTATTCTCGTGGTTTTCCCGGTAGGGCGACATTTTTCTCAGTTAATTATAAGTAAATATACCCCAATTGATACTTTATATTTTCAAGTACGCGTCGCAGATTATCAACTTTTGGCTAAACTATGACAGAAGGAAAGGGAGAAGGTGCTCGGGCAAAGAGGGGAAGGTTGATATTGGGTTAGTCTGGTGGCTGTGAGACTACTTCACCTAGCTAGGTATATAGCAATGCCTTTTGATGGATAAAGTACATGTGGTCCTAACCTTCCCTCTATTCTCTCTAAGCAGCTATGTCTAGTTCTGCTTGCTGGCGAGGAAGGAACGACACTCGAGAGTAAAGTGGTACCCAATCATTGCTGAGATGAGTGTGCACAAATATTTCCCTATTTAAGTCGAAGCAGCGGAGGAGAGTACCAAGTGGTAGGAAACTCATGTTAAGTTGGCATAAGAAAGGGAGCACTTTGCTGGGAGGAGAGATCGCTGAGGTCGGGAACGTTCATGAGTTATATGATGCAGGCGACAAGATGTGTAGCATTTCGGCTAGTGCGCTATACTTTACGTGCGTTAAATGAATAGACTCTACTTTGTAACCAGATAGGGTTCGGCTAAGTGCAGATGTTTTTCTCGTATGAAGGAATGCGCACGATGCTTGATGTTCTAGGAGCTCGAAGCTCACTCAGGTGCCCGGTGCTTAATACCACGGCTTGTCCCCATTAGAATCCATACTTTCTTAAGTCGACCATTCCTTCCGAACCTCAACACAAGCGGCGGACCGTTCCTTCCAAGTTTCAACACAAGCAGTGGGCGTTCCTTCCAGAATTCTAACATAAGCGTTGGACTGCTCCTTCCAACATGATCAATTGCAACTAAACGTTTACAAATAAAAGCTCTGCTCAGATATTAGCTAACTAAGCACAGGTCTCAGTTAAGCTAGTGATGGAAACAGATAACTGACTATTTAGTTACATGTACGCTGTTTTGCATGCGCGAGTTCTGCGATGAGTGAGAACTGCACTGTTCCTCAGTAAAGCAAGCGCTAGAGGTTAGCGAGGAGGCGCTATATCTTTAGCGCCTTGATGCACTGAGTAGTAAGAATGTTTAGGTGATATGTACTAGCGTCTGATCAAGACGGAGTTGTTGTAACCTCCTGTACTTACCTTTTAGAGTAAACTGTGAGAAAGAATTATTTAATTAATAATAATAAAAATTTATAGGTAGGTAAGTTGCGATTGCTTCGTCTTAGTAGAGAGCGAAATGCATAGAGAGAGTTACTTTCCTTGCCGAATTCTGGAGGAGGTTGCTAAAAAAGGAAGGATTGATGGAAAGAAGGCTTTATAAATATATTCTTGGACCCCTACCCTCCAACTAACGAGCTCAGTAGCTCCTTCCCGGTTGAGTGGCGCAATGGTAGCGTGTGGTCCTCCTATTAAATATAGAGGAACAGACTGAGGTTGTGGGTTCGAGTCCCATCTCAATCGACCGTGAATTTTTTCACATTTTCTAGATATTTTTCTTTCTTTTTCCGAACACATCTTTACCTTAGGGGTTAAGGCGTAATTTAGAATAATACGGGCTGGTTTCCTAGCAATTTACTTCCTATACACTAAGGAGGCTTTTACATTTGACGTTGCATTTTACAAAGATTCTGACATCGTTTGTTTCCGTCTACTAAGGAAGAGCATAATTCAACAAAACACTTTTAGCAGTACGTACACTCACACCCAAGTTCTTTGTTTTCAGGAGACCAAGGTTCTATTAAGTGACAGCGACGTTTGGGAGTCTCGAGACTGATTGGAATTCTAAGGCATCCATCACTTTACATATCCGAAAACACAATGTGCTCTTCTCTTGACTAACTTACGGCCGCCAAACCATAGCAATCATCTTAAGCTTCTCTCCACAGTGCACTAGCATAAGTAGAATTGAACAGGGTTAGCTTAGAAGTCAGGGTGTAGAAATCTTGTCAGGAAGGAAAGCGCATCCCGGACCCCGCTGGCGTTAAAAGGAAGGAGCGGAGGAAGACTGCGACATTGCCAACCATCGCCCCTCTCACGACATCGCTCCTTCCATAGCACCGTTGGCACCTTCCCCCAAATCTTTCCCAAACTTGTTGAGCCCTCAGTCTAAACGCCAGACTAAGCCGTTCCTCCCTTGCATCTGAGATTGCCGCGAGTTTAAATTTGCGTGCTGCCCCAACTTCCTCTTCCTCCCTCTTTCTCAGCCATCAAAAGGTCTGAAAGCGACAACCAAAGTTCCCAACCTTCACCCAACAATGCACCATCAACATGTTCTTCTGCTATTTATCACACCTTGCCTTCTTCTCGTCTTTATGTAAATGATATTCCTTATCTGTTATCGCCAGTATGAACTCCAAGCCCAAGGAAGCATTGCTGACTTGGCACAGAAACTTCTGAAGACATCTATTTTCTTTTTTCGACCGTAAGTCTGATTTCGTCGATTCCCGTCCTTGTCCTTTCCTGTCCGTCCGTTCTGCCACCCACTCTCCGTCTTTGTCGTTCGATAAGTTTTACTTTCGGCTTGTTCGTCGACCGGCACTGACGGAGTAAATAGAATTCGTCAATAGAAATGGTCTGCTCCGTATGCACCCAAATGTGCGTGCCAAGTTCGGCCGCGGCCGAGGTCACAACAACCCCCGAGTGCTGCTTAACCCCCCCATAAGCCCCCCACCCAATGTTCTGTCATCTACTCAGCCGATTTCATCAACGCAGGATGGGTTTCCGGTGTTGGCAGCCTAACAGAAGGACACCTGGCGCCAATCAAACTCTAATTTCCCTATCCCAAATACATGCACCGCAACAACCGATCTATGCTGATGCCGCATACTCCGAGGTCATAGTCTACACCTAGCGCAAGGGGACGGAGAGAAAGAGGGAGAAGACCCGACGGCTACCTTGTTTGTTGCCGTGGCTGACGGTGCCCGTTGGCATTGGTTTACGCCCAGGGTGAGTCTCATTGTCCCACGCGTTTCGGGGCGGCTCCCTACATAAAGCTTAGGTAAGTAGATGAATTTTGTTGCTAACCGTCTGATGCCTGTGCGTAATTAGACTTGGGTCGTAACTGCTGCGACGGCATCTTTGAGGACCGGGGTTAGAGACAAGCCTATGGGGGGCGGATCTTGGTGAAACCTATACGCGAGTCTCTGATTCAAATAGGGCTATTAATACAATTAGCATAGGAGCAATGGAATTGAGCTAGGATATATGTTTGTATAAGAATTCTCCCTCTTTTTATGGAGTACTTCTCGATATGTACTCGCATGCTGGTTGTTACGACACGATATACCATAGGGTACTGAACCCATGTTAAACAATTTGACTTGAAAACCGGTGAATCATAAAGTGATGAGCAATCCCTAAAAAAGGGCAGTGAAGTTTGTCACTTTTCTCAGTTTCCTTAGTAAAGCGGGTGGTGGTGGCCTGAACGGAAGTTCTGACCGAACACACAGACAGTGGAGACGACAATTCAACCACTCCACCTCCCCTTCCCTTCCAAGACGGCAAATAACAAACGAATTAAAAGGTTGATCTGGATGAGCAACAAAAAAGTGTAACTGGCGTTTGGGGACTGATAAACTACAGGTCAAGGAGGGTCCCAAGCAGAGGGTATCATGATAAGGAGGTGCCGTGATAAGAAGTCCAAAACAAAAAAAAAGAAACATGAGACAAAAACATACAACACCAGGGATTCGCTGGTCGTCACCGACCCAACTACTAGTCTGGCCCTTACTAGCTTATCTATGGGAGAGCGGACGGGATCCCGAGTTTTCTAGTAGGTATGGTCGTATGTGCTTGTGAGAAGCGTAAAGGAGCATCACATGATGGTTACCCAATTCCCCCTACCCTATTCAGGCGAAGCTGTGTGCGGCACTCCGACTTAGTTCTATGCTGGATATTTCCATGTTGCCAGAAAGTTGAGTACTATGAGACTCTTCCAAAACCATAGCATACAAGTGTCTTCTAACAGTGCACGCAACCACAACAGAAAAGTGATTGCATAATATTCAGGGGTATCGCAGAACGGTCTTGTTGAGAGACTCTTGCAGCTTTTGCCAACTATGGTATTCTAGCTTACAAAATCCACTTATAAGGACCAGCTATATTCCATGGAAAGGATGGACCGTCTGCTCTTTCCCTCCACCACTCCTATGTCTTGTTTCCCACTCACTTTCTCCCTAACCCCCATTCCTACTCAGCTCTTCAACTCTTGCTCTTCAACTTTTCGTCTTCAATTCTTCCTCTTCTTTCGGAATCTCTACTATTACTTCTCACAGTAGTTCTTTACCTCCAAATCCCCTCTTCCGCCTTTTCCTTTTCCATTGGCACAAGAACCATCCTTCGACCACTACATACATCAATACTCATCATTCTCTCATCAGTAACTCAGAAGATGCAGGTCCCTCCCCAGAGCGAGCCGCCCCTAGATGGTCTCGGAAACCATGTGTACCTCGAGAAGCAGGACAAGCTGCGCGACATTGGCATCGACATCCACACTTCGCAGGTATGAGATCGCTGCCCCAAGGCAGGAAGAAGCTTCACCCCAGATCCGCACAAGCTAACCCTAGAGCAGATCGTCGTCGTGGGCGGCCAGTCGTCAGGTAAGAGCTCGCTGCTCGAGAGCCTGACGGGCTTCTCTTTCCCGCGCGGCCAGGGCCTCTGCACGCGGTACGCGACACAGATCTCTCTCCGGCGGAGCCCCGTCGCCGGCACCATCGTCTCCATCACTCCAGGGCCTGAGAGCGGGTCCAAGAGGAAGCAAAAGCTGCGGCTTTTCCGTCGCGAGACTGACAATGTCACCAACTTCCAGGGCGATGCGCTCGCCCGCATCATTGATGAGGTGAGTTCGTCGCTGTGTGCTTGGAGCTGCCTGCCATGCCGTGGTGTGCTGACTGACTTTGTCTAGGCGAGCGAGGTCATGGGAATACGCTCCAACTTGTATAATGGGAAGCGTAATTTGCCCACGTTTAGCAGCGATATCTTGAAGATTGAGCTTTCCGGACCCGAGGTAAGCCGTTTTGTGAAGAGTGCGGCTGTCGCCGATCCTGACGAAGTGTTGTAGCAGCCGCATCTCACGGTCATTGACGTGCCTGGTCTCTTCCAGGTTACAGAGGAAGGCAAGTCTTTTGGTTTTCCATATTCGCAACATGACCTAACGGATGGGGTGTAGGCCGCACCACCGAAGCAGACAGGCAGATGGTGGACGACCTCGTACGCAGCTACATGGAGAACGAGCGCACCATGTAAGTATCCGCCCTCTGCCAACTCTCTCATGTGGCTTCCGTACTAATGATCGTCCTTTCCGCAGTATCCTTGCCGTCATGTCGTGTCTTGCCGACAGAGCTACTGAGAGCATTCTCCAGCTCGCCAAAGCAGCTGATCCCAAAGGAAAGAGAACCGTCGGCGTGCTCACCAAGGCCGACCTTGTCCGCGAGAAGGCAGTCTACCAGACAATCCTCGACCTGGTCCGCGGCAAGACGGCCCAGCTGGGCTACTTTGTCGTGAGCAACCGCGGCGCCGACCAGGACAGCCTCACCCTGGCACAGTGCAAAGAGCAGGAGAGAGCGCTCTTTCTCAAACCAGAATGGGCCGCCATCGCGAAGGAGGGCCGCATCGGTGTGGATGCGCTGCGAGAAGAGCTCCAGTGCCTGTTGACCGACCTTGCGAGACAGGAGCAGCCGAAGCAAAAGGCCGAGGTGGCGAAGCGCTTGTCCGACGCCCGCAAAAACCTCGACAGGTTGGGCGCTCCCCGTGACTCGTCCGCCAGTCAGCGGGGTTATCTCATCCAGCTGGCCTCTCGATTTGTGACGGCTGCTCGTGACGCACGGGAAGCACGTTATAAGGAAAACGCAATCTTTGGCCAGGACAAGGACCTCAAACTCATCACCCATATCGTCACGCTGAACCAGGGCTTCTCGAGCTTTATGGCGCGGAAGGGACACAGCAGAAAGTTTGAGAGCGAGGTCAAGAGAGACATTGAAAGCCAGCCTGAGAGACACCGCCGGGCGCAATCGTTCAGAACGGAGAGACACGAAGCGAGGATGTACCAGTCGAGTGCTACCGAGGTGTACGCCGCCATCTCCGAGCACCCAGAGTTGATTGACGTCCTTCCAGTGCATGAGTTTGATTGCGTCGGCCCGTCCGGCGACCCGATTATGGACTACATCACAGCCGCGTACAATGAGAACCGCGGGCCGGAACTTGGAACGGTAAGCTTGTGCTCGGCCCAGCGGACTGGGCCTCTTGTACTAACACGATGTCGTAGTTTAGCGGCTCTCTGCTGGCCACTACTTTCCGAGAGCAGGCCAAGATGTGGGAATCTATTGTGCACGCCCATCTAGGAGTCGTCATCATCGCGGTCCACCGCTTCGTGCGTAAGCTTCTCGAGCTTGTCGTCGACGACCGGCGGATCCGCGAAGAGCTGTGGGAGTCGATTCTCCTGGGCGATCTGCTCAAGGAATACGGAAGGGCTCTTGCTCATGCCAAGTTTGTCATCGACGTCGAGATGCTCGGTCGTCCCATGACCAACAACAATTCTTTTGCCGACGATCTCAACAAGGCTCGAACGGAACGGCTGATCGAAGGAATGCAGCACATTGCTCCGCACCAGCCGCAGGCGGATATCATCTCGATCAGAACAGACCAGGTCGTCCGCCTTGCCGCCAGCAAGGCCAACGGTGAGCAAGCCAAGGAGGACCTCCACGACATCCTGGAGAGCTACTACAACGTCTCGCTCAAGAGGCTCGTGGATACGCTTTGCCGACAGGTCATTGATTACTTCTTGCTCAGCAGCCCCCAAAGCCCGCTGCAGATTTTTAAACCGGAGCGCATCAGTCAGCTGAGCGACGCTGAGTTGGCCCGCATCGCAGGTGAGGATGGCAAAACCAAGCGAGAGCGGCAGCGCCTCGAGACCGAGATCGAGGGACTAGAGACTGCGATGAAGGTGCTGAGGGGCTGATGGGCGTTCGGGCGAGAGGCGGTGCGGGAGATGGAAATCCATGAATTGACCGGAGAACCGAGGTCGCAGAGTAGCTTCAAAGTTAGACAGGTCGAAAAGAAATTCCACCAAAGTATTGCCTTAGGAACCCGCCTCCACCTCCGCCATCCTCTCATCCATCCTCCTCGCCATCTCCTCCTCCGCATCCAACCCCGCTCCCGCCTCCCCTCCATTCCCAAGATCTATCCCCCTCTTCACCAACTCCTCCTCGATATCCTTCCTCCTCATCACCCCCCCTTTTGCTACCCCTGGTACCTCCGCCCTCAGCTTCGCCCCCCACCCCTCCAAACTCCGCATCCCCACCACCAAAAACCCCAGCTCCTCCCGCTCCACATCAAACACCTCCCACCATTCACACTCTGGCATCTTGGCCCCCAAATCCCGCGCCGCATTGTAGATAGCTGCCACGGCCAGCGCATTCGGCTGGCTCGTCAGGTACAACATCTGCGGCGACAACAGCGCGGCATTGAGGTACTGCACCACCTTGCGGCCGATCGTCTCCTTGCGGACATGCAGGAAGTCGAGGGCTTGTAGGTAGGTGATTGCGAGAGGGTGGGGTAGCGCGACGTGGGTGTCGAAGGCGAGGGAGTGGAGGATCTGGGCTTCGAGATGTAGGAGGCGCGAGTGAAAGGCCTGGTAGCGGGTCTCGGAGAGGTAGTAGGATGATGGGTTATTGGGTGGTGGCGGCGCGGCGAGCGGGCGGAAGAAGGTGGACGAGGAGGAGAGGAGGTAGGCGTAGACGTTGGTGACGTCGCGCGGGGAGCGCGGGGTCGCGGAGATTTTGGCTGTTAGGTAGAGCGTTGCAGCGGAGACGTCCTGGGGTAGGTTAGAATTGGACGAGCTTTGGGGGCGGAGAGGAGGGAGGAGTTTACGCTGAATTCATGCGACATGAGCGACTCGACCAGCCAGTATCGCGCGAGTAGGACATTAGCTTGGGCGGTGACGGACTGCGGGAGCTCGAGGAGGATGCCGGCGGCTTGGGTCAGGCATTGTGTCGCAAAGAAGATGGCGTCTTGCAGTTCGATCGGGAGGGCGCCGAATGAGCGCCGCCGAAACAATTGGTCTGGCGTGGCCAGCGGGTTTGCCATATGCGACATGGTGGATGGTTTGTTGGTGTTTGTTGACCTCGGATGTTCTGGACGGGGAACTTTGGAAGCTTGCCTCGAGGCGAGAGCTCACTGGCGCGACTTACAGTGTGCGCGTACAGTGTGCGTAGATGTACAATCCAATCTGGTTATTTGTTAGCGTGGTACTTCGAGGTGGAGGGCAGGGGACCCGTAAACCAATCGACCTTTCGTTCGGGTTAAGGACAAGAAGATGTAGCGAAGGAAAAGAGAGAAAGGAACGAGTAAAGAAAGAGAAAAGAAAAATAGGAAACGGTAAGGGGAAACAGGAAAAGGGAAAAGGGAGAGGGGAAAAGGGAAAAGGAAAATGAGGTACACGTTAACAATAAACAGGGGAGGAAGTGTATATATCAGCACTTATGACTCTCTAGGTTGCTTCAACTCCAAGGCTGAGTATCCACGATTTTTTCCACCTTGGTTTTCGTTTTCCTTTCTTCTGTCTTTCTCTTGTCTAGCATGTGGCCCTAATCGTCCAGCTCTGGTTTGTTTCTGGCTATCTATGCTCTTGACCTCTGAAGTGCGGGAAAGCTGGACCTTAACCCTGAGATAAATCCACCCACCAACGGCCCACTGGCGGAATGCTCAACGACATCTTCAACTTTACTGACGGGCGGTAAGGAGTATTCCGACGGGTTCGTACATCATTGCAGTGTCACGGAATCAAAATCTGTAAAAAGAAAAGCCTGGAAGCGCAAACGGAAAAGTTGCAACTCTGGAGAGATCATTTGTTGGCCCACCCTGCCCAACGCCAAGGGGGAATGTGGGGCCGGGCCATCAAAAGCCAAAGTTGTCACGGGAACTCGCGCGGTGCTGCGGGGCCCCGCCCTCCCCCGATTTGACAAACGCAGTTTCGTGGAGCAAGGAAGTCGCGTCTCCCAGCGACGCACAATTTCATCGCCTTGTTTCCCATCCCCATCAATTCATCGTCATATCGATTCAATTGCGTCGCCGTGACGATTCTGCAAATGTTTATCAATATCGATCTCTCTGGCAACACTTGTCGCTTTCGGTGTTACCATCATCAATAAATCGATATTTCTCAACCCGCGTCCTTACGCGATCATCTCGCGATTTCCGAGAAGCCCCACTTTAGGTGCAACCCGCGCGAACTGGCCGGCCTGTGACCCGATCCATACCAGTCCGGAAGGAGCGCCGAAAACACCATGCCATCAATCAAGCCAGAGCCCGATGATGGCCGGGGGTTCGGGGTTGGCCATGCCAATCCGAGACCGGACCACGAGACAAAGGCCAATGTCGGCTATCTCCAGCAGCTCGTCTCGAACCCGTCCCCGGAGTTGCTCGAAAAGGGTGTGGATATTGGCATGCGGGTCCTCGATGACCTTAAAGGACCCCTGGAAGCTGTCGCCCAGCTCAGCACAACTCAGGCTTCGCAGTGGTTGGAGTCCATTGGCGGTCTCGAAGCCCTTGCCAAGCCAACGCGGACCATTGTCGGCGTCGTGGGCAACACGGGAGCCGGAAAGTCATCCGTTATAAGCGCTGTCCTAGATGAAGAACGGTATGCCGGCCAAAACACTACTTGCTTGCTTGATTACTAACTCGCAACAGCCTTCTGCCCACCAATTGCATGAGAGCGTGCACAGCATCGCCGACCGAAATCTCCTACAACCACTCGAATGATCCCAATGAGTTGTATCGCGCCGAGGTCGAGTTCATCACGGCTGATGACTGGGTCAAGGATCTGCGCGGTCTTTACACTGATCTCCTAGACGGTAATGGCGAGGTTTCGCGTGATTGCACCAACCAGGACAGTGACGCTGGCGTCGCCTATGCCAAAATCAAGGCCGTGTACCCAAAAATGACCAAGGAGATGATTGCGCAAGCCACTCCCGATGAGCTCGCCAACCATGTCTCAGTCCGCCGAGTGCTTGGGTCTGTCAAGAAGCTCCAAGCAACAACTGCAGCGAGCCTGTATCGCCAGCTACAGGACTACGTCGACAGCAAAGAGAAGAACACCGAGAAGCGCATGGAATACTGGCCCCTGATCAAAGTCGTCCGCATCTACACCAAGGCCTCCGCCCTGGCCACTGGTGCTTGTCTGGTCGATCTCCCGGGTGTTCAAGACTCGAACGCGGCGCGAGCTGCCGTCGCGGCCAACTACATGAAGGCATGTACTGGTCTGTGGATCGTCGCCCCAATCACCCGGGCGGTCGACGACAAGACGGCCAAGTCACTCCTCGGTGACTCCTTCAGGTATGTAGCCGCCACTAGCCGGATTTAGCAGACAATTTCTAACGCGTGTGGAAAGACGCCAACTGAAATATGACGGCACGTACTCTGCTGTGACCTTCATTTGCTCCAAAACAGATGACATCTCCGTCACCGAGGCGGCAGAGAGTTTGGGCATCGACGAGGAGATCTCTGAATCCTGGGCCCGAATCCGGGAGCTCACTGCCGAGGTCAGGAAACACAAGTCTGACATCGGAGACCTCAAGGACGAGCGAGACGCTTGCGACGACCTCATCGAAAAAATCGAGGCGAGCTGGGACAAGTGGGATGCTTTGGGCAGCGACCTAGCAGACGGCATCACCGTCTACGCCCCATCCGAGTCTAGTAAGAAGCGCAAGCGGCAGTCTAAGCCTAGAGGCAGCCGCAAGAATCGCACCTCGAGCGATCTTGACGACAGCGACTTCTCCGACTCCGATACGGACGGTTCTGACTCGAGCGATAAAGAAAACCAAGAGTCGCAGGACGAGAAGGAGCCGCTCACGGCCGAGCAAATTGAAGGCAAGCTTGCCTCTCTCAAAGCCGAGAAGAAGGAGCTCCGAGGCAAGAGGAGACAGATTGACGAGCAAGTTTCGGCGGCCCGCGAAGAAATCAAGAAGCTCGTTGCCGAGAAAGAGATGCTCCTCGCCGAGGTGAAAGCTGTCTGCATACAGGGCAGGAACGAATACTCGAGGCGGGCGATCAAGCAGGATTTTGCCATGGGTATCAAGGAGTAAGCGGTATTAGCGGTGTGCTCACAGTGCTGGCGCTAACCTTTTGATAGACTCGATCAAGAGAATGCGGCCGAGGAAGACGAGGAGAACTTTGACCCCGAGGTGGATATTCGGGACTATGATGCCGTCGCGGAATCTCTGCCCGTGTTTTGCGTAAGCAGCCGTGCATTCCAGAAGCTCAGCGGCAGACTCCAGAAGGACGACTTCAACGCCGGCGGATTCCAGTCGGCCGAGGACACCGAGATCCCCCAACTGCAGGCTCATGCGAGGAAGCTCACCGAGGCGGGCCGAGCGGCGAACTCGCGTCGCTTCTTGAACGACCTGGTCCAGCTCGTCAACTCGATGACCATGTGGTCCACCGACGACGGTACCGGGTCCAACTTGACCGACGCCGAGAAGAATCGGGAGGAGACCCGCCTTCGGAAGCGACTCAACAAGATGGAGCAGGTTAGACCGCCGCAATCCGAACCTGGGCTCTCAACGCCCAATCTTTCACCTCACTAATTCCTCGGGCAGGACCTCGAAGTTTCCTTGAAAGAATGTATGGCTTCTGTGAAGGAGGTTTTCACCGAAAACATTTTTGAGAACTTTGACAAGTACATCCCCATGGCGGTTGAGGCGGCGGTGCCCACTGCCACGCAATGGGGAGCGCACAGGAGCTTGGGTGGATTGCTATGGGCGACGTATAAGGCGACATGCAGGCGAAACGGGGTATTCGCTGGCTCTTCGGGGCCCAGAGACTTCAACGAAGAACTCTTCGACCCCGTCTCGAAGCACCTGGCTGGTGGTTGGGAACGGGCCTTTCAGCGTCGGCTCCCGTCGTGCCTGGACGGCTTCCTCCGAACAATCCGGACGCACCTGGAGGCGTTTCACCGTGAGGCCACTCAGCATGCGAGGGAGCGGGGCAGCAACTACAATGGCTTGAACATGCTGGCTCAACAACTTCAGGCTCATTCACAGCGCATCTCGGACATTAGAAACGTCGTCATTGGGCTGGCGCAGGAACTCCAGCGGGAAGCCAACAGGGCGTTTACGCCTGTCATCCAAAACGAGATGGTACCGGCATATGATGGTTGTGTTGCTGAGCGAGGTATGTAGCGCCCAGGAGCTCTCTGACCATGTCAGCAGACTAACACGCATTCACAGGCGCCGGATCGTATATGCGCATGAAGAACATCATGATTAATCACGTCACCAACCGGCGGGGGATCATGTTTCGAAATGCCACCAACGTGGTGCAGAGGCAGCTGGAAGACCTGTGCGAGCATATTCGGAACGAGATGGAGGCGCACATGCAGGAAGTGCATTTGCGACTCACGCGGGATTATCTTTCAGTTCTTGTCGGTGCCGACGCTATTTCCATGCAGGCCGGGATTCCGCGTGTCGAACTGATGCTACGCGCCGAGATGGCGCCGCTGCTAGCCAAGGTTGACGGGGCGTTTGCTGAGCTTTTCAATGAAAAGCCAACATATCTACACGAGCATGACGGCTCAACTGTTCTAGGAAAAAAGCCGTCGGATGACGACTATGTTAAGGATGAGTCGGACACGATGGCACAAGATTCCGCCGCTGTTAAGGCCGAGGCGGAAGAATGAGTTTTGCTGGGACGGACTGTCATTACCGCGACATGGGGTGGGGAAATCTGGCCATATTTTTTCCCTTGGGCATTGTCTTTCAGTGTAAATACTTTTGTTGGCGTCTGTGGACATTTCTTGATGTGTTGTCATTTGTGGGGTAGCTAAGTAGATAGCTAGACACGCCGTGGAGCTGTGTGAGATATGCCGGATTTCGAGCTATTTTAATCAACTGACAAAGTCTGCTATTTGAAATGTTTGGAATTGCTCAATGGGCACAGCTTTATCGGCTCGGTCTCGTTACTCCGTAGAAGCTTCCAGGTTCCGCCCCGCACCGGAGGCGGGTCCGGCGGCTCGGAGCGGAAAGCGGGCACCGGCGAGACCCAAATTTTAACTCGTCGGTCGCCGCTCCACACCACACAGTCCCACAAGTCCACAGTTGAAGTCACTCAACACCACGAAACACAAAACAGTCATTCTCAATCCGGAACAAGGGAGCAGTTGTCGACTGAAAAGTTGAACCAGAAGATTGGTTATTTCCTTGGGATTCTGATCGGGTTAGAGTTTCGGAAACAGCTCAGTCAAGCAGTCCAGGTCAGTTTCTGTGAGCGCATTTCATTTCATCACATCTCAAATCTCAGATTTCATCGACTCACAATTCACACAGGCATCCAAAAAAGGAACGGAAAAAAAAGGATAGCCAAGATGGACCAAATCACCAAAGACGCCGAGTCGCTCAAGCTGAACGGCTCCAATGGCCCCCCCGTTCCCGACCCCCTCTCGGCCCTTCCGGAGCTGCCGCCGGGCCGCACCCTCAACGCGGGCTTGACGCTCGAGGAGACGCTGGCCGACCTCAAGCAGCACCCGCTTTTTATGACGGAGCTCGACACGTCGGGCGAAAACGAGGAGCTGGCCGCCCTGCAGGCCCTCGCCTACGATGGTACCCCGCTCGAGAACGCCTCTAACTTCAAGGAGCAGGGCAACGAGTGCTTTCGGGAGAAACGCTGGGCCGACGCAAAGGAATTTTACGGCAAGGGCATCGCCGTGCTGCAAGCCGAAGAGTTCCGTCGCGCCAAAGGCATCAAGCGCAAGGTCAAAAAGGAGGACGCCCCTGCCCAAACTCTCAACACCGCCACCCCTGACATGGCTGAGGTGCTCGCCGACTCACCCTCCAAAAGCAACGAAGAAGACCTCGTCCCCGTCCCCGATGACCCGGCCGAAACGGCCGCCGAGCGCGCCCTCCTCGAGACGCTGTACGTCAACCGCGCCGCCTGCCACCTCTCCCTGCAGAACCACCGCTCCTGCACCCTCGACTGCGCCGCCGCCCTCCGCCTCAACCCCTCCAACCTCAAAGCCCTCTACCGCTCCGCCCGCGCCCTGCTCGCCGTCAACCGCATCCCCGAAGCCGACGACGCCTGTGCCCGCGGGCTGGACATCGACCCCTCGAACGCACCTTTGCAAGCCCTCGCCAAGGAGATCGTCGCGGCCGCGCAGGCGGCCGACGCGAAGCGCAAGGCGGAGGAGAAGCGCGCGTCCGAGGAGCGGCGCAAGGAGGTGCTGCTCAAGACGGCGCTCGAGGCCCGCGGGATCCGGATGCGCAAGAGCTCGGAGCGGCCGCCGGACATGGAGGACGCGCGGGTGCGGCTGGCGCCGGACGAGCTGGACCCGGCGAGCGCGGTGGTGGTTCCGACGCTGTTGCTGTATCCGTGCCATGCCGAGAGCGATTTTATCAAGGCGTTTAGTGAGCGGGAGAGTCTGGAGGGGCACTTTGGGTATGTGTTTCCGTTGCCGTGGGACAGGGCTGGGGAGTATAGGGTGGGCGGGGTGGATTGTTTTGTGGAGACGACTAAGGGGGGGTTGGTCAAGGTTGGCGGGAAGGTGCCGTTGTTGGAGGTGCTGGGTGGGGGGAGGGATGTTGAGGTGGTGGATGAGTTGGTCAAGGTTTTTGTGGTGCCCAAGGCGAGGGTGGAGGGGTGGGTGAAGGAGTGGAAGGAGAGGAAAGCGAAGGGGGGGAAGTAAAAGGGGGGGATGATACCCGGTACTTTTAGGGAACACCGCCTGTGGCTCAAACAATACAAAACCAAGACTCTGTTCTCTATCTGATGCCCATACAAACACAAAAAACCAAGACCTGATTCGTATCCAATCCATGGAGCACCAATACGCACCGCTGCTACTCCTTACGCCCATTCCATTTCCGCGATACAAGGCACTGCAACTCCGGCCCCAACCCCTGATCCCCTGTCCGACCAACTACCCCAGGCCCATGCCAGCAAGAAAATGCCAAACATACAAAAGAAAAACTCCGCAAGACACAAACGCCACTCGCGCCAGTCATGCCATCGTAACGCTATGCTCCCACTGGCTGACTCACATCAGTGTCTTCCTCCTCTTTGACCGTGTGTTGGGCCCGGTGGTGGTGCGAGTGTGTATGCCCACCTCCGCAGCAACAGGCGGAGGCGAGCACGACGAAGAGGGTTTGATCTTGGTGATCTTGGTATCGATGTCATCACCTTTCCCTGCCACACCATCCTTGAAACCACCTTCTTCCCGGTGCTCATGTGCATCTCCGTCTTCCTTCTTGCTCGCCATCTCATCTCCCGAGGAGTCACGGCCCCGCATGTGCATGAGCATCATGGCCGCGTCCCGCTCAGACGCGCGCCGCTCGTTGTCGGTGTAGCAGGCCGTTCCCCCAATTGACTGTTGTGTCGGCGGCAGTATTGAGTGCGGATGCGGGTAGTTGACCATCTTGCCTGTCACTGGAGATGGCGGAGGAGCAGGCAGCTTGACGCCGTCATCGCCATCGTCGTCGGAGCTGGCCTGGTCCTGACCATCAGCCCGTGGGCTGCTCCCCGCTTGGCTGTGGTTGCTCTCGCCCGCGTCGTAACCGTCGTCGTTGCTGACAGTTCCTACCTGGTCAAAGTCGCGTTTGGCGCCGTGGCGGGGTTGTTGCAGGGCCCGTTCAGGGAAGCTAGTGGAGGGTGAAGCATGATGTAGAGGGTACCGGCCACTATTAGGAGTTGGTGTCAGAGGGCGCGGGACTGCCGAGAGCCAGGGGTTGGCGGTCGGGTTCATGTTCAGTGGGTGTGGTTCCCCAGGCGGGTTGGATGTCGAGCGAGGGTGGTAGGTAGGGTAGTAAGGCTGGTTCACAGCCGCCCAACCCGGAGAGTGCAGAGGCGTGGGCGCCTGCGCAATGGGAACATGTCTCCCGGCGGCCCGCAACGACATGGGCGGATACATGGGGCGGCCGTAGGGTTCGGGCCTCGGATGCGAGTCAACGTCTGTGTCGGTGACATATGGGCTGAGGAGGAGCTGTCGTTCGTATTCGGAGCGGTAATCGTAAGGGCCGGCCCTGCGTGCCGAGCGCTGCGGCCTTGGGCTGATGCTGCGGGACGGACGGGGACTGGGCAGCGGCGGTTGCGGTGTGAAGAAAGCTGCCGAATCCCTTTTGGCCCGGAGGACGATTTCGGGGTCGATGATCATGCGCCCATGTCCAGTCGCCTTCTCTGGGATGCACTCAAAGGGGAAGTCTGGACCGAAAAGCGGTATGAGGGCGCCGGCAATCTTTTGGCAAAAGGTTGAGCAGACGGCTTTGGCGCACGAGAAGGGCATCCAGTAGCCTGGAGCTTTTACGTTAACACGTTCCGGAGTACTAGGGGACTGCGCGAATACACACCCTGAGCCTTGATAGCACCGCCGGTGATGCTGTACGTGATGTCTTTGAGGCCGGGGTTCTGGCTGAGCATCTTTGCTGGCGTGGTCTGGCTGGTCAGCTACCGCTGGAGAGTGCGAGACGATGATACCCTTGCAAATTCTTACCTTGCTATAGCCGCGGCACTTGAAGAAGGGAGTCATGCGGACGAGGCCGACGCTGTAATCCCACATGATGGTATAGGGGTTGTCGTCTCCGGGAAGTCTGAAGTCGTATTGGAATACTGCCCTGGTTAGTCTCCGGGTTCTGCCCGCTGATGGTGTCCCTACCTTCAAAAAACTCTCTGCCAGTCTTGGAGAAGAAGTCTTTCTTGCCGCTATTGTAGGGTATCCGCCGTGACGTGCCCTGGATCGAACCGAGGGGGTGGACTTGGTACCTGCGAACTTCGCGGAGGGCAGCTTCGTCCAGAACCTCAAAGGGCGGAAAGTTGATGACGCCCTTTGCCTTGCACCTCGTGACTGGCTTTGCGTTCTGGGCCATCTTCGGTGGTGTCTCGATCGAGGGCCTGGTTGGTGGTTGTTGGTCTTGAAAGGAGACAGTCGGACGGGCTGAAACGACTGGAACCGGGCGGGATGTTGGCAACGGAGCCCGCGGGGGCTCCGGGTTAAGAAGAGAGGCTACGGATACCATGGCGGTGAGGGCGTGATGAGCATGTCTCGCGTACTTGTCGCTACCGCTGCAGGCCGTAAGTGGGGAAGGAGAACCAGATGAAGGCCTAGTGAGGGGCGGCAGGGACACAGGTTATCAAGCCAGACAGCGGTTGCGGCTGCGGCCACTAGGAGGCAGAAAACCAAATGCCCCTTTCAGCTTGCAAACAACAAAGCTCGGCGCAACCCTCGCGAGCCGGAGGGAACTCCAAGGCTTGCACCTGCGACAAGGAGCCCTCCAAGCCCTTCCTCTGCTTCTTCTTCCTTGACTGCCGGGATGCAATGTGCTGCAGCCCCGGCGAGAATCTCTGTCTGTCCTGCGTTCTCGATGCAGCTCCTTTGTCTGGGGACCCAGGGAGTCGACTGCTGGATGGCAGATGGCAGCGTTTGGGCCTTCCACCGCTCTTTGGTGGGTTCGAGTTGGTAGTCAAAAGTGACAAGTGACGGCGGAGCGGCGGTCAATATTCAGATTGATGACGGTGACAGTGGCGGTAAGCTAGCTGAGTACGGCGAGTGTGACTTGGTGTGCTGCCGCCTTGTGTCGTTTGGGCGCCAGGGCGGCAGTTCAACTCTAGAGCACCCAGTGCTGCGACACCATGGTGCAATGCGGGGACCTCGTTAAACTACCAAGACGAGACGCAACAGGCGGGATCGAGGGAAGCTGTCATCTCACACGCTGAGGCTTGGCCTAGCTCGAGAGAACACTTGTGGCCCAGGCTACATGGCCACGACGCCCTTGTGGCCCAAGATGCAGCAAAATGAGTTTGACACCGCAAATACCAGACCTGTGGACGGCCAGGCAGGGATGCGGCCTGTTTGGGAGCACTTGACAGAAAACAGACTGTCGGACGGCTGCAGGAGGCGCCGCTTGGTTACTTGGGTGAGAATACCCGGTGAGAGAGGTGGAACAAAGAGGGGAGATTGTCCCGTGTTGACATCCCAGACCGAGATGAGAGATGACTTCTTGACTCGACACACGTGGCTGCTTCACCGCTGAGCAAGGTTCTCGCGGTCAAGCGATCATATGGGCTCTTCCGCCCACTTACACGCCGAGTAAGGGGTTGGCCGTGTCACATCCTGATGCCTGATGCGCTAATAGTGCCGGACTCTCCGTTACGCGAGGGGACAACGGCGTGGAATCGGATGCGCACAGGTCAGAACAAGATCCGTAGGGGACCTCTGGGCCGAAGCCGCCGCTCGGCGTCACAGCACGGGGGATTTTGAAAGATCTAGCCCTCTTCGAGAAGGCGATCCGGTATTCTCCGGCGACGTTGGCGGCAGCGGCGCGGAAGGGGGCATCTGTCACTGCACTGGGCCCTGCTTGCCCCCACGAGCTTGCTCTTGCACGACAGCAGCACAAGAAAAGTGTCCGATGAGAGACACAGAGACATGGTCTGAAACCCCGTTGACGCTGCTGGGATTTGGCGTCTCTCGCTTTGTCCCTCAGCGAGGGCGGTGTCGACGCCATGCGGGTCTCCCACGGTTGACCAGAGATGACAGACGCAACGAAAGGTGACGGGTCGCCGATCAGGAGTCGAGGGGATCGCACGAGGTTGAAAGAAAATGTGGCGCACAGGCTGGCGACAGGGCGAGGGTAGGAACTGGTGCGGAAGCACATCACTTGACCGCTGACCGCTGCATGGATGGCATGGGCACAGCGAGCCGTTGTGTGTCGGGGCGGCATGTATCCCTCGACCCGTCACCCCTAGACATGCCCAGGCTTGTGGTTCCAGACGTGGAGTGCTGGCGGGAGGCTGCAGCTCTCATCACGGCACGGCCGTCCGGCACCAGATGGCGAGCAGGACCGGGCACTGCCCCCAAACGGAAGCACAGGGCCAGACGGGAACCAAATCGAGCCATGAGGCGAGACAGGCTAGGCTAGAACCGTTCACAGAACAAGTTCGGGCAGCTGTACAAATCCCCGTGTGCGCCGTCAACAGCGGGCTCGGGGAATAGGTGTTGCGGTCTGTCCTTATTCTAGAGCCGAGTGGACTGCAAGCGTAGTTCCTGTTTGGCTATCTGGGTTGAAGCAGCGTCGGCTAGCTCGTCGTGTCCTCATGCCATCATACTCCAGGTCCCCGACCATGTCTGTTCGACGGGTTCTCGATGGGGCCCCGTCTAACCGGGGAATTAAGGGGCCCGTCAAGCAAGATTGGTGCCCGATCCTGAGGTTTAACTGCCGTGGCCAGGTACACGCCCCAGTGGGATGACGGGTCTGATCCGTACTCCGGTCGGGATCAGCAAGAGCAGATCTAGTCATCCATGATCCAGTCCATCACCCAACATCGAATGGCTAGGATGTCCAAGCGTGACCAGCTGCCAAAAGCCTCCCGCGCCAAGGCGGTGCGACTCACCACAGGTCTGTTGCGGCTATAGACATGGGCATCGGGAAATTTCCAGCTCGTGTTGTGGCTGCTGTCTGGAGGTCCAAGTCGCACGGCAGCTCGCGCGCAGCTTGCACGCAGCAGAGCACGACATCGATTCGCAGCACACAGACAGCCCGCTCCACACTCGGGGAGCAGTGAAGGCGGCGAGGAATGGCCCTTACAGCAGAGCGTAGATTGTTGCCAGCGGGCCGCCTCGCAGAGATCGATTGGTACCGCTTGAAACGGGTGTGGGAGGGAGTCGGGCGTTTACATGGCCGGGCCGGAAGGCGGAAAGCTGTGGTGCATCGCCATTCATCCTCGAGGCCGGACGGAACCAGGCACCAGGGAGGACCGACCTGCCCTGTTGGCAACCCTTTGAATGGCCCAATGCTTGTAAATGCCATCGAGAAACAACGGATCCGGCCAAAAGTGGTTGGGGCGTACCAGCAACCTGCAACTACCACAACCCCCAACCAGCAACTTCGAGGACTCGATCTGTTTCTCGCTTCCAAATTAACGGAGAAAAGGACGACAGTCCCGTGGCCCTTTGACCACACGATACAGACACAAGCTGTCTGTAACCGTCATCGATGATCGTACTTGTGCAATTGATTGGGGCTGATTTCATCAACACAAACAATCCGCTTCAACCAAATAGCGAGGCCACTGAGTCACTGCCAGAACAAAGATGTTCGGCCGCTCGCCAATCTCGCCTTTGTTGGGGAGACCCAGGCCCGTTGAGTGGAAGGTGCGTTCAAGTTTCTCATTTCACTTTTCTCTTTCCATCGCCTCGCCCCTTCCGTTCGTTGTTTGATGTTGAAGACAAGTGGGGCCGGACAAGGCTGCCTGCAGGCTAACGGCAACAAGGGCATGCAAAGCTGCCTGGACCCTGGGAAGTCCTAAACCTGAGGCACCCATGCCTGGGCCTGATCGCGTCGCAGTCGCGCCAGGGTGCGGGTCCTCCCCCTGCAACACATCCCCTCGCGCGCGACATTCGAATTCTCTTGTTTGGGAAATCCACACAACACTCTCTGTTTACTTTTGGTTTGTGCTTTTGCCACAACAACAGTCAATCTTTCGCACCGACCACCCTCATTCCTTTTGTGTGCTTGCACACTCTTTTGTCTCGTGTATCCCAGACATTGCAGCGCGTGCCGGACTCGTCGAGGCGCGTTTGGTGTTTTTTTCATTGTTCGTCAATTGCGACGAGCCCTTTCTCCGTCCCCTTTCTCCTTGCATGGGCCCGACTTCTTTGCTGCCCGCCTGTCGACCCTTTGTTCGGACCCCTGATCTCGCGTGCCGTTTGCTGTGGAACATTGTGCCCGCCCCGTCGCCATGGATTCCGACGTTGACTCGGCCGTCTTTGACGACTACCAGAGCGAGTCCGACGCCTACTCACCAGAGGTGGTACGTATGTTGCGAGTCGCCCTTTTCCCTCCTTCAACACTCGGCCAGTGCCGCTCCCCAGAGACATCATGGCGTCGCCAATGCATATTTGCCCCGCCAGGCTCCAACCTGACACTGCGCAGAAACCTAAAGCCAAGGCAGCCCCGAAAAAGGCGGCTGCGACAAAACCCGCTGGCAAGCTGCTCCAGACAAAGCTCACAGCCAGTAAAGCCGCGCCAAAAAAGCGACCCAAGCCCGAGAGCGATGATGACGACGACGGCACCTTTTCTTCCACGCCGCCGAGCACCAAGAAGGTGAAGAAGGCGCCCGCGAAAAAAACGAGCGGCAAGCCTCTTGCCCAGATCGAAAATGACAGCATGCAACTCGACGACGAACCGGCCGAGGAGGCCGGGACCAAGACAAAGAAGACCGCGACAGAGACGTACCAAAAGCTCACCCAACTCGAGCACATCATCAGGCGTCCCGACACCTACATTGGCTCCGTCGAGCGCACGGAGCAGAGGATGTGGGTATTCAACAAGGCCGAGAAGCTCATGGAGAACCGCGCCGTTTCCTTCGTCCCCGGTCTCTACAAGATCTTTGACGAGATTCTCGTCAACGCCGCAGACAACAGCCAGAGAGACTCGTCCATGACGCATCTCAAGGTGACGGTTGACCGCGAAACTGGGGAGATTTCGGTCGAGAACAACGGCAAGGGCATCCCCATCGAGATGCACGAAAAGGAGAATTGCTACATTCCCGAGCTCATTTTTGGCCACCTGTTGACGGGTTCCAACTACGACGACAAGGAGAAGAAGACTGTCGGTGGCCGTAACGGTTACGGTGCAAAGCTCACCAACATTTTCAGTCAGCGCTTCACCATTGAGCTCCAAAACTCCAAGAATGGCAAGCGGTACAAGCAGACTTGGACGGGGAATATGGGCAACATGGAAAAGGCCAAGATCTCGTCCAACAAGTCGGCCGACTTTGTCAAGGTCACCTTCCTCCCGGACTACAAGAGGTTCGGCATGGAGAACATCGACGACGACCTTGAGGCCCTCATTTACCGCCGCGTCTACGACATGGCGGGCACCGTCTCCGGCGTTAAGGTCTGGCTCAATGGCGAGCATCTCAAGTACAACTTCAAGACGTACTGCAGCCTCTATGCCAAATCCATCGCCCATGAACGCGGTGATGACGCCGTCGACGGCGAGAAGCCGGTTGCCAAGGTCGAGTTTGAGCAGGTCAGGGACAAGGGCAGGTTGTGGGAGATTGGTTTTACCGTGTCGGATGGTACGTTCCAGCAGGTCTCGTTCGTCAACAACATTGCCACCACGTCCGGCGGCACCCACGTCAACTACATCTCGGATCAGATTTGCGAGGCGCTCGCCAAGGAAATGAACAAGAAGAAAAAGGGCCATTCGCTCAAGCCGGCCAACTTCCGCAACCACATCTTCATCTTCGTCAACTGCCTGATCGACAACCCGGCCTTCACCTCGCAGACAAAGGAGCAGATGACGACCAAGATGAGCGCATTTGGTAGCAAGTGCGTCCTCAGTGAGGGGTTCCTGAAGAAGATCAGGGCTTCGGAAGCAATCGCCAACATCATGGCGTTTGCGGACAAGAAGGCGGACAAGCTGATGGCCAAGAGCGATGGCAACAAGCGCTCCCGTATCAGCAACGACAAGCTCGTCGATGCTAACTTTGCTGGCACAAAGCGGGGCCACGAGTGCACCCTCATCCTGACAGAAGGTGATTCAGCCAGAGGTCTGGCCGTCGCCGGTCGTGCCGTCTTGGATCCCGACCGCATCGGCGTGTTCCCCCTCCGTGGCAAGATGCTCAACGTCCGCGATGCGTCGCTCGACCAGATCATGAAGAACAAGGAAATCGAGAACATCAAAAAGTTCCTCGGGCTCAAGCACAAGCAGCACTATACCGATGTCAAGGGCCTCCGCTACGGCCACCTGATGATCATGGCCGATCAGGATCTCGACGGTAGCCATATCAAAGGCTTGCTTATCAACTTCCTCGAGGTCCAGTTCCCCTCGCTTCTGCGCATCGACGACTTCTTTCAAGAGTTCATCACGCCGGTCGTCAAGGTCTGGCAGGGTTCCAACCCCAAGAAGCCCCAAAATCTCAAGACCTTCTTCACCTTGCCGCAATATGAAACGTGGAAGGAAAATCACAAAGACGAGCTGCGGAGGTGGAAGTACAAGTACTTGAAGGGTCTGGGTAGTTCCTCCAACGAGGACGCCCAAATCTACTTCAAAGACCTGGATCGCCATCTCAAGAGGTTCGAGGTCATGAAGCCCGAGGAATCGCAGCTGTTCGAGCTGGCCTTCTCCAAGAAGAAGGCGGATGCTCGAAAGGAGTGGCTGGGTAACTTTATCCCCGGAACTTTCCTCGACATGTCAACGAACACCATCCGCTACGAAGACTTTGTCCACAAGGAACTCATCCTGTTCAGCATGGCCGACAATATGCGATCTATCCCCTCCATGGTCGACGGCCTGAAGCCCGGCCAGCGCAAGGTCATGTACGGTGCCTTCAAGCGGAACCTCGTCAACGACCAAAAGGTTGCCGAGCTTGCCGGTTATATCTCCGAGGTAGCTGCGTACCACCACGGTGAGGCGTCCCTGCAGCAGACAATCGTCGGCCTCGCGCAGACTTATGTAGGCTCCAACAATGTCAACTGCCTGGAGCCCAGCGGTAACTTTGGTTCTCGTCTCTCTGGTGGCTCGGATGCTGCCAGCGCTCGTTACATTCACACGCGCCTGTCTCCTTTTGCCCGCCGTGTCTTTTCAAAGCTTGACGAGCCCAACCTCGAGTACCAGTTTGACGATGGCAACATGATCGAGCCCAAGGTCTACGTCCCAGTCATCCCGATGGTCTTGGTCAACGGTGCCGACGGTATCGGCACGGGTTGGAGCACGTCTATTCCCAACTACAACCCGATGGACATTGTCGACAACCTGAAGCGGCGCATGGGGAGACTCGACCCCGACAACCAAGAGGAACAGCCTTTCAAGCCAATGACGCCCTGGTTCCGCGGTTGGAAAGGCGAGGCTCAGCCGGACGGTCCCAACCGGTACAAGTTCAACGGCATCATCAAGCAGGACGAGCAAAACCCGAACGAGGTTCACGTTACTGAGCTGCCCATCCGCATGTGGACCGACGATTTCAAGTCGAGGCTCGAGGATATCATCCGCGCCGAGAAGACGCCGTCGTTCATCAAGGACTACAAGGAATTCAACGACCATCAGACGGTCCATTTCATCATCGAGATGGAGGACAAGCACCTGCAGGGGGCGACTGATGAGAGCCTGATGGAGAAGTTCAAGCTTACCAAGTCCGTCGTCACCACCAACCTCGTCGCGTTCAACACGCGTGGCCAGATCCAAAAATACGACAGTGCCGAGGAGATCATGGAGGAGTACTACCACTATCGTCTGAGCATGTACACGGAGCGCAAGAAGCACTGGCTCGCTGTGTACCACGCCGACTTCCGGAAGCTCCAGAACCAGTACCGCTTCATCATGGAGATCATCGAGGAGAAGCTCGTGGTCAGCAAGAAGAAGAAGGATGTCCTTGTCAAGGAGCTCCGCGAGCGCAAGTACGAGGCGTTCCCACCAAAGGACGACAAGAAGGCCAAATCCACGGACGAGGAGCTGGGAAAAGAGGATGGTGAAGAGGAAGAAGACATGGCCGGAGGTGCACGGGACTACGACTACCTCCTTTCGGTATGTGCTTGTTATTTGTGACCTTTCCTAACGCGCGATGCTAACAGACAACAGATGGCCATCTGGTCTTTGACCAAGGAACGCCTCGAAAAGCTCAAGGCATTGATTGCTGCAAAGAAGGCCGAGTATGACGCACTCAACGCCTTGACTGAGAAGGATCTGTGGGTCAAGGACCTTGACGACTTTGCCGACGAGTGGAAGGAACAGCTAAGGCTGGAGGAAGAAATCACGACTGGCATTCGGAGGATGGGCCGTCGCGCGTCGCAAAAGATTGGCGCCGGAAAGACGCGCCGTCCGAAGGGCGGCGACGACGACTACCAACCCGACAAGAAGGCAAAGGCCAAGCCCAAGGCCAAGGCTTCTCAGCCGGAGAAGGTTGAAACCAAGACGCAGCAGCGGTTTGCTGAGATGTTCCAGGCCAAAGCCAAACCCAAGCCCGAGAACGACCTGTCTGACGACGATTTTGCACTCCTTGGCAAAAAGGCGGTGGTCAAGCAAGAGTCGGAACCCCCGGCTTCGCTCCCCGATGCCACAAGCGGGCGCAACAAGCGGGCGGCTGCCACAAAATCCAAGTACGTGTTGAGCGACGACTCGGACGAGGACTTTATGGAGCTTGGCAAGGACGAGGATGACGAAGTCGAGGAAGTCGAGGATGTCAAGGAAGAGTCCGGGTCGCCTTCAGATGTTGAGGAAGTGGTTAAACCGGCAAGGCGGGTGGCGGCGTCCAAGGCGAAGTCGCGATATGTTGATGACGACGGCTCGGAGAGCGACGATGACGACATGATGCTCGGCGATGTTGGCGCCATGGTCAAGGGCATAGGGGGTTCGGGCTCGAGCGGCGGCAACAACAGCAGACTTAGCCTATTTGCTATGTCCCGGCCCGAGGCTGGCGATGCACCCCTACCCAAGGTGAAGTCCAAGCCGTCCAAGCCGAGCCTCGACTATGATAGCCACGACGACACCAACTACGAGGCTCTTGCCATGTCATCGCCGCGGAAGACCACCAAGGCCGACGACATTGACGCGTTCCTGTCCGACGACGACCTCCCCGCCGCCACCAAGCCCGCAGCCAAACCCGCCGCGTCCAAGGCCAAGGCACCCCTGAGCGTGGTCCCTGCACCAGCCAAGAAGCGCGGCCGCCCCGCCGGGTCCAAGAATAAGGAGAAGACGGACGACGCCCCAGCTCCCAAGGCCAAAGCTGCGCCAAAGACGCTAAAGACGGCAAAGGCCGCGGTGTCTGCCAAGCCCAAAGCGTTGACGATCCTCTCGCCCGCGGCCAAGGCCTACGCCGCCAAAAAGGCCAAAGCCAGGAAGGTGGTCAGCGACGACGAGGACGAGATCATGGACGATGCCCCGCCCAGCCCCGTGGCTGCTAAGCCCAAGGCACGGCCCGGGCGGGCAGCGGCGGCCAAGGCGAAGCCGATCTACATTGGCGACTCTGACGAGGATGATTCGTTTGTGGGCGGTGGTGGCCGGAAGGGGAGGGTGGATGATAGTGATGAGTTTGGTCTGGATGGAGACAGCGATTAGGCTGTTCATCCATGGTGGCGAGACAACTTTTGTTGTGCTGAAGCGGTTTTCTTGTCTAGCTGGGGTGGTGCCCAGGACATGGGGCTGTCTTTGGGAAGGATCGGATCTCGTTTTGTTACGTCTACCTGCCTAGCTTTTGCTATTGTTGGCCTACGCACATTCCTGTACCATACCTTCCCTTATTCGATTGCATCTTGGAATTTGGTCTTTTTTTGTGAAGTGATTAGTGTTGTGAAGCGGTCACCTGTCGTTGGGGTAAATCAAGGCAATGATCGATGCCAACAAAAGCCAAAACGGTGACCGGAGAGTCATCCAGAAGCAACACATTACGGTCAAAGTCAGATGTTAAACGGGAAACAAAAACACACTCGTATTTCAACACGATACTCCGGCCAACCCAATAACCCAGAAGCAACTAACTGACCGACCATAGACTGTTTCCTGATATCATTCCTGCTCCCGATATTGCGATATCATCGGGGCCCCTCACCCATCCATTGGTAATCGACAAGACAAAGAGAGCGAGAGATAGGTGAAAAGGAAACCCGAAACTTCCTAAAATGAATTTGCCAGTCTTGCCTATGCTATGCCACCAGCCATCCATCCGCCCCATTTCCTATCCCGTTGCTTCCAATCCTACAAAAAATCCTACAGTCCTACAATCCTACAGCCTCCCTCCCATTGCTTTGTTATTGGTAGAATCCGGGCCGGGTAGAGTGTGTTGGCCAGATGTGTGTGCGTGTCGTGTACAGAGGTGACGTTGGCGTCATCACTTGAAGGGGAAGAGATTTCTACCTAGGTAGAAATCAGGGGCTCCTCCTCAGGCTTGAGGATGACCGGAACGACCGGGACCGCCGTGGTCTCGACAGAGTCGACGGCGTCGACGGGCTCGCTCAGCTTGAAGTCATCTTTGGGCACGGCGGGGAACTCGACGCCCTCCTCCTTGGAGGCGGGGGCGCGGAAGGTGAATTCCTCCTTGGGAGGGGTGGGGAGGTCATGGACCTCGCGGTCGCGGTGCTCCTCGCTGGCGCTGCCGCGGTGGCCGGCGCGATGGATCAGGGCCTGGGCCTTGGCCGTGTAGTCGCCCATGTACTGCTTGGTGACCTGGGTGGCCTGCTCCGTGTGCTTGACGGCAACAGAGCGGAGCTGGGCCGTCTGGGCGCCGACAACCTCGCTGGCATGCTGGAGCTGGCTGTCGATGAGCTCCTGGTTCTTGGTGTAGATGAGCGGGCCGAAGAACACGACCGTGGTGGCGATGACAGCCAGACCCCAGTAGGGAACGATCTTGACGAGGTAATAGGCGATAAAGGCCGAAACAGCAGCCTAAAATCTTGGTTAGCACACAATTCTGACGACATAGCTCAGAGAGTGGAGAAAAGCTGTGGAGACTTACAGCAGCCGAAGCATAGACATTCTCGGCGAACAGAACGCGCTGCGATTCAATGACAAAAAAGTTGACCAGCTCGTGGACATCGCCAATCAGGGCATCAATGGCCTCTCTTGACACGGTGTAGTACTTGCGGGGACGGAGCTGGGTCGCGAAGCCGTTGTTCAGAAGAGCCTTTCCGGCGAGCTCGGCGGCGAGGGTGATGCCGAGCACCATCCAGGTGAGCTTAAAACCCCAGCGCATAACATCAAGGTACCTAATCGAGAAGATGAGCGTCACGATGGAGGCGTAGGCAATGGCCGAAGCCCCTGGTTTTGGTTAGTACGAGTGCCGAATCTTGGAGGGGCAGTTTCGCATACGAGGGTTGTTCCATGACAGCAGCTCCAGGAAGAACGAGTGGTAGTGTGTCAGAGGCTGGCCGGTGGCAGCCCTGTAGTTCGGGGTATGGCGGGCGGCGGCCAGGTTGGAGAGCTCGGCCGAAGTCTTGGCGGACTGGTCCATGACGTTCTGAGCTACCGGGCCTGGGAAGGACACATCCATCAGTATCTATGTTTTGGACAGCAGTTTGAGCAGATTGTGGGGCAGGCATACCATTGGTGACGGTGTTGTAGGCAGATGCGGCATCTGGACAGATATCGTCAGTTGGGGTGGCCTGTGGAAGGGTCGGATGTTGCTGGAGCTGTGTAACACTGATAGGTTAGCCGGGGCGCGAGAGCGACGAGAAAAATCGCAGCACAAACCTCACTGGTCTTGATGGCCTCCACGTTGGGATTGCCGTGGACGGCATTGACGGCGTTGTCAGCCATTGTTGCTTGCTGTTGCGCAGCGCGGTGTTGCGCAAACAATAGTTATCGGTTCGGTGGGCGGGAGTTGTGGTGGTGCGAAGGGTCGGAAGCCGTGACGTGATGTCGATCCGATGAGGGGCAGCGAAACCCGAAAAGTTGATTGCGATGGGCAGGAATATTCCGTCGAGGCGAACAGAGCTGACACGGCCAGCGATGCGTGTTTGCTTTGTGCGAGGGTAGAAAGTACGAAAGAGATTTGTGGTTGCAGGAGGAAACAATCAAAAGATTGGTGTTGTCGAAGTTGGGATAGGCAGGAAGCGACGAGGGCTTTGAGACAGGCAGAGGCAGAGAGCCGGGGTGGGCAATGATGAATTATTTCACCAGGGCTGGCTTATCAAAACTTGCATGGCCCGTCATGGACTCTGCCAGCATGGAAGCTCTGGCCCGGCCAGCGGGGCTCCACTGGCGCACAAAGCTCCAGCACCCATCCGCAATGATCTCATCATGCCACTTCCAGTCAGTGATGGCACCGGCGAGGGAAGGCAGGGGCCGCCTGCCGTCTCAGTCTTTGTCTCATCGCACCCGACGCCCGCTAGCTTACCGGTATTGCAGCCAGTGTCAACTACCAAACAGGCGATCGGAATCTCCCTCTTTACCCGAGCGTTATCGCCATCAATTACGGGGGTTTTCGTGATAAACCAATTTGCGCCATCTCGGCCCTCATTATTACGTCGCGTAACTCATTAACGTTAGCGTATTTTCGGAGAGATAGCTTGACGGCTGTCACCCGAGCCTCGCTCCTTGGCAGCGACAGGCGACACCTTGCTGTTCTTGGCCTGACGCATCATTTCTGACAGGGCAGCGTCACCACTCGCATGTGATAGCGCACTAACGCTGTCTTGTTCCCCGCCCTCCCACCATCACTGACAGCCGCAGAAGGCGTGATGGATGTCGACATGCGACACTGACAGATGACGTCGTCAGCCGACAGCCATCATCAAGTTGGTGGTTTCAACGAACATACAGGGGAAAAAACGAACATTTCTTCGAACATTCAGCTCAATTACCCCTCTTCGAAGCAATTTCTCGGAAGCAAAAGTCCGGCTCCTCGGCCATGTCGTTTCGTTGACCAATATGTCGCCCTGGGTTCAATCCCCAGTCTTCTCTTGTTGTACTATGAATCAATGTTGGTATCATATGCTCCTCCAAAATACAGTTGCGCCCAGCCATCACATCCGCGTCCCATCCGGCAATTACACCACCGCTCTTAAGAAAAAAGGCCCATGCCACATCACCACACCCTTTATAAAGAAGACATCACCTCCGCCACCCCCAAAACCCTCCACTTGATGTCCCACCCCCAGCCGGCGTCGGACTCGCGACCCGGGCAGGGGATTCCACCCCCGACGGTGCCGGAGACGAAGCCCCCGTAAGCCGCCCAAACATGCCCGACACCCCGCCATTACCACCGCCCCCACCACCGCCGCTGCTGTTATGCATCCCCATCGCAGGCGGCGTCTCCCCCGGCGCCAGCCCAAACGCCTTGCGCAGCTGCTCCATCCGCTGCTTGACCTCGTCCAGCTCCTGCCTGGCGACTGCTTCGGCCGTCTTGGCCTGCGCCAGCTCGAGTAAGAGCGCATCGTTCTCATGGATCGGGGGAGCGGCGGCGGGAGCCGGTGGAGGGGTGGACGTGGGGGCAAGCGACTCGCTGCTGCTGATGCGCTGCATCGTCATGGACGAGGCGCGTTTGTTGCTGTAGAGCGAGGGCGCCTGCGACGGAGTCGACCTACTACGGCCGAGCTTGAGCTCGCGCAGCCCACCTGCAGCGGCGCCAGCGCCGGGCGGGATTTGGGGGAACCACTCTGCTTTGTCTGCGGTCGAGGGTGTGTCGGAGGCCCGCATGCGCATGCCGTGTATTTGTCTCTCGAGGCGCTGCTTCTCTTGGTGGATGCTTCGGACATGGGCGTGGCTCTCGCGCAGCTGCTCTCTCATCGAGGCCGTTTCCTGCTCCAATTCCTGGATTTTCCGGTCGAATTCTTTTGATTTCGCCCTCTCTTGTGTTAATTGTTCTCTTGTCCGAGCCAGGTCCTCCCGGAGCTGCGATTTCGTTTCGGGCGCCGCCGACTTGGGGCTGGACTCTGAGTCGCTGAACCGCACTTCGACGACATCAAGCAGGTCCGATAGGTGTTCTGCTGTCGGCTTGCACTCGTCGGCGTTTTCTAATGAAGTTGTTGGGTCGTCGGATGGACCGCGCAATAATGTCTTGTCGCTCTCGTCCCCCGCCTTTTTGCGCAATCCGTCCAGAAGCGAGCGGACGGCCCGCCGGTCCTCCTCGCGGTCTTCCTTTTCCCTCTGCAATTGGCTGGCTAATAAGGCATGATTGCGCTGCAGCTCGCTGAGCGCCATGAGTAAATCCTCGATCTGGCTGTGTAGGTGTTTGCTGCTGTCCTTTGACGTACTGGCGCTTGCGGAAAAGGCGGTGGGTAGTGTCTTGGAAGCCGCCGCCTCCCGCACATCGTCGGCCGAACTGTCGCGCGATATGGATGTTGCTTCGGTAGAGATCGAACTCAAAACACTGGCGGCAGACGAAGTCGTTGATGATGAGGCGGCCTCCATCGAGGCGAGGCTCTGCTTGGAGGTGCTGCGCCGAAGCATGCTGAGCGGGCGCGACGCTGCACCAAGCCCGGGATTGAGGGTGCTGGTGCTGGAGGACGCGGGGCCGGATGCCGAAGCGGCTGCCGAAAAGGTGGTGAATCTCGGAGTCGAGGAGGAAGCCCAGATGCGACCGAGAAAGCGGGAGGCGGCGGTCGTGACATCGGCCGACGCCTGTGCCGCGTCTGTACCACGGTGATTGGCGCTCGAGCTAATCTTAGCTTCCCTGTACCCCTGTTCGAGCGTTGTCATTCGCTCCTTTGTCACCACTTCCGACAGCGCGGCAAAGTCAGAGACAAACTCGTCGGCGTTGTAATTGTAACAGTCCCAGAGGCCTCGCGAGAGAAGCAGATGCATCACATCCTCCATCTCGGTGCAGGCCAGGATGCGAGTCTGGTTCTTGCGCATGAGCGACAGCGCCACCCGCATGATGGTCTCCGATGCGCCCTCGGCAAAAATGACATCGTAGATGCGAAACAGCATTGGCAGGGGGCACGTTACGGCGAAGAAGGAGAGGAACCATTGTGAAACATAGGCCGGCTCAATATGCAAATCGTCCAGGTGGCCCGACAGGGTGGGCAGATGTTGGCGCAGCAGCTCGCGGAATTGGTAGATGCGGACATGCAGCCCAGACAGATCGGGAACAAAACATTCGCGCAGATCGTAGTTTTCCATGAGTCTAGTCGCACGGGGTTAGTTAGCCCAAGACACTTTCCCTCATTTCCTCCCAAATTGGATGGTGGACTTACCTAACCAGCACACAAAACGCCTGCTTATCGGGCATGTGCATCAGCAGCGGTCCCACGAGGAACCCGAGACCCTGGCAATACCCGATCTTGGTGTCGTAGAGACTAAAGCACTTGAGGACCCGACCCAACATGCGCTGGCCGTCGCCGTCTGGGTCCCGAAACATGTCGACGCCGGGAAAGCTGCGGCCGATATCCTTGTTGATGACGCCCTCGTACGGGCTGGACTCGCCCGACAGCCGCTCAAACACCTCCTCCAGGGCGCTGTCCCGGGCGCCGGCCATGCTCTGCCAGACGACGCCTCGCAGCGGCGGCGGGATGCCTCTCCGGATCTTGTTGGACAGCAGCGTCGGCAGGCGAGCGGCCGTCTCCTTGGGCTCTTTGACCAGGGCGAGGTAGAATTCGAGCTCCGTCATCGGCGGCGGCGGCAAGGTCGAGTACCGGAGGGCTGACGGTGTCGGCCCGCTGACCATCTTCTTCAGCTGTGCCATGGACGGAGGTCTGGGCTTGCTGGACGGAGGTCTGGGCTTGCTCCCGCGAGACTGCCGCTTGTCGGCGCCCGGCTTGGCCTTGAAGCTCTTTGGGTTGGTCGCGATCTTGTCATTTTCCTGCTCCAGCTTGGCCAGCAGTGAGGCTGCGGTCTATTGCTTGTTAGTTTCTGGGGAAATGGTGCATAAGGATCTGTCGCGACGCACATTCTGGGCCTTGGACTCTATATCTTCCTTCTTTTGTAGCGCTTCCCAGTCCACCCTCTCGGATCCCGAGCTGGACGTCGAGTCGCGATTGTGAGTGCCGTTCCGGTCGTCCTCCGAGCTACCCCTGCCGATCCGCCCGAGCTCCTGCTGCAGGTTGAGCCCGCGCTTCGCTGCCGACGTCTCGGGCTCAAAGATTTCCGAGTCGCTGTCATCGTCGTCGTCGTCAACGTCTCCGTCGATCGTCTCGGCCACGGCATCGGTCGGGGTAGTGTCGGGGCTCCCTTTCGAGGGGAACGTGGTCGGCGGGACGGCCGTGTTTAAATGGAGCGACGGGGTTTCGGACAGGCGGACCGTGACCAGAGAGTCGTGGTCGCTCGCCTTGATTTCCATCTCTGTCGCAGTTGGCGGCGAATTGGTCCGCTCGGGAACGCCATTGCCCAGCGATGGCGTCGGATCGGCGGGTGCCGGTGCTTGCTGTGTATTTCCTCCCTCCAAGTCGGGTTCCATCCCGAATCCAGACCCCGATCCGCTGCTCGGGTGCGCAGAGACAGCCTGAGCGCGGTAGTGAGGTTTAGTCACGCCGAGTCGCGAAATATTGAGGGTCAGGCCCAGACCACGCCGTCAATGCTGTCGTCTGAAGTCGTGACGCTACAGTCGTGGGCGGAATATTCGTTGTTGTCGCGGTTTCCTTCTCCTCAGCTCCTTCGGAAGCCGTGTCGACTCTCCAAACGGCGAGGTGCCAGGTTCAAAAGGAAAGCAGCAGGGATGATCCGCTAGGCGGAAGCAGAGAGGCGGTCGAGATGGTCAAACCTCGAATTGTGCGGTCTTGGCACGGCTGTCAGTGGTTTCATCGAGGGCCCGAGGGCACTGAAACAGTACGATCAGAGGCGACCCGCTGCACCTGGGGCCGGGGAAGCCAGTACATTACGCGGTGGTTGTCGACGGGTTTGCTCGAAATTAAACAAGCAAAAAAGAGAAGAAAAACAGAAGCAATGGCGGGAGCAGCTCACGGTATGGAACGAAGAGATTTGGCAGGAACCCCTGGATGTCCTGCAATAATGAGCTGCACAAACCCTGCGACCTAGCTGAATGGGTCCACGGGCAAATGCGGGGCAAAATCCCGCCGGCTCCTGGGAACAAATGAACTAGACATGGGACCACGCTATCCCGGCCACGGATGATGGGATTTGCCCTTGACCGCCTGCCTCGAATGGCCCCATCGAGGCATCGCGAAGCCCCAGAGAAGGCCAGAATCAGAATCACGGCGCGCCATGGGGATTCCAGGTCTTCGCGTGTGCCGGTGAAGGTCTGCTGCAGATTGGTCAATGTCAGATTGTCACGGAGAACGTGCCACCCAATGGGAACGCTGCCCTGTCAATCAGCAAGCGCATCTCCGCCGCCTTAGCTCCGGCCTCCTGCACCTGTTGCCAACCTGCAGGAGACCAGCGGCTGCAGGGACCGATCACCACTTCCGGCGATGACAGCCCAGACGGCCGATACACAGTACGGAATAGACAGCCTGCCATCCCATCTCTTGACTTGCGTGAAGTGCAACTATCCGTACTTTGTATCCGTACCGGCAGATGCATGGCCGCCCACAGCGGTCCCGGCCGTGCCGCACGACTGATGTCAATCAAGGCGTGACAAAGCTGGAGGGGCCAAACCTGCGGGCCTGGCCGGGAAGGCCCGTCTTGGAACTTGAACTTGAGGCTGCACTCAGCCGGGATGTGAATGATCTGCGACTATATGAGGCCTAGCTGGTATTAACAAGCGGATCCGAGTGCAAAGACGCTGCGTGCCCAACGGCACCAACCTCTGCTGGCCCGTAACCGCTCCGTTGGTAGCTACAAGCTCAACTCAACACCAGCGCTTCATTATCCTTCCTACGCAATGTAAAAGAGCCCGGGCCGGTGTCAAGAAGCGATATATATTCAACACAAGACACCTCCTATCTCGCCAGGAGACCTCCACCCACGTCCCCCGACCACTATAAGCTAATCAACAACCACCACCCCCAAATCTCTATACGTTGCAACCCCCATTTCTGCCCCCGCCGTTCAACCCCCCAGTACAAATCCAAATCCACCCATGTCCAGACCAACTCCAACGCCAGCCGTCGCATTCAACCAAGCATTTTCTTGAACCCAGAAACGACAGAAAACTAGAGAAAAGAAGCAACAACCCCCCCACCCACACCATGCAAAACCTTCTCCGACCCCCACCCTCTCTTTATGTACCCCCACCCTCCCGTACTAACTCCCAGACAGCCAGGCAGAGTTTCCCACTAAAGAGCCTCATCGTACACCCTCACTCAATCTCACTCATTATAACCCCACCATCTGCCCCTGCTGCCCTTGCTGCTGCTGCTGCTGCAACCCAGGCGCGCCCACATTCCCCATCAACGGCGTCCCCTGGCCCCCGGGGGCCGGCGCAGGGCTGCTATGATTCGATCCGCCCTGCTGCTGTAGTTGCTGCTGTTGAGCTCCCACCGCCTGGCCATTCTGCCCCTTGACGGCCCCACCGGCACCCGCACCTACCCTCTGCTGCTGCTGCTGACCCGCTGGCACAGCAGGAGGTTCCTTCCGCGGATCAATCCCCGGATACAAGCCCTGGAGCTTCTTGTACAGGCTCTTCATCAGCTGGTCGCGCTCGGCGCGGTCGGCGATCGGATCGGCGGGCTGCTCGACGGCAGCGCCGGCGGCCTCGTCAGTACCTGCAGCAGGCTGCGGCGGTAGACGCAGTTTGAGCTGTAGGTTCAGCGGGGGCGGGGTGAGGTAGGCAGGCGAAGGCGGGACCTGTTTCCCGGCCGGGGCCTTATTGCGGTCCGTGAGGGCGAACATGTAGGTCAGGTTTGCTTGGAGGCGCCGCATGCATCTGATGGCTGTCAGTTGTGTGGGGGGAGGGTGAGGCGGGGAGGGGTAGACTAACTGATTGTAGTCCTGGTTGGCAATTTTTTCCTCCTCGACATAGTCAATGTCGGGGTTCTTGGTGCCGCTGGCCTCGGCGGCTGCCTGCTCCTTCTTGAGCTCGTTGCGGCTGTTGACGAGCTGTATCGACTCGTACAGGAGCTCTTGGTTGATTTCGAGCAGAACAGCGAACCGCTCCTTATCCCGGGACTCGGTGGCGGGACTCTGCGGGGTCGAGACGGTCGACGTCCCGTTTACCTGCTGCTGCTGCTGCTGTTGCTGCTGCTGCTGCTGTTGCTGCTGCTGCTGCTGCTGCAAGGCTTGGTCCGTGGGGAACGTTGGCGTCTGCGGGGTCGCTGCTGACGTTGGCGGTTGCTGAGCCGTGGGCGTCTGGCTCTGAGGAGTCCCCTGCTGCTGGGGGGTAGAAAACTGTGACTGCTGCGGCGGCATCGAGCTGGTGGGCGTCCCTTGAGGTGGGTTAAAGGACCGCTGCGGCGTCGAGACGGACAGGGCAGCAGGATTCTGCTGGGCCGGGAGCATCCGCTGCATCATGGGCTGCTGCTGAGGCATGCCGGCGTTCATCTGGTAGTGTCCGCCCATCTGACCAGCCATCATAAAGTTGGCTGGCAGCTGCGGCTGGGGGGCCGCAGACGATGGGATACCGGCCCCGTATGGCGAGGATGTGAAGGGGGGCTGGAATGCCACTGCTGGGACGCCCGCGTTAGCATTCATGGTGAGACTGTGCGCAACAAGCGAGTGTTGGTCCAAGAGTGCCGCGGCAGTCGCCGGTTGACACGAGAGCCACCACACGTGAGAGAAGGCTCCGAGTAGGTAGGACAAGTGAGATGGAAGGGGGGCAGGGCTGAGCCGACGTCATCGGGTGGCAGAAAAGGGGGGGGAGGGGGTAAGGGTCGGCTTACTCTGGCCATTGGCAGCCATGTGCGGCATGGCGGCATTCTGCATCATTCCTGCAGGGCCAACACCACCGCCTCCTCCTCCTCCCATCAGGGCTGGGTTGGGGCCGCCGTGGAATGAGGCCTGCTGGCCAGCCATGGGGAACTGCTGTGCGTTATACATGATCTGCTGCTGGTGCTGGTTCGGGGATGGCCCAGGTTGCAAATGGGCGGCCTGTGGTGGGGCGGCGTTGAAGATCGGGCCTCCGGCGGCATTTGGGTAGCCATAGGGAGCCGTGTACATGACTTGGTTGTTGGTGCCGGGGCTTGCCCAGGCCAAGAACAGGGCGAGAGCGCCAGGGGGGTGACGGAAAGGCGGATAGGAACAGCGAGGCCGTCGAGGATCAGCCCAGGCAGGTATTCCAGGCTGCGCTGCGGCGGCTGGTGTGGGGAAGGGGCACGGCTATCAATCACCTCACCCGGCTCCGATGAACGACTTTCTTCAGGCCGTTCAGGCCTCTCGAGAAACGTGGGTCTCCCCGTCTATCCGGCAATGGTCCGCCGGGATGCAGAGCCGATAGGGAGATATGTACGGAATACACGATCGGAGCGGTTGGAACTGTGTGCCAATCCGGCGGCAGGGCTGCCAGGTAATGTGCGGCCTAGCCTTCCCGGCACTTCTCTGCCGCTCTCACCCTCCGAAAGGCCAGCAGCCGGCAGGGGACGCCGCGTGTTACGGCGGTTTTGCAGGGCAGCGATGCACGGGGATAGACTATCAGTCGGCTGGCCAGAGAGCTAATAGACCCACGGGATTGTGACCGTTTCTGTTTCGCGGCTTTTCTGGCGTGGGACAGCAATGTTTAGCGGGGATGGGGTGGGTGTGGCCCGGTGCAGCCAAGGCTGGGGAAGCGCCGAGCGGCAGGGACACGGTGGGAAAAATAAAATATATTTTTAAAAGCGGGATTTCTCAGTGAAGGGGGGGGTGCAACAATGACTTGGGCTCTGCTGCTGTTCTGTCGGTCGGCCAGCGGCGTGTCGGAGACTCGGATGGAAGGGTCAGAGGGAAGGGTTTGCGTGTCGCGAGAATGCCACGAGGGCCCGATGCAAATTGCAGAGCGCGAAAAAGCGGGCATGAGTGGCTCCACGGCGCCCCTGGGCCTGCGTGGGTGAGTTACGCTAGCCGTATTAGGAAGCATGCAGCCGGTCAAGTGGGGCCCCTGCAGGATTGCGTTTTGGCTCGGATGAACGAATAGTCGGCTCGGGCTGTTTGCCTGTTCATGACTCGGTATTGTACACATTTCATTGATTTACATACAACTACCCTTTCACCAGTCCCTAATACCGCGTCCCATACTTGGACTTTCCAGCAACGACGTCGAGGAAGTTCTTTCCAATGATGGCGCCTGGATTCACGTTAGCTTGAAGCTCATGCCGGAAACGAAAACGAGACTTACTGGTCCTGGCTGAGGGGTGCAGCTCGTCGTACCACATGAACCCAGAGAGCGGGCCCAGATCCGTCAGGTCGGTACACGGGCTGCCGGCCGGCTCGCACTGGTGGAAGTAGCCCGTCGAGTTGTGCGGAACGTCGAGGTATTTCTCGGGCTGGCTGTGGATGTCCTTGAGCAGGCTGTGGACATCGTAGAGGTCGACGGTCGCCTTGGGCCACCGAGACTTGACGAGCTTTTGGAAGGCCACGCCGTAGTCGAAGATGGTGTTGACGTTGGTCGTGTACTCCTTGATCTTCTCGCGGTACTCGGTAATGTTGTACTGCGTCTTGGTGGGCCAGAACTGGCTATCGAACGTGCCGCCGTCGTCTGGGTGGGCGTACAGCGGCGCCAGCTCGAGGGGCGCCGTGTTGAGCAGCACGAAGCGCCGGCCGCCCGTCTTGTAGATGCTGTCGAACACGGACCAGACGCAGTCGACATAGTCGCTGATGACCTTGCCAGGCTGCTGCTCGTCGGTCAAAAAGGCACCGAAGCCCAGGTCATTGGTACCGATCCAGAGCGCATACACCGTGTTGGCGCCGGTGCGGTCCGGGTAGAGCGCCTTGAACTTGATGTCGGCCTGGAACGAGGGCAACTCGTCGTCCAGGATGGCCGGGAAGGTGCGGTTGATGTAGGCAAAGTCGCGCGGGGTGATCTGGTTCGAGCACACGGCGCCGCTCACGGCGTAGTCCATCAGGGTCGCGCCGGCGTCCACGGCGGCGGCCTGGGCCCACGACAGGCCGCCACTGGCCGTGGTGTTGGTCACGTCGTGCATCTTCCCCGCCGGCGGCGCCTTGCCGCCATTGTTGATGTAGTAGCCCAGCCGGCCGTTGTCGGTGTAGCTGTCGCCGAACGTGATGAGGGTTTTGAAGGATGCCTTGGACACTCCGTGCCCGTGGGCCAGGGCAGCCGAAGCGCCGGCGAGAATCAGCGAGGGACGCATGGTGAGAATTGTGGGCGGATGTCTTGATGCGCTTGCACAGATCCTCGGGGGCGGGACGCGGCAGGCTTTATGCAGCAATCTTTGGCTAAGCAATCAATGGCCCCATTCACATTCAACCGGCAGCAGGGACGACCGACCCGCTGCAGACTCGATGGGAGGATCCAGGACCCCGGGAGGGAACCGGGGATAGGACGCCGCGGAGTCCATTGGTGATGCTACCCATCCGGGCACGTCGGGTTCTAGCCAGTTGGGTACCCCGGGACATTCTGCGAGTGAGAGAAACTCGGAAGCGATGTGGATCCCATCGCGGCGGGAGCGGAGGATGGTGGAGGGGAGGGGAAACGGGGAGAGGCGCCATGACGGGAATGTGCCTTGGGCCGTCGTGGGGTTACATCGTGCCTTTGCGTGCCCGGCTCGATGCGAGGGCTTCCGGAATGTTTCTAGAAAAGGAGAGCACGGGAGTTGCCCGGGCTGCTATGTCGTTGTTGTAATTTCCCATCGTGCGGTTCCGAACAGCCTGAATCTGCACGGTCGAGCGTGATTGCTAGGGTGCGAGTATTCGAGTTGAGTTTGGAGATCGGAGGCGTGCGATAGACACAAGCTCATCACGATCGAGATATGGAGGATTCCATCCCCGTCTCGCTATCGGGGGCCGCGGATCATTGATGAAGCTGAGAGAGAGTCTGGCTCTGGGGTTCCGATGGATGTTGGGTTGGATCCTGGATCCTGGTCAAAAAAAAGTTGGGACGGTTTTCAGGTCAGGCCGTTTCATTGGCTGGAGCGTCCCAACGTGGGGTGGGTTCAAACGGGCCGGGGATAAAAGGACGGAAGGCCGAGGACCAGGGTTAGGGTATATTACCCCTCCATTGACCTTGACCTTTTGTGGGAGCATGTTTGACGGCTTCGACAATGAAACAGAGAGAAGATGGAAACAAGTAGTATGTAACTTAATTCTCATTTTCTCAGTTGTCTGCAAACCGCGTATTCAACATGCTGCCGATTTCCATGGTGGCCGTCTTGGTTGATCCGAGGACCCGCTCTCCGGAGTCGGACCCGAACTTTTGAGTTTCTCTCAGTTCGATGACTCGTCTGGCACGGCTCACTGTGACTCTTCACAACCTCATACCTTGACGCAAATAAATAAGAGAACAATTCTCTGGGGGGAGGACTCAATTTCCAACCAGCAACAAACACTAGTCGCCGCCATGGCCCCCTTCAACCTCGAAACCTGCGCCCGCCCCAACATTCTGGCCCTCGAGCCCTACCGCTGCGCCCGCGAGTGAGTGCCCTTGTCTCACTCACACCTGTAACTAGCACTAACAACAAAAAGCGACTACAAAGACAACGGCACCAACATCCTCCTCGACGCCAACGAAAACGCCTACGGCCCTCCCCTCTCTTCCAGCACCCCCACCACCATCACCCCCACACCCAACAATGACCCCTCTGCCCCCTCCCTCAACCTCACCACTCTGCACCGCTACCCGGACCCCCACCAAGCCCCGCTCAAATCCCTCCTCTGCGACCTGCGCACCACCCACGCCCACACCCCCAAGACCCTGACCCCGGCCAACCTCTTTGTCGGCGTCGGCTCCGACGAGGCCATCGACGCCCTCCTCCGCTGCTTCTGCGTCCCCGGGGTCGACTCCATCCTCGTCTGCCCCCCGACCTACGGCATGTACTCCGTGTCTGCGCAGGTCAACGACGTGGGGCTAGTCAAAGTCCCGCTGCTGGGCGCACCCGAATTCGGGGTTGACACCCAAAAAGTGTGCGAGGTTCTTGGTGGCGAGCAAGGCAAGACGATCAAGATTGTGTACCTCTGCTCGCCGGGCAACCCGACGGGGTCGCTGCTGCGCAAGGAGGACGTGCGCGCGGTGCTGGAGCACCCGAGCTGGAACGGGGTGGTGGTGGTGGACGAGGCGTACGTGGACTTTGCGGCGCCCGAGGACAGCCTGGCCGAGTGGGTGGTCGAGTGGCCGAACCTAGTGGTGATGCAGACGCTGAGCAAGGCGTTTGGGCTGGCGGGGATCCGGCTGGGTGCGGCGTTCACGTCGCCCGAGATTGCGCGGCTGTTGAACAGTCTGAAGGCGCCGTACAATGTGTCGAGTCTGACGGCGGGGGTTGCCGAGTACGCGCTGTCCGAGGCCGGGCTGGCGGCGATGCGGGAGAACCGGGCAAAGTTGGTGGCCCAGCGGGAGAGGTTGGTGAGGGAGATGCCGGGGATTGAAGGGGTCGGCAGGCTGCGGGGCGGGACCGCGAGCAACTTTTTGCTGTATGAGATGCTGAATGCGCAGGGCCAACCCGACAATGTCACGGCGCTGGCCGTGTACGAGAGGCTGGCCGAGACCAAGGGTGTTGTGGTGCGCTTCCGCGGCAAGGAGTACGGCTGCCTGGGATGCCTGCGGATTACCGTCGGCACCGAGGATGAGGTGACGCGCTTCTTGGCCGAGCTGAAGCAGACGTTGGCGGAGGTGCGCGGGACGGCGCCGGTATCGTGATGGGAGATGCGGACGCGAGTGTGGTTGTTGATTAAGGGATAAGCGTGTGTGACAACGGATAGAAATGGTCACTAAAAATTGTCACTTCTGTCATGTCCGTCTATTGTCCATACCCAAGTGTCACGTCTAGCTCGACCAATGCCCAAACTATATACAGAAAAGAATCCTCACAGCTAACAACCAGCTACCCCTGGAGATACCGCCCCGGCTTCGCTAAGCAAACGTCCTCACAACTTTGATGTCCTTGCCCTTGAGCGGGGGCTTGGCCTGGGTCGCGAGCAGCCCCTGGACCGTCTCGAGCGCGCACATCTCCTCGCCGAGGCCCGTGTTGCCGTCAAACCCGCCCACATACCACTTTTGGCCACACGCGGTGCCTGTCGAACCCCCGCTGCAGGCCTTGGCGGCCGCCAGCGCCGACGTGTGCCACAGCTCCTTGATCGTCGGGCGGATGGAGGGCACGAGCACGCTGGAGGCGTAGGCGAAGCGCGAAAAGTAGCCCTTGAAGCTGCGCATGTCGGCGTTGCACTTGTCAACCTGCTCGCAGGCGTGCTCATACATGATGTTGGTGGCATTGTCAAAGGGACTGAAGAAGGAGCGGGAGGCGCCGAGGATGCGCTCGGTGCGCTTGACCCATTTGGCGTCGCCCGTGTAGTCGGCCAGCACGGCCGCGCCGTATAGGTAGATGGCGGCGCTGTACGAAAAGGTCACGGGGTTGGTGTCGGTGCAGTTGTGGCTGGCGCTGGCGCCGTCGTACACGTTGCCGTCGGCGTCGATCAGGCCCACGGCCTCGGTCCAGTCCCACACCTTGTCGGCCCATTCGAGGTACGTGTTGTTGCCGGTCGCGCGTGCCAGCCGTGCCGAGATCTGGAAGAAGCCGCCGTTGCTGACCGTGTTCTTGTAGTCAAGTCCGTTGGGGTTCGAGGCAAAGATCTGCCACAGGAGACCGCCGGCGCAGGCTGTCGTGTTCCACCTCGAGGCCAGCGAGTTCCACAGGTTCGTGCCCAGCTGCAGCCATGACGGCACGTCCTCGTCCGGGTGGGGGAAGTTCCTCTCGGCGGCCGACATGACCGAGAAGCCCCAAAAGGCCTGGTCATCGTTGCCCTCCTGGCCAAAGTGCGTCGGCAGCATGTAGTCAAAGTCGGGCCCGACCTGGGCCAACAGGGCCCTCGCGATGACCTTGTCGTAGCTCTTGTCGCCCGTGTAGTGGGAGTAGTCGAGCATGCTGCCCATCAAAGCACCGGCCTGCCACCAGTAGTGGGGCTGCGGGAGATCGACAAACTTGTTGGCGTCGCCCGAGTAGTACGACATGGCGCCGGCAGCAATGGTCTTGGCCGCGCCCCGGATCGAGGCTGCAGATGGTTAGGGGTTGTACTCCGCAGAAGGGGCAGTGTCACCTACAAGGGTCGCTGATATTGAGATCTTTCGGAGCAATAGCAGCAATGATGGCCGACCCGGCGGCCATGGGTCTGAGAGATTTGTAGAACTTCATGTTGGGTGTCTTCCTGTCTTGACCAGCAGTTTGAAAGAGAGAATCGAATCTGGTGCCGCGCAGCGAGCAAACGAGAGTAAGGGAAGAGTCGAGGCTGCGGAACCAGTCGAGCAGGCGAGACCAAGAAGAGAGTGGACGACAAAGGGCGCAATGCGCAACAATAACTCAACAAACACAACAAGGGAAACGACGGTGGTGGAAAAGACAAAATGGCGACAATAGGTCGACAATAGGAAAGAACAAGGCCGGCTGTCGAGTGGCCCCGTTGGCGGCGGGGCGGGCACTCGCATCCTTTTCAACGACGTCAAAAGCGGCGATCAGCTGTCAGTGTCAACCTGGAAACAACTGCTGTGCCTCTCGGTCCACAGATGACCCGCCATCGATGCCGAAAGCAGGGGCAGCCAATGGGCGGTTTCGAGGTTCATGACATGGCTCATGGATGGCATCCTGGGCGGGTAGCAGCCGTCGTTCCAGAGTAAATTACTCCGTCGCTTGTTTCTCGACCCCGCGCTGCAATTGGAACGCCGGCGGGAAACTGGCCGCTGATCAGCAGAGGGGTTCACTTCCAGACAGCGGTCGAAGCTCCACGTCCAATGCAGGAACCAGGGGGCAGGTCTGGATCGAGATCGGACGAGAAAAAGGGTGGTTCGGGGCTTGCAGGGACCCGGGTTTGGTGCAAACGATTGGTGGGGAGCCAAGCCACGCCCGTTTGGTTGGGTTTTGGTTTTTGAGACATCCATCTTTTGACGAGCTAAAATCCGAACGACTGGCAGCCAGGCGGCAACGACAGCCGCGCGATTAGCCTACCCGCTGAGGCGCGACCAGCTTGTGTCAGGACCCTTTGTCGCCCTGTCTTTCAGCTGAGGTTTGAACTGTTGAGCCAGGGACAATTATCGCGTATAAATGGGAGCCAAGGGCAACAAAGCTGCCTCAACAAGCGGTTCGCCGTCTGTTCTGCTCTGGGCAGGTTTGGACCACAGATCTCGTCAATCTTCGCTGTACAGATTCCGCTTCAATGGTCCAACTTGTAACCACGCACAGTAAAGAAATGACAAGGTGATACGATTTCATCTTGCGTCCCTGTCTTTTGTTGTTGTCGTTGTTGCTGTTGCTTCAAGGACTGTTGTGTGTATCATCTCTTGGCACTCCTTGGCGAGTTCAGGGCTGCGATTCTAGGATTCTAGCGCATGCCGGTTCAAGCTGGCGCGTGTTGATGATGACTTGTCAGATGGCATACGAAGAAGTACACTGAGTTTGGATACGAGAAACAAATCAATGATTCACGATCGGCCAAAGTATTCCTGGGTTACATCTGTTTCCATCCTTGACTGCCGCCCCCAGAGTCCAAAGGACCAAAGTACCGCGCATCTCGGCATCTCGGTACCAACCGCACTTTGTCCAAGTTGAGATCCAATGATGACCTATCTCAACGACTGGCAACATCAATGTCTCTCTAAGCATCACGGCATTCATGAACTGCAAGTTAGCCGCAAGTGGTAGGGCTGAGATGCCGTGCCTGCTCGGCGCCTTCCTTGCAAGTGACCTGGGATGACTGATGGCAGACCCCACAACCCCAACTCCTCCCAATCAGACGCCTCCACAATCTCGGAAACCCCCTAAGCAAGCAATGGCATCCGGTGTGATATCCTTCCGACTGCCCGGTTTGAGGCAACGACCCCGAAGGGGGCATGGCTTGATGGAGAAACACTGTTGTGATCGCCGATCCGCCTGATTCGTCGCTCCTTTCATTCATTCATTCATTCATTCATTCATTTCTTCTTTTCTTCTTTTCCTCGCAGGGAGCCTTGCTCTTTCTCTCTCGCCAATTCACTCGCTTTTCCTTGGCTGCTTTAGGTAGTCTCTTGGCCTGCTTCTTCCAAGATAGGATTCCCCTGACGCGCCTCGTCGATTTGCTCCATCAGCCTCCGTCAGTCCACCATGAAGCACGCCTCCTGCCTGCTGCTGGCCGCTGCCGGCCTTGCCGCTGCCGAAACCACGCGCATCGTCACCGTCCTGCTGCCCCAGGTCAACCGCGAGTCCATCGTCGGCTCCGTCATCTCGGCCGGCCCAACGGCGACCGCCTACAGCGTCAGCTGCGTCGGTGAGGACGCCGAAAACTGCGGCCTGCCGCCGGGCGGCCTCGAGGTCACCTATGGTCCCAGGACCTGGGAGTACGGCGCGACAATCGACGACGAGACGTCAGTCTATTTGCATTTCATTGGGAGTTATTGGTACTGGTACTGACTGCGCGCCTCTAGTTACACGGCCAAGTGCTCGCTCAATTCGGCCAAGGACGTCGCCGACTGCGTTGGGACGGCCATCTCGGGCAAATCGACCGCGACCATGTCGGACCAGCTGACGGGCTACTCCGAGTTCATCGTGCCCGTGACCGCGACGGCCGGCGTTTCCAAGCTGCCCGAGGACGAGGGCGACGCCACCATCACCGGCGGAACCACGTCCACGGACACGGAGACGGCCACGGCCACGGCCACGGAGAGCGAGACCGCTTCCGAGACTTCGGCCAGCGATACCACCACCGAGGCTCCTTCGACCACTGAGTCTCCTTCCGGCACCGAGGCTCCTTCGACCTCTGACGAGGCGACCGAGACCACGAGCAGCAGCACGGGCGGCGTGCCCCGCATCACCCAGAACGCCGTCATCATGGGCGCGGCCGCGGTGGTCGGCGGTGCTCTGATGCTTTAGAGGGGAGGTGGGATTGGATGTTGTACATGGCATGATACCCGTCATATACTGCGAAATAAACGGACGATGGCACGGCTGGGAAAATAGTTGTATGTATCACGATATTTGCGCCCCAAGATGAGATACACCATGACCAGACCACCGTGACACCCGGTCTCAACCAAAATGCCGCTCCTCTCGGCCGTCTTGCCAGCTCGTGCAGTTGACACATCGCGTAGACTGTCGGTCAGCTCGCGCCCGCGCTCAACTACAATCAGCAGCCCACTCACCTTTTCGTTGATGCGCTTGCGGCAGTACCTGCACTTGATCGTATGCTTGATGATGGGATCCTGCGAGAAGTACTGGTACAGCGCGGCCAGGCCGTAGAGCGAGAAGCCGACGCCCATGAAGTTGACCAGCCGGTTGAGGAAGAAGCTGCATGCAGTACACAGTACTCGTGAGCACATCCGAAGAGAAAGAGGGAGGAAGGTGGCAAAAGCCTACCCATACGCCATCACCACAGCCCCGTCCTCCTGCGCCTGCTTCAGGGTATTATACCCGCCGTCCCCCGGACGGTTAGGACCCGCGCGCAGCACGGCAAACTTCTCCTCGAGGTTCTTGTTGAGCGGCAGCAAGACCGAGAGCGGCGGCAGCAGGATGTCGGTGACGAGCGAGGTGACGAGGGCGGTGAACATGGAGGCGATGATCAAACCAAAGGCAATCTCGAGCACGTTGCCCTGAAAGGCAAAGTCGATGAAGCCGTGCAGGATGCGGCGGGCGTGCCGGCGCGACTCGTCGAGCAGGTCGTGTTCCGACTCGGAGTCGTCCTCGTAGCCGTCGGGGCCGAGGCGGGGGGGCATTTTCACTTGTCTTTCGGGGTTGTGTCTTGGAGAAATGGGGGGTGAGCTTGAAGTGAGTTTATGAGGTGTACCGAGTAGCAATGGTGAGAACGGCAATTGATTGAAATCCAATATCTCCTCAAAGCATCACATTACAACATCACGAAAAGAGGAGGCGAAACAAAGTTGGCCTCAACTGGCCATCGTCGTCTGGCTTTGAGGGAGGCGCAGGAAACAGGGTCCTCGGCGGGGAGTCGTCCCAAAAGGGAAAGGGGCGCCTCCGACGTCACAGGGTCCCTGCTGGGGCCAGCAGCCAAGACCGGAGGTTGGGGGTCGTCGATCAGTGCAGATGGCGCCAGCTGCCAGTCCTCACTTACACCACTTACACCACAACACGTCAACAGATCAACACTCATGGACATCTGAACTGTGTCAATTTGAGATAAATCCTGTATTGAAGAGAGCGAATGGCTTTGATAGCTAGAGAACGTCGGAATGACCGAAAAAGGAAATCTATGGAGGAAAAGAAAAGAAATGCGCCAGACACCCAACGCCCAAAACGCCAAATACTCGTACAAGTGTCCAAGTTGAGTCCAATGAAAAGAATGTCGAGGTGTTGGGAAAAAAAATATGGTAACGAGAGGATGGGCTGAGCTGTAAGGATCGATTAGGAGAATAACGGAGCTTAAAGAGAGACCATGTTGAGAGATATGAGGCGTAAAGAGCGAAGGCGACGTAAAACGAAGGATATGGTTGAGGGGCTGAGGGCCTCGCAAGGTTCTGATCGCGGCATGTCCGAGAGAAAAGAGTGAAAGACAGTCCAAGGACTGGTCAGGTGAGCGAGTGACGAATCGAAGAGAAGCGAAGGATGTGTAGTCTCAAAGAGCGTCGATAGGCGAGGTCAGTCATCCCCATCACTCACACCCCTTAGTACCCCCCCTGGGGCTGTTGCTGCGGCCCGCCGTTGACCGGCTCCTGATAGAATCCGTGCGAGTCCTCCATCGAGCTACCCGACTGGTTCTTCTCGGCATACGCCTCGCCCGCCGCGGCCCCGCCCTTGCCGCTCCGGGTGCGCCACCACACAAACGCCAGCACGGCCAGCGCGATCGTCGAAAACAGCAGCGACGCCCACAGGAGAAAGTACATGGCCGGGCTGGTGGCCGCCGAGATTCCAAACTTGTCGCCGTTCTTGTTGATGGCGCCCTTGACTTTCTCGGCGACAATCGTGACGCCGACGACGCCGATGAGGCTCGTGAACCAGCCGAAGCCGATGCTGCCCAGACTGCCGAGCAGCGCAAACTTTTGCATGCCCTGCAGCTTGTACTCGAGCGCGAGCGTGGCGAGCGACATGAGGAAGCCGAGGAGCAGCGAGAGCGTGGCAAAGAGGAAGAAGAAGGACATGGCGGCGAGGGCGCGCGGGATGAGGTCAAAGGCGTCCTGGATGGCGTCGACGAGGCCGAGGTCGCTGAGCTTGAACTTGAAGGGGCCCACCTGCATCTCCTCGTCGAGCTTCTTGGACAGGTCCGTCTTCTCGGCCTTGAACTTGGGCGAGCACTCCCTGACCTCGGGCTTGGCGTCCTTGTCGCTGAAGAGGGGCTTGTACATGCCCGAGCACAGCACGCCAATGTGGACCGAGTAGTACTCCTCGATGCCGATGGCCTTGGCCACGCTGCCGAGCACCTTGTCGACGACGTCGGCTGTGATCTGGACGGCCTTTTCGGCCACCTCGGCACCCTTGTTGCACGCGCCCTCGATTACGTCGCCAACGGACGGGTCAGGATCGCGCCGCGCCTTGCCAAAACTGAAAGCATCCTTGAGGCCGTTGACGACTGTCTCTCCTCCTTGCTTGACCGTGTCGACTGCATCGTCGACGGCGTCACCAGCCTTGCCGCAGCCTTCCTTGGCCTTGCCGTCGATATCCGGCACCTTGATGAGGTTCTTGCCGAGCGTCGACGTGTTGAACTAGCCTAGGTCAGCAACCGACCCCTGATTCCTAGGTAGAAAGACTCACATTGATAATGCTCAGCCCCTCGAGGTAATTCTCCTTGACACCCGACGACAATGCAATTGCCAAAAACATAAACGCAAAGAACGAGCAGGCGATGGGCGCAATCTTGAGGATCATGTTGACCGCGCCGCCGCCACCGCCGTTGCTGAATCCCCTCATCTTGTCGAGAGGCACCGAACCGCAAAAAAGGAACGACTTTTATATATCACGGGACCAGCCCCTGATTTAGCAAAGGAAAGAATGGGCCTGAAAAAGCCAAAATGACGATGCGTAGAAAAAAGGAGTGTAAAAAAGGAGCGGTCAGCCACCAAGGCAGGCGGTAATAAAGAAAAGGAAGGAAAGAGAAGACGACGGCTTCTCAAGCAAATATCCCCAGATGATGATGAGAGTAAGACTCCAAGATGACGACCCAAACTGCCGGCAAAGGCCAGCCTATATATCCGACGGCGACCTGGCCCCAGCTGGACTTGGCGCGCATGGGGGTTGCGGAAGGCAGGTAAATAAAGTAAAATCTTGGCGAAACACAGGATGAGGGCCGCTTGAGGTCTGCCATGGCTTGCGACTCTTCAGACGGAGCGGCCAGGCATGGAGGTTTATTGGGGAAGGGCTCAATCAGAAGACCAGACGAGGAGAGAAGGATGGAATGACCGGGTCTGAGACGGGACATGCAAGGGTTGAGATTGATGTGATGGTTGGTCGGGATCCTTCGGGTGCAAACCTGGGGTAGGGCTTGTTGTGCCGTGGGCCGGCGCTGGATATGGAGGTGTTGGTGTTTGGGTGGATGTGCACCCAGACATGCGGCGTTGCGGCCCTTCGGGTTGTGGCCCGGGATTCAACGCCAATGGCATAGGTCCCAGCGACTAGCGGACCACGGAGCGCCGTTTCTGATGCACGCGGGGTTGGCGGCCCGTTTTCGACCGTCAAAGTAAATCACTTGGCAGAAATTGCGAGTTTGCGATCCGGCCGCGGACCGGGTCGGGGCCGGGAAAAGTGGGGCTAGGCTGGGGTTGCCGGGTCCGGACGGATTGTAGCCGACCCAGGGCCGGCCGGGATCGGCCCCGCAAAACAGCGCCACTTGGGGGTTTCAAATACGAGACGACTGTCTGGTTGGCCAGTCCTGTGGAACAGCCATCACGCAGCCTAGAAATGAAGCTCAGTCCCACGGAATTCGCAAATTGCAATACTTGGAAGCGGGCAGTGAGCGCTCATATCAAATGGAGCAGAATGTTGGTATCAAAACTCGTGATTGGCTCATGACATTAAAACAAGAACGCTATATATACACTCCCCGGCAACGCCTAGAGCTTGGCGACATATGTGTTGCCCTTCTTGAGGCAGGCGACGGCGTCATTGACAAACTCGTCGACAATCTGCTTGGCCGGCTTCTTCTCGTTGCAGACGGCGGCGCACTGGCCCATGAGGTACGGGCGGAACTGGTCGAGCAGGTCTTCGGGGTCCTCGCCCTCACCACCCAAGGCCTTGAGGGCGGGGTTCTGATCGGCCTCGCCCGCCATGACCTTATCGAGGTCGGACTCGAAGGGGAGCTTGCCCTGCGACGTGAGCTCCTTAATCTCCTGAGAGCGCTCCTCCTCCCAGTTCACAATGTAGGGGTTCTTGCGCACGCGCAGCGGGCGGCCCGTGAAGATGAGGGTGCGGATGGTGTCGTCGAAGCTGGCGGTGCGCACGGCCTCCTTGTGCGACTCGGGGGCGCCGGCCTCCTCGGACAGCACGAAGCGGGTGCCGACCCACACGGCGCTGGCGCCCATCATGAGCGACGCGGCGAGCAGCTGGCCGTTGTGGATGCCGCCGGCGGCGATGACTTGCACGGGCTTGCCGGTGAGGGGCGACTTGTGGCCCTTGCAGGCCTCGACGACAGCGGGGATCAGCACCGTCGTGGGAACGTCACCCGTGTGGCCACCACCCTCACCGCCCTGGGCGCAGATGATGTCGACGCCGAGCGCCAGGCACTTTTGGACGTGCTTGGGGTGGCCGATCATGTTCATGTAGAGGATGCCGTTCTTGTGCAGCTTCTCGACAACGTGCTTGGGCGGGACGCCGACGGCCGAGACGAAGAGCTTGGCGCCCGACTCGATGATGATGTCGATCAGCTCGTCGAGCTTGCCCTTGGTGTAGTCGTAGCTGCGCGGGGTGGTTAGCGGGGAATTCGAGAGGCGGGGGTATCGGAGCAGCCTACTTGGTTTTCCTGGCATTGCCGCCAACCTGGGGCAGCAGGAGATCGACGCCAAAGGGCGCATTCTTGTCGGTGAGATGCGACTTGAGCTCGTCAATCTGGTCGCGGAGCATGTCCGGGGTGTAGTTGATGCCGCCCAAGACACCCATGCCACCGGCGTTCGTCACAGCGGCAGCCAGCTTGGGGCCGGCGGCCACGTTCATGCCGGCCAGCAGGATGGGGTGGTTGATCTTGAAAAGATCGGTAATGTCGGTGCGGATTTGCTCTGCGGGGAGTCTGTCAGCGTTTTCGGCCACCATGACATCGTAGACTGCAGCTGTGGCGTGCCGCATGCCGCAGGCCACATGCCACATGCTGCATTCAGGGTCGGGAGAGATGCGACGACTTACGAGGAGAAGCCATGGTGACGGTTGGTTTGGAAAAATAGCGGTATCAATGCGGAAATGGAGAGTCGTAGAGTAAGAAGAAGACAAAGCGACCACGAAGATGAAGAAATAAGCTGGTGAGAAGTAACCGTTCGGAGTGGCATGTGTTCGGGGGAAGCGGCTGTCTTGAATCCTGGGGTACGGCACGCCAAGACGCCCTGGCGTTGTGCCGAGGTTGCCTGCCGACTGGCGCTAGACTGTTTCTGGGGTCCCGGCTGCCAGGTTGAGCCGGCCGCAACTGCTGTCGGCTGTGGAGCGTAGCCGGTGCCGAGGCATCCCACCTCGCCCGTGTTTGGCGTGCCTGACTTGACCCGGCTTGACAAGAGGCAGCACTGCAGTGCCTTTGATTCAAACTCGGACTTGATGCAACAAACTCGACTTTGGCTACTCACTCCAATCGGCACTGCGAGGTTGCTGTTGGATCGCCATGCTCACCTACGAAAGCAGCCGCGTTCTTCCTGGGAAGCTGTTGGCCCAGTGACTCCATGGCTACTTCCACTTCTGTTGCTATGAGTATCAAATCTCAATGGAGGGGAGGACATCTCGGTGTCCGGCAAGCGGATAAGGTCAACCGCTGGAGGACGAGCTCGAGGATGGCTCGGATGGGTGTGCATTAACCCTAACCCTACCAGTGGAGACCGACATCGCTATGATGGGACGGCACGACGGAGTAATTAACGACGCTAAACATCAAATCGCGGTTTGACGATGAAGCGCTTCACTCTCATTGCGACGCAGCCATTGGCACGGCCACGAATACAGTCGTCGCGTGTCCGACACCTCTCTCACTACGCACCAGCTGCGCGACCGAGTAGAATTGACACCCGGCAGTTTTCACTGACATCACGGCGCATATCCGACACCAACTCGGTGAACTCACTCACCTTTAAAAAACACACACTCCCTCGTAATTTCAAGGTGGACGCCATCGATCTTCCCGCCAAGATGAGCAGCGGGCCACAGTTGCCGCACAAGCGGACGGCCTACATCGCCCTCGGGAGCAACCTGGGCGACCGCATCGGATGGATCGAAAAGGCCTGCAACGAGATGGACGCCCGGGGCATCAGGGTGAAGCGGACGAGCAGCTTGTGGGAGACGGAGCCCATGTATGTGCTAGACCAGGATAGATTTGTCAATGGCGCCTGCGAGGTTCGTCCTTTATGTTCTGTCTGCTTGTGACTTGTGCATGAGGCTAAGCCACCACCAGGTTGAGACGACCCTGGAGCCCCTTGAACTGCTCGATGCGCTCCAGGATATTGAAAACTCGCTCGGCCGCAAAAAGGTCATCGATAAGGGCCCGCGCAACATCGACCTCGACATTCTCCTCTATGAAGACATCAAATTCGACCATGAGCGTCTCACCATCCCGCACATTGGCATCCCGGAGCGCGAGTTTGTCCTCCGCCCTCTTGCCGAGTACGTCCCTTTCTCTCCGACAACTACAGCCAACTAACTACCCTCAGACTCATACCCTACAAAGCCATCGACCCCGCCCGCCCCTGGCGCCTCACCACCGACCTCCTCTCCGCCCTCCCGCCCTCCTCATCCCCCCTCACCACCATGACCCCCCTCGCTTCGGCCCACCACCCGCCCATCCAGGCCCTCAACCCCTCGCGCAAAACCCACGTCATGGCCATCCTCAACATGACCCCCGACTCCTTCTCCGACGGCGGCGCCCACACGTCCGACCAGTCCGCCCTCATCGAGACCATCACCTCCTTCCTCGACGCCGGCGCCACCATGATCGACATCGGCGGCCAGTCCACCTCCCCGGGGACCCCCGAAGTCTCCCTCGACGAAGAACTCTCGCGCGTCCTCCCCGCCATCCAGCTCATCCGCACCCACTTTGCCGACCGCCCCGTCCTCATCTCGGTCGATACCTACCGCGCGCGCGTCGCCGAGGCCGCCGTCGCCGCGGGCGCCGACATCGTCAACGACGTCTCGGGCGGCGCCCTCGACCCGGACATGCTCCCCACCGTCGCCCGCCTCGGCGCCACCGTCTGCCTCATGCACATGCGCGGCACCCCGGCCACCATGAACGACCTGGCCGAGTACCCCGCCGACCAGGGCGGGTTGATCGGTGGTATTGGGAGGGAGCTGGTTGCCAGAGTCCAGGCCGCCGAGGAGGCGGGCGTGCGCCGCTGGCGGATTGTGCTGGACCCCGGGCTGGGGTTTGCCAAGCTCGGCCCGCAGAATGTGCAGGTGCTGAGGGAGCTCGACCAGTTGCGCACGTGGCCGGGCTTGCAGGGGCTGCCGTGGCTGGTGGGATCGAGCCGCAAGAGCTTTATTGGGCGCGTGACGGGGGTGCCGACGCTGAAAGAGCGGATTTGGGGGACCGCGGCCACGGTTGCGGCTGCCGTGCAGGGGGGTGCCGATGTGGTGCGGGTGCATGATGTGAGGGAGATGACGCAGGTCGTGGCCATGGCGGATGCCATCTGGAGGTATTAGATGGGGACGGGCGGGAAGGGGTTCAACATGGGTTGTGTGTATCATGGTATTGTGTGCAATATCGGCTTTCAACAAAAATGGCGGGGAGGGAATGTGCAGCAAAAGCTGGCGTAGAATTAAAGCAGGCCAACCTCGCGGTGGAATTTGAAAAAGGGTATACATTAAGCTTCGCTGTGCTATACACGGTAACAAACGGAACTCTACAGTCTTTGCTTCCCTGGGCTCTTCGCTCCTGTTTGCTTCATTGGGCTTATTTCACCTGTCTGCTTCACTGGGCTTCTCTCACCCGTCTGCTTTCCTAGACCCCTTCCCGTCTCAAACTGGTCCGCAAGCCGACAAACACCGTTGTTGAGGCAGTAGCAACCTGGAGCACAGCACGCGGCATAAGGCGAGTTGGGGCCGCACGGAACGTAGTAGGGTGGGGGCGGCCGTTGGGGAAGTAACAGCTAGCCTCAGCCCGAGCCCGTCTTGGGAAGAGCGAGGGGACGATGGTAAGCGCCCATAGGCCGATGGCATAGACCATACAAGTGCCGAATGTGGTGATCAGGTGCACCGGTATCGCGCAATGTCGAAGGCTGTTGGCAGGGTCGTGGATACGAAAGAGCTCCAGACTCAGGAGGCACAAAGAGCCTTGTCGCGCTGACTACATCCTGCTGCCAATATAAGCGACTCCGCCCATTGTCTTTCGGCTCCGGCACCTCATAATTTAACCCAAGTTTGCTGGCCCTGCCATAAAGCGTCAGGCCGTGCTGCGAGGTGCGACGCCAATAATTGTGATGGCGGACGGTTTCCCTAATGGCTGTTAGGCTCCAAGAGGGGTGGTCTCTGGAGGATGCACATACCTGCAAAAGACAACACGTTCGTCCTCTTTGCACAGCTGCTCCCCGTCCCGAACCGACGGTTGACGCAAAAGTATACATCATCGTCCGTGTTCGGGCACTGGAAAATGCCGTTCCCGCCGTCCAAGAAGTCGACGCCCTCCTGTATGCAAAAGAGCGGGCAACTGGAGCTCCGCCACGTCTTGTCTGTACATGCTCCCCGCACAAACTCGGTGGCCCGGGGCTTCTTCAGCTCGTCACCCGTGGCCTGACAGATACCGTTGCTTAGGCAGGCGTAGCCTTGGCCACAGCATGTCGCGTGTGGTGTATCATCCCGGCACGGGGTGTCGTTGGGCGCGAGACGGCCGCTGGGGTAGTAACATGCAGCCTGGGCCCGGGGCCAGCTCGAAAAGGCTGCTATGAGGGTGAGCATCCAGAGGCCAGCGGCCATGTTGGTATTGCACACAGATGACTGGTGTTTGAGGCTGAAGGAGTGGAAGCCCAAGGCGCAACAAAGCTGCTACGGCTGGCCCCGTCTTAAATATATGTAGGTCGAGCCCATTATCCCCCGACTCTAACATCGCTTTATTCATCGGCCTGGGCCGACCGGTCCGCGTGCGGAGCGGCAAAGTTGAATCCATACTTGGCAGGTCCGGCACTCCCAGCGGGCTGGAAGCGATCTCGTCGCCCTGTGAATGGGCGGCTAGGTCGTTTGCAGTTGGCCGTTGTTTGCCAGTGAACGTTGGGAGCGCTGCTGCAGATCGGCTGGCAGGCCAATCCGAGCTGCTGCTGCAACAGGGGCGAGCTGCACCTCGCCGGCGGCATCGATGACCCCAATCTCGCCCCTTGTGAAACGACGAATTCCATCATCCCGCAAATCTCTCCATCCACAATCCATGCTTGTCTTGTTCGAGCGTGTATTTGTGCGCTTTCGTCACTTGCAGACCTCGACCTTTTAGTTGATTACTCTGCTGGGGAAGCCATCAGCCGCCACGATCCCCGACAACCTCAAATGCTTCACCATGCTCTTTGCCAGGAAAAGGGCGCCTCTCACCCTGATCCCCGGGGCCGCCATCCTGCTGTTCTTTGTCTACTTGTACCTGTGGCGGAGTGAGGGCGATGTTGCTGTGACGATGCCGCAGCCAGTAACAAACTGGCAGCCCCAAGGGGAGAAGGGGTCCTTCTGGAGAAATGTCCCCGTCCATTACCCGCCTCCCTCCATCCGGCCACTGCCTACTGGGGCACCCGTACGGTACCCGCGTGTCCAGGCAACAAAATTCCCTGCCGAGCAGCAGGATACGCGCGCCCGCGAAGAGCGCCAGCAGGCCGTCAAGAGCACGTTTGCTAGGTGCTGGAAGTCTTATAGGAAGCACGCATGGCGCGCCGACGAGCTGACCCCAGTGTCTGGCGGTCGCCGGGATCACTTTGGCGGATGGGCCGCCACGTTGGTCGACTCGCTCGACACACTCTGGATCATGGACATGAAGGCCGAATTCGACGAGGCCGTCGGGGCCGCCGAGGCCATCGATTTCACCCAGACCGAGCTAGACGAGGTCAACGTCTTTGAGACAACGATTCGCTACCTCGGCGGCTTCCTCTCGGCGTTTGACCTGAGCGGTGACATTCGGTTGCTGCGCAAGGCGGTCGAGGTTGGCGAGATGCTGTACAAGGCCTTCGATACGCCAAACCGCATGCCCATCACGCGGTGGGACATTCATGCTGCTATCAGAGGCGAGAAGCAGGTTGCGAGAAACGGAGTGCTGATTGCCGAAATTGGCACCTTGTCCATGGAGTTTACGCGCTTGTCTATGCTGACGGGCGACGCAAAGTGGTTTGATGCCGTGCAGCGCATCACCGACGAGATGGCGGCGCAACAGGGCTCGACCGCGCTCCCAGGCCTCTGGCCCCTGACGGTGGATGCGGAGAAGAACGTGTTCAACTCGGGCTCGTTCTTTGGCCTAGGTGCCATGGCCGACTCGGCATACGAGTATCTGCCCAAGATGGCGGCCATGATGGGTGGTCAGTTACCCGTCTACCAGACCATGTATGAGAAGGCCATGGACGCGGCAACGAAGCATAATCTGTTCCGCCCGCTGACGCCGACGAATGAGGATATTCTTGTCGCCGGAGCCATCCAGGCCAAGGACCACGGACTCGAGCTCGAGCCCCAGGGCCAGCATCTCGTCTGCTTCTTGGGGGGCTTGATGGCGCTCGGCGGAAGGCTGTTCAGCCGCGAGAAGGACATGGAAGCTGCAGAGAAGCTTGTCGACGGTTGCATCTGGGCGTACAAGGCGCTGCCGCACGGCATCATGCCCGAGTTTTTCACCATGGCCCCGTGTCAGTCGAGTGACGAGGCCTGCCAGTGGAACGAAGAGGCTTGGAAACGGGAGGTCCTCCACCGAGCTGGAAAGGAGTCGGGGGGTGATGCCCAAGCCGACATGATCATCGAGGCGGACCGGCTGCCCAAGGGCTTCACCTCCATCCCGGACCGGCGGTACATTCTGCGGCCCGAGGCCATCGAAAGCGTCTTTGTGCTGTACCGCGTTACTGCCCGGCAAGATCTCCTCGAGTCAGCGTGGGGCATGTTTAGCGCCATCGACCGCGTCACACGCACCGAGCTGGCCAACTCGGCCGTCCACGACGTCACGACCAAGGAGAAGCCGCAGGCGGCTGACTCGATGGAGTCGTTCTGGCTGGGCGAGACGCTGAAATACTTTTACCTCATCTTTAGCGACCCGGGGCTGATCAGCCTGGACGAGTTTGTATTCAACACGGAAGCCCATCCTTTCCGTCGGCCGTAGTTCAAAGCCATGAGACAAGAAGAAGGAAAAATCGAGAAGCGTGTTTTTCTGCGTTGCAAAGGGGAATCGAAACGGCAGCTCTTGCCTTCCATTTGGACGATCCAACTTGCCAGTTTATTGTTGTGACTCCACTGTTCTTTCTTTCTCTTTTAGTAGACCGGGAGACGCGTCCCATGCCGGATGCTCTTGCCCTCGGGGCCCGGGAGCAATCGCCCTTGCTCTCTTAGAGCCGGAAGACAACCCTTTGGTGATGCAAGAGCAGCTGCCACGGCAAGAACGACTCTGTACGGGGTAAATCACCCAAAAGCCGCCCAAGGAAACGAGCCATTGGAGGGAAGGCTAGCTGAGAATAGGCCGGTAGTTGACCGCCAGTGAATATATCCCCATCTGTCTGACCCTATCTTGCGTAACCAAGAAGTGCTCCGAGCGGCAGATAGACCGTTCCAGACCCAACTCTGATTAACGCAAGACCTTTAACAGTACAGATGATAATAATGGCGCAAAATGGGAGGTCAATGCCGAGTCATCTATTGACTCGAAGAGCCAGAGCGAACCTGACAAACACCGACAAGCCCACAACCAACAACACAGGATCCCATAGAATGGCTGGCTGTACCCTGGAAGGCCAGCAGGGGTACACCCCTAATCCCCCTGAATAGTACCCCCTCGTACCCATAACACACCTACTTAAATACTGTGTAGAACAACCCCAGCATCTAGCCCTGTACGTAGCGGGATGCACTCCGCTGAGCCAGCTGAACCAAGCCCGCACGGCCAAGTGATCCCTGAGGAGAGTCGGGTAGATCATCAACCCGGTTAACCGCCAATGAGGGACTCAATATGGGTAGGAACAATGGCCATGGCGAAACCAACCTGCTGGGCCACGTAGGAACTGCCCAGACACCATAACGCCTGAAACGGCCCCGTTGAAGCGAAAGAGTAAATTAACCGTCAGCGGCTGACGTTGCTCACGGCACCCGCGGCGCTCACTGCAGAAACCTGCCTCGTTAATCAAGAAGTCCCAAAGCCGCAGCGCGGCCAGCCGGTAAACCAACCAACCAAACCGTCAGTTCGACAGGGCCGCAGGACGCGGCTGGCGGGACTCCGTCGCAGGGCTGAGAAGAAAAAACCAGCTTGTCACCGGCGATCATAAGTAACAGGGAGGTGGAAAAAAAGCAACGTGAAAAGGGGATTGGATGGAGAGAAGAGAAAAATGAGTGGTTGGATTCCTCACCGGGCACCACCCTCCAACCACGCGGCAGGACCGGAGCGTCCCGCGGATGGGGCATCTCGGAATTGTGACCAGTCATCTCTCCAGGAGAAGCTTAAAACGCCTCCCCGAGCCCGACCGAGCCTGACCGGGTCTTGGTCGCCTGCCTTCTTCAACCCGGTGAGCAGCGGGAGGGTGGGAGTCGGGATGTCGGTAGGCGCGGCAACCGCCAAGAGAGGCAAAATATGGACCAAAGGCAAAGAGGAGGGGCCTTGCATGCTTGCATTATGGATTTATCCCGAGTATATCCGGCTAGGAGAATAGGAAACAAGGCTGACGACGGCCGGGCTCTTCGGCTTCTCACGACACAATCGTGTCGTACCCAGTCTGAATCGCGGAGCAACGGGATGAAACCATCCCCATCGACACAGTGGGACGCAAGACACGCGGGATTGGCATGACGGCGAGGGACCGATCCGAGGGAGCACCAAAACGGGGTGTGACGGAGGCGGATGTGACGGACGGGTGCGACCGTGGACGAGGAAAAGTAGAGAAAAAGACGTCGTGGCGGCCATGACAGCGGAACAAGCCGTCCTGTCATGATCCTGGACAGACTCGGCGGGCGTCTGCCCCCAATGACTCATGGCGATGTTGCTCGAAAAGACTCTGCGTCCGATGCAGCGCCTCAAGCGGGTGGGAGCAGATTTGGTGTTGCGCATCTCAAATGATGACTTGGCAAGCAGCCAGGCCTCTCTTGTTTCGCCCACACGCGAGGTTCAGGAGTCATAGCCATTGCCTATCAGACCTGTCAGTACCAGCCGAGCTATCACCGGTGCACAATTCCTGTTAGAATGAACCTGACACTGCCCACCTCTGGGCGACGATTGGTTGTTGGCGGAGATAAGCGCAGTCAGCACTGCAACGCTGACCGTCAGACATTCCTGCCAGAGCACATGTCGGCTGGCCCTTTTGGCGCGGTCTGGTTGCTTCGTGATGGCATTTGCGACGGATTCTCCATACTGGGATAAAGGGCCGGCTGCCAGTTGTGCAACAGCGGGAGAACGACACTGGCGTGTCTTGGCAGCGGCGAGCGAAATGCCAGGCTTGAGGAGGCTAGTGGGGTCCACGGGCCTTCAGTGAGGCAAGCTCGGGGGCAACAAGGGTGCCCGGCGATGATCATTGTGTCCTCCAGGCTCTAGTCCCGAAACCTTATTTGGACAACAGACCATGGAACCTGAAACGCTGAAGAGTGCGAGCACGTTCGATGTGCCGCAACCAACAATCCGAGCGGCTCTGGAAGTGCTCAGGCGACGGCGCGGGCAGTCACGGCGGGCCCCGGGGGATCGGGGCCGGATCGGTCGTTGCCTGCCGCTCCCGATGACCTGCCGCTCCCCGGTCGCGTTCTTTCTTACTCTCTGTTCCCAGGTTCAGGGACAGGGTTCTCCATGGTCGCACACGAGCGTTATGTTGTGTCTCCTACCAAGGGTGGGAGTCGAGGTTTTGCGGGGGTGCTCAACCATTGACCAGACCCTCGGGACTAAAGGGGGGGGGCGCGGGTAGGCGTGTTGGATGTTCTAGGTGAGCCCGTCTTCGGCACGATGATGAGGTGAGAGCAACCGAAACACGGGTGCAATGGACCCCACAGCGGGCGTCGCTAGCGTGTCCCTACCGGAGGTCCCAAGCGTATCCCCACAACTGGCTGGACTCGGGTCTGCGTAGTGTATCCGCAAACTCCAATTGCAGCTGTCGGTCCAGCATCGCGAAGTCCGTGCCGTTCGTGTCATCAGATGCTTCTGCCCAAGCCCCGCCGTTTCTTGGATGCCTGCCCAGACATGTCTTCGGTCCGGGGCAGTGCAGCCGGTCAACCAAGGTCCTGTTGAATCAAGATCGTTTGGGGGTGGCGTCTCCGCTTTCCGCTTTTCAGCTCGGCTTATGCAAGTCATCCTGATGCAGCCGGGGGAGTTCGGCAGATGGGCGGATCGCGGATAGGCGGTGTGACACAGGGCGGCGATGCCACCATGGATGTCAGCCTTGCAGATCGGAGACGAAACCAAATAAGAGGAAAAGAAGCGAAACGGAAATCGGGCCTAGACTGTGGCAATGAGGCAGGGCCAGGACCGCAGATGCTCGACAGTGGAAGATATTGCTGCTGCAGCGGAGGAGGAATGAGCCGGCCTGCATCTGCCGGGGACCTGCCACCAATGTTACGGTCCTGAGTGGCCCTTCCTTTCATGTAGGTCTCTGTTTGACATCACGCGCAACCTGCTAGTGCCGAGCCAGTGCACCTTCCCGATTTTCAGGACAGGACAGTCTGTCAAGTCTGTCATCCGAATTCCTCGCAGGCAGGCGTCCTCGGGCAACTTCACTCTGTCGTCTTCACGAAACACACACCGCAACAAACCAGCCTCATGACGCTCCCTTATCCAATGCAACCCCAACCACAAACCATTCTATTCTCCGCAGTCAGCGGCCCATCAAACACGCGCGCGCGATGCGGCCCCCATCGAGCCGTTGCCGCGTCAGCTTGGCTGTACAACTTCCGCGGAACCCCTGTGTACCCGACATGACCGCCAAGTGGATTTACGCCTTGCTCTTGAACCCATTTCCCATCCGCGCTCCCCCGGTGAAGGGACCCCCCAAGATACCCTGGTCTACACGGCGAATCCCACCCACCCATCAAGAGTCTGGCAGCCGGAAACGTCGGCCTTGAGTAGTTTCCGTTGCCTGTGCCCCTGCCCCTACGCCCGGCACAGAAACCGATGTACGGGTCTGGCCAAGCATTCCTTTCCAAAACTCAACCCTCTTCATTGCCTCGATGAGTTTCAGGGGCTCGTCTGTCTAGAATCCTTCTCGGTTTCTCGTGTAACCTTGACCGCGGCTCGGCCTTTCTCTCACGTTGCACAAATGCAGGCACGCACACGCACATGTCGGGTAAATAATCAAGTAAATCAGGTTGGCGGCTCGTAAAGCAGGAGCCCAGGAATCTATGAATCCATACAAAGAAAAGAATGAAACGAAGTAGAAAAGGACACGGTGTGAAGAGAATCCTTCCTTCGAGCTTACCACCACCTGCGGTCTCCATGGTTGCCTGCCCGCAAGGAGCCAACTCCCAGTCTGCAACGGGTGATACGCCACCCTGCCATGTCAAAGGAGTAAGTAGATAGCAAAGCGGTGAAGCAAGCAAGCAATCGAGGAAAGAAAAGGAAAGAAAGGCAGCGCGGCATGAAATAAAGACTGTAGAAAAAGACAGGCCGAAGGAGAATAGGAAAAGGACGATGCGCCGGGTATCCCTGCAAATGCAATGAATGTTTCGTTTCGTAAACCCATGACCCATTGTTCGTTCGTTCGTTTCCAACCAAGCCCAGCCCTGTCCAGACCCTGTCCAGCCCTGTCTCGTGAACCCATAAACTCAATACCGCTTTTAGAATTCCAATTCCTAGCAAGAAGGCCAAATGAAGGGGGTTGGAGCCTGAACCAGCCCTCCCCCGAAGCTCTCAGAAACGTTGCGTACCCATAATTATCCCGAATACGCCGACCCCGCTCGAATTACCCGCGTCCGTGTCCGTCGGTTCCATATGGGTGTCCGGTCCCGGTCTCGGCTCCGGCCCCTTACTCAAAGATATCCTTGCGCCATTGTCCATCACGCCCCAGCCAAACTCCCGTCTAGCGACAGCGCAGTCTCAAAACACAAAAGAAACATAACGCAAAAAATCGTCATGTGTTTTCCTTCCTAGCCCTGTATGTGTGGCAAAATCGTTGCTTCCCCATCGTGTTCCTTGGTGTTGCTTTTCCCTTCCCGTCTCGGCCGTAAATGCATCGCAGATGTAAGTGGCGGTCGGTAGACAATTGTGTAGTGACAGAGTGCCAAGATTGATGCGTCTCCTTTCGCTCGCCCGCTAAGTCATGCTCATTGTCGAATTCGAGGGTGGCGGAATGAGTGTTGGGTACTGGCCGCTCGAGGTCGCCTTGCCTTCGAACCGCCCGCAGCGCTGGGAATAATAATGCCCCTGGTAGAACAAGCTCGGTAGGCCCGTCTCCATTTCGGGCTTGACCTTGGTGGGGTCAAATGCTGCGCTCATCGAGTTTGCCGTGCCGCTCTCCGATACGTCGTGGCGTGCGTGCGAGAATAGCTCGACTTGGTGATGATGCCGGGGGTCTTGCTCGCCCTCGTAGATGGTCGCTGGGTAGTACTGGTAGCCCTTAGTGTCGGTGATTGCCTTGACCTCCTCGGCCGAAATCATCGGCTCCATCGTTAGTTCGTGGTGGTGGCGCGTGCCGCCATAGCCGCCTGAGCGCGGATCATACGCCTGCCCATAACCTCCTCCTCCGAGCATGGACGAACCCGTGGAATACTCGCTAGGCCCGAGCATGCCCGACGAGTAGCCGCCGCCACCGATGCTGCCGCCCCCAGAACCTCCGGGACCGCTGCTCGTGCTCCCCCTCCTCTCCGACTGGTAGTGGCCCGGGGAGCGCCCTCGCACAATCATCTTGGCGGACTTCCGAAACGCCACCTTGACCCAGGGATCGGCGCCCCCTTGCTGGCCGACGTCGGCCCAGAGCTCAACAATGAGGTGGTAGTACTGCTGTGCTGCCCTCCTCTTCCCATTGTTGGCAGTCGCCTGCTTGAACTGGATGCGCTCAAATGTGTGCTCGGTCGGTTGCGAGCTCTGCTGCGGCTGTCCAAAGCTCTGCTCGTATCTCGACGACCCAAGACTGCCGTCCGGTCCCGCGTAGAGACTCGTCAGGGGGTGGTGGCTAGCCTGCGGTGGTTTTGGCGACAGCCGGATCTTGTCGGGCTTGGCGATCGGGCCCTTGTCGCGCTTGGGCGTGTGTTGGACCAAGTCGATGGCGTGCGTGTCATTGTCCGACACGACTGCCGATATGGACATGGAGAATCCAAACACGTTGTACGGCTGCGTAGACCCGGTCGGGAGGAAGTGGATGCCCGTGTTGTGCATCATGGGCGTGAGGGAAAAGGAGCAGACGCACGAAAAATAGTTGCGCCGGTAGCATGTCCACTCGTTCTCGGCCATGAAGAAGCCCTTGTCGATGACACCGTTGATATCGGCCTTGATCGGAGTTGCTTGGGTATCGGCATACGAGAGGAGCCCGAGCGACGTCAGGTTGCCTAGCGGAGGGATGCTTGGCTGGGTCTTGCACCCAGGATAACCCGTGTCCATCTTGAGAGATCCGTACCCGTTCGGGGCGCTGGTTGGCGACAGGGGGTTGTGGCGCCGTATGCTGGAGAAGGATGGGGATCGCTGGATGTGGTGGTCTGGTCTCCGGAAGGTGGGCGTGGCCGATGAATAGAGGTCTCGCGTACTCAAGTGTGTGCCCGGGTGCGGCAGCGTTGTGGACCGATGGGCATGTGCCATGCCCTGGCCGGCCGTGCTACTGCTACAGCTGTAAGCGCTTGAGGGAAAGGGGTGCGCCATGGGATGGCGATATCATAACGACAAAAAGATATAAGCACTACGTACTTGGAGCCCAGTCGAGGCCTGACGTCCAGGCCAGGGAAGACGGGGGGAGCGGGAGTATAAAAGTGGCCGCCTTCCGGGGAGTACGGCGTCACGGGCGGCTGAGGGACTGGTGGGATCAGGCTCAAATATGAAGAAGGCTGGGCCGGTGTTTCTATTGTCGACAAGGAACTAGTGGAGCCCTGGGTAAAGCTGGCACTCAAGGTCAGGACACGCGGCCAGGCTTCCGGGCCATGCACAGGGCGGGGGCGGGGCCGGAACAAGACGAAAGGGGGGGGAGGGGGTATGTTTCGATCAGGCCGTGGCGCCCGCAACGCTGTGCTCCCATGCTGGCCCTGTGCAACTCCGAGTGCTGGCGGTAGGACGGCTCCCGTCATACCGGTGCACCAGTGTCTTGCAGGGGAGGTCTAGCAGCAATCGGGAGAGCGAGCATGGCGCATGCGGCAACGGGCGCGGGAGCAAGGCTCATGGGCGATCGATCCCAAGGTAGCACGTACTACGCCGGAGCGAGCACCCATGTCTCACTCGCCGCTGCGATCGGCAGGAAGAGGAACCGAGAAGACGGGAGAAGCAGCACTGACGCACCGCGAGACGGGAGATGGCAATACCTAGCAGCAAGCCGCCGGGAACGCCGCGAGAAGAAGAGAAAAGATGGGCCGAGCGTTGCAGAGCGGTGATGTTTCGGGCTTCCGATTGCACTTGCTTCTGGATCTCGGACCTGGGAAGAGAGGAGCTCTTAAGAACACATGAAAGAGAGGGAGAGGAAGGTGTAAGTATGGATGGAGCCCAGGTCTTTGAGAAGCCGGGTCCGTGTCTGTTGTATAAAATCACAAAACAACAATGAGAGGAAAGCGTCGTTGTACGTACCACATGTCAGTTGGAGCCGGTATATCGAGGTACTCCAGCCCGGGGCCAGAGGGCGGCGAGGGCTCGAAGTCCTGTCATAAACGCACCTGTTAGAGCAGTGTTGCCATGCTTTGTCTTTTCACGATCGCAACGAGTGTCGCAAAGACGGCAAAGAGCAGCAGGAGATGGATCGAGGGATCTGCTGCTGCGATGCAAATCTCCGCTCAGCGTGAGGAGCACTGGGCCCGGGGCATGTCCGGTTGCGTAGCGAGTCAAGACGACCGGCGAACGGGTACGGTGGTGGGAAGGAAACCTGTGGTGCGCATTTAGCAACGGCCTGCAGACCGGCGGCCGGCCTCAGTGCCAGGGGGGAACAAATGGGCAGCTGAGGTGCGGAAAAATAGAGTGCGAGGAGGAAGAGTGGTGGGGGCAAGGCGAATAGAAACGCAGCGCATCAAACAGGATGGGATGGAGGCTGGGGAGTGAGTGTGTTGAATGATGAGTGGGAAAATTTGTTTGCTTTGCTGATGCCGTTTCCCTGCTGCCTCAGACGGACATGCTGATGCTGGGGACAGGCGACAGTGCCTCGACAGGCTGCTGTAGCATCGAGACCGGTGACCAGGCATGTACTTTCAGTACAATGAAGGTACCAGGGCACCTGCAGGGGTACATGGGACTCCGCGTCCACCAGAGAACAACAGCAACAGGGTTCTGCAGGCGCGCACACCGGGATGCGACCCTAGATCCCCCTCAGCTTTTAATATGTGTGCATGCTCATACGCCACCGGTCCCCATCCTCTGACATTGACGCCCAGCGGCCGGCGTCTTGTCAAGTCGAGGGACGCAACGCAATCGCGAGTGCCCCTGGACAATCGTTGGGAGCGAGGTGAATTGGACCGAAACCCCTGGTCCGTCAGATCATAGACTGCATGCAGGCCCCCGGTTCTGGCCCGAGGATCGGAAACGGCGGGGCGTGCAACAGAAGAAAGAAAGGAGCGACTGCCTAGCAAACGGCGCAGAAGAGCTAAATAGGTGCAGCCTCGTCCGCTCGAGGCAGGCAGAGACAGGGAATGACAATGGGCAGGGGTTGTGATTGTGGCTTTCGAGGCTGTCACTGACCTGAAGCTGTCCGCACTGCTGCATGGGCCCGTTGTTGCTCCGTTTGACGCCCGTTGGAGGGCCGGCATTTCGTGTTGTTTATCGCGAATAAATTGGCGTCGGTCCTCGGTCGTTGTCGCCGGCCTTGATGGCGATTGCACAAAAGCACAGGATGAGACTTAGAAATTAAAATGGAGCAGTACCTTTGGGAGTTGTTGATTCATGCGAGGTTCCTCTGCCCCAGCCGGGAGCGAGGTATCGCAGGTGGCGAGAAACTTTGTGATCGTTTATTGCGCCTATGGGGTAACAAGACCATGGTTAGCGCAACAGCTCTGTAAGAACCGGCCATGGTGTTCTGGTCAGACTGCCGCCGTAGGCCTGTGGCTCCTCGCAGAGCGCTGGCGGCGCGGTGAGGCGTGCTGGAGGCACGCCTACAGTTCCTCGGGATTTGACGAGTGGACGAAGGGCCTGCAGGACTCCTTCCCAAATCGACCCACTGTGCATATCGTGTTGCGGCCTGTCTCATCGACGGGATTGGTTAACTGACCTCCAGAGGGACCCTCGTCGCCAAGACTGGATTTTACAATCCCCTGCACCTCAATGGGGTCGTTTTCTCCTGGCAAATCCGATTCCCGTCAGCAAGCGGGCCATCAATCCAAACGGCTTTGTGAAGGCTTAAAGGAGTCGTGATAGCAATTGGGCGGAAGAGATGCCAGCTCCGGTCGAGTCGCTGTGGCGTGGACAAGAGTGAGAAGGGGTGGTAAATATCGACGAAAGAAGCGACCATCATCGGAGGCGTCGACACGTTCCTCAACGCCAGCCGTTGGCGGGATATATCTCGATCCTCCCGATTCCGACGCGCCTCTGTGCCCCTGGCTGTGGGCCAGTCCCAGTGATGAGCTGCGTCGGCAAGCCCGTGATAAAAAGGCTATCGAGTCGGGTCCCAAGGCATCGAGGCTCATTCTGATTTGTTCGACGCGTCATGTCTGCCGCAGGAAGCCGGAAGCCGCAATCTCGGATCCGTCACGGGGCCTGCTCCTGGCCGGTTGCCTTGGAAAAGTGTCCAGGCGGGAGAGGACCGGAAGGCACAGGGCAGGGAAGTGAACGAGAGATTCCGCTTACCTAGATGTATGCCTCCAACGGTTAGACGGGGAGTCGAGCAGCCAGAGACTAGCCGATATCCTCGAGCAGGGAGACCGGAAGGATGTGGCCTTTTCGGGACGAGTAGCGTTGCTGGCGCCGCTGCGGCCGTCTGATTTCTTCTAGAAGTCCGTGGCTGTTGTGGCAACAACAACCTTTTTCCGTTTCTGTCTCTGGACGTGTTGACGCAAGCAGGCTGTACGAGCTCCGGGTGCAGGATCTTAGATGGTGCTTCTGTCGACGATGGCCTTGTTGAAACCCTGGCGCGGTGGCTTGGGCAGGATCGCACAGGAGCGAGGGGGATAGGGATGTGTGCCGAAGGGCCAGCAGGCACGGGGCTGTAGTACAAGGAGTTGGAGATGTGCCTTTACCCTTGCACGTCCGGTGCTTTGAAAGGAGAGTAACAAGACGAGAAGCCAAAACGCCCAGTAGAAGACCGAGCGAGCGAGTCAAACATGGGAGTTCTTGGGTCTTCTTAAGCTCGTGCTGAGCGGGTGAGGTTGCGCAGGGGTTTGAGACAATAGCAAAAGGACTGCGAGTGCGGCGGGGAGTTGGAGTGCCCAGTCTCTTAAATAGAGATCGAGACAGAGCCTTGATACACTCGGTTGGGCAAGAGCTGATGGGGGTTAGATTGCCTCTGCCTGGCGTCCTTGCCTGGGTGGTGGTCGATGGGGCCGTAGGCGGCCCCCATGTACGTTTGTGGACGAGCAGGTTCCCTCATCGGCCAACTCAGCGTTGGGCAAAGGACCGCACTGAACAGCCAAAGCAAGAAGCCGCTCGAGTTGCGGGTCATGGATTGCTGCGGTCGTGGTGGTCAGTGCCGAGCTCGGCCAAACAAACCCGCCCGGGCACGATCGCCGCAGGCTCTTCTGGCACCAGCAATCTGACGGAACGGGGCAGGTTTGTCTTCCTCCCTTCCATGGCAAGCCATGTTGAGTGTCACTGCTGCCTTGTCGAGTTTTGCCCGATCCGGCCTTGGGAGCCAGACCCGGGCGTATAGCGGCGACCTCGAGACAATGCTCAAGGGTGAAGCACGACCGAATCGCCACCTTGCTAGGCTCTGCGGCCTCGTCTTCCATGCATCAGATATGCAAGCACCCTACCATCAAGGAAGCCCCCAAGCATGATTTGATTGTAAAGAATCCGCCCCGGCCCAGCATCGGCTAGCTGCAGGCTCTTGACAGGCTTCTCGTGGCGGAGACGAGCTTCCGCCGGACGTCGAGCAGTGAGCGTAACTTTTCACTCCCTGGCGGACGAAGCGGCAGACTGATGGACCCATGACTTGCCATCAGTCAGCCTGCAAAGAAACCGCTCTTGGAGACGGAGGAACCCGATTCCAATTGGTACTCGGTGTGGCGATCCTAGGATATCGCGGAGCTGAACGTGCCTTGCGACGTTCCTCCAGCTTTCGGGCCTATACGGAGCAGACGTGACCTTTTCGGCAACGGCCGACACAGCCATGCAGCGAAACCAGAGACAAAGCCATCCGGCACTTGTCACACTTGGGGAGGGGGTCCTTCACCCGACACGTGAGAAGTTGACGGGTTCGCCGCTCTTAGCATGGTGCCTGGCCCGTCTCCTGCAGCGTCCTCCTCGCGCTACACTACTCGTTTCTGGGGCTTGGAGTTCTTCTGGATCGCATCGAGGAGTATGGCGATTGTCGGGAGTCCATGGCGCACGCTGGCAGAGTAGGCGGGTTCTCGGTTCTCGGCGGCGATGCAGCTTCCGCGCAGCCATGGTGCCTCGATCCGCATCCGAGCCTCTCCATGGGCATCTGGGGCGAGGCCATCAGGAACAGGACCAAAAACACCCGCAGTCTTCTCGAAGAAGGAAAGCCTGGGGCATGCTCGTGTTGCTCTGATGCATGGCGGATATGAGCTGCGGGCGCTGGTCCGCCGACTGGCCATCTGAAAGGTCGTTAGTGCAGGTTCCCGTCTGCTTCGAATCGATGCGCGCGCCCACCCACCAATCCGATGCTCCTACAGACATGCTGGAGCTTCCCCGGTGCGGTAGACCTGTTGTTTCAGATCAGATGGTCTTTCGGCCGTTGGGGCCACCGGCTTTGCGGACAGGTTCCGAGGCGATTGGCTGACAACTCAAGGCGTAAGCTCGGTGGAGGGTCATGATGGCGATAGTTTCGGTGCTGGGCTTGCCGGGTCGGGTCCGCAGGAGGGCAGACTCTGTCGAAACCGTTCTCGTGCCCCCAATCATCAGAGGCCCGTTGCGTTGCCCATGCCCACGTCGGGTCCGATGAATACGCGCCGGATGCAGGACTGGCCAAGCCCTGCTCGCCGGCTGGCCAGATCGGATCGGGCCGTTGCTGGCAGCGTCTCCAATGGCCCAGCAGGCGATGACGGGCACACGCGACAAACCACGGAACATGGCTGTTCGGGACTCCAGACGCGCCGTGACGACGACCCAGCGATCTGTTTCTGCGGCAGGCAGTATCACGCACTGTCGTGCCGTCTGCCAGGATGCAAGCCTTCTTCGGTCGACGGACCGTTGCCGCGGCCACTGGGCGCAAATCGACTGCGACACGGCCGGCGCCTCAGGGCGTGGGCTGCGCATCACCCCGTACACGGCCACATCTTGCTGCCGTTCCCAGATCTTGTGCCATGTGACACCTCATCTCATCCCCAGCTTTTCGCCGAACCAGGCGCCTCCTTGAGCAACACAGGCGGACGAACCATGAGGCCATCTGGGGTCGAGCAGCGTTGTTTCACCCTTCAACGATATGTCAGTCAGTGTGTAGTATCGCATGAGAACCCGCTCCGTGTTCTGCATGAACCGCGACTAGCAGCCCGGCACGGCACGGCTACCGACCGGAAAGCGGCACTAGCGAGACGTCTAGACGTTCAGATGTCCAGCCCGCGCAGGCCAGCAAGCCAACAAGCCACGGAGAGCCCCTCGGAGTGCGGAATGCGGATCTGGGGTCTCGGATGAGATCTGGCTGGGATCGGCGGGCGGCTCTTGGAGGCGATGCCGAGGTGTGGAGGGGGCGGAATTGGGATCGAAAGCAGGGGTCCAATCCGCAGAGTGCCAGTTCCCGAAGCCGGTTTGGTTAATCGTCATGGATGGACCGTCTTTGCATGTTTGCTCTCCGGGTCAGTCGTTGGCTCGCTGCAGTTACCAGTTGCCAGTTGCGGAAGAGCTGGCTTGGAACTGGCCTGGAACTGGCCTGGTGGAGAATCGACGCCAGCCAAGCTCCTTCCATGCCGCTGCCGCAGCTTAGCTTCATCGGTGACCCCACTCGATGTGCAAGGGTCGTCGCAAGGGTAGGCACGATGGGGTTTGTTGAGTTCACTTCTATTGTGTAAACGGATCGCCCCACCCAACAGTTGACGACGAATTCCGCGCTTGGCAGGAGGAAGGAGGTCCTGTCAGAGTGCAAACCTGGAGAGAGTAAATTGCGCATTCATGGGCTCCGGCTGCAGTCACCTCATGCAATTGCATGACGGGCGAGTCGAGACACGAGACGGAGACCAAGCAGACTAGGCCTAATCCGACCTGCACCTCTCCTGTTTACTGCACCAACAGCCACCCCTGCCAGACTGCCAATGCTCCTCCTTGGAGTCGTCTGATTCTGTCCGTATCATCCGTTCTCCGTATTTGTATCTCTGCATTCGCGCCGTGCCACCGCAACTTCCAGGTTCCCGGGCCCGTCTCGCCAACATGAAGTGCAACGGACCTCGTTTGCGATTGGAACTCGAGACGGCGTACAACCCGACAAGAGCGGCTCGAAAAGGCTCTGCTTGTCTGGCAGATACTTTTGACGTCAGTGTAGCCATACGCGTAGCTATCGCGATGAAGTTCACCGGTTACCACGTCAGACCAGAGCGGCAGACGATTGGTGGGAGGTCAAGCACCCCAGAGGGTGCGGAGAGCGACAGTGGGATGCAGTGCGGACACCGGTGCAGAGCTCCCTGCAGCTGGGTTAATTCTCCTTCTCCGTCTCATTCTCGGCCGTCCAGACCCCTCCAAGCATGGACGAGTACCGCGGGTTGTTCTGGCCGAGTACATACACCTCCCTATTTACTTACTCCTTGGCAAGCCCTGTCGATGTCCCGCTCTCCGTGTCCGGACGCCCCCGTTGATGCGACGAGCCATACGTACGAGAGATGGGCACACCATCTCGTCGAGCCTCCCGCCCAAAAAAATAAGCAGTGCCGCTCACCGGCCTCGTCAGGCATAAACATGGCCCCGCCAGTCTGGTTTGGATTCGGAATCGCCGTCCAAGATATCCCACTCGCGTGCTCGGCAACTCGGCTCTCGCGTTTCTAGGACGTACCCTTCGCTGCAGAGGAGCACCCATTCCAAGTCTAGCTGCCGTGGGCGCCGTGGCTTTGTGAACTCGACATCCGATGGGCTGCCAGCTCGCTCCCTTGGCTGCGTTCTTGGTGCCCGACCAAACTGCCCCCCATTCTCCAAGATTTTGACCCGCGCTTGACGACTGCATCCCGTTGCAAAACGGGATACCCTTGCTGCCGCCGGGTTCTTTCTGCAGCTGCGGATGGTGTGGCTGCTCGACCTCCCTAATCGAGAGGGCAGCAGCCAACGACGTGCCAGAGCAGTGGCCTGTAGCGACAAAAGGCCCCCGAGACAGAAAGGGTACGAACAGATACTTGTCGTGGGCGGCAGATACGGATCGACCTTATGCGCCAATGCTCTGGTGTGGGCGTGGGACGGATTTCAGATTACTAACAGCCTCAGTTGCAGACCCGGTAGGGTAGGTATGGAGGCGCTAGGCCATGGGCCTGCGGTGCCTGAAGGCAGGGTATCCTCCTTCAAATTGTCTTCCCACCAGGTCCGGGTCTCGGGCATCAGCACTGATTCCCTCGGTCTTGTTTGCGGGTCCGAGGGTGACTCCTCCGAGCCCTGACTGATGCTGAGCAGATGCTGACACCAGGCGCAACCCCTCCGGAGTCTCATTGAATCTATTCTCATTGGCTTCCCGCGGGGTACCATGTATGAGGATGGGCTCGAGCCTGCCCTGCCCCCACGTGTCGACGAACCTGGTATTGCCGTCTCGTATCGTTCCCGATTCCCAACATGCTGACCTAACAATGCACTGTCCTTTGAGCAAGGGGGCTAGGTTATTAGATTCTTGCCCGCGCTGCGCTCTTATGATGCGGCCATGAGAGCTGACTTGATTCAAGTCTCGGGCACCACAACGTCGAGGATCCAAGAGCCTGTTGTCCGCCGTCATGGCAGTGCAACCGTCTGGTATATTATTACTGAATGTCGGATGCCCTGTCGGGGGACTCTTTTGTGCTACTGAGCCGAAATCTGTCTCGCCCACCCTCCCGGCAAACAGATTTCGGTTAAGTTCCGAAAAATGACAGAACGGCCAATCGACTCTTGGGATTTGGCGGTTACACCAAGCAGCCACCTGGGGGGCTGCAAACCTTGGAGCTCCCTTGTTGGGAAGCATCTAGGATCGCGTCAATCTAGGCACCCTGTTGACCCTGACTCACGGCCATCAATCGCAAAACGGCACTTGCGAGAGCGCATACAGCTCGCATCTGGAAACAAACATCTCGGTGTTGCGTCAGTAACAAGCAGCACGAGCGGGCGGGACAACTCGGCGCGCTCGAGCTTGCAGAACCGGTGGCCACAGGCCCTGACTTAGTTTGGGGGTATCTGGAGGACGAATATTTACCGAAGAACCGGCCCCCTGGGAGCAGTCACCGCAGGCACGGCTTTGCACGTCTCCGACAAGTGCTTGTCGAACCTGGCGGATCGGGCAAGGGCTCGCTGGTCGGAAGCACCCCTTTGAGGCAGATATGGCTCCACCGAGGTCCCTAATCCAGAGCTTCTGTTTGACACGACTTGCCAGATTTGTCCGCTAACGCCTTCCGGTTCAGGGTCACTAGGCTTCTTTCTCGGTCGAGCTCGACCGTCACACGGTCACGGCAGGCATTTCTCTGCCACAGAGAGTCTGACCCGCCACGCCGAAACCGATCCACGACACTCCTGCTGCGCGCCCAATGCTGTGTGCCGGGGCAACAAAGCTTCCCGCAATACAGCTTGACCTGACGCAAGGAGGAGCAGATTCTTCCGGGCAGTGCAAGCTTGCTGTTCCCCGACGATTCTCATCTCCCCTCTGATACGTGGCGTGCGTTGCTGGGACGGGGCTGGCAAGGATATGCACTATGAGGGCAACAATGACAGGATCGGTGGCCGTGACGAGCCCTTGGGCATGCGTCATCTGTCCTACAACGTAGCATGTGCGGTGCGGACCTCGTCTCTCGGCCGACGGCAAAACAAGGCGCCCAGGAGGGCGACTGGCGTGTCATTTTCAACGGCGCTCTGTTCTCCCCTTTCCAGGGTTTGTGTTACAGGCGCCGAGGTCTGGCTTCCGACGCTGACATGTCTATCGACAGACTACTAGTTGGATACGAGCCAGAGTTCGGTGGGGTTGCCAGGAGCCGTTGCCCCCGCCAGCGAGAGCAGACGGCGCCGAGCTTTGACGGATGTGGTCCTCCTCACTTGTTGATGAGACCTGAGAGGATTTCCCCGTCGTCCTCCTTCTGCCGCGTGGCGCGGTCTGACAAGATCCATCGGTCAACTTGACGTCTCCCAAAGCCATCGTTTCACACAACCGTCGGCGGAAATCGAGGCGTTGCCACAAGGTTTCGAAGAACCAGACGCCAAATATTCAGTGCCGTGTGGGGTTGGTGATGCCACATACCACATGCCACCCATCTGCCGACATTACAGGACTTTTGAGGCGGTTGAGGCCATCAAAGCACTGCATCGCCCGGGCGAGCAGACCAAGGCTGTCAGAGGAAGCGCGAAGGCAAAACTTTCGGCACCGAGCAGGCAGCAGGATGAGCGCATGGTCCCGAAGACGGCATCCGATTCGGCGAACGGCAACGGCTAGCCCCTGGGCGACGATGACATGAAACAGGGCTCTGTTGACGGAAGCCAGAAATAGCAGCGAGGAGCAGCAGATCAGCGTTGTGTTGGCCGGTGTGTCGGACTCACGCATGTTGACACCTGACTTCCTGCACAGCAGAGAGGGAGGAGACTTTGCCATGTGCCCGGGCTACAAGAAGGGAAGCTGGGTACTGCAGCCGGGGCGGAGACAGCCAAGGCGCCAAATCATGGCCGGGACTCACGCCAAGCCCACGTTAGCTCCATCAGATGTCTCTGCTTCGATGCAAGTCATCTCTTAGCTCGGACGGATGCCACGCCCAAGGGCCCCGGTCCACCTGGGTGGGAGTGGATATTTCGGGCGCAGGCACGGAAGACTGGCGCTGGCGCTAGCCGCGAACAGCGTCGGGAGTGTTGCACTGGCACTCCAGCAGACGGAGCGGAGGACCCAATAAAGGTCGTTGGGCTCCTCCTTTTCGGCCTCTGCTGTTGTGTAAGGTACCTTTGCTGCTCCATGCTCCTACCCTCGGAATGTTCCGGAGATGCGATCTTTTCTAGCAGGTCCCCAGGCGCGTGATGGCCAGAGGAGGAAGGAAGGGCAGGGCGGCAGGCAGCTGCTGGTTGAAACTAGATGAATCGTGGAAAGTGCGATCTTGGTGGCTCGGAGTGGAGACTCGTTGTGTAACAGGGACCCAGGGGGTTCCGGATGCTGAGTGCACGGGCCAACCGTTTTGGGACTCCACTTGCTCTTCCACTGTCCAAATTGCCGGTGTGACGCATCGCTCGGGGCCGCAATCCATCTGCCCCCGGCACCGCCGCATGACGTGCAGTGGGCACTGAACACTACTGAGCAGCGATGCGACTCACAGCAAAGGAGGAAGCGGCAAATCGGTATGCGCCTCGTCGATACAGGCCTAATAATACATGCTCCATACCAAGGCAACCGTGATTGAATTCTTGACGACTCTCTTCCGACCACGTCCAAGTACTTCGTAGGTTCTTCGGATCTGGCACTGAGCTGCGTGCTTCCGTAGACGTCAAGAAAATCCACGGAAACACCCAGGGTCATGCCGAAAAAGAGACACACCAACAAGTACTCCAAGCCGCAATCCACCGCCCCAGCGTTGCTCAGCAGCACGGCTGCCGGCAGGAACGACAGCCACCATGGTGCGTTACCTCACCTCCCGACACCCCGCTCCCGCAGGCCACACGCCCACAAGTCGTTACACTCGTGTCCCCTGACCTGGCCTGACCGTTGACCGGCTTTGGCGCGTGAGCTCTGTGCTTCCACTGTTTTTTTTCTCGCTGGTTGTGGTGCTGACTAGTGTTGCGCAGACCGTGGGGTCAACGAGCTGCTCGCCGACCTCCGGCGCTCCGGTTTGAGCGGTAGTGGGGCGCAACGCCCGGCCGACGTGGTCCAGCCGACGGTCCCGCCCGCCATCCGGCAGATTCTGCAGATCCCGGAGACGCCGCCGCCGCGCCCCCGACGGCCTGTCCGGACGGGTGCTGGCGGTGCGAGACCTCCGGCCGGCCCGGCGCCGCCCCGTAGCTGGGTAGCGGGGCCTGCGCCCTCAGGGAGCGTCAGCCAGCGCACCGTGATCGGGTCCGGCGAGGCTGCGGCCCATCAACTCCGGCCGCTGCCGGGGGTAAACCTGCCGGCCCGCGGGAGCCTAATGGATATGGCACTGCGCCGGCTCGTCACCGACTGGGAGTGGCAGCGAGAGTACTGCCAGTATCATCTGTACGAGCTCCCGACACATCTGCGGGTCGCCCTGATCTCGTATCTCGTGACGTACACCCGCGAGGGCGTGTCCCTGCGAGACCTCCAAGCGGTGCTGCTCCCTCCCCCGGACGTGCTAGAGTATCTGGACGACCCGGCGCTTGCGCCCAACATAATGAACGAGAGCTTCCGTTACCTAGACCTATCCGGCTCCCTCGGCCGCTCCCTCCGACTCCGCGACCTCTCCGACCTCCTCTTCCCCTCGCAGCCCGAGCCAACCGACCCGCAAGAATCCTGGGACGCGCCCGAGCAGCCCTCCCCGGACATCCCGCGCCCCCTACTCCCCAACCTCACCCACCTCTCCCTCGCCCTCGACCCGGACTCGCCGGGAACCACCACCCCCGCCTCGTGGCGCCACCTCCTCTCCTTTGCGGCGCACCTGCCGGGCCTGACCCACCTCAGCCTGGCCTTTTGGCCGGAACCGACGCTGACGCCCAACGCCAAGCTCGCCACCGTCACCTCCCCGCAGGGCCGGTCGATCCCGTACGGCGGCACGGGCGCCTACAGCCACTCGCTCGACGACGACTGGGCCGAGGCGGTGCTGGTCCTGCGCCGGCTCAGCCGCAGCCTGTACGGGCTCGAGTACCTGGACCTGACGGGCTGCGGCGCGTGGTTCCCCGCGCTGTGGGCGAGTGCCGGGGAGGGTGGAGGTGTGGTGGACTGGGTGGGCGCGTGGGGGAAGGTTGTCGAGGTGGTCATGTTTCCGGGTTATGAGCTGGGCGAGGAGGCGGGGATTGCCGAGACGGCGAGGTACTGGGAGGTGGTGGACTGGGCGAGGAGGGTGGAGAGGCATGTGCGGGGGCAGCGGGCGGGGATGGGGAGGTGGATTACTGTTGAGACGTGTAAGCGGCCGGGGGAGTTGTAAGGTGGTGGGGGTGTTGTTGGCTGGATATACTCCATAGATTAGAGTGTGAACACGCATATCTCCTTGTTTGAAGTGAGACTCTGTTGCTGCCACGGCTCACACGATCAAGGATTCATGAGACACCGTCGTCATGGGCTACAGAACACGAGAAATTGTCACATCTTACTCGCACCATCTCCTCCCATGCCACTGTCTCTCGTCGTAAATCTCCGAAGCAGCACTTCAAGTGAAGCAGCATCCTACCTTGTCCATCGTCACGCCCTGGCGGCCACTGTAGGTGGTATGTCACCGAACCACAGTCGGCGAGGATTCGGGATTACGGTACTGTGTCTGACTGAGCTTGTGTTTGAACATGGTAGAAGGCGCTATATGGCGCCGGTTGAGCGAGCTGCTTTACGATGATGGCTGTCGACGGGTCGTCTATGGTAGCTGGGCTATCATAAGCCGGCGTTGCTAGGGGGCACCCTGTGATGGTGGGAATGCGAAGATGAGACAGAATTCGAGGATCAGTCGTCATCATCCTCGGGAGGCAGCACCCAAGGCTTAATTAAGCAGCAGGCCCACGACGGCAAGGAAAGGAGCAAGCACAGCTAACCAAAGACCAAATAAGCATATTTCTCTAAGCCATACTCGTGCCCGCCCGCCGGCTCAAGACCAAACAATCCCATTACCAACCAGACAGACACGCATGCACCAACGCACCACCCCTCTCAAATCAACCTGGCTAATTGCTTGCTCGCCTGCTATATCCCTCCCGGCCCCTTAACTACCCCCCACCCCTTACCCCTGCCGTCACCACTCAACTCCCCAGATAAGCCCTAATAGCCCCCTGCAGCCTCCCCGCGCCCTCTCCCAGCAAATGCGTCAGGTTCTCGAGATCGTCTCCGGCAGTGATGCCAAACCGCCTGACAAAGTCCTTGGCGGCGCTCTCGAGGTCGCCATAGTCGTCCACGCCGCCGCCGCCCATGCCCTCGTCCGTCTCGGGCCGGCCGAAGTAGGCGTTGCTCGAGATGGACTGGGCGCCCTCGAACCCTTGCAGGCGCGACTTGGCCTCGGCCTGGGCGCCCGACTCGAACATGCCCTTGCCGAAGAACTCGTCGGACGAGATGGCCTTTTGGGTGCCGAACTTGGAGCGGGCATAGGTCTCGCTGTCGTCTGCACGGGGTTAGAGTGGGGTTGTTTTTGGGAAGGGGAGGGGGCTTACCCTGAGTAGACGCCTTGATCGGCCCGACCGAACCGAACCCGCCGGCGCTCTTTTGCACGGCGGGCTTGCCCACCTGGCCAAAGCCCAGCCGGCCGATGCCCATACCGAGACGCTCGACCTCGGCGGCCGACTTTTCGCGCGTGTGCGAGGAGCCGTAACCTGTCCGGGCGGGGCTGACGGGCGTGGGCGAGATGATGGCGGCGCTGGACTCGGACTTGCCGCCCGCGGCGGACTTGGATGCGGGGCCCTCCTCCTCGGCGTCTGGGTCGTACCCAAGCTTCTCGATGCGCTCGGCCTCTTCCTTTGCCTTCTTCTCGGCCGCGTCAAAGTCGATCATGGCGTCGCCGCCAAGCTTCTTGGCGCCCAGTTTCGACGTCACCTTTTTGGCGCCGAGGATGTTGGCCTTGCGCGGGCCGGTCGTGGACGACCGCAGCGCGGCCGAAGTGGTGATGCGGCTGGCGGCGGGCTTCGACTCTTCGCTGGATTTGGCAAGCGGTGAGGGCGCGCGGTTCTGGCCGGCCTGCGCGTTGAGGAAGGGGGACGGCGTACGCCCGACGACGGGCGGCGTGGCGGTGCGCGAGATAGGCGGGCTCAGCTTCTTGACGGCGGGTCGGCTCCACGAAGAGAAAAAGTCGTCGTCGTCCTCGGCGGGCGCATCGCTCTCGGCACCCTCGATGCCGTCGATGACCACCTCTTCAGGGTACCTGGCAAGCGGTTAGCGCATGTGTATTTGCCACGTATAAACTGCGCGCGTACTCCTTTGCGTCCCTGGCGGCCCTCTTCTTGAGCTCCTCCTTGTACTTGGTCGCAGCGGCCGACGTGTACTTTGTCTTGGGGTCCTTGCTGTTGAGCGCGGCCGAGCCGCCGTTGGACTGGAAGAACTTGGTGGCCGACTCATTGCCGCCCACCTTCATAATCCGCAGCTGGTCCCATTGCCATTCTGGAGCATGTTAGTCGGCCATCGTGGCCTTGGGCGAGGACTGCGGGGACGTACGGTCGAGGTTGGTAGACCGGACAAAGGAGATGTGGACGCCGAGGTTACGATGGTTGGCCGAGCAGTCGAGACACAGGTAGATGCCGAGGGGGACCGAGGTCCAGGTGGGATTCTTCTGGCCGCAGTCGAAGCAGACCTGGGCAAAGAGGCCAAGTCAGCACAGTTGTCGCGTGTCTTTGGTGTGGTTGTCGGGTCTTGCCTTGTTCGCCTGCTTCGTCTTGAGCTTCTCAAAGATCTTGAGCGACTGCTGCTTGGACGCGAGGCCGCTCATCTTGGCCGATTTCTGCTGGTCCTGGCCGAGCCGAGTTGCAAATGCGCCGTGTTGCGAGAACTCGGAATTGTAGGGAGAGAGGAACGAGGGGCGAAGTTGCGATTGTCAAATCGGCCGTTTCAGGAGACAGTGGAAACTGGACAGTGCTCAATTTCGCTGCCCAGGCCCCCAGAAGCCATCCATGTGGCATCAACCCAGGCCGCTAACCCGGATCTGATTTAGTCTCGGACACCCCACCACCGGACTCGAAAACTCCCCACCCGAGAAATTGCCGGCCGGCACCGACGAAGCTCGAATCCACTGCTCCAGTTCTCGGCTCCGCTCAAGCTCCCAGTTCAATCCCACCGACGCCAATCCCGCGATCCGCCAACTCGCAAGCCCTCGACAAAAGGCCGTTCAACAAGCCACCACGCGATGGGCACCACCAAGCCGCCACGATGAATCGAGTCACTGCCTCGGGGCTCCGGCTCCGTACCAGCGCATTGCAATCCCGCTCCAGCACCACGCTGCCGCTGCAGTTCGCCATCCTCACCCCCCGCTGCAATCACCACAGCCACCAGCCCTCCCGGCAATATGCCCAGCAATCGGCCCCCGAGTCCCGCCGCCGCGCCGTAACCCCCTTCAACGACGACGGCCACGTGCCCTGGACGCAGCTCTCGGCCTCGGAAAAGACGGGCCGCGCCGCGCAGCAGACCTTTAACTTTGGCATGGTCCTCGTGGGCCTGGCCCTGACGGTATGCCACCCCACTCCGTGCTTTGGCCAGTATGATAAAAGTCGCTGACAACTGTTTGTGGCATGGCAGGGCGGCGTCGGCTACGTGCTCTACTCCGAAGTCTTTTCGCCCGACAGCAAGACGACCTACTTCAACCGGGCGGTGGACCGCATCAAGAAGGACCCGCGGTGTCTGGAGCTGCTAGGCGACAGTAAGCACATTACGGCGTTTGGCGAGGAGACGTACAACAAGTGGCGCCGGGCGAGGCCGATTGCGTGGGTCCCTCTCTGCGTTTCGGTGGTGTGAGGTGGGGCGGTTGCTAAGACGACGTTACAGCTCGACGGTTACCAAGGACGGGCAGGGGAATGAGCATTTGATGATTCAGTTCAATGTGAGTGGCGGGACTGTAATCCGACTTGGAGAGGTGGCTAATAGATGGACAGGTGCAAGGGCCAAAAGGCGCTGGACGGGTCAACATGCACCTGATCAAGCGCGCCGGGCACGACGAGTACGAGTACAAGTACTTTTTCATCGACGTCAGAGGCCACCAGAGGATATACCTCGAGAACGCCGACGCGTCCCGCACAAAGAAGGGAGAGCACAAGGGGTTCAGGATGTTTGGCGTCAACTGGAGTTGACCGGCCCGCACAGGTGACTGACTGGGTCAGAATGTATAGCTACTGTATACTCAAATCAAAGGAGCCTTCGGCGCGCTTAAAGAGGGGCCATTCAGAAGCCGGCAATGTCCAGCTCTTCAACTACACCCTCAATCACCTCCGGCCTCCCTTATCTTCCTCTTCCAATCCCTTTTCTCCGAGCCATGCTGGTGTCATTGCCTAACTCGCTTCTAGAAACCGAAGGCAACATCAACTACATGCTCTTCTTTAGGACCTTCCCAAGGGCGCTCACGACTTGCCTCACGCATTCATCTTCCTCACCCTCCTCTCAATCCCATCCTCAAACTGCTGCACCCCATTCTCCAAAACCACCAAGTCCCCCTTGACCAACTTCAACACAACCCTCCTCCTCAAATCCTCCTCCTCCTCCCCGTCACTCTCCTCCTCCTCATCCTCATCCACCACCCCCTCCACGACCCCTCTCACAAACCACCTGTCGTGCGACACGAGCACCACCGCACCACCCCACCCCCTCAACGCCTCGCGCAGCGCCGAGACCGTCTCGTAGTCGAGGTGCGTCGTCACCTCGTCCAGCACCAGACACCCCGGCCGCCGCCACAGCAGCCGCGCCAGCTCGCACCGCACCAGCTGCCCGCCCGACAGCTTGCGCAGCGGCACGTCCGACGCCGTGCGCCCCGGCAGCCCGAGCGAGCCCAGCAGGCCGCGCAGCTCCCCCTCGTCGAGCGCGCCCCCGACCTCGGTGGTCAGCAGGGAGAGGGCTGTGAGGGAGGGGTCGGACTGGCCGAGGACTTGGAGGGCCTCGACGGCGTGCTGGGAGTAGTAGGAGAGTTTGAGGCGCGGGTGGGTGGTGATGGTGCCGGTTTGTTTGGAGCCTCTCGGGGGTGGGGCTGAGGCGTCGGAGACGAGCAGTCGGATGAGGGTGGATTTGCCGGCGCCGTTGAGGCCGAGGATGCCGATGCGGTCGCCGGGGTTGACGGAGAGTGTGATGTCGCGGAGGACAGGGGTTGGTGGGGCGCTGCTGCCTTTGGCGGGCGGGTAGCGGAACGTGACGTTTTCGAGCGAGATGAGGGCGCCCGGGAAGCGCAGGTCGGGCGGGTCGGGCAGGGTGATGGTCACGCCGCGCTCGTCTTGGGGTATGACGATTTCGTCGCGCTGGGCGTAGTGGTAGCCCGCCAGGTCGCGGTTCAGCTTGAAGCGGCCGCCCTTTTCGTTGACCTGCATGCCCATGCGGTCGTCGAGGCGCTTTTGTCGGCTCTTGGCCTGGCGGATCTTGTTCTGGTCGTCGTTCTTGCGGCCCTGCGAGAGATTGTGCCGGATCGACTCCTGCATGTGTGCCTTTTGCTTGTCCTGGGCCTCCTTCATCTTGGTGAGGTGCAGCTTCTTCTCGGCCTGCGACGACTCGTACGTCGGGAGGTCGCCATGGAAGTAGGTCAGGTCCTTGTCCTTGAGGATGAGCAGGTCAGTGCACACGGAGCTCGCAAAATCGCGGTCGTGCGAGACGAGGATCAACGTGGGCGGGGCGTCGAGGTCCTCGAGGCGTTCGAGGTAGCGCTGCAGCCAGATGATGCCCAAGAGGTCGAGAAAGTTGGTTGGCTCGTCGAGGATGAGGATGTCGGTCTCTTGGAGCAGGGCTGTCGCGAGGGCGCTGCGCATGCGCCAGCCTCCCGAGAGGCTTTGGGCGGTTTTGGCAATGTAGGCGTCGGTGAACCCCAGGCCGGTCAAGATCTTTTTGGCGCGTGATTCGATGTCGGCCATCCGTGACGGCTCGACCTGGAGCTGCAGGTCGGCGAGCATGTCGACTGCCTCTTGCGTTTCAGCTTCGAGGGCATCGGAAGAGATGTCGTCTTCGGTTTGCTCGGTTCTGCCAAGTCAGGGGGTGGCCGGTCAGGGGGGATGGGATGATGGGGTTCTTACAATACGGCAGACTGGGCGACCGCTTTCTCGTACTCGACCAGGGCCTTCCGTGCCTGCAACCCTCTTGCGCCGCTCCGCAGTCTGGCGTCCTTGTCGAGGACAAAGAGGCGCTTCTGCATGCGCTCATGGCGAAGCTTCCGCAGTGCCCGAAGCGCACCGTAGGCGTCTGTGCTGTTTACGCCGGCAGAAAGTGCTAGCAGCGGTCAGAATGGCTCCGTACAAGACGGGCGTCACATACCGTTGATCTCGTGCTCCAGCTCGCTCTTGGCCGTGGCCTTGTCGACCACATCCTCCAAGACCGTCGGGCCGTCCCCGTCCTTGCTCCTGGGGGCGTCGGTAGCCGAGAGGTCATCAGTGTTGGCGTCACTGATGTTGGTCTGCTGCAGGATAGACACCCGAGTTTTCTCGGGGATGCCGGGGATCAGCTTGTCGGCGATGGCCCTCAGCAGGGCTTGTGGGAGACGTCAACATTTGCTGTATCGCGGCAGTTTCTCAGTGCTTACTGGACTTGCCCGACCCATTCCTCCCGACCAACGCATACCGACTTCCGGCCTTGAGGCGGAGCTTGGCGTTGCTGAGGATTTCGGTGCCCTCGGCGGCCTTGCCCTTCCCCTTTTTCGCCGTCTTCTCGCCGCCAGAGGTGACGGTGATGTTGAGGCCTTCAATGTCGAGCTAGGTTGGTCAGTAAGGGGCTAAGGTGTGGGTCCGGGCAATAACTCACCTCGCGGTAGTTGGGGCTCTCAATGTGGAAGCGCGTCTGCTTACACGACACCAGGATCGTCGAGACAGACTCGGCCGCGATGGACGTCATTGTATTCTTGTCTTTTGCTTGCCGAGAATTCAGTCTTCTGCTTGCCGAGGACTAAGTCTTGTGTAATTGATAGAAACGGTCGATAGAAACTGTTGTCTGGACTTGTAGTCCTTAACCCGACTTTCAACACCCCGGAAGGGGGTTTATCAACTCTCTCTGGACTTGTTAGACGAGAAGGGGTGGTGCCATTGGCCAACCATTTCTTTGGGTCCTGCTGTCTCGATCGGTCCGGCCGTTTCTTGGATTTGCTCAATCCGGTAACCTCCATCGGGGTGAGTCACGCCGGGTGCCGCAGTTGCTAGTGTGGCCCTGATTGGACGAGAAAGTGATCGAGAACACCACGAGCCATCAGTTGCCTCCGTCACGTCAAGACCATCGACTTTCAAGGATCAAGAGCGCGGATTACGGTACTTTCGTAGCTGATCTCTCGAGTAAATACATGTAGATTCATTATCCTGGATATTCGAACCCTCCGTCCCAACCTAAACAAACGGCTCTACCACCGGTGGAAATTCCTCCTGATTGACGTCCTCCGGACTCTTCTCTGGCCTCTCCGGTCTTACATGTCCCATTTGTGCGGCAAACGTGGTGGTGGGCCTCCACCGGCCCGACTTGCGCGGCGTCGTCTCCTCCATCATGTTGTCAATCTGCTCCAGCGTGAGGCCCTTCATCTCGGGCACCAAGAAATACGCAAACACTAGCGACATCGTGCAGAACGACCCCCAGATAAAGAAGACCTTGGGTCCCAGGTTCGCCGACCCGGGCTCGTTGCCCACCATGTAGGGCGTAATCACTGCGATGATGCAGTTCCAGAACCAGTTGGACGCCGTCGAGATGCCGACGCCGCGCGACCGGATCGGCAGCGGGAAGCACTCGCCGACAATGACCCAGGCGACGGGGCCCCAGGACGCGGCGAAGAAGAAGATGTAGATGCAGATGAAGACGATCATGGCCTTGACGGCGTCGTCGTCGTGCACCTCGGACCGCCCGGCCGTGACGCCGACGGCAGCAACGACGAATTGCGAGAGGATCATGCCCGCGGCGCCCCAGATCAGCAGCGGCCGCCGGCCCAAGTACTCGATGGCCCAAAAGGACACGGGCGTCGACACCACGTTGACGAGCGTCGTGACTAGCGAGATGAAGAAGGGGTTCGAGATGGTGCCGAGCTGCTGAAAGAAAGTGGTGCCAAAGTAGAAGATGAAGTTGATGCCTGCTCATGTTAGTGTCGGAGGTCTTGTTGTCGTTGCCAGTACTGACCTGTAAACTGCTGCATCATTTGCAAGCCGGCACCCAGAATCGTACGACGCAGGTTGCCGTTGCCCTTGGACAGCGACCCCTGAAAGCACGCCATCCACGACCCGATGTAGCTCGTCTGCGGGATGACCTGCATTTCGTATTCGTGGTTTGCGACAATCTCGGCGAGCTCGTCCTTGATGTACTCGGAATCGATCGCCTGGCCGCGCACGAGTGACAGGTCCTTGGCGGCCGCGTGGAGCTTGCCCTTCATGACGTGGAAACGGGGAGATTCGGCTAGACAGGTATCAGCATCGCTCCTCGAGCCGAGGTCAGGTCGACTCACGTAGGACAAACAGGCCGATGCCCAAGATGATGGCCCACAAAAACTGGATGCCAATGGGGATGCGGTACGAGCCCGTGTCGTTGCGGTTCGCCGTGGCGTAGACGACGCAGTTGGCCAGCAGGATCCCGAGCGTGATGCAGAACTGGTAGCCCGAGACCAGCGCGCCACGGACCCTCCTGGGCGCGACCTCGGCCATGTATAGAATGATGGTGGCCGAGATGAAGCCGACTCCAAAGCCCGAGACGAGGCGGCCCATGACAAAGAGGACCACCTGGTTCGTCGACGCCATCTGGAGGACGCAGCCGACGCAAAACACGACGCAGCCGATGATGATGCTGGGCCGGCGGCCGATAAAGTCGGCGACATCTCCGGCGACGAGGGCTCCAAAGAAGGTACCGCAGGACAAGATCGAGGTCATGAGCGACTTGGTTGACGACGGAAGGCCGAACTCGGTGCGAGACACGCCAATCGGCTGCCCGGCCTCGTAGTCGTATTGTAATCCGGTATAGAGCGTGATAAAGTAGGGCATGCCGAGCACGCCCGACATCCAACCCGTGTCATAGCCAAAGACTGGCGGTCGTCAGCACTGTCCCGAGGTTCCCGGGCGGTATACTCACATATTCCCCCAAACGCAGCAAAAGCACAGAGCAGGTAGGCCTTGAGGGTGACGGGTGCCTCGACCCGCGATAGATCGGCCGTGCCCGAGATGGGGAAGACGACGGGGGCGACCATGTTGACTGAGGCGACGATCGAGCAGACGGTTTGGGCGCAGCCCACCGAAGTTGGGACAGCGCGCGAGGATATAAGGGGTCTTCAAGCGAGAGCAGGGCTTCGAGCGGTAAAGGCTGGGCACACTTCTTGGGCGGTCTGGCCCTCAATGATTATAAAATGCCCCGGTCCGCAGATTCGGAGCGGCACGACAACAAAGATGGGATCGCGATGAGGATAATGGTGAGTTGCCCACCGCCCACACAGGGCACAGTACAAGTATGGAGGACTGAGGGAAGGGTACTCTGTCTATGTAAAAGTCGAACAAAGCCAGGCCTTTTCTGGACGGGGATTCCAGATGGCACGCTGGCGGCGCAGCGGCAGCCTTGGCACCGCTGATTTGGCGTCTGGGTCGTCTTGGTGTCTTCGCTTCCAGGGGCCCCTTGCACGCTACTTGGTAGCTCCAGATCCGTCCGGCGTCGTGGGAGCTACCAGAGAGACGCAATATCCTTTGCAAGCCTGTGCCTGCATCTGCGTGCCTGCAAGGGTTGACCAAGCCATCTTCAAGACGCGATTTCCCATCTCCCTCTTCACCATCTGCTTCGCAGCAGAGCGGGGCTGCCATGGGCTCATGGCTCGGACCATCAAAGGCTCAGGTGCTCAAAGCAACCATGGCTGCCAAGTGCCGACTAACCGGGAAAGACTCGATAGGCGCAAGCGAGGCGCCACATGCTGTGTGCTGTTTGCTTCCCAAAGCGTCGACTGGCACTGGGCGATCCTGGGTTGCTGTCCGGGAAAGATGGCCAAAAGGGGTTAGCATGGGTTAAGCTCCCGTGGCTTACCAGATTAAGGGGACTGAGAGATTCGATGGCCAAGTCTCAGACTCAGACAGAGACCAACAGGTCCGACTTGAGTTGGCAAAAACCAGGTTTGTTGAGGAGGGAGAGAGGTTGGCTCGGTTGGGAACCTGGAAACGGAGAACGTTTTGGTTGTGTGGATCTGATAAGCGAGGAGGACTGGACGGCAGTCGCGATCCTCGCCAGGGATATCAACGGGGCCGACGCATCTCGGCTCCAATAACCTGACCGGGAAGCGACGAGGGAGGAGGAAGTAGCGCAAACATCAACGGGAGCCGCCAAACCCAGGCTGACTGGCGCATGCACCGCCAGGCTCAAATGGGGTCTCATGCATGCCGTGGTGGACAAACAAAACAGCCCTGCTGGAGACGGGTAAAGAACGGCGGGGACGGGTGGCTGGGGTAAACGTTGGCGCCGTTAACTGCGGATCCGGGGTACTCATTTAAAAGTCGGAGAGCTCATCCTTCCGGCCTCAAGCGACGTCTTTGTGAGCGGGATCCCACGTGGGAACGAGCCGGTCGTCAAAGAAATGCCGGCGTCGATGTTACTGTAGCATCCGGGTCGGGTCTGGGGTGCGTCGCAGCAAAAAGGGGTTCTCGGGGCTGAGAGCTGGGGTTGGAATGAGTGACTCTGCGCAAAAAGAAATGCGTCTTTGCTAGTTGGTCCACCAAGGCATAAGCTGGAATGCGGTGGAGCAACAGAGGCAAATTTTGGCAAAAGAGAAATGATTTGATTTCGTCCAGGTTCGAACTGGAGACCTTCAGTGTGTTAGACTGACGTGATAACCAACTACACCACGAAACCATTTCAAGTTTGTTGAAGACCAGGAGCGTAATTTGTATCCATAACGTGCAATCCTTTTACTCCAGCGTTTACTCCTGACCACCACCATGCAACAACCACCCAGTGATTCGCACGAGAGCTGTACTGATTTAACGCTCTGCTATGCAAGACAGTATAGATAGTTGGCCCACCAACTGAGGCTGAGTCGGGAAAGGGATTGGGGCCGGTGAGGATTGCCGATCTTACTCGGGGAGAAACATGGTCCCCTGGGCCAGAATCGAACTGTCCCAGGGACCCAGAAAGGGAGGTAATGAAACACGGTTATGGTAGAAAACAGTAATTAATTGCGCTTATTCACCCACCTGTATATCTCGACAGGAGCTATGCTCCCGCATAGCCACCCATAGGCCCACGCCGGCGCCATGATCAAGTGTAGATCCCTTGTGCTCGCCTAGGTATTTGTGCTGTACCCTGTCTGCTATATGCCTGTTGTCGACACATGGCCGACTCCCGTATTCGGCACCTTTGGTTAGTTCCCGGCCATCCCGCCCGAAGACGGCGACGGTGACGGTGCTCTGACTGTTGATGTGAAAGACCAAGAGCACTCAGGTACTGTAGCTCACGCCCATGGCCGGTCCTCGAGTTTGGACAACCAGATCACTTATGATGCCTCGGTAACCGCAACTACGACGCCGCCAGTGGGCCTCGCCCTATCCGCAAATGCCGCTTCCCTCATCTCATCCCTTCCGACACCTCGGCCGACTGCATGTCCTGCCCATCCATCAACACAACTCGCTACGGTTATCTACGTCCCAGCAGATGGACGTTGGCTGCTAAGGAGAAGCAATACGCATTCGCCCTGAACCTGTGGCAGTGTGTCGACTGACTACCGCGGCTGCTTGGCCCCGTGGTCGAGACCGTCCACTTCCTCTACCCCCAGCACTGCGCACTGAGCATCGTCGCGGCAACTCAGACGACGGCATGCTCAAGGCACTATGGCTACTCATCGACGAAATAAAGGCCATGGGCATCGAGTACTGGCCCGTGTCAAGCACGCTCGATCCGTCAGCAGGCGAGCGGATCAGGCGGGGGGCCATACTGCGTGCCATGCCCGTAGAGCTAGTGACGGATCGGCCGAGATGTTGCACGGCCAGAGCGAGGGAAACCGCAATCAGGGAAAGCGCGAAGCCGGCACAACAACCTACTTCTCCAAGCCCGTCGTCCCAAGCTCCCCCTCACCCCAGACGCCACCATTATCTTCGTCAACGACGTGTCCACCTGCGCAGAAGACATCCTCGAGCTCGCCCACCAACGATTCCGATCCGCTGACATGGTTTCGTGCGCCACTCCCTCTCTCTCTCTATCTTTTCCTCACGACCTTACGAACAACGCATTAGCGCAAAAAGGTGAGGGGATGTAGGAGTGAGCTGTTGAGGGAGTGGGCAAGGAGAGGATTGAGTAGGAGGAGCGGCCGCCCGAGTTTGTCAAGTATGTCCTGTGATTTCCGCAGCAGAGGCGGTTGCCGAGGAATGAGTCTGGCTCGAGGTGCGGTTCGAGATAAGAGGTGAGTGTGCGGCCGGGTTGTGACCGCTGAGATGCAGTCCTACGGCTGAGATGACATCATACCTTCTCCTGAAGTCTTGATGGTTGGGGCTGGCTTCTCGAGCGACAGTGATGTCTCGCCACAAGAACCTAAGCAAGGGAGACTTCTCCAAAAGACCACGCCGCGGAAGCCCGCATGGACATCCATCACCCAACGTGTCTCGCATGTAGACGCTGTGCGGCGGGACGACGACCGCCGCTGCCTGAACTGCGACTACTGCATCCCTGCACTGCGTCTAGTCAGTCACAATGAAGGCCAACACATCTGCTCGCAGCAGCTCAGGCTGTACAAAATCGACTGTATTGTCTCCGGCGCAACTAGGAACACAAAGCTAAACCCGCACAATGCAAACACACAAAAGCCCGAGGAATACACCTCGGCAGAGTATCAATCGAAGAAGAAAAGCAGCCCGCATTGTCAACAAATACATCCCCCCTACAAACCCCAGGAATAAACAAAAAGCATGGCTGAGACAGGTCTAGATATCAAGCGCCCCTTGCTGTTGCACACAAAAAGAGTTGTCCGGAAACACACATCTCGATTTTGCACAGAGAGGTAAATTAGGTTTATGCCGCTATCTTGTCGTATCTCATGTCTCGTAAAGCAACGCGCCCCCAGGTGTTGGCGAATTATGGCCGGGGGCTGGCGCCGTTATGAGCCTAGAGAAGCGCAGCAAGACCGGCGGCGAAGAAGACAAGCGCGGTCGTGGGACCAACGATGCTGCCAGCGCCCGTGCTAATCTCCGACTCGGTCGGGGACGGCAGGGCCACGCTCGAGATGGTCGTCGAGTTGGACGGGATGAAGCTCGCGCTGGGCACAAACGACGGGGTCGAGATCGGGGCCGACGTCTCAATCTCAACCGACGTCGTGTTGAGGCCAGCCGTGGTCGAGATGACGCTGCTGGTGGTCGTAGTGGTGGTGGGCGGCGCGGTAGAGCTGCTGGTGGTGGTCGTGGTCGTGGTGCTGCTGCTGGTGCTGGTGGTCGACGTCTTGGTCTCAGGAGGAGCAGTCTGCGACTTCAGGCCGCCGTCGACTTCATATTCCGCGGCGCACTCCTCGAGATCCATTTCATCGGGGCAGCAGAACGTCTCGCCCGTCTTGTCGGACGTGCAGTAGTATCCATTTTCGCAAGAGTCTACGAGAGGGTCAGCATGGCCACGGCTCCACTTTCAACGTCCAGCATCACGTACTGCCAGACTTATCGGGGCAGCAAATCTCGGCATTCGGGTTGAAGCAGTGCACCTGGCTGTCGGTCGACGCGCAGGTCCTGTACTCGGCGCCGCAAGCCTCCTCGCACGTGGCTCCGAGGTTGCAGGCAGCCTGCTCGGGAATGTACCCGGGGGTGTCGTCGCGACCAAACAACTCGCGGGCCGACATCTTGGTGTTGATGGGCTTGTAGGGCTTGGGCTCGGCGGCGACGCCGGCCGCGAGGGTGAGAGCCGCAAAAGCAGCGATGGACTTGATGAGCATTTTGGCGGTGGGTTGGGATATTATGCGCGAGGTCAATTTGCGGGTAATCAATCGGTCGTAGGGTCGTTGACGATGTTGTCAAGGCCTGTAGGGACGCGGCCGTAGGTATGCAGAAAACGAATGGATCGAGTGTGATACTCTGTTAAAGAACGACTGCGGTGCGAAGAGGACGGAGAACGAAGAGGCAGACAAGCGCGGGCGCGAGAAGAAATGAGGGTGGTAAAAACGGGCAACGGCGATCTGGGGGTGGGCGGGTCCCCCTGGGTTGATAAATGGGGCCGCTACAGGTATCTCCCACCCAGCAGTCGCGCCTGGGGTACTTGGGTCTTGGGCAGCCAAGCACCACTCATCCATCTCCTTAAATTAGCCTTGCCGCTGCGTCCTTTGTGGCACGGTACCTGCGTCGTTCCTGAACGGTCCAGGAACACCAATGAGCGTCGTTCTTGCGCATTCCAGAAAACGCAGTCATTCGACCATTCCCTCGCCAACTTGAAGCGTCTTTGAAGCACGATGACTTGCTAGTTTCAAGTCATCCCGCTTCTCCCTTCCCCTTTGCACAGTCGAAAGCCAAGCCGCCGACGGGGCTTCCTTGGTCGAGCCAAGCAGATCGCGTCGGGCAGCTTACCGTCCGATGCTTCGCTAGCAGACTCCGACAGCTGCCGCCTTCTGTCAACGCGCACCAAGCCAAATCTCGGAAATGAGCCAAGCGCCCAGTCAACCATCGGCCGGACGAAACCAGACAAAATCAGAGCACTAACAACCGCCATCGCAAGTGTCTCAGGGGAAGCCCAGAGCCAAACAAGGAGACGAGACCGGCCAGTTCAGCGCTTGACTCCGCCTTGGTGACTGACTTTGCCGCAGGCGATGCGGCATTTCGTCCGACGTCTCCAATCGACTGGCTGACAGCGTCGCGTGCGATCGGCGCTTTTTGAATGAGTGATGGTCTGTGCTTTGGACAACCGCCGCTGATCTACACGATTTCCGCCACGCCGAGCTTGCTGTCGATGTCGGCGCTGGTACGGGACCCGGCCGGGAGATTTGCCGACGTCAGCTTCGGGATGGGTCCGACCGATCTCTTGCATTTGCAGACATCAGCTCAGCGGGAGCAACAGCGAGAGTGACATATGAGTGAGGGAGGATCCACCAAGACAGAATTCGGCATATCTTGCGACTCGGATGCCAAAAGCGCCCATCGACAACTGGTGGAATTTCACCGTCTAGACCTTGCATCTCCGAACTTTAGCTGCTAGGTGGCTGTTTAATTATCACGAAAGACTTTCCTGTCTCATTCCGCCATGGCACCTCGACGGGCAAAAAGGAGAACCGTTGGACCAGTCGAGTCATCACACAACAGCTGTGCGCTAGCCTTATCAACCTCTGCTCCGCAGTCACCAATCACAGAAGCGGGTTTAGCTCAGTTGGGAGAGCGTCAGACTGAAGTCAACTTCAGGAAGTCAATCTGAAGGTCATGTGTTCGATCCACATAAACCGCATTCGTTTTTCTTTTTTCGTTCTACCCGTTGACCTTTTTGGTGCTCAGGAAGCGAATAGTGGTCTTGAAAGCATGTAAGCTGGCGTGCTAAACCCGAGTTCCGGGTCCGTCTGGCTGTTCGCCCACCATCATCCATCCGGCGTGTACCTCAGCACATGCCAACTTCAGAGAGACGATCGAAAAGTCGATACCTATACGACATGTTGGTACGTTGGACGCACTCATCCATTCCTCTTCGGGGTAGAAGACATTAATAGCAACTACATACCACCGGGTTGCTCACGGTTCGTCATGGAGGACCTCAGACCGAGAGCATGTGCGAGTCCCCGAGTGCTTTGTGCCTTGTTGGAATGAGGCAGGCCGAAGTATTCCGTACTTGTATCAGTCCGTCGTCTCGCCTCGCAGCAGGGCTGCGCATTCCAACAACCCAGCTCTGTGCTGCGGAAATCGTACGCAAACACCTCACTGACGGGCTTCCCCGTCACCCCGTTATGCCACGACCAGCTTGGCTTGTATCTCCGTCTTGAATATCCGACACTGGAGTTCAATACCTCTGGTCAACAATCCAAGGCCGCGTGGAACTGGAGTTCGATGACCAAGTGAAGCATGCCTGTTTCTTCAGTCCATTTGTTGCGACCTCGCTCATACCCCCCAACCGATCTCCTCCCGAGGTCTCGAGGGACAACTCCTAAGACAAACTGGTGGTCGCCCTGTTGATCGCGGTGTTTATGACCAAAAATGCCCGGCCGGCTTCATGACGGGCAGGGCCAAGGTTACGGACCAAGCAAGCCCGGGCGGGGCGTATATACCTGGGCTGTTCCCTTTCTCGTCGTAGAGCCTTGGGGGGCCATGTACGACATCTCATATTGGCTCTCGCAGGCTGCCCTGGCCTGGCTATCCAGCGTTAGGTGCGGCATCGGGCCTATTGCTGTTTGTTGGAGATATGAACGTCAAAGGCCATCTACCGTGTCAACTCGAACCACACCAATTCGTTGTTCCACCTGCACAATCGGGGCCCAGGGACACCACTAGCAGCAACTGGCCAAACTCCAAGACCAATACGGCTAGGTTTAGCAAGTCTCTCGGCGGTGAGACTTGTAAGGAGCTCCTTTGTCCGAGTTTACGCTCGTTGAATACTGAGGAAGGGGCGCCAGAGCATAAGGCTTGTCGTCGCTAGCAATGGAGAACAGCCGTGAGCGTGGGCTTCTTTAGGCTACGATGAGCAGACCTCACCAGTAACAGAAACAGGGACTTTCTTTATGAGCGGTACAACTACACTCGGCCCAACGAGTCCTACCAGGTCCCCAAACCCCCTTCCTCTACCGCGGCGAGCCCGCTCAAAGAGTTTGCGGAAGAGAGCATGATGCTCCGGGACGACAGCCGTTTCTCGTTCCGGTCAATACCCAATGTCAGAGCGGCCTTGCCCTCCTCCCATGCCTGCGTCAGCACCTCGAGGCCCCGTACGGACTACCGAACACGCCTTGTAATTAGAGATGGACTTGTCAAGCCCGTATCCGCGTGTGATGGACTAGACCTGAACAAGGCTTCTCAGCCACCCTCAACCCTGGTGGATTGCGGGGAGTATAAACAGTTCACCGGGCGCTATACCTTGAGCGCACTTGGCAACGAGGGCCGCCGAGGCGGCGAGAGAAGATAGCCGCCAGCTGAGGGAAAACCGGTAGACCCATCCACCGTCAGAGATTATCGTCAGCTATGGTAAGGCACTTGTAGTTGCCTCGAGCTCGCGCTCCAGGAGCTCAGATACACACACGCTTCAGCCGTGGCCCCTCGAGTCGGAACCTAGGCCTGATACAGCCCACCAGCACTTCCAAGTCCGTCGCTCCTCACCTGAGGGGCGTTCGAGGTGACGACAGCAATCTGATGCCCACCCACTTTCCTCTGCAGGCACCTCCTTGCTAACATCCCCCTTTAATTCTCAAGCAAGCTATCGAGATCACCCTTATGCCGCGCCGACACGTCAGATGGCTTGCCTCAGGCACAACCTGCCACAGACGTCACCGTGGCGGACCTCGGCCGGGCCGTACCAATAGCATCAGCCTTACTGGTACGGCATGGGCTGATGCCGCTGTTATGGTCATGGTAGGCCTGTGACGCGGAAGGACCCGAGGCCGCAGGCGAGAATCTGAGAACCGGCCTCGGCTCCGCGGAACCAGAGTTGTGGTTACCACGGATTCGCGTTAGCGATGCCGTTCTGCACCGCACCGGCCACCCCCTCTTCGCTCACGCCGAGAGAATCGGCAAAAGCTCGCTTAGCTTCTGCTTCGGACACTCCAGGGAAGAAGATGGCAACGGCTCTCCTCTCATCCCCTGAACGGCCTAGCGGTCAGCGTTTAGCACGATGTCCTCGCATGCCGTTCAAACCCAAACTGCGCCGCCCTGCCGCATCACCCGATCTGATCCGATCAGATCAGATCGGCCACAACCGGCAGCACAACACCACATTTAACGTTTAGCGACTCCGGCAAGTGACAATCGCTTCGGAGTCGGACGCCACCTCCACAACCACATCCAATCGCCATATATGGGTGTGGTGTGGAGCTCCGGGATATCCCAAACACAGTCAGGGGCATGGTCCGATCCATCATTCGATCTCCTCCGCACCGCGTGGGGTAAATGGTTCGACGAAACGCGGCGGCGGACAAGTAAGCTTCTGACAGCAGCGCAGCCGATATAGAACTACCGCCCAAAGCCGTTGTCTGGTGCGGACGTAATGGAAGGCAGAGGGATGCAACGCTGGGGTACCAAAGTGCCAGAACGAGGCGATTGTAGCGAGCGAGCGAGCTCCACATGCACTGGAGGGGGTGATATCTAGGTTTGTCTGCTATCGCCTGCCCCGCATGTACCCGGCCATCTGGCTTGTACACGCTTGTACAGTACTCTCCGCAACGGCCAAGTCGGCTGCCCAGGCCGGCGTGCTGCTGCAACAAGACAAAAAGGCGAAACACACACCCCGGGGAAGGCGGGGCTGGGTATCCGCTGCACGTCATGTATGCACGCGAACCGTTGGGGTCGGACCGTTTCAATCGGGCCCGCGGGGACTGCAGGGGTATACGAAACAGGGGTAACGGGGCGAGAAGGCGAGAAGGACAGAGTGGTATCTTTGACGGGCTTGACGATACGAGACAAGCTATGATCTGGGCGAGACGAACCGGTCAACGAGTAGGGAGCCGACCCCGGCGCACTCAACGCTGGCGATCCGGGCGGACAGCACTGATGCCAATTTTGACGCTGCAGCGACACATCGACGTCGCAGCGACGGGACAAGATGGGGCACAAGTCCACCGACAACGACGACGGTGCGGCGCTCCTGACAGGCTGAATCGGCTAGGCCTTCACCGGCTGCAGGCCCCCTGGCCAGCGTTCCGGGTTGCCCGCCTCATGTCCTCGATCGGTCGACGAATCCTTTCCGCACCCTCACGTAAAACTCCGATTGATTGCCATTGCATCCGCTCCGCGTCGCGCGGGAGCTAGTCCAGCCACCGCAACTCAGGTGGCGATCCCTGGGCCGGCGAAAGCTCTAGAATGCCAGTCTGCGGTGCTACCTTACCCACATGCCATGACATCTTTGACCTCGTTCATGGTCTCACGGCGCCGAGGCCAAAACCTTGAATCGCACCGACTTGTGCAATTGCAGGAGGAAAATGCAATTGAGGATATTTCTCGAAAAGGGCCGTTCCAGGGAGGGGTGAATGCATCTAGGCTAAACAATGGGCCGAGGCCGCGCTTCGATGCGAATATCGGCACATTCTCGAACGGCAGCTAGGGACGGTTTTCCCGGTTGCGGGGACGGATGTTTAGAACCCGCGGCTATGCTGGGCGGGGCGATGTTAGCCGCTTATTCGGGGCTCATGATTCGCGTCTGGCCTGCCAGCATCGCTGCCTGGATCGTCGGCGTCTCGATCCTCGCTTTCAAGGGCAACTGTGTCCTCGTCCTCTTGGTCCCCTTGGTCGCTTTCCGGCTGCCGGACTAGAAGAATATCCTCGCTTCCCTGCCACTGCGAGGGCATAGGCGGCAAGTCCTCGTCGTCGTCCCAGCCATATTCTTCATCGCTATCGGCGATTTCAAAACCAGTCTCGCCGAGCTTCCGCTTTTGTGCTGGGGTTGATGGGAGGGTCTGCGACTGCTGGGTGTCGTCATAGTCGACCGAAACCAAGCCGCCCTTGGCTGGTTAGCACCCAAATGTATCCACAGAGATTATGGACTCACTTCTTCCACCTCGAAGGCGCAGACGTGGCCAGCCGACGCAGCCATGGCCTTGCCGTTCAGTTTCTGGATCCCCACAAAGCGCAGTCCGCGCGTCTCGATGCCGTCCTGGAGCCAGTCGCGGAACAGGACAAGCGTGGTCGATACACCCTGTTCCCACACGGTGGTGTTGATGGCGGGGATCAGGGTTGCACCGCGTTCAGCCTGCATCTTTGTGGCGCACTGCGTGAGGACCACAACAGCCACGTCTCGCGTTGCCGCAAGCTTCTGGAGGCTGTTGACAATGTACTGAAGCACCTGTAAGCGCCGTGCCGAGCTGGAAGGTCCTAGATGTGCAAGTCAGTCCTAACCCGGGGCCATGTCGACGGAGGCGACTGCGCCGTACCTCTGTTGCCTTTGGCGTCTGCGGCCGGCCGTGTCTCGGGCAGTTTTGGAAAGGCATGGTTGACTAGAGCAGAGAGCGAGTCGACGACTATGAGCGATGTCCCGTCCGGGATGCAGGAGGCGGTAGGCCGGCACAGCAATGCGATAAAGTGAGGAAGACTGGGGCACGTGTAGTGGGTGAACGTGTCCAAGACGTCTCCGGCCTCTGTGCCGGCAACAGCGCGCAACCGCTCAATGGGCACGCGGTGGAATCCGTCTGCAGACTGGGTTAGCAAGCCACAGCGTTGCGACGGGGCGGGCGGTACGAACCTACCCACACAACGCCGCGGCGTTCGGCGAGACAGTTGGCGGCCAGCTGGGTTCTGAAGCGAGTCAGCAACGCACACGGCGTAAACTCGGGAAGACCGAGTAGACATACCCGAATGCCGTCTTGCCCGCCCCCGGCGGACCCCAGATTTCGGTCACCTGGCCCTTTTGGATTCCCCCGTGGCCGGTTCCATCTAACCCAGAGCCCAACGAGACATCGAGAGCTGCGAGGTTCGTCGAGACAAAGTTGGCCTCGTTTTCTTCGAGATCTTGCAGCGCCTTGGCCGCCGACACGGTAGGGAGGCGGTCTTTGGGTGGATTAGTTTGTGCACTCAAAGTGGGGTTTCGCTCCAAGCTCAACAAATTGAGGATAGGAAACCAAAAACGTACGCGTTGATGGCAGATCAAAAGCCGAGGCGTCGTGACCGCGTGTTACAGGGTCGTCCATTATCCTCCATTCCGCACTGACTGGGCCAGGATGTCGGGTTGTCCAATTCTGAGCGTTGGGGGATAACGATAAGTTGGAGACAGTCACTGGAAGGTGCTGACGGGCAAGAAGAGGCCAGTTGGATTACCTAAGCAACTGACAACCGTTAACCACGCCTTCCCTGGCCCTACAAAAGTCAAAGAGCCAAAAACAAAAGGAATGCGGTTTATGTGGATCGAACACATGACCTTCAGATTGACTTCCTGAAGTTGACTTCAGTCTGACGCTCTCCCAACTGAGCTAAACCCGCAGTCGTTGTGGAGCAGCGCGGTTGAAGAGCAGAAAAGGGCCCGGTGAGTCAGGACTTGGCGGAACCCCCACAGCTCCTTCACATGCAAGTCAACAACACCACAACCCCGACTGCCCACCACCAGGCATGATGTCATCATCACATTCACGTCAACTTTCAAACGTCAACACTGCACTTTCAGCGTCCTGGCGTATGCCGGGTCCATACGACAGCTTCGTTCGGATGAAACCGTTCCATCCAGCCGGCACAGAACGGCGGTCAACCACATGCCGCACCATCGCAATATCGCTCAATCTGCCGACGGCCCAGCAGACCATCACGAGGTGCCACAGGTTATCAAACACCACGCTATAACCCCGCAAAAACCCCAGCACGACCAAAAGGGCAGGTTCATGATCCATTCACATGCAAAATTTGCACCCCCAGGTCCCAAAAGGGGCAGACTAGAAAAGAAAGGGGGAAAAAGGGGACTGCCGGGCCTAATGACGCCCCTGCCGGAGAGCCGGACCCCAGATCGACGGACCCCATGCCGAGGGTTGATGGTCGCTGCAGCCATGCCGCATGATAATCCCAAAGGTCTCGATAGCCTCATTGTGGAGATGATACCATGCCGTCCACGACTCGGCCATGTGTTTTCGGATGATTAGCGCTTGCCGTTTGCACGCCTCACAAGCCCAACAGTTCTGCAAGAGCTCCCTCGAGCCGAACGTCTTGTCTCGATCGACGTCGTTTGTGGAGAAACGGCCTCTGCCGCCAGACCGCCCCAGATGTGATCGTCAGGCCAGATTTCGCATGCTTCACAAGACCGACAAAAAATGAGCACCCCTGCCTCAGGGGCAAGGGCACATCCTCGTCCGGCTCGGCACCGCGGCCTTGGCTTTGCACACCCCTCGGGCCATATCCGGGGCTAGGCGGCAGGGGCCAAGACGAGGTTCACCATCAAAACACAACATTCGGAGCCGATATCACGGGTCGGCGCGGAGATTAAACCTCTGCTTCGCGGCCGGCCCATGTGATCCGAGGGGCAGCGCTGGTTCGTCCGTGCATTCCCATATCGGTCGCGAAAAGCTGGGGGGCAAGGCTGATCAGACGGCGTGGGGGTTTTGGGTGTCGAACCCCATCAGCATCAGCAGTTGGCGACCCCTGACCAGACACCGCACGGGTGCCCATGCAAGCGGACCTGTCAGAGAATTTTCCGAAGCCCATTGATAACGACGCGCCCAGCTCAGCTGCCCTCGGAGGATCTCGGCTTTTCTGTCAAACGCAAAAAGCTCCTACCCCGGCCCCCATCAGACCGTCCGGGGTTACGGGAGCGACGGGGAAGGGAACGGGGCCCCAGGACAATGGTTTGCCCGGGCAAGGGGCTGTTTGCGCCACTGCTCCGTTTGTTGATTAGCGGCGTGGTGCGATTTGCACTGGGGCCCCACAAACTGCCCCTTGCTGCCACTCGTCCAGACCCGAGCTGCACCAGGTTCTGCTGCGGAGCCGCCGGCTAATTTGCGATGGGTGAGGCGGGTGATCGATCTCCGCGCATGATAGCCGCGCCCAGTTAGGAATCAGAATGCCAAAACGAGGCCAGAGCTGAAATTTCACACAAGGACACGAGGGTCTGAATGAGCACTCCAGCCAGAGTTGATAGTCGAGCTCGGAATCAGATGATACGTCTTTCCATCCTCAGCGTGGCCGATCCTCGGTCTTTCTGTGGATCGCGGCACTTGCCGTACTCTTGACCTTGCGCCTAAAATGACTCGCAAGGACCGGTGGAAATCTCATCTCGCGCTTCGGGTTCTGCTCAGTGGGACTTCGCACAAGCAATGCCCTGAAGCCGCCAAGTTGCCAACGCTGGCTGGGGCTGACTGCGTCGGTTTCTTCATCCGAAAATTTTTCTTGGCTCCCCACGTGTTGAAATCCATTGCCTGGGACGTCTTGCTCCGGTTCCCCGGATCCTGGACGCCCAGAGCAATGGTTATCTTGGATGCTGGCAGCTGTTTTTTTTCGCACGTTTTTCGTTGTCTGACTCATCAGCCCGGGGACAGACAGCGGCACCCAGTGTGCAAGGGACGAGCGTTGGCTCTTCGGCCCGGTTCAGCGTGGAGTTTTGGAGGCGAAAGAACATGCAAAAGAAAAAAAGAAGGCCTGGGCTGTTGGGGTTCGGAATTGAGTTTTTTGCTCAATGCGTCCGCGGTTTAGTGTCTTGGGAGGTTGAGGCGCGGCTCAACAGCCGAGCGGATGAGTGGAAATTGAGACTGAGCTGGAACTCAACATTAGCCGCACCCGCTTCCGCCAGTGGAAGCATAGATGCGATTCACGATGCGTTTTTGGTGGTCGACGATCGGCGAGACGGCGGGTGACCAGGCTCCGTGCGCACGGTGCACCCAAAACCCAGGTCAAAACCCCCCACGCAGTTTTTGTGGGATGGGGTTTGGCCGAAGCGACGACATCACCCATGGTCGATTGCGAAATGTCACGCCAGAAGCCCACCACTGGCAAGAATGTCCTGAAGCAGTCAGCCCCTGGGTTTTGACGCACCTCGGCAAGCTTCATCAAAGGCATCACCAACGCCGACGCTCTCGGATGGAACCCTGCGTTTCTTCTGCGAGGCGACTGTGGCGCGCTTATCGCAAGGCCCCAGTGCGGGCGAGATTAGGTACCCCGGATTTCGGGCGTGGGAGGTCCTGGCCGGGGTCCCAATCCCGCCTCCATTCCTCCATCGCCCGATGTTTTGTCGGAGCAGTGCTTTTGGCTTCTGCTCGTCGCTGACTTGGTGCATGAATGTCAGCCGCCCATGATGCTCGATGATGTCTGCTGCGTCAGGATAAGAAGAGACGAGGGACCGCCTGTTCCGCAGCGTCCCCGCGCCCCACAGATTGCGTCTTCGACTCTTATCTTGCTCGCGCCACACCCCAGGTTGCTCGAGATAGGTAGGAGATCTGAGCTTTCAGGTTGATATGCCGTGATGGGAAGGAGAGAAAACATTGGCCCGCCTATCTGGGCGACGGCCTCGCCCGTAACTCGAACTTTGGGTTCGCATCATCAGATGAGGCCGTGGTTGCGTGCTTGCGTGGATACAGCCGAGGAATGCCCAGAGAATGGATGCCGTATCGTTGGCCGCGGTCTGCCGGACCGGCTCGGTGACCGCGGCTTGTGGACTTTTGAACCTGGGGATCGCCCCGTACGTGCAATGCATCCCCAGAAACGTGCAACATTCTGGGCCTGCTAGCGTCCGTCCCCGGATTCGTCGGTCGCCACCATCTTATCGCGCTGGCTCGCTGGCAGAGGAGCCCCCTTCTCGTCCTCCAAGATCGCCGTCCAGCTGCCCGCAGGAGACAGGACAGATCGGACAGAGCCAAGACGCATCTGAGCCCAACCATCGTACCGCCGCTCAGCCACCGCCCACACCGCCCCGGATTGCGCAAGTGATTCTGGGGATGCGGGATGCGGCAAGACGTCGCCAGATCTGCTCCACAAAGCTGCTCAGGCGCGCACAGCCAAGAGTGGGAGACGACAGAAAGAAAGGCAGCCCCTAGGAGGGCGAACGGGATTCGTGCCGCGTCGGAGACTGTGGGTTGTGTGCTGTCATTGCCTGAGAACCCTCTTGGCCACAAACGAGACCATGTCCACGGCAAGAGCGCTTGTGCCGAGTAAACAAACTGGACACAAGCTGGGCACACTCACTGGGCACAACCAACCGCCGGCCAAGGCTGAGCAGATTCTGCTGTCTCCGGTCTCGTCAGTCCAAAAACCCAGATCACATCTCCACTGCACTCATTCCCGTGGCCTTCTCGGGAGAGCCACCCCACCCGCCCCATCTTGTGGCCCCAGGCCAAGGGTAGCGAGTTCGCACCACGCCCGAAATGCATGTAAATTTACAAACTCGAGTTTGCTGAGCCTGCCGCTCCCGTCCCAGCAGTCGCACACCGGCCAGATTGCAACATACCACGCCAGTGGAGGGGACCGTCACAATGACCGCAGCCCAGCATATCCAGAACGGCAGGCGACAAGAGGTACTGTACTCGGTGTCGTGGATGGGGAAAGGTACAGTGCCTTTTGGGCCAGGTACCGCTGCCCAGATGGTGACATTTCGTTTTTTTCCCCCGAGATCCCCCCTGGCATTTCAGGCGGCCCACCCCTGTCCGGCCTCGCTGAGTCGTTGCGTTCCCAACCGCACGCCCCCCCCGGCCCCTGCTGTTCCCACCCCACATGCCAACACCCCCAAATGTCGAGCCCGCGCCATTTAAAACCAGTGCCGCTTCCCCCAAACAGCCTCTTCCAATTTCTGTTGCTTCCCCATGCCACTTTAGAGCTTCCCCAACAACACCACCCCAGACTCCAGTCGTCCGGATTTTTATCCTGACCGCTAGCGAAGACAGTCCTATCCCAACAGTCAACAACAATCTTTGTCGACACCGAGAAGGACGAGCTTGCCAAGGACGAAAGAACCGACACCCTCTTGGACACCAGATTCCCTTCCCCCGGCTGCATGCATCGTGTGCAGCTCAGTTGGAAGAGTACAAGGACAGCATAAGAATTGGATATCAGGGACTCCGCTTGGAGGGCAGTCCCATGCAACGAGCAAAGTCTGCAGTGGACTTTTCCAGCCTGCTGAACCCAGAGGTGGAGAGGGACCAGGTCTCACCGCAGCAACCAGCACCCGAAGCCGAGATGGCCACAGTCGGCCTCCTCCGCCCGAACGGGCCCCTACCGGCCGGCACACAAGCCGCCGAGCCGCCTACCGAGCTCCCCCGGCCCTACAAGTGCACCATGTGCGATAAGGCCTTCCACCGCCTCGAACACCAGACCCGCCACATCCGCACCCACACCGGCGAGAAGCCGCACGCCTGCCAGTTCCCCGGATGCAGCAAGCGCTTCTCGCGGTCCGACGAGCTGACGCGCCACTCGAGGATACACAGCAACCCGAACTCGCGGAGAGGGAACAAGGGTCACCCGCAGCACGCCGGCATGATGCACCGGATGCAGCACGACGTGATGGCGCCGCCCCCGGCCCCCAAGGTCATCCGCTCCGCACCCTCGACGGCGCTGTCGTCTCCCAACGTCTCGCCCCCTCACTATAGCACCTACAACCTGCCCCCGCCGCTGGCCCTCAGCCCCTACAGCCGCAGCACGCTCGGCAGCCAGAGCGGCCCGGACATGGCCATGCTGGCGAGGGCCGCCGGCCAGGTGGCGCGGGACAATGTGCCCGCCCCGCATCACTACCCGCCCTCGAGGCAGCACCCCTACTATGGCGGTGCCCTGCACTCTGCACGGAATCCCCTGCCCGGTCTCGGGCTCGGGGCGTACCACATGTCGCGTTCGCACTCGCACGACGACCATGACGACCACTACGCCCACGCGTACAGGCAGCCCAAGAGGTCGCGGCCCAACTCGCCCAACTCGACCGCTCCCTCGTCTCCCACATTCTCGCACAACTCGCTGTCGCCCACGCCCGACCACACGCCGCTCGCGACGCCGGCTCACTCCCCCCGCCTGCGGCCCTACTCGGGCGTTGAGCTGCCGCCGTTCCGTAACCTCAGCCTGCAGCACGCGCCCGCGCTGGCCCCGCTCGAGCCGCAGCCCGAGGGCCAGGCCCCGACGCCGCAGCCGACTTCGCGAAGCAACGGCATCTCGCTGAGCGACATCATCAGCCGCCCTGACGGCGCCCAGAGGAAACTGCCCGTGCCCAAGGTGGCGGTCCAGGACCTGCTGGGCCCGAGCGACGGGTTCACGGCGAGCGGCAGGAGTAGTTCGTCCAACAGCATCTCCGGGGTCGACCTGTACGACAGGTTGTGAAAGCACTTTTGGACACACTCAAGACTGCAGCCTCTGACGACATGACTGAACGAACCCTGGCTATAGAGGATATATAATCACTGGGCGTTTGGCGATTTCTTTTCCTTTTTTCTGTGTTTTATTCTTGGATGGACGGTACTCGACTCTTTAATCCTGGTTTGAGAGCGGCGAACACGGGCGGCATGGCAAGCGGGTTTGGGGACTGACGGATAGACATCACCACTTCTTCTTTGGGCGGTTAGACTTGATTACGCACTACTCCGACTTTGGGAGCAACGAAAAAGACAGCTATTCCTTTTGTGTTTCAATCTGGGGTTGGGGTTTGGGGAGAATGCTACAGCAAACAACTGCGAGTCTCTTTGGGTCATGGACTGGAAAAACAAGTTGGAATAGATGGCGGGCGGGCCGGTTTCTCTCGATGTACTTTTGCCAATCTAGCAATCACCAGGAGCTGGTGGAATGAATAGTAGCCTTCAGTTGGCGAACCAGACCGTCTTGTCGTGGCACGCCCTGCATGTTCCCTCGCATTGACTGGCTGGTTCGAGCGGTTGGACAGCGAGACAGAGGGGCAGCCGCTCTCCAGAATTCATGCCTTGGCACTCGCTCCCTCCCGCGCCATGGACTCTATTTCTCCACGTTTCAGCTCTGTCGCCTCTGGGGGCTGGGCCGCGGGGAACAGCAGCAGGGGACAATCTCAGGACCCAACGGGCGGCGCGGTTTCCGAGACTTGCGTGGATTGATGGACGGAATCCTCCGTTCGTGTTTGCTGCGCCGCATGCCTCCTCTGCCTTGAACTTCTGATTCCGTCACCGGGGTGGTGGTTCTGTTTTCTGGAACGCCTAGGCCTGGGCACGCTGGGCACGCAAAATCCAGTCATTCACGCACCCATCAGGGTGGAGGGGTTGCTTTTGCAATCTGCAGCCCTTCTGTGTGCTGCAGGTGCATTCGACGGCGGCGTCGCCGGCTGGTGGGCTGTGGGGATGCAACGCCTCGCCTGACGTTATTGCCGGGCCGCGTGCAACGCTGGAAGGGGGGCCCCTTCGTGGACTCCGCGACGCTGGAAACGCTACGATCTCATGCTCGAGGCAGGCGAGCCGGCGGGGCGTACCGCAAAACACGTCTCCGGCGCCAGAGATGGCGTGGATGGTGTCAACTGGCTCGTTCAGCAGGTTTCCTTTTGCTGTCGTTGAGCAATGGGCGAGCGAGATGACGCCAGCTGTCACGGCTTCCAGCGGGCGTGGAGGTCCCGCATTCTGTGACAAGTGAAAATGGCCCCCCACCCTAATCTCTGACCGAAAAGCATCTTTCTCTCTTCTCCAATGTCAACAGCGCCCGTGGTTGCCTGTTGTTGCTTAGCCTCCCCCCAATAGTATTCTGACGAATGGCGTGGCACAGGCATGGGTGGTGAAAGAACGCCTAGAATGACAAGCACAATCGGGCAACACGCCGCCGCCCAGGGGTGGCCTCGAGGCGTGGTGGTGTGCGGGGAGCGGGATCACGTCAGCGTTTGACCCGTCTTTCCGGTGCTAGCGCTCCCTTTTTTTATATCGGCCCCAGGAAAATCTTCCGGGACGAATCCAGCCGAGCGAACCCCGGCCTGAAGATCTGTGGGGGTGGGCGCGCTCAAAGTCTGGGGATACCTCGCCGGCACGCCACTTGGCGACATTCAGCAATAGCGCCATCCAGGGCCGCTTCGAGCTTGGTTTTGTGCGGTCACCAGACCTGCCGCGGGTTCAAAAGACTGGTCACGCAATGACTTACTCGAGACCCCAAAGCTTGGCGAGTCTGAACTCCCTCAAAAGGTCTCGACATTGACAACCGACGCACAGTCGCCATCGCGCCACAAGGTGAGCAGGCGGATCGACGCGGGAAAGCTGGGGAGCCGAGCCGCCGGTGGTGCCAAAGCCACGCCGGGACCATACGATTCAACCCCTCACCGCAAGTTCGGGTGACGGAGAGAGCGCAGACGCGGAGTCTCGGGTTGTGGTTGGGCGAGCCTGGAGCCAGCCAAGGACTTGTCTCGCCGCGGCGGGTGATGCAGTTGCAAGTGCCATGTCCACTGATCATCGATCTGTGCAGCCGACGACTGAGGGGCCAATGAGTCTCGCTGGGCGCTGGCGATCGCCAAGTTCCGGCGGACCCGGCTGCAAGCACATCGGGGCTTCCCTTTCCTGGGGAAATTGCAGGCATGAACGTGCGCCGCAGGGAGTTGCTTGGAGATGGGCCAGACAGACCTGCGGGAGTTATCCAAGCGTTCGTCGTGAAATCAGATCGCGGCGTCCTTATCATCTCTCCCCGGAACCTGGGCCCGAGGGCCTCACTGCCAAGATTCAGGTTTCGCCAAAGTCTGCCGCCGTCACCGAAAGTCTGGTCGAGGTGGAGTCGATGCCCGAAGTTCATGAGGCATCACGGCCCTGGCTATCAAGGTGCTGAGCACATTGTTCAGAATGTGGGGGTTCGATCATCTCAGCTGATGGGGTGCAGACGTACCAACCTCTGGGCAGATACTTGGTAATTCCGTGCAGGTTCCTGTGACCTGGACGCGGAACGAGCATGCGCAAGCGAGGGCCGGCGGGCTTCCCCGGCCTTGAGGACATGCGTCTCAAGATTCCTGCTGCGACCTGGAGAGTCGTAATCTGCAGATTAGACGACCAGAAATCCGGCAGATCGCTATCGCGATTCTCAGATGATAAGGCGCGGTTATCTCAGTTGAGACTCCGGACTTTTTCTGGAACCGGCAATCTTGCAATATTTGGAGCGGAGGAGATAAGCTGTCGTGTGTTGCATGAGGTTGAGAGACCATCTCGTCCCGGAGGTCGTCTGGCTTCTGTGATCTCTTGTGCTGCCGGCACAGCACCTTGTTGGCGTCGAGTTTGGCGGGGCCGCGCTGTGGGGTCGGACCCCCACGCCCGAGGCGAAGCTTCATGTCAACCCCTCCAAAGCACGTCAGGGGTGAGTGCCCCACACTCAACCACGCCCAGACCGTCAACGCAACCGGATTCGGCCTGAATGGTTGAGCATCGGAGACGGAAAGGACGTTTTGTATCGACTGGAAGGAGTGACGCTGCCCAAGTCAAGGACGCGGCGAAGGATCTTATCGTTTGGGAAGGCACAATCACGGGGTGCCTCAACAGAATGACAACCGTGATTCAACCACCGACGCACCTTCCTTGGGCCGGGCATGGGAATGCCGGGTTTAACTTCGCTCTTTCCATGGGGGCTTCCAGGTTCTCAAGATCCTCGTACTCAAGTCGTCCAAACCGTTCCCATTGTTTTCTATCAGCGGCGTTTTTCCGGCAGTGCTTGCAATGGCTCCGACAGAAGTCATGCCCGTGGCTGAAGAAACTGGAAGACCAAATCCAGGCGCGTCGTCTCGAATGGCGGTCTCGGCTGTGTCTGGGCCGAGTCAATCCGGAAATTCCATTCAACGGAAGCCCAGCACTGAAGGAAGCGAGCCCCTGCCGTGTTCGCCCGCCCCGCACAACGGAAAAGCCGGAAAGTGGACTCTCCCAACCCGCCAGCAGGCGACGCAATCCGCCCTCGGCGGAACCGGCCTTGCGGCCGTCGGGGTTTGGGCCCAGTTCGCCGAACGGAGCGCCGAGTAACCATCGGGGCACCTTGTGCTCAACCACCGGTCCCACGCGTGGCAGCCATTGCCTCGGGAATATCGTCATGTGCTGGCTCTACTGCCTTAGTCTCCTCGACAAACCCAGGCTCAAGTGCGCGACTGTCAACAGGCTGTGAAAAGGCGGACAGCGTCGTTGCATCTCCGGCAGCATCTCGGATTTCCCGGTCAATATGCCGGCGTGGATGCTGGGAAACCGGGATGGCGGTGTTCGTCCCATCAGCAAGCTCGTCTGACGAACCAAGCAGCCATCCCAATCGGGCCAATATGGTGGTACCGCCAGACACGAAGTGCCACCGCCCTCTGATTCCTAACCGTGGTCCCAGAAGAATTCTCCTCAGCCATGATGGAGCTGCCTCTTGCAATACGGAGCAAGCTGTTTCTGGAATTGGAACCTGCAGGAGGTGGATGGTCACGCCATCAAGGTTTTCTATCCTTGGCTTCCTTGGCCACATCACGACTTGCGAGTCAGAAGGGACGTGCAGACATACTCCATGCTGTGCTTGCTCCGGAACCAAGTTCGACGTCTCAACGACCGGCCAAGTGCGCAACATCCGCGAACGTCACGAAGCGTGGGTTGACTGTCCTCGGTCGACTGTTACTCCCGCATTCGGGGCCGATCCGGCTGCCACCACGAGGTCAGCGACCCAGGTGGTTGATTAAGGTTGCTTCACGATACATGGCGCCGCCCTGCGCACCTGGCCAGGGGCAAGGACTGCCAAGAAGCTTCCTGGTCGGCCATGCTTGGTTGGATTGGCGGGTAAACTCAGGAGTCGGAGGCCCGCGACGCCGTGACAGGGCCCCGTTTGAGATTCTTCTATCTTCGAATCTGGTACGATTGATTACTTCCCACATGGTTTATCTCCTGTGACGTCAGCTAAAGGTCGATTCACAGGACGACCATCGACGGCTTACATCTGGTCCTTGCACCTCGACACAGAGACACCGGTGTGGAATTCGAACGCCCAACATAGCAGGAAGAGAACCTTGCTCTCGATATCCTTGCTGAGCCTGGGCTTAGAGTCCAACTCGGAGTTATGCCCGATCGTCTCGCCCTAACCGGTTCACCTGCCGGCCAGCGAATGCAGCAGCGGCATGATGCACCTATCGCCGGTTTGTTGGATACCCGCGGTCCGGTTGAGCGTATATGGTCTAGAACCCCTTGGTCGGGGAGTAGGCCTACGATACCCAACTTCGTATACCTCCGTTCTTGAGGCAGGTGGCGACATGTACCCAGCTGAAAGCAACCCATCTGTCTGTGGTGCGACCACCACGGTAGCGGTTCCTACCCAATTCTCAGTTCTACCGCCCTCGCCACTTTACACTGTTCAAGGAAGCGCGGGGAATGTATCGCTTATTTCTCAACAGGCGCGAGAGCGTTTCGGACGGCCGCCAAGATCAGGGGTGCGTGGATGAGACTCCATCAAGCACTCACCACCCGCATAGGCGAGCGCGGCTTGCGCCCCTTTTAGACGACCTGCATACACCGACTGGCCCTCGGTCAGCCGCCGTCCTCGCAAGGCCGCGGATCGAGCCGCGTGAGGTTGCGGATTGCGGATTGCGGTCCGGGCCTGGTTCTTATTCCTCGCTGCTATCAATCACTGTTATAGTCAAGGATCAAGGTTGCGGGAACATGCAAGAGAAGTCCTGACACCCAGACGAAAGGCGCGATCGGTAGCGGGATTGGGATGTCGCGCTGGCCCCGACTCCGCCGATCCTTGGAATCTCGGGCCGACTAGTTCCCTTCGGGAGGACGACGTGTCTTTGTGCTTGAATGTTATTTGACCTCGCAACAGCGGCGATGGGGATCCTTCGGAGATATGGTTGCATGGCAGGATCGATTTGCTTCTGACCTGGCTGGAGCCGCTGCGGAAGCGAATCTCGTTGGCGATGACTGCTTGACACAAGCACACAATGAAGGAAAGCGGAAGCGTTCCCGTCCTGGCGGTAGGAGCTCGCCCTTTTATTCGGGTTACCACCATTATCGCCATTCCCCGCAGGGCTCCTTACCCTGTCTCTCCGGTCCCGTATCCGTCATCCCGGTCACGGCTGTTGATGGTTGAAGTCGGGAGTGGGTTCGCAGCAGCTGCCATTAGTGTTCCACTTGTGCATATTCTGGTGCAGTTTGCATACCTCGCATATCTGTTTCTGCTGCAGGGCGTCGCTCCTCTGGGCCCTGACCCACTGACCATTTTGTTTCTTAACCTCGCCTATGGAGCCAAGGTGCGGAGGGGAGTCTGGTGTGAAAAGTGGGCGGCCACGACCTTGGAGTCTGGGCCTTGCCCTGTTCGCCATCATCCCCGGGGCGAGGATACACCTGCGCTCGACCGTCGGGTAGTTTCCACACCGAGCGCGGCATCTACGCTGGCGGTTCTGCCCCTCCTTTACACAGTAGCTGGTCGGATGAGGGATCTGATACGATCGCGCCGTGGTGTCATAGTTGCTCGGCAAGAGGCATGCAGATGTACAGACTGGGAAGGCCGGAGATTTGCAGGATCGAACATGTGTGTCCGTCCCAGAAGTGCAAAGTTTCAATGACGACTTGATTGCAATTTCATCCTTGAATTCCCCCTCTCTTGTATCACCACCACCACCACCACCATCACCACCACCACCTCCTCCAGTTTGTCCCGTTGCTCTTCCGCCCACTCTCCTTGGCATTACAGCGGCTAACCTGTCGTGTGCCTCTTTCCCCTCCCGGCGTGTACCCCTTTACCCTCCCCGGGTTGTGCTCCAATACAGTATCCGAGTTGGCGGCCACGCCATGGCCATGGACCAGCCAGCGCTCGGGACAGGCTGCGACTGCTCGCTTCCGCAATCGAGGAGTTCCGGGACCGTATGCCTGCTCTCTCGAGCAAGGTTCCGCGCGGGGTCGCTTCCTCCTTTTCGTCTTGGATACCATGATGTGAAGTCACTGTTTGGGAGGGTGACTTGGGGGGAAGTCATTGGTACGGCTGATACTGTTGATGATTTTCGAGGGATTTGTTGCGATGCCTTTGTGGAGACTAGGGAGACACCCCTTCGGACCGAAAGAGGCGCGTTATTCGGTTTGGCTTGAGCGTTGTGATTGAGTCGGCTGTGGAAGTTGGTGTCTGCCACTACTTGCTGACTCGGTGCCTGCTTGTCGTTGAAGGTTATGTGATGACCGGTAGTGAGGTGGCTGGTGTACAGTGCTGCCTTGGCAAGGTAAATGGCATAGCGTCTTAAGTGCCCATGAGAGGCGGGCACCTAGGCTTGCTCAGAGGTACGAGACCTGTGGTTCGGTATGAAGTTGTCGCCAATGTTCCCGGCGTCGTGGTCACTGGCTCTCACCGCCGAGACGTGCAACAACTCTTCTCTCATAAGCATCTTCGTATTCTGGCATCTCCTCTCTGCTAAGCTATATTCAGCTGCCGCCGGCTGTGAACAGATGATGTGCGCTCTCTGGCCCAACCACGGCTTCTCACCTCAATTCCTCTTGTAATTCCAAGACATAGGTAGGCCACCACTAAATCAGCCCCGACAACACGCCGACTGCTGGCCTCATAGCATGCATCATGCACTCATGGTAACCAGCCCGAGATATCACCGACCCGTCAAGCCTCGTAGCCGGGAGGGTTCGCATCGGCAGGGGGGAGCGTCGTGGCACGCAAAAAGACGAGCACCTCGTAGACGGCCTTGGTAATCTCGATCGCCCTCTTCTTCCAGTCGCTCTCGGACCACAGGCCCTTGAGCATGTTGTCGCTGACGACGGCCACAATGAAGCGCACGTGGTGGTCCTCGGACGTCCAGCCCTCCTTGTTGGGGTGGTACATGAGGAACTCGGGCTTGCGCGCGTTGAACACCTCCTTGGCGCGCTGGGCCGTCTTGGTCTTGTCCAGCTCCGGGGCCAGCGGATTGCGGGCGAGGAAGTCGCGCAGGAACTCGTGCCATGCGCCGCGCACGTAGACGCCGTTCAGTCAGCTGGCAACACATTGCGGGTTAGAGGGATGGGCTCGTTGGTTGCAGAGGCAGACACTTACTCGTGGAACTGGCGGCTGTCCTTGAAGGGCAGCAGCTCGAGAATGAGCCGCTCATGCTGAGTGGACAGCTGTGTAGCAGCGGCAGCGGCCTGGGTCTGCTGGGTTTGGCCCATACTGGGTGAGAAGGATTGGTCGTCGTCGTACTCGTCGTGCAGCGTCGAGAGCAGCAGCGGCTGGGAATTGGGTTCGTGTCTCGACTCGGCACAGCCCATCAGCAGGGAAATATTCGACCCAAATCATTCCTTGTCCGTTGAGTCGAGATGATGCGAAGGCTTCACATCATTAATAGTGTTGTTGCTGCTGATGAAGCTGCCCAGCAGAACGCCTTGGATGCCTCCGTTGTCGATTGTGAGTGGTCATCCATTCGTTGCGTCGTCAGCTCGGGTGCTTGTTAGGGAGCTGAGAGCCAATTGCAGCCTAGGACCGCCCTGCGCCTTCCGGGGGAACCGGAGTTGGCGTGGATGAAGCTTGTTTTGGCAGGATCCATCCTGACAGCTCGTTATCAGGCGTCTGCATGTCAGGACGAAGTATTCGTAAATTTCACTTGGTAGCTTTCCCCATCCCGTCTTTGCTCATGTCGGTTCACTGATGGGATGGATGCCAGTGATGTGAGACCATGGGAAATGAATGCGGGCTGCGCACCGTGCTGCAGCAAATCCCACGCCGAAATGACGGGCCAAAACCGTCTATCCGCACTGTGCTTAGTGGGTCGCAGCCCCAACCCCCAACCTCAGCAACGCCCTGACCGAATCTTATTCGCCAATCTCGGACGACATTCAGACCTCACCTCGTTGAGACTCGTCTTCACGCCAGCGCGCTCAGTTGACCGGAATACACGGTGTTTCTCACAGGTCCATCTTTTGCTTTCATCAGGCTTTCACTTTTCACATTCACGATAAGTGGAAGCACCGTTTCCCTCACTTTCTAGTGAAGGCCGACTGCAAAAGCTGTTTACCAGAGCATGAGCCCGGGTTAAGGACCGGACCACCCCCCGTAACGGAGTGTTTCTGCGGCCAATAAGCTCGATCCGTGTAGAAAACCCGGTAGGTTCTATTATTCTGTTTATTCGTTTTGAGCTGCTAGCTGGATTTTCATTGGAGCGAGCTAGGTTACGAAGTAGACGTTCATTCTCCACGGCTCTCATTACGGGGCTATCGCCTGCTGACCCGTACATCACAAAAACTTGGACTATCATCCGTTTCTGACTAACCCGTCAACAGGCAACATGCCTGATGAGCCTGTGCCTCAGTCAAACGGCGCAGTTGACGCCAGCGAAGTCGTCGAGGCTTTGGATGCTCTCAACGCCAGCAATGTCAGCAACGCGAACCCCAACAACACCAAAGACGCCAAGGATGCCGGCGACGATAACAAGGATGCCGTAGACAATAACCCCGTTGAAGCCGTGCCCTTCTCTTGGCTGTAAGTTGTCGCCGCCCAGCCGTCTCGTCAAAGCTCACACTCTCTAGTCAGCCTCACCCTATCTTCGTCATCCTCCTCGTCGGTCCGGAAGAGACGCCCTTTGGCATCCAAAAGGACTTCTTGTGTTCCAAGTCGTCATTTTACAGGAAATTCTTTGACGAGAGCCCGAACGAGGGCCTCGAGAATCTCGTCAGACTCCCCGACACCCCGGTCGAGGTGTTCGCCTACACCCAAAACTTCCTCTACACCGGACAAGTCTCTCCCGCCCTCGACAACCTCCCGAGCTACGAGGTGCTCATCGGCGTGTGGAAGCTGGGCCACGAGCTGGGAATCGACGGGCTCTGCGACGCCACGCTCGAGGCCATGGCCGAGTGCCGCCGCGTGACCCAGCACATTCCCGCAACACCCCTCCTGGTCCAGGTCTGGAAGGACACCCCTGAGGGCTCGTCGATCCGCAAGCTGCTCCTCTCGTGGGCCGCCGAGTATATGAGATCGTCCGAGTCCCGAGCCGAGTTTGCCCGGTCGCTGCCTCAGGAGGTCCTGAGCGAACTGGTCGTGGCCATGAGCTCGCTCGACAGCCCGCCGATGCTCCCGATCGACGCCGTGGCCGGAGTTCCTCTATCCGGTGCCCAGCGCCGCCCCGCCGAGGCGGACGAGGCCGAAGGCCGCCCGGCCAAGAAACGCCGCGCGTCGGATGCCGCCACAAACGGTGCACCGCCGGCAACCGCCGCATCGGCATCTGCCGGCCGAAAGCCGGGGCCCAGGGTGTCTCTGCCGTCGTCAAAGCCGGGTCCGAAGCCGGGCACCAAACGCCGGACCAGCGCCGCAGTCCTCGGGAGCCAGCACTTTTCGGCGAACCAGAAGCTCAACTTTTGCGCCGACCTCCTGACGAGAATGCTTTCTGGCCCAGGTAAGCCCGTTTATTATCGTCTAGAGTGCGTCGACTAACACACCATAGGCTTCTGGACCCGCGTCGTCGGCCCCTTCAAGGACCCCGTCGACCCAGAGCGCGACGGCGTGCCCGACTACCTGACAGTGGTCAAGAAGCCGATGGACCTGAGCACCATGAAGGCCAAGATGGACGCGCGCGAGTACGCCGACGAGAACGAGTTCCTGGCCGACATGAACCAGATCTTCACCAACTGCTACACGTACTGGGGGGAGCAGGACCCCATGTGGGCCGCCTGCGAGAAGCTGCAAAAGTCGTTTGAGGACAAGTTTGGCCAGATGAACAAGTGGATTGCCAAGATGGAGGGCGACGAGGGGAACTAGCCCGTTGGGAACGGGGTTTGTGAGCATGGAGTCTCTGGTCTAACTTTTTCTTGCTTCTTGGACGGCCTGTGGGTTGATGCTGGGGAAGCTATTCCCAACAGTAGGAGGCGCCGGATTCCGGGCGGGGTTGTGACATGGACAGATTGTAAGATGATGTTGATTGTATATTACGCTTGGGCGACGGTATAGCCCTGGGACAGCGGGATCTCGGTAAACGATGGACTAATCATGGAGCAAGGCAACGTCCGGCAGCTCCCAACTTCCAGCACGAGCCGTCTTGCTCTAAATACGAGATCACAAGGAGGGTCCCTCCCAACAGCGCTGACAGCTCTGCGCATGGCACACCTGATGCGTCTATGTAGGCATTTAAAGGTCTCGGTCATAACGCAGCGCTGTACGCCCGAGTCATAACTCACCCTGGCGGTGATCGACAGGGTTTATCCATCAGTGCTCCCATACCCAGTCTTCCCCCTACCCCCTACCCACTACGACCGCCCATTCCCCAAAACACGCAGCCTCTCCCTCTCCTCCCTGCGCACCGCCATCCACCCGCCACTCTCAATCTCGACAATACTCCCGTCCACACACACCTTACGCCACCGCGCATCCTCCTCCCGGATCGTCACCCGCACCTCCTCCACCTCCTCATACCCCACCTCAGCCATGTGCACGTGCTCCCCCTCGCGATACGCCGCCATCATGATCTCCATCGTCTTGTCCCCGCCGACATCCCCAAAATGCACCAGCCTCAGCCGCCCGTCAAGCGGTTTGCTCTTCGGGGAGATAGCAAACGTCTTTTCGAGGTTCGACACCAGCGCCGTGAGGACATAGTCAAACTTCTCTCCTTCACCCCTAAGACGAACGAAGTCGTCGCTGTCACTCCCGCTGCGCCGGACTTCCACCGTCGCTTCATACGCGTGCGCCACTTTCAGCAGCTCGGCCGCGGCCATGCCAAAGCGCTTGTCGCCGTGCGTGCGGTAGGCCGGCGTGTCGCTCTCCCAGACCAGGCTGGCGTGGAAGCCGTAGGAGGCGACGATGGCGCCGATGAGGTGGTCGACCTGCTTGTTGCCTTCTTCTTCAGTTGTGGTAGCGTCGGCGGCGGCCCCGCTGCCAGGCTCCGCTGGCGCGGACGCGAGCCTCGCGCCCGGGGAGAAGGACACCCTGAAGGTGGGGAGCGGGGCGGGCGTGCCTTTGGCGAGGGTGCGCAGGGCGAGGACGAGAGGCGAGGGTGTTGGTGCCGGGCCGGCATAGTGCGGTTTGTGGAGGGAGTGGAAGAGGGCGTTACCCGTGCCGAGTGGTAGCAGCGCGACGGTGGGTGTTGCGTCGGTTTGGTCCAGGCCGTTCAGCAGATCCACCACGCCGCCGTCGCCGCTCAGCAGGACTATCGTCGTCTCCCCGCTCCTGCTTAACCCTCGTGCGAGATCCCGGATGGTGTTGGAGTCTCGCGTCGCAGCCACCCGATATCCGTCTTTTTGTCCTTCGGCAAACTCCTCCACCCCGAGAACGCTCAGCAGCGGGCGCAGTGCACCCTCGTAAAAGTCGCTTGCCAGCCGCATCCCAGAGTGAGTCGACACCACAACTTGCACCTCGCGGGTACTGCCATCGGAGTCTCCCCGCAGGTGTGGCGGCGGGAGTTTGTTTTGGTCCAGCAAAAATTCAGCGAGCAGCGGCGAGTCCTCCGGCAGCTGCGAGTGCACCACCGAGAGGTTGAAGGGGTTAGTGCCGCCGTCCGAGGTTGGCGCCTCGGTGAGGCTGTAGATCAGGTAGCCGCCATTCTTTTCCTTTGCAGGGAGGACGAGTACGATTTCTTCGTGCTTGAGATGGGCGATGGCATTTTCGGCATTATTATCACTAGGAGTCGCGTTGTCAGGCGTCGATGCCAGAGCCGGGATGTCAGTGCGGGCCGCCATTGAGGTTGAGGGTTGGGTGGAGGCTCAGGGCGCGGGGTACAACGAGCGGAGCACAAGACGGAGAAGACCAAGGGACAAAGCAGCTATAACTGTATTCGTAGCGTGGACTTGATTTCTAATGCCCAGCCACGCTGATGGAGCGATCGCTACGACCGCAGCGGCCTGTTGTGATCCGCTGGTCACCGGGCAAAATTGCGTTATCAATGGCCCCGCGGCGCTCCAGTGGGCCGAGGCTGCACTCCTGGGAGGAATTCACTGACCTTTGGCAGCGGTTGCTTTCCGAGTGGATCCGGTACTTCCGTCTTCCGGAACCTCCGGTCCACGGCCGACAGAAACGTTCAGCGATCTCACTTGCCCCTGGCCCGGTTCATAGGACCCCAGTTCTCCCTCGGATTCATCTGGTATCGCACATACTTTTTCGTGTCCTGGTAGCGTCCGAGGTCTTCGTCAAAAACAACCTCTGGCTTGTCTTCCTTGCCGTTGGCGGCATCCACCTCTTTCGCCTCGGCGTCCTCTTTCTTCCCCAACCTCAACAGCCGGTAGGCGGCGCTGCCCGGCTTGATATTGTCTTCCTTGATGGGCGCCTTCTGGCGCACCCACTCCCTAAACACATGCCAGATGACCGACCACGGCGCATCCGTCTTCATGCTGCCGGCCTTGCAGTGGCTGCGCGTGACGCGGTAGCCCAGTCCGAGGAGCGCGCCCCGGAGAGCGCTCTCCGGTGGGCTGGCGCAGTGTATGATGCCCGACACGGCCGCGGGGTAAAAGTAAAAGGGATACGGGTCGATGGCCGCCACTTGCGCCTCGGTCAGGCTCTTTTTCAGCTTCTTTGTGCTGTCGTCGTTCTCGCTCTCGGCCTGCTCCTCGGGAGTCGGCAAGAACTCCTCGAGCGCCGTCTGCAGCACGCCGCGGACTCTCTCCCGCGTGCCATATACCTCAGGGTCCGCCTCCTCGGCCTCGGCAATCACGTTCTTGACAAAGTCGGGCGAGTGGATGCGCCCCGCATACATTGGGCCCGCAAGGTGCATCGTCGATCCGCAGTGCTCGCACGACTGGTCCGCCGTCGGCGCCCGGGTGAAGCCGTGCTTGTAAAAGATGCCGCTGCCCTTCTTGTTCGGCGCCGGCTTGTTCCTCATCAGGAGCTGCGTCGTCCAGGAGCCGCAGCCGCCGCAGCTGTAGACCACCATGTTCTTGCCGCCCTGGAACTTGACCATGGACGGCGATTTCCGGATCCGGACAAACACTCTGCTGTAAAAGTCGACCGACAGCGAGAGCAGCGGCTCCATTGCGAGGCCGTACTTGGCGGCCGAGGTCTCGATGGCGTGCAGAATGAGCCGTATACCGACCTCGTGCGAATACCAGCCCTTCACGGGGACGCCGCCGTACAGCGAGTAGCACTTTTCCGGGTACCCGTTGGACGCCCAGACGCCCGAGTCTGTGCAGGTGACACAGAGCAGCCCGCCGTCGTCGCGCACCGCCTGGACGGCAGCGTCGAGAAACGGCGCGGCGCTTCCGTATGGGTCGAGGTCGAGCACGTCGTACTTTTCGCTCGCCCCGGGCTTGCCTTTGGACGTCAGGGTGATGCGGCGCAGCTCCCTCGCGATCAGGTGGTACATGTGGGCCAATGCGTCGTCTACCGAGATGTTGATCCTGTCGAGAAGGCCGTTGTGGGTGGCGTTGCGCTCGATCGCCTCGGCGGCCGCCTTGAGGATGTCGTTGGCTGTGACAGTCGTGGCGAAGGGAATTTCTTTGGCGTAGCGAAGGGCGCGGAGACCGCTGGCCGAGAGGGCGTCGAGGATGGTGAAGGTCAGCTGGGGGTTCGCCTTCTCCGTAGGGGCCTCTGTCTGGGCCGCCTTCTCCGCAGGTACTCCTGTTTGGTCCCCCGTGTCTGTAGGCTCGGCGGCCGCAGATGTCTCGTGCAATTGGTCCGCCGCGATCGCGTCTTGCATCTCCGAGTCGGCCTGTGCTTCGCTGCCCGGCAGCTTCGGCGACTTGGCGGGCCGGTCGCTTTGTTCCTGCTCTTTCCGCTTCCTCTTCTTGTCGGCGAATTTGCCGGCGCGGGCGCGGCTCGAGGCCTGCTTCTGCTCCATGCGCTCTTTCCCGTACGCCCTGATGGCGAGGACCGTCAAGTCGCGGTTGAACTGCTGGATCGGGTTGTAAAAGACCTGCTGCACGGCCTGGCCGTCGCTCGAGTCCTTGTCGGCGACCGAGCTCTCCGGGACGAGAATGTGGGCGAGGCCCTCGCGGACCGTGGTGTAGACGACATCCTTGTGCTTGATGCGCTGCCCCTCGGCGGGGCTCGCGTGGATGTCGGGGATCGTGTCGGACATTGCGCGGGTGGAGAGGATGGGGTGAAAGATCCGTCGGCTTGTCCTCCTCGCGATTCTGGAAATGCACCAGAGGGAACTTGTCAGCGGGCTGAGGCGCATGCGAGCAATTCGACCGTCGGCCGAGGTCGCGATTGCCTTGCCTGCGCTTGAAACGCGCATCCACCTAAATTTTTGGGATTCTGCCGGGCGGTGAGGATTTCAATGTCAATGGGCCCACCGTAACCCTCAGGGTTCTCATTGCTCGGATTGGGGAGATGGTCCCTTGGGGCCCAGGGGTGACCAATCCGACTCGTGACTTCGTGATCACCATCTTCTTCACCGGTCCCGTAACACCGACTGCCTGGTTGACTCGGGGTGGTTTTGTCCTGTTATCCATCTGTCGATTACGTTGTCTTGGTGCGAGTTGGCTCTTATTCAACGACACTGATGAGGAAGGAGCTCGTGACGTTATACCCTTGCGGATGTCCTCCTTCTTCTTGCCGTTCTTCTCGGGCCCGAGATGGCCTCTCTCTGGTCTTTCCTTCCATATCTGTCTTGCCCCGTTTTAGCCATGGCGATGCCTCGAGCGAGCATCTCCCGTTCTCCCTTCACCGTCATGACAAGTGTTCATCCATCCTCGAGCCTTGCGTTTCCCATCTTGGCCGTGAACAGTGCCTCCATCCAGGTCTAGCTGCCCATCTTGCCCTCCACTCGTTCGATCATGACCACCTCCGGAGACCAAATCCACCTGGGGCCCCCTCCAGTCCAGGTGGACCACCACTCAGATGAGACAGGCATCTTCTCCAAGTCGGAGAGACCTAACATGCCGCCGCCAGCCCCTGAGCCCGAAAACACTCCTTCGTCCGCGTCGAAACCGACCCCCAACGACCACCCCGACCCAAGTCCCCCCGTCCAGCACCGCTTCCTGACCCCCACCGAGTGGGCTCGCGTCGCCCACGGAATCGGCGCCATCCGTGAGGGCGAGACCCACCAGGTCGTCCACCCAACCTGTTGGTACTGGCCGCCCAAGGGCTTGCCCGACGGGCTCTACCGGGACGTGGTGACGCAGCGGGCCAAGTACTGCATCTCGTACCAGCTGCTCAGCACGCTGCGCTGGGCCCTGATGGTGCTCCAGATCACGGTCGGCGCGACCCTGACCGCCCTCGGCTCGGTGCAGCTGCGCACCAACAGGCCGATTACAGCGCTTGCCATTGTCAACACCATTGACGCGGGCCTGCTGGCGCTGCTGTACAACAGCGGGCTGCCCGACCGGTACCGGCTGGATAAAGCCGAGTTTGACAAGATCGAGGACTTTATTAAGGTGTGCCCGCCCGCTTCCCGTTCCTATTATAGGTTGGCAACTGACACCCATGGTCCAGGAGGTCCTAGACACGGGCATCGTCGAGGCCCACCAGACGGTCGACGACGTTCTCAACGAATGCTACGCCCGGTTCCAGCAGGTCAAGGCCACCGTGATGGCAAACAAGCCGGATGCGTACGTTGGGTCCTCGGCAGCCGGTCGAGACAAAGCCATCATTTGCCCCGAGCCGGTGGTGCACGTTCCTAGGCGTACTTGAGAGCCTGCTCTGTAGGGAGATGAGGTTATGTATTACTGAGCTGTTACCGTCTATCCTTTGTGTGTATTTGCCTATGTGTCTCGGCGTCGTTAGTTATTCGTGGACTATGGGACGTTCGAGTCGGGGATATGTTACTACAGCAAGATAACTGAGCTTTCTTAGGAGTCTGTAATGGCTTGGGGAGAAGGTTATGTCACGAGGCCTAGAGTTTATACAGGGCAGCGAGGCCGTAATCAAAAAACATTGGCACCCAGCCAGGCAACCCCTGTTGTTTACATCGCTTAAAGGGGGTTGTGGAACGTCATTAAAGCAACTCTATGCTCTGCTCAGTCACTAGCAACAGGCGTTGGACCTGATCGGGTGGCACTCGTACCGTCGAAGCTGGAACGCCCACACACTGAGACCTAACCAGTACGAAACCCGGACGAGCCCGGACAGGACCTGAACGACTGTATGTTAGATCATCAACACCAGCCCGACAAAGACTGTTTCATCCCGAACGATATCCGGTATCAACCCCGCCCTCAAAATTCACTCCTTTTGGGTCGAACTCCTTGCCGTCAATCATCCCTGCCCTAGCTGAAATTCTACCACGTACATAACCGCATTTACATCCATCCACTGCCTCTTAAAGCATGCATTCGTCCTAACCCAGGACGCGGCCCCGTCCTGTCCCGTCTAATGCATCACCCCGCACCTCCGACTCGGCTCACGCTACCTCCGAGATCAGTCTTCTATTACGCAAATCACACTCCCGGACACGGCACGGCGGTCACGGCCGAGAGCCCATGACGAAGCGCTTCCTGGAATTGCACTCCTAACCCGCAAAGTGGAAACGCGCCGCCTCGAGCTGGCCGAGCCCGTCCCGCGGCGCCACGTAGCGGCGGCGGTACGTGTTGGTAAAGTCCTGGAGCAGGACGCGGATCTGTCTGAGGTTAGCAGAGTCAGAGCCGTGCAGCTTCTCCTTGATCTTGGCGAGGAGGCGGTCCGCCTCTGCCTGGGTGATGGTCCCCGCCGGAAGCAGCCGGATGGTCCGGTCGACCCACTGGGCCGTCTCTTGCGGGAGCAGCTCAAACATGCCCAGCAGCACGCCGCTCCCGTCAGCAAAGCAATCGCGCGGGAACGTGATCATCATGCCGGCGAGCGTCTGCTTGACCAGCGCGTCGCCTTGAGACAACAGGAGCTGCTTGACGATCTGGCGCAGCTGTTGTCCAGCCGGGCCGAGGTCGTTGCCCGACGCGGCGGGATTGGGGCCGCCGTACGTCAGGAGGTCACGGATATAGTGGAGCGCCGCCGAGACGGGCTCCTGCTTTTCCAGGGACAGCGCAGAAATGGCTGCCTGGAAGATGGGGGTAAATAGGGGAGAAGGGATGAGTCGTGCGGGGTAATAGAGGAGGGCGTCAATGAGGAGGCGGTAGAAGTCTTCGATGACGTCCGGGAGGTCCACGGGCGGCAGATCGCTCATGATGCGGAGCACGCTCGTTGCTTGCGCCTCGAAGAAGACGTAGATGTTTTCGGTTATGCCCTCTTCGACGTGGTCGCGGTCCTCGGAGAACTCGCGCAGGATGGCGCTGGTGGCCCAGAGGAAGCAGCCCTGCTTCGACTGCGCGAACCCCTCGGCCAGCTTGTTGGCCAGCGGGGCTAATAGGGGTGTGATGGCCGTCCGATACGAAATGACCATGAACCGCCAGCAGCGGCACACCCGCTCGCAGATTGGGACAAAGTTGATAAAGTTGTCGAGGATGGTCGACAAGACGGGGAAGACCTCCTCCCAGTACTTGACCACGGGGTTCTCTGTGTTGCTGGGGATGTACGGCACGACATGCTGGACAAAGTACGTGAGGAGGTTGATGTGGTCTGCAGGGGTTAGCCGTCGTTCATCTGGAGGGCAGGAGCAGACTTACCGGCAAGATCGAGCTTGGCCTTGTTCTCGGTCGCCGTGTTGGCCTTGACCATCAACCGCTGCACCAGAGGATCGCAGTAGAGCTTGAGCAGCTTGAACAGATCCTCGGTCTTTTGCACCCCGACCACGTTGGCGACGCCCTCGGTGATCTCTTCCTTGCTCGGATCCGGAAGCTTGTCGAGGATCTGGTCGTAAAAGGCCTGCAGCTGGACGACTTGGGCACCAAGCAGCTGCTTGCAGTCGACGCAAAAGTACTTGAAAGACTGGGCGGCGGCGCGGAGGATCTCTTGCGAGTCGCTCTGGAAGGACGAGACGATGTACTGGAACTGGGGCTCGAGAAACTCGGGGTGCGCCGCCGTCCACTCCGTGTAGCGGCCAAAGACCATGATGGCCGCGAAGCGGAGCTTCTCGTTGCTGATGGGGATCTGGACCAGGAGAGGGAAAATCAGGGGCAGCACGCTGCTGTCATCGGCATCCACCATGCGGCCCATGGCCCGCATTGCAAAGAGCGGCGACTCGAGCGACTGCCAGTGAGGCACCGATGTGTGCGTCGCCTGGCTGCCGTACTTTTCCTGCCACAACTTGATGGCGTCATGAACCTTGGTGAGGCAGGCGGCCACGCCCATGACTTCGCACGAGTCTTTGAGCGTGTCGCCCATGTGGTGGCGGAACTCGCGGAATTTTTCCTCCTGCTCGCGGTCGCCGTCGAACAGGTCGAGATCGTTGGGGTTGTCCGAGGCCGGATACTCGAGCTGCTTGAGCATGATATCGACCAGCTTTGCGTAGACCTCAACCAGCTGCAGCCGAGCCTCGATGTAGTGATCCAGCGTCAGATACTGCTTCAGCTCGTACCAGAACGTAAACGTGTAGCCGATCACGTCCCTCTCCTTGTCCCTCGCGCAGCACTCCAGCAGGCAGTCGACCAGGGGGCGGAAATGCTGCGGCTCGCGGGCGATGATCAGGACCCACGATTCGCCGGCATCGGCAAATACCCTCGTGATGGCCTTGAACCCCTCTGTGTCGTCCTCATCCACCAGTGCCTGGATACGAGGCCTGAGCTCGAGCACCCTCGGGAGGAGGGCCTGGATGGTCTCGAGATTGTCATCCACATCCTTGGTTTCCCTGCAGATGATGCCGAGGCAGTCGGCCGCGGCCATCAGGGACTTGTCGTCAGTGACTCCATGCATCACCGCGTTCATCAGGGGGGAGTTGACGATGACGCGGACGGGTACCTCGCGCAGCCACGAGCTGATGCACTCAAAAAGCTGGGGGTTGGTGGCGGCGGCGGCTAGCAACGCGTTAGATTCAATCGGTCGGCTAACTCAGGGACACTCACGGGAAGACTGGGCATAGTTGACGAGCAACTGCACAACCTGCTCGGCGTTGTCGGCCAGCAGCTCCGATGTCCTCAGGGCGAGGTCTTCTTCCTATCACGACCGAGTTAGACAGTGATGCTAGGCCGATTCGCGCAGACGGGGTGCCGAGTAAAGGTCGAGGCTCGCCGCGACATCGATCCACATACAGACAAGGTGATCTTTCGGCCTTCCGTGACCTCTTCGGGAAGCACGCGCAAAAAGTCGAGGATGCAGGCATGGCTAGCGACGTCGTTCCCGAGGGCCGTAACGACGGTAGGTAGGACGTCCTTCCACGACTGCATCTGAATAGCCAGAATGGCCAGGCATACGCATAGCTGGACCCGGACCGGCTTGGGGCCCGAGGCGAACTTCTTGAGCAGCAGCAGGATCTGGTTGCGTAGCGCAGGAAGGTCGGCCTCGGAGATTTGTGTCCCGAGGTCATATGTAATCTTTCGTCAAGTCAGCGTGCGGTCGCGATGCGCGGGGCCCTTGTGCTCCATGTACCTTGCCCTTCAGTGTGGTCGCGGCGAAGAGTTGCGCCTCGGCCTCGGTCGAGTTTTGCAGGATGGATATCGTCGTCGTCCACGCATCTTGCTACGTAACGGTCAGAAAGTCTCCCAGATGCCCTTCGGAGGGGTACTGACGGATTTCTGGAACCGGCCCAGGTAGTCGACCGCGACCTTCTTCTTGTCGTTGTCCCCGCTCCGCATGGTCAGCATGGCTGCCAGCACGTTGGGGACCGCAAAGGTCTCTTGAGCCCCATTGGAAGCCATGATGGCCGTCCGCGACAGTCGGCGAGTAGTCGGCAAGACGTCGGGTTGGTTATGGCGAAGCTTGTTGTATGCGGCAGCCGCTGCGCTGCAGAACCGATGTGCCCCTCCCTCTGCTGGATTCCGCTGCTGGATTCCTCCGCTGGAAGCCTGAAGACGAAGCTCGAAAAGGCGCGTGGAACGGGAGGACGGAGGTGGTCGCGCAAAGGTGGGGGATCCACTGGCCGAAACAGGATCAATGAAGGCAGTGGTGCAGCTAAAGAAGGTGCGATGAGTTGGTGGCTTCAGATTTCTGGCGAGGTAGTCCCTCCCACCATGGAAAACGGAAGCGTCAGGCTGCTAACTGACCATGGCCCCACCTGGCGGGACGGCGCTGTGGCTGATGAAAGGAGGGGCAGGGCACGGACCAGTTGCTGTCGCTCCGTTCCGTTTCACCAGCCGCACGGCTCCGCCAGATTTCTTGGTGATTTCACGACACGCCGGCGCGACAGTCCAACACAGCTCCCTCTGCGCCAAACCGTGTTTGTTTTCCAACCAACACCACCAACCACAACGCACAATGACCGGTCGAGGCGGTGGCGGCGGTCGCCGGGTTCTCCTGCCCCCCATCAACTTTCTTTTCCGTCTGCTGCAGCAGCGCACAACGGTCCAGATCTGGCTGTACGAGCAGCTGTCCATCCGCATTGTTGGCACCATTCGGGTATGGCTCTCGCTCCTCTTTGAAATAGCTATGCTGACGGCTCTAGGGATTTGACGAGTTCATGAACCTTGTTGTGAGTGGCGCGTTCCAGCGACCGAGATGCCGCTGACCATCCAGATCGACGATGCCATCGAAGTCAAGCAGATTTCCAAGACGAACGACACCGAGACAAGGAGGCCGTTGGGGGTATGTGCTGGCTGGGAGGATACTGCGAACAAACGCTAACGAGTCTTAGCAAATTCTGCTCAAGGGCGACAACGTCTCGCTGATCCAGAGCCTGTCGGGGTGAGCGGGTGCTTTCGCCTCCAGACGGAGCTGATGATTCGATTCCACAATGCAACGTTGGCAAATACTACGAAATGGATACCAGGGAAGCGGGACAGGCGCACGGCAAAACCGGATGGTGGGATTAGTCTGTTTTATTGGCAGGGGCGAGCGGCCCCATGATCTCGCCGTTCCCGAGGATGAGGCCGGCCAGTGGTTGATCTAGGGGACCAACAGGTACCGCCCCCTCGGATGGAGATAGGAACTGCTCAGACAGGGCTAAGCCATAAAGCAATACAGGGGATTCTTGCAGCCCTAGCGACGCCGACTTTGAGGTGTGCCGGCTGAGAAAGTAGTCATAGAAGCCCTTGCCGTGCCCGAGCCGCCTGATGACGCCGCTGCCGGGGTTGATGTCGAAGGCGACGCCCGGCATGAGCACGAGATCCAGCAGGGTGCTGTCGGAGTGCTGGGCGTCGGGCCCGCCAAAGACCCGCTGCCGCTCGTGGACCGTGGCCGGGTCGATGCTCGGGATGCCCCACTTGTCCGGCTGCAGAGACTCGTAGTCGGCGAGATCTCGCAGGCGGACCATGTCCATGACGCGCGGGGGCAGACCGGGCGACGCGGCGGGATTCTTGTGAAGGTAGGGGACAAACACCTCCTTGCCGGCGGCGAGAGCGTCCCGGACGATGGCGTCGGTCTGAATCTCGCCCGTCGGCATCGACAGAAACACGCTCACCCGCCTCGCATCGACATACGGCTTGAGGGTTCGCAGGGTTTTGTAGACGGTTGAACCTAGCCATGCTTAGCTCGGACGGGCAGCAGGGGTGCGGGGGGGAGTACTTTGTGACACAATGGAATCGTGCGAGACGGCCTGGAGTTTCTGCTTCATGGCCGCTCGGAGCTGCTGCTTGGCAGCATTGAGTGACGCCATGTCGACTTTCTCATTCGTTTGGGAATCGGCCATGGAAATGGTGTTGTCGGGTTACCCCGTACTCGTCAGTTTGAGACGGGCTGTTCCGGCGCCTTGGTATCGGGAGGTTGAGAAGCTGCGGTGTCGGACCCATCCGGAAAGTGGGTCGTATCCATGCACTGTCCCGACCTCTGCCAAGGCCATCTGTACCACAGTGCTAGGCTACATGCTTCCATCCGGTTTTCATACCGGCCTGTCGACGGGTGCTTGATTCTGGTCAGTCACGTACACTCCATCTAGATGCGACGATGTCCTTGGATATCCCGCTGAGAGACAAGAAGCTGAGCTCCGTTATGAGTTGTCCGTGCAGCCAGCACTGTATTTGGTATTCCGTCCAGATTCCGAAATCCACCAAACGTGCCTTCCACAGCGTACAACTGAGACTCCGCCCTCCCATTCTTCTCCTTCCAGTCTCTCTCTTCCATCTCTATGCCGTATTCCGCTTTTTTCTCCCCTCGTCTTGTTGCCGGAGTAAGTCGAAGACAGTCTGCATCACGCTGCGCCATGATCTCATGCCAAGCGCGCCACTTCGGGATGTGGGGACCCCTGAATCCAGCTTTGGCCTCTCGCTCTCAAAGCACGACAAGCCTGAGGAGCCTGAGCACATACCGCTTTCCAACGCAGAGCCACTGTAGTTGGATGGGTGCCGTATTCTGAGCGAAAGACTCGGTTAGCTGCTTGGTAGATGTGGGCATGCAAGCTCCCCTGCCCCTTCGTAACTCATCACAGCTCCACCACACCTTGCACCTCGACGCCCCGCAATCACATCCCATCCAGCCCATCCCGCCGCCGCTAACAACAGCTCCGATTCGACCACGCTGTTCCAAGAAGGGCAGGCCGATGACGCTTCCAGGCGGCAGAAGCGCTGCATCCGACACGCCGTCTGAGCCGTCTGACAGCCACGAAACCTTTCCGCTGCAGTCCCTTGCTCCGGGGTCCACTGTCGGAAAAGGCCCCACGTCGCCGCCTATCCCCGGATTTTCGGCACACCCCGCCCATACGCGCGACATTGCGACGCCGCACGATTCCCATGGCAGCGGATCCGAGTCCCCAGAGCCCACGGCCGACCAAAGCCCGCGCGACTACGCCAGCGAGCCCGCACCCGAACCCATGAGCAAGGCTCCAATCCCGCTGCGCTCGGCCGCGGGCTTCACTAGTCCCTCGTACGGCTCCATTACCCCGCGCCCCTCCGATGACAGCGCCGGCGAGGACGAGACGATCTCCTTGGTGCGGCCCAGGAAGGCCTCGGACGGGAGCAGGAACTCGCTGGACCGGACCACCGTGAGACGACGGCGCGATGGGTCCGGGTCCCAGACCAGGTCGCTGGCCTCGAAACGGCCCGCGAGGAAGTCGGAGGAGCTCGGTGGTTCCACCACCATTGGCGGGCTCGAGGGCCGGTTCGGCACGACGGAGACGTCGCTGCTCAACGACCTTGTCGACCCGCCCGAGGACGAAGAAGAAGACGACGTGAGGTCATACGTCTTCGAGTCGGATGGCGACGACGAGACTGATCCGCCCGACAACTCCCCCTACGCCCAGGTCAGGGCGTCCGTCTCGCCGACCGACAACACCAGCCTGTCCATCAACACGCCCCGGATGTGGGCCCTGTCGGTCCTCTTTTCCGTCCTCGGGTCTTCGACCAATCTCTTCTTCTCTCTGAGATACCCCAGTGTTGCAATTACGCCCGTCATTGCCCTGCTAATGGTACACCCTCTTGGTCTCCTGTGGGACTACTTTCTGAAGCGGCCAGACGACCCGCCGGAGGAGTACGTCGAGGGGTTTCGGAGCGCCAGCGCCAGCGTCACGGAGACGCGCCCGAATTTCGTCCCGTGGGAGCATAGGGGCAAGCGTGATCGGTTGCGGCTGTGGCTTGCCCAGGGCCGCTGGAACGAAAAGGAGCACAGCTGCGTCTATGTCAGCAGCAATGTGTCGTTTGGCTTCGCGTTTGCGACCGACGTCATCGTCGAGCAGACGCAGTTTTACAAACAAGAGGCCAGCATCCCCTACCAGCTCCTGCTCACGCTGTCGACCCAGATCCTGGGTTACACCTTTGCCGGGCTCACACGCCGCTTCTTGGTGCGCCCGAGCGGCATGATCTGGCCCGGCACCCTCATGTCGGCCGCCATGTTTACTACGCTCCACAAGGAGGAGAACAAGGAGGCCAATGGCTGGCGGATCAGCCGGTGGAACTTTTTCTACGCCGTCTGGCTGGGCGCCTTTCTCTTTTACTTTTTGCCGGGCCTGCTGATGCCCGCGCTGAGCTACTTCAACGTGATAACCTGGTTTGCCCCGGACAATGTCGTCGTCTCCAACCTGTTTGGCGTCGTCTCGGGCCTGGGCTTGTTTCCCATGACCTTTGACTGGGCGCAGGTGGCCTACATTGGGTCGCCGCTGCTCACCCCCTTTTGGGCGGCCATGAACGTCGTCGGCGGGCTGGTGGCGGTCATGTGGATCGCCGCGCCCATTGCGTACTATTGCAACTTTTTCTATTCGTCGTACATGCCCATCCTGTCGGCTGCCGTCTTTGACAATACCGGCAAGGTGTACGACGTCAGCAAGGTCTTGACCAAGGACTTTTTGTTCGACCGCGAGGCGTATTCCAAGTACAGCCGCGTGTTCCTTCCGATAACCTATGTCCTAAGCTATGGGGTGCAGTTCGCGGGGCTGGCGTCGCTCTTGACGCACACAATCTGCTGGCACGGCCGGGACATTTGGACACAGTGGAAGCGGTCGCTGGACGAGACATCCGGGGAGTCGAAAGCCACGTACCAACCAGTGTCTGCGCCGAACGACGGCCGGCCGGCGCTGAGTATGGAGAATCTCATGAGCCGGGAAGACGTTCACAATCGTCTGATGAGGAGGTACAAGGATGCACCCATGCTGTGGTATCTCATGACCTTTGTCTCGATGACGGCGATCGGCATCTTTGTCGTCGAATACTACCCCGTCCACCTGCCGTGGTACGGCCTCCTGCTCGCCCTCGGCATCTGCAGCGTCCTCTTCATCCCGATCGGCATCATCATGGCCGTCACCAACCAGCACAGCAGCATCTACCTCATCTGCCAGCTCGTCGCCGGCTATATCTTTCCCGGCCGCCCCGTCGCCAACATGGTCTTTGTGACGTACGGCTACATCTCGTCGGCCCAGGGCATCAAGTTCGCAGCGGATCTCAAGCTCGGCCACTACATGAAGATCCCCCCGCGCATCCTCTTTGCCGTCCAGATGGTCGCCACCATCATATCGTCTTTTACGCAGATTGGCGTCCTCAACTGGATGTTTGCCAACATCCCGGGTATCTGCACGCCGCAGGCCATCAACGGCTTTACCTGCCCGATTGTAATGCCCGCCACTCTGACCCCCCCTTATTAAACGTCTCTAACTTCTGTAGGCTCTCGTCCACTTCAACGGCTCCGTGCTCTGGGGCGTCGTCGGCCCGTCCGAGTTCTTTGGCCCCAACGCGACCTACCGCCCGCTCGTCTGGGCGTTTGCCATCGGCGCCATCCTGCCCGTCCCGCTCTGGCTGTACGCCCGCCACCGCAAGGACAGCTTGCTGCGCAAGATCAACCTGCCCGTGCTCTTTGGCTCGCTCGGCTGGATCCCTCCCGCCACGGGCCTCAACTTTTCCGTCTGGGCGTTAGTCTGCTACCTGTTCAACTACCTCGTCAAGCGGCGCGCGCCGGCCTGGTGGGCCAAGTACACCATGACGCTGAGCGCCGCACTGGACTCGGGGCTGGCGTTTGGGATTGTGGTTGTGTTTTTCGGGTTTATTTATCCCGGGTGGATGAGCGGGTTCAAGTGGTGGGGGACCGAGGTGTACAAAAAGGGGTGCGACTGGCAGGCGTGTGCGTATCGGCATGTACCGGAAGGGGAGAGGTTTGGGCCAGAGGTTTGGTAGGTTGGTGTGTTTTCTGCACGGGGCGTTGGTAGGGGAGCTGGTATAAGGTGCATGTACGGCGTTATACGGGCATTGGGTCGGTAGAGGGGTTTGCATCAGGTTGGATACAAAATGTAGGCGTAACATCCACAATGCCTGGCTGTGTGGGAATATACAGCCCAACACCCGTTCACGGATATTCAAACTCAATTGCTACAAAAAAAAAGACGGCGCCTGCCAAATGTGTCACTATCACTATCACACCCCTCCTCACCTCCCCACCCCCCTCCCCTCCACCACCGACTTGAGAACCTGCAGATGCTCCTCCGTAACCCGAATCGCCTCCTTCATCTCGCGCTCATCCATCCTCTCCTCGCGCAGCCTCTCCTCCACCGTCCGCGGATCCACGCTCCGTTTTCGGACCGGCGGGTCCGTGCCCAACCTCTCGAGCCCAACCCGCTCCTCAATCCACTCCCATAGCTCGCTCTCCTCCCTCCGCCACATCTCGTCATATGCCGCCAGCCGCTGCGGGTAGTTTGCGTAGGCCGGGTCGTGGGTGTACCGCGGGGCGCCCTGGCGGGTGCCGAAGCCGAACCACGAGGCGACCAGCAGGCCGACGAGCAGGCCGTAGACGACATTCCCAGTTAGGATCGGCCGGATCATGTCGACGACGGGCCCGAGGAGCGGGCGGGCGGGCTCAAAGAGGCCCCAGCTCTGCTTGGCCGAGACCTTTGCGGCGCCCTCGGCGTCGCTGGCCGGGCTTGACGCGAGCGCAGACTTGCTCTTGCGCGTGCGCTTCTTGCCGCGGGCGGCGCCGTTTGTCATGGTCCCCGCGCGGGGCCGCGAAGAGACGGCGGCCCGGAGGCTGGCAAAGAGGTCCTTGCAGTGCTGCGTCTGGCCCTCGTTGGCGCCGCGCTCAATGGCACCTAGACAGTTAGCGGGGTTGGGTAGCAAGAGGGCGGTGGCTTACCTTTGATCCAGCTCTTGCCGGACCATTCTATTGTGCAGTTCATCTGGATTCGCGTGCCATTGTTTTCCCCCCACGTCAGGCAGTACTTGGATTTCACGACAAAGACATTGCCGCTGGGGACGTCGGGAGTCTGCGTGCTGACCAAAATGTTGACCGCCTTGTCGAGGTCAAAGCCTTCGAGCTGCTCCGTGACGATGCACTTTGTCTGCTTTGGTCCGATGGACGCGTACAGCGGTTTAATGTACGAAAAAGTGCGCGACTTGACCTCGTCCGAGAGGCCCCGCTTGTCCTCCATCTGGAGATCGGTGCACTTTTGGTCCACCGTGATCCATCGGCCCATCCAGGCCGCAGAGGCAGGGCCAAACAAGAGCGAGTAGACTTTGCCCAGAGGCGCGGGGATGGTCTCGTCTCCCATCACCTTTTCGTAATGCGTAGCCGAATCCCCGCAGTCCGTCGGGGCGTGCGTTGCCGGCCCGGGAAAGTCGCCGCCGCTCGCGGGCGCACCCTCGTCGGGCTTCTCTGGAGGCACAAGAGCGCCCGACACCTTGCGCGTAGCCGCCTTTTCGACTTCTGGAGCCGCGCCATCCGACAGCATCCCGGCCTCGCCGTCCTCCTCGTCCTCATCCTCGTCGTAGACATCGTCACCGTCGTCGGTCTCGACTTCGGAGCCGGATACGCTGTGGCTGCCCGCCGCCGACACTGACTCGGTCTCGATCTTTTCGGTGCGGTCGCCGCCCGGCTCCTCAAGACGGACGCCGTTGAGCGAGCTCTGGAGCTGGGGATGGCCGAGCTTCCAGATCTTGATGATGAGGTCGTACGTGGTGTCGCGGCTGGCAAAAGAGGCAAAGACGTGCTTTGCGTGCAGGGTCGAAATCTCGAGGCCGTTCTTGAACACGAGGGCGGTGCTCCGCTTTTCGACCGCGACAATCTCGTCAAAGCTCATGACGAGCGTTGTCACCCACCCGAGGATGTTGCTGCTGAAGCACAAGTGGCCCTCGGATATGTACAGACGGCCGTGGGCGAGGATCTCGCGCTGGAGCGCGCAGCTGTAGTCCTCAATCAGGTAATCGTCGTCCGGCACGCTCTTGAACAGCGCGTGGAAGTCGCGGTTGCGCTTCTTGTTGGCGACGGCGAACCCTGTGAGCTTGGGCGCGCTGCCAGTGCCGCCTGGGGTAGCCAGCGACGAGCTGGCAGCCGCAATGGGAGCGCCGACCGTCCCGCTCGCAGTGGTTCCGTGCGTGGCAATGCTACTGCCCCGGTTCCTGCGGTGCCCAATGGCGCTGCGTATGCTGCCTGTGCGGTGTACACCTGCCTTGCCCTCGTACACGCTGCCGGCCGGGGGTGTCCGCTCGCCCCCGGCGGCGTCGTACAGCGACAGTGGCCGGGAGGCGTTGGGGTCCTCGGCGAAATCCACCGCAGCGGCCTGGGGCTCGGGCGGGGCCGAGTCGGACCTCCTCCGCGTCTCGACCTCGGCAAAGCGGCCGACGACGGGGCTCGGCGCAGCACTCGGCGTGTCGACAATGCCCAGCTGGCTGAGGCTGAGGTCGCCCATGCCGAGCGTCTTGACGGCCGGCTCCTTGGACTCGGTGGACGGCTGCGACGACTCGACCTCGACCGTGTCTGGCTCCCTCTCGCTCTGTTCCCTCACGGGCGTCCCCTTGCCTTTCCCGGCGTTCTGCCCCAGGGCGGGGATGGTGGTGCTGAGTGAGTTGGCCGTGTTTTGGACGGCCGAGAACATGGACGAAAAGAAGGTGGTTGCGGGGTGGGCGGGCGAGGCCGGGCCGTTCTCGGGCGTCGGCGTCAGCGGCACCGAGGAAATCGACAGCCTGCTGGGGCCAGCGCTGGAGCCTGCCCTCCGTCGCTGTGTGATCATGTTTTTCGGGACCGCATCGGGGGGACGCTGTGGGCTGTTGGACCTGGCGCTCGCGGGTCGGGAATCGGTCGGCGTGGGGGGTGTGTTGACGATTAGTGGCATCGGAGTCTCTCCGGCCGGCGGCGTCCGCGGCGGTGTCCTGATCGGTTCGAGCTTCGGGCCCCGCGAGAGAGCGCGGCTACGTTGTACTGCCTGGGGTTTCGGCAGTACAGCGGGAGAAGTATTCGCTGCAACTGCGGTCCTGTCGTCGTCTGCGCTCTTCTTTGGCTTGAATACGTCTCGTAGGCGGCCGGTAGACGAGGACCGCTGGGGCCGGAGCTCGGGCGCCTCAGGGGTAGTTCGGCTCGGCTTAAGCGATAGGGCGGACTCGGCGCTGTCGCTGTCTGGGGGAAGAGCAGACGGCGGGTTCGATACGAGGGATTCGGGCTTGTGAGCGGCCTGGATGAGCGGCGACGACGAGGTTAGGTAGCCGATCTGGGAGGGATGTGCTGAGATGGCGGTGGGCCTTCTGTTGGAGCTGCGGTAAACGAGTAGCGAGTGTCAGTGTCAGTTGTTGGACCAGCCCCTGATCATAGGTATACAAAGAAAAGGATAAATAACGACGACGAATCCGGAGATTAAGAGCAAGGAGAATGAGGCTGATGACGAGGGCCAACGACGAGAGGAAACGGCGCCTGGGGGAGGCGCAGACGTCAAAAGCCAGTGGGACCAAGCTCCGGTTAGCGAGAGCAGCTGGGCATCCACAATACGGGCAATACGGATTACGGAGTACGGAGTACGGATACGCGTATGCACTCCGCACCCGAACCCACGCCGCCAAGAGAGCTGGGCCTGAATGAACGGTATCGGACGAATGGCAGGTCAAGAAAGAAGCCACTCACGATTCAGGGTCCGAGTCGCCGTGCAGGCCATCGCTGATCGAGCTGGTGTTGCTGCTCGTGGTGCTGCGGCTGGCGACGCTAGTACCCCGCTGCGGCACGACATCATCGGCGCTGTGGCTGCTCGCCGTTTCGGCCAGCGACGACGCCTTGTTGCGCCGCCGCTTTGCGGTGATGGACTTTTGGAAGAACTTCCCAAGTCCGTTTGACTGTCCGTCCATTTTGTTTTTGACGATGCCTCAAGGTGAGAAGAGGGATTCGCGCGAGCGCAGGTCGACAGCTATGCCATCGCCATGGCAGCGCCAAGAGCACTAGGCTTCAGTGACTAAGGTCTGCGAGCGAAGTGAATATCGAGATTTAAGACAGCGCATGAAGAAGGAAATCGGGGAGGTCGGAGTTCTTGAAACGTTGCGATTTGGACGAATTTAGAGCCCTGGAGCCCCTGTGTTTGACGTTGGCGCGGGTTTGGTCTTGGTTGTTTGAAGCCCGTGAATTCAATGATGCGGTCCGGCAGTTGACGTACCTACAGGGGTTCCGATAAGATAAGCCACTAACAATAACTCCAGCCCTACGGCGGCGCCGACCCCCGCCATCAACCACCATGCAACCTCCACAACCTAGAACCACCGCCGACTACCGAATCGCAATGCGCCGTGCAGCCGCCCAGGGATGGAGTCGTCACCGTTGACCAAGGTATGCCCGAAGCCATCTGGCACTTCGTCACTAACCATCTAGGCGCACGACCACGCCCGCGCGGCCGCAATCGCGACCCAGACCGCGGACACGACAGTTGCCATCAGCGAGCACGCCCAGGCTGCCGGTAAATTCGCAAACGCCTCCAAGAGCACGGGCAGCATCGAGGCGCTGCGGACACTGAGGCTATTGGAGCAGCACCACCAACGCCTGTCGGAGCTGCTGAAACTGCCGGCCGGCCCGCTGAGCCAAGCCAGTGTCGACTCGGCGGAGAATGACCTGCCCGAGGACGAGAAGGAGGAGGACAGCCAAGATGGCTCCAAGTCGGCGCAGCCACCAAAAGAGCCACCGCTGGCAAAACAAGCGGGTCCCGTAAAACCGCTGCCTACGCTGTCGCACCAGAGATACCCCGGACGCAACCTCTCGTCTTCCATCGCCAGCAACCTGGCCTCCGCCCGGGGGATCCGGGCGAGATATAGCACCCAGCCGCTGACCCCCAGCATGTCCAACGACCAGGCCCCGGGGAGTCTCGAGGTGCATCCCCGCAGGGAGGGTTCCATGAAGAGCAAATCCCAGGATCCACTCGACCCGTCGCGAAAGCCGAGCTGGGTACCCCCTGTTATCAAAGAGGACTCCGCCCTTGAGACCCCGAACCCCGAGCCGACGAGCCCGCCGAGCGATGACGGTTTCTCGAGGTTCTACAGCAGCTTTGGCAGTCTGATCAACCGGCTATCCGCGCCCCTGGCATTTGCAGGTCTGCCGCTCATATCAGAGGAATCCACACCCGCAGCGACCCCGGCCGTCCCGTCCGAGCCGGTTCAGAGGAAACCCCGGCACCGGACTTCGGCCTCGGCCGCCGAGCCCGACTTATCCAAGATCTACTCCCGCGCCACCCTCCGCTCTCTCGACCGCGACGGCCATGGCCCCAACGACTCGTTTTATGTGGTCCCCACCAGCGGCCACACGGCGTCGTACGCAAGCATCTTAAACCACGAAAACAAAGAAAAGCGCCGCATGGCAGCGTCCATGCACCGCGGTGGCGGTCCCGAAGACCTTGACGACAACGAAGACGAAGACGACTTTGTCGACGCGCGCGAGTCGCAGGCACCCCCGCTCTCGCCCACCTTCCGTAAGCGCTTGGGCAGGAGCCGGTCGGAGAAGGACCTGCGCAACGTGATCGAGGAGCTGCACCTCGAAAACTCGAGCCTCAAGGACGTGCTCGACAAGCTCAGCAAGCGGCTGCACGCGTTTGAGCTGAACTCGCAGAGCTCGCACCTCGCGCTCGCCCAGAGCCTGCGGCTGCAGCGGCCCGGGTCGCCCATGTCCTCTAGCGTGGGCCCGGGGGCCGGGGAGGACGCGCTGAGGAAGCGGAATCGCGAGATGGAGGAGCAGCTGATTGAGATGGCGAAGCGGATGGAGAGTCTGGAGAAGGACCACCTGAAGCTGCAGCTCACGGTGGAAAAGTACAGGGAGAGGTGGGAGAAGCTCAAGGCTGGCGCCAAGGCTCGGCGGGAGGCCCAAGGGCAGGCCACCGATGGCGAGTCTACAAAGTGATGGGATTATGCATGATGGGCGGCGCTGCGGAGTTGGGGCAGGAGTTGGGTGGGTGGGCTGCTTCAGGACGGTCATACCAGGGGTGTTTTGAGTTAGAGACGTAGTTAATCGAGTTTTCTGAAAAGGCAGAAGCGGTAATGTGCTAAATACGGATTTAAATCCTGTAATATTCCTGCGGCCGGAGACAGGTACTCGTAGTCATCGAGATACTGCCTATCTCGCGAGACTGGAAAATGCTAGGGTAGGCTCAACTATCTCCTGCGCTCTGATGTACCTAGTGAGCTACCGACTCACCTGGTCTGTTCTATTTCACGAGTTTGGTTTGTGCCAGACGGGCTGCAGACGGCTCCAATTCGTTGGTGGTACTGGAGACGGCACTGGGCCCGCCCTAGTATTTTCTCAATCTTGCGAGACGTATGGTGCTTGAGATTGCTTCCGCTGGGAACTGGTCTCGATGGAAAAACGGCATCCTGCGTGTAAACAATGAAATGGCCGTCGTGCTGTGTGGGGTTGGTGTGGCTACCCCCGAGTTCGCGAGTAAACAAACACACCTCCTTCCCGGCGCCGGCAAGGTCCTGGATAGGGGCAACGAACCCACACCACAATCCACTGCCTCGAAACCAAACCTGGCATCGAACAGACTGCCTGTTCCACTCCCGCCATCAAACTGTTCAGCCACCAGCTCGAACAGTCTTCGCCGCCCCGGAGCAACACCAGCCACGGCGAGCCGCGTTCCAACCCACCACCGCCCACGCTCGCACGCGTAATACGGGCCCCTCATACTCCCTCTGCGTTTCTTCCACCTCCTTCCTGTCCTTGCCCGCCAACTTTCTCTTCGACCAACTTCCATCTTCCCATCACCTTTCCCCGAATTTCTCCACCCGCAAATCGCAAGCTTGCTATCTCCCGGTGTCAAATTGCATTGCCTCGAGAGACTGGCTCATCTCCCCGGTAGGCTTTGCTCTCGCCTGTGGCAACAATCGCCGCCACACTCTCCTCTAGAACGATCGCTTTCCAACCCCGACCGCTCCGTCTCGCCATCACACCCTCAATCTGCTTCCCCAGCAACCCTCATCCAGGCATGCAAACCACCCACATTTAAAAACCATGTCCGGAGGATCGAGAGTGCCCGGCGGCGGCCGGCAGCTCCGCAACAGCTCGCTGCTCCGCCGCCCCGGCCGGTATCAAGAAGACGACGGGCCGACCAGGGCCGACAGGCCCGTCTTTGTGCACCCCGACGTGCCATTCAACCCCAATCTCGCCCGGCACTGCGCCTTCCCCAGCCTGCCACTCAACTACCCGGGCCGCGGGCCGTCCGAGATTGTGCGAGAGGAAGAGCAGAAGAGAGCCTTGGCCGCTGCGGCAGCAGCCTGGAAGAAGCAGCGAGAAGAAGCGGCGCGGAGGAAGCGAGAATCCTTGGGTTTCGAATCGGACGGCGGATCGTACTATGGTGAAGAACCAGCGCTGGCGTCGCCCGCTGTTTCTGAGTATCAGGATGACGAAAATTGGCAGCCTCCCTCGCGACGCTGGCACAAGGTCCTGGCGGAAGAATCGGCCGCCCAGAGCGCTTCCCATCGCGAGGAAGAGCAGGAAGAGGCCATCGAAGAGGAGGACAAAGTTCCCGAAGCCGCGGCAACTTGGCCGCCGCCTGGTCCCAACGCTACTCCCGAAGCCCAGCAGACTTCCGCCAACTTCCCGTCGCGCGCTGCGCATGTCGCCAACATCCGTCGCCGAGAACCAGTCAGGATTTCCAACGAAAGCCCGCACATCGGCCAGGAGGCCTTCGACTCTGACACAGCCGGCAATGCGCCGCTCATGGTAAGACCACTGCTCACATCCAGTCTGACGCGATGCTAACCCTGCCCATCAGTTCGGACAACCTCCATACACCGACTGGCTTGACCTCACCGACGCCGTCAAGTATGCCATCATTCATGAGCTCACTCAAGTCATGAGCTTTGGCAACGCGGTCAAGAACCTCGCTCTCCAACACGAGGAGATGGATTATCTTCGCGAACTGATCGCAAAGGAACGCTGGAAGGCAAACAAGGTCAAGAAAAAGATCGACAAGCACGCAAACGACGCGACCTTGGATTGGTTCGACAAGTTCAATAAGAGAATCGACCTCGACCCCGTCACGAGCACCATGACGGCCCGTGAGATCCGCGAGGGCAAGTCGTATCTGAATTTCATGGGCCTCAAGAACATCGCGGCCAGACTGGGCTTCTGGCAAGGCACGGGCGGCCAGTTCCACGACATTCCGGCCGAGTGTTTCGTCGAGGGCGACATGCAGGGCGTGATGCGCGAGGTCAGACTCGCCGGCGGCGAAGAAGGGGAGCGGATGCTGCGAGCTCAAGCCCAGGCTCGCAAACCGCCGGTCATGTCAAAGGCCGAGCTGTTCGTTAGGATGGACCCTCCGCCCGGTACGGTCAACCCGGCGCGCTTTCGGTTCGACAGCCAGCGGGCGGTGTATCCTCGCGATAACGGCCTGCCCCAGGGGCCTCTGGAGGGATTGCACCCGGATCAATACGTGGTGGACGCCCAAAGCGGCGCGCGGTACTCGCTCTTTGGCAGATCGCCGTGGCCGGAGGCGACGCGAAACCTCGGTCTCCAAGTCGACCAAGAAGAACTGAGCGTTGCCGCGGTGCATAACCGAGTGGTGATGGCGGTCAACGCGGTACAGATAGAGCATGCGGCGGCTCCCACTGAACAAGAAGCAGAGAGCATCGACTACCCGCCTCGTCAAGACACACTGCTACCCGGGGTAGCATGGGACGAGGAAGACGAGCGACAAGAGGCCCTCTAGGAGGGGGCCATCTTCCCGCGTCCGGACCAAGTCGGCTCCGATCACGAGCCACGCTACCCGGCGGACTACCAGGCAGACTCGGATTCGGATTATGAGGTGCCTTTGCGGTGGGACGAGCTAGACGACATGGTCCTCTTTGCCGATAATCCTCCGCCGATCGTGAGAGAGGCGCCCGAAGCCGGCCTGGCTGCTGCCGAGGGAGCACCTGAAGGAAATGCTGCCAAAGGGTCAGAGCTCGACGGCCAGGTCGTGGACGTCGAAATGCAGGGCGCCCTGACCCAAGGTAACCAACAGGATCTCGCGCTTGCAGACCCAGAAACCGACGTTGCACATGAAAATGCGCTTGAAGCAAACATTTGCTTCCAAGAGGGGCTCGACGCACTCGCGAATGATCATGCCTTCCTGGCAAGCCTGAGACCTCCGTCTATCCATGGCCTTGACCCGGACCTGGAGGCAAGCGTCGATGAGATTCTGGCCAGACACGGCGTTCAAAGCAAGAAAGCCCGCTTGGGAGACGGTCCGACTGCGCCTGTTCAGCAGAGCGCACCACTTGTTGATGCCGATGAGGAATATCTTGAGGAAGTCGAGTTGCTGGAAGTGGAGGCTCCCCGGCCTAGTGCGCGGTCTCGTAAAAACGGGAGCGACGACGAAGAATGGAAACCGGAGGCTCCGGGCGGAAGGAAGCGTCCTCGTGCGCCCGCATCGAAGCGGCAGCCGGGGTCGCGGAGCGTTGTCAGCGGGCCGAACGGCACCCCGGGACCCAAGCGTCGCGGGAGGCCACCGAGACAAGCCCAGGTTTCTGGGACCCAAGGAACCGGAGGTAAAACAGTCGGGCCCATGGCAGCCGTTCCTGCTACAAACCAGCCGGGTCAGCAGCTGGCGCAGGGGCTTCCGGCACTTGCAGACCACCAGCGCGGGCCCGGCTTGCCCGGCCAAAACCCTCAGCCGGAAAAGAAGCCGGCCAGCCGCAAGCGGGCGGCCGCGGAGCCGCTGGATGAGAGCGGCCAGCCGGTGAAGAAGCGCAAAAGGGCCGAACCCAAACTCGACGAGAACGGCCAGCCGATCAAGCGGCCGCGTGGAGAGCCCGCCGACCCCAGTGCCCCGATGCAGTCGTCCGAGGGCGAACAGATGACGCGAGGCGAGTTCGACAGGGCGTTCAAGCCTGGTGAGCGCAAGTACCACCCCGGCGGGCAGAACGGGGGCGGGCAGTACGAGATTCTTGCGACGGGGGTGAAGTGGTTCTTTTTGAAGGGCCCGCAGGATCATTCGAAAAGGCAAGGCGAGCCGTCACCTGAGCGGGATCCAGAAACTGACAAACAAACTAGGAGCCCCAAGAAACGATTGAAGGCCCGTAAGGCGCCGGTGCTGCCGGGTGGGGTTGTGCTTCCAGCGGCGCAAGCGGGTGGCCTGGCGGGTGTGAACGGTGCGAGGGAAGTGAATGCGCAGGTTAACAGCGGTGTGGGTGTGCTTTGTCGGGCTGGGTTGGCTGGGCCGGGCTTGACGGCTCTGGCGAGTTTGGCCCCTCCGAATCTGACAGCTCCGGTTGGTGTGGCTTCTCCGAGGTTGGTTGCGCCGGCGGAGCGTTCGTCTGCACCGAAGAATTTGCCTGTTCCAACTGGCTCTGCTCCGAGTGCTCCGGTTGCTGCAACTACTTCGGCTGCTTCGACCGCTCCGGTTGTTTCGAATGCTCCAAGTGCGCCGGCTGCTTCCATCGTACCGGTCATCCCCACCGCAACCGAGGTGCGGCTTGCTCAGATGAACTTCCAACTGCATGCAATGGGCCTGCCACCCCGACAGAGCTTTGCCTCGCGTGAGGAATTTCTTCGGGCCTTCAATGCGCGGACCGCTGCCCTCGGCACCACTGCAAACAATGCCGGCGCAAACGCGGCCCTTGCTGTGAATCAGCCTGCTGGGGAAGCTCAGGGACCGGACTCAGGACTGGCGTCCGGTGGGAAACAGCTTTGAAAGGTGTGCGGATTCACTCATGGCGACTTGTTGTGGATGTGTAAGGATAAAGAACAGGATATCCGCATTGGCATTGCGGGTTGGAAAGTCAACGAGCGGTCTTGGTTGCCTACACGGTTGACGAACAGTCCTTCCCGGCGGCTGCCCGGTCACAGCTTGGACGGGTCCGGGTCAGAGCTCGCCAGAGCCGGGTTGCGGAACCAATCGGTTCGGCGCGGTAACAGGACTGGAAGGTCTAGTTTGATGATTTGTTAATGGCAGTGTACCCCGTAGATGTAGGAATACATGGCAATTGAGCATGATGATCACCAGCGGTTGAGATGCGGTTGAGATGTCAGGGTTGAGTTCTCCATCGAGGTTGGCCAGGGTTAGAGGTGACAGGGGTCGCTACGGTGGGCCACAGTGCACATTGCGCAGCCGCGACATCGACCCCAGTCGGCGCCATTCGGCAAGCCCCTTATCATCAAGCATCATACCCTCAGCTTCCACCTTCATACCCCCGACTCGGCCTATCGACCATTACCATTAATTAAGCGCAGCTTTGAACAAACTCCTCCGACCTCCATCCGTAATCCCCCGTTCCCACTCCGTACGACAGACGCACCCCGCCCGACCGAAGGCATGGCGCCGCGCATCGAAGCACAGGAGATCGAGACATACTGGAACATCTTCTCGGCCCGGACAAATGGCGGGCAGTTCCTGACAGGCGAGCAGGCGGCGCCGGTCCTCAAAAACAGCGGGCTGCGGGACGACCAGCTGGAGCGCGTGTGGGACCTGGCCGACGTCGACAATGATGGCAACCTCGACTTTGAGGAGTTCTGCGTCGCCATGCGCGTCATCTTCGACCTGCTAAACGGCGAGTACGCCGACGTGCCCACCACGCTGCCCGACTGGCTGGTTCCCGAGTCCAAGGCGCACCTCGTGCAGGCGAACCGCGCGCTCACGGGCAAGGTGGTGCAGTTTGAGCAGGTCGAGGACGACGAGGACGACACGCCGGGCCTCAAGGACGGCTTCGACTGGTACATGAGCCCCGCCGACAAGGCCAAGTACGAGCAGATCTACCAGGAGAACCGGGACATGCGGGGCGAGGTAGCATGTAGGTTGTCTGTCAACCCTGGTCTAGTCCGTTACTGACCCAGCTAGTCTCCGCCCTCCAAGACCTCTACGACTCGCTCGACGTGCCCGACACCGACATCCGCTCGGCCTGGAACCTGATCAACCCCTCGGCCAGCTCGTCGATCAACAAAGACGCCGCCCTCGCCTTCCTGCACATCCTCAACAACCGGCACGAAGGGTTCCGCATCCCGCGCACGGTCCCGGCCTCGCTCCGCGCGAGCTTTGAGCGCAACAAGATCGACTACCAGCTCGACAACAACAAGAACAGCGCGGCGCAGTCGCGGTGGGCGACCAAGGCCGACGACACGACGAGCACGGGCCGCAAGGCCAAGTTTGGCGACCAGTACCTGACGCGGCTGGGCCGCAGCGGGTTCAAGACGGCGGGCACTGACTTTAGCTCGGCCAAGAGCGACGCCGAGTGGGAGGAGGTGCGGCTCAAGAAGCAGCTGGCCGAGCTCGACGAGAAGCTGGCCAAGGTCGAGGCCGGGGTCGAGCGGCGCAAGGGCGGCAAGCGGGATTCCACGCCGGCGTTGGTCAAGCGGGAGTTGGAGCAGCTGCTGGATTACAAGCGGAAGCAGCTAAGGGACCTCGAGGAGGGCAATGGCGCGGCCAAGAGCGGGGGCAGCCTCAAGAGCGTGAGTGAGGATCTGCAGACGGTCAGGGAGCAGGTCGAGGGGCTAGAGGGACATCTACGGGGGAGACAGGAGGCGCTAGAGCAGCTGAGGAGGGAGATTGAAGATGAGAAGGCGAGGAGGTAGCTGGTGTGCTAATTGGTGGTTCATGGTTAATTGGTGGTGATTACAAGTACTGCTACCTACGGCGTGCCAAAAGTCCATTAGGGTATCACTATCGTCTCCCCGGGGTGCACCTACGCGACGCTGCCATCCACATACCCCGAGACCATCTGCGTCCCCAGGGTGCGTCCCTTGGCCAGCCAGACGCCAAAACTAGGAAGCTTGATCGACCCCATGCGGCCCACGCCCCTGTCGCGCCCAACCGCGCACGCAAAAATGTCCACTGGCGGCCCCTTGGCAACAATCGGCTGCTTGCCCGCCAGCGCCGCCTCGACATTCTTGGCCACGCTGGCCGCCTGTTTCTGCGTAATCATGAAGCCTGCCCGGGGCTTGCTGACAATGTCCCCGCAGGCCCACACATCCTGGGTCTCCTGAACCCGCAGATACTCGTCGACCAGCACCGTGGGGTAGTTTGTGTCGGCGCTGAGGTACTTGGCGGAAATGTACTCGGTGTTGGGGATCATGCCCATCGTCGGGAGATACAGGTCCGTCACGACCGTCTCGCCGCTGGCTAGCTTTACCTCGGTCTTACCGTCCGGCAGCGTCTTGAGGCCCGCGACACGGGCGCCGTACTTGATGGTCACGTTGAGCTTCTTCAGCTCGTTGGCGGCCGCCGTTGCCACGCTGTCGCCGCCCAGGACCTTGTCGCCCGCGCAGAGCAGTGTGATCGTCTTGGTCTTGCCGTATTCATAGCCCAGCTCGCCCGCCACTTCGACGCCTGTGCTGCCTGCTCCGGCGATGGTAATATCTTTGGCTTTTGTGACTTCTTCGGCGGTCTGGTGGAGGTTCTTGATGATCTCCTCGTAGCTGCCCGCGGATTTCCAGGGGGTCGTAAGCGTGACGTAACGGGCGCCGGTTGCGAGGACCAGCTGGTCGTACGAAAGCGTGCGGGCCGAGCTGTCGCCTAGGGTTACCTGGACCGTCTTGGCGTCAAAGTCGGCGACCGTGGCGGCGCCAATGACGAGCTCCCACGCCGTGGCCGGATACCGGGAGAGGGCGCTTTCGAGGGGTTTGAAGATGGCGTCCTCCTTGATTCGGCCTGGGATGATGGCGCGGACAGAGGCGAGGTTCCAGTAGAAGTGGGAGTTCTGGAGGTCAGCAGTGGTTCGGATTCGGCGTGTTTGTAGTGGTTGGGTTGTCTGCGGTACCTTGGACACCAGAATGACCTTGAGGTCCTTGTCACGCTTCTTGAGGAGCGCGTGGGCGACATGGAGACCCCCGAGGGAGCCTCCCAGGATCACCACCGTTTTGGTCATTTCGGTGCGTAGCGGTCTGGTCGCTGTATCGGTATTCTGTAGACAAACACAGATCAAGAAGCAATTGGCTTTGGCAGAACCGGTTGAGCAAACCCGACAAAACTCTCGGGCATTGACTGGGGCCGCAGTTGCATCTTATAAGACACGCCCAGGGACGGCAGCCGCCACGGACAAGGTTCGGAACCGTCCCGGACGGACATGGATGCCCGGCGGGCTGCAGCTGGCTTGCGCAATATCCTAGCCCATGCTACACAGCGGTCAGAGTGAAGAGGCCCCGGCTCGTTTGGCTCGTTTGGTTCAAGAAACGCCAAGCTGCGGTGATACCGGCGCTGCAATGCACCTGGCATCCCATCCCCAGACGCATCCCTCGTCGGACTCGGACTCGGCTATCGGTCTTTCCCCACAAAGCTCGAGCACTCAGATTACCGCCACGGTATCTAGAAGAGTTCGTCAGCAAGAGCGCTGGAGGGAACGACAGGGGGACTTGACGGAGCACCCTCCGAGTCACCCCGTCGAGATGCCGGGAGCAGCCAAACGTTTGGGCAGTCGTCCCAGGTCGAGACGAAAGAGTGCCGAGACCGATTGACATCACCAAACGCTAACCGTACCGGCCACCCCTGCATATACCCCTGAAGCCGGACAGCTGCCGGACCACGCACCAAAGCTGTCGATCACGCACTCGGGACCGACGACGTCTTTCAGATGTCTCTTCTTTTGACCGCCGAATCTCATGCGCAGGCGGCAGAGTGGATGCGACGTGTATGTAGGCTGACGCTGCTCGGTAAGCTCATAGGCGTGTATAAAACCTCATTTCCTGCCTTGCTGTGTCGTGTCCCGCGATCACAAGAGTAACCGCGGACGGCAAGAAACAAGGACAGCTCATCGTCTCTTGCTCCCAGTGCTCCTTCCAGTCATGTGCATCGAGACACTCTCCGCTTGGCAGGTGGAGCCATGACGCTCCAGGCCCGGTCGGTCAAGCGACCCCTCCATAGGGCAGGGAAGGAGGGATAGCTGGACCCCGCGCCTGACCTGATTTGACCCCGCCAAACTCCCAACAAACGCTCCCCTCCTCAACAACATCCATCGCCGTAAAAGAACCTCTTTCCCACGACACCGGGCAAGAACTCCCCTCGAATCCTCAAACAGACCGTCAAGACCCAACTTCCAAAACTCAAAATGGCCCCTGCTCAGAGCGAAGCCTTCCAGAAGGCCGTCGTCGACTCCAAGAAGCTGACGTCCAAGCCGAGCAACGACGACCTGCTCGAGATCTACGGTGCGTCCAACCCGGGGATTCAGTCTAAAGAACTGCAAGCTAACAATATCCCTCAGCTCTCTACAAGATCGCCACCGGCGAGGACTTTGCCGCGGCCGCCAAGCCGGGCATGTTCGACCTCAAGGTTCGTCTCCGCTTGCCCGACGACACGACGAGCACTTACTGACACCCTGCAGGGCAAGGCCAAGTACAACGCCTGGGATAAGGCTGTGCAGGACGGTCTTACGGTCGAGCAGGCGCAGGAGAAGTACGTTGCCAAGATCGAGGAGATGAAGAACACATACGGCTATGACGAGAACAAGCAGCCCGAGGCTGTCGGCGGGCAATAGAGGGTGCGCCAGGCAGGCCCGGGGATAAAGGGAGATTTAGTTGGTTTTCGCGATTCATAGCATCAAGCAAGCCTGTTTCGCCCTTGCAAGTACGTGATTCTTTTTGGTGCGGCGGGTGCAAGGCGTTCAGAGGCCAGTAACCCACTTGGTACGACAGCTGGGAAGCTATTTGAAAGCCAGGACGGCTACCTACTCAACCCCCCCACGTCCGGCCCAGCCGGTCGGGCTCCGTATGCCTGTCCGTCGCAACCCACGGCACCTCGGCCTTCCCATATGGCTGCAGCGGTAGGTTGTACGGGACACGGAGCGCCACGGCCGACTTGCCCTCCACCTCGCCATCTGCTAGCGAGTCGGTCATGAACGTCGCTTTCATGGTAGCATCGCTTGCATACAGCTCCGGCCAGACAAGGACCCCAATCTCGTACGAACATATGCGCACCTCCCCCGCGGCGTTGGTCGCTTCTCCCCACGCCTGCTTGGACAGGTTGGCCGAGGTCGTCAGCGCCCAGTCGATCGACTGGTCTGACTTGTTGCCGTAGCGGATGTAGGTCTTGATGTGTGGCGCTGCGCGTTTCCGGCCGCCTTCTTTGATGGCGGTTTTATCTTGAAGCTCTGAAACTTGTTAGCGGTGCGAGGGGGTGCACACGGGGTGACTGACCTGCACCGGCAGCGGAATCGTTCGCCCAGTGGCAGAATATCGGCTTGAGGTACTGGAGCTGCTTCTGTTGCTGCTGAGATGCGATCTTGGTGTGGATCGATCCGCCGGAGCCGTAGCCGTCGAGCGACTTGCGGATCTCGTCGGCGGTTGGGAAGACGACTTTAAAGTCCGGCGGCTCAAGGTCCGTGCCTTTCCCGCCGTTGAGGGCGCGGAAGAAGGTCTTTTTGAGCCAGTCGTCTTTGGGGCCCAGCGTCGCGATGGATGAGATTTGGACGGCGATCTCGGACTTTTGGTGTACCGGTACCACTCTGAGGGCCTGCTCCATAGCTGCCCATCCCCATCTTGTGGGCGAGCCAGTGGTGAACTTGTGCCTGCCCGGAACGCTGGCGATCAGGGCGCCCTTGATTTCGGAGAAGTCGTGCTTGGCCAACTGGTCAATGATGGGCTTGTAGGTTGGTCTCTTGGTGTCGTAGGCCCGCAGGTAGTTGAGAAAGTCGACCTTGAACTTGGCTCCGCTGCCAACCTTGGTCTCCTGGCTGAGGCTCTGCTGCAATGAGTTCAATAGAGAAAGTCGCGGTGAGAGCCACGCCGCCTGCGTCATGTTGGTCCAGTCCCGAACAATCAGGTTGGCCGTGTGGATGACGATCTGGGCCGTGTCGTCGTGCCGGAGGAGGATCATCATCTTGGAGTGGTGGGTGCCAAACATCTCGGGCAGGTACGCGGAGTGCAGGGCCACGTTGGGGTAGCGGTCTGCTACCTCCTGGTCGACGTTAGGCTTCGCTGGGATACAGTCTGTTCACTCGGATAGATGATGGCATACATGGAGGTGCTGCTTGTTTGGGTCCTCCCTCTTCCAGAACCCGTGCACCACGTGGACCTTGACGAGATGGCGGACGTCCTCATCAAAGGCGGACATGAGAAAGTCAATATCGTGGAGGTAGTTGAACTCCCAGCACTCCGATATCAGAGGGTCGCCCAGGATGTCCTTGAGCGTGACGGTGTCCTTGTTCAGCTCTGGGGGCAAGTCCCGAATCCTGGTAAGCTGGAACGGGGATTTGAATGTTTGAGATGGCGAGGGCTCAGCGGGTTTCTCATCCTTATCCTCTATCGCCGCTGCAAGTCGGCGTTTCTTGGTTGGGGGACTGACGGGGTGTGTGAGCGACAGGGGTGTCAACTTGCCGCTTGGCTCATCGTCGAACGACGCCGACCTCTTCCCTGGTCGGTCCATGATGGCTTGCGTTGCCAAGGTGGTTGGAGAAAGCGGTTTCTTTTGTAAATCGGGCCATGAGTCTCTGCGACCACCGAGGAGAGGCAGATTGCTGCCTTGTATGGAGGTGTAAATGGGGAAGCTGGAAGGTGCGAAAGTGCTCCTGCCCTGTTCTGACAGTGCTGTGCAATTGGACCAGACCCTAACCCTGACCGTTGCCCCTTTCCCGGGGGCCGGGTCAATCCCCCCTTGTATAAGGCCTAGCTTAAGATGTCTGTCTCGAGTCGCATGCTTAGGAATGGTCTAGTCCAGAAAATATCGCGGACGACGGGCCAAGCTTGGAGATGTCCACACAGGCACGGCTACTACAGCTTGTGAACAAGCCCCTGAGGCAAGCAAGCTGCCCGGCCAGCTGCCGTGATGTTGGTATGGCCATCGCCCATTGAACCTACCTTTGGATAGACGCAGGGCAAGGGGCGGGTTGTGCTGCACGGCGCTCAATCTCCTCTATCAGCTCTTCCAGCATCCTCGCCTCAACCCGAGTCCTCTGCATGAGCTCGTCCTGTTCTGAAATCCACAGGAGCCGTTCCTTCCAGAAAGCCCAGCGGTCTCTTGTCATCCAAACATCCCCCTTCCACAGTTGGGCCGCGGGGTACGTTTTGGCGAAACTGCTCTCAAACCCACAGTACGCTGTGGCGTCTAGCCTAGGTTCCTCGACAAATCTTCGATAGAGCGTCTCTCTGTCAGTGAACCTGTAGATGATGTCCCCGGCAGTCTCCATAAAAGGAACCAAGGCATGGGCATTGGTCTGTATCTTGTGATTAGTACACCATCTGTGCTTTGCATGTGCGGCCCTCACATTTAGCATAGTGATATGCGCCTTGTGGGCGCTGCGGGGTCAAAGGTCGAGGATCTCTTGTCTGCCGGATGCGCATGGTACCAGGGATCTTGCTCCAAAGTGAATATGGTGTGACAAAATGCTCGGTCCAGCTCCAAGGTGCGGTCCAAGACGCGGCCCAGGTCGGGCGGGTGCGCCACGATGCGATGCGCCATAAACGCGTTCGCCCGAACGAAGCCGGGGAAACCTTCGCCATCGAGCTTGTCAGGAGGGTAACAGAACTCCTCGAATACTAGCGCAAACAGTTAAGAGCAAGGCCACGGCCCTTCATCAGAGCATTTGAAGGCATATTATCGTACGTCTCTTGCCAGCTTTCCCAGCAAAAGTCCTCGAGGGTATTCCCTCGCTTCAGTTCGTCTGCAAACCGAATCTCTTGCTCAGGGATCACATTCAAGCAAAGGAGCCTTCACGGCGTCGACGAGGGCTAGGATGGCGGGCTGATGATGCGGCATATTGATACCGGCGGCCCACAAGGAGCCAGCCGACACGTCGGCCCTTGTCGAACACACCATCGCACGACACGCGATCCTCGTTCAGTGAAATGAACCGACGGGCCGCATTGTCTGCGGCCACAGGGATTGCGGTGTTGTAGGCCTCGACGAACTCGCGCAGGGCTGCAGTCGCTGGGAGCCTGGGGGACAGAAGGGATTGCGGAGGCGCAGATTTTCTTGTGTTCCTGGCACCTGCTGGAGGGGATGCTTCTCGACACGGAGCTGTGGATCGGTCCCTGGTGACGATACTAGGAAAGAACGGGAGCCAGAACCACGATCCGAGCCAACAGGAGCAGAGCTCAACGGACGGGACTCAAAAGATTGACGAGAAGGCACAGGCTTGCGCTCTTCAGGCCGCACAGAGCTTTCTCTACGCGCATCTTCACCCCGCGATGTGACTCATCGTTGAACTGCCTGTAGCTCCTGGGCCTTTCTTGCCTCTCTTGAAGGTTGTCGTCGTTGGTCGAGCCCTGTCGTTGTCGAGTGGGGATGCAAAGCCAGGACGGCGGGCCGCTAACTGTGGAGCAGTGCCTGGCTTGTGGGGATCAGCCCCTGGCTTCCGCGCTAGTGTGGCTGCCTGGAATCCAAGGCCGCAAATGGACCAGCCTAGACTCCACGTGTCGGGACCCTGGACAGTGCAATTGCCTCCTGAATGCAACCGCCTGCGCTCCGACGTCGCCCACGAGTTGCGACCCTTGGACATCACTTAGCAAGCGGCCCGAAAGTGTAACACTGCGATATTACCCATCAGATATTCGTATCACGCGAGTGGGAACTGCCTCGCGACCGCGCTGCCGGTTCACACGACCCCAATGCCCACCTAAGTCGACGAGAGCTCCGACGACAAATTTCCGACGCTTGCTCGCCGGTGTCCGCTTGCAACCTTCTACCCGCTAGGCGGCCCGCGCATTCACTGAGCAGACCGACGGGCTGCGATGCGGCTGAACTTGGCGCTGCTGTTCGGCGCGGCCGCGCTGGCCGTCGCCTCGGCGCCGGAAGATGAGGAGGATGCGCCGCAAGAGACAGTCTTTAACGGGAAAAAGGTCCCGCCGATGCTGGAGCTGACACCAGACAACTGGGAAAAGGAGTCCAAGGCGTCGAGGTTTTTGATGGTCAAGCATTACAGGTGCGCTTGTCCCACGCTACATGACACGCTCCGTACTGACGTTCCCAGCCCGTACTGCCCGCATTGCATCGACTTTGCCCCGACATTCCAGACGTTGTACGAGTTCTACTACACCTCCACACCCGGCGGCAGCGCCCCCAAAGACGTCGACTTTACGACTTTTTACGACTTTCGATTCGGAGACCTCAACTGCGTCGCATACAACGACCTGTGCAGCTCGCACAAGGTGGCGTCGTGGCCGTCGACGATTCTGTACGAGAACGGCGAGCCGATCGTCTCCTTCCGGGGCACCAAGGGCATGAGCGTCCTGAGCGGTGCCGTGGAGGATGCGCTGGAAAAGGCAAAGCCGGGGACACGGCCGGCGACGATCGAGCTGCCAGAGCCTGGCAAGAGCGAGTCTCCGAAGCCCAAGACCCAAACCGATGCCGCCGCCCCAGAGCAGACCGACAAGGCAGAGCCTAGGGAGGAAGCAGCCGCCCCGGAGCAGACGAACAAGGCGAACCCCGCCCCGATTGTGTACAAGGCACCCCCGCCAAAGGTCTTGACGCCGAGTACGCCCGCGAACCCCGACGGCGCCTCGGTGCCCCTGACGGCCGAGAGCTTCAAGACCCGGGTGACCCTGACAAAGGACCCCTGGTTTGTCAAGTTTTACGCGCCGTGGTGCCACCACTGCAAGGCGATGGCGCCCAGCTGGGAGCAGCTTGGCAAGGAGATGAAGGGCCGGCTCAACATTGGCGAGGTCAACTGCGACGCCGAGCCCAAGCTCTGCAAGGATGCGCGTCTCCGCGGCTACCCCAGCATCCTCTTCTTTAGTGGCGGCCAGCGTGTCGAGTACGACGGTCTCCGCGGCCTGGGCGACTTTGTCCAGTACGCCGAAAAGGCCATTGACTTTGCGAGCGGCGTCCAAGACGTCGACGCCGAGTCGTTCAAGGCGCTCGAGGAGAAGGAGGAGGTCATCTTTCTCTACTTTTACGACCACGCCACCACGAGCGAGGATTTCATGGCCATCGACAGGCTGCTACTGAGCCTGATCGGGCACGCGAGGCTCGTCAGGACGCGGGATCCGGCGCTCTACGACCGGTTCAAGATTACGACCTGGCCGCGCCTGGTCGCCTCGCGCGAGGGGCGTCCGACGTACTACACGCCGCTTGCGCCCAAGGAGATGCGGGACACGCGCACGCTGCTCGGCTGGATGAAGTCGGTCTGGCTGCCGCTGGTCCCGGAGCTCACCGCCTCCAACGCGCGCGAGATCATGGACGGCAAGATTGTCGTGCTGGGCATCCTCAACAGGGAGGACCAGGATTCTTTCCAGAGCGCCATCCGCGAGATGAAGAGCGCGGCAAACGAGTGGCTCGACAAGCAGGCGCAGCTGTTCCAGCTCGAGCGGCAGGAGCTGCGCGACGGCAAGCAGCTGCGCATCGAGGAGGCCGAGGACCGCGGCGACCAGCGGGCCCTGCGCAACGCCAAGAACATCCGCATCAACATGGACCGGTCCGACCGCAAGGAGGTCACGTTTGCCTGGGTCGACGGGGCGTTTTGGCAGCGGTGGATCCGCACGACGTACGGCATTGACATCAAGGGCGGCGAGAGGGTCATTATCAACGACGAAGACGTAAGTGCGGGCGCTCGAGCGTTGCTGACTTTTGCTAACTTTTTTTTTCAGAACCGGCGCTACTGGGACCAGACCAGCACCGGCAACCCCATCGTGCCGTCGCGGACGTCGATGACTGAGACCATCAACAAGGTCACCGCCAACCCGCCCAAGCTCAAACCGAAGCTCACCATCGGCTTCATCTCCAAGATCTTCTTCGACATCAAGGTCTCCTTCAAGGAACACCCGTTCCTCAGCACGGGCTGCGTCCTTGGCATCGCCTTTGGCGTCGTCTCGTGGTTCCGGGGGAGGATAAGGCGGACGCGCGGCGGGCACTTCAAGCTCGAGGACGCCGCCAAGGAGCACAAGGGGCCGCTCCTGGGAGGGAACAGCAGCCGCGGGAGCAAGGCGGATTAATGCATAGAACGGGTCGGCTGGTTTTGATTTGTCGTGTACAACACTTGGTTGATGACTGTTTTCTTGTCGCGTGCTGGTCGGCGGTTTGGGCTACGGATGTCGGGATTGGCTCGGGTATTGCATACTCATCCCTGTGGCTCGGAGCGGCTGTTTCTTGTCTCGTTTCGCCCTTGTCGGCATTGTAAATATGGAGTTCTGGGTTATAGGATGTGGTTCGGTTTTGGCTGAATCCATGACGGGTACTCTAAGACGGGTACTCTAATGTACACCATGCCACATAATTCGCTGCCAGCTCCCGGCCGGTGTGCCCGGCTTGACCCCGTTCGAGATTGGCTTGCGCGTTGTGAGACCATGTGTCAGATTCCCAGCTGCACGACGGGTAACGGGGTCACGCCGCCGCCGTCGGGGCGCCATGGGTAGCGCTGAGCCCATGCGAACTCGGCGATGACTCCGCCGCTGACCACACCATTGATTGGAAGCAAGAGAATGGCTTACAACTGCGAGAGCTACTAAGCATCTTTAGGGGCTGAGATCTGTCAAATGTGGGGATCGGCGGGCTCCAAGCAGCCCGATCTGAGACATGCTGTCTCAGAGGAGGCGTAAGCGGCGCGACTTGTTGCACTGTAAATGGGTTTGTACTCCAGACAACTGGTTAACCACATGTCGTCAATATACGATACTTGTAGTCATTGCGATGCTCTCGCCCTGAAGGCAGCGCGGGCGAAGCGGAGCAGACCCATCAGCAACCTGGCAGAAAGCTTAACTCTCGGGTACCTGCGCAAGGCCTTCTTTGGGCACTCTCCCATTCGCCAGTAACACTTGCTTGCATGCGGGTGTGCCCGGCCGTGGCCTCGACCGGGCCGCCAGAATGGGCCGCATGCCGGCGCCACCGCGTCGTTGATGCTACGTAGTGTTGAACGCGATTGATAAGAGGCATAGTCTCCCAGGTTGTCCTGACCCCTTGAATGACGTTGTTGCCCTACGTCGGTACTATGTCCGGGGCAAGCAGTAGGTGGCCTGCAGGCTGGGCGCGATAATGTACGGCCGCGAACGCAATATACACTACGTCCCCTCGTGTTTTGAGACGTTGAAATCTCCAGTCGAACTCTTCCGACTGAACCCGAATGGCAGCCAAGGAGATCCTCCAGAAGCGTGGGCCTCGTCCATCTAAATCCCATCAAACCCAACGCCCGGCAGCGAACAGAAAAAGCACGTGTCCCGAGACGCCCCGTCTATGACGAAGGGAGAAACTCCTTGTAGAAGAAGGTCTCGCCCTTTTTGCCGTTGGGCAGCACGCGGCTGAAATGCGGCACCTTGCCAATCTCGATGTAGCCAAACTTTTTGAACGCCGCCTCGGCCACGCTGCCCGTCTCGGCGTCGACGAGCTGTGCGCATGTTAGCTACGAAGCATCACGACTCAAAAGACGAGCAACCCACCAGCAACGACCGCCCCCTCTTGGCCGCCTCGTACTCGAGTGCCGCAACCAGCGCCCGGGCGCCGCCCTGCCTACGGTGGCGGCGGTCGACCAGCACGGCGTCGATGTGGCCGCGGAACGAACCCGTCTCCGTCTCGGACAGCTTGAGCATGGCGAGGCCGCGCAGGTCGGGCCCCGCGGGCTTCTTGCCTGGTGCGGGCTCGGGCAGCAGCAGCACGATGACGCGGGTGCCGTGGTTGGCCTCGGCGATGCGCTCCTTCCACCACGGCAGCAGCTTCTCGTTGGTCAGCGGCGGCAGGAAGGGCCCGACCATGTGGTCGAGCGTGATGCACGATGCGTGGAGCGCGGCGATGTACGGGACCAGGTGGCCGTGCTGCTCCTGCGAGAAGACGTAGGTCATGCTGGCCATTGTCCTCAAATGTATTGGTTCTTTTATGGTTCTCTACGAGCGGCGGGCACGGTATCCGGGGGTAGAGAGAGCAGTCACTTGTGCAGTGACAGCGGCTAGACGACTCGAGACGAGCACCTTTTGTCGCATTCCGGCACCAATGTCATGCCCCCTGTCACCACCCCCCTCCTTTCCTTTTCAGAGCTCTGGGTGAAGCACTCTGAATGTCTGCGGGGCAGGGTAGTCAGGAGTCAGCCAATTGTGTGCGTCGCGCCGTTACCGGAGGGGGGGTATGGAAAATGTCTCAGGCGGGAGGTGTGGGTGTGCAAGATTTTGCTTTTTTCCTTGGTGGGAGGGCAAGAGGGCCTCAGACACATGTCGTACCTTGAAGTGAGCGCTGGATGCACGCCCATTGAATCACGGCACACCGGTGGTGCTGTGCGAGGTTGCAACCGGGTGGGCCTGCGGGAATGCGAGGGTGGCTCGATTGCAGAATCGCTGGAAGCTCAGAAGCCTGCTTCCCTCCAGCAGTGAATTTGGGGTCTCTTTGGCATGTGCGGGAGCTCGCGCCACAAGATGCGCGGGACCGGACCCACAAGGAAGAGATAAGATAGCAGGGGGAGGCAGCGACGGCTTCAGGTGATCCACTGGCCAACGTCGTTTCGTCGCCGACATGGGATGGCATCGTCTTTTCTTTCGTCCTTTGTGCACCTGCAACACTGGGTGCGATCGATCTAAAAGTGCAGGGGGCAGTGCGGAGCCATCCTCAGCACACGACCGAGCACCCGTCACCAAATCTCCGGCAAAGAACACCATCACCAGGCCGATTCGAATCGAATGGCCCACGCAGTTCTCCAGAATTGCACCTTTTCAAGCCGCTCATGGAGTGTTTGCCGAGTGGGTTCTTCAGCCCTATTCCGATCGATGACCCCGGCGAATGGGCTTGTCGTCAATGCCCGGGGTGCCCCTCCACCCGCGAAATCCCAGTCGCGCGCCGGTGCCGAGTTCAGGGGTCTCCGATTGGTCTCGTCCCGTGATGGCGAGACAGTCAGCTCCTCAATCCCGACTCGCGGCCAGCTGAACTTGATGCAAGGCACCTGGCATCCCTGCCTTGTTCCATCTCTCTTTGACTGCACAATCGACCCGGCGACGGCCCTCGAGTATTTATCGCGCTCTTGCCGCGATACCCACCACCCCCCACCCCTCCGAGTCCACGCTCCCGGCGGTTTCCGCTTTTCCCTCAAGTGCCCCGCATTATTCGGCGCCGAGACGGACCTTGACCGAACGTTGAACCGAAACCATGTCGTTTCATTCGCTGATTCGCAAGGCCAAGCAGGGCCTCGAAGACATCTTTCCTGGGGACGAGAGACATTCACACACTCACGACGGCCACGAGTGTCACGAGGACGACGCGCACGCCGAATACAGCGAGAACCGCTACTGCTCGTTCGCCCCCCAGTCGTCCGGCCATGCCAAGTGGTATGTCGACGGCGCCTCGTATTTCTGGGCCGTGTCCATGGCCCTCGAAGGTACCACCGCACGTTTTACGCCTCGGAGCGCGCGCTAACCGTAAGCAGAGGCACGGGATTACATCTACATCCTGGACTGGTGGTTGAGGTAATCCTGCTGTTCATGGAGTGGCAGCGCAGAACTGACAAATCTGCAGCCCGGAGCTGTACCTGCGCCGGCCCCCCACCTGCAATGCGCGCTACCGGCTGGATAACATGCTCAAGGCTGCAGCGGAGCGTGGGGTGCGCATCTACGTGATTGTGTACAAGGAGGTCCCGCAGGCCCTGACTCGTGAGTCGCCCGAGCATTTGGTAGTGACAAAACTAACTAGCCGTAGTCAACTCGATCGTAAGGCAGCCGACCACTTGATGACACACCACTAACAAGCGCAGCACACCAAACATGCCCTGGAAGCCCTGCATCCAAACATCAAGGTGTTTCGACACCCAGACCACCACCCGAGCGGCAATGGCGTCGTCTCGGGGCTGCAGGACCTCCACACCGGCCTAAAGAACTTTAGCCTCAAAACGTTTGATCTCGCCAGGGCCTCGAGCGACGTGATCAAGAACCTCTACGGCACTGCGGACGATGTGGTCTTGTACTGGGCCCACCACGAGAAGCTGTGTCTCGTGGACGGCAAGGTGGCCTTTATGGGGGGTCTAGACATGTGTAAGTGCTTGGGGTAGAACCTGACTGATGCAGGGCTGACTGGGCCAGGCTTTGGAAGATGGGACACCAGCAGCCACCCCATCGCAGACGCTCATCCCGGCAATGTGGACAAGATCATCTTCCCCGGCCAAGACTACAACAACGCGAGGATCTACGACTTTGAGGATGTCGACAAGTGGGAAAACAACAAGCGTGAGTGGCTTGTCACAGTTGCGAGGCGAAGCTGACAGAAGCAGTCGACCGCACCAAGAGCTCGCGCATGGGCTGGTCCGATATCAGCATCAGTCTTTCTGGCCCGATCCTGGACAGCCTCGCGATCCATTTCTGCCAGCGATGGTGTGTTCGTCTCTGACTCGCTCCGGCGCCTGCTGACTGTCTCCAGGAACTTCATCTTTGACAAAAAGTACGTCTCGCGCGACATTGGCAAATACCAGCGGTTGGAGCCGCCGTACTCGCATCGCAGCACGGCCCAGCATCTCTTGGAAGGCGGCGAGGAATACTTTGGCGGCCTGCAGAGCCGTTTCTCGCGCCACATGCACCAGTTCATGGGAGGCGAGGTCGAGGACGAAGTGCCCCGCAGATCGCGCCGCCGGGTTGATGGCGCTCACATTCAGTTGACCAGGAGGTAGGAGATGTCGACCCCTTTCAAGGGTAGAGCTGACTGGAGCAGTTGCTGCCCGTGGTCGCTGGGCGTCAAGACGGAACACTCGATTGCCAACGCATACATCGATGCCATCAAGAATGCGAGATACCACGTCTATATCGAGAACCAGGTGCGTTGCCTTGTCCAAGACCGAATCAACCGCTGACCCTCCAGTTCTTCATCACCGCCACCTCGGACAAGCAGCGGCCCGTCACCAACAAGATCGGCCGGGCCATCGTCGACCGGATTGTGCGCGCGCACCAGGCCGGCGAGGAGTTTCAGATCATTGTCATGATGCCCGCCGTGCCTGCCTTTGCTGGAGACCTCAAGTCGGACGGCGCGCTGGGCACGCGCGCCATCATGGAGTTCCAGTACGACAGCATCAACCGCGGCGGATACAGCATCCTTGAGACGCTCAAGAGCTCGGGCGTCGAGGACCCTCACCGGTACATCAACTTTTACAACCTGCGCAGCTACGACCGCATCAACACCAGCGCCATCATGGCCCGCGCCGAGCGTGAGAGCGGCGTGAGCTACGAGGAGGCGCGCCGTGGGTACGACGAGCGCTACGAGGCCGAGTATGACGACCGCGACTATCTGCGAGAGGAGATCGATGCCTACCGCAGTAACCGGCGCAGTGGTGACCGGCGTAGTGGCGACCGGCGTAGTGGCGGCTATCGGCGCAGTGGTGATTCCCGGCGTGACGACTACCGCGACGGCTATGATGATTACCGCGAGGACCACGATGACTACCGCGATGACTACGATGACTACCGCGGTGGCCGCCGCGAGCGCCGCCGCGAGCGCCCCCGCAGTAGCCAGTACCGCCGCTACCAGGAAGCGGCCAGCCACCTCTCGGACCCCACCTCGGACAGCGTCTCGGCGTGCTACATGGAGAACGGCCCCGACATCCGCACCATCCCGTGGACCGGCTCGCCCGAAGACGAGTTCAACGCCTTCGTCTCGGAGCAGCTCTACATCCACAGCAAGGTCCTCATCGCCGACGACCAGCTCGTCATCTGCGGCTCGGCCAACCTCAACGACCGCTCGCAGCTCGGCAACCACGACAGCGAGATCGCCGTCATCATCGAGGACCCGACCCCGGTGCAGAGCTACATGGCCGGACGGCGCTACACGGCCTCTGCGTTCGCCACGACGCTCCGCCGCCAGCTCTTCCGCAAGCACCTCGGCCTGATCCCGCACCAGCGCCCGGACGCGCCCGGCCGCAACTGGACGCCCATCACGCATGACGCCGTCAACGACTACGACTGGGACTCGGCGGCCGACAGGCTGGTCGAGGACCCGCTCAGCCGCGAGTTCATCGACGTGTGGCGGGCCACGGCGAAGCGCAATACGGCCATCTTTAGCCGCGCGTTCCACGCCGTGCCCGACGACAAGGTGCGCACGTGGGACGACTACGACCGCTTCTTCTCGCAGCACTTTGTCATTCCCGGCGAGCCAGCCGAGCAGGCGGCCGAGGGGTACAAGAAGGGCAAGGTGGACTATGGGCACGCGGTGCCCAAGGAGTTCCCCGGGGGCGTCAAGGAGCTCAAGGACCTGCTGAGCGGCGTGCGCGGGACGCTGGTCGAGATGCCTCTGCAGTTTTTGATTGACGTGGACGACTTGGCCAAGGACGGGCTGGCGTTGAATAGTCTGACGGATGAGCTGTACACCTAGGGTTTGGATGTCACGATCTACCATGTACTAGCAGTTTAAGTGAAACCTCGATGAATGTGCTTTTAGCCCCCGCATAAATCCTAGTAATGCCAACGTACGCAGCCCGACGCACAACCTCTCGAATCCCCAACCCCCCCCCCCCAACAGATCACTCATTGTCCTCGTCATCCTCCACCTCTTCAATCCTCGGCGACATGTAGCTACGCTGTTGCAGGCCCGTCGAGATCTGTGTCGCCGTGGCGGTCGTGGTGGCTGTCGCAGGAGCGGGCTGTCCGGTCGTAGCGGAAAACGTGGCGCCGGCGCTGGCCGAGGCAGAGGTCTTTTTGGTCTTCTTTTTCTTCTTCTTGTCACCGCCCGGCTAATAAAGTCAGCGACCGCAAGGCAAAATAATCAGGGCAACTCACCTCGTGCCACGCCCAGACAGGCTTGAAGCTGTCCACCACCGAGACGTCCTCCCACAGGTTCGGGAACAGCCAGAAGCCGGGCGAGAGGACAAAGTAGGTGACGCAAAACAGGATAACGCGGAAGATGGCCATGGCGAAGAAGAGCCCCATGAAGCACAGGAAGCCCCAGCTGAGGTAGTAGCCGCCCTGGCGCAGCTTCATGGGCCACAGCGGGTAGCAGACGAGCGCGAAAATGACAAACAGCGCGAGCGCCGCGTACACCTTGCGCATCACCTGGCTGCCCTCCCACAGCCACACGTAGTACATGTCGTCGCCGGCCTCTTGCTGCGGCTCGATGCGCACCGTCCACAGGCCCTTGGTGCGCTTGGCGCCCTTCTTAGGCGGGCTCGGGCCGTGGTCGTGGCCCTCGTGTGGGTCCGACTTGACGACGCGCAGCGCGAGCATCGAGAGCGGGAGCAGCTTGAAGGCGTTTTCGAGCGACGCCCGGTCCGTGATCTCGGGGAGCGCCGGGTTCTTTTTGCGCGCGGCCTTGTAGGCGTCGGATTCGAGGGCGCGGAGGGCGCGTTTCACCTACGGACGTTAGTATGAGGTCGTCTGGGAAGGACGGGCAGACTCACGCGGAACATGTCTTTACGCTCGCCGTTGAGGATGCACGTGCGCGGCTTGAGGTTCTGGCCACGCAGGAACTTGGCCATGGCCAGCGCGACAGGGTTGGGCGGTCCCGGGACGATGGGCTGGGCCTGGCCGGGGCGGCCCTGCTGCTGGTGCTGGTGAGGGTGTGGGTGTTGGTGCGGGTGCGGGTGCTGGTGCTGGTGCTGTCCCGGCCCTTGCTGGCCTTGTTGCTGCTGCTGCTGTTGCTGCTGCTGCATCCGCTCGGCGGCCTGCTTCTTGATGTGTTCTGAGCTGTTAGCGAGAGCCGTCTGGCCATGGGGTTCTGTGCTCACCGATGAACTGCGGTACCGTCATGCCCATCTTCTCGGCGTCGATGGCGAGCTGTCTCTGCATGTGCGCAATCTGCTCCGGGCTGGGCATCATGGGCATCTGCCCGTTCGGGGGGGGAGGAGCCTGCATTGCTCCGGTGGGAAGCCGATCGACTCAATCGCTGTGTATTCGACGCTGGTGTCGAGACTGCGCAGGGCCGAGCCGTTTAATCGGATATGCGTCGAGCTGTGCGATTCCGTGTCGGTTGTGAGAGGTGGCGCCTTGTGCGCGTTTGCAGCTGTCGAAGTTGACCCGGCTCAGTTCCGTACACGTATCTTGAAGACCCCTGTAGCTTGGCCTGGTCAGTGCTCGGGCTAGGACTTGCTATTGAGACAGTCTTATGTAAGTGGCTGTGGCTGCGCCGCGGCTGATATGCGGGGCTTCAGCCACGGCAGATCTGCCCCGCATTTCGGCTTTTGTCTGCACGAGACAAAACCCTGCCCCAGCCCTGCGTTGCGTTTCAACACGAGCTTCCCAGAGCCCGCCGTGCAAGCTAATGCCTGCTTCGGGGAGCTTGTCTCAGCGGCGCAAGCTCCGAGCCACTGACCTCGCAGGTTCCATCAAACAGCAGCGTAAGACGTCTCTCGACACCCATCGTTGAATGACGATTCGTGCTCCTTGGAGCTGACGAGGCATTGTTGATTGCCTCTCGCTCGACTCCGTACCCTCAGCATATGCATGGCACACAGTCCTACGCAAACAAAGCTGCGACGGCGGCTTGAGAAACATCAACGGGACCACATCCAACATGCAAGAAGGGTCTTGGCCCGTTTTTCGGTCGCAGCGACAGATCGCAATCGAAATCGCAGCTGCGGGCCCCGGCCGCCCGGCCGCCCTCTGTGCCGTGAGGCCCAGTTTCAAGAAAGAATAGCAGCGCCCCGTTGACGGCCGTTTTTCACTCCTACTTCTTTGTCAATTGGCAAATGAGAGGATCGCACCCGAGACCGATTTTGACGGCCACGAGACCCTCCCTTGCCTGACAGGTGTGGCACTGCCGGTGGCCCTCTTGTGCTCGCGTCCAAGGAAAAACTGAGACATGACGCGCAGTGCGGCACCCGCAACGGCCTACGACTGGTTGACGCCCAATACGGCTGTGGGATGGGTGGGAGGCGCCTCCGTCCGATACACGACCGACCCCAGTTTTGTAAGCGCCAACTGGTTCCTGGCCGGCCCGTGTCAGCCTATCAGATGCCACCCCCTGGGACCTCACTTGGCCGCCGTACACCACTTGGTCAGCGCTGGCTCAGCCGGACTGCAACTATCTCGTCGGGCAGAGGCGTTATGTAAAGACGGCTGCTCCGTCCGCGCCGCCGCTGCCTTGTTCCGCCATGTGCTTTGTGTCCTCCCACGTTTCCTTTGTCTCCAGTCCAAGTGCTGGTCGCTGGACGTCGTTCGTTTCTCTCGAGGCATGACACTTTTTCTTCAATTATTCAAGACTCGGCAGCATGTCGTGGCTTAGTTCGATTTTTTCGTGCTGCGGCTCTGGCGAGAAGCCTCGCTCCAGTGAGTCGAGCCGGGGAGCAGGCATGGAGAGGAATATTGTCGTCTTGAGGGACCAGCCCGCCGTCATCCCGCGGCCGTCGGCGGAGCCGCTGTGGTCGAGCGAGAAGACGTACGAGAAGACGATGCAACGGGAGCGCGAGAGGGAGAGGACGCGATTGCGCAAGACGTTTAGCCGGGACAGCACCGCCGTCAGGAGGAATAGGAGGTCGTCGTCGATACGCCGACTGCACATATCCGGGCCTACCGACTTTCGCCATCTACAATCCGAGTCGTTCCAGTTTCCGCCACCCATGCCGGCACCGCGCCCACGCCCGCGCTCGTTCCGGCCGATCGAGCTCAGTATCTACCAGCCGCACAACCGGCTATCGGCCATCCTACCGCATGTCGAGGGCCGCGACGTCATCACGCCGCCCCCCCGCGTGTACACGGCCAACAGCTCCCGGTGGGACTCCAGCAGCCCAACGCTCGCTAACGACCGGAGCTACTCGACCATGTCATTTCACGTTCCTCGCAAGGCCAGCGGCCAGGGGTCCGGCATGTCGGACGCCAGCATGAGCCCGCCGAGGATACCGCGCAAGTCGATGGCGCGGGCGCACGCGGGGCCCGTCACCGAGAGGATCGTTGAGCGCATCGCCAGCGCGCTGATTGAGAAGGAGCGGCTGCAGAGCGAGATCAACTCGCTGGTCGAGCGCCAGAGCGTCTACTTTGGCAGCCGGCCGTCGACCAGCTACGATGTCCGGGGTATGTCGGACGGCCCTGTCTCGCGGACCCGGCTAACGTGCGCAGGCTTTGAGCCCATGCCCTCCATCCCGGCGCTACCGGCGGCCGCCCCGTCGTTTGCCGAGCGGCTCAGTCTCGACGGACGGCCTCGCACGGCCCCGCACGTCAGCAGCACGGCGATCCAGGAAAAAACGCTCGAGCTTGCAGCTGCAGCACAGGCAGCCTACAGCCCGTCGCGCTACGAAAGCTCGTCGGAAAAGGACGACGACGTCGCCTCGCTCGAGCGCCCGCTCGCCCCGCCCCTCCCGCTTGTCCTACGCCCACCACTCCGCAAGAAGAAGTCCTTTTCGCGCGTCTCCAACTGGCTGTTCCATCCCGACGAAAAGGCCGAGCTGGGAGCCCTCGGCAACAGCACCGACTCGTCCCCGACGGCTGTCGCGGCCTCGTCGACCACCAGCCCGCGCCCAATCAAGGAGAGCGACGGCTTCTACCAGTGCGTGGCGCCCCCGGAGGGCCTGCCGCGCACCAGCATGGAGACGTCATCGTCGGTGTACACGTACGAGACCACCGACGACGACGACGCGACCGAGGTCAAGACGGTGCCGACGACGGCGGCTTGGTCGCCCGAGCAGACGCCCAAGCAGGTGTCCAAGGAGGGCACGCCCGTGGTCGGGGCTGGGGTGAGAAAAAGCTCGCCCGTGATGGGGAGCAGGGAAAGGTTTGGGGGGGTGAACGGATTGGGGTTGGATAATACTGCTAACGCGCACCGGCCGCTGAGCGTGGGTGTCGCGTTTTAATTTTGGTTTATTTTCAGGGTGATACCCGTGTATGGATAGCTTGGGTTGGGTTGGATAGATGGGCTGGCTCGCACTGGATGGCCTGTTGAGCTGGATGCTCGCCGGGCCGCATCGGGTATGCGTTGCGTTACCATGTTACTGTGATACCATTTTGATAGAACTGTTTTAGGTCAAATAGGCGTGCTATAGCCGCTGGGAGCAATATCACGTCCCGGATTTATTACCTAGCCGCTGTGTGACTTGGCGGTGCTACGATGCGGGTGGAAATTAACTTACGAGGCAAGGCGCTTCGGATGCGCTCTGACTGCAGCTTGTGTCGGTCCACGGTGCGGAACTGAGGGTTAGTTTAGGGATCTGCCTTTCATCCACTTCTGAGTATAGCACCGACCGCCATCCGGCTGGTCCCTGCATAGAGTTCCCTGCTATTTTCGGCATACGACATCATCCGCCCGCGGTCGCTGGCGTGGCCCCAGACCTTCTGGAAGGTTTCTGAATTGCGGCCCTGTGCCGATCCTTTCCCCACCAAAGTACAGGGGGGCTGGTGCCACCTGGCCGGGCCGGTGGGGCTCGCCAGTGGGCTTTCTGCGGTTTCAACTTGGCGGACCCCACAGCACCCGTGGACCCTCTGCTTCAACGCTGACTTGGTTGATTCTTGGCCAACCACACATTCGGCCAGGAAATGCACGTGGCGGTCAAGATCGCTTCTTAATGAGACGAGACTGACGACTCGAATCGATGGAGGGAGAAGCAGTTCGCAGATGAATCTCTCGTTGCAATAACCCGAGTGCTTGCGGAGCAGGCAATCGCATTCGACACGATGGGCGCAGTCAGCTCCTTCTTCGGCGGGGGCACCCGATACACCCCCCTTCCGACCAACGGTCCGACCGTGCAACAGCAGGCTGATGCCCGCGGCCGGACCAGACTAAATCTCAAGTTTGCCGCGGCCGCACTGTCGCTGGTGATGCTGGGCTATCTGACGGTTGCCTTTTTGTACGTTTCCGGCTTACCCCCCTCTGCCGTACCCGGCTAATCCGGCAGACACTCCGACTCCCAGCAATGCGACACCCCGGAGCGCGGCTTCCAATGCGACAAGACCATCTCGCACTCGTGGGGCCAGTACTCGCCCTACTTCACGGTGCCGTCAGAGGTGGACGCCTCGGCCCCGGAGGGCTGCGAGCTGACGTTTGTGCAAATCCTGTCCCGCCACGGCGCGAGGGCCCCGACCATCAACAGGGCCGCCGAGTATGACGCTCTCATCCGCCGGATCCACCGGGACGTCACCAGATACGGCCCCGGCTACGAGTTCATCAAGGCCTACGACTACGCGCTGGGCTCGGACCAGCTGACGCCGATGGGCCAGCGGCAGATGGTCAACTCGGGCCTCAAGTTTTACCACCGCTACCGCTCCCTCGCCAGCAAGTCGGTCCCGTTTGTGCGCGCCGCCGGTCAGGACCGCGTCGTGCACTCGGCGCAAAACTGGACGCGCGGCTTCCACGACGCCCTCGTCCGCGACGACACCTCGCCGACCCCGCATCCGGCCTTCCCCTACGACATGCTCATCATCCCCGAGACCCGGGAGACCAACAACACGCTGCACCACGGCCTCTGCGGGGCCTTTGAGACGGGTCCTTACTCAGCCGTCGGCAGCAGCGCCCAAGGCGTCTGGCGCGCCGTCTTCGCGCCGCCCATCACGGCCCGCCTCAACGCCAACCTTCCGCACGCCAACCTCAGCGACACCGACACCATCGCGCTCATGGACCTCTGCCCGTTCAACTCGGTCATCACGGGCCGCACGCCCCTGTCCCCGTTCTGCGCCCTCTTCACGCTCGACGAGTGGCACAGCTACGACTACTACCAGTCCCTCGGCAAGTGGTACGGCTTCGGGCCGGGGAACCCGCTCGGGCCGACGCAGGGGGTCGGCTTCGTCAATGAGCTGCTCGCGCGGCTGACGCGCTCGCCCGTCAAGGACCGCACCAGCACCAACTCGACGCTGGTGGGGGACCCGCGCACATTCCCGCTCGACCGCGCCGTGTATGCCGATTTCGGGCACGACAATGACATGATGTCGGTGCTCGGGGCGCTGCGGCTGTACGAGGGGACCGGGATGCTCGAGAATGCGACGCGGCGGGCGCCCGAGCAGAGCGATGGGTTTGCGTCGAGCTGGACGGTGCCGTTTGCCGCGCGGGTGTATGTGGAGAAGATGCGGTGTGGAGAGGGGGGGGAGATGGTCCGGGTGCTGGTGAACGACCGGGTTGTCGCGCTGCATGGGTGCGGTGCGGATGCGCTGGGGAGGTGTACCCTGGGCAAGTTTGTCGAGAGCATGGCGTTTGCGAGGGAGGGCGGGCGTTGGGATTGGTGTTGATCTGGTGCGTTTGTGTTATACCCTGGTGTGTCCCAATGGTAGTCTGTAGTGTTTTGGAGTCGTCATCTTGGTCTGAGTAGATGGCCGGTCTGCACTTCTGCACGTCGAGGACGGGGCTTCTTACAGCGTCGACATCATAGGCCTTGGCAGCGTGTGGGGCAGCTGCACGGTGGGGCCGGGTGGCATGTCTACTTGCGGCCGCCCCGGAAGCAGCCAAAAGCCCACCTCGTGTCACCACCTTCCTTTAGGCTCCCGAGCCGAAATCACCTTGACCTCGCCCGTGCAACTCAATTGGGGCGTGCGCCGATCTCTGACTCGTCCAATCAATCCGTTTGGTCCTGCGCAAACATCATGAAGACGGCAGGGGTGATTGTGCTCGTCATCGTCCTGGCGCTGATCGCCGCGGGCGTCGGCTGGGTCGTCTTTACGCGCATCCGGGCGCAACGCCTCGGGGTGAGTTTCCGTCGACAACTTTTCTCAGAAGCAGCTAACAGCCCGCAGCTCCCGCCACCTCCGCTCAAATCCTACATTCCCTTCCTCAAATCCGACTCCTCTCCCTACGGCGGCCCCGCCCCAGCGCCGGGCGGCATCGTGGGCTGGTTTAACGACCGCATCCGTCTCATGCGCAACCGCAACAAGCGCACCGCCGCAGGCGCCTACGAAAGCTCGTCATCGTACAACGCCGGCTACTCCGGCACCGACCAAAACGCCAACCGCGGCTTCGCCCCGTTCGACCCGGACGACGCCTGGGACGCCCGCGTCGGCGGATACAACCCGTACGAGGAGGAGCGCGAGCTGGGAACAGGCCTACAGGGCTCGCGCGGGTACGCGCCCGACGGGGAGGGGTATCAGATGAATTTGGCGGTTCCGCCGGGTGGGGAGGAGGAAGAGGAGAGGAGGGGACGGACGAGGAGTCGGTCGCCTGGACCCGGTGAGCAGCAGAAGGCTTCGAGGGGGGATCCGTTTGGGGACGATGCCGAGCCGAGTAATCTGAGCATGCGGGGGGTCAGTCCGCGGCCGATGGACAACTCGTTTGCGGCGAGGAAGGCGGCCAAGGGGGATGATCACGATCGGAGGTCGATTTTCCGGGAGGATGTGTAGGGTGGGTGAGGGCTCGCTCCTGGGGCCCGGTAGCTCCTGTTTCTTTTGTATCTGGGTATCTGGGGGTGGCGGACTGTATGAAGCGCGGGTTCGTTCGGGCTCCGGATTGGGTTGGGACGGAGTTCGGGCGGCTGTTATTTCTGTATTTACTTCTATTTTCGCGAACCTCGACGCAAGCGTTCGTTTTCGGTTGTCAATCGTCCTGGCAGGTTCGGGTACCAATAAGCAGGGTTCGGTCGGAGCTCGGTGGTGATATATAGCAGCTTGCTGGTAGCAATATCAGAAACTCTAGTCTCTACAGAACATCGGGCTTTTCCCGGTGCTGTGTGGTCCGGGTCAGCGACCCCTCGCTCGCGGGGGCAGCCGCGGATTATCATCAGCCCGGGTTAGGGTTAGATATGAGTAAGGCAACGACCACTCTGGTTCGAGGACGCTGCACAACTCCCCTGCCCTTACGCTACCTACACAACCGCGTGGTCCTTACAAGGGCAAGCATTGGTCCAAGCGGCCTTCCAGTGAGACATCAGGGCTCAGGCCTTCCATCCCGGCATAACCGAGTGGGTACCACCCCGGTGGACCCCTGACGTCGACAGCTACCCCACTACCCCTCCATCCCTTGACCCCCTCGAGCTTCATCGAACAACAACAGCACTGTATCCCCTCTCCACGCTTCCAGACAGCACAATGGCCGACGTCAACCTCCACCAGGTCCACGACACCCTCGTGGCCGTCGCCTTTGAGGCGGGGCGCATGATCCTGGCCGCCAACCCCAGCAACATCGCCACCGACACCAAGCTCAACGGTACGCACCCCACCCCTCCCCTTCACAACCTCCACTAACCCCCGCCAGCCGTCGACATCGTCACCGAAACCGACCAGGCCGTCGAGCGCATGGTCACGGCCCGCCTGAGCGCCGCCTACCCGGACTTTGCCTTTGTCGGCGAAGAAACCTACCAAGCCGGCGTCACGACCATCACGTCGCAGCCGACCTTTATCGTCGACCCCATCGACGGCACCACCAACTTTGTGCACGCCTTCCCCAACGCCTGCATCTCGCTCGGCCTGGCCGTCGACCGCGAGCCCGCCGTCGGCGTCGTCTACAACCCCTTCCAGGACCTGCTCTTCACGGGCATCAAGGGCCGCGGCAGCCACATGCAGCGCAACGCGTCGCTCGCGGTCGGCGAGGGCCGCGGCGAGCGCCTCCGGCTGCCCCTGGGAGGCACGAATAACCCGCCGCGGCCGCTCGCGGACCTGAGCGCGGCGTTGATCGCCCTGGAATGGGGCAGCCAGCGGGACGGGGAGAATTTTGAGATCAAGGCCAGGGCGTTCCGGCGTCTGGCGGCGGCGAAGGAGAATGGCGGCGGCATGGTTGGCGGCATCCGGTCGCTCGGGAGCGCCGCGCTGAACCTGTGCGCGGTTGCGGCCGGCCAGCTGGACATGTACTGGGAGGGCGGGTGCTACGCGTGGGATGTGGCGGCCGGGTGGTGTATCCTGAACGAGGCGGGCGGCAGGATGGTGAGCGGGAACGCCGGGGAGTGGGAGACGGCGCTGGATTCGAGGGTGTACCTGGCCGTGCGGGGCGCGAGCAGCGGGCAGAAGGAGCTGGTCGAGGAGTTTTGGAGGATGATTGGGGATGGCAAGATGGACTACAAGCATTAGAGTGGGATGGTAAGGTCACAAACATAGAGGCTGGATGCACATGTACTCCGTATTCCTGGCCGTGATAGAGTTGGATAACTGACGACGCCAGCGGTTATGGGCACAACAGGGACTTGTTTGCGTTTGAGGGTATGGCCAGATAGCAAGGCCGGTTCCTCGCACTAAGAGACATGTCATGGTAGAGGGGCTGACCGCCGATAGCCGTGCATAATGGGCGTGCCACGGGACTCCAGTACACAAGCCATGGCCAAAGCTGGCGCATGTCTCGGCTGCTCTTTGCTGCAGGAAGCCAATTCCCATTTGCGCCTTGAATCGAACGGATATGATGCTGTGCAACCTGAGATGCCCAAACCCGGGCGTCTCGCTCCGGGCTGTGGAGGTCCACCACGAATACGGAAACATCGGCATCTCGGCATGATCAGGAGTTATCTGGTGCTTTTGGAACTTGGTTTCTCAAGAACAGTCGAGGCACCAAGCTGCTCGCCCGAGTTCCTCCGCTTGCCGGGATGTCGACAGCGCCCACTCGCGCGCACACACATTATCGGGCCACAAGGACCAGGTGGCCTTTGAGCGAAACGGAGGATAAGCGGTCGTCTCCCTCCGGTACCGATGCGGTCGATCCACGGGCGGCTCAACTGCGGTGCGATAAGCGTGCGAAGCTCGAATCCCGGTTGCAGTTCGGAAGCGGCTCATAGGTTACATTGCGCTTCCCGGTGTCGGCCAGCGGTCAGAGCCAGCGGCGGTCAACGTGCGCGGGCCACACCAGGTGACTGGATCGCAACTGAGAAGCCGTCGGTCTCGAACGCTGCTGGTTTGAAGCCCCGAACGGTGCTGGTTTGAAGGTCCGAGGTGAGATGGCCGAGTTGCTTACCGGCCAACTCTAGAGATGGGCGATCTCCACCATCAACCGCCGCCACCAGCATGGCTGTGCCGCAGATGATAAGACATGCGGTGTCGGCAGGACAGCCAGTGCGTCGATCATCACATTCTCGGCAGCAGACGGCAGACCGGCCTTGGGAGCTTGGTCACCTCCAGCCGAGATGCCGTGTGTGCTGGGCAGACCGACGGTGAAGATATGACGGCCGCCAGCCAATCCGAGCGTTTCGATGAATCACAAAAATGCAGATTTTGAATGCAGATGCTGATATCGGAGCGAGTGGGACCGTGCAGGAGAATTTCCCCACAAGTTCATGATGCGGCGCAACATGCCAGACCCCTGCCGGAAAAACGGCCGCGCCTTGGGCCCGGGCAGCTGACACTGTACTTTGACCTCACCCACCTCGCCGGATCTGTCTCTGCGCTGCGATGAACTCATGGCGAAAGCAATCGAACGGCCAGAACCGTGAGGCCATTGGAGATATCACAATCTCAATCCCGAAGGCGTGGACGTGACACTGTCTCGATGTCGGTCGAGATACCCCGCCCCACACTGTTCCCGTACAGTACACGCTAAGGATGCATGCAGCTACCGGGGTGGGAGCGCCACACGGTCCGCCTGCCGAACATCGAGTGAAACATTTCGAGGCAGCAGACCTCTGCTTGCATCACACGCCGGCAAGCTTCCGTAGCGTCGCCACAAGCATGCAGAGGGGACCTGTCGAGCGAAGCGCGACAAGCGGCCGGTAAAAACCCAAAATGGGAGCCAACAGGGCCAAGGTGGGCAGACCGTGTCCAGAAACCGGGGCAGAAACTGTGCCTGGAACGCAATCGAACCTTGATGGCCGAGGCCTGGTCCCGGAACCAGTTCATGCACAGTCCATATCAACCTGCCCCGGTCCAAAATTTTCCTGATCGGTCCGTTTTCGCACATCCCCTCTTATACCCGGCCTTCACCACCCACTTCGTCCAGCCTCGACAACCTCAACTAGCTACTACTTGAGCGGCAGAAACGAGCCGGCATAGCCAGCTGCGGACTGCGTAAGAATGATGCCTCGCCGCGAAGCAATGACTCTAACAATCAGGAAAAGTCCCCGAAACCCGGACGAGTTTCCCACCGTTCAGCTATTTCTCCTAGGTGAGTCCCGAGTCCCTTGCCCTACTTGAACACAGCTGACCCGTGCAGCCATCGTCCGCCTCGCCGAGCCCATCGCCCTCACCTCCATCTTCCCCTATGCCTGGGCTCTCGTCAAGCGGTTCGAAGTCGGCAGCGAAGATGACGCCGCCTTCTATGCCGGCCTGCTCATCTCGGCCTTCGCGCTCGCCGAGGCCCTGATGGGCATGTACTGGGGCGGCCTGTCGGACCGCGTCGGCCGCAAGCCCGTCCTGCTGCTGGGGTGCGTCGGCACCATGTTCAGCATGGTCATGGTCGGCTTTGCCTCCAACATCTGGGTGGCCTTGCTGGGGCGCGCCATCGGCGGGCTCCTCAACGGCAACATTGGTGTGATCCAGACCATGGTGGGCGAGTTGGTCACGAACCCGGACCATGAGCGTACGTGCCCTGATCCCCCCCTTGTTGACCCCGCTAACGTGTAGCAGCTCGAGCATACTCGATTAGTGAGTAGAGAGCCCTCCTCGCGCTTGAAAAACGCTAACCCTTGCAGTGCCCTTTGTCTGGAGCGTCGGCACCATCGTCGGTCCCATGATTGGAGGTCTGTTTGCCGATCCCCACGAGTCGTACCCCCACGTCTTCCCCAAAGGCTGCCTCTTTGAGCGCTTCCCGTATCTCTTGCCGAACCTCATCTGCGCCGGCATGCTGCTCGTGAGCATCCTGCTCGGCTATTTCCTGCTCGAGGAAACCCACCCCGACATGCAGCCGCGCGTGCTCCTGCCCGACGACACGTTCCTCTCTGAAAATACTCCCCTGATCGAGACGTCCGACGCCATGAAGCGGCCCGCCGTGGATCTCCGGGATGAAAACTACGGAACCATGCGCGACCGCGACGTCGCTCCCACGTGGCCCAAGGACGTCAAGCAGCCCGCGGCCAACATATTTTGCAAGCGCATCATGGCCGTGGTCTTGGCTCTCTCCATCTTCACCTACCACTCCATGACGTTCGACCACCTCTTGCCCATCTTTTTTGAAGACACCAAAGTCCCCCTCCAATCTCTCTCTCTCAACCCCTTTTACTCGCCCGGCGGCCTCGGCCTCTCGCTGCAAGCCGTCGGCGTCGTCATGGCCGTGCAGGGCGTCATCGCGCTCTTCACCCAGGCCGTCATCTTCCCGCTCATGGCCGAGCGCTTGGGCGTGCACCGCCTCTTTTTGTTCGTCACGATCCTGCACCCGATCGCGTATCTCGTCATGCCCCCCCTGCTGTACGTGCCGGACCGGCTACTGTACCCGGCCATCTACTTCTGCCTTGCCGTCCGCAATTTCTTTTCGATCCTCGTCTACCCGCTGCTGCTCATCCTCATCAAGGAAGCCACGCCCGAGGCCCGCGTGCTGGGCAAGGTGAACGGACTGGCTGCGAGCGCCGGCGCCGCATGCCGCATGGTGGCGCCGCCTGTGGCCGGGTATCTGTATGCCGTGGGCAAGAAGATGGACTGCACGGCGCTGGCGTGGTATGGGAGCGCGCTGGTGGCGGTCATCGGGGCGGTGCAGTGCTTCACGGTCAAGAGGGAGAGGGTTGATAGGGGGAAGCAGGTGGAGGAGTTGGTGGAGTGAGCGCGGTGGGTTTGAACAAGTGGAAGGGTGGATGCGGAGGAATGAGGTAATGGGTTTGGACGATGGGTTGACGAACCTCACGACGACATGACGGTGCGGCTATGCGATACACGAGCGTCAAGGTCACGGGTATAGAGGACGCAGGAGTTATGGTTGCTTTTGGATATCCGGTACGGTCGGCGGGCGTTGGGTGCCTTGGTGTTGGGTCGGTTAGGAGTATATAGACGAGTGTATGGGTAGGGATGTGAATAGATTAATAGTAAGCGCAGGCCGCCGCCTTGAATCCTCTTTTGCCATCTGACAGCGTGCCTCATCAGGGCAGTGGACCCTAGAAGTTGGAAATCCCGGGAGGGCATCCCAGTACAAGTGGATGGTTGGGTCGTGTATGAAATGCGGCTTTAGCAATAGAGCTCGCTTCCCTCACCCGCTGGCAGTCGCCGCAGTCGCTCTAACAGTAGCCCGTACAGACTTTTCGTTCAGGTACAAGAACATAGAGTATAAGCTCATTGCGAGTCTAACACCAACTGGCCAACTCTCGGATCCCCGTTCCGGCCTTTGTCATTGTTCCCTCCAAGCCCTACTTATGACCTTCGTTCTGGCTCGGTTAGTGTCAGGGTGACCGAAAGTCCGCCTTTGAGAGGTGAATGCAGGTGTGCTTTGGCATTCAGCGCAAGTCAATGCCGCGTGATCGGACAGGTCACGGCTGCTGAGCGTCAAGTACAAATGGAATGCTGTACTATCCATTGGGGCACATCTCTGCCAACCTAGGATATGTTATAGCAGCGTCAATCGCCCCAATTTGTTGGCTAGGTGCCATAACTCTACTAAACATCCTGACGGCACCATCGAGTGTCACCATCTCTTGCAGACACCACTCGGCCTTGGCATCACCGAATCCTAACCCCTCTCTCACCGTGTGCTTCTTTATCAACATCATCTTCCGCTGTGGCTGCAGGGCGGTGGACCGGCAATGGTGTCCCTACAACTACCACACGTTACAATGGGCACCAGAATCAAAGATGAAGTGGTCAAAGTGCAATGGCTGCCTCGCGGCGTGGCTGGAAGGCATGGCAAGGGACTGGGACAGCCTCTGGGCAGCGATTTTGGACCGCACGGTCGACGGCGTTGGGGTGACCGAGTTTATCAAGTTCTTAAAGACGGATGCCCAGTCGGGCTACGACCACGTGGTCGGGACGATGAAGGAACTCACTGATTACAAGGCCGCGGACGTGTATTCCGAGTTTCCCGACTGGATGGAAGCGCAGGCCGGCATGGCGGAGGCGAAGGTCAAGAGTTTTCAAGAGAGGCAGAATGTTTTATCGACAGCTTAGCTAGCTAGCTTTGGGACTCGTCGGCCCGGCTTATGGTAGCAAAAGCAGGACCTTTGGCATGTTGGGTACCTGGGTACCGTTCATTTGGCCAGGCAACCCCGAGAATTTGTGCGTTTGATTTTTTCTTCCTCTTCCACCACCCACCACCCACCACCTCTCAGTCTACTATCCAAATTCCCACCAAGTTCCCCATTTGTTTCGATTAGGAGATCCCATTCGACGCTGATATTTTCAAACCTTCTCCGTTGCTGCCCTCGGTGGAGAGTTCGACATTCCACGGCCCTCCACGGCCCAATCGAATTTCCACCGCGACTCGAAGAATATCCCCAAAGCCAGCAACCACCGATACATCGCACCGCTGTGTAGTGAGTTGGATTCTGTTGTCGGCTTTGTCGCTTACCGAAGTACTGATTGAAACTATAGACGTCTGAGTATTCGCGGCCAGAAACCAGTCTGTGGAAACGAGTGCCAGAGCTCAAGCTCGACATAGCTTTCGAGGTACCCGACACCAAGCCATCACCTTCAATTACCTCCAGCTGACAAAAACCAGAATCCCTCACTGTCCACCGACCACCCAAGCAATCAACAACTCATCATCACTCGTCATCGGCACTCGCACTTCGTTGACCCTGCGAAACCCATCGCGCATTTTCGTCCCTCCAACCTAGTTACAGAAGGAAAGGGCTTTAGGCAATCGACACCAGCAACATCGTTCTCATCGCATCACATAGTGAATCCGAGACCATGGACGCCGCCGAGAACAAGCCACTCGTGCGAAGTGCGACAGCACAACCCACGGAAGCCCTCACCCAGGCCCACCAGCACATGGAGGCTCAGATCGAGCTCTTGCGATCCCAAGCTGAAGAACTCAAGGAGGCAATCAAGAAGACCACTGACGACCAGAAAGAAGCGTCCTGGAGTCCAAGATCGACACAATCATGGCCAAGGTGGACCGGGAGACGCAGCAGCCCAGTGACGACATCCAAGCAATGGCTGTCAAGCTGGTCCAGGCAATCAACTCGAATTCTGCTAGCAAGGTTGACGAACGGCTTGCTGCCATCGAGGCCAAATTATCTGAAATCAACGGCCGTCTCGCCGGCCTTGCCAACAGCTCGAACACACCGGCCAAGAATAACAGCGCCAGGGGCAGTGTGAGCTCATCGCGGCCTCCGGCCCAACTCACGGTATTGCCTGCTGCTCCGGCTACCTCGATCACTGACCACAGCGGCCCAGGAAACAAGAGGAGAAGAGTGGAAGATGATGGGGACGCCGTTCACCAACCTCCTTTGTCCGGGCCGAGCGATGAAAGGCGGCGTATGGACGAAGCGTTTCGCCATCTCTGCTCCCTCAATAATTCCGTATTTGAACGACTTGAACTGCATCATCATGGTCGGATATGGAATCATTTTGTGATTCTCAAGTCCTTGTTCAGCATCTTTGCGGAAAACCCGCGTGCGCCCGTGATGCTAGCCAAGTTCATGGACCAGGACGACGCACAGAATTGGGCGTGGCACTGTGTGCGGTCCATTGGATACTCCCGTCCCATCTGTGTGGACGGCGACGGTAAAGGTGGGGATTGCAAGGGGCTCAAGGAGTGCCTCCAAATCGCGAGGAGTCGAAGTGGAAAGTACAGACTTCGCATGATCCAGTAGGGCTGCAAGGGAAGCATCCCTCTCAAATCCGAGGCTTTGGGCGCTAGGACATGGAGATCGGCGATTGTTGTTCAGTGTCACGGCACGGAAGGACGGTTTTAGCCTCATGTACTGTATTTTTTGGGCTGTATGTACAAGTCTCTCGAGCACAAAATCAAACTATAGACAAAAGGGGCGGATCCCCACTGCGCACCAAGGAAATTCGATCGAACCGGGCACTCAACACAAATCTATCCAACAACCGAACCAAGCACCACCTATTCACCCCCAAGACACCCTTTACGACCGCTTGGCGGCCCGCTTGCACTTGCTAGGTGCGCCCGTAGCGGAAGGGGGGGTGCCGGAGCCGGGACCGCCGGAGCTGCCCTCGCCGCCGGGGCCGCCACCACCACCCATGTTGGAGTTCTCGTTGGTGACGCCGCCGTCCTCAGTCAGGTACACGGCAGGGCTGATGGCCGACGACTTGGACGAGTCGATGCCGAAGGCGATCCAGGCAAACAGGCCATCCTCGACGCTGTCGCCGAGCAGGGTGTACTCCATGACGGGGTCGACGCCGTCGGTGTTGGCCTCCTCGGCCATGATGCTGTCCTCGGCGTTGGTCGTGAGCTGCTGGGTGTTGGTGCTGTACGGGGCGACCTTTGAGACCTCGGTGATGAGGTCCTGGTCGAAGAAGGCCTGGCCGACGTGGCTGGCGTAGTTGTCGAGTCCGAGCGTGCTGTTGGCCTGCAGGGTCGCGTTGGTGTGCACCATGATGTGGATGTGGGTGGCGCGGCCGGTGTAGTGGCCGGGGAAGATGGACTCGAACTGAGCGACGCCGTCGTCGTTGGTGGGCTCTGGGACGAACCGTCAGTCACTGCCAAGGAGGGGGAAGAAGCCGAGGAGGGGGGAGAGGAGACATACGGATGCCGCGCAGCCAGGTCGCGTCAAGGTTGGACGTGTCGGCCGAGTTGCCGTTGCCGTTGGCCGTCACGCCGCTGTAGACGCCCGTCGAGTTGCAGTGCCACATCTCGACGTAGACGTTGGGGACCGGCTCGCAGGTGTCGACGTCGACGACCTGGTAGTCGAGCAGCAGGTCGACACCGCCCTGTTCCTCGACGATGTTCTCGCGGACATACTCGCCAGCGACGTCTGGTCTTGTTAGCGGGGCGACACGAAGGGGGGAGTGGGCGACTCACAGTACGGGCCCTGGGTGACCTCGGGAGTCAGGAGGCACGAGTTGTAGCCGGCAAAGAGCGTGGCCGGGTCCGTGTTGGACGTGTAGCCGGCCTCGGTCTTGTCGTGCGACGTGGCCAGGACGTCCTCGATGGAGCGCTTCTTGATGGAGCGCTTGCGGCGTGCCTTGTTGATGGTGGCGTGGCGCCGGGCGACGTTGCGAGCCTCGACACCGCGGGCCCGGAGCTTGTCGGCGCAGTGGGCCAGCGAGCTTCTCTTGACGGTGCTGAGGTACTGGCGGCGCTCGGCGGCTTCCTGGGCGACGTTGTGGCCCGGGTGGGCAGCGACGAGCCCGGCAAGCAGGGCGACGCCGGCGGCGGCTTTGGTGAAGAGCATCGTGAGTGTGTAGAGGTGAAGTTGAGATGAGGTTGCTGATGCTGATGTTGATGCTGATGCTGATGAACGATATGATAGTCGGTCTATTGTCCAGTCTATATACTCGCGATGCTCTCACCGTCCGCGTCGCCTATCCTCCAACGACAAGGACCTTCCCTCGCAACGCGATGATCCCCGTCCGGGGTGCCATCCAAGGGCTCCCACGTTCCGCACTCGAGGACGGCATTTGCATGACGCGATACAGCAAAGGCTCGGACATGATTCCGCTTCGAGTCCCAGCGACATCCACCCATCCAACGCTGCCGTCCCTGAAGCGCCCACGATGGTATTTTCCGCGCTAGGGTGATTAAGGGGAAGTGTTGACGCGCAACCTTCTGTAGCTCTGAGCAGGGATGTAGTGGGGCTTGGCTTACGCACGCATCGCACTCCCCGAAACTTTTGGCCCAGCATCCCCGGTTCGCTACGGTGATCGACCGTCCGATGTGGGGTCGGCCTGGAATCCCGGGAGCCCTGCAACCCTGAGTCGGTAATGCAAAATCGTCCATTGGCCCGCCTGGACTGGCTCGGCCGTCCCGTCGCCATTTGGGATGGGGAAATAGCCGGAGGGGGCTGCCGGGACGGACAAGGATGTTCCTTTGCTTACGTATGTCACCAGTTGTCGGACGGGCGACGGTATGTCCCGGGCCTGGACTTGGCTGGAAGGGGCGAAGAAGGTGAGACAGGGCCGGGCTGAGTCTAGGTCGGCATTTCATACCAATACGGGTTCAGCAATAGGGTCTGTGACAAAGGGGTTGAAGAAAACTTAGAGCGTGGTTTCAACAGTTGCCAGTAACCTAAACCCACGCGCCGTCTAGAATGTGAAGTCTGGAAGCATTATGGAACCCAAACCCGTCACCTCTTGCTACCAAGTTTCTCGAGAAAAAGTGCTGAAAAAGCGGGTTCAGTCCTGCCTCAACAAGGAGCCCGTAGTTAGAGACAGAAAGACTCCTCCGTCTAACCATGACAGCCGCGTAATCGGCTCTTTCTTTGCTCTAGGAAACAAAACACACTCCACACTTCAAGGACTCTCCACCTTGATTTTGACCGCCATCTTGTCGTCATCGTCCTCCTCCTTCTTGACGGCCCGCCCGAGGTCCGCAGCATGGCCCAAGCCACGCTGCTCAGGGCGCAGTCCATCACTATTGCCCCCAACACCGTCATCCTCACGCTTCACCTTGACATTGTCCTCCTTTTCCTCTTCATCGTCCTCGTCATCATCGTAGCCAAAACCGCACTCCACAACCATGTCGCTATCATAATCGACGACCCGACCCCGCCGGTCCCGAGGCAGCTGATCGAGCCCCAGCAGGTGAACACCCGAAGTGTCAGCCTGCCCCTCGCTCTCGACCTTGACTTTCCGATCCTCCTCTTCCGTTGCCAGCGTGGCCATGTCGCCATCACCATCGCCCGTATCTGTCCGTGAACGCCGGGGCGCCGCCACGACTTCCCGCTGGGCTCGTTGTCGGTGATGGTGGCGCATCTGGCACCGGCGCTGGCGGTTTCTGCTTCTACTGTGGGCCGCCCTCGGGCCCTGGTGCTGGCTCTGCGGGGTGGGGTGGCTGGGGGTCTGGTGGTGGTAATATCGTTCATGGCCATAGTACTGCGGCCCGGGGACATTTTGGCTGGGAAACTCCTGCCAATCTATAGCTGGTGAGATGGTGAGTTGGTGTGTGGTGGAATGCTAGACTGGCGCGGTTAAGCCTGATTACATACCTTGCGTAACTCCGTTGTTCGAGTAACCGAATGCTACCGAGCCGCCGAAAAAAATGATGGCAGTCCCGTACTGCTGCTGCTGCGGCTGCTGATTCATGAGAAACATTGGGGGCGCGGGGTTCCGTGGGATTTCGGTGGCATTTTGCTGATGCCATGAGTTCGGCGATCTATGCACCAACGGCCTGTCGTAACCCACAGAGGTGCTACGCCGCCCCCCCGACCTATCTCCGCCGCCGTTCCGATTATTCCTAACCATTTTAACAGTTGAGAGGCAAGTGTCGCTATCGTTATGATGGAAAGGCTGGGTGGTAAGGGCAATGAAAAAAGAAAAAGAAAATGGAGAAGTCTGGTGGGGGAGGTGAGTCGGCAATTTTCGCACAAAGGTGCAAACTTTTCGGCCTGGGATTTTTTGTGTGTCTGCTTCCAGTCATCACGGTACCTACCTGTTTAGTCTGATCTGACCTTGCGGCATCCCGTCGTATTGAATCTTTCAAAGTTTGCCTTTTCGCTTTTCTCACCAGGCTTCCCTCGACCTCGGCGAAATTCAAGCCGGTTTGCGATCCTAATTGTTTGCGGTCTCATGATCACCCTTAGCTGGTGTTTTCTATCACTCCAAAACACGAGTTTTTCCTCCCTAAACTCATGATTTATTTTCGCCTTCGTCAGGTCTATAAATTGCGCCGTGTGCAAGGATTTGCTGCTGAACAGCTCCGCGGCGACTGCGGCGTCGTCTGCCACGTCCAATATATCGATGGTGTTCGGATTTTCTGCTTTGTCATTCCACACGAGATACTCCGTAGTCTTCGAAAGGCACCTAGGTACTTTTCTCCTCCCCAAGAGGAGCAACATGCGCCAACCTACCATCTCTTTCAATCCCCTACGGTCTACCTCAGGCAAAAACCAATCTTTGGTGCTTAGCCATCCAACAGTTCACTGTTGCCTTGTTTACGATTGCAACAGTTGAAATTTCTTCTTCCCTCGGCTTTTCCTCAAATCCCCCAACCCTAAGCCGCTCTGGTTACTGTCCATACTGTGCTGTCCCGATCCTCGTCCGGATAAACTTTTCAAATTTTCACTCACTGTCATCCGCACAGAATTCAATCAACCGTCAACAACTAACCGACCCAAATTCTCCCCAAGCCGACCAGCACGACAGATAATGCCGACTCCCGCAAAAGAAAACGACCTACTCAAGAACAAAGCGCCAGAGAAAATCATGGCGCGCCATGAGGAGCCAGCAACAGGCTCAGACCTCCGTGACCAGAGCAGCGCCATAGCTGGCCAGAAGCGTACAGCGCCCTCCACCGAGGAGAAAGAAGAAAAGGAAATGCGATCGGCAAAGAAAGTGAAGCAGGAGGACGAGCCGGACAATGTGCGCCTCGCTGAGATGGCCAGATCATACGTCGCCAAGCATGGGGTTCAAAGCCTGACCCAACTCGTCGACCCGGACAATGCGCTACTCGCCGAGATGGGTCGTTCATACGTTGCCAAGCACGGCATTAAAGGCCTGACCGAACTCGTCACGACACCCGACCTCAAGCTCTGCTGCCGCTCAAGCACCCCGAGCATTACGTCCAGAGTCAAAAGAACACACGAAAGGCTCAAATTCTGCGTCGAGTCTGACTCGCTAGACTAGGAAGGTGCGGAGGCTATGGCGACAAAGCTAGTGGTTTACCTAGGGAAGTATGTCTCGGCTGAGCATACTGCGCACACGGTGGTGGATATGGAAGCTTTCCTCCATGCGACATATTTCGAGAAGGTTATGCGGCGCGGTATCGACATGAACCCTACGCGTCAATGGCGGCACCGCGTCGAGGCAGAGCTTGCCAAGCAGTCGCAGTAGCTCGAGCACGAGGAGTTGGTGCCTGGGGACCACAGGCTGTTAGGATATGGGGAGCTGGATTTGTGTTGGATGAGAAGACGAGATCTGGTGGCAGAAGTGCATGGTCATGATTGGACACTTGGATGTGGTCATGGGTGATGCTTGTGGGCATTGATAAATTCTATCTATCAACCCCAACAAACGTACTGCTTGTCCATCACAGGGTCTAGATATATCCGATGGTCCACAACAATGGGCTCACTCTTTGGCATGCTCAGTCAAGCCAACCGATGGCGTAAGAAATGCTCGATGACGCAAGTGGATCCAATCGTCTCCCGAAACGAGCCATGTTCAAAAAACGACACGCCGGCACGGTGAAAGCAGCAGCAGCAAGACAACTATACCGTCTTGCACGAACATTGGTGAAATAACTCGACGTGCTACGGGTCCTTCCAAATTCCCCTTGCTGAGCCATTCTAAGTGACCCACATTCCTCCAACGTCGCTTCACCTTTGCGCGGCATGATGTGTAGAGACCATTAAAATTGGTCGACTGGACGTCTCTTACCTGAGCGATGGACGGCTGACGGACAATAGATTTAATACGACAGCAGTAGGAACACCAAAGTTTACTTTTCACCGTCTCTCCCCGTATTCCGCCCCTTATCATGCGCGGTAATGCCGTCGTTCGAGGCCTAGGGCCTGTATTGCGGCGGCTGAATCGAGCCGCGTCACAGTCCATGGTTTCAAAATCAAACAGCAAACGCCTAAATGGTGCATCCTAGCCATTGAACCACGTTTCACCCCTTGGTTGATTATATAGATACAATTGACGGATGACACCCGTAGCGGGCTTCTGTTGTGGCGCAGTCTTGCCGTCTGCAAGCTCGTCCCGCAAATGGCTCACCATTTTCCCCGACCGTAACGAGTTCCCCGACTAATGAGTACCACGCGACTTATCCTGAGACACAACCCAAAAATTCTCGGCGGGGCCGACAAGAGGGCGCATGAAGGTTGCATCGATGATCTGGTCAGCACGGTCTGTCTCGCGCCACATTGCGTGCTCCGTCAAAACCCCCGTGCGGGCGGCTTCGGCCTGCGGAGAATCCTCGAACTGGCCCTCGAGGAACTGCCGCAGCGGGATGGCAACCTTTCCCTCCGCCATGGTGTCCACCCACCGACCAAGGAGCCGGCGCGCGTTCCACATTGCGAACCGGAGAAACGCATCATCCTCGACTGGGATCGGCTTTTCCCCCTTGTGAGTATAATATTTCGACACGACTGGGCGTATCGAATGTGTCTCATCGTCGACGACGAACCAGAGCCCAAAGAGAAGCCTACTTACCCGGTGCTTGTCCGGAAACACATACACCCTCGGGTCGATGGCCCGCGGCATCGGTACGGCCCAGGGGTGGAGGTCCTTCTTCACGCCATCCTTCGTCCTGCCCCGGAGGGGTGCCAACGTAAACACGCTGCTGATGGCCTGATCTACCGCCTGATCAGTGCCTAGCTCGGGCACTGGAGACGGCGCCGGTGACGGCTGCTCGTCTCCGGGCACCGGCGGCAGCGGAAATGGTCTCTCGTTGCAGTATTTGACGGTAATGTCGCCGACATATTGCGTGATGGTGCGGTGGGCGTTGCCCTCCTCTTTGATCCTTTTCTCGAGCGAAGAGCCGAGAACAAGCGGGTAGGCCGAAGTCTGCGGCGGCTCCAGCGATGCATGTACAAACTCGGGATGATCTGCCGACATTTGCATTAGCGCGCCAGCGAGGCGAGGACGCAAGAGACTTACTCGAAGTGTACATCCGGACGCCCTCGTAGACTTTGAACATGAGGTAGTCAAGAGAGCACATCCCATGGATGCGCTTGACCGTTTTCATAATGATCCTGTCGACGTTGCCCTCGTAGGTCGACACCAGCGACTTGTCGCTGTTGAGGCGATGAGTGCGAACGTGTTCCATATAATTGTTCATCTTGTCGGTCCATTGTATGGCCAACAAGGCAACGTTTTCTGACAAAATCGGCGCCATTTTGGGTGCTGCCTTGTTTTTGACGATGGTTGCAAAACCGAGCAAAGTTGGTGGCTTGTGGGAGTTACTTTAGGGAAGCCGATCGCTATCGGTCACGTGATAAAACGATAAATGGTTAAGGTTATGCTCAGCATTCTGGCTTCTTGGCACTTCTCCATTCCTACCAATAGGGATTCTCGTTCAGCCAAGGAGCGCTCAATTGAGTAGGTGGGGCAAGGATTGCTTGACCAACCTGAGGACCTTGATAATATATGCCCCTGCCAAACTCTCGCACTCATCATCACAACCATCACCATCACGACAGCCAAAATGTCGTCCGGCGGCACAAAACCCAACCTGGGTAGTTTAATTCAGGACGATGGAACCCGAGAGAAGATGGAACCGGTGATCGCCGGCGAGACGCCGCGCGTATTCGTCACGGCCCCCCCCCCCCCCGCGCACTTGAAAGTCGACGGGCATTCCATCCATCATTGCTATGGCGCGGCCGGGATCCCGGGTCGTTTGCATGCAGCCACACCACGGAAAGCGCTTGGCCTTTACTCATACCTAGGTAGGCATCAACCGTAACTGCATGCGAGTGCCAAAACATGGCCATACATTCCACCACAACCTCCTATCACCGCTAATTATCACCCATCCAGGCCCCCTTCACCCAATACATGTTCTCCCCGCTCAACCACAGCCAACCCAAAGTGACCGATAGTTCTAAATTGTCATTTCGTCACGACACGAGGCGTTGATGCTCTTACATCAACGACAACATGTCCAAGTCTCTGGGGTCATACCCCAGACGGCTAGGCCTAGCAGCCTCATCCTCACGTCTACCTCGGCCGTCCTGCACCTGTTCATCAAGGCCCCCGCCGCCGCCACGAGCAGGTGCAGGACGGGGTCCGCTTACCTGGGGACCCTGAGGGGTGTTCTCCGAGGCGGTGGCTCCAGGCCCATTGTCCAGCATGCCCCTCATGCCAATTACTGCGCCGGTCGATGTGGCACTTCCTGAGTCTTCTGAGCCAGTCCTGTGCTGGCGCCGCGACTCCAACCAGGCTCTGCCCACTTCAGTCTGGACAGTCCTCGCATAGTGCCTTGTCTGCTGGTTGGACTGAAGACGGGATGGCTCTGGGTAGTATGGCTGATGATACCAAGAAGATTGGTGCATCTGAGTCGGATGGCGGTTGGTGTATGTTTGGTTGTACCCGATATCGGCGGGCGCCCACTGTGTGTTTGCGAACAGCCGAGTTAGTGCTTGGCCTTGACACAATTACCATCATCGGGATACAAACCTCTCCGTGAAGATTCATCGCCATCTGTACTTCACTTGCCATCACCACCGCTTGGCCGACATAATAGTGGTTGTGAACCACCATCTGGGTGACGGAGCCTGCCTCCCCAAGGCCACCACGACTCCTTCCACGCCTACCACGACGCCTATGACCGCCACTACGGCGGCTGCACCGGACGTCACGGTTGTTGCCGCCCCCACGCCGCGCCGCCGCCACACCGTTGTTATTGTGATGAGTGGGCATTTGATTTTTATTTTTGAAAATTCGCAAGGAAAAAAATCGGTTTGGGGGATGAGAGAAAATCGGTTTATTGGAGAGAGATATTTGGGTGAGTGGCAGAAATTTCGCGTCCAGGTTGGCAAAGAAAAGAAAAGAAAAAATGTTGAGTGCGTCGCAAAGCAAAGAAAAGAAGCTACCTGTGCAGGGAGCTCGCACCCCAGCGCCCCACACCCATTATAGAAACGTGAAGTACATTGCAAAAATTTTCCTGCTCTCACGCCAACGCCAACGTACAAATTACTACGGCCGGGTTGTGGGCAGCTAGACCGCTATCTGAGGTCAACTCTCGTGCTACCTTGTGCCAGATATTGTAACTACAGGCCCAATATGAGAGAACGAGGCCCCTAGTAACTGGGCGAGTGCCTCAACTATCCTAACAACAAGAATGCAGCTCTCCCTCGTCTCGGCTGCGAGTAGACACACATTTTGGCGGCTGCCGCGCTCTTCTCATGAATGAGCTCTCTTCCCGGTCCTTCCGTCCACCTCCACGAAGCCGTCCATATCCTACTCGGCCTCCAAGCGGCGGTGGGCCAGGCGCCGCTCCATCTCAATGCGAACTTCGGCCACATGTCGCTTAGCCTCCTTGCGCACCTTGGCTACACGCCGCTTGGCCTCCTTGCGCACTCTAATCACGCTCCGCTCTGTCTCTCTGCGTGCTTTCTGCTTGGCCTCTTTGCGTGCTTTGGCGACACGCTGCTTGGCGGCAATGCGGGTTGCAGTCACCTGCCGCTTGGCCGCAATGCGCACTTTTGCTACGCGTTTCTCTGCGTCCTTGTAGGAGTTTTCCTCCTCATCGCCAAGCTCCGTGGTGAATCTGGTTGGGTTGTGTAGGTGACGAGCCCGACGGAATATGGCCCTCAGCTGCTCGTATGAGAGGGCGAACAGGGGGTTTCTGCCGAATGTCAGACTTATTACACCGTGCTTAACCAACAAGACAGGACAGACCTCGAGACTCCAGCGGCCAGCTCGGCTGTTGAAGGGCGGCAAAAGGCTGCTCGCAAACTAGCAAGACCAAGAAAGTCGGAAAGAACGAAATCAACTTGGCCAGCGGGTTGTTGGTCAAGATCATCATTGTAGAAGAGTTCGGAATGCTGGACCCAGTGGCCGTCTGCGAGGACGCCAACCCATGCCTTCTTCAGGTCGGGGTATTGGAGATGGACAATGAGAACGAGCCAATCCATTGGTGGGCCTTCCTTTCCACATGCTACCGAGGCTCGCTCTACGAGACCTCGCCGACAAGAGAAGGTGTAGGGCCGCTGGGCCAAATGCTATATCAGGTTGCTTGCAGAGTTTGCCTTCGTACTCGACAAGAGATGTGGCTGGTTCGTCGATAGACTGGAGCAGGGCTTGACGTCTCGAATCATTCGTCGTGGCGAGTAATTGCGCAATCCGACTAACGGCCGGCGATTCCGCGGGATTTTGCAAAGTCATCACTGTCGGTGTCGGTGTACTCGTAGCTAGCGTGGCATTGGAAGGAAGGAGAGGGGAAGAAAAGCACGACATTACAAAGGTGCGGCCAACGACTAGCCCCTCCAGAATCAGACAGCTGACTAAACACAGTGTAGGGAAATCCCCGCCTGTATTCCAACACTGTTGTGTAGGCCTCGACCGTGCCCGGCGCGACGTCGGTGAAAAGAGCGATTTTTGCATGGAGAGACTAAAGTAAAAATGAATATGCACAGTTTAGCCGAGTGCTCTCATTTCGGTGCTGGCTCTTGTGCCTGTGGTGCTCCGTGGTTGAGTGCACCAGCAATCCCGAGGCTGATGTGGAACGTGCACGCAGAGCACAACCAGGCAGCAACAGTGGAGCCAGAATGCCCCACCTGCCCAATCAAACGCTTGGCAAGACGTTCATTGGCCACAACCATCGCGCCATCAACGTCCACGCTCACCGTCTTGTTGCTGAGGAATCCGATCTGACGCAGTGGTTGTGATGGGATTCATGATGGCGGTGCCGAAAGCCCCGACTGAGTTTCTGGTGCAGCCACCTGAAGCCCCGCCTTTCCTGCAGTTGGCCGATGGTTCCTCCCCTGGGTCCTCACAAGGAGCGGAGTCGTGCCGGCGGCCGGGCCCCACCACCACCACCAGCAACCTGAGGGAGCAGCAGCGGCGGTGAGTCTGTATCCCGGGGAAAAGAAGCTGAAACTTGGTTCTGTAGCCTTTGGCGCCTTGTAAAGACAACCGGAGGGACCACTGTATGTGTGCGCTTTGACAGCCTGATTGCTCAAGAGGAAGCTCTTGACTGCTGTCTTGAAGGACCGAGATCAAAGGCCCCGATGCTGGATTCTCGGAGCCTAAGGCTACCGCGTTCAACAAGTCAACTCGGCGCTGCAATCCGGACCGGATTATTCTCCTTCAAACAACGGCAGGAAGCCATCGGCAACAGCAACATCACAATCCTCAATATGGACGACATCCGGCCGCAAGACCTTTTGCGCGAGATTATGCACATGTTTATCCACCGAAGCAAGGACCGCGCCGGGATGGAATACGATGCGGTACAACAGCTTGCGGGAGAAATGGTTGATACCATTAGAAGGCAGCTTCAATCCGCCGCCGACGACACGCCCGTGGCCCTTTTTACCTGTAAGGTGTACCAAGACCTGCACCAACAAGGATATGGTGAGTTTCAGCCAGATTCGGGCCCTCGGGCTGCAACGGTCCTAACCGACTGCCTACTTTTCCAGGAACCAAAGAGCGCTTGCCACAGGGACCTAGTTCCGGGCCCCCGTTTCTCGACCGTATTGTACTCACGGCATTGTTGGACGGCGCCCCGACTCCTATGGGGAAGTTGCTCGCCTTCGATGCCGCGATCCGCTGCCAGGCCGAGCGAGAGCAAGGAGACGACGATTCGAGAGCCGTATCGCAGATGTTTTTTGACGCATTGAAAGCTCAACGGGAGATGGCACCGTTGCCCGCCCAACTTGTGGTCGAAACCCCGCCCGCCGAGCCGGCCATGCGAGACGTCATGACATTGCGGTACTATTCACCCGTGGGTGCATACCACAAGCAACTCCAGACGGTGGCTGGGGGGGTTGCCAAGCAAAGCATGACCACTCTGCTCCGGACCCTGACTCCTGCGGCGCTCGGCATTTCCCTCCCCTCGCAGCTGCGCGACCCGGGCCAGGGACGGAAGCACTTGCGCCACGCGGGTGCGTACGACCGGCTCATCACCATGCTCCGGATGATTGTGTCGGTGGGCTTCAAAGCCGAGCGGTCCAAGGACAAGAGGATCTTTGACCTCGCACTGCACAATTTCGGCCTCGACAGGATCTCTGACTTTGTCATCAAGGGCGCCCTCGTCGAGCTGCTCTACCCGGAGGCAAAGACCAACATCAAGGTGGCCGACGTCCCTTTTGAGACCCTCATTCACCACCCCATCGTCAAGAAGGCGCTCTGGGCCCATCCCTCGATGCAGCTCTACCCCAACGCCACGTGGCTGTGCCCGCCCGGACACAAGGAATGGGGATTCCACCACCTCTCCGACGATACGCTGGCCAACATGTGCATCCACCGCTGGGACGGCACGACCCCACTCGTCGACCACCTCGAACGCCTGTTCCAACCGCGCAAGTTCCAGGGTGCCGACGTCAAGTTCGCCTGTCGCATGCCACTGCTGATTCCCGTGCTTCTCGAGCGCAGTCCAGAGGTTACGGGCAAGACGTTTGACGATTACCGCTCCTTCATCCTCACGGCGCCCATGTACCCCAAGCTAGTGCCCGGCAAGGAGGTCGACGTCGATCTCGCGAGCCGCTACTACCACATTTGCATGGTCATCAACCTGCGTCGTAACACCGTGCACACGTACCATCGCAACACGGAGCCGGTGGATATCGTCCCGAACCTCGTCGGCCCAGCCGAAAAGGACGGGGGGCCGAGGGATACGTGGTCGATTACGGACCGCAACAGCGACAAGCATTTGCTGCTTTACAGAAAGATTATGCACCGCAAGGGCGAACCGTATGCGCCCCCGGTCAAGGGGCTGCCCGAGTTTGTTGCCAGCAGCGGCAGCAACGAGCAGATGGTGGTGTGCAAGGACGCGATAGAGTGGTCGGTGAAGAACATGTAGGCGGACGGTGCAGCAGTTAGGACGGTCGGTGTTGGTGGGTGGCGGAGGAGTTTGCTCGATGGAGAACAGAGGAACCTGGGATGGGAGGGTTGAGTTTGCTCGTTGTAGTTGGCTCAAGCTGGGAGTTAATATGTAGGCTGTGAGGGCAGCTGGTACACCAAGACTGCCAACCTGTCCGAGTCTGCGAATAACCCCAACCAGCGGAGCCGCCACCTGTATTATAAACAGATACCGATTGTTAAACACCACCTTATTTAGACAGAGACTACAGCGTAATGACAACCAGGCCAAGCCCCAAACCTCTACGCCGAAGGCGGCCCACCCAACGAGGGCCTGGGTCCAATACCGGCGAGCATGACCACAGCACCGACAGCTAGACGCCAAAACTATTGCCAACAAATGCCAGATATTAACCGCGGTGCTGAATGCAGAGGAGATGGCGATGCGCCCCGCAAAGCCTAAGATCGCGAATGCCGGCCAAGAAGCCCTCGCGGAGGTGCTCCGTCTCCCGCTCAGTGGTGAACCAGCCATCGTCGAAGGGAAAGCGCGTCAGGGATTCTTGATCGAGCGCGTAGTGATTGCCATGACAGGCCGTGGGCGGTGTATTGTGAGAGGTCGAGGTTTGCTGGCTTCGAGGAAGCCGATCTTCCAAGACGTCCAATGTCTAGACCAAAGAATAAGCTGGGTTCCTAGAGTCGGTCAATCAGAGAGTGTATAGAGCGGGGTTTAGGGACACCTGATCATGGCGGCATCCAGCAGCAACCTCTGCAAGATACTGTCGCTGCCCGATGCTTCAGGTTGCTCTCGCGGCCGTGTCCGAGGAGCGGGCCGGAACTTCCGGCGACACCGAAGAGCTGAGGTTCTGGATATCGTCGTCTCGCGGAGCCTTGAGCAGCCAGCTGGGCACATCATGGCCGCTGCGTCCCTGCGTATTTACGTTGCTTCTTTGTGCTGTCGAAGCAGGCGTTGCGTGCTCGAGCTCCTTCTTGAGGTTGACGGAAACCGCGGAAGGTGCGACAGGAGTTGAAGCTGAAACCAAGCGCACCTACGAGGAAGTGACGATGTAGCCTCCTCCCAGACACCGAGAGCCAGGTCCTGGGGCAGGTACGACAGTCAGCATTCGGCTCAAGGAATGGAAGCTGCCACCCAAGAAGGCTCAGCAGAGGTCGGGCTCGCCACCCTCATAACACCACCAGACGACCCAGATGTGCCTCATGCCATGGCGGTTCCTCTCCCGCTGCTGGTTCGACCCTCTTGACGACTTCCAAGGACATCCATCCTACTGTCAAGTCATCACGAAACAGATCCATTCCTTGCAGCCATTCCACGTCAAACGACCGAGCCTCGCCGCCGAGTCCAAGGTCCAAATCGTGCGTCCGAGAACAACTCGCGTCTCCCCTCTCGCAGGAACGCCAGGACCTCCCCCCTGTGAATTTTACGACGTAACCCAAGATCTAGACTAATAATTGTCCACCAGAAACAGCTCGACTCGCCCCTACAGCCATTGCTGAACTCCAAAGAATCCTCCCGTCGTATATTCGCCTCGCAGGGGATGCGGATGCGAACAAGGCGCCCTTCGGGCGACAAGACAAGGGAACAAAGACTAAATATAAGGAGACTACCTCATCGAAGGGCAGCCTCCCTCAAAAACTCACGTCAGTGAGAGAGTATCCTCGAAGGGAATCAGTAGCTACATGTGAACGGGTAAACCTTCAAAAAAAAAAGGAAGCCGGGGGATAAAACGAGCAGAATCATAAAAGGCAAAAGCTCACCGGCTAGGCCCCCTCGTGGATTGAGGGGAGGTAGCCGGCTACGAAACCCATGGGGGTTTACTTCGTGGGAGGGGTTGGGAGAGGGGGAGAGGGGCTAGCCCCCGGAATCGAACGGGCGACCTCGTCAGGTGCCCGGTGCTGGAGGGGCAGAAGTTGCCCCGTCCCCCCGCTCGGCTAGACGGTCATCCTCGCGGGGGGGGTTGGTACCTAGTGTGCTGGGACTAATACATATCCCCTGTGCGGGAGGCTCGGGTACTGTGCAGGACCTTGCCCGCACGGTTCGGGACGACAACACGCCAGGATCTTTCGTCCTCGCCGAGCCCCAGGCGCTCTGGATGAGGCGAGGAGAGCATGTTTTCATCAGCAGAAGCGCAGAGTTGAAATCCCAACTCAGTATTTGGTCCCTATGCTCCTATTATCATAACCATTCTAAGACACGCTCTCCTGCGAACCCGACCCCAACCATACACAAACCTGTCCTACCCACTACTCCCAATCTTTAGGCCCTCCAACTCATCCCTCGTCCGCCGGTATAGCTCCTGTGCCTCGCGCTCTCGCGTGCTCACAAACGCCACTTCGGCCCTCAGGGCCGCCAGCCGTCGGCGGATGGCTTCTTCCTCGGAATTACGCAGGACCTGGAACCCGGCCAGCGCGTTGCGTGCCTTTTCCAACGCGCCGTGGGCCTCGCCGACCTTTTTGCGCAGCATCTCGGCCCGGTTCTTGTAGCCTCCCAGGTGCAGGTTGAGCTTCTTTTCGAGCTTGTTGCCCTTTTCGGCTGACGCGATGAGCGTCTCGAGTGCAGACTGGGCATGTTAGTGACGTTTTGACAAGGAAAGGATAAAACTCACATCGAGGGCGGACTGCATGGTAGAGACCTGATCCTCGTCGTCGTCGGAATCATAGCAGCCGAGGCCGAGAAGCAAGGAATTCGTCTTTTCCTTGTTCCACACGGCCTCCACCTCCTCCGGCTTCGGCGTGTCCTTCATTTCTAGCAGGACCTGGAGCCGCGCTTCCGACAGGTCCGCGTCGTCGATCCGGGGCAGCTCGATCGGCTTGGCGCTCGGAGCCCCCGGGAGCGGGTACCTGGCCGTGTCGTGCGCCATGAGCAGCGCTGCCTCGCGGGCAACGATTGCCTGGGCGGGGTCTTGTACCTCCGAGGCGGCTCGTACCAAGGCATTGTAATCGACTGCTGCGGCCCGCGGCAGGTCCCGCTGCATCACCTGTGTCCGCCGCCTCCGCTCCAACAACTCCCGAGCCTCGCGGATCTCACGTTCCCTGCGGTCACGGTCTGCGGCGTCTTCCTCCTGCTGCTCGGCTGTCCTGGTTTCCTGCTGGTCCTCGGGCAGCTCCAGCTCCCACTCCGTCTCCTTGGGCTTGGGCAGCGCGGCGAGGCGTTGCTTGAGCTGGTGGCGGATTGACAGCTCGCGCATCCGGGCATCTGCTGGCGTCCCCCCGACCATAGACATCTCGTTGTCGGCAGTGTTGAGAGCAAACGTGTCGCGGGGTGTGCGCAGCGGGGTCTGGCCAACATGGAGCGGTGTCGCACCGCCATTCGCTGCTGCCCGCAAGGGCGTTGCCAGCGGGTTCGGCGTCGAGACGACCTGCTTCCGCGGGGCGACCGAGTCGAACCCGGTAGACCCTGCTCCCTCGTGGAGCGGCGTGTTCTCCCCACCGAGCAGCGACGATTGGGTTTCTGTGAGTGCCCGGATATTGCGAATCTCATTGGCGATGTGGTCCTCTTGCGCCGGGGCGCGAGGCGTCCTGATAGGCGCGTTAGTGTTGAGCGCCGAGTAGTTGCCCACCAGCCCCCGCGTAGCATCATTGTCGCTCTCCCGAGCCAGCGCGCTTGCCCTCTCTCCAATCATGCCCATCTTGACAATCTCGTCCAGTTCGCCCTCGCTGACCTGTGGCGCCGGAAGCACCAGGCCCTTCCGTTTGCTGCTCTGCTCGGCCTCGCGAATTTTTTGCATCTGCCCGGCCTTGATGGCGGCCTGGATCGACGCCGAGGGCGCGTCCTTGTCGTTCTTCCTCCGCTTGCGCTCTGCATCTCCATCCTCGTCGCCCTTGCGCTTGTTGCCAACTTGCTGCTTCTTGGGGTCAAAGTGCGAGCGCTGAAACTCGTTGCGCTGAATCTCCTCGTTGGTGTCGTAAAACCCTGGCACGGGCTTCTTCTCGAACGGGATGTCGGCATTGTAGTCCATCTGCCCCGGCTTGCGGGTCGTGACCTTGATGTTGATGCCGGCCGTCTTGAGCTCGCGCCGCTTCTGCAGCGCGGCCAGCCGTCGCGACTCTTCCTGCTGCCGCTCGCGGGCCTTGCGTTTTGCCTTTTTGCCCTGCGTATTGGCCAGACGGGCACGGGCTTCGCTCAGCATCTCCTTTTCGTCCTCGTCGAGATCGATCGTGTCGGGCCGGGCGGGCTTCGTCTCGGGATCGGGGTCGACCTCGCCGGGCCGCAGGCGGCGGACATCGTCGGCAGAGGGTGCGTGGGCCTCGCCGCCCTCGGGGCCGGTGAGCCCCAGCGAGGACGCCTCGCGCTGCTCGGCCTCGTCGAGGAGTTTCTGGTAGCGCTCGAGGCACTGGTTGGCGGTGCGGCCGACGATCGGGGCGATGGTGCGCCATTGGGTGGGCATCAGCTTGGCGAGGTGCAGCAGCTTCTCGTCCTCCTCCTTGCTCCACTCAATCTTCTTGATGCTGGGATCGAGCCATTCGTTCCATCGCGCCTTGCATTGTTTGGGCGTCTTGCGCGCCAGCAGCGACGACACGCGCGCCCACTGGTTCAGCCCATACTTGCTGACCGACGCCTTGAGGATCTCGTCCTCGATGTTGGTCCACACGCCTCCCTTGACGACGGGCATTTTGGTGGTGGTGATGAAATGTGGCCGGGTTGAAGTTGCGCTGCGAAGGAACCTGGAAGACCTGGAAGACCTGGACGCTGAAAGGCTGCGGCAGGCAAAGTGGCGTCTGATTGGCCCGCCTCAACATGCAGACCCACTCCAGCTTCGCGTCTGCGCGTACTTACCAGAGTGACGAAACGTGAGGCATTGCAAACCACAGCGATACAGACGGCATCCCAACATTGCACATTTGACCTGCTGCTCATTCAATCCAATCCTTGAGCAATTGGCCACAATGGCGTCCGACGCGGCTTCTCCCCGGGAGCCAACACCCTCCGGGACACCCCCTCTCCCGATTCCCTCCTCCATTCCCCAGAAGCGAGCACTCGAAGACGACCACAGCCCGGCCGTTTCCTCGCCGCTCAACCCAGAACCCAAGTCAAAAGTGCAGGTCCAGGCCCCCGACGACAGCCAGGCGATGGCTCGCGAGAAGAGGACCAAGAAGGACTCGCTTAAGAAACGCGAGTCCAAAGGCGCCGGCACCGACAGCTCGAGAGCAACACCCGACCCCAAGCACCGAGAGCCCCCCGGCGAGCTGGCGCCGATGAGGTACAAGCTCGCGCGGCCGAAACCCTCCGACTTTGAGCTGTCCCGGGGGCCCGTATTTACGAGCCACCACGAGGTGGAGGACACCGAGGGCAGGACGATTGACTTTTGCGAGACGTCGGAGCAGTAAGTGCATCGAGCAAATCCTCGACCTTATCTGACCTCTGCAGCGTCTTCAACAAGAAAAACTTCCACTACACGCACTGCATCGCCGACCCCGCCTTCCCGTCGACGTTTTACTACCGCAACACCGAGCCGCCACCCTTCAACGCCCACATGAGCTTCGAGGACACGGCGTCGCACATGTTCTTCGACCGCGCCGGCATGCACGTCACCTCGGACAAGGGCTTCCGCATGGCGCGCGCCAATGTGGCCGTCCGCGAGGGCCGCTGGTACTGGGAGTGCAAGGTCACGAGGGGAATACTGAAGGAGCGGCGAGAGGGCGACCCCGAGTCACACGGCCACGTCCGTGTAGGGTTTGCGAGGAGAGAGGCATCGCTCGACGCGCCGGTCGGTTACGACGCATACAGCTACGGCATCCGGGACGTTGCGGGGCAAAAGGTGCACATGTCACGGCCCAAAGACTTCTTTCCGCCGGGCGAGGACGTCAAGGAGGGCGACGTGATCGGTCTCGAGATCCAGCTGCCGTCGGAACGCCTCCAGCGCAAGATTGTGCAGGGCCAGTACAACCCCGCCATCGACCTCGCCGACGAGGAGTCGGACCAGCCTCCCGAGGCACCCAACATTATCCGCGACCGCATCCCGATCCGGTTCAAGGCGCACATTTACTTTGAAAAGATTGATTACCACACGACCAAGGAGCTGGAGGAGCTGATGAATCCGTCCCCCATGGCGTCCGGGTCCAATTCCGAGCCCAACCCGAACCACCCAGTGCCGGCACTGCGCACGCTGCCAAACTCGTGCATCAAGGTGTACAAGAACGGCGTGCTCATGGGCACGCCTTGGACGGACCTGCTCGCCTTTCTCCCGCCGGCGTCCAAGCAAGCGCAGCAAACTAGCGGACGTGAGGCATTGGATGACGGATCGCTGGGGTATTACCCCGCCGTGAGCGTGTTCCGAGGCGGTGCCGTCGAGGTCAACTTTGGGCCCGACTTTTGGTATCCGCCGGCGCCCGAAGATGCAGACATGGAGGGCACGGGGCAGCCAAAACAAGGCACACCCCGGGCCGTCAACGAGCGCTACGACGAGCAGATTGTCGAGGACATTGTGTACGACATTGTCGACGAGGTTGGCTTCTGGATGCAGGACGGCGGCAAGGTCATTGACCGGTCCGTCAGGGACGAAAAGGCCGAGGCCGTGGCGCCCGGGCGCGACGAGATCAAGGAGCTCGTCCAGGATGATTAGATGAACAAACGGGTATATGTACAGGGTATCATTAACGGGGACTTTCCAGGCGGCTCAACCAACCAATACCCATCCTCCTCCACCCGTAGTACAGGGTATCTTACGAACGGGGAGTTTCCAGGCGGCTCGACCACAACTGCAACCAATATCCCCAGGACCTGTAGCACAGGGTATCTTATGACCGGGGACTTTCGGCAGGCGGCTCGACCACGACGACAGCCGACATATCCCCATCCTCCGCCTCCGCCTTGCCCTCGGCCTCCTCCTTCTCCTGCTTCTCCCTTTCCTCCTTGCCGCGCTTGTGAAAATACCAGAGCACAAATAACAACAAGAACAAGGCCGCGCTCCACAGCACGCTGGTCCCTACAAACGCCGGCCACCGCAACTTGAGCGCATTCACAATCGCCTTGAGCATCGACTTGACAATCGCCGGCGTCATGACGAGCTCGCCCAGGTTCTTGGGCATAAAAAACTTTCCCAGCCCCTCATCCGGGCTCTTTTTCAGCCCCTGCGCCTCGGCCGCCGCGGCCAGCACCTCGGGCCCCAGCATGTCTGTCAGCTTCTTGGGCAGCTGCGTCACCAGCTTCTGCATCGACCCGGGCAGCTTCTCGTAGCCGCGCTTGATGGCGTCGTTGCGCCCGTCGAGGAGCGAGACGAGGTCGTCGACGGCGGTCGGGGCGCCGCGCATAATGTCCTTGAGGACGACCACGAACTGCTGGAGGAGGTCCTTGGCTTCGGCGGAGACGGTGAGGGCGGCGGCGCGGGTTTTGGAGGGCGTCGAGGGGGTTTCTGGTTCTGGGGTGATGTCGAGGCGGGCGAGCACGCGGTTGAGGTCGGCCCATTCGGCTTCTGCCTCGGCGGGGGTGGTGGTGGCAGGGACGGTGAGAGATGTGGAGGTGGCGGCGGGTTTGCGGTGGAAGAGGCGCGAGAAGCGGTTGGGCTTTTTGGAAGCGGTTGCGGTTGTGGATGCCTCGGCTGCTGCCGTGTCGGCGGGCAGACGGACCGAGTCGCTGTCGGTGTCCCAGGTTAGGTCGGGCGTCTTGGGGCGCGGCGGGAGTGGCGGCGGCGGTCCGTCGTCATCATCGTCGTTTGCCACGAGGCGCTCGAGGAATTTCTCGTCTTCGTCGTCGAGAAGGACGGTAGCGCCAGGTTTATCGCCGTCGGCTGGCGCGGCGGCGGGAATAGCATCTGCGGTAGCTGCCTCTGCCTTTGCGGGCTCTGCCTGCGCCTTTTCGGGTCCCGTCTTGTCTGCCTCCTTGCGCTTCTTGAAGAAGTTTGGCGCCATCGTGGAAGTTGACACTGACGGCGTTTCTGATGAAGCGGGGAGGGAAGAAGCTCACATGCAGCTCATGAGGCTGAGACAGCCCCTCACGTCGCACCTCCTGCCTCAACCGTCTTGGCCAGCCAAGCTCACTGCCAAGCCACACTGCCACAATGATGTCATGCAGTCGCTGCTTCGATCTAGCTGTGGCTGGTGCAAGTGCACGCCGGGTATCATGTACAGTAAATCAATCCTCCTCCTCGTCCACCTCCTCCTCCGCGGCTGCGGCGCTCCGTCTTCCCTGCCGCCCCTTTCCACGCTGAAATCCCGACCTCGACGTGACGGCCCGCTCGCCGACAAAGTGGGTGCCGTCCCACGGCGTGCTGCACTTGGGGCAGGCCTTGTCCCTCCGCGTCCGCCAGAAGCCGTCCTCGCAAATGTCGTGCAGCCGCACCGTGCAGTCGGGCTCGTTGCAGCGCTGTCCGTACGTGACAATCTCCTTGCACGCCTCGCAAAACTTGATGCGCTCCCACGCGCCCTCGGCGTCGGGGTCGTTGTACGTCGCCACCAGCCACGACCACAGCTCCACCAGCGACCGCGTCGTCAGGCTGTAGAAGCCGTCCCGGCTCTTGTCCAGCCACCCCTCGGCCACGAGGCTCGACAGCAACGATAGGATCTCGGAGTGCTTGAGTCCTCGGGCTGCAGCAGCCGTCGTGGCACCCTCGTTCTCGTCGCCGTCCTCATCCTCCCCATTCACCCCGCTCTCGCGGGCCCGCGGCGGGCGCGATACCCGCAGCGCCTGGCCCTCGTCGACGGCCATGACCTCCATGCGGGGCGTGTTGTACTGCTCAAACATGGCGTCGAGCAGTCTCTTGATGTAGGCGACCTCCTCGGCGGTGCGCGTCGTGCTCATCTGCGTGGCCGGGTCGCTGTGGGCGTTGATGAAGACCCACACGCGCTCGCCGCCGCGGACCTGGTCGCGCGTGTTGCGAATGTCAAAGTCGAGCGGCTCGACGGCCTCGCGGGCGGCGCGGATGACGTTTTCAAAGTCGGCCATGGTGATGGACCGCGGGTCGACGCGCGCGCCGTCACCGTTGGATGCCGACTGGATCTCGGCCAGGATCTTTTGGCCCTCGGGGAAGGTCAGCGTGCCCCGGGCCATAAAGGCCTGCACAAAGGCCCGATTGGCGTCATTGTAGCCCGCTGGCAGCGGCGGCTCCCACTCGATGTCCATGTGCAGGATTGATGGATGGTGTTGATGATCGGCAGGTGGATGGTGCTGCGAGAATGGGCTCTGGTTGGTGGAAGGGAAGCTCCGTGGCTGAGACCCGATGGTTTGGCATTCTTGCTCGGTGCGGGGCAGAGTGCGGGAACAAAGCGCTGTGATTCGGTCTTTATCCGGCCCAGATGCTAGCGCCCGCCCTATCGATTGACCCTGGATTTCTCGCGCTGCGATGGGAATAGCTTCGTCCGAACCCGGAAACCAGAAACCCGGCAGAAACCAGCGGCACCGCAGCCTTTTGAAGCGGCGCACTTGTCGGTCAGACCAAAACCTTGGTCTGTCGGCCCGACACCGTGATCGCCGCCCAAACCGCCCAAACCGCCCAAACCGCCCCAACGCCCCAACGCCTCCTTCAGGATCACAGGCGAGCCGACCAGCTGCAGGACCTCCCGTTCCGGAAATCCCGACTCGCCGTGCAGCTGGAAGGTGACACGGCGTCCAACCGATGGAACCCCGGTCCGCCAATATAGCCGCAATCGCATCCGAGCGCAATCTCTTCTGTTCAGCAGCTCCAACATGTGCTCACGATGCCTGCGCTCAGACCTGGCCCAGCCTCGGCCAGTCGAGTTCTGTTACATCGTGTTGGGAGTGGCCACGCTAGACGGCTGATGTGCAGGCGAAATGCATGCTTGACACGTTGGGGTCTTGCTTTGCCCTCCGACACCCCTGCCCATGGGGGGTCTTAATTTATCCCAGGCGGCGCCTCGTTGCGGTCCGGTAACATCTCCTCTGCTGCATGGTGTGAGGTATTCCCCGTGATTCACGACGGCGACATGGCCGTCCAGCTGCCGTCCGAGGCAATCGGTGCCGCTGCCGGCGTCCTCGCCTACAGCGTCCTGTGTCTCGGCTGCGGCCTGTTTCTGCTCTGGCTAGTCTGGGCCCACAATGAGCGCAAGAGCTGTAAGCACCGCCGCCGCCTTTTGTTGTATCGCCAGTGCTAACCGCTCAGATGTCGCCATGCTGGCCTTCTTCGCCTCGCTGGCCACCGTAGCCTCCATCGCCCAGCAGATTCACACCATCGTGTGGTGGCGCGACGTCAAGACGGCCGAGTGGGAAAATATCGTCGCCAACGTGGGCAACCCGGAGCTCAACATCACCGGCGGCGCGACGGGCGTCGACCTGGTCCTCTTTTACATCCGTGAGTCGCGCGGCCCGCCGACGGCCGAGTCCTCGCTGAGCCCTCGCCGCAGAGTACTACAGCTACAATGTCGAGTCTATGCTGGTGTTCTTCTGGTATGCCGCCCCGCCCTGCCCCGTGTCCGCCAACTGACCTTGACCCCAGGTCCGTTGAACTGGCCAACAGCATCTTCCAGATGCGCATGATCCAGACGTACCGCTTCCACGCCAGCTTCGCCGCCAAGATCCTCGCCGCGATCCTCCCCGCGTTGCAGATGGTCCTGCTGCGCTTCAGCGGCGTCACGCGCAGCACGCCGGCGTTTATGGTGGTGGCAGACGTCATCAGTGAGTCCGCTCCTCCCCCGGCAAGACATTTTGGCGGCTAACGTCCCCCAGTGGTTCTCTGCTTCGCGGCCGGCAGCATCACGCTCTTTTTCATCCTCGCCCTCTACCTCCGATCACGCTTCACGCTGTCGTCCTGGCACGTGCCCTACGGCGACCCCTCGGCCGGTACCGCCGCCAGTACGCCCCGCCTACTGCTGGCGCCCAAAACGAGCATCTACGACAAGTGGCTTGTGGTGCGCTTCACCATCGCCTTTCTGGCGCTCAGGTGCGCCTCTCCTCTTCAACACCGGGTTGCCGGTACTAACTGACTGCTGGCTAGCCTTTTCGAAATCGTCGTCGTCAACTTCCAGCTGCGCGCTGCGGGGACTAACAACCCTGCCAACCTCCGATCCGAGCCCGACCTCAGCGCCGGACGCGCAACGGGCGACTTTGTGCTGTTTATCCCCGGTGTCTCGGCCGCCGTGCTAGTGTTCCTCGTGTTTGGCACGACCAAGACGTTTCGGGAGTACCTGTGGACGCTGTTTGTCCCGGCGTCGCTGAGGAGGAGGCACGAGGCCAGGCAGAACAGGAGGAAAGAGACGCAGGCTTCCGTGTCTGCCGGGTCTGGGCTGGGCGAGTCTGCGCGCCGGGGGCCGGATCCTGTTCGGGACGTCGAGACGAGCGATCGGGTGCTGACGGTGGAGGCAAGCGGGAGGGTGGTCATGGTGCAGATGCAGGATTTCGGGAAGACGGACGGGGACGGGGACGGCAAGAGCGATGAGTGGCCGATTATGAAGCCGGAATCGCCGGCCCCGCCATGGTCGGGCCCCACAGGGCTGTCGCCGCCGCCGTGGAGAAGGTGACGAATTGGGATGGGCATAGACGGCGTTTAGGTGTTTAATCCGACGACTTTTTGGGCTCGGGCGAGTGTTTTTGGGGACCTGGTATGCAATGTTGGGGGGGGGGGGAACGAGGGGTGAATGACTAATAGACAACAACGAGGGGAAAGAGGAAGAGAAAGGGGGGAGTGACGAGCGGAGGGAGGTAATGGCGGGCGAGGGGGGAACTGGCAAGGGAGAAAGAGGTGGACGTCGAGACGGAACGATATACCCTCCGGCTGCTCAGCGCAGCCAGAACAGCAACGGGGCTCATCTTCACAACCGCCTGGTGCGCATGATAGACAAGGCCCAATATAATACTACGTGTTACCTAAACCACTCCCATAAGCCAACCGCAATGGGGGCACGACACCTGCAATGGGCAAGACAACCGCAATGGGGCAAGACAACCAACCGCACTAGGCAAAATAACCGCAATGGGCAGACAACAAGCCTCACCTCTTTCCCAACCGGGGCAACTTGACAGGCAGAATCACCAACACGCTCACCACCCCCAGCACCGCCATCCCCAAAAACGTTACCCGCAAGGCCGCCTCGTAGCTCTGCACCGCCTGCTCGCGGTACGCCTCGGGCAGCGCCCGGATCGCCTCGACCGACTTGCGCACCCTCTGCACCACGGCCTCCTTGTCGGGCCCGACGACGAACTGCTCGAGGTAGTACCACAGCGCGTTCTGCACCACCAGCGAGCTGCACGCGATGCCCAGGACCTGGCCCAGGCTGCGCCACAGCAGCAGCGTGCTCGTCACGACGGCCTGCTCGCGCTGCTCCGCGACGGCCAGCACCGCCATGAAGGTGCCGGGGAACTGGAAGCCCGCTCCCGCCGAGAACGGGACCAGGCAGAGCAGGTAGGCGACGGCGGGCCAGCCGCGCTGCATCGAGGCGAGGGAGAGCGTGCCGGCCGCGAGCAGGGAGGCGCCGAGCGCGAGCGGCCACTTGAGGCGGCGCGTGTACGTGATGAGGAAGCCGGTCGCGGCGCCGGTGGTCGAGGAGATGAAGGAGGAGAGGACGAGCCACAGGCCCGAGGTGGTGGCCGTGGTGAGGAGGACGCCTTGGAAGAAGAGGGGTCTGGGGGGGAGGGTTAGCGTGGTGTAAAGCTCGGGAGGGGGGTCTTACATGTTGAAGAGGATGGCGTGCGTGAGAAACGAGGCGATGTGGTTGGAGAAGATGAGGTTCATGTGTGGGGACTTGAGGATGAGGTGCATCGGCATGATGGGCTTGGCGGCGCGCGTCTCGACAAAAAGAAAGAGCGGGAAGAGGACGGTGAAGAGGGCGAGCGAGGCGATGACAAAGGGGTGCGACCACGGCACAACGTTGCCGCCGAGGTTCTGCTCGTCAGCGGGATTTCGCGAGGGATCCGGGCCCAACTTACGAGACCGAGGATGAGGAACGTCACGGAGCTCGACATGAGGATGGACCCCTTAAAGTCAAAGATCCGCATGGCCTCGACCACCGTCTGCCGCTTCTTCCCGTCCAGCCCCAGGTCTTCGGGGACCACAAGCGCCGCAATGACAAGGCACACGACCACCAACGGCACCTGGACGCCAAACTCCCAGCGCCAACCGAGGTAATCCGCCATGACACCGCCCAGTGCGGCACCCAGCATCGACCCGACCCCGTAGATGATGTTGATGTACGACTGGTACGCGCCTCGGATCCTGCGGTCGTCAGCCCCGAGCCCACCACCCAGGGCATAGCACAGCAACTCACTCGATCGGCACGACATCACTGACGATGATACTCCCCAGCGCCGTCATGCCGCCGGCGCCGAGCCCGCAAACCGCCCGCGCGACCACAAAGCTGGCCATGCTCCCCGCCAGCGCACACCACACGGTCGCGACCAAGAAGATGGCAATCGTCGCGACGTACGGCGTCTTGCGCCCGATGGCGTCCGACAGGCCGCCCAGCACGGGCTGGAAGCTGGTGCTCGTCAGCAAGAAGGCGGTCGACAGCCACGAGGCGCTGTTGCTGCTGCCAAAGTAGGACGTGATGACGGGGTGGCTCGAGGCCATGATGGTGCCGTCGAAGCAGGCGACAAAGTAGCCGACGAGGACCTGCAGGAACAGGAGGCGGAACTGGGCGGGGGTGACGCCGCCGAGGTAAGGGTTGGCGCGCTGTTCGGCGGCGGGGAGGAGGGGCATCTCTTCGTCCGGGACGGTTTCGGGGGAGGTGGGGGTCGGCACGGAGCCGGGCCCGGGGGCCGGGTGAGGTGCTGTTGGCTGCGCCGTCATTGCTCTTGCTTCCTACGGTTTGGTAGAATCGAGGTTTGGGCCACAGGACCCGGGTTTAATTATCGTTGAGCCCATGACTCCTCCTGCTCCTGACTCCTTGCTCTGACTCCGCCCATCCTCCTCGAATCCTCCCGGCTGCCGGAATAAGCACTCCGATGCTCGGGCGGATGCTCGCCTGCGGATGCCGGTCACCGTCTGGACCGCGCCCCGCCGATGGCGACCAATCGTGTTAGGTTCCGCGTCCCGCGGATGCGGCGGCCCAGGGTAAAGTGCGGCGCGGTGTGATACATCGCGACATCCCCGGCTGCGTTAGCGTAGCCTGCACCCCTCACTGTCAGCCAGCGTCACGCTGATAGGTCACAGTCACGACCGCGGGTGTCGAGGTGGTTATCGGAAGTCGGTTCGATCTGCACGGCATTGATAAATCTATCGCTACATGATGCGTGAATGCTGTACGCTACAATGCGCCGTGCTGTGACTCGCCAGCGCGGCGGGGACCAGGATCCCCGCGCCCGTGATACCACCGTCGTGGCACGGCGCCAGGACGATCTTGACGGGCGGCCGCCCGGCAAACTCGAGGTCGAGGATCTCGTCGATGAAGCGCCTAGTATCGGCCAGGTAATCCTGAAAGTGCTCGATGCAGCCGCCCGTGTAACCTACCGCTAGCTCCGTCTTAATCCCGGCGCCCGGTGCTTCCGGGATCTCTTCGGCGCACCGTAAGAGGCCGACCGTCGACGCGGCGACGATGCCCGCGGCCCGTACCTCGATCACCCGGGAGATGCGGTACAGGGCCTCGGCCAGGTCGGGTGTCCAGCGGAACGAGCCGTGCTCTGGCGGAAACTCGCCCTCGAGCTGCTGCGCCATCGGGGCCCCCCGGCCTCCCGGGTAGAGGTAGCTAAGGAAGGTGGTTGTGAGGCCGAACTTCTCGTGCAGCTTTCGCGGCAGGGTTTCGGTGGGAAGCCCTAAAACTGTCGTGTAGTAGTCAACAAACACAAGGCGCGCCAGCTCGCCGAGATAGCGCCCGGCCGTCATGTACTCGAGCGGCTGGAACCCGGGCACCTCGCCGGCCTGGTCGAGCTCGGCGTCCCATCGGCTGATTAGGCCGAGCTTGCGCAGCGGCGGCGCCGATCCCTTGATGCTCCACTCGGTATTGACGGCAATCTTGACGTTGGCGCCGTCCTGGCCGGGCAGGACGCTGATGGAGGTGGGGCGCTTGCTCTCGTGCAGGCTGCTCAGCTTCAGGGACAGCGTGGCGTTGCAGCCGGTGCCGACGATCAGACCCATGGCGGCGCGCTGGTGGGACCGGGCCGGGAACTGGTAGACAAACGACACGAGCGTAGCCACGGCGTCGTTTGCGATGGCTGCGATGCGGATGGGCGGCATGTCAGCGGTTCTGTGCTTCTCGTAGCCCCGCCTGAGGTGGCCGCCGAGATCCAGGCTCGACGTCACGGCGAATCCCTTGCCCATGGGCATGAGCGTGGCCTCGGCGAGTGACTGTTGCTGCATGGGGAAGCTAAAGGTGACGCCCATGGGGAGCTCGCTATCGAGGGCGAGGCCAAAGGCGCCGCAGCCCGTCCGGACCACCCGGGCGACGCGCTCGCCGATCCACGAGAAGAGGCGCTCCGAGTTTTCGTTTTTGAGGTGCTCCTGGATCGGCCACGACTGCTCGAGAAGGCGACGCAGGGGGGCAGACCCCGAGCCGTTGGTCGAGGCATGTTCAACCAGCTCAACAAAGCCAACACGCAGGTTCGTCCCGCCGCTAGAAAAGTCAGTGCCGTCCAGCGTCAAGTAGCACTGGGCCTTACATGTCGATGGCAAGAAAGCTGCGCTGCGTTAGCCTCGTCTTTTTGTCGGTGGAGGCCCCGGGAAACTTGCCGACCGTGGTCCCGCCTCTCGGGCCGCAAGACGGACTCGGAGATGGGTGTCGGCAAGAACTGATCGAGGGACTCGGCCGACAGCTGGCGGAAAGTCGCGGCAAACTCGCGCGAGAGCTGCAGCAGGGTGTCGGGCCTGACGGCCAGGGGCTGCAGGAAGCCGTCGAGGGACGCCGTTGAATGCATTGCAATGACCAACTCACAACCTCATGACGAAGCCGCAAATACAAAAAGACAAACGAGCGGCAGTGTACAAGCGTGACGGCATAAAACACACAAATCAACGCAACGCAGTGGTTTATTGTTGGGTTTGTGTCGGGCCATCGCCTCTTTCAGTGGATGGTGGATGATCTGGGGTGCCTAACGGCTACAGAAAAGTGCCCGGGCGAGAGAACAGCATGAGGAAGGCACGACAGAACAGCGGCACGCCGTTTATATCGGGTCAAATGAGCCCGAATATCTCTGATAGCGTACGGCGTAGGCATCTCGACTCTCTGTCATCAAATTCACAGCGTTTTCTAGTGTCTATCGCCACCCCTAATGCGCCGATGCTGGTTGACAGCATTATTTTGTCCAGCCCGGGCCCCGCAACGCCGCGATAAGTGGCTGCCGTTGGCCTCGCCTCGTCATCCGCCCGATGTCACCGACAGCTCCTCGACGCCACAGCATTGCATCCTGTCCCCACGACATTCGAGTCAACATCGTAACCTTGCATCATAACCCGCGACACCCATCAGCGACACCCATTAGCGACACCCATCAGCGACACCCATAAGCGGCACTACACAACACAACAAACACAACAACATACACCGGTATGGACGAGAAGCACGCGCCGATGCCGCCGCCGATCCGCCGCGGCTTCAGTCCCGCCCGGCTGGCTGTCGCCGTGGGCTACCTGTCGCTCTGCGCCTTCACCTACTGGTTCTTCCAGACAAATACGGTCCCCCTCCCCGACCTGTCGCCGGTCGAGACATACAGGACGCCTGTTCCCCTCGAAGCGCACATCATGAGCAAATGCCCAGACGCAAAGGTCCGCCTCTCCTCCGGCTCTCCCGGCTCCCTCTAACCCGCCGCAGGATTGCCTCCGCGAACTCGTGCTGCCGGCCATGCAAAAGGCCCACACCAAGGTCAACTTTACGCTGTCGTTTATCGGAACGTACGTTCTCGACTCCCGCCGGTTGACCTGACTGACCCCATGCAGCCCGACAGACAAGGACGACGGCGTGGCCTGCAAGCACGGCCCAGAAGAGTGCAGGTGTCCCCCTCCGGCCAGCAAGCGCCCATGCTAAAACCCCACAGGCCTCGGCAACATCATCGAACTCTGCGCCCAGAAGCTCTATCCCGACCCCAAGACGTACCTCGGCTTCACCATGTGCCTGACGCGCGACTACGAAAACATACCCCAGCGCAGCCTGATCGAGGACTGCGCGCTCGAGCACGCCATCGACTTTGCGACGCTCAACGACTGCGCGACCAAGGACGACGGCGCATACGGCATCGGCATGCTGCGGGGGAGCGTACGGAGAAGCGCCGAAGTCAGTCAACACACTCCGTCTTGTCTAATCTATGCTAACGTCTACAGGCTGGCGTCACCAAGAGCTGCACCGTCCGCCTCAACAACAAGCCGTACTGCGTCCGCGACGACGGCGAATGGAAGGAGTGCCCGTCGGGCTCGTCGGTCAACGACCTGGTCATTGCGATCGAGCGGCTGTGGCGCTCGTCTTGAGGGGCTCAAAGACGTCGGCCCACAGGTCGCTGGCCTCGCCCAGCGTGTAGCATAGCGTAACAGCGTCCATTCCCGCCTCGTCGTCCCCCTGCATGGTCTCGAGCTGCGCCATGATGCTGTCGAGCCCCACCGCCTTGCCCGTCGCCTGCGTCGCCCCGGCCTCGAGCGCCACGTGCACAATGTGGATGTGGAAGTGGTAGTACGTCGGCTGGTAGTGCACGTACAGCTTGAGCTGGTCCGCCTCGATGCTCGGGTACACGCGCGTCGTCGCGTCGACAAACTTGGCCTTCATGTGCTGCAGCCAGGGGATGTGCTTCTTGCGCAGGTCGCGCAGGCTCCAGATGTCGCGCCGCTCCACCAGGCCTAGCAGGTGCAGCGCGTCGACCGTCTTGCGGTCCCAGTTGAGGTCGGGCAGCAGCAGGAAACCCTCGTCCGGGTCCTGCCCGTACGGCGTGCGGTAGATGACGTCCTCGGCCTCCTTGCGGCCCTCGATGATGTTGAAGGCCCAGTTGAGCCGCCCGGCCTCGCGCTGCGCCTGCATAAACGGCCGCACATGGTCCCGGTAGATGGCAGGCGTCTCGGTCACGAACCGCACGCCCTGCTTGCTGTACTTTTTGATGTGCTTTTCGGTGCACGGCCAGATGAGGTTGATCTTGAGGTCGGCAAACTCGTCGCCCTCGGCCCCGTCCACCGCGCCGCTCGTCGCCATGTACCAGTGGTAGATGTCGTTGGCGCCCAGGTTCTTGAGCGTCCGCAGGCTGCCGGGCACCGCGCCAAGGTAGTCGGCCGAGCTCGGGAACGGCGCCCGCTCCAGGATCAGCAGCGCCGGCTGGCCGTCGATGGCGCCGTACAGCGACGTCCGCCGCCCGGCCTGGTCTGTGTCGTGTTAGCGTTGCCGGGGAAGTCGCATGGGACGTCGCCGCGGGACGCACCTTGGTTGAGTTGGCGCTCAAACTTGAACCGTGGCACCAGCGCCTCTGCGTTTTGTTTGGCGTCCGACATGGTGGTTGTGACCGGTGTGGATGGGTTTAGATGTTTCGAGATGAAAGTCGGGCCCGCACCCCGCCAAATGGGCGGGAAGCGGCGGGGCAGGGATGCAGCGGGCAGGGTGCAGGAGCGAACAGGGGTGCAGAGGACAGGGGTGCAGAGGACAGGGGTGCCGGTGCCTGAGTGCACCAACATCACCGGATATTGGTCGCATACCAACTGTGCATGTCGCTGGGGGTTAACGGCGTGAGTCAGGCCGGTTCCGATGGCAACCTAGGGAGGACATCAGTTCTGCCATCCACTTGCAGCCATCAAACGGTGTCACCTTCATACGGATCCTACGGGCCCAGAGTACACAATGCCATGCCCAAGCGCAACAGTCTGTTTACCCTAAGCTACGGAGTCAAAAGAAGGTTTCGGGCAAGGAGGAGCGGTTAAAGTCCATAAGGCCAGACCCATAGTGCCCACGAGCGCGTCCTACTTCTACCACCCCACAAGTGACAACCACAAGCGCGCAGCGCAGGGAGAAGGTTGCACGCCGGCGAGAATTGGCTCTGCCCAGGCGACACTGGGCCCAAGGTGATTTACTGCGCCCTGCTACGCATCCGCCGGCGTATCTACCTCGAAGCGGCCCATCTTCCGGCCCAGGAAGAAGAGCTGACCATCCCTGGCGGTACGAGCTACGCGGCCTGCTATGGGACGTACGCGACGACCGCACCGCATATGGCCGCAAGCTACATCCCGAGACTTCCCCCTCCACGCACGCCGTTGCCCGCCTGCGACAAGCTCGACTGTGCGCCGGCCGCGCGTGCGTATTGTGTTGAGAGGAAGGCAGGAGAAACGCAGGATGGGCCCGAGGCTGATGTTTGGAGCGTGGCGTGGTAGCCAGAGGAGAAAGGAATGGACAAGGTGGAGGGCTCGGGACCGGGGAAGGAGGAGGTTGAGGAGCCGGCTGGGACGGAGAGCAACAACGCTGAGATGAAGTCAGGAAAGGCGTTGAGGCTTGTTTCTGATCGGCGTAATGTCTGTTGGGCACAAACTCGGCGTCGATGTCTAAGTAGCCGAAAGCCAGCGTCGATGTCCAGGAGCAAACCGATCCAAACTCGGCAAGAATCGCCAGGCAGTCACGCGGAGCGTTGTGTGTGGCTGCCCGTGATATATGGTGCAAAGTTGCTCCTCTCGCGGAACGGGCTCCGAGCCAATCCTGGCACATCGTTTCCAATCACGCTAATGGACCCCTGGGAAACCGTTGACAATTCGTAGCAGGGTTCGGTACAGTACGCACGCTGCCCTCCTCCGTACTCGCACCGTCCCCCGATCACGAACCCTGGCGTATTCGGCCCTGCTCTGTCTGACCTGGAGGGGCCAACAGGCCTGCACTACGGGGATATCTGGCGTTCTGCCAACGTCGCACTGGCGGGATCGAGAAAGCACGTTGGTTGTGTTCGCTGTGGGGAGTGGTGCGGTTGCACAAGTCCGGGAATGCACGACCATGAAAAGGGAAACAGACCCCAAGACACCACAGGAGAGTATCATCCGGCACGAGTGATGTGGTGACGACCGCGGTTCTGTAATGAATGTATTCTCGTAGTAAATAGCAAAATCTGGTCCCACATGCGCCCCTGCCCGCTCCAATGCGCTCGCTGCGTAAGAAAAACACCGCTATGCCGTTATGCCGGGCCATCTAGTCTGCCAGTGGCGCCGTGGTATTCCCCATGGCCGACTCATCTCCAATATAGCCAAATCCTCCCTGCCACTCATCTTTTTGTTGAAGAAATCCCTCTCCCAAGGCCCTGGCAGGCCCGCCTGGCTGCCGGCCGCAGCCCGTGCCCGGCCGGCTGCATGGCGTCCGCTACATCCTGCCCGGGTGCAACCTCACGTCATGGTCGGGGCACGCTTGTACACCATTTCTGCTCGACCTCCTCGATTCTCATCCCTCGGTCCGCCGCCGGGCTACTTGGCGTGATTGTCCCTGCGCATGCTCTGCGGGCGGTAGCTGCGGCCGCGGGTCTCGTCGCCGGTGGCCTCGAGCGCCTCCGGGTCCTCCTTCATGATGCGCGCCATCTCCTTGTCGGCAATCTCCTTGGTCTCGATCATCCGCCGCTTGATGTTGGACACCTCCTCGCCGCAGTCGCCGTCGCGCAGGAACTGGTGCGCCGCGTGCTCGCACATGCTCTGCACGTACTCCAGCCCCTTGTCCAGCTCGTCGTATATGCTCGGCGGCTGCGGCTTACCGTCGGGGCCCAGCTCGCCGGACGGCCCGCCCCGGTAGCCCCGTGGGCCGCCCGCCCGCATGTACATGGCCCTGCCGGTGCGCGACATCATGGCGTGGCTGCCGGCCATCCGCCGCGCGCTCAGGTATTGGAGTGCCGATGCTTCTGCTGTCTGCGTGGCCGACGCTGGCGCAGCCTCGATCGGGCCGTCCCCCGAAGATGCCGCCGGGGCGGCCGTTTCCTTGTCCTCGTCGTCATCGTCGTCGTCGGGCATTTCGAGCGCCATCTGCTTGATCTGGGCGACCTTGGCGGCCATCTTGGCCTTGCGCATCTGGTTGCGGCCGGCGCTGACAAACTTGACGAGCTCCTCAAAAAACATCTGCACGTAGCTGTCGTAATAGACGATGATCATGCTGCGGGTGCGGTACTTTGGCGTCGCGCCCTCGGCGCTCAGCACCGAGTCGGTGCGTTGGCGCTTGCGCAGCGTCGCCCGCGCCCGCGCTTGTCCGGCAGCGCGGACCTGGTTCGTCTGCCGTTGCAGCGCCGAGGGCGATTGGGACTCGGCGGGGCTCGATGGTGTCTGCGGGTCGGCGCTGGCCTTGGCAGCAGCGGCTCCGGCGGCCGCGGCCTCGGCCGTCGCGGCGGCGTTCTCGGTCTCGATGGGTGTCAGGCCGCGGGGATGCGCTTCGGGCTCGTCGCGCGCCTTGAGCGACTCGGTGGATCCCTTGTTCCGGATGGACCTGGGGGCGGTAGACGCGCTCCCCTCGGGCGAGGTGGCCCTCACGGCCTCGACCAGCTTGGCCAAGTCGATCTGGCGCTGCTCAATCTGGCCGCTCAAATCGTCGAGCCTCTTGAGCCAGTCCGGCACGTTGGCCACAATGTTCTTGAGCGCCTCCATGGCGAGATCTTCCTCCTCCCCGCCGGAAGGGGCACTCCTCGGTTTGAGTGCCGTCTTGAAAGCGGGTGCGTGCGTCGCTAGGCGGGCACGCACCTAACGTAGCACGTGGAATCGGCGTTGGGAGCGACGTGCGCTGTTGGGGGTGGACGTGGATGGCGCTGTCCAAATAAAGGCCGAGCACCGTGTTCGGCGTGACGATCAGGCGTCGAGGTTAGGCTTCCGAGCACTGTAAGAGCGCGCCGATCCGGCAAAAGTGGGCGAGAGTCGCGAAAATCCGGCGGAAATGGCCTCCGCGGAGTCTTGGTCTTTCCACGATGCCAATGTCGAACGTGTGATAAAAATGTGGTGTGAGACGCCCCGGCGGTCGGGAGACTTGTGCTTCGAGAGAAACCCGTGGGCAGCCCCCAACGGCTGCTGTCGCGTGGGATTGTTTCTGGCTCCGGGGAAGCTAGAGCGGACTAGTGGGTTTGATCCGCAGCTAAGAGCGGGCCAGTTGCCGTGTTTTCGCCAGGGGGTGCCTGTCTTTGGCTCAAAACAAACCTCAGCAAGCCTCAGGCGACAGGCAAAGAAGCAGCGGGGATCTGTCGAACAAATCTCGGTTGCTGCCGCTCAAAAATTCAGAACAGAAACCAGTTCGTCGAGGGGAGAGGGCACAGGCTCGCCAGCAGCAAACGGCGCGTGCCCACATATAAAAAAGCCGCTCTTCCGTTGGCAATTGGCAGATGGCGGGCAGCCCCGATGCCTGTGCTTCCGTCCGAGTCTTGGTCCTGCACTCTGCTGCATGTCGATCACGGCGAGTATAAAAAACGGTACTCTTAGCGGCCCCTGTGCCGTCCATCCCCCTCAACAGCTCTTCCTGGCGACGCACATGCAATGACCTGCGGGGTGAGACGGCCTGCTGTCAGTCAGGCAGGGGTCGCGATGTTTCTGCTCGGCTCTGCAGCATCCCGCCCAACCCCTCAGCAGATGGCGTTCTGGCCCGGGCTCCCGATTGTCTGTGGGCGCTGTGGTTTTTTGGCTTCTGCACAGAATAATCAAAGTGTGCGGGCCGCGCGGAGGCGGTCAGGAAGCAGAGGCAGGCGGGGGGGTCACTTCTCGGCTGCAGGTCGCAGGGCGGAGGTGGTTGTCTGCAGGTGCGGGAATTGCCCTCTCGATCCGGCGTATCATCCGCCGCCTGTTGAGGCTGTCCCGCAGCTCAGTCGATGGCTGGTCGAGTTTTGCACCTGCATCGAGCAGAGCACAATGGCCCGACATGCATCAGATGGCCTCCAACATGGCTGTTGGGGATTGCCTCCGGCCGTGTTGGATAAAGTGAGCCCGTGTCGGAAGCTCAGCATGCAGTTTGACAAGCCCGAACGTTCAGGATACGGAAGAGAGCTGGCCGCCCCGTATTCTCAATATCGGAGTGCCACTGCCGGCGGCATAAACACCTCGACAGTTGTCCCTTTTTCCGAGGAGGCCGGAACGACACTCGATGACATCCAGGGGCTCGACATTGTCTCTCGCCTTGCTCGTCGTGACACTGATCTTCAGTAACGTTCGGGACGCATAAACGCCGCGTGACACAAAGCTAGATTGCCTCGGCGGCTGCTCAACGTTAATTTGACAGGATACGATGGAGCGCAACCGCTTTCGTGCAACGTCGTTTTATAGAAATTGTCGATGGACCGTTGGCAAAACAGTGCGTGGCTGCAACTCCACGCCGGCATGGTTGCAACTCCAACTCTAAACCTGCCGGCAATGGATTGTTTTTTTTGGGGGGGGGAGGGGCTGGAACTCCTCGACTTGAGCGGCCAAATGCCCGATCAACCAAAGATCAAACAGCCACTTCGGCAAGCCACCCAAGCAACGTCGGCAGGCAGACGCTTGCCAGCTGCTGTTGAAGTCTTGCAGATTCCGCGAGCTCCTGCGTCGCTATTCGGCCACTGTCTGAAAGCGGAGAGCTCGTCGGTGGTGTGACCCATCTCCTGCAGAGGCCGGCATCTCATCACTGGCCAGACGTTGGTCGGACTGTGGGGAGCTTAAAGTCTTCGCGTTCTTGAGCGTTGAGCATATCCGGATTCGAATGCGATTCCCTCGACCCGCCAGCCACGACGAGCCTGCCAAGCTGGGGAGCAAGCGGCCCGTCCTTGGCCGAAGATGTTCGACATGAACGGAAGCCGTTGTGCGCATAGTGTCTCGTCTGACAGGGAACCTCCCTGTTGCAAATAAAACATCAACCAGTCCAAAGTCAACGGCTTGAGCCTCGTCTTCGTCTGGCCCTCGCCCAGTTTTGGATGCTCAACCACAGCCGCCAATCCTGACAACGTCCCCCATTGGCCGACGGGGAAGGCCCAGAACTCTCACAGAAACAACGGTCCGGCCAACCACGTCAAGATTTTCCTGATTCGGAGGCCGGCGCGGGATGTCTCTCTGCACTGCAGCCCGCAGCTCACGCCTTGCCAATCTCCATCCACAGTTACACGGGCTCCTGACACTCCGCGAGGCAATTTTAGCACACCAAACGCAACCGTACTCACCCAGACATGAGTCTCAGCCGGCACCGTTGATATTGAAGCTTCGAGACTTGTGTCGAGCAGTTCTTCCGTCTGACAGTCCTCCGGCTCCGCATAGATCCCACGGCGAATATGATGCCCCCGCGGGGGCGTTCAAGATTGGCCATATGGCCTGTGCTGTGCTCAAATGCCTCATGGGGCCACAGCAATTGCGTGTTTCTAGGCGCTTGTGGGCGGGCTTACGGGCTTGCGGGGAGACTGGGATGGCCAGGCGAGTTGGCGCAACTGCCATGACTGACAGGCTTCGCACGTGGTGGTTGGGCTGCAAAGACCGGGGCCGGCCGGAGAAGCCCCACCCGTGTCGTGCAACCTCGATCCCATATTAATCGGCGACCTGACCAACGTTGGACGCCGGCCCGGCGCGTGGCTCGACGTTGAAATTGGCGTCAGCCCGTACGCACGTCATGGCCTCCCTGTGGCAGCTTTGTCAAGTCTGAATAAGGAGACGATGCACCGAGGGAGAGGGCCTCGCAAAGATCGCATTTGGCTGCCAGCGACGGGCCTCGGCTTTCTGTTGACAAGTTCTTTGCATTGATTGCTGCAAATGGGCTAACACGGTCTTGGCTGGACGGGGCACCAGGCTCGGCTTCCGGGTGGACGCCTCCTCCCCACCTGCAACAGGGGGCTGACAGGGCTGCCATGTGCGCCATCGACGTGTCCTTTCCTGTTTTCGCAAAGAACAAACAACGGGTCTTTGGCAATGTCAAGAGCGAACAAAGAGGCGAGAAAGGCCGAAGAGACTGGAAAATGACGAGCAGACAATCTCAGAGGATGGACAGCGAACATGAATTTCTTCCCGATTGGCCCGGACCTGCTTCCGCAGCATCCTCTCCACCCCCGTGCTGTCAGTGTCCACTCGGCAAAAGGCGGTCAGGCTAAGCCAACCCGAGCCGGCCCACAACGGCCTTGATTTTTTCCTTGTCTGCGCGTGCCCAATCAACGCCTTTGAGGCCTTGGGCGGCGGGATCATCTGGATGCAGGCTCCAGAGCTCGTCGACGACTATGCTCTTGATCCTCGGCCAGGGGTGGAACATGAGGGCGCCGAGTCGGGTCCGTGCCTCCCGGAAACCCTCGGGTTCCCCGTTCCCCGCGTGCTGCGCGTCCCGGCCCAGGTCCGCGATGGCCCCGTACACACGAATGCAAGCCTCGATCTTGCGGACGTTGCCCGTCTTGTAGCATGCCTTTTGGACCTGCAGGCACAGGCTCTTGTAGTTGACCGCGCTGCACCGCGCAAAAATGCCGACGTGAAACAAAAAGGCCACCACTTCGAGCGTCGGGACCAGTACCCGGTCCGTTCCCTGCCAACTCTTGAGGTTCCGCGCGAGAGCGGAGCATACGGCATCCGTGTTGGCGGCCGACCGCTCGCAAAAGTCGCAGAGCGCCGCGCGCGTTGCAATGACTAGCTCTTCGTTGCCGGTGTCGGCAGACGACACGAAGCCGGCCATCAAGCTGTCCATCCACCTTTCCGGGTCGGCCTTGACCTCGGACACGGCAGGGTCCGCCCAGTCCTGCTGCAGCAGGTCGAGCAGGAAGAGGAAGTACGACTTGGACGAAAAGGTTGACCTGCGCAGCTCAGCCGAGTGACTGAGTTGTTAGCAGCTGCACGCAGACATATGCACACGGACAAAGGCTCACCTTGGCTTGAGGACCATCGCAAGCGCTGCCTGCGCTTCCACCCTCACCCTGTCAAGCTTTTCCGCTGCCAGTCGTAGGATGCGCAAGAACAGCCCCGACGCAAGCAGCACCTTGCTCTCGTCCCTCTCCCACAGTGACTTTGTCGCCCGGATCGCCTGCAGACGGACGTGAGATCCGACATCACCCCGGGCGTTGGTTGTGTAGTCGTCCAGGCCCTCGGCTACGAGGTCAAGAAAAGTGTCAATGTTTTGCTTCAAAAGGTCGCTCCCCGTCAAACTCTGGAGGATACACGCCCGAGTGTCTGTCCACGTATCGTTTCGCCAGCGTTGAGTAAACGCGTCGCAGATCTGGGACTTGTCCTCTTCCAATGCCATAGTAGAGGCCACCGGATACACGGCGGCAAGCGCAGAGAAGTGGCCGCTCGTCGTGCGAGTTTTGGACGACTGGCGCTCCCCGGCGGCGTCGGCCCATCCCTTGATGGCTGCATCACGCTCCGCGTTGCTGCAGAATATCATGAGAACTACTGCTGCCTCGGACGCGGCAGAAATAATGTCCTCTTCCTGCCAAACAAGCCACTTTTCCAGGTTTGACCTCACGAGGCCGATGAAAACGCTCAACTCTTGGGGCCTTTGGCCTACCGATTTGACCAACTGGGCGAGCTCGGCGCCGCTTTTGGACAGGAGAGACGGCCCGGGCAGCAGGCTGCTGGCCGACGTAGCTGCCTGGAGCACGGGGAACGACGAGATGATCAGCCGGCTTGCGGCCTCGGCGATGAGCTCTGGGCGGCGATACGTTTTGACATCGCACCCTCGAAGAATCTCGAGCAACGCATCCATCGAGAGGCGGACAAACGCATCCCGCCTAGCTTCGCCACCGTCGGCCGCCGGAAAGGCATCGAGGACAGCTGCAAAGCTCAACAAGAGCCCGTGTCTCTCCTCGACCTGCCGCATCTCAAGTGACTTGAGGCTGTCCAAGACCAGGGACACAGACTTTGTCAGGCGTTGGACGGGGTCTGGGGCCGCTAGAGACAGTTGAGCAGAAATCGTGCCGTACGAGACTCCCGCCGCCCGCCTCGACCCTGCGTCGGCATCGCCGACCCCTCTCCAACCCAGCAGAGCGTCCAAAATGGCTTCCCCGTATTGACCCGAGAGCTTGGTCGCGCCAAGAGCGACGTCCCGGAGCGCTCTCGATCTCAAGGCCACGGCATGATAGTCGACCGTCTGGACGACCCAGATACCCTTGTCGACCGTGTCGGGGTGTCGACCGATCATCTCCTGCAAGGCAGCCGAAGATCCGCGTCTGATATTCCCAGCGGGGTCGAGGCACGCGGCGACCACCAGCTCGGTAGCAAGAATCTGTAGGATCGATGCGTCTGCCCGAAACCCGGGCACCACTGACGCGGTTGGCACCGCAAGAAGCTCAGGGGTCGTGTATCTCCGGGCCAGAGCCCATATGCCAAAGCACGCTGCGTCCCTGACGTTTGTGCCTGTAGAGCCTCCGGAAGCGCTCCGCTTCTCAAAGGAGAGGCCCATGAGCAATGCATGCGCAATTTCGGCGAGGTTCTCTGCAGGAGGTGACCGGCGATACAGCAGATGGGAAAGGGTAAGCATCAGGCCGTGCCACTCGAGAGGGTCGACCGAGCTCAGGTCCTTTTTTGGTGGAGCGGCTGGGTTCCCGTGGTCCCGAACGCGCAGCACATTCTTGCTCAAGCCCTCGAGAACGGCCTCGACAACCTGCGAGGCCATGTCGGGGTCCAGCTTGAGGGTGATGATGCTGAGGGCCTTGCTCGCCGCGAAGCGGACCGGTGTGTCGTTGTCTGCCAGGCTCTCTAGCAAGAACCCGATGGTAGTCTCTACCATCTCTAGGCTAGCCATGTCCCGTTCCGGGTTTCTTAGGACCAGGACTGCTATGGCTCTGGTGACCTTGATCATTGTCTTGCGGGCCAGAGCCGACGACAGCATCGACCTTGCATTGGCCTCCTCAGATGCTATGCCGTGCACAGCGTGGAAAATGGTCATCAAGTAGCGATCCATATCCGAGGTGTCGGCCGACGACACCAGGATGCCGGCAAGAAAGGATAGCAGGCCGATGTAGTGATATGGCGTCCGCTCCGTCGGGTCCCCGCTCGGACGCAGAGCAGAGAGGGACCAGTGGACCAGAGCATCGAGGACCCCCAGCTGCTGCATATCGCGACGCATCGAGATCCTGACCAACAGCGCTTTGGAGGCATCTCTCTCCTTACCGGGCGATGCCAGATACTTGACAGCCAACGGCAGGATCCTCGCGGTGATGCTGGGGAGCCCCGCAGGCCACCGGAAGCCCGGGATGCCAACGAGCTCGTCGTCCTCGACTTCGTGTGAGGAAATGGTCGACAGGTCAAACGGCGCGAGCATGAGATGCGACAGCCAGAGGAGCACGACATACCTCTCCTCCCAGGTCCACTGAGCGGGCTGGTCGGCCCTCTCGGCCTCTTCGAGCGCCGACAACAGCAACTCGAGGTACTTTGCTTCATTGCTGAGGAAGCGCACAATGACCTTCTCCCCGCGGATCTTGCAAAACGTGTAGATGATTTTGCAAATGGCCCGGGGCAGCGGCATCAGCAGCTCGGAGCGGGTCGACAGCAGGGCCGAGTGGCGGCGGTTCTGCTGGTACTCCAGAAAGGCATCGGCCAGAGCGGGCAGCCATTTGGGCAGGTGGGGGTCGAGGAGCTGAGGGACTTCCTGGAAGGGGTCGAGCAGCTGCAGCGACGTCAGTTACGGCACCCGTCGTTGTGCAGCCACACTCACCGAAGAAACCAGTCGCTCCGTTTCACGGGCCCGGACGCGCGACCGGACTGCCCCGCCCGCGCCATCTTGCCGTCTGAGGAACGGACGCAGCGATTTGTCAAAATCGGCGATTAGATCGCCCGAGACCTTTTGCAGCTTGATGTCGAGGTCGTCTTCGGGTGCGTCCATGGTGTTGAGTTTGTTGGGGATGAAGAGTGGGGCTGAGTGGACGATTGGGAAGGGACGTTTGGATCAGGCACCAGGACGCGAACTCATGGCAAGAGATTTGATCACAGCACCTTCCGCCGACGCTCTCCGTCGCGTGCTTGGATCATGATGGTTGAGGTATTAAAGCTAGCAATAAGCAATGCTTGTTAATTATGAGAATATCTACGAATATCTATAACCAACGCTTCCTGCTCTCTAAACCGCCAACGCCGCCACGAGCACATCCATCGCCGAGCCGTGCGTCGACGCATTCGGCCCGCCGCCGAGGTCCGGCGGCCCGGTCCACGCGATGCCCAGCTGGTTCTTGCCGTTGCAGTTCTTGGCCCAGATGGAGTGGGCATTCTTGCGGATCGCCGTCCGGAACGCGTGCCGGGGTAGAACACGGTGCAGGTATCCAAGATTGCGCACAAAGATGCCCTTGAACTGCTGGCCGTCATCCCCGCAGTTGGGTTCGCACCGGTCCACCTCGTGGATGATGCCGCGGCTATCGCTAAGCCGCGCAATTGCCGCCCTCGCTATGTCCTCGGCCTCGTACAGATACGACGGGTCCCCAGTCGCCTTGGACAGCTCGACGAGGCCGCCCAGAACGACCCCCTGGTTGTATGACCACGTATTCATGCCATTATTGACGCAGCGCCCGTCCGGTTCGATCCGCAGACCGTCGTTGATGAGGTTCTCCCCGTTGATCATGCCGCTCCGCTTGAACCATGCCCACTCATCCTTGGCAATCCGAGTATAGCGCTCCTTGCTGCCCGGAACGCGGTTCGCGAGGCTCGCCGCCACGCTCAGGTACAGCTCGTTGGCGATGGCGTTCTTATACTCCCGTTCTTTGCTCCACCAGAGCCCGCCGCCGCACTTGGTGTCTGTGCCGTTCTGCATGTCGTCAAAGATGCGCTCGGCCATGTTCAGGTAGTCGTCCTCGTGCGTCACATCCCAAGCCCTGATGAGCCCGAGCGCCCACCAGCCCTCATCGTCATAGAATTCGTTGAGGAAATCGGAGAAGCCGTGCCTGCTCGTCTTGTGGAAAGTGTAGGTCGATCTGACCAAGCCGCTAGTCGAGAGAGTTTTGTCTGTTGAAAACTCGGCCCTTTGCGCGTTGCGGAAGGTGTTGGGCACGATGCTGGCGACGTCGAGACCCCCCGTCCTGTGGCCCACATGCAACGCCCAGTCGATGAGGACGGTCAGACAGTTGGCGCTGTTCCACCAGCCCGCGGTGTTCCAGAGGCCGGAGGGCGCGTCATACCAGCCTTGGAGCGCCCTGGCCGTGTGTAGGGCGTGTACGGAATGCGCGGTCTCGTTCACCATCGGCCTTGGGTGGATAGACATGAAGTGGAGAGCACGAGCGGCGAGGCCGCCCCATCTTATGGACACCATCTTGAGAGTCAAAGGGCCGGTGTTGTCGGAGGAAGCGGTGATATCCGATGCCGGGCAGGAGCGCTAGATATAGATATTCGCTGAACATGACAGCAAGCACTTCTAGGGTCCATGTGAGATGGATGGCTATTCACGCCCTTCAGCTGCTCAACCCCATCTTGGGATCCCGGCGTTACCTGGCCTCCCGAAAAGGAAGCCGCATCGCATCTAGAGAATCCGCCTTGTATGCCAACAGGCGGCGCTTTCTTGCACAAGGTAGCAATCTCCAGGAGAACCGGTTTAGTTGGCAGGAGGCGGTCGCCGACTGACCAGTCGGATCGATGCTACAAAGCCTGGAGGGGAAGGGATGGCAAACTCTTTACGTCGAGCAACCACGAGGGCCGCCGTGGAGCGGCTCCAGCCCCGGATACGGACCACATCCGAAGAGGCGCTGCAACCGGACAGCACAAGATACGAAGCGCGGCCTTGTAGCGCTCAGTAGGACAAGTGACGCAGCGCGTCAGCAGTGGGCGAGCACAGAGCGCGAACATAGCCGCATATGGTCGTAAGCGCCGGCCTATCGCCACGAGATGCGCATCAGCGGCGTTCTGTGCAACGGCAGGTCCAAGACGGGCAACTCAACTGCCGCCCGCGGCTGCAGTGGTGCGGCTACGGCATGAAACAGCAACCACGTGAACCGGATCTGGAGGGCTAATGTGCCTTTCCGCCTGTTACCATACCGCAGATGGGCGGCGACGACCACGTGTTTGGGCAATTGCCCGAACACAGTCTGGGATCGAGACACCGCAACGGAGAGGTTCGTAGCTGACAACATCGAGGCGGTGTGTTGAAAATGCGGTGTGGCATTGAGTGTCACCAACACCGGGATGTATGGAGACATGGGCACCGCTCGGTTTTCGGAGGTTTTGTCGTCACGGCCATCTCGTGTCTGTTGCTACACCCGACACAGCAGACCGTGGTGGTTTGGTCATGGGCGGGGTAGCTGCTTCGGATCGACAGTGCTTCGCGTCGGCCACGACATTTTTGAATGGCGGGGCAAGCAAAAGTTGGCGACGCCGTCCGGTGTTGGCATTGAGCGACTTGGTGATGTTGGGAGATGTGGATGACGCAGTCGTTAGACCTAGCTGAAGGCCAACTGCAGCAGGTGGGTCGGCCGTTGTGGGGTAGCGGGTCTGGGTAAGGGTTGTTAAATTTAAACGTTTGAACCGCCTCGGCCGCCAACGAAAGGCCCACCAAAACTAGGTACCTACCTCCGTCCACGGGTACGCCGCAGTCGAAAATGAGAAACTCTGTATCGCCGACCTCGACGGCTCCCCATCTCCATTCTCATCACCTTCGATCCTGTCTTGCTGTCGGACTGGACCTGCTCTATGAACCCCGCATGCCCCTCGCTTCCCCAGCACCCCAGCTTCATCCGCAATTTCCGATATCGCCGGTTTTCAACCGACGACTTTTGACAATACAACAAGCGCAACTTCCTACTGCCGTTTAAAATTAGAGGATGACGTCGCCTAGCTTAACGTTTCAGAATCCGCAGACTATCTCGAGTCACTGCAAGCCATCAACTCGTCGCCGGGTCTCCCCTCTGGATGTTCCGGACGTTGAATCCTTTTTGTCGCTTCCTGGCTGACGGCCCGTAGGTTCCAGTGTGGCTTACACAGACGCGCTCCGTCTCGATTTGGGAAGTCTTGTTAATTTCGGAATCGAGTCGATGCTGCTCGACAGTTGCTCGAGAGCCCCTCATGTCGATTGGCGTCGACAAACCGAGGCCAAGACGATCAAGCTCGGTGTGGCGTCCGGTCCCCGAGAATGCTGCGACTAATCGACGAACAGACCAACTGATCATTTGGCCGCGTTTTGACAATTTTTCAAAAGGACCGACTGCTCGAAGCATGCCGGCAAGCAATGAGCACAGCATGGGGGTCGGACCATCTCGAATCGCTTGGTTGTCCCGACGTAATGCCGAGCCCAATCCTCGACCGTCCACATACTCATCGCTTTGAATCCCTGGGGTACGACTTGAACCGGATCCTGCCTCGAGTCTCCGGCCGAGAGCCTCGGATCACGGATTCCGCGGCGCCGGGCGACTGGGTAGTATCGGTAAGTAATGGCAAGGGGAGCGATAGAGAAAGCACGACACCTCTTGAGCCGGCCCTGTGATATTCCGCAGGCGGTAGATGCTATTGCATGCAATCTGCCTGGAGGGAGTCCTGGTTCCGAGGCCTCGCAGCACCATTGCCGGCCAGCGTCTGCAGCGGCTCTCTGCCGACAGCTATGCCGACAGCTCTGAGTCACACATGCCGTCGTTTTTCACGGCTCAGGCTCATCCCACGAGGGCGTCGTCGAGTTGCAATATGGGCCGATCGTCCGGGCTCAACAACCCGATATTAGAGGCACTCGCCATCAGGCTATTCCTCGGCCTGCGATGTCGTCACCCCATTGCACACTGGGAGCGGGTCTCATGCAGTGCTCGATCCCTAATTTCTTTACAGTTGAGCTTAAGCTGCAAACCAGGCCCGAGGCGGAGGTTGAGTCCGGCTTGGCGACACCGACGACACGAGCCTGGTAAGGTGCTGTGTCAGATAAACCCACTGCCGGCTGCGGCAATTGTCGACCTTCACTTTTGCGATTAGCGCAGTGCGTGATGCGACACACCGAGATTTGAGACCCGCACCGGCCAGCGTCCGTGCCAGAGAAACGCATGACGGTCGGCTTCACGAGCGACCAACGCGCAACACAGGTCGCCGGAATGGCATGGCTTTTCAAGAGCAAACCGGATTCTTCCGGGTCTCTCCGCCCCGGACGAGACAGTCAAGACACCTCAGCTTCCGGGGACGCGTGGAGCTGCGCCCCGGCACCGCGGACGGCCTCGGCTCCGTGATGCTTGGCCCGCCAAGCTGCAGGTCCGGGCAGATCGAGGCTAGCGCCTGCACCTGATCCGATTAGGCAGTGAGACATCTGTGATCTGCGGGACCTGGCGCCACCTACGTGCATCGTCGCAAAGGGCAGCTGAAGCTCTCACATGCCAGCCAGGGACTGCTCGATCGATCGGATCGACTTGTTCGAGAAGGCGGCCGAAGCATAGGGCCGTAAACTCTGCCAGCCTTCTCTACCAAGACCGCCCTTCCTCAGCGTTGAAGCCCAAAGACACGCGGTTCGGCGGAGACGATACATGGCACCGCACGGCGATACGGCCGTACAACAAGTACCATACGTCCGTCGCGCGAAGCACCCCCAGAGCTGGCGGTGACTGCACGCCGTAGACAGCGGCTGGATGCCGGCCGGGCGCGGCGTTTTCTGACCCGTCGGATATCGCCCTCTCTGCATAAGTGACATGTCATCTGTCGTCTTTGCCGCGCAAACAGAAGAAAGAAATCCAAACCCGACACTCCCATCAGCCCTGACCCAAGCCACCAATCAGGACCCGCGGGGTCCGACGAATATGGGAAGTGACAACAGCCGGCCCGGCAGAACTCCCCAGCACAACGGTGGCCACAACAGCCCCAGGGTCAAGCTGGTGTCTCTCTCAAGGTTGCACGCGTTGTGAAACGGCACAGATACTAAGACAGAGATGCCAACGTAGGCTCGGCTCGAGATTCCGCGGGCGGCCGCAACGCAACCGTAACGGGCAGTGAACACCCGGCGAGCCTCAAGTATCATACAAATACACTAACACTGCGCGATGTGTCTCAGGTGCAGCGTAGTGCCTACATATGTACGGGTTAAATTAGTGATCAGCCCTCCGCCGCCTCGCCGGCACGCGACCCGTGACATGGTGCGCGTACTATACGCACCTCGCTGTTTTCAGCAAGCCGCTAAACAGCCAGACAGCCTTCTGCGGCCATCCGAGATGGGACAGGAGACAGGTTTTGTTGTTGGGCATTTATGCTGCCGAGACCAAACTCGCTCCTCTGGAAGAGCCAGCACCGAATTGCCCAAACACTGTGCACCATGCCTGGGAGACAGACAACAAACAGATCATGCAATGGCTTCAGATGCCTGCCAAGACAGCATTTTGTCATTGAGGAACTCTAAAAAGGCAACGGAACCAAAACAAACAGAGGGGAGAGAAAGGTGAACCAGCACAAACAGGATACCCTTCTTTCTTTCGTTTTTTTATGACGCCGGCCGGTAACCCCTTTTCCCCGTTTTCCGTTCCAGTTCCCCCATCCCCCGTTGTATCTTTTTGTGCCAGTGCCACCCGGTGGTCACCACATGGGCCTTGCAACCCCCGTCTATCCCACGCGCCGGAAAAGAGCAAAAGACAAAAGAAAATATGGAAACCGTAGAAATTCCGACCCGTCTTGATGATTCATGAACCCAACTCAAGGAAAAAAAAAAAAAAAAAAAAAAAGCCTCGTGAGGAGCGAGCGTGGTCCTGCCGGTCGCAGAGGGTGTTGTAAAAGTCTCAAGCATGGATGCAGGGACAAAAGCTGAAGAGAAAAAGAGGTACCGAGCAGCTGGGTGAGTGCTGCTGTGGCAGGCGGGTCAGGGGCCTCGGGCAGGACCGCAGGATTGGGTTGACAGCGGGTAAGCGAGGTTTTGGCGACCCATCACAGCGGGTTGGCAGACGGGTCCCTGCTGTAACACCACGATATGCACAAGGCTTGCGGCCTGCAGCGGGCGGACGACGGCGGGCGATGCAAATGTCGATCGCGGTTTCTGGACGACCGGGCTAATGAGGAGGAGGGCTGCGACTTGCTTCTCGCTTTCGTGTAAAAGCAAACGATACGATTCTTGATGGTACCGGCCATCTGGTCAGGCCGTGCCTGCGGATACCTCTACCGCTTGTCAGCACCCAAACGATCCTCCAAGCTCGACGTCACAAACGGGTGCGCGTTGGGCGGGGGTGTACCGCCTGTAGCGAGTGAGTTGACCGTTTCCGATCTCCTCCCGTGGCGATGCTCCAGGCCAGGCAGCAGCAAGGCACGCCACTGGACGGCCAAGATGCAGCCCGGCCTGTAAGAGAAGGGGATCTCGCTGCAACTCACCTGCACTCTGACGACAGAACAACACCCCTCCTTCACTCGCCATCGATCCGATCGAGCCAGATGCGCGCATCTAGATCTGGCGTCGGTCCCGCCAGCCTCGCCCAGCTTAAGCGCTCTGGGTGCAGGCACGGCACGTGTGGAGCCGGCAGTACCGGCATTCAAAGATCCACCAGTGCGGACCCGAGTGGCACAGGTGGCACGTCCACTCGATCAAAGTGTTGTCCGACTTGATCATGACAAAAGAGTGCGCGCAGTGGCTGGCGAGTGCCATGTCGACGTTTGGTCTGGTAAATATTTGCTTTGGCTGCCGGCGGCGGGGTGGTCGATACTGAAGTGCGGGCCGAGGCCAAGGCCGAGCAAGCTGTGTGTTGGTGTGCTGCGGGCGCGCCTCAAAAGGGAAAAAGCCCCTAGCCTCTGGCGGCGTGTTAGTGCTGGGGTCTTGCAGTAGCATGATGCCATACTTACCGGGAAGATCACCGTCGACTAAGATTAGAGGAGTCTGCGATGGTCGACGGTTGGAGACCGAGCCGTAGTCGGAAGGTATGGTTGCGATTCGTTGCGGTTGAGTGGTGTGTGGTTGCTGCCAGAGCCAGGGACCGCGAGGGAAGGAGGGATATTTAAGGGGATGGAAGCGAAGGGAGGGCTCGGGACACAGGGTTGGAGGCCAACGGTCCAAGGTCGAAATCAAGTGGTGGTTGCTGCTCGTTTGTCAAACGTAGGATCTGAAGCGGGAGTCTGATTGTGGTTGAGCTGCAGAGGTAAACGGGAGCGACGAGGCGGGCCTTTTGTGTTGTTGTAGCGCACAGAGAGTGGAGGCTCTCCGGGACGGGTAGCGGGTTGATGGGTCGAGGATTGACCGGCTCGATTCGGAGACACTTTGATGGCCTGGTTGTCTCTTACAGCGAGCCAGAAACGGACTCGAGCGGGCCACACTGATATGCGTCACAACCTAGGCTTCCGGCTGCCGAAGGGGCAATCCCGGAATCGGCATGGGTTGATGAGCCGGCGGACGACGCGATCTGCCCCTGCTTGTTGTTTCCTTTCCTCGTGCACCCCTCCAAGCGAGAGCGTTGAGTCTAAGTATGTGGAGAGTCCAGCCAGCAGAAAGGATGAAGACAGCTGATGGACAAAGAACAGGGCCGTCACTAGCAGGCGAAATCCAACGCGTCACTCGCAGAAAAAAAAAAAGAAGCAAAACGCCAGTGTACAGGTGTACAGTACCCAACCCGGCCGGTACTGTACCGCTGTAAGAATGGCATATGATGCCTTTCCCACACCGTCGTTTGGGTTAGAGACCCCTGCCGAGATGGACGGCAACGACGATGTGGAGCTGACCTCAAACCCTCTAGTCTGTTCGAACCTACCGACGAGCAACTTTGGACACGCCGGCGCACACCAAAAGGGCGGGACGACCATCATTGCAGGCCGGGGTGCCCCTGTATCTGGGCCGCCCAAGGTTTCCTGATATGGCCCCCTTGCACGCACGTCGCACCCCCTTCTGGCCCTATTTGGCCGGTTGGGGGTATAAGACAGGACATAACCAAAGAAAGGTTTTTAGCCGTTAACCTCGGTCGTCTGGGTTCCCTCTCGGTGGCGCATCAATTAAAGAAAGGTTCTCGAGATCCAAACAGACGACGACCCGGCAGACGGACGAGATGAGTGGGTGCTCTGCTGCTCTGCTGCAAGGGTCGGGAACCTGTCGTTCGGCGGCATTCTTGAAAGAGAGTGCAAACGCGGCGCCATTGGCTGGCGCAGAAGATGAGTGAGCCGAGACGCTCGGAGCACACGGGCGATCCAGAGACACCTAGCGGCTTCACCTTCCCCTTCCGCCATCGCTGTCAGTGACGAGGAAATGCGGCCGTGATGGCCTCGAGTCGAGGGCGCCAAGTGCACTCGGCCGCCAAGTCGGACAGGGTAACGCACTGACTGTCCAACGCCAGCGAGCGGGTACCTTGCATGTCGTCCCGGGAGGACAGAATCTTCAGCCGAGAACACAGTGCCTGCCCGGTTTGGGCCCCGAGTCGAGCAAAGCGGATAAAGGTGTCGCAACGTTGCGGGGGGGTGAGGGCGGGAAGGGTGTACCGGCGCACGCAGCACAGCCGGTCGCTGATCCTCGAGTCCGAGCGCGTCTTTGCTGACGCGCGGTCGCTGATTTGGCACTTGACAATGGGTGATTGGCATTGGCATGCTGAGGCATGGAATCGACATGAGCAGGACGACGTCGCCCCACCTGCCCTGTCTGACGTTGTTGATGGAGACAAGGCCGGCGGACACGCCGGACAGGGGAAAGAGCCATGGGGTCGGTGGAAGGCGCCAATGATCATGGTGGAGAGATCCCAAGCATCGGGGTTGCGGGGGGGACCCGCATCGTAGTTTCCCTGGCCAGAATTGGCTTCATTACATCTCGCTCCTTCACACCTGGCCAAGCACCTGCACCTGTTCTGCCTTTTGCCATCACCCACCACCAACACTACTTTTGTGCACTCCAAGGTAACCCCCGCGCCGCCCCTCTATCCCACGCCCGCACAGATGTGCGGCTGCGCCGCAGCCACGAGCCCAACGGTTTTGACGGGGATTCGGGACTCAACCCGGGCTTGTACCCAATGGCCGATGGTGCCCAAAGAGGCAGCTGCATCCCTCCTCCGCCCACGGCTCCGGTCAAGCAAAATCAAATCAGGCCATCTACCCAAACCCCGCCGGCACTGGCTCTCGTCTGCCGCTCGTCAGATCAGATCCCAATCAGGCAAACGCCATGTGCATCCGAGCACCACTCCCGGTGGAGCTGCAGGGATCGATACCGCGGTTGAGGCTCGTGGAAAGCTGGATCGAGACATTCCGCAGCCCTGCGGGCCCGGACGACGACAGGGTCGACCACCCGCCACCCCTGGCCTTCTGGAAAGAAGCTTCTAGCGAGCTTCTAGCGTCTGACTGCGGAATGGGCGGCATGTTCTTGCGCTCGATTGACGGCTTCCCAACTTGGTCACTCATCCGGATGGGGAGGGCTTGGACCTCCTCGTAAGAGCGCAAATCCCGCGTCGGCTGCTCCCACAAGGATCGCCGGGCGAGTGGACGGCGAAACCCGTCTCGTTTCTGCCGATTCACGCTGGCCGGTGCTCCTATTAACATGCCTCGAGATGGTCCAAGACGGGACCTGCTTCGAGCCTCATCCGACCAGGTACGTACTCGATCCTTTGCACCACGTTTCGACATGCCCGCAGAAGATCGTCTGCCGCCTGCAGCCCCAAAAGCGGCCACCCTCGGCCAATTGGGGATCTTCCCGCGTCCCGCCGACTCCAACAGTCTGCGACCGGCTCCGGCGACCTCATGCAGCCAGCTGGTCTATGCTTCGCCAAGGTCAACAACATCAATTGCTCGAGAATTAAACAGACACCGTCTAATCCTGCCCTCTTGTGCCCTCACCAAACCCGGCTTCCCAGGGGGGCTCTACCATGGCTCGAACTGATAGGGAATCAACTGCCCGCCCCAACGCGCAACCTTGATTTGCCAAATATCACCCTTCTTCAAGCTATTCGGTCAACGTGGGTTTCAGGCTGGTGGGCACTAGTTGGCTTTGACCGAGAGGGGAAACCGCTCCGGCGGCGCGGCCATGAGCCGAAATCGCCATCAAGAGCCAGTGCCGTTCGATCGACCGACAGCCGGACCCAAGCTTGCCAAGCCCTGGGGATGCAAAAACTTGCTCATGCTTGATCGTGTCGAGATTAGATGAGTCGTCAGAATCATCCGACAGCTTCGTCTGCGCAGAAATGGACTGACGAGTTACCGGTCGCATGTGCCAGCCTCCCACCTCGCTGGTACTCGGGACGGTGACAGCACAACTTCCCAGCCGTCGTCTTAACATCGCGTATTCCCGTGACCGGCCAGCCGGTAGCGATTCCGAAGGGCCGGATGACCCCTGTTCGCGCTCCCTGTGAAGCTGTCAAGATCGGTCCAAGACGCATTCGGAATCGTTCCGCAAAATTCGAGGGTGACTTTCTTCACTCCGACGACTGCAGCCAAGAAGTTCAATCTTAATTTTTCTAGTGTATCCAGCACATCGGCCCTGTCACGCTCGCCAGATCGGACAGGTGGTTGCACGCATGGACCGTGACGTGACAGACCCGGGGCAGATCATGTCAAGGACCCCTCGTCACACCCTCCATTTCCCTGCCTCCGCCCGTCCAACCGGTTAGTGACCTACGGATGGGTTGCCTTACCCATGCCGTGTCAAGCCAGCAGTTTGCAAGGAACACGGGCGGCTCCAACGGTAATCTGCCCACCCGACCCCCACCCGATCACGGTGTCGAGCGCCCATGCCATGTCAAGCCGACGGTCTGCCCACCCGGCCCGACTGTCCCCCACAACCCGCCCATATACGGTACCATGCTCGCAGCACCGACCGCTGTGATGTCACGCAGATGGCAATGTTACGCCGGCCAAGAAGCGAAACCGGTGAGCATCCGCAACGTGGTGCGTACACAAGCGGGCTGTCCATGTCATCCTTGGAACACGGATGTGCTCGATACCCTCGCCATCACTAGCACTCTTGGACTCCGTCCTTGGTACACTACACATGAGCATGGCAAGAAGGGTCGCATCGCCCGACTACCCAACCAATCCCGTCTCGGCACCGCTCAACCGGCCCGCATCTAACGGCTCCTCGAAACCGGAACGAGAGATGATCATTTGTGACCGATCCCATCTTTTCATCTCATCATAAGGTTGTATCAGGCACGCTTGTTTATTAGTCTATTTTTATCATAAGCCCGGGGGTGAAAGCAGCAGACCCCCTTTCGCTTCACACGAACCAACGTCCGTCTACGCTCAGACCGGAAATCCCGGTTGGCTGTCCTGACGCCCACTATATACGCAAACCTGTCGCCAATATAAACGGCGGCGGAGGGAGGATGTACACACCGAGGAGAGCCCGAGCACGCCCCAGGGTAATGACGCCAACTGTATCGTGTACACTGGCAAGTTTTCGCCGTTCATGCTCGTTGTCTCCGCTGGAGTCGACATGATGACGGCACTGCGTTGCTGGGAGTCGGACCGACCCCGTCTCGGGCAAATCCGTCATCAAGCCTCGCCAACTTTGTCTGCAGACTCTGCATCGCCGACATCTGGCTTTGATGGATCCAGTGGAGTCGTGACCGTGTCCGAGGATGCCGGGATGCCAAGGGGCGCCTGCTCAGCGGGCTCGCGTGCATCCGACGAAATGAGGGCGGCTGGAGGCGCTCCGCGCTCGGCAGGCTCGGGCGTTTCCAAGGCGTCGACCAGACCGTGCGCGGTAGGCTTCATCTCGAGCACGTCATTGTCGCTCTGATGCTGCTTCTCCTGAAAGCTAAAGGCATCCGAGAGGTTCACGGCCAAGAACGTCTTTGGCAATTTCACCCTGGAAACGCATGAGTCTCGGCTTCTCTCTGAAATCAGGGCCGACTTACTGGTGAAACTTGGCCCTCAGCGTCTCAATCACCACCTTCCAGTCGGCGTGCGCCGTCAGGCTGCGGCGAGGGGCGCAGCCGATGCAGTGCCGGCTGTCGAGCTGCACATCGAGCGGGTCAAAGACGTGACAGCCCGGGCTGATGGTGATCTTGATGCTATAGTTGAAAACCGGGCTGCCCTCGGCGTCAAAGGGCGGGTTGGCCGGCATCTCGTACAGCTCAAACGAGATTTGCGAGAGGTAATCGAGTTCCGGGATCGTGGCCCGCTTGATCTTGGTCTCGAGGCCGCCCTCGAGGATGCAGTTGAGCAGCGTGTAGATGTGAGACTCCTTGGTAAAGTAGATGAAGGACTTGGCCTCGTCCGACGCCTGCATGTCTTCGAGGTCCGCCACAATCTCCTTGAGCAGCGGGAGCGTGGTCAGGAGGCCGATTTCGAGCTGCCACGCGTAAGTACTAGTTCATCCCCTATTACAGCGACCACTCACCTTTTCGCTGTCGGATATGCCGTATTCCTGCGGGCAGATAAAGTCAAACATGACCTTGGCGAGCTGGTACAGCTCGCGCAGCGGCTCGAAGCGGGCGTCCGTCTTGGCCTTGGTCTGGCTGTTGCCCCTGTGCAGGTGAAAGTACTTTTCGGGCAGCTCCGCCTCGCCGCCGGAGCGCAGCCCGTTGAGGAACGACCGGCGGCGAAAGATGCGCCTGACGGCCTTGTGGCCCGAGTTTTCAATCTTGTCGGCCAGCATGCCGGCCGCGGTCCGCTCGTCGGCGCCCTTTTCCTCGGTCTCCTTGGACGACGGCGACGACTTGCCTTCCTTGCCGTTGAGCGAGATGCCGTACTCGTCCTCGAGCAGCCCCTTTGGCGGCGTAAAGACCCACTCGAGAAACTGGCGATTGTGCAGGGCGTCAAACTTCATCGTGTCGTACAGCTCCGAGATCTTGCTAGGATCGACCTTTTCGCCGTCGCAAAACTCGGCAAACAGCTTCTCCCACCGCTCCTTGAAGAGCTCGGCGTCCTCGCCGCAGCACCAGCGCGCCTGGATACTAGTGATGGCGTTGGCCTGCGACAGCGAGCCGGCCGAGGGGTGCGAGGACAGCGACGCGCCCGATCCGCCGTCGCCCGGGCCCTTGTCCGGGGCCGGGTTGTTGATGGCGTTGAGCGAGTTGACGGCACCGCTGTAGAGCTTTGCGTAGTTGTGCTGCATCACCTTGCGGTGAAAGTTCATGAGCTGGACGACGCGCGTCTGCACCTCGGACGGCTCGGGCATGTTCTCGGGCCAGGCAAACTGCGGCGGGCGCTCGTTGCCCTTGCGGAGGAGCCCCTTAAGCTTCTTCTTGACCTTGTCCATCTCGTCCTTGGCGGCGTTGGAGTCGTCGAGCAGGTCCTTGCGGATGCGGATAAAGTCCTCGGGCAGGTCCTTCTTCTTGAGGAAGCTGGCGGCCCAGATCTGGGCGCTCGTCACGACGCGGCGCTCGCTGCTGCTGAAGACGTGCACCTCGTCCAGCACCTCGCGGTTCATGAGCCCCAGGTCGCTGCGCATGCTCTCGCCGAGCTCCTGCGACTGGTAGCGGGCCGAGTGCGTCGGCTCGCCGCCCCACTTGACAATGAGCTGCAACTTGTCGAGCACCAGGCTCTCCTCGGCCGCCGTGAACTTGGACATGGTCACGCCCGACAGCGAGTCCTGCCGCTTGGGGCCCTTGCGGGGCGTCTTGTCTCCGGCCTCTTCCTCCTCGACGATGACCGGCTCTTCTTCTCTGGGCGCTTCCTTTGGCTTCTTGACTAGCTTGGGCTCGGCCTTTTTGCGAAACATGGGCTTGATCTGCACCTTTGTGCCGGCCCAACTGCCCTTTTTGATGAGGACGTTGCGGAGCGACTTGAGCTTGCCGCGGTCTTCGATGCCGGCCTTCATGGCCACGTCGACGGCGTCAATCACGCTCGCCAGGGCGGGCTCACCAATCAGCAGGACCTCTTCCTGGTGGCCCCGGAGCAGCTCGATAAAGGGCTCGGTGTGAAAGGTAAACTTGTACTTTTGCTTGGGCGTGCGGTCGGCGTGGCGGATGACCGACACGACGCCCTTGAGCTTCCAGCTGGGTTTGGGTGGCGGCGGCGGCGGCGGTTCCTGCTCGTCCTCGGGCTCGGCGTCGGGAATGACGGAGGGAGCGGCCGACTTGGTGGACGGCGCAATGGACGGCGCGCTGTCGGCAATCGAGGCCGAAAACTGGCTGACCAGCGGGCTCGGGGGGAGAGTGCTAACCTTGGACTCTTGCTTGGCCGGCGGGGTCGACTCGACGATGGACTCCCGGATCGACCGGTCGACGCTCGGCCTGCCCTGCGAGGCGTGGTCCCTCTCCTTGTTGGCCGGGCGCGACGACATGGGGTCCACGTCGGAGATGGCGGGCGACGGCATGGGCGGCGTCCGGCTGTCCTTGCGCATCTTTTCCTTGATGAACATGTCCTTGAGGATGGTGGCGCAGTGGTCGTAGTAGTCGTCGTTGTCCTTGACGAAGCTCCAGCCGTTGACGTCGATGACGTAGCTCTTGCCGCCGGCGCGCAAAAAGTCGAAGCCGCACACGCGCTGGCCAAAGGCGGTGCTGATCTTGCTGGCGATCTCCTTTTCCTCGCTGCTCAGGGCCGTCACGTAGCGGACCTCCTTGCCGTGCGTGTTGCGGCGCACGACACCGTCGACGACGGGCGACTTGCGCGTCTCGGCGTGGCAGTAGGTCGGGCCGACTGTGTAGGCCTTTACGTCCTCGGCATTGTCCACCTGCATAAAGCGTTCATAGATGAAGCTGTCGTTGGGTTGCGAAATGGCCCGCGGCACATTCAGGCCCTCGACATACTCGCTACTCTTGTTGCCAATCTTGCGGAACAGCTTGCGCGCGCCGCCGCCGGACGACGAGGGAAAGTAGATGATAATGTTGTGGTCCTCGCCGCTCGTCGGCTTCTCGACAAACGGCTTCTTGATCAGAGCGCCGTCGACCGACAGGATGTCGCCGCCGTCGAGCAGCTCCACCTTGCGCGGGGATGCCTCCTTGGCCTTGTCGAGGTCCGCATCGATGGGCTCAAATGTGACGCCGCTGACGTCCCGGATGTGCTTGCAGACGTCGGGTGTCAGCAGCCGCGGGCCGCCGTCACGGTTCACCTCGATGCGCTGGGGGGTGGGGACGCCGATCTGGTCGAGCAAGCGCAGGCACAGCCGGCGGTCCCACAGGATCTTTTGCATGGGCACGTCGTTGACGCAAAAGGGCTTGCGCGCCTTGATGTAGGCGATGGCCTTTTCCAGGGGGAAGCCGTCAGAGTAAAAGGATATCAGGTAGTCGCTGAGTCGTTAGCATGCGGAGGGCCAGGATGAACGGGTTTCTCACCAAATGGGCCAGTTTTCAATCCCTATCCCAGTTAGCTCAGTTTAGTCTAGAGACAGAAGAATAACTCACCCTCGTCAAGAATGACCTTGTCGCCAAAGACGCACACGTCAAACTCGCGGTTCTGTATCAGCCGGTTCAGGATGTTTCTGCTCGGCTTGCTCCGTGCCTTGACGTCGAGCGCGCACACGCCAATGACGCCCCAGGGTGCTGGCTTGTGCTCCTCCTTCTCGGACCGCTGCGTCCCGCCGCGGTCGGCGCTCGGGCTGTGGCTGCTGGCGCCGCCGGTGCTGGTGCTGAACCGGCGCTTCGCCCGGCTGCGAGACCTAGTCGGCTGGGAGCGGGGTGTCGGGTTCGCGTTCGAGTTGGGTGGTGTCTTCTTGACCATGTCGCTCAGGTGCTGGGCGTGCGACTCGCGCGGTGCCAGCTGATGTGCGCCCTGCGAGCTGCCCGTCGTCACCGTCATGCTGGACACGCCCGACTCGGCTGTGTTCTTGGCCGCCCCGCTGGACGACGCCATGAGGCCGGACACGGCCCGGTGGCCCGGGATGCCCGTAATGCTGCCGGCGTCGCTGCCGTTGGCGGACGCGGCCGAGCTCGGGACGGCGCGGGCCGACGCCAGGCTGTACAGCGAGCTGATGCTCATGCGGTTGCTGGTAGGGGCTTCTGACATGGAGGAGCGGGCGCTGCGGAGGGCGGGCTCGGGCAGGGTGCGGTGGTGGGCCGTCTCGCCGCTCATGATGGCAGCTGGTAGACGGGGGGTGTCTGTTTCGTCGGGGTCGATAGCCATGGTCTCGGTCGCGAAATCCCGGGACGAATACACTTGCTCGTGCGAGGGAACGGCGGTGCTCTTGTCCGAGTGTGACGAATCTCGCTTGCTCGGAAGTGGGGACGGGCGGTGCGGTCTCACAGAGGGCGGGGGCATGGAGACGTCGGTTCTCTCGGCGTGGGTCTCGGTCGTACCGGGTTCGGCATGCTTTCCCTTGGGGAAGAGAGAGTGTGAGTGGGAACCCGATCGCTGGGATCTGGGCCTAGACTCGTTTGTAGCTGCTGCGAGGGGTGAAGCAGGCACGACGGGGGCAGACTCGATTGTTTCCTTTGCAGCTTCTGGACTCGTATTTTCTCTGGGCGGAGACGACAATGGCCGGTCACCCGGGCCCGCATCGGGAGCATTGGGGGGCGAGTTCGGTTCCATGCTGGCGGTGTCGGTGGGCAGGCGACGTGGGAAGCAGCCTGTGGAAGAGCTTGCTGCTTGTTGCGTGCCAGGTGGCCAGGACAAGGGAGTGGAATGTCGACAGTCAGTAGAAGCCCAAGCTTTGGCATTGCATTGTGGCGACTTGGATGGTGCAAATTACAAAGACGGAGCACATCCCGGCGGTCTCAGACTTTAGTCGAAGTGCTCCGGCCCGCTGCGTCTGTTCGGCATTTCACACGTGAGGTCCCAACTGACGTCCCGGCCCAATGGGCCAGCCACGGAACAGCCGAGACAAGAAAGCATGTACACGTAGGGATTGCCAAAAGGCGGAGAGAGAGAGCCGGACAACTGACAGCCAAGGTCCAGCTGTTTGGCGCAGCATGGCGGGATCGATGGGCCAACCCAGCTTCAGAAATGGCGGTTAGTGGCAGGGATATTTTTTCGGTGGGGCGTGGAGGGGCACAAAAGCCCCATGACGCCAGAGGCCAGACCAGGGCCCATTTTGCCCAGCAAGGGGCGCATCTAGCACGAGCCACATCGGGAGACGAAGAACCTTGGAAGCTGCCCTGTTTTTGGTTTCTAGTACTCCAGATGGAGTCTTCCCTCCTTCAAGGCGTTGCCGAAACAGCGAGTTCGAAACCTCCGTCATCTCAGACACGACTGCCAAATTGTGCAATGTCAGACAACAGGACAGGCAAGTGGTCGCGTGACCTGCAGCCGTTTGGACCAAACGTGCATGTCCAAAAGGGTGTCCAATTCCCATAGGCCAGCCGCCCCCTTTCTTATCGGAAGAGCGCAGGCGGTCAGGACGCGGCCCTGCATCTGGCATGTGCGGGTCCGGATCGGACGCCGCCATCGGGTGCGGGTCGGCAGCCGGTGAGGCTGGCCAGGCGAGCCCCAAAACAGCAAGTGGGGCACGGTGTGGCTGAAAATTTCTAGGACGCCGAGCGCCTTCAGGACGAGGCTACCGAAAACTTCAACCGCGAGACGAGCATCGAGAGCACAGGGCCATTGTTGACGCAGACTTGACAATGCCGCACTCAGAGCCCGATGGGCCGTCGACCAAGCGCCAAAAGGTCGATGCCGTCGCAAAAGCCCCCTCGGGGGCCAAACGAGGCTCGGCCATCTTTGCCCCGTTCCGAGTAGGTAGCTCTGAGAGAGATGCCGGGGCTGATGCTAACTGTTTTGTAGACCATAGGTCTCGTATCACCCACCGGCGTTCCCTTTGCTTCGATCCCCCTTGGCAAAACCACCTTTCAGATCACGACGTCGGTCGGCCGCGCCCTGCAGACCTACGACCTCAAGCGCGGCCTCAACCTCGTCTTCGTCACGCGCCCCCAGACGCCCGCCGACATCACTGCCACCTATGCCTGGAAGGACAAAGTCTTTGCTGCCTGGGGCGACCCGCGCAATGGCGAGCCCCAGGGGTTGTGGGCGTTTCAGCGCGGCAAGAAGGTGGCCGAGCTGCAGCTGCCCGCCGACCTGGACCAGCCCATCAAGCAGATCCTCATCTTTGGTTCGTGGATCGTCGCCTGCGCCCTGACGAGGATCGAGGTGTGGAAGTCGACGACGCTGGAACATTACACGACCATCTTCTCTGCCGCGGCCAAGAAGGGCGACAACGAGCTGACCGGCGGCGTCTGCAACATGCCCACCTTTCTCAACAAGATCTTTGTCGGTCGTAGAGATGGGTGGGTCGAGATTTGGAACGTCAGCACCGGCAAGCTCATCTACACGATCCTCCCGCCTTTGCCAGACTGCGGCGCCGTCACCTGTCTACAGCCGTCCCCGGCGCTGTCCCTGCTCGCGATTGCCTACTCCGAGGGGCCCCTCGTCATACAGAACGTGCTCACCGACAAGCCTGTCCTGCGGCTCAACGCAGGCACCGACGACGCGCCCGTCACCTGCATTTCGTTCCGCAGTGACGGCCAGGGAGCAGGCCAGGACGGTCGCAAGGACGGCGTTATGGCTACGGCAACGGGTGTCAGCGGCGACGTGACGTTTTGGGACCTCAACAAGGGCGGGAGGATCATGGGCGTGCTCCGCGGCGCGCATAACCCCCCCTCTCAGCACGGAGACGTCCGCGGCGGTATCAGCAAGGTTGAGTTCCTCCCCGGGCAGCCCGTCATTGTCACGAGCGGCCTCGACAACTCGCTCAAATCGTGGATCTTTGACGAATCGCCCTTTTCGCCGGTCCCGCGCATCCTGCACATGCGCAGCGGCCACGCGGCCCCCGTCAAGTGCTTGCAATTTTTGCCTTCGGATTTCGAAGGCGCCGAGGGCGGCAACAAGTGGCTGCTCAGCGGCGGCCGTGACAGGAGCCTGTGGGGTTGGAGCTTGCGGCGCGACGGGCAAAGCGCCGAGCTCAGCCAGGGCAGCATCCGCAAGAAAGCCAAAAAGATGGGCATCCTCGCGGGCGGCTCCCTCTCGCACGGCCCCACTACTACTCTGGAAGACCTCAAGGCGCCGGAAATCACCTGCATCGCCTCCTCCCTGAACCGTGACGGCGGCATGGGCGCCATGCCGGGGAAGCAGGCCATCTGGGACAAGGGCAACGACAAGAACAAGCTCACGAGCGCCGAGCTCAGCGGCATGACGGGCTGGGAGAGCGTCGTCACGGCCCACAAGGACGACCCCTATGCGCGCACCTGGTTCTGGGGCAGGAGGCGAGCCGGCCGGTGGGCCTTCAAGACGGGTGACGGTGAAAACGTCTCGACCGTGTCCATCAGCCCCTGCGGCAGCTTCGCCCTGGTCGGCTCGGCCGGGGGCAGCATCGACATGTTCAACCTGCAGTCGGGAAAGCACCGGCAGCGGTTCCCCTCGAGGCTCACGCCCGCGCAGCTGCGCCAGCTCAAGATGCAGCAGCTCAAGGCGCTAGACCAGGTCAGCCAGCTCCAGACGCGCGCCAAAAAGACGTTTGCGCCCGGCACAGGGCGGCACACCAAGGCCGTGACGGGTCTCGTGGTCGACTCGCTCAACCGGACCGTCATCTCGTGCTCGCTCGACGGCAAGATCAAGTTTTGGGACTTTGTCACGGGCAGCCTCGTCGACGAGATCGACTGGGCGCCCATGACGAGGATCACAGCGTGCCGCTACTACCCGGGCAACGACCTCATCGCGTTTGCCTGCGACGACCACTCGATCCGGGTCGTCGACGTCGAGACCAAGCAGACCATCAGAGAGTTTTGGGGCTGCCGCGGCGACATCAACGACTTTTGCTTCTCCAACGACGGCCGCTGGATCGTCGCCGCCTCGCAGGATTCCGTCGTCCGCGTCTGGGACCTGCCCACCTCGCACCTTATCGACGCCTTCCGCCTCGAGAAGCCCTGCACGGCCCTGGCCTTCTCCGCCACGGGCGAGTACCTCGCCGGCGCCGTCGACGGCTCTCTCGGCGTGCAGCTCTGGACCAACCGCACCCTCTTCAAGCACGTGCCGACGCGCCAAATCTCGGATAAGGAGATTGGCACCGTCGCCGCGCCCACGACGTCGGGCGAGGGCGGCCAGGGCCTGATCGAGGCCGCCTTTGACGACGCGGCTGAGGACCAAGACGCCGAGCAAGACGATGGCGTGGCGGCGCCGGTGCTCGACCAGCTCAGCGCCGACATGATGACGCTCAGCCTGGTGCCCAAGAGCCGCTGGCAGACGCTGCTGCACATTGACCTGATCAAGGCGCGCAACAAGCCCAAGGAGCCGCCCAAGGCGCCCGAGAAGGCGCCCTTCTTTTTGCCGTCGGTCGGCGGCGCGAATCCGCTCGTGCCCGCGCCGGACAAGAAGGAGGATGAGGGCGCGGCTGAGAGCGGCGCGTCGCGGATCACGCAGCTGGACCGGACGAGGGCCGAGCAGGCGCTTACCTCAAAGCTGCTTGTCGGGGGCGCATCAGGAGATTGTGAGTATTCATCTGTTCAATGCCCGTTTATTTGTACTGACAGCCACAGACACGGAATTCATTGACCACCTCAAATCCCTGCCGCCCTCGGCTGCGGACCTCGAATTGCGCTCGCTCTCCATTGGCGACGGCGACGACGCGTCCAACGAGATGCTGCACTTTATCAGGGCGCTGACCAGCCGGCTCGTGGCGCGGCGTGACTACGAGCTGACGCAGGCGTGGATGACAGTCTTTTTGCGGCTGCACTTTGACCTGGTCATGGCCAACGAGTCGCTGCTGGGCGCGCTCGGCCAGTGGAAGGAGCACCAAGCGCGGGAGCGCGACCGGCTGGACGACTTGGTTGGGTACTGCGGTGGCGTTGTGGGCTTCTTGAGGAGTCCAAGGACATGATTCAAATAGCGATGTCTGAATGGGACTGTTTTGGGGTATCTCTATTGAAAGCCTATCATGCCTTGCAGCATCGGCATCCCGCTGGTGCATGTCTACTACTCTCTACTGCTGCTGCCTACTGCTACATACGTCTATAGCGCTGACGTCTATCGAAAGAGCATAGGTGTATACCCCGCAGCATCCATCCATCGGTAAGAGCATAGGTGTGTACCCCGCAACGCCTAGCGTAAGAGCATAGACCCCCCACCGTCTATCCAAACAGAAAGTCCAAGACCCTCTCATACATGTTCCTACGGCGTGTAAGCGGATGTGCAAAGTTTGAGAGGGGAGAACTCACTTGGGCGGGCTCGGCACGTAGTTGCGCTCGTACTCGGCAATCTCGTCCATGTTCTTCTGCAGGTCGATCTCGTGCGCTGCGTGGATCTTGGTCTTCTTCAAGATCTTCCACCCAAGGTAGAAGAGCGGGCAGATGCCAATCATGGTGTACCTGGAGAGTCAGCGATGCATGATCAGGGGCAGGCAAACAACTCACGAGAATAAAAATGTCGGAATGTCCCATTTGCCGGGCAGAAACACGGTATAGCCGCCCACAAACGTCATGATGAAGCACCCCGTGAGCGCATACCAGGCCGCATACGGCTGCAGCATGGCGCGGTACGGCAGCGTGTCGCGGCTGATGCCCTGTGCCTTGAGAGCCGCGTGGAAGCGAATGTACGTGACGCACATGACGCTAAAGTTGATGAGCTGGCTGGCCGTGACGAGGTTGACAAACCACTGCAGCACAACGGCCGCGCTGTTGGACACCTGCAAAAAGGCCAGAAACGCAATGAGCAGCACGAGGAGCACGCTGTAGATGGGCACGCCCTTGGAGGTGCAGCGCGTAAAGAGCTGGGGCGCCTTGCCCTCGAGGGCGAGCCCGTATAAGGAGCGCGAGGCGCAGTAGACGTAGCTGTTGCCCGCCGAAAAGGCCGCCGTCAACACCATGGCGTTGACAATGTCTGGGAGCACGCGGATCTTGAGCCGGTTCATGGCCACGACGTAGGGACTCGCTGCGGCGCCGGGGAGGTTTGAGTCAAAGGCGGCCTTTAGCTCCTGGTCGTTGGACGGCACGAGGATGCCGACGGCGAGGGAGCCGAGCACGAAAAAGGCGGTCAGGCGGTAAAAGACCGCATTGAACGCTCGCGGCATAACCACGCGCGGGTTCTCGGCCTCGCCAGCCGCCATGGAGACGTAGTCTGGGCCCGCAATGGTGAAGGACGCCTGGATGAGGCACTGGAGGAAGCCCAGGAAGCGTCCGAGGTCGCCGCTGTGATACAGCTCCACAAACGAGCCGGGATCCCGCCAGTACCGGAAGCCAAACCGGTCTCCGAGAGGATTGCCGCCGACCATGACGATGAACGTAAAGATCAAGAGGCCAATGATGAGCAGCATCTTGCCCAGGGCGGCCCAGAATTCAACCTCTCCATACCACTTGACCGCAAGGACATTGATAAGGCTAGCTGGTCAGCGGCGTTCTGTGGGGGCAGACAGGGTACCTACCCGTAGAGCACAATCATAATGGCAATTATGCCGCCCGCCGGGACTGCGTCACTCCAGTAGTGGATAATGACATTGCAGGCCGTAATCTCAAACGGCACCATGGCCGCCTCGAAGATGAAAAAGTTCCATCCAGCGGCGAAGCCAAAGGCCTCGTCGACGTATCGGCCGGCAAACCGGATAAAAGGTGACGAGATGGGTAGGAACGTCACCATCTCGGCCATGCACAGCGTCACGGCGAGGATGAAGGAGCACCATATCGTGAACGCAAGGAACAAGCTCGCGGGCCCGCCGGCGATAAGCCCCTTTCCTATGTTGACATAGAGGGCGGTACCAATGGTGCCTCCAATGCCTGCGATACGGTCAGTCGGGAGCGAGTCAGGAGCCGATGGGGTCTCGGGACGAACCGATGAGCTGGATATGGCGCGACTTGAGCGTCCGGTGCGTGTGGTCGTCGCGGACGCTGCCGACCGAAGCAGTCTCGGGTGAGCCATCTCCAGGGATGCCCTTCTCCGGGACGAATCCCCGCGTCTCCTTCAGAGAGCCCGACAAGCGGGCACCCTCCACATCGACACCTGTCGATGCCATTAAAACGACGCCTAGGGTGGGCGCGGCGATGTTGATCGCCTGGTGTGTGGTGTGGATGCGCTCAGACCGTGGTGTGAACGGACCGGGCTCAGTATATCTGTTTGAGAAGGAGGGAGAAGAACTCGACGACAAAGGTCATGGAGAGCGTGTGATCCGTCTCCACTGGGTCGGGTACTTAGTCCGAGGCTGTATTTCAACGGAAGGTTGCGACCGGTTGGGACGAGCAAAGGGAGATAGAGATAGCAGGGGCGAGAAGAAACCGGCCGGGCCAAGGTGTGCCGGTCTGCCAGGAGTTCGAGGGCTGCAGGGCGGACGATCACTCCCATGCTGAGAAGGTTCACACGGCAGCAGGGATCCGGCAGAAGGGACGAAGGATCTCTCAAAGGATCTTTGCCACTTATAGATGGCGCCAGACCAACCAGAGTTGACGCGACCTCTGTATTGCCTGCCCCGCATCCTCCTGCACGCGCGGAGCCCACGTTCTGTTTGGGCGGTCGTGGGGGGCAGGGGTTCCAAGTTTCCTCGGTGCAACGGGATGAACCTTGCCGCGGGTGATCCGTAAATGGGGCCATTCGGGCGCCGGGTGGAGCCAAGGCCGTGTCTTGGCCCGCATAGGCAGCGGCGCCGAGGTCGTGCAGACTCTTCGTCTTGGCTGTCGATCCGGGCGGATATCCGTCGGTTACCTTGCCGTCGCTGTCGTCTCTGCCGTCCGTGTCCTCGCATGCAAATCGTATCGTGGAATGCTTGGGTGAGGCTTGGACTCGTCAATTGGGAGCATGAAGCATGTGATGCGAGGCCGAGGCAGGTAGTTGACTTGTCGGTGTTTGAAGTTGGCAGGTTTGGCTGATCAAGCTAAGTCTAGTGGACATCGAAGGAAGTAGCGGCCGAGGTCACGGAGCTCAACAGAGGCTCAACAGAAATGCTGTGCTTAAACGAACTACGGAAGCCACGACCAGACAGGCAACTGTGCGACTCTTCGGGCAAGCCGGTTAGGTACATCATCGCCGACCATGAATCTCTAAATCTATCATCTCCAATTCCTATCGTGACTCCGTCAAGGGGTGAGTCCTCCGTAATGTGCCCAAATAACTAAAGCTGGCAATACGCAATTCCCGCCCCCCTCATCAGTCTCCGCGTCGTCAACCAAGCGCATGGCTGAGCCAAACGAGCTAATCTCAGGGCCTCCAAAACCGCAAACACCCCGTCTTGTACAAACAAGCACCCGCATTCCTCTCCAGCGGCTTAGCCTTCCCAGAAACCGCTGCCTCTCACCCGGCTGCTGGAGGCCGCGCCGACCCACGCATCAGCATGCCCGACACCACCTCGGCCACCTTAGCCGGCGCAATGCCGTGCCGGGCACCAACCTGGACATACGGAAAGATTGCTTGAACCGTCTCGGCGATATCTAGGACGAGGTTGGGGCGGGCTGGCACCGGGAACGGGACGGGTGGCTGTCTGTCTCGGCGTGCCGACTGCCCGCCTGCCGGGTTTGAGCGAGGGGTCGGTCCTGGATGGGTGAGAGTCGAGGGCGTGGACGGGTTGCTGGTTGGTTTGTGAGGCACCTGATAGCCGCCGCCGTGGTGGTAGTTTGCTGGGTGGTGCGGGTGGGCGGCGTCTCCTGCGAGTCGAGGTCCCTGGGTCTGGCGAACGGCGTCTTGCCGGAGTCGGGCGCAATGGAGGCACCATGGTTTGCTCCCAGGAGTTGGAGATGGCGTGATATTGTGCCCGTGCGGGTCTCCGGGCAGATGCTGATGCTTCGCGTTGCCGGGGACAGACGCGCCACTGTGACGAAGCGGGCTCTGCATTGGGGTAGGGGTGAATGATGTAGTCGGCTGGCTCGTGCAGTGGGCTTGGGGCATCGGCACGATATTGCCCGTCGAGTACATGGTGAACGGGATGGCGTTGGGGTTATTTAGGGAGGTGAAAAGGGGCATCCCCGTGTTACTGCCCATCTCCACACCGCTCATTATACCGCCGTCAGCTGAGAAAATGCGGCTCACGTCGAATCCAGGCGCGTTCGTCGGCACACCGTGGAAGTCAAGGCAAGAGATCTGGTCGATGCCGACTGAGTTTTGCGAGTGGGCGTCGGGGGCAGGCGGGAAGGGCTGGGTCGTGTTCGTCTCGAACCCAGGAAGCGATGGCAGCGCTTGTGGGAACTGCCTGGGAGATACCCCCTCGGAGACACGGGGCGGCCCGGCCACTGGGGGGAGAGACTGGGGAAAGGCAAAGTTTTCCAAGGCCGGGAGCGATGTCCCGCGGTTGTCGGGCGCCGGCTCAGACCCATTGGGTTGGTCTGCGCCGCCCGTGCTGCGGCATCGGTCGGCAGGTGTTGTCTGGGATTGAGAAGCCATGTGCTGGCCAATGGCAGTCGTTGGAGCCGGGGTCAAAGGCGGCAGGGCCATTGCTTTGGCGGGCTTTTCTTCAGTCTCTCGTCTCTTCTTGACCGGGTTCGATGAGACGAACTGGATCTCGTCGTCTGTGGCAGATCTCTTGGCTGGTATGATGTGGTTTGCTTCTGCACTCGATACGGTCGCCTGGGGCTCTACAGGCTGTTGCTCCTGGGGGGCAGCGGACATGGTTGGCTCAAGTGAAGACAGGAATTGCATGGATGCTGAGAGGCACATGGAGAGCTGCGATAGATACGAGAGGTGGCTGGCGAGTTATACGCTTGACGAGTCAAAGAAGCCACCCGCTGCTAACCGTCAGCCAGTTCTAGCTCATAGACCCAAGATATGTGAAAGGCTTGTCAGCATGTTATCCCTTTGCTACCTTTGCTCTTGCATTCATACAACGAGCAGATCATGACAAGAGATGTCTCAGCGTGGGCCGGAACCGAAGGCAAGAGTTACCAAAGGAAGCAACCATGCCTATGCGCCGTAGTCCCAGCATCAATGAGAGGAGAAGTCAACAGCCGGCCAGGACTCTGATATACTCGCACTCCTGAAGCCATTGCACACAAGCAAATGGCGCCTGTGCCTGGTAAAGGCGCAGAGCTCCTCAGGAGGGTGCAGCTGTAGAAGTGAATCGATTATTCTCGGCCGCAGCATCTCTCAGTGACACAGAAACGCAAAGGACAAGAATAAAGGGAAAGGGGAAAAGGATGACCACTGTCTCAAGAGTGATAGCAAAGGTGCATGCTGGTGTTGCTGTCAGGAGTGAGCTTGGGAGGAACAAACGAAACAGCTGGCAGTCAGTTGGCGCCAGCTCAAGCTCGCCCAGATTGCCCCACTGCCAAGCCAGCAGCTCAAGCTCCAGCGGGGCGAGGCTGCACTTCTGCCTTGTGAACCCCGCGACATCTTCCAACCGACGACCGCCTCCCTGCTCCTCGCCCATACAAATCCAAGACTGCATCACATCTTCCTGAAAGACCGAGTAAACCACCACAGCCATGGCGGGACAGGCAGCAAACGAGCTGCTGTCGACCCAAAAGTCATCGGATTCGGGCCTGCAGGTCGTGCTGCACCCGCTGCCCATCCTCGAGATCTCCGACTATATCGCCCGCGCATACCAGCGCGGATTCAAGGGCGCTGTGGTTGGCGCGCTCCTCGGGCAGCAGAATGGCCGCGAGGTCACGATTGAGCACAGCTTCAGCTGCAAGTCGGCCAAGAATGCCGATGGCGTCTACGAGCTCGATCAGGACTGGTTCCGCTTCCGCCTCGACCAGAGTGCGTGCTCCATCCTCTCTTGTGGCACTTGACTAATCCCGGCTCGCAGTGAAACAAGTCCACAAGAGCCCCCAGCTCGACCTCGTCGGCTGGTATGCCCTGGTGCCCAAGACGGGCCCGACCGCCCTCCATCTCCCCATCCACCGCCAGATCAGCGCCGTCAACGAGTCGGCCGTCATGCTTGGGTTCCACATTGAGGACATTCTGTCCCCCGCGGCAGGCGACCCCCTCCCCATCACAGTATACGAGAGCAACATGGAGGCCGCAGACAACCGCAAGGAAGGCGAAGGGGAAGACAAGGAGATGAAGGACGCAGAAGCCCCGGCCAAGATGGTCCTCCGGTTCCGCAAGCTGCCGTACACCACCGAGACGGGCGAGGCCGAGATGATTGCCATGCAGTTTATCCGCGAAGGCGGCGCCAACGCTGCGGTCGACACGACCGAGAAGCACATTCTCGAGCAGTTCGACAAGAAGATCGCCGTGGACGACGGCAAGGGTAAGCGCCGAGCCGTGGCCTACGAAGAGAGCAGCAAATCCAAGTCCGAGCCCGTTGCCGCCGAGCAGCCCACCAATTTTGACGCCAACCTGACACGCGCCGAAGCCGAGTTCATGTCGGCCCTGCAAGCCAAATACAACGCCATCAAGATGATGAAGTCCCGCCTGGCCCTCGTCATCGCGTACCTGGAGCAGCTCCCACCAGCCTTCACCTCAGGCACAGAAACCACCATCTCTGCCGCCGCCGCCGCGGTCGCGTCAAACGGACAGTACACGGTGCCCTCCAACACCATCATCCGCCAGATCCAAGCCCTCGTCACCAACGCCGGCCTCGTCTCCCCCAGGAGCCAAGCAGCCGCGGTCACACCGGTATCGACGTCGGCCCTCGAGCACGAGATTCAGCGTGAGACAAACGACGTCAACCTAGCCGCGCTCATGGCCGACCTCGTGTCCAGCGTAAACGAGGTGCGTGAGGCAGGCAAGAAGTTTGCCGTCATCGAAGCCGCGCGCCCCAACCGCCAGGGTGGTGGTGGAGGCCGGGGCGGCGGCGGTCAGTTTGACGGCATGTCGACGATGCTTGGGGGGCCGGCTGAGTTTGCCGGGGGCGCTGCCGATTTCTAGAGGGTAGTCGTGCGGCGGGTTTGGGGCGTTGCGCTCGTGCTCTGGACTTTATTTTGGTTCTGGTATAATGGCGCTGGTGGAAAGAGGAAGAAGGGGCTGCGGTTCTGGTGAGCCGGTACTACGATGATGACGAATATGATGATTTGGCGGTGGGAGGAAAGGGACGTTGCATCTCGCACGGACGGCGTGGTTTGAGCTTTTTTATCAGGCGTTGGAGACGGTTGCTACTTTACATGATTTTGCGTTTTGGAATGGCACCCTCAAAAGCAATCGCAGGCTTTCAAGGCTGCTGCATAGAGCGGGATGGTCTAGATAGGGGTCTGTTGCTGTTACGAACCAGCCATAGATACCAATAGGACATTCATATATGGACGACACTGGACCAGTCAAACGATACGGGGTATATGACAGTATATGGCAATTTTAAGGGAACTGCAGTCTGAGACCGGTCGCGCCTCCAATACAGCCATGACGGACATGCCGACCTATTCAAACCCAGAGGCGACCTCCTGTTTTTGGGCAACGCCCCGAACTCCCTCACGCTCACAGCAGCCGGCAAAAGAATAACGATCCAAAGCAGATCCAAATAAAGCCTATCCCAAGTCTATCCAGTCCTCGTTGCGCCAGAACACGCTCTAAAAACAAACCCAATTGCAAACCATGCCCGCTCATTACCCATCCGCTTTACCCATCCGCCCAGTCCATCTATCGTTGTTTGCGATCGGGTATACCGAGATTAAAAAACAGACGCAAAGATCCCAAAAACAGAGCATAGAGTCATCACGCTTTTACCCCTAAGCCTCAATGACCACCTTGAGCACCAGGTTCCCCTCGTCGTCAAAAGTCTGGCTGGCCAGCTCAAACGCCCGATGGGCATTCTCCAGTCCCTTGAACCGGTGCGTGACCATGTCGTCTAAATTCGGGAGGACGTAGCCGCCGGGGGCCACGCGATCCCGCGCGCAGAGCAGCCGGATGCCGGTGGCGTACGTGTTGGCGTACCGGAAGATGCCCAGGATGTCAATCTCGCGCAGGTGGGCCACCGACAGAGGTAGCGTCTGGATCGGGGTTCCCATGCCGACCATGACCACCTTGCCGCCCGCGCGCGTGGCATAGAGCGAGGTATGCATGCACACCTCCTTGCCGGTGCACTCAAAAGCCACGTCGACGCCGTCGTCCTCGTCGTCGACGAGCAGAGGACTTGAGGCGCTCGTCAGCGCGAGCATGTCGGCAGCAAGCGCCTTGGCGCGGTCCAGCTGGCTCTGGAACGAGAAGGTGCTCCCGGGGGTCATGGCGCCGTCTAGCGGGGTGGACGTGCCAGAGCTGCCGTTATATATCGACGAGGCGCTCGACGAGGCCTGCGACAGACCCGGCACGACGTAGCCGTGTGTTGCGAAGCCCTTTGCGATGGCAAAGTCGACACGTCCCTGGTCAATGTCGGCAATGGTCACGGTCGAGCAGCCAGATTGCCTGGCCATTGCTGCGGTGAGCAGACCAACAGCACCAGCTCCCAGGACCAGGGCAGACGAGCCAGGGGCGGGCCTTGCGCGGTTGACAGCATGGATGGCGACAGAGAGCGGCTCCAGCAGCGCAGCGGCATCAAACGAGATGTTGTCGGGGAGCCTGGGTCTGTTAGCATCATGACAGCTGAAGTCGTAGCCAGGAACGTACTTGTGACACCACACAGCTGGGTGGTTGATGCGCTCCTGCAACGTTCCCTGGAAATGCGGGACGGATTTGGCGCTACTCCTGAATCTCATGCGCTTGCAGAGGTTATACCTGCCCTCGCGGCAGATACCGCACTGGCTACAGGGGATGCCGACCTCGAGGGCGACGCGGTCACCAATGTTGAAGCCCGTCACCTGCGGGCCAATGGCGGCGACAGTTCCCGACGACTCGTGGCCGAGCGAAAGGGGCATGCAGGCACAGAGGTCGCCGTTGGCGAACTTCTTGTAGTAGGACACATCAGACCCGCAGATGCCAGTGGTCTTGACGGAAATCTGCAGCTCGCCAATGCCGGGATCCTCGATACCCCGTTGTTCCTGAATAAAGGTACGGTTAGCCGGGCACCGAGAGTATGGATGGGTGGACGTGATGTGGCGGGCCAAAACATCGGGCCGGGGCCGGTATCTGTGTAACCCAGGGTTTGGGTTGGGGGCGGCAGGGGTAAGGATGGCAGAAGAAAATAAGCTTTACCAGTCGCAGATCGCGCGGACCGTACAAGACGGATGCATTGATGGTCGACTTTGAGGCGGCGGGTAGGTGCATTGGCGCCGACTCGCCGGTAGCGCAAGGGGCCATCTCGATGGGGGGAAGTCACGGGAGCGTGGGATGAGGCGTGGGAGGCGTGGGAGGCGTGGGATAGGCCGGCGAGAGGGTGTCCCCGTGGGGTTCGGGACGGAAATGGGGCGTTTGAGAAAGGCAGCTCTTCTTGGTGCTAGCGGCGTAGGACGTGGAAGAGGGAGAGCACCAAATAGGAAGCGGGTAGGAGTGCTGCTGAGGGGTGGCAAGTCTGCACTCGTCCAAAGAGAGAAAGACTGAATGCCCGGCGGACTGGAGGAGCAAGCGGAGGGGTCTGAAAACGAGTAGAGGTGGCGAATGCTTAGAGACGAAGAGGACGCCAGGACGAACCCCCACTCTTTAAGTATAGTCCCGACAACGGTTTGGCCGCCATGATAGGAAGTATTGGCGTGCTGCGATGTGTCAATCTGCGATGTGCACGGCCCGGGGTCGTCAAGGTGGAGGCAGGAAGCAGGAGGTAGGAGCGCACATCAAAAAGAGATCAAGGGGGTGCAAGGTCCAGGAGTGGAGGTGAAGCCGGTGTCCTGGGGGAGGCATGCTCGTAGCCGACCTCACCAGTCAGATACCGACTGCCTATCTCTGAGTCGAGAGGAGGCGATAATCTCGGGAGAACATGAAGGCGGTTAGTGCCCCAGGACAATCTTCGGCACAGGGACCCATCACCCATGTCTATCGGTGTCTGGGCGGGAGCATCGCGACATCCATGGAACCCATGGCTCGAGCTCAGCCGGGGCCCGAGCCGGCTGCAGGCCCCATGGCTCCGCGGCGCCACCGCCAGCGGTTGTCCACGCTGGGTGCGACGGCGGCTGTGAGTGGTGCAATGGACACGCCGGCCGTCGAGCGCGGTACGGATCGAAGAGCGTCCGACACCTGCCGCACCTCCATGTCTGAAGGGACGCACAGCATGCCGGTGGGCCTGGTCAGGCCAGTCCTGATGCGATCCGGGAGCACCGGGACGAGGGTCTTGCCTCTCTGGGCGTGCCCAAGCCGTGGTGGATCGCTCGCAATGGCAAAACGAGAGCAGAAATTACTTCCGACAAGAACTGCGCGCGTGTGCCAGGATCGTGATGCGCGGGGAGGATGGCCGGCTTCCATGCAGGTGTCTCTGGGGACCCCGCTGCTGGTGTGCATGGGGATACGGCAAGCGTGCCGAGACGACAGATTGCCATCTTTTCCCGTCCATTCGTGGAGAAGAACGGCAGCGAATAGCTGTCTCTGGCACGAGCACGCCATCGCCTCGAGCGCCCGTGGGCCGCGTATCTGACGGAAGACGGCGTGCAGAACCGGCTGCTCCAGGGCTTAGCGAGGCTACACGATCCCCGGCATGCGACAATGCCCTGGAAATGACGATATCCTTCTGAGGCAGACCGCCATCATGGTCGTGGCCGATCGGGGCCGAATCCTTCCTGGGTGTCCGTTCATCCGGCCCCAATGCGTCGGTCGCAAACCGCGCCGTTGCGATCGCCGAATAGTGAAAAACATCCGATAAGGTCTGCAAGTGGGACAGGGGGATGGGTGATTATCGAAGTTGGAGATGCCAAGCGGTGTGGAGGTTCGAGGGTTCCATGATGACGCGAGAACAAGAAAAATTCATCCCTGCTAAACACCTTGTTGGCTACTCGGTGCCTGAGCTAGTGCCAGGGACGAGGTCGGCGGAAGGAAGCGTCGTCGCTTCAGCCTTCCCAACAGAAACTGCAGGTGCACTCTTTTCGAGAACCCACAAGTCCTGCTCAATGGCAGTTACAAACTCGGCGGTCGTTCTTCGGGGACTTTGCTGCGACCAACCTGTCTACCGCATCGCCGATTCCGCTGCGACGGACATGTCGTTTATCGCGTTCAACCCCCTGCGGCCGCAGCTAAGTGCAACTCTGTCCGAAGTACCTCAGACCACGGCTGTCATCCCCGCACCGCCGAGAGCTCCCGACTGCTACCCTCGAGCTTACCCAATCGCAAACTCATGGCAGGGGTTCCAGACACTCAAACCCCTTCATCGCTCAGAGACAGTGGCAACTGCCTTGAAGAGGAGTGATTTTCCTCAGACCTCTATCCGCGGCGGATCTTCAGACTTCGCGTGGAAGAGCCCTCAAGGTCGAACCCCACCTGTTCTGCACAACCCTTCTAGAAAAACCTTGCGCCGCGACAGGGACGTCTCAAACGGCCCGGTGGTGGGCTGCCGAGGCTGCCAAGAGATGAGCGCCGGTCACCAATTCACCGAGGTCTACGGAGTTTTCTGGAATGCAGGGCCACCGCGACGAGAGACAGGGGGAGTGTCGATGAGAGTACTTTGCGAGATTCGCTTTCGAGGCTGGAAATGACGAATTCTCAAACCGACCAAAGGGCGAGAAGCGCTGGCATCCCGAGTACGTACCACAGCCTGGCAAGCCGGGCCAAACCAATCGAGATGCACGCCCCATTTTGCCGGCCCAGCCTGCGCACGTGGCCGAGCATGGGTTAGTAGGCACAACGGAGCAACAGGCTCCAGGCCGTATCGCATGTGGATCACGAATTTTGTCCAGGACTGTCGCTCCGGGATGTGGTCAAACCTGAGGGTGTGGCCAAATGGGCGGCACGGCAGATGCTGATAGCCACAGTCGCAACCAGCGCCCTCCCGACATGTCGGATGCTCCGTCATCGTTCTCCCCGACACAATCCGTGTGTCGTTCTCCAAACACGAAGCGACGTTGGAGTTCAGACGAGCTGGGACAGGGGTTCAGATGGCGGCTCAAAAGAAAAAAGAAAGACCCCAGCCCCGCGATTCTGCAAGGGAGGATGTGGAGACGCTAGGGTCTCCACCGAACGAAGGCGGTTTCGAAGCTTCTAAATGTGCTCGTCCGGAGGAGTCCGGACAACGAAGGAGAGTGAGTTAGAGGGGGCCGGGAACATTCCGTCCGTTCTTCGCTGAATACTAAGTAGACAGCCCCGACCTCGACTAGAAACCGCAAGCCTTCACCATGACCTGGCAGTCCCAATGCGGAAAGCCGGGCTCGCTAACAGGCACCGTGAGGTGCCATCCGGACAGATGATGAAGTCTGTGCTCGCGGACAAGCAGCCGAACTTCCCAAGGTCCAAGCTCATGGAACAATCCAACCCCTGTTATGTACTGACAGGAACGATGGCACGTTGTGCCAATCCCGGGCCGCCGTCATCAACCCCGGAGGGCCGGCGACAGCCAATCCTGTCGGTGCGTGGGCGCACACTGGCTGCGGTCGCGTCGGGCAACCCCTGGATCGCGCACGTCCGCCACCCCGGGAGTTTCACGCCTGGCCACCTCATGATCCCGAGCAAGGCGGATGCGCTTCCACCTGACGCGGCTGAATTCGGAGCCGGGTGGTTAGCCCGCGATCGGCGTTGACGACACTCGTCTGCAGCTCCTGCAAGACATCGACGCCGTCATAACGGTGAGCTTGAGCAGCATCCTTGCGGGCTCTTTCTCCGCCACCGGCCGAGGATTGGCGGTCTGATGTCATGAACGGCGCGACCGAAACCGTCCGACCATGGATACCAAGCGAGGTTGCGCCGGAGGACCGCGTCCGGACAGCAAGCATGCATATCACTTGCACCGCTTATCGGCGCAGTTCCTGAGTCGTGGATCTCCTTTGAGCCGGTCAGGAATTCTCGGCATGACTACACCGAGATAACGAGATAATGCGGTGAGTGGTGAGCGGTGAGGGAAACACGTCGTTTCTACAGATTAGAGCAAAGGCCGACATGGATAAGCAGGCATTGCATCTCGGGCCAAGAACGAGCCTGTTGCAGATATACCAAGCCATTTGAAGTTCCCCGGGTCAAATAGATAGGCGCGTTGAACCCAAGCAAGCATCATTGCAAATGTGCGCAAAGCAGCGCATGTGAATGCACGCAAAAGGGAACCGTTATCAGGGCGTGACCGGCCTAAAGTCCGCCCTTTCAGACGAACATCAGGATCGATTGATATCTCTTCTGTACAAATCATAGGCCTTATGCAGCTTGAGCTATACGCGTAACCATAAACCACCCCTTACCCCAGACTAAAACGTGCTCGCCGCCAACCGACTCGCGGCATTCCGTGCATCCACCCGATCATCATCCTCCTCCTCGGCCAGCCCGGGCAGCCCAGCAGCACCGCCGCGCGCCCCGCTCAGCGCCCGTGCCCTTCCCCCCTGCTCTCCTCCACCCAGCCCCTCGGCGCCTTCGTCCCCTTCCACAGACCCCAAACTCCCCGACACGCTCCGGCCCATGACGGCATCCGACCGCCGCGGGACACCACTCCACGCGTCCCCCTTGGGTCCCTGGCTCGCCGCCATGCTGGTCCTGCGGACCGCGGGATGCGCCTCGCGGCCGAGGCGCGACAGGCCGCCCGAGGAATCGATGGCGCGGATGTCTGGGCGGACACTCTCGAGCAGAGCGAGAGCGCGGCGCTCGGCGTCAATCTCGCGGAGCACGTACTCGCGGATGCTGAGGCGCAGGTCGGCGGCGGTGCGGGCGGCCCAGCGGCGGCGGTCGTGGACGAGGTTGTGGGTGACGCGGGTGGTCTTTTGGTAGAGGGCCGACTCGTTGTGGCGGGCCTCGTCGAGGGCGGCGATGGCCTCGTCGACCTTTTCGCGGCGCACGTTCGACGACGACTTGAGCCGGTCCGCGGCGGTGAGGCGGCTGCGGGTGGCCTCCTGCGCCTGGAGGAACTCACGGATGAGGATCTGGCGGTTGGTGAGGGTTTCTTTGACGACAAATGCGTCTTGCGAGTGGTACTGGAAGGGGTCGCCGATCGTGGTGGCCTCGGCCGTCGCCTGCGCCGCGTGGTAGTCGCCGACGGCTTGGACAATCTTGCCGAGTTTGCGGTAAGCATTGGCGAGGCCGGGATGCAGCTCCTGGACGTTCATGTTGCCGAGCTTGACGCCAAAGTCGGACTCGGCGAGGCCCAGTCCTGGGGTGGGGTTAGCCTTGGTTAACGGGAAGCCGGTGGCGTGCTTACCTCTGCGTGACTTGACGAGCTTGTCCACCTTGTGCCCGGCGTCCATGGCTCCTAGGTAGAACAGCTTGACGATGGGACGTGCCTCCTGCAGCTCAGGGGTATCGTCTGGAGGGGGCGCGAACTGCTTCAGAATCTTGCGGCGCACGCCGGTGGCGGGCTGCTTCTTCTTGACCATGGGGCTGTAGCCAAAATCGCTCTCGACAAACAGCACCATCTCGTCGTCCCGCATCAGCACCTCGTTGCTGCATACGTAGTTGAGCCAGCGCTGCATGAGCGCCTTGACGCGGATCTCGTCCTCCTCGGTGCCCGCGCCGGCGGACGTCAGGGCGGGCGGCACAGACGGGACAATGGCCTCGGGGTTAGCCGAGATTAGGTGCTCGGCGAGCTTGATAAACTCGGAGTGTAGGCGGCGCACATCGCGGTACTGGGTGGTCCGGAAGGCGGGCAGGTTCGTCTGTCAGTTGTCAGCGGCAGTCGGCGCATCGCATCACGGGCGGCCGTACATGTACGTCGAATCTCAGGATGGGGTCCTTGCGTCCGGTGCGCTCAAGGCCAGTAATCTTAGCCTGCAGCTTGAATTGTGGCGGTGGCGGTTTCCGGGGTTGCTGCTGTTGGGCTCGCTGCGCTTGGTCGGGCGCGGGTCTCTGCTGCTGCTGCTGCGGCGCCGGCGCCGGCGCCGGCGACAATGGCCCCTGCTGGCTGGGGGGTTGGTTTTCTTGGTACTGCTGGGCCGGGGCGGGTTCATCGGACTGCGGCTCGGTTGTCTGCGAGACGGTGCTTGCCGTGTCGGGCCTCCTGTACTCGGTGTCGCTTGCGCCGAAGCCGCCGTCGTCGTGGAGGCCGTTACTCGCGAACGGAGAACCCGGAGCGTCGCCCTCGCCCATCAGGCCGGTTATGGAGGAGGCAAAGCCGGTGCGATTATGCTGGGGGGTCGAAGTCGGCGAATTGCCCCACGGCGAGGCCTCGGCGGGGTGGTCCGGGTCGTGTATTGATGCGCTGTAGTCCATGGTGATGCGGGTTTTCGGTCTCGGGCGATGACGTGTGTTTGCGACGGAGTGCGATCCAAGCAAGGTGGGCTGTCGGTGCTCTGCTATGACTGCGTAGTCGCTCAATCACTCTTGACTGCTGACTGAACGGTCGTACTGGCGTAGAGATTGGGAGCTTTCTCAATGACCCCGTCACAACAGTCGTTGGGCGTGGTGGGATGTCGGCGGGAAGCTGCGGTGCTCCGCATCACCACCACCGTTGAGGCGGCGCAGTTGCCTGTAAACCGACTTGGCGCCAAGCCTGCCCCAACGGGAGCGAGGGTGCACGGGCCAGCAAGCTTTCGGTAAGAGCTTAGAAAAGCAACAACAAAACAAACGCTTGAACTGAATGTGAGATCGTCTTGCTTGAGATGTTGTTGAATTGAGCCCGCAGTCTGGGAACTTGACATGCGGCGTCAATTGGCATCTGCATCACCGGACTAAGCTCTGTTTGCATGCCTGAGGTAGAGATTGGAGCTCAGTCAGGAAGCTGCCAACCTGGAGAGGGAAGGTAATAACGGGGATGCTCATCAGCGCTCCCCTCCGCGCCTACCGCAATGGCGGGAGGCTATCGTTGGCGCTGAAACACGCCCAATTGGCCCGCCAGAGCTGGATTGCACGGAGCTACTCAAGTGACCACGCCCACCACGAGGCCCGCACCGAGAGCATCCGCAACATTGGCATCATTGCCCACGTCGATGCCGGCAAGACGACGACCACGGAGCGCATGCTCTATCATAGCGGCCGGACTCGCCACCTCGGGAGTATGTTTTCTCGTCACTAAAAACCCAGCGCGAGACTGACAGTTCAGATGTCGACCACGGCAACACCACCACCGACTTCCTCCCCATGGAGCGGGAGCGGGGCATTACCATCCAGTCAGCCGCCATCACCTTCCAGTGGCCGCCCAGGTCGCTGTGCCCCGCGGGCCACGAGTCGAGGACCATCAACCTGATCGACACGCCGGGCCACCAGGACTTTCGCTACGAGGTCGACCGCTGCCTGCCCATCCTCGACGGCGCCGTGTGCATCCTCGACTCGGTCAAGGGCGTCGAGACCCACACGGAGCGCGTCTGGGAGTCGGCCCAGCTCTCCAAGATCCCCCGGCTGCTCTTTGTCAACAAGCTGGACCGCGACGGCGCGAGCTTCAAGCGGGCCGTCCAAGAGGCCGCCGCGCGCCTCAGGACCTGGCCGCTGCTGTGCCAGATCCCGTGGTGGCAAAAGGACGACTTTATCGGCGTCATTGACGTCATCCACGGGCTCGGCCTGCGCTTCTCCAGCACCGGCGCCATGTCGGTCATCAGCAAGGAGACCATTGCCCGGGACTACCCGGCGCTGCGCGACGAGATGGAAACCGCCCGCCTCCGGCTCGTCGAGACGCTTTCGGAACACGACGACCAGATTATGGATGAGTTTCTCGAGCTCGAAAACGACGTTCCCTCGGCCTCGATCAAGCAGGCGATCCGGCGCCTGATCATGGACGGCGAGGCCAAGTTCACGCCCGTCTTTGCGGGTGCCAGCCTACGGAATATCGGCGTCCAGCCGCTACTGGATGCCGTCGTCGACTACCTTCCGAATCCGGCCGACAGGCCGCCCCCGGAGATCATTACGGGGTCCAAGACCCTGCCCCTGCCCAAGCTTCTCGAGCAGCAGGTCAAGAAAAAGGGACACCACCAGCCCCAGCTCCCCATCGTGGCCCTGGCCCACGTCTTCAAGGTCGTCGATGACCCGCAGCGAGGGATGATGAGCTGGGTGCGCGTCTACCACGGTGCCCTCAGCCGGAGCAGCCAGATGTGGAACAGCAACGTCCACATGTTCGAAAAGCCCCAGCACATCCTCCACGTGTCGGCAAAGGACCACCACGAGATCCAGCACCTGTCCACCGGGCACATTGGCGCCATGACAAACCTCAAGTCCGCCCGCACTGGAGACACGCTCATCACGTTCCCGGGCCACCACAGCCAGACAGCGCCCGAGGCGTTCCGAAACGTCCGCATCAAGGCCCTCGAGACGCCGCCCGCCGTGGCCTTTATCGCCATCGAACCATATACGCGCACGGCCAGCGACAAGCTCGAGGACGCCCTCAAGAAGCTCTCCCGCGAGGACCCCAGCATCCGATGGACCAAGGACGACAAAACGGGGCAGCTGGTCCTGTCCGGCATGGGCCTGCTGCACCTCGAGATTGCCCAGGACCGCCTCCTGACGCACTACAAGATTGACCGCGATTCCGCTATGTGGGGCGACATCGAAGTCGAGTACTCCGAGTGCCTGCTCGCCCCAACCAGCCCCCACCGCGCCGTGTACGACCGCGCCATCCGCGACAAGGCCGGCAAGGCAGCCTGCACCGCCTTTGTTGAGCCCCTTGAAGCGCACCAGGAGCACGACTCGCTCCTCGAATCCGGCATCGAGCGCGACGGCAACATCATCCACATTGCGATCCCGCTCCCCGACGACGCCGACCCCGCTACGCTCCCATTTGACCCGGAAATGGTCCGGCAGCAGCTCCTTAACGGTGCCATTGCGGCCCTCGCTCGCGGGCCCCGTCGCAGCGCCCCCGTCCGTCGCAGCCACGTCCATGTCACGTTCGACCCGGCCACCGACTTTTTTGGAGCCGGATCCACCGGTGGGCACATCACCAACGCCGCGCTGCTGGCCGTGCGGGCGGCGCTCAAGGAGGCGCACGAGAACGGGCAGGTTGGCATCCTCGAGCCGTTTACCAACGTGGAGATCCACTGCCCCGAAGAGGCCGGGCACGCGATCCAACACGACCTCGTGGCGGCGCGGGGCGGGCAGGTGTTGGAGGTGCGCAAGCCAGACGAGGATGCATTTGACAGTGAGGGTGGCGAGAGCAGTGGCATCGACATAGCCAAGGTCTATGTCCCGCCGGATCCGTACGAGTCGGTGCAGAGCTTGAGAGGGCCAAAGAAGGCGGTTGTGCGGATGCTGACGATTGTGGGCAAGGCGCCGCTCAAGGAGATGATGAAGTATGACGGCCAGCTGAGGAGCCAGACGGGCGGGCGGCATTCGTTGCAGTTGGACCCGGGAGGCTTTGAGCTGGTGACGGGCCCGCGCGAGAGGGCTTTGGAGGAGAGGTAGCGGGAATCCGAGCTGTATATATAACCTACAGGCCTTGACTCTTGATGCAGTGTATGAGGACGGACGAATGTCTTTGCTTGGCCGGATCACGCCACAGCCTGTTGATCTCGGATGTTCTCATACAACGTCTTGCGTGAACAGCGCATTTGTGCACAATGCTCCCCAGCGCGACACCCTTTCATCCCAACCCGACCGTCCTGACTCCTGGCCCAGTGAGCCCAGAAACAAACACAACCAAAACACTGCACGCCGTAAGCGGCCCGCAAACAAGAATATAGTTGCCGCCATCCCATCCCACCCTAACAAAACTGAAAACTCGCAGGTGGCTCAGTTGGCTCGCGTTTCACTCTCCGAAACTCGATCGACCAGACGCTAACACGAGACAGACATACACCCACTTGGTCCTGCTCCCCTCGCCGGTGGTGTCGCTGTGTGCCAATAGGCCCCAGCGTTTGGCTTCTCTGCGTCTGCGTTGGCTTTCTCTCCTTGCTGTTTAATGTCAGAGTAGTGTACCGTTCAAGCGCAGCTCAACACCCGAGCACCCCTTCTTTGGACCGGGCGCGTGAGCCTTGGTCGGTCTTCCTTGGCGTGAGTACCTCTCCTCCCTTGAGCTAGGCGTTCGAGTCGGCTGGGTTGCCTGCGAGTTTATTTTTATGTTTGTTCCATTTTTCCTCTATTTAAGTGTGGTGGCCATGTCCAACTAGGCTTATATACAGGGTATACGATCGCGGGTAATCACCACGAAAGATGTACAAGAAGAGTATCTACAGCTACAGAGCCAGTCCAAACAGCTCTCAGGACTGCCACGGACAAGAGCTTACAACCCTCAGCCCATCAACAACCCCGTCAGACCTCCCACAGCAAAGGTAGCAGCCACCGTCAAGAAACTCGCCATAGACATCAGCGAAAGCCCACTGATGCCATGTCCCGACGTGCAGCCGCCCGCCATCCTCGAACCCAACACAATCATGAACCCGCCTAGTGCCGCCCTGGCCGGCGAAACCGCAACCTCAACAACCGGCCCCAACGACGGCACCGCCGTGGACAACAGCCACGCTCCTCCAATCACACCTGCCGAGAATAGAACGTTCCCATACTTCCCGAACCCCTCGCCTCTCAACGCCCGCCAAATCCCACCCCCGAGCTCCTCAAACGACGTCGACGCCCCGAGCAGCGACCGCCGCAGCACAATCGACACCAGCTGCGCGGCTGCGATCCCCAGCCCTCCAACAAACGGCGATATTCCCCTCTCCGCCGTGACAGCAGTCGTATACCGTGCCGCCAGCACCAGCACCGCCGCACAAACCGCCTCGAACCCAACCACCGCCGCCGCCCTGCCCACCCCGAAAGCCTCGTACACCGTCACGGGCCCTTCCTTCCGATCTACCCCCTCCGGCCCTTTTTTGTCTTCCTTCTTCGGAGGGAGGCGACACCGCGCCCCAAAGATAGACCACACCCACCCAGCGAGCACGGCGCCGCCAAACGCGTACCTGCCCGAGCGCACGCCGGCGCCGAGCTGGGCCAGCACCGTCCCCGGACACGCGCCCGACACGGCCATGCCGGCGCCGAGCAGCGCGCCGCCGAGCAGGTTGCCGTCGTAACGGGAGAGAAGGCCGAGGGAGGAGGGGTGCCGTGGTGGGATGTGGGTGACGGATAGGGATTGGGAGAGGGTTACGAGTATTCTGTGAGTGGGGTGTTAGAACGGGTAGGAGAAGAGGCAGATGGGAGGGATGGCTTACGTGCTGCTTGCGGCGGCGGTGAGAAAGGTCTGGAGCATGGAAAAGTCGGAAAAGTCAAACTGGGCGAGGATGACGGAGGGCTGGTAGACGCCTGCCGCGGTCAGGGCCGCACCCATGGCGGCGCCGGTGAGGATGTTGTTCATTGTTTCGTCGAGTTGATGATGATGGCTAACAATGGCTTATTCGTGCCGGATGGCGTTTCCGACGTTCAGGGTGCGTATTAGTCTGCATGGCACGCCACACGAGCCGCCATGGCGTCGCCTTGAATATAAATACTCCGTCCTTGTATCAAACGGTCCGGAGTGGGGTGATGACCGAGCTCGCGCGAGATGGCGATGCTCGGCAATTCGCAGACACGGGACCCGCAAAGCCATTCGTTCCATTTCGAGTGGTGTGCGTTGGCGCTGCCTGCGGGAGCCGTGCTTGCCATTGTGGGCTGCTCTGACGTCGCCGAGCTTCTGGAAGGCGCGGTGATTCTCAACCCCAACGCCCGGTCCCCGTCGACAGGGTCTAACCTTTTCCTTCCCTCAACCACACAAACTATGGGCAGGCCATTGAAAATTCCCAAATTGGTCCACATGCTTCCACACCACCACAGCATCTGAGACATGCGGCCCGGCGACCACTGCACCGGGCCCATCCACCCCGGTTTTTGGCGCCTTTTTTTGGTCGCCGATGTGACGAGGTATCTCGGGGTTCTCAATTTCATGCCGAGACCCGGGGTCAAGCGGGGCTGGGTCCGGGGACCCACATCACAACGGCGCCATATCCCGGTCGATGGACCCCTGGACCGATGGGCCGATCATCGATGCACATCGCCGAGATGTACTCAAATGTCTCCGAGTTGTACGGCATTGAGACTGCCGTCACGTGGAGGTCACCGACGCAGGGGCCGTGGGATTTCGACAAAATTCCGAACATTACGTGGTCTAGTCAGGAGAACCAGGCGGGGATCACCATCCATGACGCCGTGATGCGATGATGACGGCCACCTATCAGATGGGGAGAACGGGCATCGGAGACTTTTCGGTTTTGGCTGACCACGCATATCCATGCCGTCCTCTGGTGATGCGGTGCGAACATGTCCACTCCGACCCGTCTCTGTTTCCGTCTCCAGCGCCCCTTGAGTCTTTCATTATGCGCCGGATCGAGGTCGGCGACCCTGACGCGGGCCGGCCGTCATCCCAACAGGCTGCCGAGACAAAGCCTGGCCTGTTTCTCTCGGAGGCATGACTGTCCTGCACCGTTTCGTCATCGCCTATATGAAACTATCACGCCCAGTCTGCATATGCACTCAGCTTCAAGCCACCAAGACGGACCGCATTTGCCACATACCTTGCTCTACTACCCACCCATGACCATGACCGAACCTATCATCCACGCCTGCTTCGAGCCAAACACCTCGACCTGGCAGTACATCGTCGCCGACCCGACCACCAAAGCCGCCGTCATCATCGACCCGGTCCTCGACTTTGACCCGGCCCGCAGCGCCGTCTCAACCGAATCCGCCGACGCCCTGCTCGCCCTGGCCAGCGAAAAAGGGTACACTATCGACCGCCTGCTCGAGACGCACGTCCACGCCGACCATCTGACGGCCGCCAAGTATCTGCAGAGCCGTCTGTCTGAGACTACCGGAGCCCAGAAGCCCGAGATCTGTATCGGGAGGCGGATCGGCCAGGTCCAGGAGCGGTTTGCGCGGCGGTACGGCATCGCCAGGGAAGAGTACGAGGGCGCATTCGACAAGCTGTTTGACGACGACGAGGTCTTTCGCGTCGGCCAGCTCGAGGCCAAGGCGTTGCACCTGCCTGGGCACACGCCAGACCACATGGGGTACCTGATAGGGGGTGAGTATCAAGCATTCCCGAGTCGCAGTCCCCTTACACTAACCACACGCCAGAAAACATCTTTTGCGGCGACTCTCTCTTCAACCCCGACGTCGGCTCAGCCCGCTGTGACTTCCCCGGCGGCAGCACCGCCGACCTGTGCGTCCCCCTTTGCCCTCCCCCTTACCCAATGCTAACCCGCCACAGCTTCGCAACAGCCACAAAGCTCCTCTCCCTCCCACCAACGTACAAAATCTACACCGGCCACGACTACCCGCCCCCAGACGCGCGAAACACGCCCCAGGCCCGCTCAACCGTCGCCGACCAGCGGGAGCATAACAAGCATCTCAAGGCCGGCACGGCCGAGGCCGACTTTGTACGCTGGCGAACGGAACGCGACACGGCGCTGGCCGAGCCCCGGCTGATCCACCAGGCGCTACAAGTGAACATCCGCGGGGGGGGGCTGCCGGCACCGAGCGGGGGAGGGAAGGGGGACAGGCTACTGCATGTGCCGGTTAAAGTTGCCGGTGGGCGGGTGTGGTGAGCGTCGTTGGCTTCATGGACCGAGGATATATGTACACTGCATAAAATGCTTGACGGAGCCATCCATACCGGGTATGGACGGCGTGTCTGATAGTTTCATACGCAATACGGGTAACATCGAACGTGTTAGCAATGGAGCCTCGAGAACAGCTTCCTAGATCACACCCGCCGTGTCTCCTGCATAGTGGGAGCCACTCCCGCTCCCACTCCGCGTGCCCACCCATTCCTGCTTAAACGAAATGAACTCAATATCTCACGGCAGCACGCGCTCCCTTTGGCCGAGTAAACTCCCAAAAGCAGAACCAACAGCGCCGAGTCTTCCCGACTGCGTTGGTGGCTTGGCTGCATGCAAAGACTCAGGGGCTCCGCATCCGCGCGCAGTATGTAGAGGAATGGCATTTATTCATCGGCGCGCATCTGTCTCTTCCTCTCGCAGCTCATTCAAACTAGCACCACCAAGCCCATCCGAGATCAGGATGTTCAAAGCCCAAACCCATCATGGTACTCGTACATCCCACCAAACCATGGCTGCCTCCCTTTAAATAACTTCCTCCCACACTGTGTAATCGTAAAGAGTGACATGCCCCATAACCACCACGCTCATGCATCCAAAAGGAGTGACACACTTACTCAATTCATCCACGACTGAGTAAGCACTAACGGGTATCAAAAAGCCCACCCCCTTCCAAATCTAGCCAAAGTCAAGTCATCAATAGACATTAGGGGTATACCCAAGGAGTGTCGTGAAATCGTACCATAACCGTCGGCACCATACGTAATAACCAAAACAACCATTAAACTGTGTGCATTTTTCATAATCCGCCACTCCACCGAAAAGAATACAAATTAAGCATTAGAGAGAAGGCCAGGCCGTCTACAAGAAGAAGACGACGGCCAGCAGGGATGCGAGCAGGTTGCCCAGCGACCCAAACGACCGGGGCACAAGCCTACCCGCTGCGCCGAGGGCGATGGAGCTCGTCGGCGTGGGCTCCCTGGTCAAGGTCACGAGCGTCGAGCTGCCTGGCGTCACGGGGGGCTCTGTCGGGGACGGCTCCGAAGACGGTGAGCTGTCGGTCGAGGTGGGGGTGGTGCTGGCGTCTGTGTCGGAGGGTGTCGAGGTCTCGCTTTCCGAGGGCTCGGCCGAGGGTTCCGAAGATGAAGGCACCGTGGTTGTCGGCTCGGCAGAAGTAGGCTCGTCGGATGTGGGCTCAGCAGATGTGGGCTCAGCGGTCGTTGGCTCCTCAGTGGATGGCTCAGCGGTCGATGGTTCCTCAGTCGATGGCTCGGCCGAAGACGGGGTGGAGGTCGGCGTCGGCTCGGGCGTCGAGGTCGGCTCCGGCGTGGTCGAGGTGCTGGTGATTGGCACAGGTTCGGTGTTGGTGTTGATCGGGTCCTGCGTCGTCGTCTCGACCGGCGGAACCGACGTGTCGGTCACCTGCGTCTGGGGCGGCGTGTCCGTGGAAGTCTGCTCCTCGGGCGGCTGGATGTCGCAAAAGTCGACATACTCCAGAAACTTGTCGCCCAGGTATGCCCTCCAGGTGACCTTGATGTCCTCGGCATTCTCGTCAATGCACAGCCGGCAGGAATCGTATGAATCCCGGAAGGAAGTGCCAAGAATGCAGAGGTCATCCGTCAAGCCGATCTTCTGGGCCTCGTTGTAAGCGTTTTGGCAGAACGCAAAGCAAACGCCTGGCGCAATTGTCTCGTCGCGCTTGGACAGAGCCCTGAGGCGGTACGACCTGGCCGTGACGGAGGGCTCAGGGGGGAAATGGGTGAGAGAGGTCTGGGAAACCCAGTTGCCGGTTGTGATGGTCGTCTTCTTCCCGTGGATCTTGGTGACAACCTCCTTCTGCTCGAAAATGTCGTAGCTCAGACCGAAAGCGTTGGGGTTGAGATTAAAGTAGCCCTCGGTCAGAGGGTAGTAGCCCGTCTCGCCCTTTGGCCATTCCACGTGCGGGTAATACGGCGCCGGCGCGCAGTATTGCGGTTCGCACACAAAGTCCCGGCTCGGCGAGTCGGTCCAGACGTTGCAGTTACCCGGCTTCGGCATCTTGCAGACGAATCCAGGATCGCAGCCCCACACCTGGCGCTTCGAGGTCTTGGTGCGTATAACGGGAGCCGTATTCGTCGGGACAGGGCAGAGCGTCACCGAAGTGATGACCGTCTCGCCCGGCAAGGTGACGGTCACGGGCACAGTGTTGGTGACGGTGTTTGTGACCTCTCTCACGCTCGTAAAGGTGCTCACGGTCGTGTATGTGCTGACGGTCGTCGAGACCACCACCGTCGTCTCGGTGGTGTAGATGGTGGTGCTGTCAGTCACGGTAACGGGATACGACGTGACAAACGTGGTGGTCTCGGTCAGGGTCGTAGGGATGAGCTCCGTGGTAGTGAGCGTGTCAGTCAGCGTGGTCGGAACTAGGATAGTTGTCGGGACGGTCGTCGGAACCGCCACAGTTGTCGGAACCGTCGTGATGAACGTCGTAACCTGTCGCATGTTAGTCAATGCAAGATGGACCAACCGTTTCCTCGGCTTACATAGGTCTCTACGACGGTCGTCGTCTCCGTCTTCCACTTGGTGGTGCCCTGGATGACCGTCACCGGGTAACTGAAGCTCGTGGTGTAAGTCGTCGTTTGCGTCTCGGTGGCGGTGGTAGTCTCGACGACTGTATCGGTGGTAGCCTCAATGATCGTCGTCGGCTGGACGATCGTGGTGGGCTGAACAACAGTGGTGGGCTGGATAACGGTCGTGGGAATCGTCTCGCAGATCGTCTCTGTTGTCGTTGTCGTCTTCCACTTGGTGGTCGTGCTCACTTCGCATTCTTTCGGGTACCCCTTGCAGACCGTCGCGGTCTCGGTAACCGGGTAGGACTGGGCGTGTTAGCTCGGCCATGAGCAGGGTTCGACACACTTACTGTGGTGTAAGTCGACACGAAGGTGGTCGTGACAAACTCGGTGGCCGTGACGCTGACGCTGACCTCGTTCGTATGGGTAGTACCCCAGCTGACCGTGGCCGTTGCGACATCAGTGATCGTTGCCGTGGCGACATCAGTCACCGTGGCCGTTTCGACATCAGTTACCGTGGCCGTCGCGGTGTGAGTAACCGTGGCCGTCGCGACATCAGTGACCGTCCCGACATCAGTCACCGTGGTCGTCGCGGTATCAGTCACCGTCTCGGTACATGTAACCGTGACCGTGGCCGACGAGTTCCCCCTATACTCGGTTAGACGCGTCGCAGGCATGAGGATCGAGTTCCTTACGGTACGGTGACACTGCGAGGGTTAGCCAAGATTCAACAACATGAGCTTCAAGGCCTACTCACGTGTGATGCTCAGTGTGAGTGACTGTCTTATAACACCAATCCCAACAGTCATGATTGGCGCTGACGTGCTCTTCTGTTCGCCCGAGCAACGGCCCCTCGGCCGCCAAGGCAGCATGGGCGAGGGACAAAGCCCCGAGGCTGGGGAGGAGCTGCGAAAGACGCATTGTTCTCGGGTTAAGCCGCTACGTCAGCCAGACGCGACGAGCCGACAACGAGTGAATGCAGTCTCAAAGGGGAGCGACTGCGGGAACAACGAGCGAGGTTGGTGAGAGCTGCAAGTCTGCCGTGGGCCGGCGGCGCCAGCTGACCATATAAGGCTGGGAATCGCAAGCGGCTCAAGAGGAGCCCAAGAGGAAATGACCCAGCGGCGCAGGGCTTGGCAAGCAGGATATGACAGCCCTGGCAGGCAAACACTCCCAAAAGCGCGCAGCGTTGAGATCTTCGGTCGATGGCAACAAGAAGCGTGCTTGTCTTGTCTTTGGCCGGCACAGCTTCGAGCTTGACTTGGGAGAGGATCGCCTCGAGAGGAGCTCGTCGTTTTCGTCGAGATCACAGAGAGGGAAGGGCGAGGGAACAAAGACCTGGGAGAGCTCCAAGTCCCGACCTGCAGGGCCAGAAGGGATTTGCGCTCCGGGAGTGGTGGCCCGGCAGAGATGCACGTCTTTGTTGGCCCGACTTGGAAAGACCCAGTTGCCAGGGTGCATCAAGAGCTGCTACCCCTGCCCATCGGGACACACACCACACATCCCACCAGGCACCGCAGAGCACACCGCGCCCGTCCGAGGGACGGGAGACCAATGGCGCGGGAGATCAGCCTCGAGCTGATCCAGCCCGAGCCAACTGCACAACCCTGGCAACGGCGGTGAGCCACACATCACCGCGTTTTCCAGAAGGCTCACATCTTGGATCAGTGACAGCATGGCTGTGAAAATCTCTCGCTGAAGCCTGGTCTCTCAACTCTCAAGCCCACCCGAGCTTGCCGCGTGGCAGCGAGGGGGAGTAAGCAGACGGGGGAATGTTGCTGCCTCCCACTGACTCCAGAGCAGCATCGGGGACTTGTGAGCGTTGCATCCTTGGCCTGTGGGCGGGGCTGGTGAGTGGACAGTGAGCGAGGGTCAGGCTGGTGGATGGTCAAGCCCCGAGAGGCTGAGCGGAGGAAGTCTGGTGGGTCTTCCTGCCACCCCACGGAAAAAGAACCTTCCTCCCAATCCGGAGAGTTGAGCCATTTGAGCCACACCGCAGAGTTCGTATAAAATCAGAGTTGCCCGCCCAATGAGGGGCTTCCCGCGCCGAGACCGTGGCGGCGCTGACAGCATCATCGACGCTCGCACACGAGGAAGGACAGTCAGAACGAAACCGGGTTCCTCAAGAAGATCCGTCTCTCGTGTGACTCGCGGCCGTGGGAATCCGCTATCTTTAGCCGTCGACGGTACCTTGCATGAACCGCTAACAACGTCACGCTTGCCGGGAGCGGAAATTGCTGCGCTCAGGTGGAGGTCTTCAAAGTCCGTTTTGGTCGGCCCTTTGTCCCGGGCCGTTGAAGCCACACAGCCGAGAGAAGAGTCTGACGGCGACAAAAGTGCCAAGTGCGGTTGGCGTGTTGGGCCGGGAAGCAATCCCTGTCTGGAAGGAGCTTGGGCGAGCTTGAGCTGCTGTCGTCGGGTGATTGGACGATCGACCCAAGCCTTTCCGCTCGTGGTCTAGCCTTACAGGGCATGCAGGGTTTGTGGCTTGAGACCCACCATCGCGACTTCCCGTCGTGGTGGGGGCAGCTTCCCCAGTTCGTCCCTTTGCCCCGCTCCTGCCCAGCAACGACTGGTGAGACTCAACAACTCGGGCGGAGTCAACAACAGTCAGCATCGGCATCACATCAGCACGGCCGTCATGTCGAGATTTCATCGCGCGGGATGTCCGTATCGGCGAGCGCGCTGGGACCCCGCTGTTTGCTCACGATCTGCCCGGTAGTGTTAATTTCTGTCCCTCCATTCCAATTAACGGAGCACCCGAAGCGAGGTCCTGGAGCGCAACAACGGCTCTCAATCGATGACTTTCTTTTTTGGCGGCTGTTCCTCAATCCCACCCGGCACTTTGCCACAGCCGTCCATCTCTCCCGCAAAATTGAACATCGGGGTTGCATTCATTACGAATTCGGTGGCTTGCCCGCCAACCAACCGCGGGACCACGTTGGATCGGTCGGCGAGTTGAGCCTGCCAATGCAACCATGTTGGCAGAAGGATGAGGGGTTCAAGCATTCGACCCCCGGTGTCGATCTCGGATCTCATGAACACAAGGCTGAGAAAACCATGAACTCGGCCGATGAACATCCAATGGATTGCGAGCATCCACTGCGGCTCAGGAAGGAGCCACGATTTCAAGCATCTTTGCCTTGCAGAGGGATTCTCGGGTTCGGTTCGAAGTCCCAGCTGTTCGTCCTCGAAGACGCCGAAGGTGTGTCGTGGTCTTGGCAGCCTGCGCAGGCTGCTCGGTCCGTGGATGGCGATATTCATCCGCGTCAGGATGCCGAGGACGTTGATCACCGGCGGACAGTTCGGCCCCGCCCCTCTTCAGGCCGAGATGCCGGGCGACAGTGGCGCACGGCTACCGGTCTCGAAGTCGCGACAGTGAGGAGTGGCATGACTTGATTCTGTGCGATATTCGAGTTCTCACTCGATACTCGCCGTCGACAGAGTACCACGGCGTCTCCCTGGGCAGCCCGTTGGTCGTAACCCTCGCTAAAAGCTCTCGAAGAGGAAGGCCGGATAATACTACAGGAAGCCGACGGTCATGAGGGCATTGTGTTCATGATGCCTCATGCTTGGGAAATCTCTGAGGAATCTTTCGCAGACACTTATTCCCGTGCGATGCCCATCATGAAGGCTGACATGCAGCAGAGCAGAAATGGCGGGCGAACCCGCCCAATAGCATCACGGCCAGCCTCGACATGGTGGCTCGAGGGTGGCTGCCAGCGGAACGACAGACAGGGCTCACGATTGGTCTGACTCTCCTGCGGGGTCGCGGTCTTGGCTCTGGTCAGCTCCCTGCCAGAAAGAGTCGGGCTTTCGGTCGAATCCAGGCGTGTGGCACGGAGCATGGGTCCGTCGAGGCTTTTGTCCGGCCTTGCACAAAGACTTGCATGCTTCACGGCATGTTTGCCTTTGCCATGAAATCCAGCGACAGTGCCTGATTCCCTTGCGCTGTGCCGGCTGACCCAGCATCTTGGCCTGTACCGATGCTGTCCCGGCGCCGTTCCTAATTCAACTTTTCCCTTGTACCCGTTCTTTCGTGCTCACAATGGTCGGGCCAAGTCTGGGCGTGCTCGCCGTCTTGACGGCTTTGACTTCGCAGGCCCTCGGCCAGGCGAGCTGGGAGGCTAACCAGGTCAACACGAGGATATGCCATTGGCAACAGCTTCGAGGTGCGCTGCGTCGCTGATACTGTGCCACCGTCTCTCTAACTTTTGCCCTAGCTTCCGTCGTCCGGGACACAGTCTATCTAGACGGCGGCGCTCTGTACTGGCAGCCGGGGTTTGCTGACGGCTCCTTTGGCCGTGCTTTTGACGACGGTGGGTGTCCACGCCCTATGCCCTGGCGGAGGAGACTGATTTTCGGCTAGGCAATCCCAAGGGCATCATCTACACTCTCAACTTCAGCACCCCATTCAACACGACGGAGAACATTACGGCAGTGCTGGGGACGCTCCCAAAGGTAGGCGACGGAGTTGACGCCACCAACCGCGCCCCGACCTACATCGATGGTGCTCTTTTGGGCAACAATGAGGAATTCTTTCTCTATGGCGGCCTAGCTGCGCGCACCGATGCGTATTCCGAGCCCTCTGGAACTACGGCGCTATCTTACCAGCGCTATCAGTATGGCCCTGTCAGGTCCGACTTTAAGCCGCAGTTTGTCGACCGCGACCTTGGCGTCAACATGACACGCTACATCGCCTACGGCGGAGCAGCCAGCGCGCCGTCCGAGAACTTGGCCTGGTACTTTTCCGGTCTGCGATCGGCGAGCGGAGGCCCCGTCTATGCCGTCGGGACTTCGAATGCATCTATGCAAGCCGTCAATGTGTCGAACACTCTGATCACGCTAGACATGACCACCCAGCAGCACGAAACCTTTACCAACGCCACACTGGATTCGGACATCAAGGGGCGGGCAAATCCCGAGCTTGTCTGGGTCCCCGTCGGGCCCCGGGGCATCCTTGTGGCCCTAGGAGGCGTTGTGTATCCTGATTTTATCACAATTAGCGGGTCTTCGTCCAACAAATCAGCCAGCGTTTGTATTCCCCGTGACCGGTTTCGTTACCACCTCTAATCTCGCAACAGGAAGCGCAAAGCCCATCCTTCATGTCCACCATCGATATCTACGACGTTGACGGCAAGAAGTGGTATCGTCAGAAAACCGTCGATGGACCCGGCCAGCTTACGCGCGGGTGCGCGGTTGTCGCGCCGGCGCAGGACGGCTCGAGCTTCAACATCTACTACTACGGCGGCTACGACGGCCTGCACCAAAAGGAGCCCTTTAGCGACGACGTCTGGGTGTTGTCTCTGCCGTCGTTTACCTGGGTAAAGCTGGCCCAAAGCAACGAAGAAGGGCGCGCCGGCCACAAGTGCGTCATGCCGTACCCGGATCAGATGCTGGTCATTGGCGGCTATCAGAACCTAGGCGGTGCCGGTAGCGAATGTCTTGGTGAGACCATTCGCGTGTTCAACCTCTCGACGGGGACATGGGTGGACCGGTACGACCCCGCGGTCCACTCCAAGTACACCGTTCCCGACCCCGTCCTCGACAAGATTGGCGGGACGGGCACCGGCGGGGCAACGGCGACCACCCCGGAGCCCTCTGGCTGGGACGACGATGATCTCGCTGACGTGTTTGCGTCACCGTACCCGACGAGCAAGATTACGACTTATTATCCGTATGCCTCGGTCGCGCCGGTCGACAATACTAACCCGACCGCGCCCTCCACGCCTGTTCCAGTGGAAGGAGGAGGAGGCGGCGTGCCGTCATACCTCCCCCCAGTCCTCGGATCGGTCCTCGGAATCGTATTCATCACCGTGGTTGCCGTGCTCATCCTCCTCTGGAGGCGGCGCAGGCTCCTGCGCGGGCCCATGAGCGAGGCCGGCACCGAAGACACCAACGGCCGCCGCGTCGCCTCGTGGTTGCGCGGGCAGCCCAGTGAAGTCAAGGCACCGCCCACGGTCGTATCATCCGACTATTCGCCGCTGAGCGCGACCGACGTCGAGAGCGTCGTCGCTGCGCCAGCTCCGCGCACAATCGCCGAGATGATGAACACCGAGGTCCAGCTACCTGTCGAGCTGCCTGGTACGCCCACAACTTTTCCTGCCAAAAAGCCTTAGCTAACCCTCTCTAGACACATCCCCACGGGCCGAACTGCACGATAACAATGCGGCCTCGCACCGCGGCTCCCTCAACAGCGGTACCATCTATTCCGCTGGCGGCACCCAGCAAATCGACCATGCATCCATCAGCACCCCGACCCCGCCTCCGCAACCCCAATTCTATGCCGGACCCCTTCCTTCCCCGCCGCCAATTCCCGACGACGAATCCCCGATAGTTTACCGCCCCGACTCGGACGCCCTCGGCAACGCTCCGATGCCGTCCTCGTCAACAACCTCCCCGACATCGGCAACCACCGCCTCCCCGCGCGAAAACAAGGTCCTCTCGGGCATCTCCAACCTGTCGGAGAGGGACAGGTCGCATCTGAGGCAGATTAGCGACACGACTGTCAGCTCGATGACGACTGCGCCGGGGATGGGTGAGCGCGTCCTGAGCAGTGGTAATGGCGGGGCAGTGCAGCAGCGTGATGGGTCTGTGGAGAGCCCAGTAGTGGTGCCGCCGGTGGCCGGGGGCCCTGCGCGCGAGGGCGTGGATCATCTCTTGGCGCCGACGGCGGCGGCCTCGCAGGGGGCGGTGCCGGGGAGTCCGTTGAGGAGGAGCGTGTTTAGGGAGGAAGACATGAACGATGGGGCCGGGAATGGGGGGAACAGAGCGTGAGTGGGTTTTGAGTCTACACGGAGCAATGGGTTGGTTTGGGCGTTGCCGGTGATTCGATTGTAGGCTTGGGTCGTTCCTTTGAAGGTTCGTGTGGCTGCGTATACCAACTTCTTTTTGTATTCCGCTGCGGCTTGTTGGATAGGCACAGTTGTAATGACGCCGTCGTATATCTCGTAATTGTTGCTGGTTTGGGAGATGGGCAGGGGCACATAGATTATTAGCCGTGGTATATATGAGCACATCACGCAGCCCTCGCTGCGTATTCACGCCTCCTTCTTTGCCGTCACCTCAATCTCAATCTTCATCGCCTCCTCCATCAGCCCAGCCTGGATCATCGTCGCCGCCGGCCGGACGTCGCCAAGCCACTTTTGCAGGACCGGCCTACAGCTCCTTAGCACATGCTCATATACTCTCGCTGCTTCCAGAATAGTTGAGCACCTACCACGTCTTTGGGAAATCGGTCCGCTCGGGTAGAATATACCGCACCCTGACCACATCCTTGACCTCGCACCCGGCCTCGGCGAGCGCAGACGCAATATTTTGCATGCACTGCTCGGCCTGCTCGGCCACGTCGTCGGAGATGGCGCCCGTTTTGTAGTCGTAGCTTGTCATGTTCACCGTTAGCTGCATGTACTCGAAGTATGAAGCCTACCAGACAGTGTCCAGGAGCTTCCTGTCCCTTGTCCTCGGCGTCGTTGGCGGCTACTAGCGGTTCAACCTGACGGGTGGGGTCCGTTTTACAAAGGGGGGGGGGAAGAAGGATCGAAGGAAAAGACGCACCCCGTGCAGCCCGACACAAAGACCATATCGCCCGAGACGATGGCGCGGGAGTAGCCGATCTGGGACTCAAAGGCCGAGCCGGACGAGATGAGTTTGCGGGAGGCCATAGTGTTGTGGATGCGTTCTGGGTCGGGGAACAGAGGGATGGCGTCGTGGTAGTTTGGGTACAGACGGATTCGTACCGGCAGCTTCTTTAGAGCGAAGAGGATCGAGGAGCGAGTGAGGTGACTCACGATGTCTAGAGGCAGAAGTGCGGAGTTGGTCGTCCAGGGGACTCGAGAACCCTAACCCTGCCGGTTTGTTTACCCCTTTTCCTCTCTGAGTAGACGACGATGCCTGCGTATGACAAACAAGACCTTGGCCGACTTCTAGGCTATATAAACCAGTTTAGATGCATATAGATGGCCCTTGCGTATCAATGGCGACTGATCAAGCCACAACCTCCCGTCCAACGGCGTTCGAGCCGATGTAATTAACAGCAGACAAAAACAACATCCTATAGCTGCGCCAGCCCTCTCCGAATCCGCTCCTAAAAACCACTTTTACCCCGAAACTCCAAAGGAACCAGCGGATACCCTAGCCAATACCCGACCACACTACAAGCCGACCCGTCTACCTGCCTCGCCTCCCCTGACTAAGCTCACCCCAGCATGGAATGCGACCGAATCCCCTTTGGCCCAAGCTCACTGCAGCACAGCACACGTTAGCAATCTCTTCCCAATCACGCCACTCCAAGACAAAGAAAACTCACTTATAATCCACCCGGCTCAAACTCATCAACCGCTGCGCCTCCACGCCCTGCGCGTCCAGGTTGTGTATGCAAAACGCCAGGCGCGCGGCGACCTGCGCGCCCAGGAACATGGCCTCCTCGAAGCCGTGTTTGGTCCACTCGGTCAGGTACGCCGGCAGCGGCGCCAGCCGGATGTTGGTCGGCGTCTGGCTGTGGAAGTGGTGGCTGGTGCCCGGGCCGGCCGCGTCGCCGCCCGCGTTCGACGCGGCGACGTTGGGGTTGCCGCCGCCGGGGACGCCGAGGCTGGCGGCGGTGGTGGCAGCCTGCAGGAGGGGGTTGACGCCGCCGGAGGTGGGGAGCTGGTGGGGCGGGACGCCGGCAAAGGACGAGGTCGGGGTCTGGGAGCCGGTCCCCGAGGGGGTGCCGATGTTGGAGGGCAGCTCCGAGGTGAACATGGTGGCGGAGCTGGGGGAGACGAGGTGGCGGGCCTGGAGGGTCTGGAGGATGTTGTCGCGGAGGCCGCGGATGCGGGCGCCGTTGCCGACAAAGACGAGGTTCTCCCAGCAGCCAGGGCGCATGTACATATCTTCGATTTCTTGGACGGCGCGGTAGATGGCCGAGACGATGCGGTCGATCTGCTGGCGGTCCGCAAACTGGAAGCGCTCGAGACCGACTTCGATGTCGCGGCGGACGCGCTTTGTTACCCGTTCTGTCGCGGCTGCCGCCTCAGGTTGGGGGGCGGGCTCTGCCTGTTCTGTCTTGGGTGCGTCTTCAGTTGTGGTGGCAGCATCCCCTGCCGCGGCAGCAGCGGCATCGGTTACGGCGGCATCGTTGCCGTTTTCCTTCGCCGGCGGCGCGACCGGGGCTTCCTCCGTCACCAGCTCCTCGTAGTGGAACAGGTTGCGGACCCTCTTCGAGTTGGGCAGCCTGACCGCCTTGCCCGCGGCGGCATCACCGCCTTCCTTGTCCTTGCCTTTTCTCCCGCCCTTGGCCGCCTTTTCCGCCTTTTCCTTTTCCTTCTTGGCCAGGAACTCTCTTGTCTGCCCGGTCGCGACAATGTTGGCAACATCCAGCACGCCATCATCGTCGGCTTCCTTGGTGTCGCCGTTGGTGCCCACATCGTCGTCGACGGCCGCGTAACTCCGACCCGGCTCCACAACCTTGGGCCCCTCGGCTGCCGAGCCCGATACCGCTGCCGCGGCCGCGCCAGTCTCGACCGGCAGGTCCATAAGCTCCGGGCTCTCTGGCGCATACGGCAGCACCTCGCAGATGGCGCTCTTCTTGAGCTGCTCCGCCATCTCATAGTCGAACCCCTTGTCCTCGAGCAGCTGCTTTAGCCGGCGGGTGAACACCTCCCCACCACTAATCTCCCCCTCGCCGCCGCCGGGCTGCTGGCCCACATCCTTGTGCGAGACGACGCGGCCGTCGTAAATGCACGTCACGTCGACCTTTTCGTAACCCACGTCAATTACCGTCATGTTGGGCCACTTGAGGCCGAACTGGGTCGCGATGCCGCTGTGGATCAAGCACAGGGCGGGCGTCCTGGTCTTCTCAAAGATGTAGCGCGCAATAGCCTCGCAGTCGGGGCGCGTCCACTGCGGCGATGCCATAAGCATGATGGGCGTGTTGTGGTAGGTGGTGGTGAGCTGGGCGTGGACGTGTTCGAGAAAGGCGAGGAAGGCGTCCATGTTGGCGATGTGGCCGCCTGGAGGGGATGTGTTAACAATGCGCCGGCGCGCCAATGGGACATCGCATTGGCCCAGACTCACCCTGGATGGGATACACGGCGCCCTCGGTCGAGTCAATGTCCTCGACATACTCCCACTCGTCACCGCCCGCGCCTGGCGTCTGCTTCTTGCGCTTGTAGGTGTGGTGGGGCCGCCAGTCGTCCGACTCGGGGTCCTTAAACATGCGCGTCGGGAAGCGGAAGGCGGGGGGTGTGAGCTCGTTGCAGCCGACCTGGGCGAGGGTGGTCTGGCTGCCGGGGCAGATGACGAGCACCTGCTCCTCGCGCCATTTGGTCTGGCTCGACATGGCGGCAAAGATGCGACGGGGCGGGGCTGTTGGTCAAAGTGCTTTGGTGGTCGGCTTTGTTCAATTGAGCGATCCGGTGTGTAGATGCTCACCGCACAAAACTGCACGCGTACGATTGGTTGGTGTGGCACCGGGCCGCAAGTGCTGTGAAGAATCGCGACTCGTTGAACGGTGCTGTCCGGGTGCTGTCCGGGTGCTGAAGTGGGAGCGGGAGCGGGAGCTGTCGTTCAGGTTGGTCCGCGTGCACGCGTCGGAGCCACTCGAAATTTTGGAGAACCTGGTATTGATTACGTAATAATTCCTAGCGAGCAAGACTCGAAGCATTGAAATCCCCCAGCACTTCACAACTCCCTCCTCTCACTCTGAGATTCATCTGCACGCTCCAGACTCCGTAATTGATAACTAAACATAACAAGACACAACTCCAAATCTCGACCAATCTCCAACCCCAGCCATCACCCAACCCCCCTCACTTATACCGCCCGTTCAGCGCACTCGCCGGCTGCTTGCCTTCGGCGACACTCATGGCACTGATCGACTGCGCATCTTGGAGCTGGGCCTGGGCGCCCTGACCCGCGGGCGCCGCCCCGCCGTCCCCTCCCCCGACGATAATCTGGTCGCCCGTCTCGGTCCGGCCGACCACCATGCCCTTGGCCACGCTCTTGAGGATCGCCCTGCGCGACACGCCCGTCACGTCAATGTAAACCAGCCCGACATTCTTGACGCCGCCGCCGAAGCTCCGCGTCACATCGCCGGCTTCGGGGCCCCACCTGTGCGTCGCCACCGTTGTCGCGGCGTCCGACGTTGTCGCGAGCAGGTTGCGCCCGGCTTGCTCGACGCCGTCCATGACGGTCGAAAAGGCCATCATGCTCTTGTTGAGCAGACCCGGTTTGTATGTGGTCAGCGGCTTGCCATCGGGGCCGAACCCCTTGCGTGTCGAGCCCTTATCCTTGCCGTGGCCGCCGAGCGTCGCACCCCAGTTTTGCGCCACCTTTGTGATCTGCCCGACCGTCTTGGCCGACAAGCTGGCCGCGCCGCCGGTGAAGGTGCTGATGCGCCGGATGTGCTCGCGCGTGGACGGCTTGAACGTCATGGGCTTGGTGGCCGGCTGCGTCTTCTTGGTGAAGGTGTCGGCTTGGTTCTGCAGCAGCTTGGCGACCATGTCGGAGCCCGTGATGATGAGCCGCGACGCGGCCGAGGCATTGGACACGAGGAACGACTTTTTGTACGCCGGGTGGAGCTCGGCTGCGTACAGCTCGGCCGATATGGGCGCGACATTGATGTTTTGCCCGCCCTCTGCAGGGAGCGTGATCTCGACGGGATCTAGGGCGCGGTTAGATATGACGTCAGAGGTCTGGTGTGAACGAACCTTTTGATCCCGGCTTCAGCGCGCTGTCCTCGACGACCTGGAAACCCTCAGAGAGCTCTCCAATCACGCTGCCGTCTTCCTCGTCGACCAGCACAATCTGCCCGGGCGCGGCCGCGCTATGGCTTCCCCGCGCGTATCCCTCGCCCGGCTTGAAGTCGGCCGGGTTGTACGCTGGCAGTTCCTCTCCTGCCGCTGCCTTCTTGGACGCCGAGGCCCTCTTCTCGCCATTGCCCTCCCACCAAAGACGCTCATCCTTGCCAATCTTGGGCGGCGGCGCTCTCTCGAGGAACGCGGTACACTGCGCGAGAATGGTCTCGAAAGTGTCCACGTCCTCCTGGATTCCCTTCCGGCTCTCCACCGACGGGAACTCGATCCTCGTAAAGGCACCGCTGTCCGGGCCGAGGTCCCACCGCGGGATCAGGTAGCTGGTCGGCGGCTGGTGGTAGATCTGCGTCGTGGCCGGGAGCGGCAGGTCGAGTTCTGGGGGGAGGTGGAGGTGGAGGTAGAAGTCCTGCTCTGCGGAAGCCGTGTCGGCATCAAGGGCGGGGTCGGCGAAGGTAGAGGTCGTCGGAACCATCAGCAGGGACAGCGTCTGCGGGCCAGCGGGCGTGAGCGGCTCTTCCCTGCCGTTGACGATGTGGTATGCCGACACGCCATTGATGGCGTACAGCAGCCTCGGATCCTGTGGGCGCCATTGTTAGTCCACGCCTTGACTCCGTCGAGTTGGGGCCTCACATTGTGTCCTGATGCCATTTTCGCAGGCTTTTGCGCTCGAGATGCGATCAGTTGGCCAAGATAATGCGCCGATGCGGGGTGATCGAAGCTTGGGAGGATTTGACGTCCCGCGGTTTGTGCGATGCTCTTTTCGCCGTTCGATTCTTCAAAAGCACGGTTTCGATACTAAAACCAGACACTCTCCGTACCAACAGATGATTTCAATGACACAATTTCGACAAGGCGGGGTTGGTTTGTTCCATGAGTTCAAAATAGCAACTGCCCATCACCCCGCGGCCCCAGGCGCTTAAAGCAGCCTGCTGTGTGGAGCACACGCGAGGCCTCTCGAGTCTCTGGCATGAGCGGAAGCGACGTCATTGGCGCGCCCAGCAAGCTTGCATCCGCCACCGTTGGGATGTTTGAAATCATGAGCTTCGAGGATTCAGACAACCTTATCGCTCAGGGTCGACGGCGAGAAATTTCACGGCGACGAACAGGGCTAGCAGCCGCACGTGGATGCCCGGCCATGCCGCCATGAGGGTTGCCGGATGGACGTACGCCACCAACTCTAGGCCTCACGTGGCGCTCGCAGCCCCGGCATCGTCTTGACTGCACCAAGATGAGACTGCGCACAGGATGATTCTGGGTAATTATGTCTGCTGCCGTGCCGTGTCGCGGGCTGTTGCTTCGCAGATCCCAGAGAAGCAGAGCGTTTGCACTCCGTCGTATCCCCGCCGTGTCCCGTCATGTCCAAAGCTCGAACCTGCGGGAGCAGGGAGAAAGGGCCTGGTCGCGTCGCACTTTGGTCACACTGCCGGCCATTTTCGCGTTTGGGTGGTTCCCTGCACGCCTTGGCTGACCCTTTATGTTTGTGCAGCGTCCCGAGATCTCTGCTCCCGAGCGGTTGACCCACCGGAGCTCGCATGCCGCAGGAGGGAGGCCCAAGTGAGGTAATTCCGGACGACTCGCGCAAATCTGGATCTCTGTCGGACGGTCAGTGTGGTTGGCGGCATTCGCTCGACACGGCGACATCGGGAACCGTGCTCTGCTGGGTCGAATCAGAGACGCAGCTGGGGCCGAGTGGCTGCAGACGATCCCGAATCGGCTCCCATTCTGCTGCGGCGGGCCACACCCGCTCTTGCCGGTCGCAAAGCGGCGGCCCCACAATTCTGAGCGAGTGCGTGCTGGGGCCTCTGCAATGCCCCCAACCTGCTCCAGCAATCTGATCGTGGCAACCGATTGAATGCAGCCAACAGGGGGAGGCTTCCCGGGAACTCGAGATGACGCCGTTTGGAACCAAACAGGGCCGCAGACTCAGCAATGCTTGCCAGGGATGAAGGCCGTTTCTGTCTCGTTTCCCTTTGCATCCGTAGTATCGTACGTATCACACCAGGGTGCGTGGATGCCTCTCCTTGCCCGAGATGCTACGGCCTCGCCTTGCCAATGTCCCACAAGAGGCCATACATTGGTGTTGCACTGCAGCGGAGGCGTACACGCACCCCCAGGTGGCCCTTGTCCCACTTGCCGTCGGGCCCGGCAGAGATGAACAGGATGCGGTGCTCGAGCCTGTTGAGCAGGTTCTGCCGATCGAGTGCTGGGTCATGGTGCGACTGTGCCTGCGTGCCGATGCTTCCTGCCCGCGCGGGTCGACGCAAAACATGCATCGTAGGGATGGCTGCTGGTCGCTTCTCCTGTTTCTTGTTTCTCGTTTGTTGGGCGTTTGGGAAGTCCAGCGGGGGCGGGGTGTGGGATGGTGGGTGCTTCCGTTGGGAGTGCATGCGATGCCAAGCCGCTGGTGCAAGCAAGGCATCGCGATGGGCTTGTTCGGCTCGCCGAGAGCATCTCACAATTGGCTCGATGCAGTGGCCTGCAGGACTAGCATGAGCACAGGAAAACGTAAATTTCCAGCTTGCTCTCGCCAGAGGGGGGTTTGTCGAGCACTTTCTTTTTTCCAATGGAAGAAGGAAAGAGGAGCGCCCTGACCAACCAACCTGAAGAGACGGCGCTCCGAGCCGTTCGTTCCAGGACACCGGGAAGCAGAAGGAGCCACTGAGCTTGGCTCTCCCCGCCGCACTAGAGCAGCCGAAGCTCCGTGGTTATCGAGGTTTAGGTACCGAGCCATCGGCCTCTCAAATAAAAGACCGCAAAGCGCCACTCTTTGCATCTTCTTCCCGCGTCCCAGAGGATCTCATCCCGGTCTCGACCCGATTGCCTTCGTGATTGACCTCGACCAACAACTTGGAACCTGCCATCATTTATCCTCGACGTGGAGCACATCCGGATTCCGGACCCCCGCGCTGCCGACGTTGCCGACACTACCGACGCTACCGACGCATCGTTTTGTGTGCAGACCCGTGTTTCCCTTTCCGCGTTCCACTTTCCGCCCGCCGGTTTTCTGTTTGCCTGCACCACTGCACCGCTGCAGCCCGTCTCAGCCCCTGCCCTCAGCCGTCTTCAACTGGTCCTTCCCCCAACACCGCGCGATCCCGCATCTCTTGCTCCCGTCTCCCGTCGCGCACCCCGAGAATTTGCCAGCAACGTTTCCGCGTCACATTGGTTGCTCCGCCTCGGCACGACCTCGCACTCTGTGGCCACTCACTCGTCCGGCTGCCCACCCAACGGCTACCTGCACCATTGGTGGATGCCGTCACACGCTGCGCAAACGCCCGTCCCTGCCAGCTCGTAGCCAGGCCCGTCCCGGCGACTCATTTCGCTCGACGCCAAACACCGTCGCCCGCCCTCCGTGCGCCCTGCTGTGCTGCCCCTGACCCTGCCCTCGCTGGTGCTGTCATTTTTGCCGTCGCTCGCTCTCCCGCCCGGTAGCGTCGCCTTGAGCCTACGTATTTAGTCCCGTCGCTCGCGGTCCGCCCGACCAGCTCCGACCGAACGTCGAGTCTCGGCCCTCCCGTCCCGTGCCCGCATCGCCACCGCCGAGCGGTCTCTGCAGCCGCCGCCTGTTGCACTGTGCAGTGTGGCCAGGGCAGGCCTCGTCTCCCTTGTGTTTGCATCAGGGGGTCCCTCGCGAGACCCAACCCGCCGTCACGATTGCTTCCCTCCAGTCCATCCTCTCCCCTCCCGAGCCGCCCGACGCCGATGCGGCGATCGCAACGCCCACTTCCGCACAGCATCCCACCCCGAAGAGGAAGTTCCACGACGCCTTCTCCGCGCCGGCGCCCGATGCGCCCATCGACCAGGCCCGCCCGCCTGCGCCGCCCCCTCCCCCTCCCGACCGCCTGCCCAACATACGCCAACCGCTCCCCCACAGCCCGCCGCGCCCCGCCGCGGTAGCCGCGGTCCGCACCCAGGGCCTCGCCGCCGCCGGGACCGCCGCCCTCGACGATGACAACAGGTCCCCCGGTCCGGCTACAATGATGGCGGTCAGCCCCGCTAGTCCGGGTGCCGTCGACTTCAAAAAGGGCATCAAGCGGGCCCCGCTGCGGTCCAGCATCGCCTGCCACCGTTGCCGCAAGTCCAAGATCAAGTGCAACAACAATGGCGGCATCGCCCCTTGCGAGACGTGTATCCGGAATGGCAAGGAGTGCACCTACCCCGACGTCGTGGCGGCCCCGCCGAAGCGGTCCGAGCCGCCCACGGGCCCCAAGATGGAGCAGGGCTCGGAGCGGAAGCGCCCGCGGAGGACCGAAGACGTTGTCAGGCTGGCCGAGGGCGTTCCCGGCTCCGTGCTCGCCGAGGACGTCCTCTCGGCCAAGTACCTCACCGAGACGGTCTGGAACCAGCTCTTTGACATTTACAGGCTGCACTTTGCGACCGAGCTGCCGTTTCTGCACCTCGCGACGCTCAAGGAGAAGCTCGGCAGCAGGTTCCGGGCCAAGCCCAGCGACACGTCGCCCGAGTTCAACCTGGTGCTGTTGGGCATCCTCACGCTGACGGCGCGCTTCCACAACACGCTGGTCTCGTACGTCACGGCCCGCAGGAACAGCGAGCTCGTGTCGCCCCTTACCAAGACGCGGCCGCCCGGCTCGCCCTCGGACGCCTCGAGCGCCTCGGAGTACTATGCCGACGTCCTCACCAAGGCACTCGGCGGCCTCCGGATGAGCATGACCGTGGCCTCGGTCGAGCGTGTCCAGGCTTTTCTGATGCTGGGACTCTACGAATGGAGCCAGGCGCGGCCCAGAGTCGGCGGCATGGCGGCCTGGATGTACGTCGGTGTCGCCATCCGAATGGCCCAGGCCTTGGGCCTCGGCGATGGCGACAGGCAGCCCGGCAAGATCTTTCGGAATCGGCACCTCAAGCCGACGCAGCAGACCATGCCCACGGGCCAGAGGATCATCGCCAAGGAGATCCGGAGGCGCACCATGTTCAGCTGCCTGATCCTGGACCGCCTGCTGGGCTGCGGCAAGGACCGCGTCTCGACGATCCGTTCCGAGGACCTGCAGATCCAGCTGCCGTGTTCCGAGGTCTCGTTCGACCTCTCGGAGGAGGTGTATACCGGTTTTTTGAAGCCGGCGCCGGCGCCGGGGTTGCAGAATAACCTCAAAATCTCTGACAGCGTCCTCGGCCGCTTCGTCCGTCTCGTCGACCTGTGGGGGGAGATCTCCAAGTGGAGCTTCTCGGGCGGCCGCTTCACAGAAGAGCAACCCCCATGGTCTCCCGACTCGACCTTTTACCAGCTGCGCGAGAAGCTCAACGCCTTCTACGGGGAGCTTCCGGACCACTTTAGGTGGTCGGACAGCAACTACTACAAGCACGAGAACCACCAGGCCAGCAGCGTCTATGTCTCGCTCCACATGCTCGGCTCCGTGTGCAGGATCATGCTGCATCGCGAGTTCATCCCCTTCATCCCGATTCTCTGCGACAGCCCGGTCGGCCCGCTCGACGAGCCCACGTTCCCGGCCGGCCAGGAACCCCCCGGTTTCTGGGAAACCAGCGCCGAGGAGATCTTCCACGCGGCCAAGGAGATTGTCGACCTCACCGAGATCTGCCGCGACAAGCTGCCCCTGTCGTCCCTCGTCCTCTTTGCCGTCTGGACCGCCGCCTTTGTCGGCATCTACGCGGTCCACTTCCCCCAGATGGATACCAAGGGCCACATGCTACCAAAGCAGGACTTTAATGGCGAGTTGGACGTGACCAAGCACGGGCCAACGGGGCTGACATACAAGATGCTCAACCACATGTCGGTCTGGCTCAAGATGGCCGAGACGTACGTCGCCTACTTTCGCGAAATGACGTGCTACTACGACACGGTCAAGCAGGATTACGAGAGGCACACGGGCAAGCGGAACCCGATGAGCGATGGCAAGCTGAGCGTGCGCCTGGGAGGCGGCGGTTTGGAGGAATGGAAGCAACAGGCGTTCAAGGTGGTCAACAATGGCGAGATCCTGGCCGTCGACGAAGAAAAGCCTAGCTCGTCGCGCGACAGCACCGTCGAGCCGGGCTCCTCGGTCGGCCCCGAGAGCAGCCACCACACGGACCACGCCAAGACGCCACGCTCCACCTCCATGTCCTTCACCCCGATCAACAGCGCCCACCAGCACCCGACCCATCCCGACGAAGCCGCCGCAGAGGCCGCCGCCTCGACCCTCTGGCGCTTCCAGCAGCCGCAGCAGCAGCAGCCCCTGCCCCTGCCCCTGGGCTCGCAACAGCCGCCGCAGCACCTCCACCAGCAGCAGCACTCGCCCTCGCAGTCCTCGGGCGCCATGCCCAGCCCGCAGATGCCGCACCAGCAGCACCCGCACCACTCGGCGCTCACGGCCATCCCCAAGCTGCCGGCCTACAGCTCGGGCGAGGTGGCCGTCTACCTCGAGCAGAACCAGTCGATGCCGTGGAACCTGGCGCCGGGCGGGATCGACCAGTTTGCGCACGGCACCGAGGAGATGGTGCCGGTGGACAATGGGAACCTGTTTTGGGGCGGGATGCCCGAGGGGTGGCTTTTGCAGCAGGTCGGGAGTTATTCTTAAGGGTTTTTGGAATGAAAAGATGGGTGGATGAAAAGGGGTTTGGCTGTTTTCTGGGTTGGTTTGGGTGGTTTGTGTCTGTACTGGGTGGATCGGTGGATGGGTGGCTTTTGTTGGTTTTTGCTCGAGTTTTGTTAGTGTCGCTTGTCGTGTCGTCGCCGGCAGGGTATAATTGATTGATTGTTTGGCTGTCTTGTGGTGGTTGTGGTTGATGCCGAGGTGTGATGCGCGTTGCTAGCTCAGGGTCGGAGGTGGGAGAGAGTCAGCAGCAGCTGGAGTGTGATACGTTTACTAGCTAGTGGCCTGTTGGTTTATGTAAAAGGCTGGGTCGACTACTCGTACGAAACAATCACCGCTGCCACCTCGCTTGGAGCAACTCGGGATGCCGTCCTTTGGGTTGGTGCAGAATGCCATGTCGAGACAGGTGATACACGCATCACTAGGGACTGAGTGACAGTAAATCGAGCTTATATTTTGCTACTTGCTATCCTCCCGCGCACCCAGGTATCATGACAATCTTCCATATCCCCCATGTTGGTACAGCCTGGCAAGAAAATGAGACAAGTCATCAGTCATTAGTCCTGGTACAATCTGTGGTATATCCATCCATCCGGCTCCGTCTCTTCATGTCGATTCAGTGGACTCGTTCGATGTCGTCTTCGTTAGCCGTGCCAGGAAGAACTCCATGTCCAGCCGGATGAGTTCCGGGACTTCGACTTGTCTTCCTGTCGTAGTGGTAGACCGGTCCGAGGCGGTTGACTGTTCACTGTTGGATCGGCTGTGTTGGGCTGAGGAGGGGTGTTCCTGGCCAAACTCTTCACGGGAGCTGGTTCCTCGGATGGGGTATTCTCTTGGGGCAGACATGTTGTGTGTCTAGAGGTTGTCAGTTGAAGAAGGCCGTTCAGCAGGAGTATTACTTACATAATATCCTCGGGGAGTTACTAGCAGTTCTTGAAGTTGAATCTTAGAGCGACTTTGATCGTTGAACCCAGGAGAACGCAAGATCTGGTTTTGGTCTCGTGTCGTCTGCCCTACATATACCTACCCAGCACTCGTGCCCAACTCAGTCAACCCCCATCCCAAGCCAGTTCCTTGTCAAAACATTGATGGGGTTGCAGGGGGCGCGTGGGCGGAGACACGCCATTGGCCGCCTCTCGAGCCTTTGGAAGGAGATGGCGGCTTCTGGTTTGTCTTTCTGCGTCTCGGTGTCCAAGAAGGTTTGAACGAGTTACGTACGGAAAGACATGCCCTCGTGACCTACTCCGCGGGGGATGGCGTTGGGGGCCTAGCGAGATGAGATCGATCGGGCCCAGGCAGGCATCTTGTCAACTCCGAGACACACAAAGGTTCACGATGACCTCACAGCAGTTTCATAACCCCATCGCGAGGTCTCTTTTGAGAGCAGCAAACGATGTTCTGCTTCACTTGTCGCGCTCTCGCTGAATCTCGGATTGACCGAGCTAGTTGGGTTTAACTCCGAGCCTACGCTCACGCGACCCCTGTCCCTTTTCGCACTTAGTGAGTATCTCGGCTCTTGCGATTGCGCCATTGTGTCCAAAGTTGTCCAGGACACTCTGTTTTCTCGTCCGTACATTTCCGACACCATGGCTGACGACAGCAAGGTTACGCTTTCGACAACATCGATCGGGCCAGGAGAGGGTGGGGCCGCGACCCCCACGCCACTGACCGATGACTCGGCCGGGACAAGCGTGAGGCTGCCGGCCCCGGATGCGGCCCGAGAAGATGCCTCGGACGAGACCAGCTCCGGAAGCCACAAGCCAGGTTTCGGGCCGCGCCCGGCGTGCTTCAAGAACACGTTCCAGGAAGTCGCCTTTGTCTTCCAGGCCACCATGGGGACGGCGACGAGCTCCTTCTTCCAGGGCGCTGGCGCCATCATCACGGCGTCGATCGGGCACGATCTCGGCATGTCGCAGGGCCAGATCACATGGATCACGGCATCGACGGCGCTCACGGCCGGCGCGTTCCAGCTCGGGCTCGGTCAGCTCGCCGACCTGCTGGGCCGGAAGTTGGTCTTCATGGTGGGCATGGGCTCGTTCAGCGCGTTTGCGCTGCTGGTCGCCTTTGCGCAGAACCCGTTTTGGATGGATGTCGTGTGCGGTATCCTAGGGGTATGTTCGGCCATGCTGGTCCCGCCGGCGATTGGCATCATGGGGGCAGCGTACGATCAGCCGTCGAAGCGCAAGAACCTCGCATTTTCTGCGTTTAGCGCGGGGAACCCGCTGGGTTTTGTGTTTGGCAGCATCATCAGCGGTCTTGCGGCCATGGTTGTCAACTGGCGGGCCGTATACGTCCTTATCGCCATCCTCTGGGTCCTCTTTACCGTCCTGGCCATCTGGACGATACCCAAGGTCGAGGCGTACCCGCCAGGCCAGCCATTCCGAGACCGGCTCAAGACCTTTATGAGCACTTTTGACTTTGTCGGGACCGCGCTGACCATCTTTGGCGCCGGACTGCTGAGTGCTGGCATAACGTCAGTCTCTTGATTCCCGCGCGAGGTGTCCTGCTAACCCCAGCAGGCTCGGGCCGACTGATGGATGGAAAGCGGCACACATCATCGCGATGCTCGTTCTTGGGGTGGCGCTCCTCGTGCTTTTTGTGGTCTGGGAGACTGTTTATCCGCACCCATTGATGCCGCCGCACATATGGAAAGACAGCAACTTTACGTTTGTACGTGCCCACTGGTGTGGTGATTGCGGGAAGCTAACTGTCGCAGATCATCTTGACCTGCCTGCCCGGGTACATGGCGTTCATCTCGTCGCAGTTTTGGCTGTCGTTCTTTATGCAGGAAGCCCAGGGCTTGGCTCCCCTGACCGTTGCAGTACACTTGCTCCCGCAGGCCATTGCCGGGCTGATCTATAACATCATTGCCGGGTCGGTGCTCCACCGCATCAACAACACGCTGCTTCTTGCTCTCGGGTCGTGTACCTATGTGGCGTCGAACGTGCTGCTCGCGCTGATGAAGCCTGGCAGCCCCTACTGGGCGTTTATTTTCCCGGCTCTTGTTCTCAGCGTCGTTGGAGCCGACTTTCATTTCAATGTTGCTAATGTGAGCCCAATACAGCTTCGGTTGGGCAAGATGGTTACTGACGGGGGGTAGATGTACGTGATGCAGTCGTTGCCATCCCACCAACAAGCGCTGGCGGGTGGAATCTTCAACACACTCTTCAGACTTGGGAGTGCTATCGCGCTGGGGGCGTCGACGGCCGTCTTCACTTCGGCCTCCGGGACGCCGGCGGCCCTTGCAGACCCGATGGTGCCCTACGCCAAAGCCTTCTATGTCTCGGTCGGCTTGAGCGCGGGCAGCTTTTTTTTCCTGCCGTTTGTCAGGCTGGGCACGCAGGGCCATGCTCCCGGAAGCGCGAGCGCTGGTCGCTTGAAGGGTGCTCGGGGTCTGGCGGATGCTGTGAGACCAGAGAAGGGTGTGCGTCTGGCCGTGGATGGACAACCAGGCAAGATGGAAAAGTGATGACATGCTACGTTGTGACATGGGGGAGGAGAGGAGCTGGAGAGAAAAGAAGTGAGGGGAGGAAAAGGGCGATGTGGGGAAATAAGGGCACCAGGCAGCAGGCAAGCCGTGGCCCGGGGAAGGAGCTCTCAACGACTCCTTCGGTGTTCCTCTCGGGTGCCCACCAGGTGCTGCGACTCGGCAAGTTTTTTACCTGTAGAAATTAGACGTGGAAATAGAGCACCTACTACGTACGACAAGAGAGGTATGACGATGCATGCGAGGGACCCGATGCTCGCGGGAGCCACACTCGAAGCAACCGATATGGGTGGATAGAAAGAAAACAAGACGAGTTTATTTGCCCTCTCGAAATTTCGCACCCTCCCACATCTTTACCCATTTTACCACCTTTTACCAGCTTTTAGTCGATAACCTCTTTGACATTCCCTTTGACATTCCCTTCGACATTCCCTTCGACATTCCCTTCGACATTCCCTTCGACCCTCACGGATTTCTGAATTGTCCCTCCTTGGCTACCTGGATTTTTTGGCGATTCTGGAGACGACGCGGTTTTGGCGTTTCCATGATTCCACTGACTTTTGCAATTTTGAGCTTTAACGACACCAGCAGGTTCAGCAGATTGCCATTGACTCGAGCTGTGTTTACTACTTCTAGCATCCGTTGACAGGTACAATGTTCTTCCCAGCATTTCTGAGGCTTCTGCTCCTCTGCTCCTGTTTACCGCGAGCCGACAGTCTTTTAATACTTCCAGAAAATGCCACCGACCTCTTGCTGCCCTCGTACGACTACATTGTCGTCGGCGGGGGAGTTTCCGGCCTCGTTGTTGCCAACAGACTTAGTGAAGACCCGGATGGTTTGTCTCCTCTTCTGTTGTCAAGAACGGTCTGACTGACATGACCTAGTAACTGTCCTTGTCCTTGAGGCCGGAGAACTGTAGGCCAATTCCGTCTTTCTTGATGGACACTTACTCACAGTCGCGACAGAGATTCCTCAGCGGATATCGTGACCGTCCCAGGTCTGATCGGCCATGGTTTCCCTCCTGCCTACAACTGGAACCTCACTACGACCCGCCAAGAGTTCCTCGACAACAACACCCGGGACTACGGACAAGGCCATGTTGTCGGCGGTGGCAGCATCCTCAACGGCGCGGTAATGACTCGGGGCGCCCGAGCCGACTACGACGCCTGGCAGGCACTTGGGAACCCCGGTTGGGGCTGGCATGATCTGCTCCCGTACTTCAAGAGGGTAGGTGCACGACATCGCGGTACCTCCCGGGCCCTAACACGCTGCAGAGCGAGAAATTCTCGGTCAACGTGCCTCCGGAGCGCGCCACCGCTCTGAACATCCAGCCCAAGCCATCCATGCATGGAACCAACGGCCCTCTCGAAGTCACCTACCCTAGCTTCCTCTACAACCAGTCCAGTATGGCCCCCGATCCGGCTTGCGATTCGGCCCTAACCGCTCCCAGCAAACTTCCTTCGGGGTCTTTCCGACTTGGGCTTGCCGCTTTTGCCTGATCCAAATGCCGGTGTCTCCGCTGGAGCTATGATTGTCCCGGCGAGCATATCGGCCCGGAACCAGTCGAGGGCGGACAGCAGGAGGGCATATTGGGATCCCGTGCGACACCGTCCGAATCTGCATTTGGCAGTCCAACAAACAGTCACCCCCGTCATCCTCGACACTGACGCTAGTTTGGCCATCCCGCCTTTTCGGAAGATCACCCGAGCATATGGCGTCGAGGTAAGAATAGCTGAGTTGATTGGAGCTCCTGGGCTAACAGGGCAGTATGCAACGTCGACCGACACTCCCCACCGGAGTGTGCTTTGTAACCGGGAGGTGATCCTCGCTGCCGGGGCCATCATCTCGCCGGCCTTGCTCCAAGTGTCCGGCATTGGCCCAGCAGCTATTCTCAAGGAACTGAATGTCTCGGTGCGAGTCGACCTGCCTGGAGTTGGACAGAACCTTCAAGACCACGCCATGGTTGGGGCCTTTTACAATTGTAAGCCCAATCTACTCCTCCCGAAGGAGCTCTGCTAACTACCCCAGACACCAAGCCCGACTTATTCTCAACCAAAAGCCTCACAGGCGCCGCGCTCGAGCAAGCCAAAGAAGAATACTTCGCGAACCGCACCGGTAAGCCACCTTCACCTCGCCTCCCAGAACACCCTGCTAACTCCCATCAGGGCCATGGACAGCGCCCCTGATCTCCACCGTCGCCTTCCCCCCTCTCGCCCTCCTCACCAACAACGCCAACTCAACCACCCTCCTCCCCAACCTCACCCACCCGTCCACCTCTCTGCAATACCTGCCTCCCGGCCCAGTCAGCCAGCACCCTTCCCTTCTCAAAGGCTACATTGCCCAACTGGCCGTTCTTCACAACCTCCTCTCGCGCCCCGATATCCCGGCCCTCGAGATCATGGCCGACTCAATCGGCACCCTGTCCATCGCCGTCCAGCACCCTCTCAGCCGCGGCACCGTGCGTGCGCTGTCATCCGATCTGCTCTCAGCCACTACCACGGCCACGGAGGGAGGAAAAGAACAAGCAAAAAGGGGAAGACTGGCGCCCAACATCCACCTCGACCCGCGGTACTGCGCCCACCCAGCCGACTGCGCACTGCTGGTGCAGGGGTTGCGGTTCAACCGTAGGGTTATCGCAACGCACGCGATGCGAGAGCTCGCGCCGCGGCCTCCCTTCCCTTGGGGACTACCACCATCATCGGAGTCAGTTGGCGGGTCAGGCAAAACCGACGACAAGCAGGTCACACAGCAAGAAGAGCAGGGCCGGAATGAGGACGGAGCACAGGTGCTTTCGGCGATACACGCGCACCTGCAGACCGAGTTTCACGCGTCGGGCACCACGTCCATGCTGCCGATGTCCCTCGGCGGCGTGGTCTCGCCACGGCTGGTGGTGTATGGGACGGCAAACCTGAGGGTGGTGGATGCGGGCGTGATGCCGCTTGTTGTCGGGGCGCATGTGCAAGCTGCGGTGTATGCAGTTGCTGAGAGGGTAGGGATTCCCCGCCCCTTTCTTCGTTCGTTCGCTTCGAGAGTCTACTTGGCAGTTCAAGAACAAGCCTTAGATTCTGGATCAGTCCGTTAGAATAAAGCTAACACAACACAGGCGGCAGATCTCATCAAAGATGATAATCGAGCCAGAAGCCCGTCCCCAGCCACGCCCCCGAGGCCGCATCCGTCGAGCGGCAACGACTCCAACACCCTCCTGGAACCTGGGACGCCGAGAAACTTTCACAACCACCCCACCAGGGCCTAATTTGCGTCGTCCGATCTACTCGTCTATTGTATGATGACATGTCAGGGTATATCTGCGTTCAGGGCATACTTGTTGGTATCACTGGCTATCAGGGTTGATAGCATGTTGGTGTATAATCTGCCTTTACCGCATACTTGTCTATACCGCTGAGTATCAGGTTCTCGAGCTCTGGGCTTAATTCTTAATGCACTAGGGTGGAAGGGTACAAAGAGGCGACGAATATTGTTGGTGGGGAGCACAGGCCATGAAATATTCGCACACGCAGCACACGTTGAGCAATAGACGATCATTGAGACATTATCCCCTACAAGGGCAAATACATTATTAACCCAACTCAAGCCCCGGGTATCTGCGCGTTCCGTTATCGACATATCAAGCCAACTTGTAACCAATCCAACCATCGTCTCCAATTCGAGCCGTGACAGCGTCAACACTACACTATCCACATCTAGTATTAATAGAGAATCTTCTCCTCCCAGACGGGCGGGCGCGAGCCCTCCCTGTCCCAGACAAGCTTGCCGTTCTCGTCCAGCTCGCAGCCCTCGTCGGTAATCGGAATGACCTTGCTGGTGTGCGCAACCTCTTGCTTCGAGACTCCCGCAGCATCCGACGGGATCCACAGCAGCGGCGTGTCGGATTGCACCGACGACGGGAAGTAGGCGTTGGCGGCGACTTCGTCTGAGTAGGGCTCCAGCTGCGTGCCACGGGGCACGAGATTGCGGAGGGTGGCGTAGTCGGCAAAGATCCACGGCTTGAGGAACCGCGTCAGGATGTTGCCGCTCTTGCCAGTGGTTTTGCTGGCCTCCTTGGCGTGAGCGACCGCGTGCTCGGTGCCGTCGACCACGCCGTCGCCATTTAGGTCGGTCGTGCGGACGGTCTTTTCGTTGCTGGTGCTTGGGCCGACACCAGCTTCGGGGTCGAGGAGTCTCATCTCCTCCTCGTCGGCCAAGAGGGTCAACGGGAGGTTGTAGAGCAGGGGATTCAGCGCGCTGTTGAGGCTCATGTGGAAGAGCACCGTGAAGACGAGGAACACCACCATGAGCACGAGCGGGCCGGGGGCCACCGAGGCGCCGAAAAGGCCAATCATGCAGACTTCGCCAATGTACAGGCCGGCAAAGAGCTGCTTGATGGCTCTCGGGTAAATGAGACCGCGGGTGTCGATCTGCGTGTCGGTGACGAAGAAGACATTGTACCGCCAGGCAAAGTAGAACAGGAACATGGCGATGGTGGCCCAGCCGAGCATCAACGGGGCAATACACGAGTATGTGATGGCTAGAGCGGGGTTAGTCGGAACTAGACCGGGGGAACGGCGAATACGTACCGATCACCACAATGTTGGTGTAGACGGGCAGGGTGCTGCCCCACGAGATGGCGCTGAGGTTGGACCACTTGGTGTAGAGCGCGCGGGGAGTGTTGGCCAGGAGCTTGTACAAGAGGGTGAAGACGACGAAGCCAATGACCTGAGTGAGCACGCTGGTGGCGATGGTCAAGCCCTGAACAATAAAATACGAAATGTAAAAGTTGGACGACTTGGGCAGGTTGCTGGCCAGAATGGACGGCGCGCTGGTCGGGTTGTCAACGATTTGCTTGGCAACGGCGGTTGCGGACGAGGCCAAGGTCGTGATGAGGAAGACCTGGATGACCTGGAAGGCAAAGTAAGCGTTTTGCGTAAACAGCTCGACTCTGGAGATCGACGGCTCGCCGGCCAGCCTTGCACACACTGTTTTCGTTAGCCAAGCTCGCCTAGACAGAATAAGTAAACTTACGGCGCATCACGATCGGCACCAGCGACATGAGAACCGCGAGGAGGACCGAGGGCAGGAGGCCCGTCACGACACCCATGATGACGGTCGGGATCTTGTCGAGCCAGGTCAAGAAGGAGATCGTCTTGAGATAGTTGACGTTGCTGACGAGACCGACAAAGGCGACGGGGATGGCCCAGAAGAGGATCATGGCCGAGATGAAGGCAACGACGGCATAGCGGCGGATGACCTTTTGCCACCAGGGGATGGCGAGCGACTTCCAGATGATCTCGTCGGGCCGGATACCGACGACCTTGGGCGTCATGTGCAGGCCCTGGTGGTGCGAAAGGATCTGGGCCGCGCCTTCGGCATCGGCCTGGGTCCGGAACTCGATAAAGACGCCGGGGATCTTCTTGAAGCTGCCGGCGCGGTACTTGGCCTGGGCGGCCTCGACCTCCGGAATCAGACGCTCAAGCTCGGTGCGGCACCAGTTGATTGTGTCGACCTTCTTGCCCACTAGGCCCAGGGGGCCAAGACGGTGCGAGGGACGCTTCTTGTTCGGGATCCACCGGGCTGCGATGCTGCCCGACTCGGTGTCGCCCAAGACCGGCGCCTGGTCGGTCTCCTCGGGGGTTGCGCCCTTCTTCAGGGCCTTTTGGCGTTCCTTGTTGGCGAGCTTGATCAGCTTGACCTCGGCCTTTTCGAGGCGCATGGCCGTCTTGTCGCGTTCCTTGACCAGCTTGTCGACCTCGTCGGTTTCGCTCGTGATCCAGATGTTCTTGACCGACTGGCCAAAGACCTTGCGGAGCCTGGCCTCGTCCAGATACGGCTCCGGGACCGACGTAAACAGGACGGTGCGGGACGAGATGCGGTCGGCATAAAAGGGGCTCAGCAAAAAGGCCTGGCGCAGGTTAATGTAAAAGATGCACTCGCGCATGATCATGTACATGACGAAGCCAAAGTAGAGCCACGAGGTGAAGGCGTGAGCGTAGTAGCGGTTGTACTGGGAGCTCTGGTCGACGTTGGAGTAGGTCAGGATGTCGAGCTGGGCCTGGCCGCCGCCGCCCGTGGCATTGACGGGAAACAAGATGGGCCAGGTGATGCAGCAGCCGACGAAGCACAGCACCAGGGCGATGCGCAGGTAGCGGAGGTAGAGGTAGGCATCGAGCGACTGATGCTGCAGGGCGTATATATCGGGGATCTTCCAAAAACTCCCGACCCAGTTGAATATGCCACTAGGCAGGGGAGGCGAGCGCTCGCTGGAGGCCATTAGCAGACTGAAGAGCGAGATCTCAAAACCCGGATTGCTCACCTCTCCTTCAAGCTCCCGAGATAGGTTCTGGGAGCATAGTAGCGTCTATGGCTCTTCCGCAAAATCAGGAAGATAGCAATGTATACTCCAGAGACGATGGCGACCGGAGCGAGGGTCGAGATCATGCCTTTGCAGTCTGTCAGCTTCGCGGGGTCTAGTCATTGCCTGTCACCATCCCAACTCACCCGACAGCGTCGCCGGCGCTGGCTGGTCTTCACTGCTCATTTTGGCGGTGGTGCAGAATCAGCTCTGCGCGCCTAGCTTGTCCTTGTTGTTTTTCAGTCGTGTTGTACGCTTCAACCGACGATTTGCTATGACGATATCCGCGTGGAAGGGTCCTCCCAGGAAATTGAGGCGTGGCAGCACTCTCTAAAGCAGGAGTGTTAGATCACCAAACTCACAAGAAGTCGGCATGAAAGAGAAGGGCGGGCAGATGCTCAAATGAACATGGACGTCGGCGGGGCCAAGGCGCGCTTGGGGCCTCAGAAATGGGTGAAGCAGGGGGTACGACGTACCGAAAGTTGAGACAGGGGCAGCCACGACACGAACTATCGACTGGCTAGGGAAGCTTGGAGGGAGCTACGCCGATCAGGGATCACACATCAATTGGACGGCACCTGGACATTTGTTGCAAAAGAATCTGTAAAGACAAAACATGCCAAGGGCCAGGAGGGCAAACCGCCTTTATAAAGCGGCGGTTGACCCAAGAAAGCCCTTGTCTGTTCCTCGATGCATCATCGTTTGACGAGCAGCAGAGAGCTCTGCGAGGGCAACTCCAATGACGCAAGGCGATTGTCAAAGCAGGCGTTGCTTCCTCAAGGGGCACAGGGGTGGGGCGAGCTAACGATGCAAATTTCAGCAGCTTGACCAGGGTCGCGGCAATCGCGATGCAGCGCTCGTGGGGTCCTCCCTCTCATCTCTTCTTGGCCGTTGCTTGGCATGTCAAACACGTCAAAACTGAAGGGTTTGATGACCCAATGTCTCAGCCCCAACCTCTGGGGTTTCCAGGGTTTTGCAGCACAAGGCCGTTTCGAGGAAGCCGTTTGACAGCGCAGCAGCCGTTGTCTCCCCCGATTTGTGCGACGGCCAGCCACAAGACGGCTCTGTTTTGTCGTCCCATCCGTTCATCACGCAAATCTCGCCCAAGGCCTGGACTCCCCCGCAGCCCGTGCAGCCATGGTCCGCTTTTCAGCTGCCGTTGTTTGTGTCACGTCACAGGCAAAATTCAGGGAACGGCGCACGATCTGCGGTCACTACCGTCCGGGTTGCAAATCGAGTGCATCACCAACAGAGGGAGCGGCGATGTTTTTCGGAGGACACAATCCGTCGAAGAGAAGCTCCCTGATGTCTTTTGACTTGGGGTTTCGCTTTTTATGTACACAGGTTCCTTTTCCGCGGAGCCGAGATCGGGAAGACCGCCGTGCAGTCCCTGTCGGCGATCGGTAATTGCGAGTGGAGCGCCAGGGTCTTCTGGCTTCAGCCGATGGACCCCTGCGGGTGCATTCTCAGCTGCGCAGGCATCGACCCAATCGAGAAGGGCTCGATCTGGTGTCGCCAAATCCGGTCGCACTCGCGCCGAAGCTGACTGTGAAGTGTAAGTGTCGAACAGTTGGGCAAGAAAAGAGGGACCAGCAGCCGTCACTCTCGAGGTAGTGCTCCGACGGGAAGGGATGGCGATGATTAAGTACTTGTACTCCGTCTAGAACTCATTATCTCACCATGTATCCGTCGAGTGTTCGCCCCGCTGAGATGCGATGCAGTTACTGGTGCTTTCCCCCGTTCTCCAGCCGTTGACAACCGACACACTGGCGGGGCTCTGTAGAACCATGGGAGACGTCGGCATCGGCCATCTCCTTCCATCAAACATGACACTTCCACGGTGATGAAAGCTTTCAAGCCTCGTGTGGCTGCTCCGTTTCCGTCGACTGGTGAGTGTGGGCAGTCTTTGTCCGGCCTGGCAAACTCAACAATGCTGGGGCTGCTCTCGACGGATACGGCTCGACTGGCATGCTGGGACAATGGGGCATTCCCAATATCTAGGGGAGTAGGAAAACCGAAGAGAAGATGGCCATTCTTGCCATCACTCACAGCGTCTCATCGCTCCTGACATAGCACTGACAGACACGCATCAACGACGGCCTTGATAGCCGACATGTCTAGCCAAGCCCAACGGCCTGTCCCCGCCCATCTGGCGGAGCACGAGGACGACGAGCATGGTGAGCAGCGGGGCTACATCAGGGGCACCGACTTTGCACTGCCCTACTTCTCGCAGTGGTCGCGTCTGCACAACGCCGAGGTCAAGGAGGGCCTCCTCCGCCACATCAACTGCAGCTACCTCTCAACGCACGGCGTGGCGCCAACGCTGCTCGCGCTCAAGCAGCATGCGCAGTCGCTTTGCATCCTCATCCACGCGCTGAATCCGACCCTGCGGTCGGCCGAGATCGCCAGCGGGAATCCGCCGAGAGCAGGCAAGCGGAGCGTCGACGACGCGCTCGCGCTCAAGTACGAGCTCAACGACGCGTTTGACTTTCTTAGCGACCTGACGGTGCCCTATGCCAACGACGACCCCAACCACAACAAGCCGCTGCTGGCGCTCGTGAACGAGGTCCGCGGTCGGCACGAGGCGCACGGCACCACGTACCACTGCCCCTTTGCCGAGACGGCGGCGCGCCCCAAGGGTGAGAAGCAGAAGCCTTATGCGAACCACCACTCGCTCGTCATGCACGCCAATGCCTGCCTGGAGCGCCTCGACCACGAGTTCAGCTCGACCGGTGGCCTCATGAGCCTGCTGCCCGCAACCGCCACGCCCCACGAGTCCGAGGACTTCCAGAACGCGCGCAACAGCCTCCTGGGCCAGTGGCTGCTCTTTACGCAGCACCTCGTCAGCCGCATGCACGACCTCGAGCGGTCCTACGCCAACGCCCTCGACGCCCTCGCCGGCGAGGCTGCCATCCCGCACCAGTACCTCGCCGCGCTCGGCCCGGACGCCCGCTCATCCGGCCGCGCCATCGCCTACCCGCAGGATCGCTACATCCTCGCCAACGCGGGCGATGACATCTTTGGGCACATCCACGACCTGCTCGACAAGCAGGAGGCGCTGCTCCAGGCCAAGGAAAGGATCCACCGCCGCAACGGCACCGCCAGCGAGCTCATGTTTGAGGCCGGCCGGCGCGCCGGCGGCGAGAGCCGCGAGTTCGCGCGCGGCATCGTGCCCGTCACGGTCGCCACGCGCTACTACCGCCTCGCCGGCCAGGGCCGCAATACGCTCTTTGTCCTGCCCGGCTGGGAGCACCACCCGGCCGTGGCGCACACGCGTGAGATCGAGTCCCAGCCGACCGTCGTTGCCTGCGCGCAGCCCAAGTTCCCCGCGCGCGCGACCGAGCTCGAGAAGCGGTACAATGCGCGCATCAACCAGGCTGCCAGGTCCGAGATGGAGAATTTAAAGATGCGCGACGAGGCCGAGGGGGCCAAGCAGGTAGTTGAGATGCTGCAGAGGCAGAATGAGCAGCTCGGGGCGACGCGGGACGCGCTTATGCTGGCTGTCGGGGAGGACGGGGCCCGGTTAGCGAGCAGGGTGCACGAGGAGAGGGAGAGGGCCGGCAGGGCGGAGCGGGAGGTTGAGGCGTTGAGGCGGGAGCGGGAGGAAGCGGTGCAGAGGGAGGAGGTGTTGCGGGAGGAGGTGGACGCGTTGAGGAGGGAGGTTAGTGAGATGCGGGCGAGGGTTGGGAAGGTGAGTGTGGGCGTGGCTGCGTGATTGGGGTTCGCACATACACTGTCTTTTGCATTTTGACTGACTACTCTCTTTCTGCTACGGGATATCGTGGTGTCGCATTTCTACTTGTTAAAGGCATGTTGTGAGCTGTTGCATTGCTCTTCCTGCTCTTCGGCACACGTTGCACCTGCGCGATGCCAGCGTTACGGTGATCAAGACAGACACTGCTCTAGATGTTACGTTCATGTCACCTGTCAGTTTTGGTTCCTGAGACCTCGTTGCTGCGGAGTGCCCCTCTCGGTGGTTGCCGTAGCAACCATCACCGTCAGCCGACGTCGAGGCAGACGATAACCCGCCACCCCAGCAGCAACACCTGACAGATCTGGATAAGGCTCCACCAATTGAGGCATCACCCTGCTATTGCGCAGCAAGTCGGCCAATCGCGCACGACTTTTGCCTCCTCTAGCAGACAGATACCACGGTTCTCTCGGCCGCGGGGATCCGTTTGTTGACGTCCCCGATCGACCCCTCATATCCCGCTGTTCCCTGCTTCTACCCTGCAGCTGTGAACCGTGCCGTTCCACATTCCGTCAGTCAATTCGAGCCAGATCATCGCGCAGCCCTTGGCCGAATGATGGCCTGTTATTTTTATTGTTTTTCTTTTTGAAGCTCCTGTTTGTGCACCGGCTGTCGTGTCATCGCAGGGTTCGTTTACATTCCCTGTGCAAGGGGAAAAGACGTCACTCCGCAATTTCCACATCAACTATACGAGGCACGGTGATCTCAGAGGAAGCATGCGGAGCTAGGCGAGGGAGACCACAAATCGCGGCCCGCCCACTTACACCTCTAGCTCAGTCCCCCAAGAACACATCAATGCTGGCGCCCGCAGGGGGTCAGTCTTTCACCGGGGCCGGCCCCCGGTCGCCGTCCACGACAGGGTCCACAGCTGCCGTGACCCGGCCGCGGTCCGGGTTAGGTCATCGGCGGCCTGCATCCGCACGGGCGGCACTCGCCTTGATGGCACTGGGCCTCGCAGGGCGCGCATCCGCCGAACCGATGCTACCCTATGTGCCCACGACCATCCTACTCCCCCCTGACGACACGGACGATCCGGACGTGGCTTACATTTTTGCGCCCAGCGGCGACGACGCCAACTCGGTCGACTTGCTCGCCGTTGACCTCTCGTCCACCCTCCGCGCCTCGTCCCTCACCCCGACCAAACTCACCTCTCCACTACCGTTCCTCAGCCCGGACAATGGGAACCACACCACGTTTGCGCCGTCCATGCTTGCCAACGGCACCATCGCCGTCGTGGCAGGCGACTGCGCAGCCGGATCTCCGTCTCTGTGGACCTACACCCCCGGATCCAAGACCGACAAGTGGACCTCCCACGCCATCACCATCCCCAACACCTGGCCCGACGACGAGGACACCCAACCAACCGGCCCCTCCCACCTCGGCGGCGCCCTCGCCTTCTCCGCCCAACTCTCCCCCACCATCTCCCCCCCAACCATCTACCTCTACGGCGGCATGTGCCCCAACACCACCTCCTCCTCCTCCGACTGGCAATCCTCAGCCTCCTACACCAACCATATGCTCCGCCTCTCCCCCTCCTCCCCCCAACCTTACACCCTCTCCACCACCTCCCAAAACAACAAGTCCCCACAACCCATCCCCGCCGCGGGATTCACCCTCACGCCCCTCCCCCCTTCGCTGACCAACCTCTCGGCCGGCGCCGCCGTCACCCAGCAGACAGGCCACGTGCTGCTGGGCGGGCACACGGCGCAGGCGTTTGTCAACATGAGCACGGCGGCGGTGTGGAGCCTGCCCGAGGAGACGTGGTCGTTTTTGGATATTGCGGGGCCGGCTGAGGAGAAGGGGAAAGGGGTGGAGGTCGAGGTGGATAGTAGATCGGGGCATACGGCGGTGCTGAGCGAGGATGGGACGAGGTTGGTTGTGTATGGCGGGTGGGTGGGGGATGTTGGGCAGGCGGCGACGCCGCAGTTGGCGGTGGTAAGGATGGGGGTTGGGTTGGAGGGGTGGGGGTGGGAGGTTCCGGACGGGGCTGGGAGTGAAGGACAGGGGGTGTATGGGCACGGGGCGGTGCTGTTGCCGGGGAACGTTATGATGGTTGTTGGGGGGTGGGAGATTGGTGGAGGGGTGAAGAAGAGGGAGGCAGGAGGGAAGGTGTTTTTCAACATTACGAGCATGGCGTGGATGGATGAGTATACGAACCCGTTGAGGGAGAGTGGCGGTGATGGTGTGGCGACCCCAGGAGAGAGCGGCAGCGCGGACGATTCATCACGCAACCGGCAGATCGGTCTAGGAGTCGGCCTCGGCGTTGGCCTACTCCTCCTCCTCATCCTGGCCGCCTTCGCCGTCCGCTTCTTCCGCCGGAGACAGCGGCGGCGTGCAGCTCGCGACGAGACGCTCCGCGGCCTGTCCCAGGGCGTAAATGGCTCGCTGCCCCGTGTCGCCGGTGAGGACGATGAAATGCTCGAGCGCGACCACGCGGGCATGTTTCCCTGGACCGCCGCCTCTGCACGCGACTGGTACACGGGCGGCGAGGACCCTTACGCGCAAGGACGGCGCTCGCTCGGCTACGAGTCGCTGCGCGGCGGGCCCAAATCCGGCCCATCTCTATATATCCCGCCGCCGCCAACCGCAAGCAGCTCAACTAGCCGGTCTAGGGGGGCGGCGAGGGGTTTGTACCAGCCCACAATCAGCACCGGGTCGAGCAGCGCATACGACTTCAAGCCGCTCCCCAACCGCATCGAGCCCATCTACGAAGCCGACGAGGACGAAGACGGCGACGCCGGGAAGGGCTACCCCCTCAGCCCAGAGCGCGACGAACTCGAAGACCCCTTCGCAAGCCCCATCCACACGCCCGTCGGCGGCCTCTTCCCGCCGCCCAGCGTCAGCCCCTTAACCAGCAGCACCAGCGCCAGCGCCAACAGCCCGACCCCCGACGCGCAACCCCCCCAGAACCCAGCCCCACAACGCAGCGGCCACGAACAAGACGCCGACGTCCAAGACTGGGTATCCGACGTCGACGCCGCCGCCATCCACGCGGCCCGCCAGCAACACCAGCACAGACGCTCCAACTCCACCACCACCCCGCCACCCGCGCGGCGCAAGTCCTCGTCAGCCAAAACCACCAAATCCACAACAGCTGGCGGCGCCGGCGCCGGCGGCGGGGGGCGAACCTCGCCGTCCCGCCGCGCCTCGAGCAAATCCAACCCCCGGCACTCGGGCGCAACACTAGCCCTCACCGACTCCGACTCGGGCCGCACCGGCAGCAACCTGTCCGAGGCCAGCGCCTTCAGCTTCGCGCCGGGCGGGCCCGACGAGCGGGTCCTGCGGGCGGCCGCGCTGGCGGTCAATACCAATGCCAATGCCAACGCCAACGCCAACGCCAACGCCAACAACAACGAAGGGGGTGGTGGTGGTGGTGGGAACGGGAATAGCAGCAGCCCGAGCAGCTCGGCGCACACGTTCAACACGGCGCGGTCGCACAATCAGAACAATAACAATGGGTTTGCGGCGCTGCAGGCCGAGGGGCCGGGTTTGTTGATGGGGAGGGGAGAGGAGGAGGGCGGGGTGGAGGAGGAGGATTACATACCCGTCGAGCCGGGCAGCCCGAGCAAGAGCAAGCCGCCGCGGCGGAGCCGCGGGTGGCTGGGGAGTCTGAGGCGGGTGTTTAGCGGCGGGACGCCCGAGAGCAGCAGTGCGGGGAGCGGGAGTCCGACGAGGGAGAGCCTGCTCGACGGCGGGTTGGGCAGTTCGGACTACGAGGCACGGTTGTTTGGGGCCGGGGGCGGGCTGCAGAGGAGGAGGCAGGGCAGGGAGGCGTGGTTTGGGGACGAGGTGTGGGGGGACGAGAGCGAGTGGGATGTCGAGACGGCCGTGGGGCAGCGGTCGGTGCAGGTCATGTTTACGGTGCCGCGGGAACGGCTGAGGGTTGTCAATGCCGAGGTGGAGACGGAGGAGGAGCAGAGCGCGGTGGTGGTTGACCCGGACGAGGAGAGCGTGGTTGTTGTTGATGCGGATGAGGGGGCGGATAGGGATGCCGGGGGGAGCAACGACAATGGTAACAACAACACAAAGGCGCCCAAGTCCGGCACAGAAAAAGGCAAAGACCGGCTCTCGACGGCGACACTCGAACCGCCGGTCAACATCTCTCCCTCGGCGTCGCTCCGAACGTCGCCCACGTTGCATACCGCCGAGGCGGTCCGGCTGGAGCGGCCCAGGACCAGGGTGCGGAACCTGGTGGAGAGCATCGAGTCGCGGAGCCGGGACGGTAGCCCGGCTAGCAGCCCGGCGCGGGCCTGAGGAGAGATCGGGATGGGGTCCACGTTTCAGGGGTTCAGGGGTTTGGGATGCGGCGGTACGTCATGTATGCAAACTCTGTTTCTGGGTATATTTGCGTTTTTGGATTACTGGTTTGTTATCTGGGTCCTATGTAGTTAGTTCCGGTTCCCGGGTTCTTGCGTTGGGCGCCTGGTGTTATGTTTTGAATATGTAGTAGCCAGTCGGGCGTCAACGTGGTTGTGGATGTGTAACGGCGTCTTCATTGGTGAACCTGCCCCTGAGCATCCGTCCTGCCTGTTCCTGACTATCAGGGGCAGTGTCGTCTGAGCTGCATTTGTTTCCACATGGTGACGTTGACGGCTCACGACGCGCCATTCGGCACTCTGATTGTGTATCCGGATACCTCATCATTCCACATCCACAACCGGCTTCGAGAAGAGAGGCACGAAGCCTCGGCCTCTACATCGGTGATCCCTATCTCGCACGGCCCAACCATGCAAAAGGCACCGAATTCTTCTGCCAAGCCGGCGGCAACGGACGGGCAAGATCGGCAGCGCTAGCGCCGTGACCCCTTTGCCTTTGCCGATTCGCCAACTGGAGGTCGGGGATCGCTGTTGACGATTCAGCGCGTCGATTTGTTTCGGTTGGCCTGTGACGGGCAAGTCTCCCCTGCCGATCAGCTGGGGTCAGCGGGTGACGTGTGACGGACTGATACGCAGAACAGGATGAAGGTCGAAGGTCGAAGGCCGGAAACCGGCCATCTGCTTTGCTCGCACGCTTGCAACAGTTTCGGGATGCGGCAGCGGCGACCATGAGCTTCCGGAATAGGTGTCGCCACATCCATAGCCGTTCGTACTCCGTACCGTCTTCTGAAAGCGGGTGCCGAGGAGAGGGTGCAGCTGGCAATACGAGGCAACCACCACAAGCGCTAATGCGTCTGGAAAGATCACGTTAGTGCCATTCGAACACGAATCCTGCGTCGTTACTTCGTAGTAGTAGACGCCGACGACGGCAAGGGAGGATGGCTCGTTGCTGGCAAGACTTTATACGAATTTCCCTTTGTGATGGCTTGTCGAGGGACCTCGAGGACGGACACGAGTTCTGCTCGAAAGTGCTGAGGACCATCACGGCCGAAAATCTGTGCCAAATGGCTCCGACCTTGGCTGAGTTGCAGGCCAGCGGGGTCCATGGGTTCACGGCGACAGCGACATGCTAAGCAAGGGCTTCCCGGCTGCAACAGCAGCTGAATCCCCCACGTCTGATCGGATCCGTAACGCGGGACTTGACCTTGAAATTCAAAGGCAGAGAATTCCATTCCTTCGATGGGCGAGTGTGACAGCGAGACCTTCGGTTTGTGCCCTGGCCACCGCACAATGCCAAAAAAATCGAATCCCATCGGGAATGGGATTCAAGTTGGTAAAAGAAGGAAGGGATTGCGGGGATCATGCGAAATTCAAGGGCAGTGACTCCCTGCTCTCGCATCAGCTCCTCCGGGTGTCCGTCCGTACTCGCTACGCCGCCAAGGCTCCGTGTGCTAAGGCTCAACCGGCCACGGCGATGCATCCCCACTGCAGCCCGCCGCCTTCAGTGGTTTCAGCAGCCCCAAAATCGCCAAGGGCAGGCGAGCACGCTAACGCTACCGGGCTTGTCCAAAGTACCGGGTACGCGGCAACTGAGGCTGGGGGAAGGTGTGGTGGGGGCAGTGACGACATTTCCAATTTGCGCTGCCTGTGCTCAGTTTCCCTGTCAAGGACGAGCTTGCTTTAACTCGCGGGCTAGGTTGGTGGGCTTGTGCCCGCGATTTCGTGCATGCGATATCCGTACGATGCGGAGAAAATAGCAGAGTGTCTAATTGTCCAGACGGAGTTGCATCGCACAATCGCAATCCTGCTCTGGTCCCGGATCTGGCCATCCATCTCATCCCCCTGTCAAGAAACCAAACTTGTCACCCCTGTCACTCTTGTCACCCCTGTTCAAAACACACCTTTGCCGTCTGCCCCCACTCTGTCATTGTTGGCTCAACTTGGCCTGCCGGCTCTTGGCTCTTTTTCCTCCCCGGGCTCCGGCAGCTCTTCCCGCTTGCGTCTTGCTTGCCAACATCGCCAACTCTTTTCTTCCTTCCCGCCGCCAGCTCCCGGAAGGCCTCTCTCTTTGTCGGTACGAGTGCTCCGTCCTCCGTCTTCCGCACGTTGGCCCTGATCGACGCCCGGTCCCGGCAAGGCTTGCATCAGCCGACCAGCCATCGAATTCGCCAATTCTCCGCTGCGGAACCCACCAACGCAACGACGCAGACGCACGCACACACTCGCCGAGCTCGATCGCCCTCCCCCGCCTCTGACTTTTGGCATGGCCCAGCAAGCCCGCGCCTGAGGTCCGATTCCGAGTTTTTGCGGGTTGCTCGAAACAATTGGCTCCTCACGCCCTTGGACTACCACCTGCTCCTCCCATTGTTGCGAGCCGACCAACGCAGACGCCGATTACGCGGCCTGGACATCGACGACCACACCGGCGACGGTAGACCCTCGAGTTGCCCACCATGGCAACACAACGAGCCGCCCTGATATGGGCGAGCTTCAGCCTGGCCGCCCTGCTCTACGGCACGACGAGCGCACAGCAGGGACCTTCGATCCCCATGGAATACTGTGCCAGCGTCAACACGGCCGACGCGGGACCATGTAAGTTGGGCCTTTACCTCCCCATCTCTGTCCTCTGACCGCGGTGCTAATTCCAGCAGTCTTCTACACCTGGCAGAGCGACGGCCGCTGCTTCGACAACTGCACCGACCTCAAATACGCCCTCGCCATCGTGCAGGAAAAGAACTGCTGGTGCTCCAACCTCATCCCCAACAGCGCCGACCGAAAGTCCCTCGAGGACTGCGAATACCCCTGCCCGGGCTACCCTACCGACTTCTGCGGCGGCGATGGAGCCTTTGGCTACATGGAGGTCTCCGGCTTCACCCCCACTGGGACAGCGCCCGCCGGGTCCAAAACCTCTAGCTCCGCAAGTACCTCCTCCAGTTCCGTACGTACCACCCCCCACCCCCAAACTGACATGTGTGCCCGCCAAACACCCGCCTGTATTGACTCTGCCCCCTTCCCATCCCGTTTTTCTTCTTGCTCTGTGAAATCTATTCTTGGGCGATGGGCCATGGTGGGCAGTAAGGCTGAGACGGGGTGCAGAGCAGCACAGTCGACAGCACGACGACGACCTCGTCGAGTTCTTCGTCCAGCGCGTCTTCTTCCTCTGCCACTTCTTCTTCTTCTGTATGCATCGCATTTCATTTCTTTTTTCCCTCACGCGGACCGGCACACGCATTTGTCTTGATGCTCCATCACTACGGACCATGCTAACAGGCTAACAGTCCGGGGAGACGGAAACCAGCGACAGCGCGCCGAAACCCACTATCGAGACGGTCACGGTGGGGGGCACCGTTAGGACCGTCACCGCAACCCCGCAAGCCACTAACACCGACGCCGCTGCCGTCGTCCCGACCGAGAGCAAGGGTCTCCAGGGCGGCGCCATCGCCGGCATTGTCATTGGCGTGGTCGGCGGCCTCGCCGTCATCGCCGCGTTTATCTGGTTGTGGCTTGCGAAGCGCAGGAGGCAGCAGCAGGACGACGAAGGCAGCTCCAGCGTTGCCGGTCTCGGCGTGCCCATCAGAGGCGGCAGCGGCAGTGGCTCGCCGGGCGGCATGATGGCGACGCCCAAGATGGGCGACGTTGCCGAGAGCCGGTACCCGCTCGGCCAGCAATTTGACGCGGCCAAGCGGCGCAGCCACCTCATGCCGGTCGACCCGCGGCTGGATCCCTTTGCCAAGGGGATCTATGCCGACCAGAATCGGAGCCGCGAGAGCTTCAATTCGTTGCAGGATAACCAGGATTATTCGAGACGGGTGCACCAGCCGCCGAGGGTTCTGAGGGCGACAAATCCGGATCCGGATGTTGACGACTGAGGGGATAGACCCCTTCTTTACCTTTTTGCTTTTTATGCATCATGCGCGGCTTTTTGCTTTTCACTGGCATTTGCATTTTTGAGATACCACGGCGTTTAGGGGATGGGCACAGACTTGGTCATTCATCATTGCGGTGGCTTGTTTGCTTGGTTTGGTTTGTTTTGCATCGGAGACAAAAGAAGGGGTATCAGCTATCAACGGGTGTTGGAGTCGACCTTGTTGGGAGGATGGGATACGCTTCATCATTGAGGGTAGACAGTCACACTGGGGTCAATGGGTGGATGGATGAGGAGGTCGGTCACGAACGGACTAAAGACGCCGAGGCAGGGAAACAGGAGGCTAGCGATCATATGTTTTATACTGGGTATACTAGAGCCGACCAAGGCTCCGGTTCTATCATTATCATTACGTGGGAAGGGACAGGTTCGGTGCCGGGGTACGAGGGTAGCACGAGATGGCAACATGAATACATACACAAGGAATGGGCAAAAACGTGAGACTTTTGGCCGCGTGGTTGTCTGTGAAAAGTGTACGCAAGAGGATGTCTTTTTGATGACCTTGTCCTCCTCCCCCGATATCGTTGAGGCATGCTTTTCAATCACCCCTTTTTATTAGGCATGTGTGACAACATGCCCCTGTACAGCCCGTCCCCCGTGCTGGGCCGCGCCTGTTGGCCCGTTGTTGGTCCTGTTTATATATACAGCATACTTCCTGGCTGCGCCGCATGGTTGCTAAGCTGCCTGGGTCGCTGATAGCTGCGAGGTGAGAGCTATGTGTGAAGGGAGCGTGTTGTGCCGCTTGATTCGACATAAACGTCACCTCTGGCCCCTTCGAGGCAGTATGCAGTTGAGGTCATCAGTAAATTAATTAGACCGGGACGGTGTTCGACAAGTCATCGCCAGGTAGGAATGAAGTACATTTCACCAGGTGAGCGTAGCTACGCTGGGAGTTAAAGCTTTGAAGAATACAAGGAACCTCGGTGACATCGTCAGCAGTTTCACAAGTTTATGGTGCAAAGAAAAGTCATCATTCCACTCCCTCTTTTGTTTATCCCGTGGATACGCATTGAGACCAACAACCCAAACTCCATGCTCGATGCTGATGCCGACGCAAACCAAGTCTACACGCTCTGTACAAGAGCATAGAACACTCGTTCATCTACCAACGCCAAACTCCCTCGTCCAGCCTCTTTATCTGGTTGTGTCCGATCATGACCCTAACATACGAATGGGCCGTCAACTCCAAAACGCCTCTTTCCTGCACCATGAATGTCTAGTCTAGATCCTGAAGACATCCATCACTGTGGCCTTCGTCCACCGTCGTCACATATTACGAAAAGAAGCAGGTGATATGTCTTTAGAGACCATCCGCTCGGCCCTAGAGCCACAGGGCCATGCAAATCCGGTTCCGCTCGCATGTATTGGCGTGGTACCGCTGGTCGACGTCACAAGTGAATCTCCGAGTCGAATCGAACCGGCTGTCGCTGGCTTCTTTCACAAAGGTCGCTTGAACAAGGTGCTGAAATGGAACAAGATTTTCCTCGCTGCTGAGCCGCCCAAAACGATCTAATAACTGGCTGGCCGTGTGCTGCCCCCTCTCCCACCAAAGCCTGACAACAGTGGCCATAAAGTGCAATGCAGTATCCTCCAATCTGATGTAAATCCCCCTGGTTCGTGGCCTTTGTTTGTTCACGCCATCACCCCTCCCTTATCCTCTCTCTCACAACACCACCCTCTTATCACCTCCGCTGCCGCTTATCCGGATGACTCCCGCTATCGACACCCTCACTCCTCCGCTTCCGAGCCCTGTCATCACCCCTGTCATCACCCAGCCTCGATCGCGCATCCCTCGGCGGCGCATTCCCACCGCGCGAAGACCCGCTCCGGCCATACTCCTCGCCCCTTCCTCCGCTCTCACTCCTGCCCCCCGACATGCCGTCACCACCCCTCGGCCCCGCGGGACCACCGTCACCGCGATGGCTCCGATGACTACTCGACTCGCGTGGTGGCGGCATATCCCCTCTCCCACTGGCAACCGCCTCGCGGCTACCGCCGCTGGCCGAATCACGCATCGATGACCGGCGCGACACACCGGCCGCATCCCTCTCATCACGGTTGCCGCTCGGCGCGCCTGATGATGACGACGGGCCCGACCTCCTCTCTCTGTCCCGATACTCGCGCGCATCCTTTGGCTCACGCTCACGCTCACGTTCGCGCTCGCGCTCGCGTTCACGGTCCGGGGTGCTGCGCCTAGAAGCCCTTGGGCCACGTTCCGAGCGGTGATGCTCGCGGCGGGAGCGTTCGTGCTCGGTGCGACTGGACCCGTAGTCGTCACCGTTGGGTCCACCGCGGCTGCTGTCACGGCTATCGCCCACGACCTGGATCGGCTCTGGCGCGCGCGGCGGCGCCCGGTCGGTGCTCATGTCGCGGCGGGACGAGTCGCGCAGAGAACCTTCGGGACGTTCGTGAACCGGCGTGGTGACGGGCGAGGAACCGGCCAGGATCTGGGCGTCCGATCCTGCCAAGTTGGGCCGTGACCGAGATAGCCGAAGGCCTGGGCCCCGGGCATTGTCCGCGGACGCCTTGTCGAGCGTGTTTTGAATGCCCCGGAGCTGTCTGCCGCCGGGTCTCAGCCGCTCGTTGCCGGCTGCCGGGCCCGTGGGAGTGGACGAGAAATCGGCGCTGGGCCCGGCTGGCACCGGCCGCGATCCTGAGCTAGGTGCCGACATGGGCGGGCGGTCGGGCGTGTTCATTGGTGGACGCGAGTGCGAGCCCGGTCCGGATGGCTGAGCCGCGATCTGGTTGAGACGATCTGGATGGACGCCTGATGGTCCGCCCGGAGGAGGTGGGGGAGGCGGCGGGGGCGGCGCGTTCGACGGCTGCTGGTTGACCTGGCGGATCCTCTCTGGCGGCGGCGGAGGCGGCCCGGACGGTGGTTGGTTGATATGGCGCATCCTGTCCGGATGCACGCCGACCGCGGGAGGCCCCGTTGTTGTTGGCGAGTTCAACTTCCCGCCGTCGTACTGGCCGCCCCGCCTCGAGCGCGACGCCGAGGGACCCGTGGGCGGGTGTCTCTCCGGCGTGGGTGGGCGGATTTGCTCCAGCCCGGTAAATCGATTGTCGGTGCGCACCGCAGGGCCATTGACTGCGCCGGGTCTAGCGGCATTCCTGCCACCACGGCCTCGTGGGCCTGACGGGGGACCCGCCGGCATATCGACCACAGACTGGATGGCATTGAGCCGACCGTAGTTGGGATCTTGCTGCGTGAGCCTCCCGCTGTCGTGATCGGCGCGAGGGGGCTGGCCGTTGTATGGCGGGTCCCTAGGCAGCCTGTCTTCGCGGTCTGGGTTTCGGTCTGCGCGCGGGTGCGATGCCGCGGCCTCTCCACGGGAGTCTCGAGGAGCCTCGGGGTGGTCCTGACGACGTCGGCCGCGATCATCACGAACATTCTCCGGCTGCGGAGGGTTGGGCGGTGGGCGATCTGAGCGATCCGGGCGATCGGTCCGTCTCGGGGACTCGGTTCGCGGAGGTCGCTCACGAGGCTGATCTCTCGGTGACTGGCGTCCCGGAGCGTCGCGCTCATTGATCAACGCGGCTCGCGCAGGGTTGATAATCTCGGGCCGGTCGGCTTCAATGATTCGTGCGCGCTCGGGGTTGATCGGCGGTCCTTGCGGGGCGCTCGGTGCGGCAGCCGCGGGCGGGGGCGTGGAAACCGCGGGCTCCCTGGGCGGCCTAGTGTCGGGCCGGCTCGGACCGTGGGGAATCCTCTCGCGTGGGTTGCGGCCATCGCGGTCGGCAGGCGGGCCGTGATCGTGCCACCGCGGCGGGGGCTCCGCCCGGCTTGGCCAGTCCCGGGGGTGATTATCTGAAGGCCACCCAGCTTCGCGCGGCCCAGGTTCGCGCGGGCCATCACGCGCCCCAGCATCCACGCGTCTGTCGGATGCCGGAAAGTCGCGAGGCCGATCTGGCCGCGGAGCCTCGGGCGTTCGGTAGTCTCTGCTCTCTCGATTGCCGTGGGGTTCGCGGGCATCCCGGGGTTCGCGGTTGTCTCTGTAGTCACGAGCCTCTCGGGTTGGTATGTCTCTCCTGTCGTGTCGAGCCTGGCCAAATCTGGGCACCGGCAGCTCGGGCCTGCTGGGCAACTCTGGCCTGCTTGGAAGCCCATGGCCGACGGGCGGGAGGGTCGAGAATTTGGATGGCTCTTGCCGAGCGCCGGGCCCAGAGGCGGGCGCCGGGAGAGGAGGTTTTGGGGTGACTGGTCGTCCGTTATTGGTTGCCGGGCCTGTCTTTTGTGTCGGAGCCTTGGCGTCTCTCAGAGGCTCTCGGGACGGTGGGGGTTTCGGCAGATTCGGCTCTCTTGTCCTCGTCGGCCCGTTGCCGCCTCTGCTATCTTTTACCTCGCCGTCCTCCACCTCGGACTGCTGGACACGCGTCCCGTTGGGTTTGAAGTCGGCCGCCGAGGCCCGCAGGGAGGAGTTGACTGTGGGCCCTCTGCCTTCGTCCTTGGTGTCCTTCTGTGTATGGTCAGTGTCTGTCTGTTTGGATGCTCGAGCAGAGGGACTTACTACACCCGGACGGAACGCCTGGACGAGGATCCATTTCGACTTTCTCTTTTGGAGCTCCGAATACGTCGTCTGTGCCGTGACCGAGAGGTCGACGCGGTGGGCATGCTCCGACTCTGGGGCGTTCTTCGAGGCCGCCTCGCGCTCCGTGATGGTCTTGAGCTGCTCGAGGAACTTGTCGGCCATAAAGTTGATGGCCGGGAAAAAGTCAATGACGGACTTGAGGATGGTGATGGCATTGCGAATGTGCATCCATTCCACGCCGTTGAGGCAAGACCGCAGCGCGGTGTTGAGCTCCTTGTGCCAGCGGAACAGGATTTCCCGGAACGGGTCGTGTTCGACAAACTCGGTAGGCTTGCCCTCGGCATCAAAGGCCGTGGCGAACCCGAGGTATTGTCTCGTCTTGTTGCCCTGCAAATCCTTGAGTCCCAGGGCCTCCTTCTCGTAGGCCGTCTTATCGCCGTGCCACTTGGAGAGGTCGCCGAGGATGAGCTTTAGGAAGCGGCCGAGATGCTCCGCCTCGCGGACAGTGCAGGTAAAGATGATGGCGCGGAGCCGGTTGTGGTTAAAGAGCCGGTCGTAGAGCGATAGGAGCTTGAAATTGGGCGTCGAGAATTCGTGCAGAAACTTGACCATCCTAAAGCAGTATTCGGCGTCCAGGGCCGAGAGCTGCAGGCGCGGCAGGATGCATTCTTCAAGCAGCGTGTCCGACGTCGCGTCCGCTTTTGCAATCTCGGCAGGGAACCAGCTGCCGACCTGCCTGCCGACGTGCAGTCTCGCCTTGGAGAAGCGGGTGATGCCGTCGTTGGCCTCTTGGAGGAGGAGCTTTTGCCGGTCGAGAATTTCGTTGCGCTTTTGCGTCTTCTTGTTCATGCCGACCCGCGTCATGTCGGTCCTGTCCTTCATGACTTCTTCTGCTTGCTTCTTGAGCCGCGTGTTTTCCGCCGAGTAGCTATCTTGCGGGAAGACCAGGTTGCCAAATTGCAGAGACCAAAAGAAGACGTAGCACGCCGGGCTGATATACCGCCAGGTCTGGTGCGGCATGACGCTGGGGATTTCTTCAATTAGCGGCGCGAGGGCCTCGGCAAGCGATTCTGGCATGCGGCAGTTTGGCGTATTGTTGTCGGCCTCGGCCTTGGTGTCTGGGCTGCCGCTTCCCGCCGCTTCCATTGCGACATCGCCGTCGGCGTCCGCGACGGCCTTTGCGGCCTGGGAGGGGCTGTCCTTGGCAGAGGCGGGGGCCTTGATCTCCCAGCGTATGCTGGCGCGCCGGATCATAAAGGCCAGATTCGCGTCGAGGCCGTAGTCTCTCATGAGCTGGATAATGTCGGGGACGAGGCTGTCGAACGTGTCGGGGTCGAGGTTGCTGCGGAGAAGATCCAGGTACTGAAGAAGGATCTGGTGGGTATCGTCGACAAGGGTGGAGAGGTATTTGATGCGCGCGCCGCCGTCCGAGGTGTGGTGGATGGCATTCTGCCGGTACTGCCCAATGTTGATGAGCAGCTGGCCGGCCAGGTTCGATCGCGACAGGGCCTTCATGAGGCGCTCGGCACTCTTGACGGACATGGCGCGCTTGTCGCCCAGGTTGACAAGAGTCTCGCGCCGGAGGAGCGCGCCGCCGGTCATGGCTCGCATCTGGGCATCGGTAAAGTCGAGATCGGAAACGACGCCTCCCATGGAGCCGATCAACTCCTTCAGGACGACCAGGTCCGTCGAGTTGCCCTGAAGAAGCTGGTCGTGGACGTAGCGGAGGATCGGCGACGCGTCCATGTTGGAGTAGCGCTGAAAGACCTTTCCGGAGAAGCGCGAGAGCGCCTGCAGCCACTTGCTGGTGAGCAGCACCGACGTCTCCTGCGTGCGGCTCCTCTGCTGGCCGCCCATTGAGCTCAACACGGACCAGACAAGGACATCGTAGCCCAGGTCGGTAAAGTACTTGGCGCACTCGACAAAGGCCTCGATCAGGTTGCTGTACGACTCGATCTGGAGCAGCGCAACCTTGCAGACGACGCCGGGCGACGGATACGCAATCTTTGCCAGGCTCTTGGCCATCTGGGGTATGTTGGTCAAGGACAGCCGCTTCATCTTGCTGAGCGTCTCCAGCCTCGTCCGGGCAAAGGCCTTCTTGACGGGCTCGAGCCGTGAAATGGCGCCCTCGTACCATTCGGCGTAGACACCGTACCGGGTCCGGATGGGGTACTGCTTGAGCAGGGTCCAGACGGTCTCGACAATTGACGAGTTGGCCTCGCCCAAGCTCAGCGATGGGACGAGCAGGCGCTTGAGCAGGTCGAGCCATCGCGCATGGTTGCCGGGAGACTGGTCGTCGGCGAGGCTCTTGCAGCCGATGCTGGCAAGCTTGGCCACGAGGGAGGCGTCGAGTCCAATGTTGACGCCGACAACGTTGAGGAGCGTGTCGCAGAGGGCAAAGAGATCGTCGACGGTTTGGCAGACTGGGACGTTGTCGGCCCACTCATCCCAGTAGAAGCGGTAGGAGCTGCCGTCGCCCACTTCGGCCTTGTCCGGATACGGCCACCTCAGAGCCCGCTTGACGGCGGGCGCATTGAGCTTGACGCTGCCCTTGGGCATGCCGGACTGGTCGAGATCGGGCAGTTTCTTGGCGCAGACTTCGGTCGGCCGCGAGGCTTTCGGTTGGCTCTGCTGGTAGACGACGTCGACGGAGTGGTGGAGGAGGCGGTGGAAGAGGGGCATGATGTCGGGATAAGCGTGTAGGATCCATTCGTGGCGCCCGATGATGAAGAGGGATTCCGGGATCGCGCCAATGGTGAGGAGGCACTTGAGAAGATGCACCTTTTGGTCGGCGGGTTCCGGCAGCTTTGGCTTCTCCTCGGCCGGCTCGGCGGTCTTGTTGTCGGCATCTGGTTTGTGTGCTACGGCATCGCGTCGGGACATGTGGCTTGGGGGTGGAGGCATGTCGTCCGGAAGAGCGCCGGCCATCATTAACGCGTTCTTCTCGCCGCCCGGCCGATTCGTCTTTTCCTTTTCCTCGAGCTCCTTCATCCTCTGGGTCTTGACGCCCTCCATGTCCTCGTCCTGGGGCCATATGTGGTTCCAGAGGTCCGTCAGCGAGATGAAGCCGACCTTGATGAGCAACGCGATGAGATAGAGCAGGTTCGCCGGAAGCGCGTCGTCGGCATCTCTCGCCTCGGACGTGTAGAACCGCAGCTTGAATCCCAGCATCTGGGCGGCATCGCGATTGCCGGGGGGCGGAAGGGTCTTTGTGATCTTGATCCATTCCTGTTCGATGCTCGAGTCCGGGGCGCCTTCGACCGTGCTGTTTGCTAGGCGCTCCTCTTCGCCCGTGGCGAGCTGCCTGCCAGCCAGCTCAAAGTAGGCATCGAGCTTGATCTTGCGGGCCCTGTCCCAAAACGCAACGTCTCGCTTCCGCCGCTCTTCTGCGAGCACGGCCTCTTCCTCCTCGGTCGCGGACCAGCCCGGATGCTCGGGTAGAGCCCATATCGGCAAGCCCCCAACAAATAGGCCTGTCGGCTGTTTGAGCTGGCTGCGGGGCCACCAGGAGCTGGCTCGGAGGAACTTGACAAAGAAGCGGAACTGCTTGATAAGCACCGCCGCAAAGACGTCGAGCGTCACATCCAGAACACGGCCAGGGTGCAGGTCAAAGGTCCCAATAAGGCCCATAACCTTGTTGAACGTGGCCTGTACGACCTCGGCCGAAGGCGGCTCGGTGCTGCTCGTCGTAAAGAGCTCGGTAACGAGTTTTGAGAAGCCCTCGGTCTCTTCGCGCAATAGGTTGTAGTTTGCCTGGCGATACAATAAGTTGGTCGACTGGCGAATGCCCATCCTAACAAAGGTGTCGCGGATCAAATCGAGGTGCTGGAGGATGGGTGGGTCTAGGACAAGACGCATGAGGGCCGGGGACACCTCGGTTGCCCTCATAAAGTCCCGCAGCTGTGGCCGGAGTGGCCCGGACTCGACATCCATAAAGGTGGAAACGGTGTCGAGGAATAAAGTGTGAGGATCGAATACCAAGGCATTGCGGTCCGTCTCTGACAGCTCGGGGCCGAGGATCTCCTTGACGACACCGCCGGCGTCAGCGCCAGGGAGGCGGCCGTCGGTGACGGAGTGGATGAGTTCCTGAAAGATCATGACAATTTCTGTGAGGTCTTCGTCCTCGCGCGACTGGATGCCATGCTGTATGACTTCCTGGCGGGCGCCGTTTGTCCACCTGCTAACGCTGTCGTCGGTGATGATGGTATAGTCGTAGAAGGAGGGGATTGGCGACGGCGGTGCCGACGGAGCAGCTGGGGTCGTCGTGCGAGCCAATGTTGTCGCTAGAGGAGGCGGTGCAGCTGAGGAAGATGAACTCGAAGGGCGGGCGAGTGGTGGGGAGATCGGTCCTGGTGCGCTCAGAGACGAGCCGGGGCCGAACGACTGGGAAGAATCGCGACGGTCCCCTCTCCGTGGGTTCCTACCGCCACGGCCGCCGCGGCCTCCATCAAAGCTTCTCTCATGCTGTCCCAGGGATGTGTCTCCGGGTCGATGGGGCGATGGTCTGGAGGGCCCAGAGTCGCTCGGACCGCGGTCGTTTCTCTTGCGCTTCGGAGCCATCATCAAAGCTGGAATCGCAGAAGTCGGGGCATTTATCGTTGGAGCGGCGAGGAGCCCATGAGTGCCGGCTTACGAATCCAACAACGTACTGGCAGATCTGTGATTCTTGCGTGACAGGTTAGAGGTCGGGAATTGATGCGACGTGGCGAGGAAACGTGGTGATGCAGTTGACCGATCCGGACAAAGCGCGATCGAGGAGAAGGGAAAACGAGCGACCGGCAGAGGAGAAAAAGGGAAATTTACCGATGGCGAGACAACTCGAGTAAAAGCCGATTGCGGGAAAAAAAAAAAAGCTGGGCGTGTTGACCACTGACTGGCCTGCTCAACGTTGGACGTCGAAGTGCTTCGCGTCAAATCGCCAAATCGCCAAATCCAAATCGTAGCTCGGCGTGGTTGCTGGTGCTGGTTGCTTGGTTTTGGCGTGAGCTTGGCGGCTGGCCAGCCTCATTCGACAAGGCTGCCAAGAGATTTCGAGGAAACGTACCAGGGACATGACGAGGCCCCGAGGTTCTGGCGCAGTGGTGGGTACCTTGTACTTTTACAGCGAATCATGCGGGATCGGCTGGCCCCACCACTGACACATTGAGCACGGGCCCACTCTTGACTTCAAAACGGCCGATTGCCGGCGGGCGGGACTTACACCTTCCCAGGTTGCACCCCTTGTCCCGACGCGGATGCTAGCGAATTGCGCAATCCACGCTTGCGGCTCCCGCAACCCCCCTCCAATGGTAGATTTCCTAGCCAATGCGGAGGGCCTGTTTCTTTTCTCTCTCAGACTTTCTGTGTCCATTTTCTTAATAGCCAAGTCTCAGCCGTGGGAAACAGTCTTTCCTCTCTCCAAGTTATCTCGTCACCTCTTTCTGCCACTCTTGCTCCTCGTTCCACTTCGACTTTTATCCAGCACCCGCCATGACCCCAGACGCCTTGCCCGTCGGCCGGGTGTCGACATATGGTGAGTCAACCCCGTCTCTTGCCAGACTTGCCATTCTTTCTCTCGTCTTTGCCACTTCCGTCCCCATCCGTTTAGAAGACCGGTGACTGAATACTTCCAAGAAAGAATCCCCTCGCAGCCCGAGAATCCGTTCGCGGAACTCATCCCCCACCAGCAGATTGCCGTCATCCCGTCTTTCACCCTTGAATCAGGGGTGACTCTCTACAATGTTCCCGTGGCCTACACCACGCGGGGCACGCTCTCTCCCAATGGCGACAACGCAATGGTAATCTGCCACGCACTCACCGGTAGCGCCGACGTGAGCGACTGGTGGGGTCCTCTGCTGGGCGGGCCTGGCCGCGTATTCGACACGTCCCGCTTCTTCGTTGTGTGCATGAACAGCCTGGGCAGCCCCTACGGCACCGCCAGTCCCGTTACCGCCAAAGACGGGGACCCGTCCCAGGGCCGATACGGCCCGGAGTTCCCGCTAACGACCATTCGAGACGATGTTCGGTACGTTGACTCTGAATCCCATGCAGACCACCGTCTTACATCAGTAGGCTGCACAAGTTGCTTCTCGACGAGCTGGGCGTCAAGCAGGTCGCCGCAGTTATTGGCGGATCGCTCGGCGGTATGTTTGTGCTGGAATGGGCGTACCTCGGCAAGGACTATGTGCGCTGCGTCGTGCCCATCGCCACGTCGAGCAGGCACAGCGCCTGGGGCATCAGCTGGGGCGAGGCCCAACGCCAATCCATCTACGCCGATCCCAAGTACGACGACGGCTACTACTCCTTCTCGGACCCGCCCACCACGGGTCTCGGCGCAGCACGCATGGCCGCCCTCCTGACGTACCGAAGTCGGAACTCGTTCGAGACGCGCTTCGGCCGCAACATACCGGACCCGTCCCGCCGGCAGACGATCCTGGAGCAGCCGGCCCCCTCCACCCCATCCGAGGCCCACTTCCACATCCACAATGACGGCCACAAGTGGAAGCGAACTTCACCAAGCCGCCAGAACAGCCAGGAAGAGAAGGACCCCGCGCAAAAGGGCGCCACAAGAGAGCACGCGGTGGACTCCCCGGACCCGCAGTTTCACGGGCCCAAGAACGGCAGCCTCACGGGCGGCGATGTGATGCCGAAAAACTCGACCTACTTCTCGGCGCAGTCGTATCTACGCTACCAGGGCCAGAAATTCGTCAAGCGGTTCGACAGCAATTGCTACATTGCCATGACGAGGAAGCTGGACACGCACGACGTCAGCCGGGGCCGCGCCGCGACCATCGCCGAGGCGCTCGCCATGATCGAGCAGCCGACGCTGGTTCTCGGCATCGAAAGCGACGGCTTGTTTACGTTTGCCGAGCAGGAGGAGCTGGCCGAGCACATCAAGAACGCGCGGCTGGAGCGCATTGACAGCCCCGAGGGCCATGACGCTTTCCTGCTGCAGTTCGAGCAGGTCAACCATTATATCCTCGACTTTTTGAGGGAGGTGCTCCCCGACATTATGAACAAGGACACCAACGGCGTGGTGGAGGAAAGCTCGGTTGGCCAGTTGACCAAGAGCAGTACGTTTGGCGAGGCCGAGGTTGGGGATATCACGGCATGGTAGAGTTGGATTTGTCAGTCTATCAATCAGCACTTAAACAACGCCCTTCTGCCGTCCGTCTCTGGCCGTTCCCTGATCAAACTGCCCGTGCGCGCCAACCCAATGCGACTGGCATGGAGAGTTTCGGACCTGACGAGCGACATGTCGGGCGTCGCGCCTCGCCCCATGTTTGGCAACGGCCCGCGGCAAGACTGCAGGGACGCCGCTTTTCTCCGCGCCAACCGAGCACGTTCTTCGTGGGGGCATCGGCGCGGGGTGCAGCCCCCGAAGAACGTGCCCGATTACGTATTCAACGACGTCGCACTCGGAAACTGCAGGAGATCGTAGGGGGCTTGGATTATTGAGGCGGACGTTGCATGCCCGCCAATGATGGAATGATCATCCGGGCCGTGGAGTGATAGATTGTTCTACAGCGGCTGTTCATCTGAGCACTTTGGAAGACGAGGATCGGGCCTTGCATCTTGATTAATATGGTATACTGTTGTACACGTATCTAGGCACCGCCAGGTCTACAGCCCAAAGTTGAATAAAGGCTGTCTTCCAAACCAACCCGGCTCCAACGCCTCTTCTGGCGTACATAATTGTACAATACATTACAGTCAAGAAAAAAAATACTCACAACGCCCGCCTGGTTCAGGACGTCAGCCTGGTCCGGCCAGACCACAAAATGTTCACCGACCCAAACATCCGTAAACATCAGCGCTCAACAAAAGGCGCAAAGTCCCTGCCCGCATACCGATCCTCGTCCATCTCGCCCATCATGCCATCCTGCTCGCCGTCCTCCCCATCCCCGCTCGTCTCTTCAATCCTCCGCTTGGCATGCACCCCGGCAGCACCAAAGCCACGGCCGCCGCCAGCCCCTCCCTGCCGGCCGTGACCCTGCGCCGCCGCCATCTTCCCGACATCCTCCCGGGCCCGAATGATGTACCCGTACGCCTGCAGCGCATTTTTGACGTCCTCGCCCATCGTGACGCAAAACCGCTGCAGCAGCATAAACTGCACGGCCTGCACCGTGTCGAGCCCAAACATGGCCATCAGATAGGCCGCCACAATCGCCGCCGACCGCTCGTTCCCCGTCTCGCAGCAGACCAGCACCTTCCCCCCTTCCTCCCCGGGCGCCTTATCCCTCCCAACCGCCAACAAGTGCCCATTCACCACCCCGACGGCCGTCGAAAACGCCCCCACCAGCTCCCGCCCGTCCGCCACGTCCACCACCTCGACCCCGCGCACCCCCGTCCCTTCCACGGACCTCTTGAGCCCGGCCAGGATGCTCCCCGAGAGAGCCGCGAACCGCGCGTCCCGCGCCACCAGCACCATGGTGATGCCCTCGCGCACCAGGAACGCCCGGTCGCGCACCACGCTCGCGGGGCCCAGGTACAGGTAGTCGAGCACGGGCTGGGCGGCGCGGCGCGCCTCGTAGATCCACGAGTTGGTCGGGTCGCGGGCGGTCTGCGGGCGGAGGTTGCGGGTGATGGCGGCAAGGTCGGCCGGGGTGAGCGGGGCGCTGGTGCTGGTGCCGGCGGGGGTGTGGTTGTAGATGGCGGCCGGGGAGGGGTGGATGGTCATGAGGTTGTCAGTGGCTTGTTGCGGGGGTGCGGAGGTTGCGCCGAGGGGGTTCCAAGGGGTGTTTGCATTGTTGAGGGCGGGGATTTGGGAGACGGCGGGGATGTGGATGTAGGGCGGGGAAGGGGGCCGGGTTGAGTAGGGTGCTGCCGGTAGGGCGGTGGGTTGGATGGGGAGTTGGGGGGGTTGGTGGTGGTGGCTGTAATCCATTTTGTTCTGAGAGGGCTTCGTGTGGGTGTGTCGGTTGAAGATGAAAGTAAGGACTGGCCAGTGATGATGGCCACGGCGAATGATATATACCAGGACAGTGATTGAATGCGGTGGCTGCGCCGGATTGTGCAAGTTGCTTGTTTGTAATTCCAGATTTCGCCAGGTTGGTTCCTTGGCGTAGTTGTGAGAGACGGATGAGTGAGTTCTGAAAGTCGAGTTGTTGGCTCAAGAAGAACACGGAGTCGCAGCTGCTGAAACAAGCGATAGGTGCTCCGGATCGAGTCGAACCACTGTATCGCCGTACTAAGCGTGCGCCTCACTGACCGAGGTCTTTATCAAGACGTTTCTGGTGACATGATAATTCGTTCGCCTTCGTGGTCAAGTCGAATCGCATTTGGAGTGAATGTGAAGTCGCGAATTGAAGCCTTCGCATGGGTGCGCCTTCTGCCTAAAGTGGGGCGCTTGTGCAGGCCACCATTGATAACCCGAACCCTGAGAAGAATCAACACCTGAGGGCGCCCCTGGACTGCAACCAGGGGCTTAGAGACAGAGTATTGAGGGTATGCGCTAGCTAAGGCACGTATCTGCATGCAACGCTACGTCTATATTATACAAGTCCACTGCCCCAAGCCACCACCCCCTACGGGCTTGCGGCATCTGACCCAAGACTGCTCTCCTTGGCCAGCGGCGACGGTATCTCGGGAGTCACAGACCTCGACTCTATCCGCGGTCGGCTCTTGGACCCTACCGACAGCTTCTTGCGCTTCTTTTCCGACGCGTTCGAGGACGTGCTGCCCTTGCGCGTGATACCGGGGAATTCTTCTCCATCCAGCGTTGGCGTCGTGCTGCGAGACCCGGGTGTGCCCGAGATGCTCCCGCGCCGCAGGCTGCCGCTACCGCTCCTCGCCCGCCTATGCTCGCCCACCACGGCCGCGTGCCGCGGGTGATGCGCTTTTTCGACGGGCATGGGCTTCTCGACAATGTCCTTTCTCCACGGCAGCCACCAGAACCAGCCGCCGTGCTCCTTCCGCAGCCTGACGTCCCGCTCCTTGAGTTTGACCCGCAGCAGAGCACGCCGCTCGTTCTCCTTCTCCCAGTACTCGGCCCGGTACAGCTCCCAGTTCTCGCGAAAGGTGGGCGAGAACGGCTTGGCCAGCAGCAGAAGCTTCACGTAGTCACCGCCAGGCGCCAGGTCCTCGTCATGCCCGCCCTTCTCTTCGTCCCAATTCGTCACATGCACCGTCGGGTGGTTGTCCTTGGACAGATTCAACTCGCGGTCTACCTCCCTCAACACCGAAGGGTCTACCCACCGGTACGAGCTCCCGTTGTTCGAAAACAGCCCGTACGTGAGAAACCACCCCGCTGTGCTCAGTGCCTCCTTCCACCACGGCCGCTTCATCACGACCAGCTTGCAGTTGAAGCCCCTCAGGCCGCGGTTCGAGAGCGCAAACCAGCGGCGCGGCCAGCGCACGCCGCGGTCCCAGATGCCCGTCGCCCACACCAGCAGGGCGGTCATGACGCCGCCGAGGAAGCACATGCGCTCGGTGGTCTCAACGACCCAGTAGACGGAGCCGCCGACGCCCTGGCCGTCCTCGCGCGGCGCCAGGAACAGCGCGTAGCCGAAAAAGGCCGTCCACGCCGTCAGGAGCGACAGAAAAAAGGTGTGGTGGCGCCGCCGCGCCCGCAACTCGAGGTATTGTGCGCGCAGCGACGCCTCGAGGATCAGCAGGTTGAGGTAGATCATGGCGGGGGAGCTCGGCGTGTGGATGAGCGGGTCGCCTGCTTTATTGTTGTTATTTTCATTGTTGTTGCCGGGGGTCGAAGGAGACGAAGCGATGGGCGTGGTTCCGCCCGCCGCTGCTGCTGCTTGCGCGGGGTCCTGCCCCCCGGGAAGGCGCATCGGCGCCCCCTTGACGATCGAGTCGAGTGAGTCGGCCATTGTGGTTATTTTGTCGGGCGCGATGGGTAGGTCGATAGGGCAGACTGCCGATGGCGGCCGGAAGCAATCGGTGCCGCGGCCCCCCCGGAGAGGATGCCCTGTCTGAGCAAGGATAGGTCAGAGCTGGATTGGAGGGTGCTTTTTTTTGCGGCAGGCCGCGTCACTTGTCAAGGCCGGGCGTAAGCAGCCGTCCAGGTTGCTGTCGATTCGCTCGTGGCGGAGTTTAGGATATTATCGCCGTTTGCCGTGCCATTGAAGCTGTACCTTGTCAATGCCAGACGATGGAGGGAAGTGGTTCCGTTCCATTGGGCAGTGGAGACGGGACGGTTTGTTCGGCGAAAGCCGCGGATCTGGCCATTGCTCTCGAGCTGGCGCTCGGGGCGTTTTTGGCAGGTGAAGGCCAATTTTTAGGCCGCAGGGGCCCCAAAGCTGGCAACGTCATCGGGCGATTTAGCGGCGGCCAGGGTCCAGCTAGCGTTTCCAGATCGGACCGCGGAGAGATGCAAATTCCGATCATGTGGCACCGGCATCTTCCTCAACGGCTGACTGGCTCAACAAGCCGCACCTGCGGACTGCCGCTTGGAATTCCCAGGCCGGCGCGCGCCGGACAATGCAGGATCAGCTTTTGATAAGGGGCGCCGTCCCGACGTGCGCTCCCACCTCGCATCATGCTCAAAACCTACCCGACGACCTTTTTGCTGCCAAAGCGATTGAACTTTGCCTCGTTGATTGGACGGCGTGAACCCGACAGTGCAACCCGGCAGGCCAGCAGCCTGTCGACCGACGCCTCGCTTCCCCCCCAACAAGACCCGCGACAGCCGATCCTCTTCCCCTCGCACCAAGCCATGTCGCAGTCCCAGTCCGACACCCTGCCGAAGCCACCGCGCCCCATGTCCGCCGCCTACTTCCCGCTCGGCTACAAAGAAGCCGCACAACAATGGGTGGGCCACCTTACCCCTCGTCTCGACTAGGAAAAACAGCGTTGCTGACTACTCGCAGTGGATAAGTGTGACCTCCCGCCAGGCCGAGCGCAACGTTCTCTCCTACGTCCCCTTCCTCCGAGAAGCCACAGCCGGGGCCGCCGGCTCGCAAATACACGAACTCGCCAACAGCGACCCGTTTGGCCAACGAATATGGCGGTCGTCCATGGTCGAGCTGTCGGGGAAGAACCGCGCCCTCAACGAGCTATCGATCGAGCGCATCGGCGAACAGGCAGACGACACCCTGGTGATGCTACACGGCTATGGCGCGGGCCTGGGGTTCTTCTACAAGAACTTTGAGCCGTTGAGCCGGACACAGGGCTGGAGGCTGTACGCGCTCGACATGCTGGGCATGGGTAACTCGGCGAGGCCAACTTTCAAGATACACGCCAAGGACCCCAAGGAGAAGATCGCCGAGGCCGAGAGCTGGTTCATCGACGCACTGGAGGAGTGGCGCAAGGTCCGAAAGATTGAAAAGTTCACCTTGCTCGGCCACTCGCTCGGCGGCTATCTCGCCGTGTCGTACGCCCTGAAATACCCCGGCAGACTCAACAAGCTCATCCTCGCCTCGCCCGTGGGTATCCCCGAGGACCCCTGGGCCGTAAACGCCGACATGCCGGAGCCCGAGGAGTCCACCCTGGCAAACGAGTTCATGCAGGACCAGGAGAGCATCGTGAGCGGCCAGCCCGCGGGCGCCAACGCCAAATTCGTACGGGCTGCCGCGGCCGACAAGAAGGCCGCCGCCGCCAAGTCCGACACAACCACGACCCCGCCCAAGCGGCCGATCCCCGGCTGGCTCGTCTGGCTCTGGGATGCAAACGTCTCCCCCTTTAGCATCGTCCGCCTGGCCGGCCCGCTCGGGCCCCGCTTCGTCTCGGGCTGGACCTCGCGGCGCTTCAACCACCTCCCGCCCGACGAGAAGGAGGCGCTGCACACGTACTCGTACGCGCTCTTCCGCCAAAAGGGCAGCGGCGAGTACGTCCTGCCCTACCTGCTCGCGCCCGGCGCGTATGCGCGTAGCCCCGTCATCAACCGCATCCAGGACGTCGGCCGCCAGGTGGTGCGGCCCGCGACCGACGCGGGCCCGGCCGTCCGGGAGACGGGCCTGCCCATCGTCTTCATGTACGGCGAGAACGACTGGATGGACGTGGCGGGCGGGTACGCCGCCGAGGAAAAGATCAAGCAGCGCGTCGCCAAGGCGCTGCTGCACGGCACGGACGAGGAGAAGCGGAACGAGGCGGGCAGCGCCAAGGTGCTGGTTGTGCGCAAGGCGGGCCACCATCTCTATCTCGATAACCCGGATGAGTTTAATGAGTTGGTGAGGCTGGAGATGGAGGAGACGAGGGCACGCGGGGTGAGGGAGAGGCAGGCGAAGGCATGAGGGCTGGGGGATAGAATTGAGAGATGATGTCTTGATGAGGCGTTGAGAGCGCAGACGGCAATTGTGCCGCTCGGCTTGCTCTGTTTGGTGTTTATAGATTATACTGTAGTTGTCCGCGTTCCCTATGTTGACTTAGACCGTCGAGTGACGGGAGCGGAAGCTCTAGAACGGGCACCGGCCGATGTTGGAATAAATAAACTATTCAACTCACCACGGATGGTATGTGATGAACTTGGATGGCTCTTGGAGTTTACCGGGAGCCCACCAAGACTTGATTGGGATGTGACTGGTTTCGCGGTTGATCCAACCAAGCCGACCAACAGAAATCTAGGTATTTACATGGATCAAACTCTAGATTCTTGTGCAGAGCTCATATTTACTAAGCGATGGGCGAACGCAGGGCAGACCTGCCTCCCTTGACACTGCCCGGACGCGTCTGAAATCGATCCGCATTTCGTCTGGGAAGGCGAGCGTCAACACCTATGAAGTACAAGCAACCACATCTCCCTGGATCGCAACAAGTAAGAAGACCCCCCTGGTTCTGCCCAGAGCCGCGTCATGTAGACCAAGTGCCCCAGCTCAAGGGCTAAAATATTAAAATTAAAATAGGTATCAACAAAACAAACGGGTATCGTAGCCGCCTGTAGACTATACAAACAAGCCAAACACACAAACAAACAAAAAAGAAGGCAGTATGTATCATCACCAACCCTCATCCGGGAGCACAGCCCCATAGAAAACCCAATACCACCACACCATTCGCTTAATCCAGGTAGTAGGCAGGTAGGCAGGCGCGCAAGCCCAACCACAAAAACAACGTCCCCCGCCCACATCACTAAAGGCACCTCCCCCGCCTCAGGTGCTCGGCCTCCCTTCTTTCCTCACCGCAAACGGAATCACCGACTCGCTCGTAAACACGGGCAACTCGCCCCTCTTAACAGGCGACGGTCCCGGTCCCGGTCCCGGTCCCGGTCCCGGCGCAGGCCCAGGCGCGCCAGATGACACACACGACACGTTCGGCGGGAGCCACTGCAGGGTCTGCGTCTGCTGCTGCTGCTGTGGCAGCGGTGGCGAGGACCCCGGGACCGGGGGTTGCCCGTCAGGCTGGTAGGGGACAAACATTGTGGTATCCATGGGATTGCTGGTGGCGACCGGGGAGCTAGCCGGCAGCGGGACGCGGCGGGGATCGGTCGGGGGCGGGGTTGCTGTGAAGCCCTCTGGGGAAGGGGTTGCGGGGTTCGAGAGCCGATCACCGGGGGATTGGATTGGGGCGGCAGGGAGGTGTGCGGGGGACGGGGACGGGGAGGGGAGAGGCTGTTGTTTCGGGGGATTCGCGGTGGATAGGGGTGTGGTTGTCGTGTTGGCGGGAGCAGCAGACTGCTGCGCGGGGTGGTGGTTCTCATCCTGCGGCAAAGACTCTGCCTTGGCGAGCTGCTCTCTCGCGGCACGCTCCCGTTCTCGAGCCTCCTTCTGCGCCTTTGTGATCACGGTGATCTTGATCTTCTTCATCTCGCTCGCCAGCTTATTCACATCGTCGCCTGCATTATCGGCTGATGAGGCCCCAGCGGGCGCGGCCGGGGCAGGAGCCGTCTGTGGGGCAGCTCCATTGGTCGCGTTTTTCTTGGGTGCCCTCGCTGGGCGGGGGGCTGGCTCCCTCTTCGCTGGAGCGCGGGTCTTCTTCACGTTGAGGCTCTTGCCATTGGGGCCCGCGACACTCATCGAAGACTCGGGCCTGCCACGTCCCGACGCAGCCCCAGAGGGCGGAGGATCCGAGGCTTCAGAGGACACAATGGTCGACGCCGCACTAAGCCGTCGGCCGGATGATCTCGATTGTTTCCCAGGTAGGGGGGTGGGGCCGCGTGACGCGGACTCGGTGTCAAGAACTGATGGCCCAGCTACCGTCCTTCTTCTCGCCTTGCGGTCCTCGCCATCCTCAGGAACTAGCGCGGGCTTGGGTTTCCGGTCCCTCAATCCCGTCCTCGTCGGGGCGCGATCTTCCGGGACGGGAGGGATGGCAGCCGAAGGAAATTGGGCCAGGTGGCGGTCTCGTCGAACCCGACTTGCCTCGGCATTGAGCTCTTCAGGAGTGCAACTACTCGTCTGACGTCCACTTGGGATGAGAAGTTTGCTAAGTTCATGTGTCGCAATTGTCCACGGCACATCTGTGGGAGGCGGCGGCGGCGGCGTAGACCAGAATATTGTTTCGCCGTTGCTGGGGCCAGGTGACAGCCCGGACACGCTCCGGCGGCCCTTGGGCGTCGCCATCTTGGGGTTGACCATCTTGGCTGCCGATGCTTGGGTGGGCGACGAGTAGGTCGGCTGCGGCCCGCTGCGGACCACTCTCGGTACCGGTGGGGGGGTAGCCAGTGTGACCTCGAGCTGCTCAAGCTCGGCAGCGGACCACCACGACGATTCATAGCGTCGGGCTCCTCGCTCGCTCGCAGAAGAGTCCTTGCGCGGGCGGTGAGGGACCACCTTTGGGCCCAGCTCCAAGCCCGAGGGGTTCAGCTCTTGTTCCTTGTTGCTGGGCCCATCTCCCGCGAGGCCGCAGAGGTGGCTGAGGACGCCCGAGCAGAGCGCACGGTCGCTGTACCCGCCTTCCAGGACGCTGACGATACGGCCTTCCACGCTCGTCCCTTCTTCTGCGGCGATCCGGACCACGTCGCGAGTAAAACGGGCGTAGAACTCGGTCGGCACGTTGACACTGTGCCGCTGCATGCCCGGGTCCTCCCACTGGCTTGCATCGAAGCCGGCCGAGAGGAAGATGGCGGCTCTCGAGTTCAAGCCCGAGGCCCTCAGCCTCTCGGTCTGATTCTGGAGGTAGGAACGCGCCTTCTCAAGGAGAACCGCGTACTTTGTTTCGTAGTGGGACCAAAACTCGGCCTCGGTCTTCCACGGCTGCAGGTGGACGTTCCATATGCTCTGGCCGTGCGCGCTGTCGATGCAGACACTTGCATTTCTAATCTTGTTCTCGTCGCCAGCTTCGCACGGATACGAGTTGATGTCGTGCAGGCTGAAGTAGCCGATGGATGTCTTCTTCCACCACGCCCCGTTTTTGGGCAGACCAATGCCCCGCGCGTTGTGCTGCCAGGCGACGGACTGGGAGCCGTCTCCGTGGTGCAAGTCAAAGTCGATGATGGCGGCATGCGTCAGGCCGTGGCTGAGAATGCCGTGCATGATGCCAACGTGGACATTGTTGATCCAGCAGAAGCCGGACGGGTGCGATGCGGAGCAGTGGTGTCCGGGCGGCCGAATTGCGACAAAGGCTCGTTGGGGTCCCTGGGGCCTGAAGACGGCATCGACGGCGTCGCACACGCCGCCCAGGGCACCCTCCAAGGCCTCCAGGGACTCCTCGCAGAGGTACAAGTCGCCCTCGTGGAACTCCTCTGGAGCTTCCGCGTCCGGGTCTCGATCGATCTCCGGCCGCTGCAGTTCCTTGCCTCCCCCGGCTAGCTTGGCCTCGGCCGTGTCGCACATCATCTTGAGCTCCTCCATCCACTTTGTCCCGTGCACATTCGTCACCGTCTGAGAGGTTAGAGACAGCCGCCTGGCGGATCTCTGGATCCGGAACGGTATCGTGGGCAGCGCGGCGGCTTCCGTTTCTGGGTGGATGGGAAACGCTCCGTCCTGGTGCCGCTCGCCCAGTCGCACGTATGCCGCCGCCACGCCGAGGACGCACGCCTTGATCCTCTCGGGCCGCTCGACGATGCTGCTGAGAGTCGCGCGGGATGAGCGAGGCCGGGAATACCGGTGGCCATAGCAGGCGTCTTGGAGGATGACGACGGTTTCGGCGCGGCGGGTCGGTTCTGGGCCATGGTGAATGTCTAGCTCGGCCTTGAAGTGGTCGCTTGCGACGGACTGAGCGGTCGGGATGGGCTTCTCTGGGAGTTCGGGCGATATACTCCTGAGGGGCGACCTCCCCGACCGGACCCTGGAGGGCGATGCAATGTGGGCGAAACTGGCGCGACGCGACGGCGCGACGCCGTTTGCCGAATGGAGCGAGTTCATGGACGCCTTTCTCAGCAGGGTCGGGGTAGCGGATCGTGACGGCGGGTTGACGGAGGAGGAAGAGCTTCGGAAGGGGCTCCGCATAGCACTTGCGGGGCGCGGGGAGCTGGGCGAGCCGTCGGCGACTGGTTTGAGGGGGCCGGGCGGCGCCGGTCGGGGAGAGCGGGTCGGTCTCGCAGAAGATGTCGTAATTGTCAAGCGGTCGAGAGATTGCGCCAGGTCGGCATCGCCCTGGCCCTCTTTGTTGTGTGGATGCGCTGGTTGGGCCATTGGTGCCGATGGCCGCTTGGGCGGAGAGGGCGACTTGAACGACCGCGACGCCATCTTGGGCCGCTGCAGCCAGAACAACTTCCAATCCTAGGAGGGAGGAGGCACTCTGGAGAGGGTGCACTGCCGCATCGACTCAACGCCGCGATGGCTTGGCTCGCGCGCCTTTTTTGCAAGTTGGTCGGAAAGAAAATGCCCAGAAACGCTGGGTTGGATTTCTGATTTTGTTGTGGGCAGTTGAGGCACGACACGGCGCAAGCAGTTGGTTTCGAGATGAAGTCATCCAAGCAATTGAAGCGCTACAGTTCCCCCTGCAGTGGGAACAACAATGTAAGGGCCCACTCTTGGCATTCAGGGCCTTCTCGTCTTCCCTCCTTGTACGGTAATCAGCGGCTTTGCAGTAATATTCTATTCGTATTTCGTAAAGTGTCAGATGTCGAATGCCAAGTGCCCGGTGCCGCAAATAACAAAAAGGAAACATTCATGATCTCATAACCTCGTCCCCCATCAACCCCAAAGTTCCTCCCAACCCCAGGTGCCTGGTGCCACAAACAAAAAGAAAACATTCATGATCTCATAACTTTGTCCCTCATCAAACCCCAAAGTGTTCCTCCTAACCTCAGATACAGATGTACCCCAAAGCATTCCTCCCAAACTCACATGTACCCCAAAGTATTCCTCCCAACCTCAAATCCACAGCAATTCCGTCCCAGAAACACCCAGTACCAAGCGCGCGCGCGCCTCCACCGCCCCGAAGTGGCTTTGCATCGTGCAATAGTTATGCTTGAGCCGACCCAGGTCCAGGCCATGATGGATGAGAGCGAGCAACCGCGAAACCGGTACGGAGGCCTCGTCAAGCATAAATGACCTCGAAGGCGTCGTTGTTCGGGCTGGCAGCCCCCGGAAGAAAAACGGCAAACTCCATCACGGCCCTGTTCATCCGCACGCCAAGCTGCAGCCCTCTCCCGCGATCAAGGATAGCGGGGTCCAAGCACTTGATCCGGCAGTACTCGGTAAGCCCCGGGGTTCCCTCGACCGTTGACGTCGGCGGCATATCGCGCGGCACACAGAAGAAAGGCACGCAGGGGCGACCGCCCTCCGATCGAGCTCGGAAGGCGCTGATGGAGAAGGGGAGCCTGAGGTACTGGCCAACGGGGATGTCGTTGCGCTAAGCGAGCCGGGAAGAACTCTTGGTCAGCCTTGTGGTTGCGTCGTTTGCAAAAGATGAAAAGAGGTACGGGGATGGAAGAGTGTGCACGCGCCACGGGAGGAGAATGAGGTATGCGGTGTGGAGACCAACCTTGATGATGATCCAGCTGATTTCATTCATCGGCCTTGCGCCATCCCATAAACCACAACTACAACGAGCCGCCCGTGACCGGATTCGTACGGGCGCCGGGGGCGTGTGGATGGGCGCGTGGGTGGGCGCGGGGCCGTGTGCCTGTCCCTGGCCGACTTCTTGGTTTCCGAGGCTCTGTTGCAGGCCGGCGAGGGCGGCGCCATGCTTGATGGCCATTTGTCTGCCAGCAAAGTACCGGTCAGTGTATTCGAAACACTCGACAGAGTCATCACGCACGGGAGTCACACGTACCCCAGTTGGCCGGTAAAGAACAACATGTCGTGGCCGAATCGGCCCGTAAGCTCGGCCTGGAGAAACGGGCTCATGCCGAACCCGCCGACAACCACGATTCGCTGCAGAATAAGAAATCTCGTCAGCGATGCGGGGATGAACAGAGCCCGCGAGTCGAATTGGGGCCCATGGGCACCCCGAATGCGATGGATACACGTACGTGAAGCACACATCCCTCCTTTTGGCGCACAGCTTCCACCTGCATCGCGACGAGGTCCAGAATCCCATCGGTAACCGTTCTCAAGACACGGGCGACGCCGGGGCTGTCGGGCGGCTGGATTAGCACAAGGCCTCTGTCAGGGCGGGAGAGGAAACCAAACCGGTAAGTGTCAGGGGTTCGACCTGGCTGCCGTCAAAACGCTCAATGCTCAACTGGCGGATCCAGCCGTCCTGGGTCATGGTAGTTGGAACTGCGGTTTCACGGATCGAGTTCCACAAGTTCATCATCCCAATCTTCAGGTTGCGCAGGTTAACATCTTGGCTGTTGACGCCCTGGCGGTGCATGTGGCCGATCACTTCGTTCTCGACCCAAGCCTCGAAAGCGATCCTCATGAATTCGCCGCCCAGGAGCCCCCCTTGCCCCGGAACGCATTCGCGGACGGCCAGCGGGGAGACTTGGGTGACCTCGTATGAAATGACATCCTTGGGAACAAGTTAGCGACGGCGCCGGATTGCCAACAAGCTCGGAACAGCCGAGTTGCAGACCCCGACAACCAACTTACCGAGGTGCCGCCACCACAGTCGCAAATTACCACAGTGTTGCCAGTCTACAAGACCGTCAGCCCCTGTAGCAAGCAATGGGAAGCAAACAATGGGAACGAGTGGAAGGATGGTAGGTGCATGAGAGAACAAAGCGAAGGCAGTGGAGGTGGGGAGGGGGAGTGGGGGGTGGAAGGCGGGCTTGCGTACTTCGAAACCGATTGTCTGCCTTAGCCGAGGCAGAACGGTGATGGCAGCGGCCTCGGGCTCAGGGATCAGGTCCATGGCGGCTCGCCCGGCGCCGATGGAAAGAATGTTAGATTCCTCAATCGCCTTCTTCATACGGCTCTTCGCCTCTACGCCCCAGACAGCCGGGACGCCAAAGACGAAGCGGACGTCCACATCCTCAATCCTTAGATTGCGGTCTGCGAGTTGCTGCGAAAGGAACGGAAGAGCATCAGCCCATAGGCGCTCGATATACCGCGCAACCGCCTGAGAGGCGCGGAATTCGGCGTCGTCCACGTCGTCGATTGCCCTCTTGACGAGAGCAAGGCGCTCTGGATATCTGGGGTCTTTTGGCAACTCGTCATTGTGCAAGAGCGCAAGTTTAAATAAGACAAGCTTGCGTTCGTTCGGAGGAATGCCGCGGCCCCAGCTGCGACTATCGATACCCAACTCTGACGGCTCCAAGTCGAATCTTCCGCCCTGGAGCAGTATCGACTTCGGCTGCGGCATGGAATGGTGCGCTTGGCTGGGCCGCGATAGGCAATACGAAGCCCCGCTGGTCCTGTACACGCAGGGGCAAGAAAACGTCAGGTCAGCTGCCAGGGGGAGGGGGGGGGGGGGGGGGGGGGGGGGGGGGGGGGGGGGGGGGGGGGGGGGGCCAGGGGGGGCCCCCCGGGGGGGGGGGGGGGGCGAAGGGGGGGGGGGGGGGGGGGGGGGGCATGCTGAGGGGCATGCTGAGGGGCCAGGACTCACGAGACCCCAACGTCGACGCCGATGCTCAGAAGGCGACGGGCTGCCATCACGTAGTCCGTGCTCGGCTAGGTAGTGTGAGTTGCTGAGAATCGAGGAGGCCCTGGGTCTTGACAAGAGAGGCGTGGCAGTCAAAGGTGAAGGATAAGTAAGGGACGGGCAGAATTCTGAGTCCTGCTGGCAAAAAGTCCTGCTGGGAAAGGTCGTGCCGGCAGAGAGTGGCATCGCCGCCCTCTTAAGCGCAGGCTGAGTGGTATGGTCCCTCCCAGAGCCCCAGCTTAGTTTGTGCCTTGTGGATATCATCACTTTTGTTTCCCGCCCACCAAACCAGAAACAAGAAGAAGCGGAGGCAGCGTTGCCGTGAGGAAGGCGGCTAGCCGCTGAGACCAAGACAGCTCACAGGGCAGAGCCGGCTGCCTGGCGGGATCAACAACGGAAACCTGCACTCCACCGGTGTCAACAACAGAAACCTTATATTCTGCCGGTGTGCTAGCAAACCTTGTGCGATAGTCTACTCCGGCCCTCAAAGGCGAAGGAAACAAGAGGAAAAGGAAAGTAAAGAAAATAACAGTGTTCGCAGAACAAACCAACTCCAACCCAGGTGAGGGGTCTGGAAAGGTCTGAGAAGCAATTACAGAGGAACGTACGTTTGCGGACACTGTGCCGCTGCCGCTGCCAGAGATTCTGCGGCTCTCCATCACCCAGCAGCGGTGAGTCAGCTGAGCTCGCCGCAAACGTCAATCGGTCAAACGACTGGAGGATGGGGAGGCAAAGCGGCGGATACCTCCTCTTGGAGGGAGGTATGTTTGTGCTTTGGCCAAATTGCGGCTTTGTTCTCCTCTCCGGAGAGACCCGAAGAACAGGATCAAAACTGGTCAATGGCACAGCGTGACCTGATGCTGGATTTTTGCCTCCCTCATTCATCCCACCGCTCTTGTGCAGTTGTGCAATCGCGCAGTCGTGCTCCCTCCAAATCCCCTCGTTAGCTTTGTTGCCTACCTGCCGCCTCCCACAATCCAACCCACCGCCATGGCCAGGCCCCGCGAAAAACGCCAGAAGCTCCCATCCCAGTCAGACGACTCGGACGGCCGGGACTCAGCTGACGGCGACAACGCACAAAGGCTTCGCCCTCTCAAACTGTTCGGGGGTTCTGGTCCCGATCCCAACAGCTTACTGTGTCCCGATCCCGACCGCTCGCAGTGTCCTAAGCTGTGTTGCCGGAAGGGGGAACAGTGGATGTCTCATCACTTGGCGCTGGATGACTATCACAATGGGCCGACTCCAGAGAGGCTGAATAGCATGGGGGGTTGGGATGGCGTGAGGGGGGGCGTGGCGGCGGTGGCGATGGAGATTCAGGCTCTCGGTCTTGCTCCTTGGGACGCGCTGAGTCCGAGCATCCAGGAGAGACTGAGCCAATGGTCGCCCGTTGCTAGACAGCTCTGGGATTCGGAATTTGCAGCCCATCGCGAGGCCATGGTGCGGGCCTGGGTCTGGCACTATCTCGACGACAACCTGTTCTCCTTCACGCCCGATGCCACTGCCGGCACCCTTGTCAAGTGCAGTTCGCCAGTCTGGGAACACGTTCGGACCCTGCGCCGGGAACTGGATAGTAAGTCCTTGCCTCGCGCTCTGCGCACATCAGTGAGCCGTGGCCATGTGCTGACTGACGCTTTCTTACCAAACCAACCAGCCTTGCGCACCCGTCATGATCCCGACCGCGAGGATGTATACTTCCGCATTCAGCTCCAGGCCTTGAGCCGCATGATTGAGCACCTTGTCAGGCGGGGACTCGGACTGGAAGCCTTTGCTACCGCGCCCGTCATGGTGTCCCACTTCAAGGAATCTCTCCGCCAGCTCCTTGTCGACGGCAAGAACAAGCTCCCAGACCTGTCTACTGACTCGGACTGGTATTCCTGGGGCGACCTTAACAACAGGGACGACCAACGCGGCAAAATGATTAAGCGGTTCCTTGAAGAGGCGCTAGCCCTGCAGTACTTCCTCCACGGCTTGACGCCCGTGAGTGGGGTCTACACTCTCCGATTCAGCCCAGTCGGCAGCGACAATCTCTGGGGCTTCGCCATGGATAAGGAGTGGATGTACGAGGACGGCGTCCCGTGGGAAATCCCTGGGCCACCACCCGGCCAGCCGCGCCCGACCATCGTTCAGCTTGTGAGCGACCCAATGATGGTGATCAGCGGCCGAGACGGAACCAACTACGGCTACACGCTCAGCCTCCACACTCCCATGAGGGTTGTGGTCCCCTGGACCTTTGGCGGGAAGGAGATCGACGAGATGGTATGGCCAGGTTTCAGGGAGAGGTTTCGGCAAGACCGGCTCAAGCAGGCGGCCCTGAGGGCCGCCACCGGGACGGAGCGCGCCGAAGGGGCCCGACTGGAGGACCAGGGGGAGGGTAAGGAGGAGGATAGCAAGGCGGAGGATAGGGACGAGGAGGATAGGGATGAGGAGGATAGAGACGAGGGGGATAGTGACGAGGACAAGGAAGACGACGACGACGACGACGACGACGAGACCAGGGCGAATTGAACAAGCAGGCAAAGAGGCCGGCAAGCGAAACAAGACGGCAACGTGCCAGCGAAGCGGAAGAAACGAAAACAGTGAGAGGTTGGGTTCCTGGTTTGCTTGTTGCGATGGTTTTCACTCCTGTTTAAAAAAAAAAAAAAAAAAAAAAAAAAAAAAACCTCTCTTCTTTTCAATGACTTGAACTTGGGGTCAGAGCGACCTCCCTGTTCACATGACTCTTTTTTTTTTTTTTTTTTTTTTTTTTCGGGGTTGGGAATACAGATAGATTACTTCGTACATGTTACTTCGTACATGCAAGCGGATTCATCCATTCCTGCTGAGTGAAAAGGAACGGCTCGCACCGAACGACAAGGTCCATCGCCGCTTGTTACTGGGAAGCCTTTTGCCCCACCACAAGTTCACCTTCGCTTTCGTCTCCGACTCGGCTTGCCAAGTACGTGCGGACGCCCCAGCTGGATGCCAAGACAAGAGTCACCCCAATCACATTGCGAGCCAGCAAGCCTGTGGCGCGAGGTGTTGACAGCTCCCGAAGGCGTTTGAAAGAGTCTCAAAGGTCTCCTGGGATCGAAATTCCTTGACAAAGTACGCAGTCATGCAGAACACGATTGGTTTTGATGCCGCGTGCTCGGTCTCGCCTATACCCGGTGAGGCTATGAATACATTGTGTCCCGTAGAGATATCACCTTTAGGCACCTGCCTAACGACTGAGGTAATTACCTAGTCCCATCCGGGGACGGCGTTTACGGCGTTCTACGCCTGCTTGCCCAGGAGTTCTTGGGTGTCGCTTAAATATCCATCATCTCCCACAATCTCACGCGAACGGGTTTCTCGCTCGCTCAAACCGCATCGACAGCCTGCTTCCCTCCAAAACTGACAGATGGCGCGACCCTTTCTCATTGCGCTTGCCCTCGCACACGGGGCGACCGCTCTCTTTGATGAATTCGTCGACGTCCTTGTCAACGTCGATGTTGTCGTTCCCGCCGGTATTGCAAAGGCTGCTGCCAAGGCGCTCAACGCGGCATCGGACGACGATGCGTATGAGGCGTGCCTGCAGGTCGATGCCGTTATGGTGTCGTGTTATTACGGCCAGGACTCGTCCGAGGCCTGCCTGTGCTGCGACTCCAAGACACCTCTGGGTCCGGCCTATTCGGCCTGCGCGTCCTATATTGGCGACCTCGTGGATCCCGCCGCCGAGACTGTTGCTGCTTGTTCGTTCTGCTCCGTCCTCGGGGGCGCCTGCGTGCTGATTTGGCTGTTCTAGCTCTTTCCGTATATGGCAGCGTATGCGCCGAAGTAGGCACTGGCGTTTGCGCAACCCAGACAGCTGCTCCGGCAACGAGGACCTCGTTTCGCCCCAACACTGTCACAATCCCCGCGGCCTGCGAGACCATGGCCGGTATCTATAACTACTGCCGTGCCAACGTCCGCACACAGAACATGCAAGAGTGTTTATGGTTCGCCTTCCTTCTCTCCGTGCCCGACACTCTCCGCTCCCTCCGCGAGGCTAACATGCCGCTACAGCCACGACGGATCGGGTGACATTGACACGGAGATCGAAGACTACGCCAGCTCCTGCGCTCCGTGGGCCAAAACCGGCTCCCCGGATGAGTATCCCAGTAAGCCTCTCTCCTTTGGACGGATTGCGCGTGGCAGGGCCGTGATTCTCTAACGCACACGCAGCCGTCACCCAGCTCCAGGACGTCTGCGACGGCGTGTCGTCCACCAAATCTAGGCTCGTATTCACCATTGTATCCCGCACTGAGTCGTCGCAGTCGGTTCCCACCGAGACGCCGTCTCCGACAACCAGTGCGACGGGTGGTACCGATGATAACGATGGTAACGATGGTGCTGATGGTGCTGATGGTGCTGATGGCGCTAATGGTGCCGACGGTGCCGACGCCGGCACCGAAACCACTTCAACCTCGACCGGGCTTGCTGCTCCGGGGGCGGCCCCCCCTGGACTCGTCGCGTGGATCGCCAACCTAGCGATGTTTCTCGTATCATTCTTCATCTTGATCTAGTATCAGGGCCGAAGAGGCATGAGATGTGAGGTGGAGATGCAATGGTAGCAGGGTGCATGGATGGTGAGTTTGTTGATATCGGGGTACTTCTGCGAGGGTAATACAGGTATATGTATATATTGGGATTTCTGCGTAATTATACAGACACCCATGCTTCATTCCTCTTGGGCACACCCGTTGTTACACTGCACTGCTAAACGCAGGCAGACTAGGTATACTCTGTACTTGAGCGCAACCGTACGGCAAGGTTGCCATCACGACGCGCAGCCGACAACACGCGGTCTTTCCCTCCAGCCCCTGACCACCTTCGCCTTGGGCACCAACTCCAGCGTCTCCCCAAACCCTCCTTCTGCCTTCCCAGCCTCATCCTTGCCAAACCCCCCACCACCCCACCCTTCCCCGAGCTCATACCGAAACGACTCCCTCACCAGTCCCACAATCCCCCTCCCAACCTCGGCCCTATCCCCCGCAAAATCCACAAACTCCACCTCCCCATCCCGATCAGCCAACCCCGACTCGCAGGATGGCGGCGGCGGCGGCGGCGGCGGCAGCACCGAGACGACGAGCACGGCCTGTTCCAGCCGCGCGCACCCGCGCAGCAGGCAGACCTTGCCGTAGACCTCCCACGGCCGGCGCACCTCGGCGGGCACGTAGTCGACGGCGACGCGGCGCACGGCCCGCGCCGCGCCGGGCACCTGCGCGATAAAGGCCCGGAGGCAGCCGTCGTACCCCCCCGGGCCGCGCGGCCGCGGGAAGTAGAGCGTGTCGAGGGCCGGGTGGAGGTGGAAATACCGTTGTTGTTCTTGCTCTTCTTCTTCTTCTTCTTCTTCTTCTTCTTCTTCTTCTTCTTCGTGCTTGGGGGGGTTGATGGTGCAGGCGATGTAGCCGCCGCCGGAGCGGCTGAGGGCGAAAGCCCTGGATTCGTGGCTGGCGTGGAGTATGGCTGGGGGGCGGGTTGTGGTGCTCAGGGTATGGGTGGTGGTTGGGGAAGAGGAGGACGTTAGGGTGATGATGCGGGGGGTTAGGGTCTGGGCCCAGATCTGGAGGCGGAGTTCGGGGGGCAGGAGGGGGAAGAGGGGGAATGTGGAGGTGGACATGGTTGCGGTTGTTTTGTTTGTTTGATTTCCGAGTCGGGTGTAAGTGGTCGGTAAAGAAATGCCAAGGCTGTGATGGATGTGTGGTGGTGCTTTGAAAAGGGGAGATGGATTCTCTCGAGTCTCATGGGAAGGGAAACTTGGGGAATTTCCTGCTTATAATGCGTAAAAATGAGAAAAACCCGCGTCGCGAATAAAAGCATTCAACCCGAAACCTTAAAAAAAATTGATCCCGGGACGAAAACTTGAGCCCGAAGCGAAAGTGTTCAGTGGGACTGGTTCAAGGCCCGGATCGGGATCCATGCAGGGCGTCACATCGGCCACGAGCCTGTGGCTTTTGCGGTCATTATCCGCCCGCTGCTGCTTGCAAGCTCGCGTGGCATCCTGTTGCCGCTCGGGCAGCGCCATCGGCGCCCTTGGCGCAGTGGGAGGCAACCACGTTGTCGCTTTGTCGCTGATGTCACGGGTCTCTGGCAAGGCCCGTCGGGCGATGATGGACCGAGGCTTGGACCTCGAGCTTGGCAGGGAGAGAAGGTGTTATTCGCCCGGTGCACGGAGTACCTTAACTCACAAGGAGCGCACGAGTCACCGAAAGACTTTCAACGACGACGACCTCACAATGTCCGGTTCCGGGACCTTCGCGTCAATGTTCATGCTTAGCCTTCATCCAGGGTCGTCTTGTCACACTGAAACCGAAATTGGCCGTCCGTGTCCCATCCTTGCCAAACTCAGGCACTTTCGGCCAAATGACAATGCTCATGGCCTCGCCGCATACCATTTTGTGTTCAGGCCTGGGCGATTCGTCGAACTGGCGTTGCCAAACTCGGGATCTTGACTTTTGCTGTACAAGTAGCCGTATTCCGTCCACTTCCTCCTCTCTCGGCGCTCCGACGTCACCGTCAAGACCCCGGCTTTTCAGGGCCCATGCAAGTGGGGCAGATCGGCAGGGCCGCAGACCCCACCGTGAAGAATTTCGGGCTTGGCAGCGGATTCTCAACGGCGGCTCGATCGCCCAACTGGAGCCTGCCCGCTGCTGTCGCGTGGCCGACACGGCAACTTGCACGTCTGCCGGGCAGAGAATGTGGGCAACAAGAAGGATGGCTTCAAACAGGACGTTTATCTCGCCTGCGCTCGCGTTTGAGCTGGTTGGGAAATGCTCGGTGAGTGCCCCAACGAGGTTTCCTTACCCCGGTGCATCTTCAGTGTCTCTCCCCAGTTCCCGGCGCATTTTCTCGATTAACTCGACGCTAATGTGAAATGTGCAGACGACCCGCGCGCGCGCGTCCGTCCTCACACTGCCCCATGGCACCGTCAACCTCCCGATATTCATGCCCGTGGCCACCCAGGCATCGCTCAAGGGCCTCACACCGCAACAGCTCGAAGACACGGGATGCCGCCTCTGCCTCAACAACACATACCACCTCGGCCTCAAGCCGGGCCAGGAGGTGCTGGATGCCGTCGGCGGCGCGCACAAGCTGCAGGGCTGGAACCGCAACCTCCTCACGGATAGCGGCGGGTATGTTTTTTTTTCCCCCTGCCCCAGCTTACACCTCGGCGTTCCTGACCAGTCCAGTTTCCAGATGGTGTCCCTGCTTAAACTCGCCAATATCACCGAGGAGGGCGTGCGCTTCCTGTCCCCGCACGACGGCAGCCCCATGCTGTTGACCCCCGAACACTCGATGAGCCTGCAAAACTCGATCGGCTCCGACATCATGATGCAGCTCGACGACGTGCTCGTCACCACATCCCCCGACAAGGCCCGCATGCGCGAGGCCATGGAGCGCAGCGTGCGTTGGCTGGACCGGTGCATCGCGGCGCACAGGAACCCGGACCGCCAGAACCTGTTCTGCATCATCCAGGGCGGTCTGGACCTCGACATGCGCCGCGAGTGCTGCCGCGAGATGCTGGCCCGGGACACGCCGGGGATTGCCATCGGCGGCCTGAGCGGCGGCGAGGCCAAGGACGACTTTTGCAAGGTTGTGGCTTGCTGCACCGAGATGCTGCCGGACCTCAAGCCCCGGTACGTCATGGGCATCGGCTACCCGGAGGACCTGGTCGTCAGCGTCGCGTTGGGAGCCGACATGTTTGACTGCGTGTGGCCGACGCGCACGGCCCGGTTCGGCAACGCCATCACCAAGCACGGCGTGCTCAACATGAAGAAGGAGATGTATGCCGCCGATTTTGGGCCCATCGAGGACGGCTGCGGGTGTCCCTGCTGCAGGCCGGTCGAGGAGGAGGGGGCGATGGGCATCACGAGGGCGTTTGTGCACCACAACGCGGCCAAGGAGACGGTGGCAGCGCACTTGCTGACCCTCCACAATGTGTGGTATCAGCTGAATCTGATGCGGGAGGCGCGCGAGGCCATCATTGCCGACAGGTACCCGGCGTTTGTGAAGCAGTTTTTTGCCAACTTATACCCGGATACGAGTAATTACCCGGCGTGGGCCGTCGATGCTCTGAAGGGCGTCGGTGTAGATTTGCTAGAAACATAAATGTTGCCTCACCCGTCCATTCTGTTGACATCACTTGCTGGCATTTGCTCGAGACTTGGACGGCAACCTGAGAGTCAGGGGAAGTGGCAGGGTTAGGGTTGTCTCTTGGCGCAGGCTGGCCGAATCCCTCAACGGCCAATGGGAACATCGGCCGACCGAGCTCCCGAATTTATTTTCGCAGCCGTTCCAAACCGCGACAAAGTCCGACCTCGACGACGGCAACGGTGCTCCCGGGCCAATCCACAGTCACAATGGCGACCAGGAGCGTGTCTCCCGGAGGTGCGCTCCTCCGGGCCTCACGAATGTTCTCGCTGCCCGCAGCGATTCCCGCCCCCCCCAGTGACAGCTCCGCCAACCATCCCAGGTCCGACACGGCGACGGCCAGCTTCCCGACCCATCAGATCATCACGACGCTGCCCTCGTCGCGCAAGACCGGAGACTGGGGTCTGAAGCGCCCGCTGCCGCTCAAGTCCACCACCAAGTCGTCGAACCCGATGCTCCGCGTCAAGGCCATCGATACCATCGAGCAGATTACGGATTTTACCTCGGCGACCGACCACGGCATCACGCTCCGAAAGTTCCAAGAACTGGGCGTACCCGTCACGTCGCGCAGGCTCGCTGACAGCAACCAGTCTGGCGCTACTGCCACCGCCGGGAGCACAATAGAGCTGCCCCATAGGTCCGTCTTCGAGGGCGACATCGACGTCACCGACATCAAGCCCGAGAAGCGGGCCGAGGCCATCGACCGGCGGTGGAAGTTCACCGGGCCTTGGCTGGCCGGCATGACGCAGGGCCAATTCGACAAGTGGCTGGTCAAGGAGGTCAGGCCAAAACGACATGCCTTCCGCAAGTTCCTAAAGGCCAAGATCGCCAAGGACATGCATGCTGCCGCCCTCCGAAACGCCGTGGACAAGGGCGAGGCGCATCTGGTCGACGCCGTCAAGGCCGAGTCCATTACCGACGACCAGCTTACCAACTACCTGCGGAAGCTGCGGCACAATAACCAGGAGCTCTACGACATGGTCGGCCAGTTCCTGGACCTGGCTCCTCTCAAGCCGCCCGGCCTAGACCCAGAGGAGCTTGCCGGAATGAGGGGCCAGACCACGCGCCAGCTCAAGGAACCGAGCAACCCCTACGCCGAGTTTGGTCCCCCAGTCACACACCCCTCGGCAGGTCTCTCGTACCTGCGCACGTCCATGTACATGGAGAACCACCCGATCTACGGCCCACAAAAGCACCATGCGCCCGTGGTGGCAAGAATCCTCACCCCGCGCCGGCCGGCGCAGGCCAGGTCGGCGAAGCTCGGTGTGGCCGGTTTCGCCGCCGACAGCCCGCTGGGCGACACCATTTCCAACTCCAAGGGCGCGACCGTCTACGACCGAATCGACCCCGACATCCATGGCGGCGCAAAGGTCTGGGTGCGGCCCCTGAGGGCTACGGTTGACTCGCGTGGCAAGGTGGCTATTACCGTTACCGATGCCTCGCTCGAGGGCAAGCTCGTGGCACAGGAGCTGCTTGGCGAGGCTACATGCCTGGGTGTCCAGCGGGAGGAGGAGCAGCGCCAGAACAAGCGGGAGTCGGCGTCTGACATTAGGGCTCGTTTCCGGGCCAAAGACGCCCCGACCATGTCGAGCGCCCAGCACTACGGAATGCAGTAAAAAGGCCGCGGACTCTATCGTTGTGGGTGAAGGGGACGCTGGTGGGGATGGACGAGATAATGGCGGTGCACCTGTACATTTTCGCGCTAGAGCCTTGCGTGTAAGAATATCTCTTGTGTAGAATAACAGACATTCAAATGGTCCATACAATCTGCTCTGCTTCTCTCTTTGCATCCGTTGCTGGCCGGGGGAAGCGGATCACGTGATTCCTTCGTTGGATGCACTCCAGCCACCAGCACAAGCCACATACACTAGCCATCAGCTACCAAATCTTGGCGTGCCCTAACGCACCACTCCACAATTGAACCGCCAAAAAGTTCGCTTCCCGCCGCCCGCGATTTCTCGCCGAAACCTCTCTGTCCCGAACCTCCAGCCTAACCCCAACAGCAACCAGCCAGCCGTCAAAATGGGTCGCGTTCGCACCAAGACCGTCAAGAAGTCCGCCAAGGTCATCATTGAGCGGTACTACCCCAAGCTGACCCTCGACTTCGAGACCAATAAGCGGGTGTGCGATGAGATTGCCATCATCGCCTCCAAGAGGCTGCGCAACAAGGTGCGTGGAGCATGCTCCTGGGCCTAAATCGAATTTCGAGCTGACTCGCCTCGACTCACAGATTGCCGGCTACACGACCCACCTGATGAAGCGCATTCAGCGTGGCCCCGTCCGCGGCATCTCGTTCAAGCTGCAGGAGGAGGAGCGCGAGCGCAAGGACCAATACGTCCCCGAGGTCTCGGCTCTCGACTTCACCCAGAACTCGGAGAGCGGCCAGCTCGACGTCGACACCGAGACCAAGGACCTGCTCAAGCACCTTGGCGTACGTTTTTTTTTTCTTTTCCCCTGGGCGTTGGATGAGCCCGGCGGCTAACCTTTTTGTGTCAACAGTTCGACTCGATCCCCGTCAACGTCATCCCCGTCACCCAGAACCCCGTTGTCGAGCGCGGCGGCAGGCGTTTCGGCGACCGCCCCCCTCGCCGCGACTAAGCGCGTCCTTGACGATTGTCTTAGCTGGTTTATGGGGAACATCTCACGACACAAAAGGAACAGATGCGGGTTATGGCATTTCACGAGCATGGCTACACGGCGTCTATCTGGGAGGTAGTGAGAGCGGCGGTTTAGATCCTCGAAAATCAAGAGAGATCTGTTGCCCACACAAGGTGTCGCCGATTCCCTAGGGTAATTCCGGGGATGACGCTTGATCGCCAATTTGATATCCGTTCTATTGGGCTGTGACGAGCGAGGTCGGATGGGTTGTGGGGTGACATGTCCCGCTGTCGGTGATTCCATCCAGGACGCTCTCTGGTCAGGACTGATCTTGGTGAGACTTATGAATTATTGTGCTTGAGCATCACATCTATGGTAGGTTGGGTATCATTTTCTGCCCTCCGTTCGCGAAACCATTCCGTAACTTGCGTCACTGTTCACCCATCCGAGTTGCCAACTTTATAAGCGGATCGTAGGAAAAGGATCATCGTCGTCATCATCATCGCTACCCGGATTCTCCCCCAGCTTCTTGTCAGTCCCAAACGTAGGCTTGTGGCCCTCCACAATCAAATGGCCGTCTTCCTCCTGCCTGGGAGGTTGTGCTGCTTCAGTCGTCGTCTTCTCCTGAATGGTAACCTCGACCTTGCCCTGGCTCGCAAACAGCCCTTTGTCGCCCCGTTCGGCGGCCAGCGCAGAGGCGTCCCGCTTTGTCTGCCTCGTTTTATCTATCTGTAGCTGCGCCATGGCTTGCGCGAGGTGCTTCCGGTCCTGCTCTTCCCCGCGCGGGGCAGCGGCGGCATTTCCGCCCACCGCCCTGTTGGCCGCATCCCCCTTCTTCTTCTTCTCCTCCCGCAGCTCAAGCTTCACCACCATCTTACCCTCGCGCCGCTCATAGCTCGGGTTGTCGAGCTGCACCTTGAGGTACAGCGCCCGCAGCGCACACGCGTCCGAGCACCACTTGTTCAGGTCGGCTGTGCGCGCGATGCCCGACGCCAGCGCGTACTCGCCCTCGAGCGTCCGGCGAGGGCGCGGGCACAGCGTGTACCCGCACTTGCCGAGGCAGTTGCGCTCCTCGATCAGGTCGAGGTATTCCGAGGGTTGGAAGTCGGTCAGCGTGCCGAGGAAGAGGGCCGTGTCGGCGGGGGAAGGGTCCGAGGCGGGCTGTGCGCTGCGGGGCAGCTGGCAGAGGAGTTCGAAGGTCTCGAGGGGCACGGGGGGCTTGAGTTCGGTGTCGCGGAGCTGTTGGAGTAGCCGTATGCGGGCGAGGGTTTCTTGCTGGGCGAGCTGTTCGGGGCGCGAGAGTGAGGGGGTTGATGATGATTGCGGTACTGGAGATGATGATGATGGCGGGGTTGTGGTTGGTTTTTTGAGGATGCCCTTGGGCTTGGGCTTGGCGGGTGGTTGTGGTTCTGCGCTCATGGTGGGCAGTGTGGTGTTGGCAAAGATCAGAGGTGACGAGATTCCAGGATGCTATGGCCTCCGTTGACGACGTGCCGAGAACAGTTTGTCTCAAAGTTCAACGGCCAAAACCTCCAAGCCCCAACGTTCCCTATTCCAAGTATCCTAGTGTGGACCGTGCACAACTTGCCGAAAAAGAGGTCGAAGCTCTGTGCGCTCGCTCATGCTCCACTTCAACACTCCAGAGAAGGGCTGAGGGGTTCCTCCACACTCGAACAAACTTCCAAGAGAGCAGAGGTGCATCAGCAAATGCCCAAGCCACCTCCTGAACGCTCCGGTTGAATTGCTGCCTGGCCAAGTGTGTGGGAAGTCGAGAACACCACTGCGACACGGCACACGTAGAGGATCAGGCAGTGGTGGGAAAGGCCAGCGAACTGCCTCATGCGCTGACGTCGGTGATCGAGCGACACCTGGCCCCGGCTTTGCCCGCTGGCAACCCCTCCGTCGTCCCCGGCTGTCCACTGCTCGCAAGCTCGCAACCAAATCCATCGTTCCGGCCAAGCAGCCAAGCAGCCAAGCAGGGAACGCCCTTGGCCGCATCCGATCTCCATCATCTGTTTGAGAATTTGGCCCGTCCCCATCTCTCTCCCCGCCCAAACTCCCTTGTTTAATAATTACTTTTGAACCACACACTAGCTTAGCTTTCCTTGTTTACTCCAGGCCGCCGCCACTTTACCCGTCTTTTTTGCAAGTTTGCGCTGTCTTAACACCGACCTGCACCCCGCGCCCTGTGCGGTGTTTTGGCCCGGAAGCTCTCCGAGCCCCGCCACATCTTGCACATCGCCTCGACACCCTCGAGCCGCGTCATCATGTCGTTCAAGGTCAAGGCCCTGTATGACTACGTCTCGGGCCACGATGACGACCTCAACTTCGCCGTCGGCCAGATCATCACCGTGACAGAAGAAGAGGACGACGATTGGTACGGGGGCGAGTACGTCGACGATTCCGGTAACAAGCAGGAGGGCATCTTCCCCAGAAACTTTGTCGAGAGATACGAGCCTGCCGCTCCGCCTCGGCCTACGAGAGCCCGCCCCAAGAGGGAGCCCGAGCCAGTTCCAGCTCCCGCTCCGGTTCCTGAGGCCGCTGCTCCTGCCCCCCCGCCGCCCGATTCGCCCGAGCAAGCCGCTTCGGAACCCGAGGAGCAGCAGCCCGAGTCCGTGGCAGTCGCCTCGCCACCCCAAACCCCCTCTTCTCCCCCGCCAGCCCCGGAGCCTATCCCAGAGCTGGCAGCTCCCAAACCCATTCCGGAGCTTCCGCCCCCGAAGCCGGTCGAGCCGACACAAGTTCTTGCTCCTTCCCCCGCCCCCGCTCCTGCGCCGCGCGCCCCACAGCCCGCTGCGGTTCCGTCTGCGAGCTCACCGCCCGCCGCTAAACCCGCCCCCTCGTTACCCAAACCTAGCGCTGGGGCCCCCCCCGTAGCCGAGAAGCCGGTTGTCGGCTCATTCAAGGACCGTATCGCGGCGTTCAACAGGGCCGCGGCCCCGCCGATTGCGCCCTTCAAGCCGAGCAGCTTGAGCTCGGGCGCTGGCGGCTTCATCAAGAAGCCCTTCGTCCCGCCCCCGCCTAGCAGAAATGCCTACGTCCCCCCGCCGACGCAAGCCCCCATCGCAAAGGTCTACCGCCGAGATGAGGACCCAGAAGTAAAAGAGCAGGAGGCCGAGGTCCTAGAGAACGCAGGCAGAGCGGGGCTCGTCCCCTCCACGTCAACAAATGAGGGCGAGGCCGAGGAAGACCAGCCGAAGCCCATGAGCCTCAAGGAGCGGCTGGCACTGCTGCAGAAGCAGCAGATGGAAACGGCCGCTCGCCATGCCGAGGCTGTCGCAAAGAAGGAGAAGCCCAAGCGGCCGCCCAAGAAGCGCATGGATAGCCAAGATGCCGTCGAAGGGGAAGCCGTGGAGCGGCGCGATACCGGCGAGACGAGCAGGGCGTCTACGGACGAGGCTCACCCGCCGCGAGTGCCGCACCCTGCTCGGCCCAGGTCCTCTAAGGGAATTGAGCCCCATGACGGAAACGAGGCAGACATGTCCGGAGCAGGCGAGACAACCGAGGATCAGGGGGACATCACTGAAAAGGATGACAGTGATGGCAGGGCCAGGCAGGTTGCTGCTCCGTCAAAGCAGGACAATGACCAAGAACAAGAAGACGACGAAGAGGAAGAGGAGGAGGAGGAGGATGACGTCGACCCTGAAATTCGGCGCAGGGAGGAGCTGCGTGCGAGAATGGCCAGAATGGCTGGCGGCATGGGCATGCCCGGAATGGCCATGCCCCTGTTTGGCGCCCCGGCCTCCATGCTGCCCAAGAAGAAAAAGGCCGCTCCGGAGAAACGACCTGAAGAGGCCGCCGAGGAGCCTTTGTCGCCGACTGCGCGGGCCGCGCCCGTTCCTCTCCCCGGACTGATGCGCCCGCCGCCGCCGCCAGAGCCAAAGCAGCCTGAGTCGGAAGAAGAGGACGAAGAGGATGAATCTCGCCTGACTACTCCGCATCAGGAACCTGCTCCGCCTGGTATGTTGACTCAAGGCCTGGTGCGAAGTGGCCGTAGCTGACCATTGCATGCAGTGCCATCAGTCGAGCAAGGAGCCCCTCCCCCCATTCCTGGTGGAAGGCCGGCTCCACCCCCTGTACCCACGGACTGTGAGTATCATCGCGCCCATCGTTCTGCACCATGGAATATTATTGTTAATCTCGTGAAGCGCGTCCGCCGCCGCCGCCTCCATCTGCCTCCGTGGTCAAATCCCCTAGCGAGGGATCAGCATCAGATGACGAGCTCTCAGAACGGCCCTACGACGAACCTGATGCATCAAGGGGTGATATAGCGCAGGCTACCAGGGCGCCACCGCCGCCTCCACCGGCGGTCGCCTCTCCTCCGCTGCCCCCCTCATCACCCCGCGCCTCGCATGAAAGCCGCTCAGCCTACGTCGAGGATGCCTCTCCTACATCCCCGCGCGAGTCCGCGTCGAACAAGCGTAACAGCCGACCGCCGCCGCCGCCTGTCCCAGGCTCAGCCCCGGCGCCTCCGCCTGCCCAGACACGGCCGCCTCCCCCTCCGCCTTCGGCGGCACCACCACTCCGCCGAGTCTCGACGGGTGACCCCCGTCCGCCACCGCCTGTGCCTGCGGCACGTGGGGAAAGCGACAGTGGCGAGGACGAGGAGGTGACTGAGTACGAGGGTGACTACGACACGGATATCGCGTCCTCGGTTCCTCACAAAGATGCGCTCAAGGCCCATCAGCGTGAGTCGAGCTTTGAAGAGCATATGTCCCCGCGGTCCCCGACTACCGGCATACCTCCTATCCCCATAGCATCGCCTCCGCGGTCAGGCCCTCCCCCGCTTCCCAGCCAGCCTCCACCGGATGCCCGGAAATCTGTAGATGTTCCCCGAACAGGACCTCCTCCGCTTCCGAGCCAGCCCCCGCCGGATGCTCGGAAATCCGTGGATGCACCTCGTTCCGGCCCCCCGCCAATTCCGAGCCAACCTTCACCGGCGGCGCGGCAATCGGTGGATATGCCCCGCGCAGCCCCGCCACCCCCTCCGCCTCCGAAGGAGGCATCCCAACATGACGATGAGTACGATCCGTACAACTACGTCTCGCTTACACCAGGCACTTCAGCGATCCCGTCGTTCCCCATGCCGGCAACCTCCCCTCAGCCGAGGCAGCACGAGGACTTCTTTACCCATGAGTCATATGGTTCCCCTCAGATTCCGAGGTCTCCCCCACCGCCGCCCTCTGGTCGCGCACCAGCACGGCAGTCGGTCGATATCCAACGTGCGGGCCTTGGCATCCGGCGGTCCATGGATGTCACGCGGCCGTCCATGGAATCCGGCTTCGTTGCTAACGACATCGATCTGGCCAGCCAGTCGGGCTGGTGGCTGCAGCCTAACGGCCTGCCGCCGCAATTCCACGGACGCAAAGACATCTTTTCCGAATCCGAGGAGTCAAGCTCGGCCGACCCGCACCAGGGCGGCAAGACCATCGTCACGCGCGACATTTACGTTCTCTTCCAGGACTACTCGCAGACCATCATCACGGTCCGGTTCAACCCGCACGACCCGTCAGACGTGCACCTCGAGCAGCGCCACGAGCCGCCTCCGCGCGCCCTGCGCCAGGACCAGCTCGAGCAGAGCTACGAGCGCTTCGGCCGCGCCATTGGCGACGCCGTCGCTGCAAAGAAGGACACCGTCGTCGGCGACGGCACTCCGCACGCCCTCATCTACGAACTCCTCCGCCCCTTCAAGGACGCCCTGCTTCCCGTCGGAACCCGCGCCTATGGCGCGCTGGTGTACAGCAACCTGGCCAACGCCAGCACCACGCAAAACGACGAGATCCGGCCCGGCGATATCGTCAGTATCCGGAACGCAAAGTTCCAGGGCAAGCATGGCGCTATGCATGCCAAATATAGCGTCGAGGTCGGGAAACCCGATCATGTGGCTGTCGTGGCCGAGTGGGACGGGACCAAGAAGAAGGTGCGTGCGTGGGAGCAGGGCCGGGAGAGCAAGAAGGTCAAGGTCGAGTCGTTCAAGCTGGATGATTTGAGGAGCGGCGAGGTCAAGATTTGGAGGGTCATGCCGCGCAGCTGGATTGGTTGGGAAGGCGGCAGTGGTGGAGCGGGGAATTAGGAGGCCCTGTTTGGATTGGAGGTGAGGGGGTTGGGAGCGTTGGGTGGGTTGGGAAGGGATGATTTGGTGGGCGTGTTGGTGAGGGTTGCGATGGGTGGTGATTCTAGTGGTGGTGGTTGGGGTGTGTGAATGAGTGAGTGAGTGAATGATAATGTTTGCTTGGGGAGGCATGGTTTTGAAGTTGAGTTTGAGTCAGGTCCATCAGCAATGCATAGGGAGAGCACAGTGGTGTCATCAGTAGTTACTAGTTTTTGTCATACGCCACACTCTACAGATTATACGCTGCTTCTTAGTTTGTTCCTTACTTGCTATGTACTCTTGTCGAACAGGTGGCATTGGTCTTGGGTGTCCAGATGAGCCCCCTACCAGATGGACACAGCCTACCTTTTGGATCTATTTAACGGAAGGCTGTACCGTCTCGGTCCATATCTCCGGGTAGAGTGTAAGTTGCTGCTTGGCTGATTTGCCTCGGTTGTCGTGGTTCAGGCATCTCAAGGGGCGCTCCTTTGTATCCCGTTACTGTTACCGTCCTGCCCCTGAACTGGCTGTCAATTTACCTTTTCTAAATGAACTAGACGGCAGAGATTGGGCTGTTTTAGCTGATTCATGCTTGTTTACCAGATAAACAATAAGTGCCTTCACCCCTGAGTAGCCCCTGACGGACCGACGTTTAAGACCTTCCAAGGCATCATATTGAAGTTATTACATAACAATCCGTCAGTAAGTTTACCCTAGCTACTCCCCCTTGGTTTGTCTTTGGGTCGTGACACTCCCAAGTCAAGTCGTCAAAGCCTAGTACAAACTGGTATCTCACTCCAGCCTCCCATGTCCAACCAAGAGCATCTCTGTGGAGAGACCCAGCCCCGGACTTTGCACAGCCGGACTTCTAACAGATATCGGGCCGAGCACCGACAGTGGGTTGACTATTGGCAACGACACAAGTGCAGGAGGTGTGTACATATCCCGTAGATTGCATACTGCCTGCCTTAGCTAACCCCATCTTAAGAGCGGCTATACCTTGGTAGACGCCATAACGCTACAGAAGTCCGTTTTGCTGTTCAAATAGATCTCTCTCGTGTATATGTACCATGGAATAAAAGATCAAGTAATCCGACTATGAACAACAAAACCCACCCTGACAGATATCCGTCGCAAAACATACCCGTGGCTATGATACTGCACTTTCCCGTCCACCCCACCCGCATCCCGCGTCCTTGGATACACAGATTACGCAGTCCTTGTCTCTGCGGTACCGGCCATCCTCTAAGACACCCACGGAGCACAAGCAGCGCAGATGGAGCTGGAGATGCGGCCCCGATCGTGGCCAGGTCGTGACTCATTGCGGGGATGTGGGCTAGTAACACGGCGGGTAGGATAGCAGACAACCGGGAGGGGTTGGGGGCCATTGTTGGTCACCGTCTAGTTTATGTGTAACCGAAGAAGATTGCGTTTCTTTCCTCGCCTTTTCTAGGTCCATCCATGTTTGGGAATGCTGCTCCTGCTGGCTACACTGCGGCAAGCACCCCACGGGCCGCCGTGTAACCGTTCTGCTAACGAGAACAACAACATGTATGTTGGTCAGAATCTGACTGCCTCGACGCTGTGTTACGTCCCATGCGGCGATTGGTAAGTAAAAAGGCGAACTGGGCCGGATGATGGGGGCGAAACAACGCCCCGGCGGGCTGACGAACACCCTCACCGTCGTCGAACTTGCTGGACCTGCTCGTGAACCTATCGCCAAAACTCCGAGGGCCCCTTTTTCCAGGATCAAGGGGACTTCGATCATACGACAACAAGAAAAAAAACGGGATGATCCAGCACCGTGGTGGATAACCTTTAGTAACTTCTCGCGGACCGCGGGACTCTCAAAGCTCCTCGCATCCTCTTCGTCCCCGGCAAGGGTCTCGACCTCTAACATCTCATGCAGTTCCGGCAGCCAAATCACACCCATCTCAGACAAATACCGCGAAAGGCAGCTCTTCATCCAATCTTACACAAGTCACCGGCTAGACCTCATCGCCAACTGCGAAAATAGGAGCAGCGAGGAGCCAGAAATCGAGTCCCCCACACCAGCCCTGCAATATTTCAACACCAATCGTGCCTCGGCACCGCCCGTCCGACGAGAACCCCGAGTCCAATGAAAGAAGTAGCGCATGCAGCGATCGACCTTGTCGCCCGACAAACGGCGGCGGGTGCAACGGTCAATGCTCAGTGAAACAGGCGATATGACGGCCTAGAACAGACGACGCAGCCAACATACGAAGCAAGGGGCCAGTGAGGCGTGAGTAGTCTTGATGTCATGCATATCCCATCCCGGCGTGCCTTGCAAAAAGGGCAAAATTGGGGGTTATGTGGTAGTTGAGACGGGGGCGATGTCGGCAACCTGCAAATCAAGAACCACTAACCGGTGGTAACCACCACAGCGACCTGATGGGAAACGGTTGCTGCCGTTGCCAAGGGGACGCTGGTATCCAATCGACTTTATTTGCGCGCTTGACAAGCGATCTGGTTTGTTCACAATAGGTATCACAGAATGAAGGACGGGGAAGCGTCCATATCTATCCGCTCAAGGGCGTTGGCGAAGACAGGTGAAGGGGAGAGAAGACGTTGTAGTTTGAAATCCCGGCTGACCTGGGGAAAGATTCGGTAGCCCATCGTCCGAGGAGGGTCGTCGAAGGCGTTGACGGTTTTGACCCTGCCCTGCCTATGACAGGTTGGTCAGCCCCATATCGAGGGGTGCATCGTTTGTGATAGGTTGCTCAAAACTTTTCCAATCCCAAACTGGGCCAGAGGTGCATGGAAAGGGGTGGGAGTTTGGTGGAATTACTAAAAGGAGAAAGCCGGACTGGTCATCGAGGAGGAAAATATACCGCATCGGTCGCTCATCTCTTCTCATCAGACAGAAGGGTCGCGAGTGCTTTGTCAGGTGCATCGAGACACATGCCAAGCCTTGACGCTCGAGGTCGAGATGGGGCCAGGCCATGAAGTCCCGTGAACTGGTTCCGTTATCATTGAGGACGTCCGAGTTACAGACATCTGACCCGGACGATCGGCAGGGTAGGAGCTGCTGTGAACGACAAGGTCGCCTGAGCATTGGCGGTGGGAATCGACTTTGGCGACATGTTGACCGAGAGTACAAGGGAGGTCAGGTTGGATTCTGAGTCAACCACCGAGGATGCTCCGGACATCTCGAAGCCCCGATCCATCTGCCTGCCCCGAGGTCCAAGGCAGGTCCGCACGCGGCTTCGCAAAACCGAGGGATGCGCGGATTCGACAGCTCGTGAAGCCCAAGTCAGAAACGGGAGCGAATGGCGGGAGTGGTTGGACACGTGGAGAATGTCCTGGGATGAGATGGTGGCCCGACTTATCAGCGAATGAACGCTTGACACACAAGCCAACATGACTTGGCCCCAAAGGAGATGGCCCCTGGAGGTGCAGACTGGATGCAGGAGCGAACAACAAGTCTCCCAGATGCGGACATGGCACGACTCCGCCAAGGGCCAACGGTCAAGTCGAACTTTGGGCTTCGTGCGCACTTTCGATTGGGATCCTGGAGGAATGGCTTGGCCACTGGCTCACCTGCCACAGCCAGGGAATTCTTGGACGCGAAAGGAAATTTGCGCCGGCGGCATTTCGCATCGTCTCTCTAACGCCCTTTTCATTTTGGCCTGCTTCGGGTTCTCAGGTTGTCCGAAGTCGGCTGTTGACGGTGGTGGTGTTTGGTGTTGAGGGCACGATGCCCATCTCGTCGATTGGACAGAGCTGGATCGTGGAAAGTTGCGAGGCGCGTGTCTGCCCCTGTCAGAGCCACTTCCCCGCGATTTCACAGCCAATGAGCTTGCTCGGCGTGGGCAGCCTCAGTTTTCGAGCCTTGTGGCTGGGGCATGGCTCATGGGAGAGTTGGGCACCTGGGCATCGACGCAGGTCTTGGGGATGCCTGGGGCCATCTCGAAACAGCGCTTTCGGTGTCCTCCGCGGCTGACTGGAATGACACGTACAGCTGTCGGCAGGGTTTAACCGCTGAGAGGCTGCATTCCGGGCCTCGTGGCCGAGGAAGAGCACTTCTTGTCTTTTGGAAGTGCTAGCAGCCCTAGTGCATTTTGTACAGTCGACAGCGCCCACAATTTTCGACGTCGGGGGGGAGATACTGATGGTAGCAGCGCTGCCCGCGGCATTCGAAGGCCCCGAAGAAGGACTGGCTGCAGCCGAGTTCTGTCAGAGTTGTGTACGTACTAACAATAAGATAGCGAGTTGGCAGTCATCGAGCCAAGTCGCCATCGCATCGCACCGCATCGCCATCGCCATCGTCATCGCCGTCGCCTTCGCCGTCAGGTGTTGAGAGAAAAGACGAGACTGTTCTGCAACTCGCTTCGCAGCAGAAATCCATGGATGAGCGATTTGGATGGGTGAGTCAGCCAGCAGAGTCTGAATTTTGTCATTCAGTTCGGGTTGCCTGCGCCTTCCAGGTTCTGTCGGACGGCCCGAGGTTGCTCTTGCTCTTCGTCTGACGATGATGTTCTAGTGGTCTCACTCTCACGCTGCAAGTGCCAGTGTGGCAACGGGTGAAGTTCCTACCCGCTCTTGGATGTCTTTCCGGCTTGCCCCCACGCCATTTTCCTGCGCGATCCAACGTGGAGTGACCTGTGGCAGGTGAGCGTGACTGGACAACACCCTCCAGAGCTCGCGACTTCCCAATCGGTCGAGGCTGTGAGCGTCTTGGCCAATCACAGCGGCGCTCCTTTGGCCCGAATTTTCAGCCAATGGCTGCCGTCGGGCAGACTCGGAAAATCGCACTGTCAACGAAAAAAAGCTGAATGGCTGGTTCGTCGTTGAACACCCCCCTCCGTCTCTTCACGTTGCCCCACCTTGACCGAAACAGCGATTGCCGTGGGGGAGGGAAGCGGCCAGGTCCGTGACGTCTTGTACCTATGTCACGGTATTTGTGTCCAGGTCAGGTTTGGCATCTCATTCCCGAGGGGGACAAATATTTGCTCTCTTTTCCTCGAGCTTTTCGTCTTGCCCATCTACCTGTGCATGACCTGTCAATTGCCAGCCAACAGCCACCACGACACCAAAACACAAGACGAGACACTAGACACGAGACACGAGACGACTCCCAAAATTTCCAGCGCCCAAGTCCCTGCAGCTCCCAACTCCCAGCTCCACTCAGAGAACTCACACATCCCGGTCGCTCAACGCTTCCGTTACCCGCCATCACCCTGCCACTGCATCCCACCTGTTCACCCACCAGGGCATGCTCACTTGTCGCAACGCAAGACGCCAGCGAGCTCCCCGCGTTTAATGCCCGACCCAGCCTGAACATCTGCTGCCTCGACAACGCAGCCGCCCTGCACTCCGGCAGACCCATCAGTTCCCGGCACGCAGAGCCGGAGCCACTCGTAGTCGCCAATCCCCCAAATGCTGTTTTAACTCTGTCAAGCTTGTCAAGCTGTCACTCTTGCCAACATCGACGCGGCTTGGCACTCCATCTATAAACCATCGGAACCCCCCACATCCCTCATCGATCGGGACCCCTCCTCCTTGTTGCAGCAACTGTTCACACAACTTCACTTACAACACCCCATCACACACAACCGAAGGCACTTCGGAACATTCGACAAGATGCCTCCTCCATACTACCCCAGGAGACAACCCTCAAGTCACTCCTCCTCCAGCCACGAGTCTCGCAGCCGGAGGAGTAACGACTCTTACGCCTCGCAATCTACCACCCCCACCTCGCTCTACTCTTCCCCACGACCTTCAGATCTCAAGGCCTCGCCGTCATCAGCAAGCAGCCAAACATCAGCCAGTGCCTACAAGTACACTTACGACCCCCGTGAAGATGTCAGCCCCGCCACTTCGCTCTACCCGCGCTCGTCGGTCGACACCTACGCCTCCACGACAGCTTCGTGCGAGGATCTGGACGCCACGGACTTCGATGAGATGCTGGACGACGATAACGGTGCTATCCCACCCCTGCCCGTCTACCGCCGCGATGTCATCGAGCCCAATATCCGCGCATCGACACCTCAGGACTTCGCCAAGCTCTTTCCCTCGCTCAACCGCCTCACCATCCGGCACGACGAGTTCACTTCCGACGGAAACATGAACCTGCGTATCGATACGGTTGTGACGGGCCGGAGGAGGACTGCGATCCAGCTATTCCACTTGCGCATGCACGACCTCGCAAAGCGCGAGTTTTCACTACGGCGGTATTCCCGCGACTCGGGTCGTGAAGTCTGCAACTCGAAGCGAAAGTTTACCGAGCTCAAGCCGACCGATGAGCGCCCGACGCTGAAGCGGTCCATGTCGACTGCCATTAGGTCGTTGGGTGGTGGAAAGCCGGCTCTGCGCCGCGCCAAATCAACCATGACGGCACCCGGCCGGCCTAGTACGGGCTACTCGACGTGCGATGGCGATGATGAGTTCCCCCTTGGGAACTCCTCTCGCCTGTCGCTCGACAGCCGTCTGAGGGCCAGGGCTAAGCGGCCGCTGCCGACCAACACCATCAAGCTCGAGTTCAGCAACTATGCCCGCGTCGATGTCAACCGCTGTGGTGGAAAGGGAAACAAGCGCTACGAGTTCGAGTGGTGGGGCCACCGGTATAGCTGGAAGCGCTCGGTCGACAAGCAACTGGACTTGGTGTCGTTTCACCTTGTCCGGGACGGGATCGCGGGCGCGCCGGTCGCGCACATCGTCCCCGAAACGAGATCACCGAGCCAGGTTCTGGCAGATGAGAACGCCGGCGGATGGGTTCCCCCGTGCTTCATGTGGATCGCTGATGAGACGGTCGTTGACGCCGTGACAGATGTTGCCGAGTAAGTCATACATACACCCAATTCGCTTACACACATGCCCAGCGGATGCTAACTTACTCTCCTAGCGTCATCATGGCAACCGGACTCATGGCTCTCGTCGATGACTGCATCAAGGAGCGATGGCAGACCAAGAAGGTCCACCGCATTCCGGTGCCATTAACCTCCAAGACGGTCAACTTCGAGAATGTCAGCCCCAAAGCCATTATCCAGCACATCTTTAGCCGGCGCTACTCAAACGACCGCCCGACTCCTTCGAGCCCACTGCACTTCACCCACCCCGTTGCGGCCTACTAGGCCCCTCACCTAATGCCGAAATCCCGGCCATCCGGGCCCCGTGAGCCGGATGACGTCGGAGGCGCCAGCAAAGCTGCACCACACGCTCTCGGATGTCGGTGCCACGTGTTGTGCTACCGCGGCCCGAGCACCTTTGACTTTGAGAGCTTGCTGTGCCACCCCAACCTGCCTGAGTTGATCAGGAGGTTGTTGGCACCTGTGGGCAAGGTTATCTATCCTTGTCTTGCTCCTCTGCTGATCTCTTTATTTCTTATTCTTCTCACTTGACTTCCCCTCTATCCTATAATTTGGCGATATCACTGTGGATCACTCGCCTTGTTTTCCCTTCTGCCAAAAGTACCCTTTCTCCATTTTTCTCTACGTCTCCTTTTATTATTATCTCATCTCATCTCATGGCATATGGACACGGCGTTATGATCGACAGATGGAGTTGGCAAATGGACAACTCACACATTCACACTATCTATGGGCCTTGATTGGACTAGGTCGTACAGGAGCATTGGGCGGTTGCATGGTCCCGTGTGGGGACGGACGGAGTCTGTTGTTTTGATCTTTTCCTTTTTACTACTTATTTGCCACTGCTCTTATTCGTGGATGTCACTGGGTTGGAATGGTTGGAGTTTCTCTGGTTTGGGATGACAGTATCATTGACGGTTTGGTGCTGGGCTGAATGGGATCGGGACTACAACTGTGATCGGATGGGATTTTCGGAGCCACGGAACCGGTTGTTTTCTGTTTGAGCGGGCGAGTCTTATCATGCCGGGACTCGCTTTTTATGACACTAGATATATTGTACATCGGATAATGTGTTCGCACATGGCATGGCATAGCATGGCGTTCCACTCTACCGCCTCTCATCTCTCTGCCCGGGGGATGCCATGGCATAACATCATGACAGACAGTCAGAAATTGATCTCTTTTGTCAACCACTATTGGTCATTTTCGTCCTTCTCGTCTCGCTGTGATCTCGTGCAAGCAGCTGGAAAAGCGAGTGAGAAACGTGGTTGTGGTTGGGTTATTATAGCTCAATGCTGCGAGGTCACAAGCTCAACCCACAAGCACGAAGTAGATGAAGAGCCAAAGCAGTTGCCAAATCATATCTATTGTCTAAAACCCGATACGCCGCAAGTGCTAATATAAACACATTTCAAAACTCTTCATTAAATAGCCACTTGTTTAGCAAGGGCATAGTTGCAAAAAGGCTGTGTGAGCCTCACACGGCAAGAACAACTCATCATGCCGACTCCACCCCGTTGGTCTCCTCCTGGCCGTTCACGCCATTGACTCCGTTGGTGCCATTCACCACAGCCGCAGTCAGCGCGCTGCCATCCTCCTGATACTTTTCCCAGTTGGCCAAGATGTGGCCGATCTTGGGAGAGTTGGTGAGGCGATAGACGTCCTCAAAGTACTCCTTCGTTAGCGCAAACGGCTTGGCCGTCACGTTGGGAATGTATTTGCCAATCAGCTTGGCAGGGTCGATCGTCGTCTTGTTGATCTTCTTGAGCAGGAAGCTCCTGAACGGCTTGACACCGGAGCGCAGGAATGTCGAATGGAAAGGCACATCAATGCCCCTCAGCGGGATGGTGGCAAAACCCCGTTCCAACTGGAGAGGCTTGTCCTTCTTCTCGGTATCCACCGCACATCCCTTGATGATCTGGACGAGATTCTCCTTGACGGTCTCCGGCTGGTAGTCCTTTCGCATCTGCTCAATGTCGATCTTCATGGCCTTGAGGTAGTTTGTGACACCGGTCAGGGTGTCAAGGGCCCGGAGATCGCCGGCGCAGACGTACTGCATGTTGGCGATGTTGAAGTTGACGATCTCGAGAAGCCAGCCTGTCGTCTCAGAAATGGCACTGACAACGAAGCGCAGCGCCTCTTCGTTGAACGTCTTGTTGATACGGCTGGGGTTGACCGCACACATGCTGTAGTTGGACCGACCCTGGGCGTCACGTTCGACGGCGACCTGCATTGTCAGGCCGCGGTAAAAGACGACAGAGACAAGAGACTCGATGGGCATGACGTCGGCAAGGGCAGCCAGAGCCGAGTATTCGCCAAGAGAGTGTCCAGCAAAGGTGCTATCGCGCGGGACAAGTCCCTTGGCCTTCATGTCCTCGAAGCTGGCCTTCTCCATCAGGGTCAGGGCGGGCTGGGTGAATTGCGTGGCCGAGAGCAGACCACTCGGAGACCGGTAGGTGTACGAGGTCGTCTTCTCGTCAATCTCCTTGAAGATGCGCTCAGACTTGATGGAGCCATCCGCCGCGACCGTCTCGAAGGTCATCGCCATGTAGTTCTGCCGGATGGCCTTGCCGCGGGGGCCACCAAAGTGGATGGTGAGCTCCTTGGGGTTGTTCTTGACGATGTTGGTGATGGCAAAGCCTGGACTTTTGTTAGTACATGAGTAGCAGAGCATCGTTCGAAGCACTTACCATAGGTATCCATCAGATACTTGTCCGCACGATCCCAGACATCCTTGGCGACGGGGCTGCTGCCATACAGGTCCATTCCCATGCCTTGCTCCTGAGAACCTTGACCGGTGAAGACGTATGCAGTGACAGGCTGCTCAATCTCGGCCTCGCCGAGAAGAACCTTCTCTTCCGTCTCCTTGTTCATGGCCTCGACCTTGATGATCTTGCGACCGGCCACCATACCAACGTGCTGCAGCTTCACATTGATGTCGTCGTTGGGGAGAACCATGCCAGTGAGCGAGGCGTGGAAACTCCGCACGCGGCCGATCTTGTTCTCCGCAGCCCATGTCTCGACCAGGCTCCGCACCGCCGCGCTCGAGTACATGCCGTGCGTAATGGTGCCGGGCAGGTTGGCATAAGCAGCAAAGACGCGAGAGACGTGGATGGGGTTGTAGTCTCCCGAGACGCGGGCATACGTCTCGTTGGAAGCGGGTGCCCGAATCTGAAGAGGAGTCTTGCCGCTAAGGGGAATCGGGTTCTCAAAGTTGATTGGCTGCTCGATGGAAGACCCGTTGCGTTGGAGGTAGTCGATCACCGGGTTTCCATGCGACTCGCCGGCCTCGTACTCGACCGTGGCTACTTGGATGATCTCCTTTGTGGGGAGCTCAACAAGAACTTGGCCGCGAGTCTCAACGTGGCTGAAGACGTTCCTGTTCTTGAAGCGAACCAGCGTGTGAAGACGGAAGATCAAGGTCTGGCCAAGAAGCTCAGTCTCGGGCGTGGCAATGTCATCGAGGACAAACCACTCCTTGGAGCGGAGAACGGCAACATCCTTGGTCGTCGCAAGGTGAATCTGCATGGGCATCTCAACCTTGCGCTGGAACGTGTTCTCAAAGTCGGTGTAATCTCCGCGGTAGAGGAACTGCGAGGTAACTTCCATGACGGCCTTGCCATCGCGGGAGATGGTGCCACAGACCTCAACCATCTTTCCAGACTCCTGGTTGACCACAGCATTGATCTGTGCCGTGGTAGAGACCTCATCACCCTTCTTCAGGGGCTCGGCGCCAGGCATCATGCGGAACTGGTTGGACAGATGCACAAGCTTGAGGAGGTCGCCGTCGATGGTACGGGGAAAGATTGGCTTTGTGATGGCCTTCCAGCCCACGACGATGGCAAAGTCCATGGGAGCGTACATGATCTTTTCCGGACGGTCGACGAAGGCCTCGCCCGTGTTGCCCACGGCGTGAACAAACTCATTGATCGCCTCGCTGGTGATCTTGGTCTTACCACCATCGAACTTGCTAGTGACGAGGGCGTCGAGATCGAGTGTCTCATCACCAAACCAGGCACGCCAGTAGAATTCCTTGATGCGATCATTGCGGCCGTCCATGATCTCGTGAATCGGCGCATAGCCAGCCTCGGGGCGGTATGTGAAGCGCAGCGGGAGGGCCACAGGCTTGCCAAGCGCGGTGGTGTCCTTGATCATGTTGACAACGATCTCGTTCTCGCCAGCAAGCTTGACTTCGATCACGTCGACATAGCGGTTGGGGCGTGGTTGCTCCTTAACCACGATGACCGTCTTGGCGGGATCATTGGGGCAGCGGATCTCGACGAAGAGACCCCGAGTCGGCGCGAAGATGTTCTTGATCGGGTTGGTCTGGTACTTTTGGCCCTGAACGATGACATCGGACTGGAGCAATGCATGGCGCCAGTTCCGGTTCGGACCAGCGAGTAGCGTGATCCACGCATCGAGCGACGGGAGGGGAATAGAAGGGTTGGTGGACAGGCGATAGGTGTTCCTGTTGACATCAACGGAGACAGTGAGACCCTCGACATCGAGGGGAATGCCTGTTTCGATGAGCTTGCCACCGAAGAACTCGACGGTGGGAATCTTCGACGCATCGCCCTCGTACAAGTCCTGAGTCAGGCCCTGGATGTGGCCGTTGTGAATGCCGTCGAGGATCTCCTTGATGGGTTCGTCAACCTTGGTTGAGTGCTTCGCGGCCATGGGCCCCTGGAGAATGCAGGTCCTGCCGACGTCCTTGTCGATGACCGCCCCGAGATCCTCAGATTGCCAGAGAGAATCCTTCTTGAAGAAGAACTCAAAGTTTTCATCCAGGGCAGGGACGAAAGTCACTGGCTTCTGACCACGCCGCTGGCAGAGGAGCAAGAAATGCTGGACATCCTGCGCATTGATGAGCTGTGTCTCGGCCTCGGGGTAGTGAGAAAGGATGCGCTCCACGGCAGAATACGGCTCGTCGAGGTCGGCATAGCTCTGGATGTGGGACGGCTGGCCGGGGGCGATGGTGAAGCGCTCCTCGACACGGTGGATGAAGTCGACAGTGAGCTTAGCAAATGAGGGATCAATCCAGCGCGCCTCGTCCTTGACGTAGAGAAGCTCCACCATCCGCCGGACGACCTCGCCATAGGTCATGTCCTCAAGGTCCACAGCCGTGCCCTGCTTATTCTGGCCGAACCAAACCTTTTGGAAATCCGCATTGAGCTTCTTGATAATGTAGTCTCGGTTCTTCTTGAGCTCGGGAATCCGCTTCTCCTTGGGCAGGCTGAAGATCTTTTGGTCCATCTCGGCCCAGAACAGGACACCCCGCGTCGCAAGCTTGTGGATCGGCTCGCCCATTTCGGACCTCACAGTGATGACACCGCCAGCAGGTCCCTTGTAGGTGTTCTCCCACTCACCGTCATCAAGGCCGGGAGCATCAACAATGGCCTGCTTGGCGGCCTTGCTGGTATGCGCCTCCTTGGCAACCATCATGCGGCTGCCGAACAGGCAACCGTCGTACGGCATCGGAGGATAGCCGTACTTGGTTGACCACGCACCCGTGAGGTAAGGATACGTGTCGTCGGCACCGCCAAAGCCGCTACCAGCGACAAGAATGATGTTCTCCTGCCGACGGATGCGTCCATACAGGGCCAGAATGGGCGCGTGGAAGTCTTCGAACGAATGGTGACCGCCTCCTCTGCCACCGGTCCACTGGAGCATGACGGGGAATGTCGGGTTGGCCTTGGCAATGTTGATGACTGCCTGGATGGCCTCGGACGAGCCGGGCTTGAAGGAGATGTGCTTCAGACCCAACGTCTCAATGTATTCCTGAGCAACCTCAATCGACGGGACACCAGCGCCAATTGTGAGACCTTCAATCGGGACTCCCTGGGCCCTGAGTCTGCCGAGTAGAGGGATCTGCCAAGCCATCGCATGCGGGTTGACGTAAATGAGGTTGACGTTAATTCCGCGGCCAGGAGGGATTGTCTTTTCAATCTTGGAGATGGCTGCGGTCATGTTCTTAGCATTGTAGTAACCGCCACCAGCAAGCTCGATCGAATAACCGGCGTTCATAGTGGCAGACACAAAGTCCCAGGGGACCGTGGCAGGGGTCATTCCTGCGACCAAGAGGGGGGGCAGACCGAGGAGTCTGCTCATCTTGGTGTCCACATAAGTACGGCCGCTGGACGTCTTGACGAGTCTCGGACCATATTCCTTGACCCAATCAACGGCATACTTGACGGCATGCTCCTCATCGCGATCAAACAGCTCCGACTTGTAGCCGACCTCGGGCACGGTGCCGTTCACGGTTCCGGCCAGGATGACCCGGACACCAGTACCGTCCTTGTTTCTGCTGGTCAGGACACCAAGGCCCGAGATGCCGCCCGGACCAAAGTCCAGGATGTGCGTTGCTCCGGGGAACACGGTGGCCTTCTCCCAGTTGACCGGATCACTCGTGATCATGCGGACCAAGGCGGGGACAACGTTGCCGGTCGCTTGCTCCCGGATGTCTTCGCCAGTGTTGGTGTCATAGACGGGAATGCCTAGACTCTGGACGTCAATGTGGATATCCTTGAGGTCCTCGGCGATCAGGTCTGTGGCCTTCGCCACGTATTTGCTGTGGAACGGCGCAGTGATGGGCAAGAACCGGTTCACGAAGCGGACCTTTCTCTCTGTGTAGGGGATCCTGGTCTGGTCAAGGCCAGTGGCGGCCTTGGCTTTCCTGAGCTGAGCATTGAGACCGCACAGAGACCTGGGGGGGCCCGCAACGACCATATTCCGGGGGCTGTTGATCAGGGAGATGGAGATGTGCTGATCCTCGGGAAGGTACTGGTTTGTCTTGTTGATGCGCTCCTGGACCTCAGCCTGCGGCAGGTCACGGATGCTCAACATTGGGGTCGGAACGCCCTCCCCGTTGTCGATCGAGTCTTGGAGCATGGATGGGCTCATGGAGGTCTTGGGGAACGTCTGCTGGCTGCGTGCGCCAATCCAGAAAAGGATGGTCAAAGCCGACTTGGAGATCTCCTCGAAAGATTCCCAAGAATCGGCCGCTGCCGTGGCGGCGGCAAGGACAATGCCTTGCGAGTGACCCGTCGTTCCGCTGATCCTATCACGCAGAATACCAGGATGGAGACCGAGCACTTTGCAAGTCACCTGGTAGTGGGCGAGTTGCACGAGACCAATCAGGGGGAAACTGACGGGCGCCGAAATGAGGTATTCGACATCCGGCGTCGCATCTGGGTTTTGCAGCCAGCTCATGATATCCAGGCCTTTGGAGTAGAGCTTCTCAGCGCTGGGGTTGCTGGACAAGGTCTGAAGCAGTTCGGCCGAGGAGCCGATAAGCTGACCGACAAAGGATGGGTAGGTCTGATACAGCTCCCGGAGCTCCTCGAAGTACTCCTCAATGTTGCCTTGGCCTCCAAAAATGTTGTAGAGCTTGGCAGCCCCATCGTCAGCCGCCCGGAACAAGGCCGACTGATGGGCTTTCATGGCCCTGTTCGACGCCGCCCGAGCAGCAAAGTAGCTGCGAATCACTTCCAGCTTTTTGGCGTCGATGCCGGGGAGCGTCGAAACCAGGGCGTGGACGTCGTTGCCCTGCAGGAATGCCCTCTCAAACTCGTTGAGAATAATCTTGAGCACTTCCTCGTAGGAACCCTGTGCGTCATCCTCGCCCTCGGTCACCTCGTTGGCGACAAAACCCATGTATCTAGCCACGAGCTCCGGAACCGACGACGGCTCGTCATCTTGGGCGAGCTCGTCAGTCGGGGCCGGTAGGCTGGCGACGAACCCTTCCTTGAGCCGGGAAGCGTGGAAGTGAAGGCTCGTGGGTATTAAAAAGGAGGTTTCGAGGGAGCCGTGGGAAAGAGTGAGCGGGCGCAGCGAGGCCGAAGACCGGGGCGTGGCCGCACCCGTCTGGGGGCCTGTTCCGGTGCCGTACATTATAAAAGGGGGTATCTAAAAGATCGTGATTCTTTTATTCTGCGTTAGCTCTGCTGCTTTGGTGGGTTGGTTGGCAGTGGCATGAAAGCAGACGTACAAAAAACACGGCCCGAAGCTGAAGTGGTGGAACAAACGGCGGTCCGGCGACTCTGGGGCGCCTTGAGAGAGGAAGGATGGATGTGGAAGGGAACTGGGGTTTTGGAATGAAACCTGCCCTCGACTTGTGTGTGGTGGTGTTCAAGGAGCGGAACGTATATCAGGGAGATGGGAGGGAGTGCAGGGAGATGGGAGGGAGTGCAGGGGGAAGACTGGGGCGAGATGGGCAAATTCGGACTGTCGGTAGCACCCGGTCGTGGTTGACGATAATGTTATCGACCCTGTTTGGGGGAGAAACTGGGGAATGAACGACGCGATATGGCTCGACTCAACATAAAATGGCCCAAATCCAAAGACTTGCCAGGTTTCAGGGACAGTGGCTTCCTCCCTCGGTGCTCGCCAAAATTTTTGGATCTTGTTGGGGAAGGGACGACGCGGCGGTGCGCACGTCCCGACCCCTGTCGACTGAACCCCAAAAGTGACTTCCGACGACGCTTATGCAGCAGCTTGATGCGACATGCATCCAGCACGTCCCGACCAACCCGAGCAGCCGAACCCACAGCGGCAACCCCACCTGTCAGGGCCGCGAGCATCCACTGGTCGAAGCAAAGTATTGATACATTGACATGATTTGATGGAACCCTCAGCGACCCCAATCAAAACCCCAAGAATGAGAGGAGCGTTCGAGATTCGGGCTCACGGGAGTGGCAAGGGCAAATGTACTGGTGGGGTCATATGCAGCAACATGGTCGAGTCTTATATTTACACGTTGTGGCTTTCAGATTCTGCAAAGTGGCAAACGACTGAGGGGTGAGAATCGAGGGGCAGAAAACCTGTGGGATCTGTATCGAGAGTGCACCTCGAAGATGCAAGGGTGCCCAGATGGGTTGAAAGGTGTAGGAAGACAGTGCATTCAAACGTCTTCCCCGCCGATTAGGTACCAATGTTGGGCTTGTCTAAGGGATGGATCTGGTCAGAAGAACGATCTAGTTCGATGATAGCCTAACAACTACGGAGCGAGGAGGTAACGTTATTTCATCGGTCTGGGGAAAGGCTCATGCAAGAAGTCGTGGAACGACCACGGGGCTTCCCATCACACCATAAACAAGAGTTGCAGCCCGAAAAGCTGCAAATGGAAAGGTTCTTGAGGTCGCAGGTCAGAAGCGGTTTTCGGCAGGAAGGACTTCCTCAAGCCCTCGGCATCGTTCGGCCAAAAGTCATCCGGGACGGGTTTTGGAAAGTGGGACGGAGTTGAGTATCGAGACCTCCAAAAGCCGTGGGGTAACAAGTGGACGGGGCGCTAAGCCTCTTTTAGTTAGTGTACAGGTTTGGTTGAGACGCATGTTGCAGGTTACACTGGCCATGGCAGGGGCTTGTTGCCCAAAATTAATTCAACAGTTGCTCCAAGACGCGGCGGCACCTTCCAATTTTTTGCTTGTTGCCCCTTGTTCGCGGTTAAGGAAGTCGACATCCGCGTGTCATTCCAGGCTCTCCTACTCAGCCAATCTTCCCAGAACCCCTTGCTTGGAGGTGTCACTTCTTCGTTTTTTCAGTTGCGTGGTGTTCATCCTCCCTCCTATCCGTTCCACGCACCACTCCCCCGCGGAACACCCAACCCAACCGACTCCGGGCCTCTCAAACCTTCAGGCACGCTTGGGGAGATTGATGGTTGCCAATCGTTCATAGAAGATACCCATAAACCCTTTTAATTCTCCATTTTCGCCCTCCATTTCAACCGGGCATCCGGCTTTGAGAAGCAACGACAAAATTCGACAGACCACACAATGCGTCCCGAAGTCGAGCAGGAGCTTGCCCACACGCTCCTTGTGGAGCTCCTGGCATACCAGTTCGCCTCGCCAGTGAGGTGGATTGAGACCCAAGATGTTTTCCTTGCGGAGCAGATGGCGGAGCGCATCGTCGAGATCGGCCCAGCAGACACACTGGGTGTGATGGCGAAGAGGACCCTGGCCTCCAAGTACGAAGCATACGATGCCGCCAAGTCCGCTCAACGGCAGATTCTCTGCTACAACAAGGACGCGAAGGAGATTTACTACGATGTGGACCCCGTCGAGGACGAACCCGAGCCTGCCGCCCCTGAAGCCAGCGCTTCAAGCGCTCCCCAAGCTGCGGCCGCTGCTACACCGGCTGCTGCCGCTGCTCCGCCACCGCCGAGTGCCGGACCTGCTGCCCAGGTTCCGGATGCGCCTGTTCAGGCCGTCGATATTGTGCGGGCGTTGGTTTCTCAGAAGCTGAAGAAGCCTTTGCAAGACATTCCGCTGAGCAAGGCGATCAAGGACTTGGTTGGAGGTGAGTGCATACTCTTGTCCGTCTTTCTGCTCCGATACTGATGAGGTGATTTTTACAGGCAAGTCGACGCTCCAAAACGAAATCCTCGGCGATTTGGGCAAGGAATTCGGTTCGACGCCCGAGAAGCCGGAAGACACCCCTCTCGACGAGCTCGGTGCTGCGATGCAGGCGACCTTCGACGGAAACCTCGGCAAGACCTCGCAGGGCCTCATCGCCCGTCTCATCTCGTCCAAGATGCCTGGCGGCTTCAATATCACAACAGCGCGCAAGTACCTCGAGACAAGGTGGGGCCTGGGTTCGGGGCGGCAGGATGGCGTTCTCCTGCTTGCCATCACCATGGAGCCGCCAGCACGTCTAGGGTCTGAGGGTGATGCCAAAGCTTTCCTCGATGATGCCTCGCAAAAATACGCCTCGAATGCTGGCATTAGTCTCTCGACTGCTGCCGCGGCTGGCCCAGATGCCGGTGCCGGGGGTGGCATGATGATGGATCCCGCTGCCCTCGAGGCGCTGACCAGCGACCAAAAGGCCCTGTTCAAGCAGCAACTCGAACTCATTGCAAGGTACCTCAAGCTAGACATTCGTGCCGGAGACAAGGCCTTCCAGGCCTCGCAGGAATCTTCCAAGGTTCTCCAATCCCAGCTTGACCTCTGGATGGCCGAGCACGGCGACTTCTACGCTTCGGGCATTGAGCCCGTCTTCAGCTCCCTGAAGGCTCGTGTCTACGACTCCTCATGGAACTGGGTTCGCCAGGACGCCCTGAGCATGTACTACGACATCATTTTCGGGAGACTTCAAGTCGTCGACCGGGAAATTGTGAGCCAGTGCATTCGCATCATGAATCGCTCCAACCCTACGCTCCTCGAGTTCATGCAGTACCACATCGACAACTGCCCTACTGAGCGGGGCGAGACGTACAAGCTCGCGAAGGAGCTGAGTGCTCAGCTGATCGAGAACTGCAAGGATGTTCTTCAGGCCGATCCCGTGTACAAGGATGTTGCCGTTCCGACTGGCCCCAAGACCACCATCGATGCGCGAGGCAACATGACGTACGAGGAGGTGCCGCGGCCCAGCTGCCGGAAGCTGGAACACTATGTGCAGCAGATGGCTGATGGCGGCAAGATCTCGGAATACGGCAACCGGACCAAGGTCCAGAACGACCTGTCCAAGATCTACAAGCTGATCAAGCAGCAGCACAAGTTGCCCAAGACATCGCAGCTCGAGATCAAGACCCTGTACGGCGATATTATCCGCTCGTTGGGCATGAATGAGAGCCAGATTATTCCGAAGGAGAACGGCAGCAAGAGCATCGGTCTCCCCAAGAAGGGCAAGCCTAAGGGCAAGACCGAGACCATCCCATTCCTCCACCTCCGCAAGAAGACGCAGCACGGTTGGGATTACAGCAAGAAGCTTACAAGCCTGTACCTCGACTGCCTTGAGCAGGCGGCCAAGGACGGTGTCACGTTCGCCGGCAAGTATGTGCTCATGACGGGCGCTGGTGCCGGGTCGATTGGTGCCGAGGTCCTCCAAGGACTCATTAGCGGTGGTGCCAAGGTCATTGTCACCACTAGCCGCTTCTCTCGCGAGGTCACCGAGTACTACCAGTCCATGTACGCCCGGTTTGGCTCGCGCGGTTCCCAACTCGTGGTTGTGCCCTTCAACCAGGGAAGTGTCCAAGACATTAATGCGCTGGTTGAATACATTTACGACACCAAGAACGGCCTTGGCTGGGACCTTGACTACATCGTCCCCTTTGCTGCAATTTCCGAGCAGGGGCGCCAGATCGATGGCGTCGACTCCAAGTCTGAATTGGCGCATCGTATCATGTTGACCAACCTCATTCGTCTTCTCGGCAATGTCAAGGCGCAGAAGGCCACCCGCGGTTTTGAGACGCGCCCCGCGCAGGTCATCCTCCCGCTCTCGCCCAACCACGGAACATTCGGCAGCGACGGCTTGTACTCCGAGTCGAAGCTGGGTCTCGAGACCCTCTTCAACCGGTGGTATTCTGAGGACTGGGCCAATTACCTGACCATTTGCGGCGCCATCATTGGCTGGACCCGCGGCACTGGCCTCATGTCCGGCAACAACATTGTGGCCGAGGCTGTTGAGAACTTTGGCGTTCGCACCTTCTCCCAGCAGGAGATGGCGTTCAACTTGCTGGGCTTGATGTCCCCGACTGTCGTCGATCTCTGCCAGAGCGAGCCCGTCTTTGCCGACCTGAACGGCGGCCTTCAGTTCATTCCCAACCTCAACGCGACCATGACTAAGGAGCGCAAGACTCTTACCGAGACTAGGGAAATTCGCCAGGCTGTCACAAAGGAGACGGCTGCGGAGAACAAGATCGTCAACGGCGAGGGCTCGGAAGCCCTCTATAAGAAGAAGGTCATTGAGCCCCGCGCCAACATCAAGTTCGATTTCCCCACCCTGCCGGACTGGAAGTCGGAGATTTCTCCCCTCAATGAGAATCTCAAGGGCATGGTTGACCTCGACAAGGTGGTTGTTGTCACGGGCTTTGCCGAAGTTGGGCCGTGGGGTAACTCGAGGACGAGATGGGAGATGGAGGCGTATGGCCAGTTCTCGCTCGAGGGCTGCATTGAGATGGCCTGGATTATGGGCCTTATCAAGAACCATAACGGCCCGATCAAGGGCAAGCCGTACTCTGGCTGGGTTGATGCCAAGACTGGCGAGCCCGTTGATGACAAGGATGTCAAGCCCAAGTACGAGAAGTACGTCCTGGAGCATTCCGGTATCCGCCTGATTGAGCCCGAGCTCTTTGGCGGCTACGACCCCAACAAGAAACAGCTGCTCCACGAGGTCGTCATTGAGGAAGATCTGGATCCCTTCCAGGCCTCTAAGGACACGGCTGAGGAGTTCAAGCGCGAGCACGGCGACAAGGTGGAGATCTTTGAGATTCCCGAGTCTGGCGAGTACACTATCCGGATGAAGAAGGGCGCTTCTCTGTGGATCCCCAAGGCGCTGCGGTTCGATCGTCTCGTTGCCGGTCAAGTCCCGACGGGCTGGGACGCCAAGCGCTACGGTATCCCCGACGATATCATCTCCCAAGTCGACCCGGTGGCCTTGTTTGTCCTCGTTTCCACCGTCGAAGCTCTCTTGTCGGCGGGTATCACCGATCCGTACGAGTTCTACAAGTATGTCCATGTTTCGGAAGTGGGCAACTGTGTGGGCTCGGGCATGGGTGGCGCGACCGCTTTGCGCGGCATGCACCGTGACCGCTTCCTCGACAAGCCACTCCAGAACGATATCCTCCAGGAGTCCTTCATTAACACCATGGCGGCTTGGGTCAACATGCTGCTTATCTCTTCCTCCGGCCCGATCAAGACGCCTGTCGGTGCCTGCGCCACCGCCGTTGAGTCGATTGACATTGGCTACGAGACCATCATGGAGGGCAAGGCCCGCGTCTGCTTTGTCGGTGGCTTCGACGACTTTGGTGAGGAGGGCTCGTACGAGTTCGCCAACATGAAGGCGACCAGCAACGCCGTCGACGAGTTTGCTCACGGCCGCACGCCCAAGGAGATGTCGAGGCCGACCACCACCACCAGGAACGGCTTCATGGAGTCGCAGGGCTGCGGTGTCCAGGTCATCATGACGGCCAAGCTCGCCTTGGACATGGGCGTCCCGATCTACGGTATCCTCGCGCTCACCACGACCGCGTCGGACAAGATTGGCCGGTCGGTCCCCGCCCCTGGCCAAGGTGTGCTCACGACCGCCAGGGAGCACCGCGGCAAGTTCGCATCGCCCCTCCTTGATATCAAGTACAGGCGGCGCCAGATTGAGCGGCGGACAAAGCAGATCCAGGACGACAAGGAGGCCGAGCTTCAGTACCTCGCTGACGAGGCTGATGCGCTTAAGGCCGAGGGCCGTCCGGAACGGGAGATTGAGGAGTACATTGCCGACCGGGCAAACCACGCCGAGAAGGAAGCCGAGAGGCAGACCAAGGAGGTTCTGCGCAGCTTTGGCAACAACTTCTGGAAGGGCGACGCGAGCATCGCTCCCCTGCGCGGCGCACTGGCCACCTGGGGCCTCACCATTGACGACCTCGGCGTCGCCTCGTTCCACGGAACGTCGACCAAGGCCAACGACAAGAACGAGTCGTCTGTCATTTGCCAGCAGTTGGCCCATCTTGGCCGCAAGAAGGGCAATGCCGTTCTCGGTATCTTCCAGAAGTATCTCACCGGCCATCCCAAGGGTGCTGCCGGTGCCTGGATGATGAACGGCTGCTTGCAGGTGCTCAACACCGGCCTTGTCCCGGGTAACCGCAACGCCGACAATGTGGACCAGGTGATGGAGAAGTTCGATTACATTGTGTACCCGAGCCGCAGCCTCCAGACAGACGGTGTCAAGGCGTTCTCCGTCACGTCGTTCGGTTTCGGCCAGAAGGGTGCTCAGGCCATCGGTGTTCATCCCAAGTACCTGTTCGCCACCCTGGATGAGCAGACGTTCAACGAGTACCGGACCAAGGTTGAAGCTCGGCAGAAGAAGGCCTACCGCTTCTTCCACAATGGCCTGATCAACAACACCCTGTTCGTTGCCAAGGACAAGTCGCCGTACACTGACGAGCAGCTCAGCTCGGTACTCCTGAACCCTGATGCGCGGGTCACGGAGGATAAGAAGACCGGTCAACTCACCTACCCAGCCAAGTTCATGGAGTTGTCGGAGAAGACTCAGACCAGCGCCCAGTACAAGGCGACGCTGGAGTCGGTACTTGGCCGGGAGGCGCGGCAGCTGGAGAACATCAACACACGAGTCGGCATTGACGTGGGGGACATTTCGTCCATCAACGCGGACAACGACACGTTCTTGGAGCGCAACTTTACCGATGCCGAGATGAAGCATTGCCTCGGGTCATCGACCGGGCGGTCGCCGCAAAAGGCGTTTGCCGGCCGATGGAGTGCAAAGGAGGCTGTCTTCAAGGCCCTGGGCGTCACGAGCCAGGGAGCTGGTGCGGCGATGAAGGACATTGAGATCCTGACGGACAAGAATGGAGGGCCTACTGTCAAGGTATGATGATTCCCGGTTTGCATAAGTGGAATGAAATAGTTACTGACTGAATGCAGTTGCACGGCGCGGCGCTCGAGGCGGCGGAGAAGGTGGGAGTTAAGAATGTCAGCGTGTCTATCTCGTACACGGACAGCCACGCGGCTGCTGTTGCGACGGCACAGTTGTGATATGCTTAGAAGGAGGTTGGGGTTGGGAGTTCGGGTTAACGAAGATTTAGCAGATTTTGTAATGGCTGTTCGTCAGGTCGCTTGCTCATCATGTATATAGATCGTCGCTTCATTTAGACACGGCGAGCCCCCGAGCGCGCCCTAATCGTTAGACTTGCTTGTCACTGCACGTCAAATGCCGTTCCAAGCTGTCGGGATGCATGGTGCCTTTTGCGTAAAGAAGACACTGTTCTATCACAATACGGTCTTGCTTATACGCTTCAACTATACCTTGGTGCTCCTGGACTAGCCGCGGGAGAAAGAAAATTTGGGATCCCCTCTGTTCTTCCGAAAAACAACCTTGAAAAGCCGAGCAGCTGCAAGAAGTGCGCAACCCCTAGATAGGCTTTTGAGAGCTAGGCTGGTAGCTGGGTCGGTGGCTAGCGAATCCCTGGTGTTGTCTGTTCTCTTTTGGAGACAAAAAGTCTCTCATTCCGACTTTTTGGCGTTTCAGCGGCTTCGCGGGTCTTTCCAGCCCTTACCGTGCGTGGCCTAGCGGCGCAGGAGCCCCACTTTGACGCGCGGCGCATCATCCGAATCCGGGGTCTTTCGAAGGGAACTGCAATAGGAACAGGCGCAGGACGGGGCGTGTCGCGTTGGGCCTACACTCTCAAAGCGGAGAGCATGGTGGAAACGCCATGCTTGCTCCTTGGGTGGTTGCTCCACTCACGGGCGTTGGTGCGTAGAACCAGGATCACAAGACCGTGTCGCTGATGCTCCTGTTATGTCCGTGGTGCGCTGGCTTCACAATTACCGTTGAGTGACTTGCCCATGCTGCTCACCACGTGGTCACATCCCACCCCAGGATTATCTTGATATAAGAGCCCGAGATGATGAGCCGGCCGTCCGGCGAGAAGGCGACGGCGCTGATTGGGCGCGAATAGCCTTGTAGCACACAGCCCTTTCAACTGCCGAACCCGTTGTTTCGACGTTGAAATTCAGCAAGGCCAAAATGCGGGGTCCCCGCACGGAGAGGGAGTTGGCTCTTGGTGTAACGGCCTCGGCTCGTAGCGCCGGACCAATGTCGGCAGTGTTCCCTGATCTTGATCTTGGGGGTTACATTAGACCGGCCAAGATCCCATAAGAGTCTGCATCTGTGGAGTAAACTAGTCGAATCTCAAGCTTCCCACGTCCGACTCGTCATCGTCACCGCCAATGCAACGGTGCTGCAGGGGCACGGAGGGTGCTCCAAAGGATTGCAAGGGGAGAAGTGGCTCAGAGTGTGCTCCTCAGAAGGGGGGAAAGGGGGTCGGGAAGGCCTGGCGTGCTTGGATGCAAGACCAACTATAGATTGAATGGTGACTAGGAGGTCCCCGTCTTCTGGCCTCGTTGTCGTCCCACTCTGCGTCCTTCAATCTCCCAGCTTACCGCCACAAAAATAGGACTGGATGACCCCGCGATACACCCGAGAATATTGCCGAGGAGGGGCTCGGCATCGAACTGAGCTGGATCACGATAGACTATACCGACCTTTGATAGGCATGAAGAGTTTGTATCATGATGCCTGATTAGCTCCCCCATATATCTGTGGGCCCATGACCAGCAATGGATTTCTCGAGATCCTACAGTAGTTCTTGTATTCTATTCCGTAGTCGCTGGCGCGCTACGGATCCTTACACGGGGAAGGGGCCGGCTGGATCTTCATGGTGCTTGGCAAGTATGAGTGTTGAGGCTCCTGTAGTGAAATGTAGAACCCCGTTTGATAGCTTCATGCATAGCCCTCACCTTCAGCAAGGAGCTTGAAATCTACGTGAAGCCGTGAACTGGTCACGAGCCTTGGGCATCGGACCGACTAGACAATGAGGGATGCAAAGAAAGGACCGATTCGACGAGCCAAGTAAGTAAAGGACTGCCTAGGGAATGGCCAGAGGTACCCAAAGTAAGGACTGGCGAATAGATCGTATATAATAGATAGATTCTCTCTCCTTCTCTTACAACAATCAGTCAGTGGTCCCCAGCCTTCTCTGCCTATGCATTACGGAACACGCTTCTAAAAGCAGCCTTTTCGATCAAAGCCATCATGGCACCCAAGACCCTCGCGGTGGCGGCATCGCTGATAGCTTCCTTCAATGTCATGGCCCCAACTGTCGTCAACGCCTCTCCGCCCGGTGACAAAGACGTCACTGCCGTCCTTTTCGAGTGGAACTTTGACTCCGTCGCCAGGGAATGCACCAGAACCCTCGGCCCTGCGGGTTATGGATACGTCCAGGTCTCCCCGCCCGCCGAGCACATACAAGGCTCGCAGTGGTGGACGTCGTACCAGCCCGTGTCGTACAAGATCGCGGGACGCCTCGGCGACCGAGGGGCCTTCCAGAACATGGTCAACACCTGTCACTCGGCCGGCGTGAAGGTGGTCGTCGATGCCGTCATTAACCACATGTCGTCGGGCAGCGGCACCGGCACCGGCGGCACGGGGTACACCAAGTACAACTACCCGGGCCTCTACTCCTCATACGACTTCAACGACTGCACCTCCCAGATCAACAACTACGGCGACCGCTGGAACGTCCAGCACTGCGAGCTTGTCGGCCTGGCCGACCTGGACACCGGCGAGGATTACGTCCGCAGCGCCATTGCCGGCTACATGAACGACCTGCTCAGCCTCGGCGTTGACGGCTTCCGGATTGACGCGGCCAAGCACATCCCGACCAATGACCTTGGTAACATCAAGAGCCGGCTGGCCAACTCGGGCATCTACTGGAAGCAGGAGGTCATTTTCGGCGCCGGAGAAGCCGTTCAGCCCACCGAGTACACCGGTAACGGCGACGTCCAGGAGTTCCGCTACGCCTATGACCTCAAGCGCGTCTTCAACGACGAGAAACTCGCCTACCTGAAGAACTACGGCGAGGGCTGGGGGTACATGAGCAGCTCGGTTGCCGGCGTCTTTGTCGACAATCACGACACGGAGCGCAACGGCCAGACTCTCAGCTACAAGGACAACGCCAAGTACACCCTGGCTAGTGTCTTCATGCTCGCGTTCCCCTATGGCGCCCCGGATATTCACTCTGGCTACGAATTCTCAAACAATGACGCGGGACCGCCGAATAACGGGTTCGTCAACGCCTGCTGGCAGGACTCCTGGAAGTGCCAGCACGCCTGGTCCGAGATCAAGGGCATGGTTGCCTTCCGCAACGCCGTGCGCGGCCAAGGGGTGACGAACTGGTGGGACAATGGCAACAACCAGATCGCCTTTGGACGGGGCAACAAGGGCTTCGTCGCCATCAATAAAGAGGGCGGCTCGCTGACCCGGACCTTCCAGACGTCACTACCGGCGGGCACGTACTGCAACGTACAGAGCAACAGCGCCGTGACGGTCAACTCGAGCGGCCAGTTCACAGCCACCCTGGGCTCAAACACGGCTCTCGCTATCTACGCCGGCAAGTCATCCTGCTGAGTCTATCTGCTAGGTATTGTGTGTCGCAAATGGACCAACGAGGACCCGCGCGGCGCCGGGCACCTCTTGCCAATCATTCCGTGGCCAATAAGAAGCTGTCCTGCATGCCCTTGAAGACAGACTACATACACCCTGCGAGGTGCTCTGTGAGCTCTAGGACAGAGCAGGGAGCAAGGTAAGATGCTCTGGATGCTCTGGGGCAGAACACACTGGCACAGAGCCGCCACAGATTAGGTAGTTAGTATACTAGCTAGATATTCACTCATTCTGGAGGACTCTGGGGTTTCTCCAGTAAGCAATACATCGCAGTGCTTGAAACATCCTTTGCAATCATTGTGAGAGACAACGTCGCGGGTTAGACGTAGTTAATTCATATACCCAGAAAATGCATCTCCATCGCGAATGCGCGGGTCGCGTTCTAGAGGACTCGGTAGGTGTGAACGAAGTAAAATGGGGGACGCCTTCCGGCCTCCGTCGCCGGCGCTGTTTGCAGTCGTTACGAAGGCGGACCTGGTCCGGGAGCGTGAACGTGATCTCGTTCCGGCAAAACTTTGTGCGAGGTTTTGGGTTCGAGACTGCTGAGTCAGCAATTGCAGTGGTGCCGGCGGAACCGACTGCCTTGCTTGGCGATGGCGAAGCCGGGGGCCGGCGCTGGCCGAGAGGGGGCGGGCTCCGCTGCGGGTGAGCCAAGACGGGATCCGCCCGGTGTTGATAGCAATGCGGCACGGGGATGAGATAAGGTGTGGCCCACGTTAGGTACTAAAGGGGTGAGATGTCCGCAATTCTGAGGGGCTCTTTCTATTCTGCCGGATTTTGTTCCTGCTCCGTTTGATCTTTCCCTCCGTAGTGACCTGTTGATTTCGGTGCTGGTTGTAGTTCAAAGGCCATCGCATTTCTGCATTTCCGCACTTCAGAGGTGAGTTGAAACAAAAGCTGCCCGGGCTTAGGTGAGATTGCTCATTCAACCACGCTAACTATGACGCAGGCACCGAGTGGGATTCTTGACTTGTGTCGTTGCAAGCGTTGTGAAATTGCTGGACTGGATTCCTTGGGCGGGTGGACGGAGCGGTGCTATCAGTGCTCGGAAGGCCCGGCGTTCTGTTGATCTGGACTGGGGTTGCCATCTTTGAATCCTCCCCCTTTTAGCGCCAGCAGACCATCATGGCGACCAAGAACCAGGTCTTCCTCGGCTCGTTTGTGCACTGCAAGACACTTGATGAGCTCGAGTATCTACACAACGCGGCTGTCTGTGTCGACCAGTCCGGGACCATCGTCGCGGTCGAGACGGAGTGTGATGCGGCCAAGGTGAAGGAGTCGGTGCTGCCGCGGCTGGGATGGGATGAGACGGAGGTGGAGGTTGTGAGTGCGGAGGACGGGCAGTTCTTCTTTCCTGGGTTCATTGGTGAGTTTGGACTTCAACTCATTCGGGAACTTGCAACTGACATGACCAGACACGCATCTCCACGCCTCACAATACCCCAACATTGGCGTCTTTGGCAAGTCCACGCTCCTCGACTGGCTCAACACCTACACCTTTCCGCTCGAAGCCTCCCTTGCGGACCCCGCCAAAGCCCGCCAGGTCTACACGCGCGTCATTCGCAAAACCCTCTCCCACGGCACCACCTGCGCCGCCTATTATGCCACCATTGACGTCCCCTCAACCAACCTCCTCGCCGACCTCTGCCTCGCCGCAGGGCAGCGCGCTCTGGTCGGCCGCGTATGCATGGACCAGCTCTCGCCAGACTACTACCGCGACGCCTCCCCCGCCGCCGCCCTCGCGGCAACCCGCGCCTCCATCGCCCACATCCTCGCCGCCGACCCGACCATGTCCCTCGTCCGGCCCGTCATCACCCCGCGCTTCGCCCCGTCCTGCTCCGTGCCCCTCATGCGCGCCCTGGGCGCCCTCGCGGCCGAGCACCCAACCCTACCAATCCAAACGCACATCAGCGAGAACCGCGCCGAGATCGCCCTCGTCCAGTCCCTCTTCCCCACCTCCGCCACCGGCGCGCCCGACCCGTCCTACGCCGCCGTCTACGACGCCATGGGCCTCCTCACGCCCCGCACCATCCTCGCGCACGCCGTGCACCTGACCGAGGCCGAGGCGGAGCTGGTCGCGGCGCGCAAGGCAAAGGTCAGCCACTGCCCGTGCAGCAACAGCGCGCTGACGAGCGGGGCCGCGAGGGTGCGGTGGCTGATGGAGAAGGGGGTGGTGTGCGGGCTGGGGACGGATATGAGCGGTGGGTATAGCCCGAGTGTGCTGGAGGCGGCGCGGCAGGCGGTGTTGGTGAGTCGGCATGTGGCGATGGGCGGAGAGGGGACGGAGGCGGAGAGGGAGAGGTTGAGTGTGGAGGAGGTGTTGTATCTTGCCACGAAGGGGGGCGCGGAGGCGGTTGGGTTGGAGGGGAAGGTGGGCGGGTTTGAGGTGGGGATGGAGTGGGATGCGCAGTTGGTTGGGCTGGGGAGGGTTGATGAGGCTGGCGAGGTGGAGGGAGAGGATGCGGGGGATGTGGATTTGTTTGGGTGGGAGAGCTGGCCGGAGAGGATTGCCAAGTGGGTGTATAATGGAGATGACAGGAATACCAAGAGGGTTTGGGTCAAGGGACGGTTGGTGCATGAGAGGAGGTAGTTGGACTGCTAGTCGTAGGCTTTGTCAGGGTCGATTTTATAGGTGACGGTACGGTTCTAGAGTAGATGGGCTCTTAGGTCAACGGTTATATTGTCTATGATATGTCTATATGAACGCGGTACATAGACCATTTTCACGCTATCTACCTTCCCTCGCCGTCCGTGGAATTTGACTCACGTCTCCCCGTTCAGTGCCCCTATCCGATCCACTCCATATCCCACCCCACAATTATTACCCATAAAAATGAATTTTCCGTGCTCCCCAGCAACAATCCCTGTCGGAAACCACACACGAATTGACAAATCGGGTATGGTGTAGCGGTAACATCGCTGACTCTCACTTCTCACGAAGCGTAGCTCTCAGCAGCCCGGGGTTCGACTCCCCGTATCCGAGACTTTTGCTGCGCAATGCGGCAGACATTCTTTTTTTCGGCTTGTGTGATTTCCATACGCCTTTGGCATCCGACGTCCTGGAGTTGCTAAAGCAAGATACTGTGTTATGCGCCTGTTTGGGAAAGTGTAGGCAAGATTAAGAACCGAGGTTTTTCCCCAAGAGGCGAAACCTGCGGTCGATGAAGTGCAACCAGTAAGGCCACAGAGCAAGATGAGAAGCTGGACGGGGAGGAGGAAACGATTTGATGAATTGCATGACGGAATGGGTTTTTCATACCTAAGTGCTCTTTTTTTTCCCCTGTTATCATCACCCGGTTTAACAAATTCAAGACGGCCAACCTTTTTGGGACCGTCCCGGATCGTGATGGATATTTTCATAGATCCTATACCCGACTACCGATTCGCAATATCAATGAGTTTTATCAAGGAAGAAATGCAAGAACAAAAGAAAGAAGGAAAGGGTAAGGGAGAAAATGCGGAGGGAGAAGATAGTAGGAGAGAGAAGAGAGAGGGGGAGAGAAGAGAGGGGAGGAGAGGAAGATCGAAGAAAGGAGCAAGAGGAAAGCGTAAAAGAGGAGAAAGATGGGGGAAAGACAACTTGAAAAGTAGAGGGGATTGGTTAGGGCAAGAAGAGTTGAAACAAGGGAGACGAAGACGATAAACAATCGTGGTCGCGAAACAGAGAAGTAAGCCATTCCCCATACGAAGCAAACTCCTCTCTTGATCGATCCGGCAAGGCTGGACTGCTCATTTGTACGGAAGATCATGCAGAATAACCGCTACTGATAGCTAGGACTCGACGACAGGGTGTAGCCGTTCGCTGACGGCGATTGGGCTGCGTGTGTATGGATGTCTTGACTCTCATCTCGTGGCGACCAACCGTGACAAGTATGTGCATCATCTCCGTTCAAACTTTTGGCTCACATGCAATGCAGGTTGCGGCCGGCGCATCAGCCGCAAGATGGCGCAGGACCTTGTCCGGATATCTCGTCTTGGCTCCCGCGATGCGTCATGGGTTGATACGGCCTGCTCCGTCCGGAGCACCTCGGTCCTCGAACGTCGCGCTGAGCGTTTCCAACACGAGAAAGCCTCCGTCCCGGCATCGATTCGTGCCGTGGCCCGCCTCTGAAAAGTTCTAAGCCGACGCGCCCCATACCAATGCAACGTCGCGGCATGGCGACCATCCACCCCTCCCTCTATCCGTCGGAGTCCATCCGTCCAATACGGCTTCAGATGGGGTTGCCAAGCAGGTAACACAATGAAGAGAATTCTTAGTAGTTTCTGGAAGTCTGAAAGAACGCTGACTGACCAAGGTCTCAACTCTTGGATCTCGATTCTTCCACTTGAAGATCGAAGATTTTTGCTCCAGGGGTGATCAAACGGAAGTTACAGGGCAGTGCCGCAGTCGCGCATGTCAGCCAGGTGCATCTCGACTTTGCCGACCCAAGAAAGAAGCGACGATCCTTCCCAGGACCAGGGGTCTCTTTGGTTGGGCCAATGGAAAGCCACCAAAAGCGCCAATCAGGCAGTGCTCGCCAGTCTTGTCCCATCTCGGCCCAGCTCACAGTCCATTTGCTGGGGTTTCGGGAAGCGAAGAGCGGGGCCAGCCTTTTCTTCCCCAACACATCGCTGCCTCGCAGTGGTGTGCCCTTTTTTCCCAGGCCAGCATTCGGGCACATGGCCTCCTTGGAACGCTTGCTTTCAGTTTGCAGTCTTGGCATCGGGTTGGAATCACTCAGATGTCCCCACGCCCTGTGCCCCCATTCCAAGCGCGTATGCTGCTCGCTGCGCGTGACATGGTATCAAACGGGAGCCTTCCCCCCCTAGTCCCATCCTGTCATAGGACCGTGGCAGAACGCTGTCTGGTTCGGTCGGAGGCCGCCATGGCGCTGGTTGGGCGTCGAAATGAGGTGATGATTTCCGATTGGGAGCGTGGATATTAAAGGCGGGAGTGTGCGCTGTCTGCCAGCTCTGGCCCCTCCGATCTGGTCTCTCTTTTTCATGTGCCGAGAGTTTATTTCAACGTCGCCAACTGAATCTTGGAACCGATTGACCTGCTAGCGCCAAACGCTTTCACCGTTCCAACCTCTTGACAACTAGATCACATCACTATGGGCGCGCAAGGACTTATTGCGAAGGGCGTCCCGCCCCAGCCGCTGTGGCTCCTCTACATCAAGGTCGCCATCCTGGTTCTCTCCCTCATCATCCTCGCCCTGGGCGCGTGGGCCGTCTCACTCTATGGAGGGGGATACTATTACGGAGGCGGTGGTGCTGGCGGGATGGTCATTTTTATCGTATGTGCGCATCCATCCATCGGTGGCACTAGGCATCTAACCCCGCGCAGACCATCCTGAGCTTTATCGTCTACGGCGGCGCGGCCGCGCTTGAGATTTGGGCGCCGCACTTCTTCTACTGCATCGGCGCGCTCATTGGCTACATCCTCACCGTCATCTTCTGGCTCTCTGCCTGGGCCTGGTCGGCAAGTTCTGCCTCGGCCTGGCTGGGCTGGTATGGATCTGGGGACGGCCACCAGCTTGGCTCAGCTCTCGCTGCGTGTGCCGGTCTCGGTGCGATTGTTTGGTAAGAGATTTCTGCCGTCCAATGGGCGTTGTTGTGGCTTGCACCGCCGCACCCTTGCATACCACGCCGCGTTTTGGCTGGCTCGATATGCGTTGTGGCTAACAGTTTGCGCCTTTAGGATTCTCACCATCGTCCACCTCGTCTTCTTCATCCGCGCCTGTATCGTTGACTCTGTCGGCTCCGGTCAGGCCGAGCTTGGCCAGGTCAAGGCCGAGGTCCCTCCTGCGCAATACCCGCAGCAGCCGTATCCCGTCCAGCAACCGTATCCCGCCCAGCAGCCGTATCCTGCGCAGCAGCCGTATCCGCCGCAGTAATCAGCTTGCTCCGACTGTGGCAATAACGAGGATGTTTCCTACGTGTCGATGAACGCAGCGATTTTACCGGAGTGAAACTGGTCCGTTTTAATGGTTTCGGCTGCTTTGTCTATTCGACGGCCTCTTCTCGCGGGCAATGAGCAGACTGCAAGTGGCTTCTGGTGCAAAGGTTGGATTTGCTATTTTTGTTTAATGAAGGATTCCCCCATTTTTATGCCTAGTCAAGATCGGCTTAATTAGTATTGCAATCGATACCCATATCTACCTACAACGGCCATGTTTACGAACCTAGGCTTTGAATATGAACATCTGGACTGGATCTGTTCCACCCCATGAAGGCGCCATGACTATTATTCAAAATTCCACAACGCCAGATCCAAGTCCCCATAAATCCCCCCTCTCCCACCAACCCCCACCCATCATAGATAGCCTCAGTCACTATCATCCTCTCCCCCCTAAACTCGCCCACCCGCTCACAACCCCGGCCACCACGGCCAGAACCCCCCGCCCGTGGTTCCTCCTCGCCCACGTCCGGACCAGCTCCCCCATCTCCTGGCCCTCCGCCCACTCCCTCACCCCAGGCCCCGCCGACTGCTGCCGTGTCGACCACCCGACCCGATCACTCTTGCCCTCGGGCAGGCTGAACCCGTCCTCGGCTAGGAGTATTTGGGCTTTCCACTTGCATGCGGCGTTGATGCCGGGCTCGAAGTGGAGGAGGGTCAGGGGGACGATGGAGAGGGTTAGGGCGGCTGCGAGGGGGTAGGAGTAACAGGTGGTGGCGGATGTGGATATGAAAAAGAGGTAGGTGTTGGCGAGGACGCCGGTGTAGATGAGGGGTGGGACCCAGACGGGGCCTTGCTGGTAGAGGCGCAGCCATTGGAGGGCGAGGAGTTTGGGTGGGAAGGTGGTGGAGAGGAGGGAGAGGGTTTGGGAGTATTGGAGGGTTATTCCTGGGCGAAGTGGTTAGTGGGTGGTGGGTGAGGAAAATATGATGGGGGATGGCAGTTATGGGAAGGGGAGAGAGGCTTACCGGCGTAGAGAGCTGGCATGGCGATGCCGAGCCACTGGGCGAGGGCGGTGAGGTCAAGGATGGGCATGGCTGTGTTAAGGGTACCTAAGGTTTGAAAATAGGGGTGTTGGGAGTAAAGTCAAGACAGGTAGGTGAGGACGAGGTCAATGTCAAGCTTTGTCCGGCTCCGAGGGGGGCCTTGAGGATAGGGGAATTACTAAATATATTTGGTTGACCCCGAGCAGACGATCTCTTGCCAGCAACTGGTGATATTGATGGTCGGCTCTCATTCGGGGGCTCTCCGGTGCTGTCGGGTCCGAGGGACTCAAACTGACCGGCGACACCCGGATATGGCGTTGATTGTTTGCTTTTGTTTGCTGCGGATCTGGGAACATTTGCCCTTGTTCCCAGCGCCATTGATTGATCGAAGAGTTCAAGACATCCGATCGCTTCAGCTGATGCTGTGCAGGGAGGTCGGTATATAACTGCTGAGCGTGACGTCACGTAAGCATGTCCTGACATCTTCAAAAACCCTGGACCATGAGACGATACAGCGCGAATCGCACGGTGCATCCGTGCGGTCCGTTGATGCGTGGCAGGATCCAGCAGCCCACCCGTGGACCTGGCAGTCTCTCTCTCTTCCAGCTGGCTCCGCGTAGCGGCGCGGAGCTGCAGTAAGAGTAGGAACTCCCCATCGAAACAGAAGACTTGTGGGCATTGATACTTGACTGCATATCTGGAAGGTGGATAGGTCAATCAACTGTTGCTCGATCTGGAGTTCGCTCTGGACCTAATACCCTCGGAGCTCGCGTGATAGCTTCACCTGGTCTCCCCTATTCCCTCCAGACTAGCTTTCTCCTACGTGGTCGGCTCCGTCAAGGCTCCGGCCGCTTTAAGCGGGCCGGGTGAGTGAGGATATAGGCCGAGGTGCCATTGTCGAAGGGGTCATCCAATAACAGTTTCACCCTTGTCGCGGCGCTGGTGGGAGCAAAGCTTGCGACAGGGCACATCCACTGATAGTGAGCCGTGTATGTCGAAAGAAAAAGCTTGAAGGCAAAGGAATAGTACCTAGGGAAATGAAAGTTACAACTCCCAAAGGGGGGCTGTCTCCCACACCGACTCCTCCTGTACCAGTGGATTACCCCAAAAAAGAGCACCTGTATCAGGGTCGATCTGGCGGACGTAGCCCTCTGGGTGTTCCAAAGAGCTCTGCCCCTCGTGCCTCCAAACTGGCTGACCGGTAAAGAATTCCCGCCTGTATTCAGTCAAGGTCCCAACAGTGAGCCGTTGGGCAGCCAACCCTTGGCACCTGCGCAGACCTTGCACCAGAAGTCGGTATAGTGCGTAGCGGAGGGTGCTAGTGCTCCCTGCAGCCGGAATCACCCAGCAATCCACGGGGCAGTTTGGGTCGCGGATAGCTTCCACTCGTTGTGCTCGGAACTGGAGCATTACCAGGTACCTGCCGTCCCAGCAGAAAATCTGCGGGCATTGGTACTTATCGGCATACCTAGGCCAAGTCCACAGATACTTTAGTGTCGAAGCCAGAAGGTGTAATCTGCCAAGGCAGGTTCAGGGGGGCTGAGGAATAGTAGAAAAGACGACCACTACCCTCGGAGTTCACGAGTCAGTTTTGCCTGCCCTGGGCAGAGGTCACCAGTCTACCATTCCATAGGATTGATAAAGTTTCTCTTTATCTCGCCAACGGCCACGGGAACCCTGACGTTGCCAATGTACAACCCATAGGTAGAGTCCACATTCTCAGCAATGTTGACTTCGCTCAGGGGCTTGGTGTGGGAGGTCTGGACGAGAGCCGGGTACCGGGCCCATGCTGCGAGGACAACATCGGAAATCTCGGTGTTCCAAAAGTGTTCGATGTCAGACTCGGTCTCGAACCTCCAGAATCTGGTATTTGGGTGTTGAGCAGGCTCGTTAATGCGCCTCTGCTCATCTGCGAGTGGCGGCAAGAAATGCGGGTCAAAGGTCGCAGAGACGGTGTCGTCTGCGTTCACCGTCGTGCGAATATGGAGGTTTTGAAGCGGGGCATATGCCTGAGCCCAATTTTTGTCGGTGGAGGAAGTCAGGTTTGTGTTGTGCACCGAATTCATAGGGTGTTGAAGTATTAACTCCTCTGCTGTAGGCATGGTGATGTTGATGGATAGGTCCTGGGCACAGATCTGGTCTTGCTGATGTGATGTAATGTACAGGTCGATTTTGTGATCGCGAACAAAGTCTGCAAAGAGTGTAGAATTACCGATTCGTGTCGACCTCAGCCATTTCCCCGCAGCACACTCTGGAAGGCAAGCAAGGCAGCTTGCTGCTGCTCCTGCCTGTCCGCCGTTTCAACAGGACCAACCCCAGCCAGAGTCAACTGGCCTGCCACGTGATTGTTTGAGCTTGGACCGGCCATTTTTGTTCGGCTTTCTCAATCTTGCGCCCGTTCACAAACAAGCACTGAAAATGGACGAATTTGATGGGATTATCGACTTTTCCCCCCCTGTAGACGATCCCGTCGCGTTCCAACTCCCGAACAAGACGCGTGAGGTTCCAATACCAAGGTTCAATCTTCCAGGAGAGCCTGAAGGCTATCGCCTTCCACCAGCACCAATTGCGGACAAGTCCACCGAACGCCCTCCAGTACATGTACCAATTGTAAGTTATTAACTCCACTGATGATCGTGCTCGCAACAGGGAGGCAGGCCGGCGAACAGGCTATCGATGCTAATGAAACGCAGAAATTCTGGTTCAGGACGCGCCACATCTCAGCTCTTGGGTTGACTTACTCTCCGATCTATCCCCACATCCTCCAGGTACAAATCCAGCCATCCGCAGTATCGCGTCTCTTCGCTTGCTTGGTCAGACAGCTCCCAAACTTTGCGCAACGTGCGGTTTACCGCATACTTCCCGAGTGGTTCCTTCCCCACCATGTGATTTTGAAATCGCAGAAACGGCTAAACCAAGACCTGGACGAGGCTGACGCTCGGGGGCTCTTTGACACTGAGTTGAAGGCATATAATCAACTGCAGCCTCTCCAGGGCGCCGTCATTCCAAGATGCTACGGCAGCTGCCGATATAACGGTACAAACGCTTTACTCCTTGAACGTCTAGAGGGGATCTCGCTAGGGTCTCCCGAAGGGGCGACACTCAAGCTGGAGCAACTGCCGGAGCTGTTGGATCCATGTTATCGAGCTTTGCATTCGTTTGGCGTAGACCATGGCGATCCCCACCCGGGTAATTTTCAGCTGTTGGACGGCAAGCTGATGGTACTGGACTTGGAGCATGTCGAGTTTGACATGCCGGCTGAAGAACAGGATCTCTTCTTGAAGCTGAACATCGGGAACGTGGTTGACAGATACCGCTGGTTGCAGGCTGGATTTAGAACTCAAGGCCTGTTGGTGGCCGCTTGAATATTCAACACGCTATTGCCATATCCCGCACTCTTCAAGTCCCGTTCCCCCAAACACTGGCACAAACACCGTCCACAACAGTTCCCGTGGAACTCGTTCCCCACACCATTTGGTCATCATCCACTTCAGGGAGCACGACTCGGGCGGATCTTCGAACCGACACCCGCTTCCCTCCAGACCGAGGTCTCGCGAGAGCATTGCGCCCAAGCCTCCTTCTTCTTTTACCACAGCGCCCCCATCTCCCCAGTGGTTCACACACAAATGATTACGGCCCAGGCTTTGGGCTTGCAGGCCTCAGTAAAGACGGCTTTTACCCCGATCAATGCCCGTTCTCCTCCTCCCTCTCGGAATGTTTCGGCAACTATTCAAATATGAAGGAAAAGCCTTCTCCACCTCCTCTCTGTCCCCTTGGGGACATCCCGATTTGGAACGCGACGCTCTTTTGAGTACCAATTCTCTAGATCCCATTGGTCCGCATTGAGAAGTGGGGCGCCGTCGCGATTGAACGTTCGCTGCTGCTGCTGCCTTGCTACCAAGCACAACAAGCACCTACACTGCAACCCGCATGCTGCACTTCGCTCGACCAGGCATTGCAGCGGAACCAAGATGTTAGCGGATTATGCCACCGCCGAAAGGCGTGGAATGACTCATTGGGTTCGTAACCCGCTCACCCCACCGAAAAGAAAAAAACAACAAAACGAATCACGCGTTGTTGACTCTGTCCTGTTCAATGTGCCATAGGACTTCCACATGGGCAAGCGTCGGGTGTCAGCTAAAGGGGCACACGGCGACAACGTTCATCGCAACGTTCTCCATCTTGAAATCTTGCCCAATGCCGTCGGCCGCCTTCTTGCCCGGATCGCGAGTGTTCTCCCCGCCCCCTTGTCCGCCCTCGTCAGGTCTTGGTTTCCAGAGTGGTTTCTGCCCCCACGAATCATCCTCAAAAGGCAGAAACGGGATTGGGACGAGGAATTTGACAACGAAAAGGCCATCTATCAAGCCTTGTCTCCCATCCAGGGCAAGATTGTCCCTGTCTGCTGCGGCGAAGCGACATGCCCCGAGACGGAAAGTACTACGACACGGGCTCTGGTGCTTTCTGATGTTGGAGGCGTGTCATAGCACGTGGACGCCGCTGCAGGCTTGGGCGTGGAACAGCTCGAGACCATGCTGGAGACGCGTTCCGCCCCCTTGCAGAATTCAACGTCTGCCACGATGATTTCAAGCTCGACAACTACCGTCTTGTTGGCAACAGGATTGTGATTATCGACTTTGAAAGCTCCTACGTGTTCGAGACCGAGGATCCCGAGTTGCTGTACAACAATGCCCATCGAGGCGGTGGGCTTTTCAGTCTCCGGTGAGCGAGGTTGATAATATGATGGAATTGTTCTGTACCTGAACGGTAGTTAGGGGCTACCCCAAAAACCAAACCCCTAGAGCCATGCAATGCTACTCCGGTATCTTTCAAAGGGGAAAAAAAAAAAAAGATGGAAAGAGTGAAAAGAGAAGAACGAAACGAACACATTCCCCTAATGAACCAGACCGAAACCAACGAAACAAAGCACCAACGTAACCCAAACAACAACTTGAACTTCACTTAGTGAACCCCAACAGGCTTCGCTCAAACGAACAAAACACCAATGCCAGCGCCCGCCAAGCCAGCAACAACCAGTCCGACATTTAGCGTCACCATCTGGCCGGCGCCAGACTTCTTGTCGCCGTCCTTGCCACCCTTGTCCTTGACGTCCTTGAGCGGGAGGTTCGTGGGGGGGATTTGGGAGCTACCGCCGCCGCCGCCGCTGGTCTCGGTGGGCTTGTTCTTGTCCTTGTCTTTGTCGTTATTGTTATTGTTGTTGTTGGTCTGGTCCTTGTCCTTGTCACTGTCCTTGTCCTTTCCCTTAATACCCTTCAAGACCTTGAAGGGGTTGGGCAAGCCCCGAGCGCCAATCCCGCCTTCCTTGTAGATGCTGGTGCCCTGGGGATCGTTCTGGTAGCGGGCGGTCACGTCGTTGTTGGCAGTGGCGGGGTCGCTGGCTGCAGTGGCGAGAGCGGCGAGGCCGAGGATGGCGATGGGAAACTTCATTTTGGTAGTTGAGGGCCGCTAGGAAATTATTTAGTTTGTGTTGGTGTAGAAAGGAACGCCAGTGGTAGTTTGTGTTTTAGAAGAACGACGAGTATCAGTACGAGCAGGTTCTGGCTATGTGTAAAAGGGTTGCGTTGGTTCTGGAGAGACTCTGAACGGAGAGTCATCTGGGGAATGCATCCCGTTTATCCCCTTCCTCTGCTCAACATCTAATGTTACACCGAGAATGTTCTACTTTGAAGCACTTGGCTCTCATCTGATGCAGCCAGACCAGGTTTCCACGCGGCCCCATGCTTGATTAAAACAATGCTATTGCCTTTGGACGAAACGGGCGGCCCGGGCGGCCAGCATCAAACAGCAGAACTATCACAGGAGTCGGAAAGATCAATGAACCTATAAGAACATTACTTTGACACCCCTGAATATGTCAAAGGGGGGGCTGGTCGTTTCGGCCTCATCCGTTCCTGGCCCGGGTCGGTGGCTCGGGGCCTTGACCTGGACGGACGACCAGGGTGAAGTTCGGCCTTTGGTGATCAGCCCTAATTCCGACGCACTGATTGATTGACACAAGAATGGGGGCCATTTTAACCCAAGTGGATAAACATGGTTAGAGATATCTTATTGCGGCACGGGTGACGCCATCGGGCCTTTGGTCCGGCGCAGCGCCGAGATTCTATCCGGGCCCGGAGCCGCCCCGCCGCCCCGGCAGTTTGAAACCCACTTTTGCCGCTTGCGCTGTCTCGGAGCGGCCGAAAGGTGTTGTTGTGCTTGAGAACCAACCCGGACTTGTACTCGAATTGAGATGCTTGTGGGTGCAGATTTGAATAGAGCATGACCGCATTCTATGTAAGTAAAGATTTGAGTTTCCTGGATAAATCATGGCTTACACAGCATGGGGAAGTCTCTAACTTTACTTGTAGAGCCAAAGGCAAGGGAAAGATCCAACCCCAACCCTAACCCTACTGTTGAGATCTCGCGTCCACTGGAAAGCGCGTGTTAAATTGAGACGCGTCGAGCCCACTTTCGAAAGCGCGTCCCCCGGCTTCGACAACAACGGTTTGCCAACATCCCGGTACCCAACTTCTGAAAAGGCCGAAACCACGACAAAATACCCCGTACTTGTTATGCACCTCAATTGATCGCCTGGGGATAGAATTACTCGACTGGCCCCGAAATGCTCCCCCCGTCGTCGCCCATCGCATTCCCAGCAAGCTCGTCGCCGGCCCACCACAAGCGGCCGCGACCTTCAGAACCACCGAAACCGCAGAAACCCCGCGTTCTCGGGGGCTTTCTTGCCGACGATGACTCGGACGATGACGAAACTACCGAGCAGCCGTCCCCCAAGCGGAGGATGCTGCAACAGGAGAGACAGGACGCCCAGCTGGACATACAACCCGACGAACCCGTAATGGACCCATTGGACGGGACCCTGCCGACCCTGCCACCCCGGGAGACTATTTCGACGCCACCCGACAGCCAACCGCACGAAGAATCTGAGGAAGAAGAGTCACGTTACGAACGTCTCTTTGGAAGTCAGGCAACGCGCACATTGGCTTCACTTTCAAGCGACAGCCTCGCACCGGCTCCATACCACATCTCGACATGCTCCGGCAAGTCGGTGCCCATTCGTGAGCGCAAACCGACGGCGTCCGTCTCGTATGCAAGCATGGTGGCAGCCCGCTCCAGAACCAAGGAAGGCCGCGCGAGCAAAAGCTACTACGGCATCGCCATCCACGAGCTCATTGACGACGCCACCAAACAGATCGCCCAAGTCCGCAAAGAGTCGGCAGCGACGCCCATCACCCCGCCAGCCCACCCCGACAAGCCCGTCCGCTCCGTCGAAGACCGCCCCGCGAACCCTAAGAAATCCAAGCGCACCATGCTCTGGACCGAGAAATACCGCGCCCGTACCTTTATGGACCTCGTCGGCGACGACCTGACCAACCGCCAGGTCCTCCGATGGCTCAAGCGCTGGGACCCCATCGTGTTCCCGCACGTGGCCAAGCACAAGCCAGCGAAACGGCCAGGCCATCAGCAGCAGAACCAGCAGGGCCAGCAGCAGCCCGACGAGGAGAAACCGCACCGCAAGATCCTGATGCTCCACGGCCCGCCGGGCCTCGGCAAGACCACGCTGGCCCATGTGTGCGCGAGACAGGCCGGGTACGAGGTCATGGAGATCAATGCGAGCGACGAGCGTAGCAAGGATGTGGTTAGGGGGAGGATCCGGACGAGTCTGGGTACCGAGTCGGTCAAAACGGTGGAGAATAAGAAGCCCGAGCCGGGGAGGCAGCAAAAGATTGCCCGTCCCGTGTGTGTGGTGGTGGATGAGGTGGATGGTGTAGTTGGCGGTTCTGGAGGGTCTGGTGAGGGCGGCTTTGTCAAGGCCCTGATTGATCTCGTCTTGCTGGACCAAAAGAACAGCGCCGGCGGCGCTGCGGCCTCGGGAACCGGACGGAGGAAGAAGAAGGGTGACGACTTCAAGCAGATGCGCCCGTTGATTCTCATCTGCAATGATGTCTACCACCCCTCGTTGCGGCCGCTGCGCCAGTCTGGGCTGGCTGAGATCATCAACACCGGGAAACCGTCCGTGGATGCTGTCGTCACCCGGTTGAAGGCCATATTTGAGAAGGAGGGCATCCCCTGTGAGAAAGATGCCGCGCGGAGAATTTGCGAGGCGTCGTGGGGTATGACGAGCGGGATCGACGCCAAACGCGGGGCCGAGAGCAACGCGGAAGGCGATCTTCGGGGTATCATGGTCGTGGGAGAGTGGGTCGCCAGCCGGCTGAGGGCGACTTCTAAGGATGCCGCCCCCTGCTTGACACGGCAGTGGGTTGACAGAAATATTATCCAAGATCTCGCCCACGGCGGCGGAGGTGCCAGAGGTCTGGGCCGCGGCGGCGTCAAGGAGATTGTCACGCGCATCTTCCAAGAGGGCGCTGGATTCCCGAAGCAGATCGTTCCGACAAACCAGCCCAAGCACACGCGCCACGAACAGCCCCAAGCGCAGCTCGGCTTCTCGGAGCAGCAAAAGAAATACGCCATGACGCGGCTCCGCGAGATGATCGACACGAGCGGCGAGGTCGACCGCATCATGACCGAGATCTTCCTCGAGTACCCCAACCGCGACTTCAACGACGACTCGTTCCTCACCAAGCCCGACGTAGCCTATGAGTGGATGCATTTTCACGACACGTGCTCCTCGCGTCTATTCTCTAGCCAGGAGTGGGAACTAGCGCAGTACTTTAGCCAGCCCGTCCTGGCCTGCCACCACCTATTTGCTTCACCACGCCGGTTCCAACCGCAGGCCGCCGCGAGAAAATGGGGCGAGCCCGACGACAACGAAGCCAACACCCCGCCTCTGCCCTTCTCCGGCCCGCGCGCCGACTATGCCGCCCGCGAAGCCGAAAAGGTCAACCGCGCGGCACTGCAAGCCATCCATTCACAGTTGCCGCCCAGCCTGTCGCGGGCGTTCCGCAGCCCGGAGCACATCGCCACCGACTTTTTGCCGTACCTCGTGCGGCTGGTCTCGCCAGACGTCAAGCCCGTCGTCGTGGGCGGCGGCAACGACAAGTTTGGCGCGGTCGCCAGCGTGCGGCGCGAGGGCGAAAAAGCCATGGTGCGGCGCGCCGCGCAGGTGCTGGCCGAGGTCGGGATCGCCCTGCACAAGGGCAAGATCGAGGCCGACGTCAGCGCCGGGCCGGCCAGCCGCACGCAGTGGGTGTATCGGATGGAGCCGTAAGTCACCCTGCCCAACACTTGATTGCGAAGTATTTGCCAGCAGTACTAACGAATTCCACGCACACATAAACAGAGACCTCGATGCCCTCGCCACGTACGAAACAGCCGGCGCCTACGTCCTCGCCAGCCAAGCGCCCACCCGCTACGCCGTGCGTCAGGTACTGGACCAGGAACTCCAAAAGACGATCGCGCAGCGAGAGACCGCCGCCAGGCAGGCACGCCTGAGAGGAGCGGCTCGCCACATGGAGGAGGACCATGACAACAACAAGGAGAACCTGCCCTTGCACCCCCACCTCCAACCCACCGCTGTTAGTAAAGCGGAGGAGAGGGCTGCGGCGGCGAGTGTCAAGCGGGATTTTTTTGGCCGGGTGATTGTCGAGCGGCCGCTGGGGGAGACGGACGGGAATGCGGGGAGCAGGAAGGGGAAGAAGAGGAGGGGGAGTGGTGCTGCTGCGGCGGGTGGGGAGGGAGCCAAGATATGGGTTACGTATCATGAGGGGCTGAATAACGCGGTGAGGAAACCGCTTTCGTTGGATGAGTTTTTGCGCGGGTTTTGAGGGCGTGGGTTGGGGAGTACTGGTCGGTGTTGGAAGTCCGAAAGGGGTGGGGTGTGTATTGGAAATGAAGGTTATGCTGAATACGAGATATTGCTGTGTACTACTGTAAGCGTTTAGATTCTTGTTTAGTCCTTGACATAGTTAGATGCAAGATGATGCTGAGGAAGGATACGTCTACAGTTGCGCGTATAAGTGCCTGGTTCACCTCTCGGCTCCACTGCCTCGGAGCACTCGGAGCATCCGGCCCCGGCCGGACCCACTCTCGGCTCCGTGCAACCAGAGTATTTGTAATTGGTTATAGGATTGGACTGCTCGATGTTGTGCAAGAAACTCGCCATTAGGTCAAGGTATAGGTGTTGTTGTGCAAAGCGTGATGTGGACATGTTCGGATATGCGTACACAAAAATGCCCAAAATACCTGTAGAAGCTCAAGGGAAGTAACTGGTTACGAAACCCGTCGTGGGGGTTGACTTCGTAGAGGTGGTTGGGTTTGGGGGGGGGGGGGAGGGGCAAGTCGGGGAATCGGAGGGGCAGAGGCTACCCGTCAACCACTGGGGATGACCGTTTTGCCGAGCGGGACTGTGATAGCGAGTTTGCTAGGTTGTGTTAGAAGTAACGAAGTACTTCCAGACCGCGACGATGTCTTGTTTGGCTGTCGAGTTTGTGGGTCAAGTCAGTGATTTGTATTTCGATACCCCTTATCACTTGATACTCTGCGTTTAAGTCCTGGATGAAACATCTCACAAAATAAACTTTTGGGTCTCATGGAATAAGAAGAAAGAAATCGGCAACGAAGCCCCAGATTGATTCCGTGGCTACCCAGAAGTAGAATCCCTATCCAAACAAAAAGTCAAGAACCCGCATCTATCGCTAAACCCACCACTCTATCACCAACTCCCATCAAGCCACAGACCGCCCTTCCAGACTCGCAATCGTGCTCTCCAGAGCCGTCTCGACGTCGACATGGAAATAGGGCCGATTCACGCCATACAGCGGCACAAACCTCGAGCCACCACCCGACGACGCAACCGGCGTAACCGCGCCGCCCGCCTCAATGTCCACTTCCTTGGCCTTGGTCGTCACCGTTGCCTTGCCCTCAATGACAGAACCATTCGCCTCGGCAACAGCAATAAGTGGCTCCGCTACACCCTTGCCCTCCGAAATCTCGCTCACCCTGTCGGCGCCAAACCCAGAGGCGACCAACGCTCTCTTGGTCCAGCGGTTGGAGACGCCAGTGAAATGCCACTGGACCTTGTCCGGGTCAGCGTACCGGTCGAATTGGTTGCGCAGGTCGACGAGCGCCTGGGCGGCTGTGGCATCGAGCGAGTTGACGGCTGAGAAGTCGAGAATGAGTGCGCGAAGCGTGGGCCGGGCGGCAATCTCTTCGGTGTCGACGGCTTGGCCGCGGCGCGGGCCAGGGTCGTTCCACGGGCGATCCTGGGGTGGGGGTTAGATACTTAGGAAGGGCATGGTAGGGCCTGGGGACTTACGCCAATTTTGCCGTATTTGTCTAGTAGGGTCCGACGCGTGTGTTTGAAGATGAAGATGGTCAGAACGTCCAGGTGACGGGCCGAGTTGATGTAGTTGAGGCCTTCGCCAAAGCGGTAGATGAAAACGCCCGGGTAAGGAGACCTGATCTCGACCTCTGGATTGGATCGGTCGCTCCGATTGAGGTCGATGAAGGCTGTGTGTGCCTTCTCGCCAGCGACGTCCTGGTTGAGCGATGAACCGCCCTTCAGGCTGTTTCTTGTTGCCGCGTGGACGTTCACTTTGCCCAAAAATCTGCCTGGACTCTTTGCCGTGCGGATGATGAGGACGGCGAACGAGGTGGCCATGGTGACGTATATTCCATTTTCAATGGAAGAGAAGATGGCGACAAAGACACCGGCGAAGAAGATGATGGCTTCATGAGGCGCGGTCTGCCAAAACCTGTAGACTTCACGAGGAGGTGTAATAAGATCACCAACGGCGTGGATGATGATGGCGCAAAGACCGGCGCTGGGGATGTAGAAAAAGACTGACGTTAGCGCGTAGAGCGCCAGGAGGACAATGACTGCGGTGAAGATGCCAGCCAGCGGCGTCCTGACTCCAGCCTTGGCTTTGATGGCCGTGCGAGAGAAGGACCCAGTGGCGGGGTAGCCGCCGAGGAAGGGACCAAAGACATTGGTGAAGCCGATGGCAACGAGTTCCTGCGAAGGGTTGATGATGTAGTTGTTGACGCGGCCAAACGACTTGGAAATGGCGATGTGCTCAATCAGAAGAACAATGATGGTGGTGGGAATATCAGAGCCAAGCGCGGATAGAATCTCCGTGTCAAGACGAGGAGCGCCAACATGTTGGAAGCCTGATGTGCGAATCAATGTCAGCAACGGCGGTTTTCGGACTTGCAGAATCTACTCACCGCTTGGGACAGTGCCGAGGATCTTGAACTTTGCCTTGGAAGCGTCGGTGACCTTCCTGTTGACAAGCCAGCTCATGAGGATGTACACAATGACGATGAAGGCCATGCGGAGCGTCGAGATGAAGAACCACGTCTTGGCGCGATGAGGGTGCTTCTTGCCCATGAAGGAGCAGAACCAACGGATGAAGTATAGACCAAACAGGGCCGAGAGTCCCACGGCGGCATCAAGCTTGGCTCTCGGCAAGCCTTTGAGCGTATCGATAATGACCAGGTAGGTCTCCTGACGCGTGTTAACGCCCGAGATGCCGAGAAGGCCGGGGACCTGGCCCGACGCAATGCTGATGGCCGATCCGGTCATGAAGGAGCCGATAGCCACTAAGGGGATCAACTCGACAATCCAGCCGAGCCGGACTAGGCCGATAAACAGGAGGATGATTCCAGAAATGAGGGCCAGACTGCGGGCAATGACGTCGGCGCTGAGATCGGGGTGCGTCTCTTGCACCTTGAGCACAGTGTTTCCGACAATGGTTGACATGACCGCAACCGCCTGTAATGTTCATGGGGTTAGGAGTCTGTCCCAGCAGTGAGCAAGGGGGCGCACATACACCAATGGTGATATCTTTGGACGTCGCGAATGCCCAGTACAGCAGAAAGCCCACGAAGGACGTGTAGAGGCCGTACTCGGGGGTAAGCTTGGCGAGCAAGGCATACGCCATGCCCTGGGGCACGACGACGAAGCCGACAGTCACGCCTGGGCTTGTTAGCTACGCTGTGTCAAGACGGGCTCCTACATTGCTTCCACTCACCGGCGATGAAATCACCTAGCAGCCATGTGAGGTTGTAGTGGAAAATCCAGCCGAGGAAGGGGAAGAGCTCCTTCAGGTAGCGGGAGATGCCCGGGAGTGTAGGGAAGAGCTCGAGTAGGAGCTCCTTGATGGAGGGCTCTTCCTCGATGTACGAGCCATTGTCGTAGAGGGACGAGTCATCGAGCTTGTCGTTGGGATCGATGCCGAAGAATCTCTTGACGCGGTCGGCGGGCTTGTTTTGGGCCATGGTTGCTGCCCTGGGAGGTGTCCACGGGTGGGTTGGGTTCGAGCTTGAGGATGCAACACCAGAGGGGGATAACATGCAGGGCAGGTTATATATGTAGAACAGAGCGCTGCCTCACCTTCTAGATTGGGTCTTTCGCTAATATTGGTGACCGGGTCTCTGCCTTCAGCTGTGCTGCTTCGAGCAGCCACCGTATGCTTGGGACAGGAGATCAGGGGTGGGAAACCAGGATCTGGACGAGCACGAGCTCGAGAGGCTGCGTGGTGGCACGCGGGATGGACTTCTTCAATCGTTGATGGACCCAGACGGACGGGTGAGATGACACATGGGAATGTGGAAACCTGGAAGCCCCGGTCACCACGCCGGCTTGTGCAGACTGCGAGCAGGCGGCGGAGAAAATGGGGTGGTGCAGACTGAGACACCCACATGGGAGCATTCGCTGATCCTCTGCGTGCAGCCGACGGTGGGGGTGGGCTCGGGACAAATCCTAAATTCCTCGCATGGGCGACCGAACGAGACGATTAGGTCGTGCAATTGGCCAAAAATAATAAGCTGCTGGAGCCATGGTTGACTGCCGTCCCTCTCTTGCAGACGGGGACTCGTCCCGAACAAGGTAGTGTGAGCCGCTTGTCCACCTTGTCCTGGTCACATACTCGGTACCCACGAAGCTAGAACATAAAGAACGGGATGGCCCGATGCCCCAAGAGGTGATATGGCGTCAACCGTCATTGATTTGAACATCTCCCGTATTTCTCTTGCTGCAAAAAGTTGCCTTGTCGTTGAATCGAGGGTCTCGGCAGACGTCAGCCGGACATCAAGATCTCTGGGCATCGTGAGTACCGCAGCTTCGGCTCCCGCAGTGGCGTCCCCAGGAAGCTTGGGAAGCTTGTTCGTGAAACGGCCGCTTGGCTGCGAATGAGGCCCGAGATGTTTGGGCTGGGCAGCCTGGGCAGCCTGGGCAGTCTGGGCAGGGACGGTGGAGAGAGACTGAGACAGAGGAGAGGAGGACTTGGCCCCAGGAAGTCAACAACCCGCGTGATGGAAGGTGCAAGGTGGGAGAGGTGGTGGGCGCAGGATGGCGCGAAGCCACACTTGCCCCCAACGCACCGCGTCGCATCTGTCTTGGCAAAACGAGGAAACGAGAGCTCGTCGGCAGGAGCGACAATTGCTTCCATTGATTCCAGTTGCGGTAAGTGCGCCTTGCAAACACCCCTCTTTCGTTTGTTTCTTGAGTCCTCATTGGCTGGGATCCAGAGGACCCTCGATCACCTCATCGAGGAGGCGCCAGGCAAATCCACTTGGCGTTTTTGGCGACTTCCGTCGCCGCGCAATCGACCCGTTTTTTCATTGCTTTGTCCCGTCCTCGAGCTCCCGCGCGTGTCAAGGTTGGGCGAGAGTGTGGGGGGGCTCGCAGGGAACAAAGCTACAAAAGGGACGTGGTGCCCCCCTTTGTGCATGACGACATTCCAGGGGTTGCGTTGCGCGATCAACCCCAAATCCTCGACGACCAACCATTCCCCCATTTCGCCATCCTGCAGTCAGCATGCGACGTGCCCGCCCTTCTCCTCGCCGTGCCTTCGTTTCTTGCGGCCCAGCAACGTGGTTCGGGCGGGAACGGGAAACTAGAACACAAGTCTTGCTCGGGAAGGAAGAGAGAGAGAGACGGAGATCGATCTGGATCTCGCAGCTGCCGGGGCCGGGTCTCAAGTAATTCGAGCCTCGGGCGGCATCTGGTACAGACTGATGCGATGGAAAGGTCCGTGGGATCGCCGATCCATCGGTGTGCCCGCCGCGGGTCGCCAAAGTTTGTCAGGCAAGGTGCAGACCGTGCAGCAGCAACGCCAGGATGGCAGTGAATCAAGGACACACATCCCGCCCTCACAATCGAATCTCAAGGGTTATGCCGCGGAAAAATCACTCCTTTCGTCGGGGCAATGGAAGCTGAAATTTGCCATATTGGCCAATGTGAGTGCCGACAAGACCTCCGATGAACATCAAGACATTGCCCGGTCATTACCTGGAGATGGGCTTCGTCCGGCAGAATGCGGGCATCCAACCGGCGTCCAACCGAGCTGGATCTTCTCAGCCTCACAGGGTCCGCGGGGCCCATCTCTGGAAACTCCACGCTCTCGGCCTTCACCTGAAGCTTGCACGTTGCATGGAAACATCGAGGCTCAGGGCCGCAGATGGAACCCGCTGCTCTGGAACAGGGTCGTCTCCGAGGTTGAATCTGAGACGGACTCGAGGTGAACAAGCTTGCAGGGTCTCTGCTGCCGGTCACCCTTGACAACGACGCTACTGGGCACTGCCGGCTTGCTGGGACACTTGCTCTCGTGACCGGGGCCTCCTGTCCAAGCTTCCCAGTGGCGTTAGCACGCCTTCTCCTGCACTGCAGGTCGACAATCTTGTCTGTCCATTTCGTCAGAAAGGGGGTCTCGCTGGGTCGACCTATGACATGAGACCATGTTACAGGGCCTTACGTTCTCTTTACGTGGCAATTCTCTGTCCCCCAACTTGGCCACGACTGGCACAGACTATTGCTTTCGTTTCCTATGTCTCACATACCTGCTCTCCCTCAGCCCACGCCGCTTGGAAATGGGGGAACCGGGAAGCGAGACGGGCCGGGGCTCGCCGGGCCTGGGCCGCTCGTGCGCTTATGATGCCCTCCCAGCCCCCAGGCTGATGGTGTGCGCAACAGCAGCCTCGCGGGTTTGGAGGAACGCAAGAATGCACCTCTGTTGCGTCAACGACCAAAACTGTCGCCGTCTGCAAGCCCATGCATTACCTAGATTTGTACTGCAAACAATACTCAATGACGTCTTTTGAGTTGCATCCTGCTGCGGTTACCCGCCTGGTTCACAGTTCTGACCTCGGGGCCGAGAGTTCGTTTCCCGAAAGACACTTTTCGCCTCATCCCGACGAGAAGGCACTTCCAGGTGTTGGACTCGGTTCCAAGTCGACTGCGGTGAAGACGCAGACGCTCGAGCCGAGTGACGCATCGAGCTGGTCGCAGGGCTGGCCCGGCCGGAATCAGACATTGCACCATCGGAACCTTGTAAGTGTCACACGACAGTTTGGACGCTGATGGAGCTGACACTTACGCTTAAAATCAAGACACCCCCTCACGGTCCCCTGGTTGATGGCACTATCTTTTCCCCGCCATTGTTCCCGACGACAGCGGCTACGCAAAACGAATGGGAACTTTTTCGCAAGCAGTCACCATCCGAATCCTTTTGGAAACCCACACAGCCCGAGTGCATCCAGGACGATTCTGATTCGAACCAAAGCCCCAACGACGATCCGGAAGACCTCAGTGCAGCATGGCCATCTGTCCAGAAGCCCAGGCGGCGAAGCGTGCACAGGGTCGTAAAGCCCACGAGGCCACCAGGACCTGAACGAACCCACTACATCGCCGCGCCGTCAAACAGGAGTTCTATCCTGGATTTTGATCACAACAACACAGACTGGCTTGACTTTTCAGATCCAACAGTGCCCTTCATACCACAGCCCAACTGCGACAACGCAACCACCGATCGAGGCGAACCGGAGCTCATATTTGAAACCGCATCCCGGTCGTCCAAGGCCGCTTCAAAACGCATCGCCCACAAGCTGTCGGAGAAGACGCGTCGGAACAGACTGACCATTGCCATACGCGAGATCCAAAAGCTGCTTCCTACAGACGAGGACGGCGGTCCTCAGTCTCGGCCTCACCAGGAGGGCGATTTTGTGTTTCGCCCTGGTGTGCCTAGTAGTAAGCTCGATGTGGTTGAAATGGCGGTTGGGTTTATCAAGGATTTGAAAGAGAAGAACGCAGAGATGACGAGGAGGGTGAGGGAGGCGGAACGGAGGCTGGAGGAGTGTCGTTGTCAGCGGGCGACGGCGGACACATTGGAGGATGCAGCAGGTTGATGCTTCACACTGAAGCAATGTTCAAACGCCTGACATCTGATGTCGCCGACCCAGTTGAAACTACACTGACACTATCTTGATATTTTGTCCCAGTTTATCCTTGACAGCCAGCAATACAAATCGATTATCTGTACCTTCAAATTCCACCAGATTCCCTTCACTCCTTTGTGTATCCATGTGTCTCTGTTCCCCAGCGGACTTTCCGCTCTGTACCCCTCGCGAGTGTCGTGTCTCGTCCCCTCATCAGACCAAGAATGACCCCCACGGATCCACCGAAGAGGAATCCCGGGGGGAGCCCCGCTGGGGCGGCGATGGGTCCAGAACTCGGGCTTGTGCCCGGTCCTCCCCCGCCTGAAGCTGGGTGACACCCGACTGGGCGGTTTGGGGAGTGCCAAGAAAGCGCCACCTTCTGGTGTCTGACGGCATGTGTGTCTCTCCGCATTCCACTAGTGCAGTGCAGTGGATCTGGAGCACCTGACGGTGTGTGACTCGGTCTTGTCCATCGTGGTACCGAGCTAGTGTAATATTCTTCTTTGACCTATTTATGGGGATTCGGGTTCGGATTGTTGTTTTGGTCTCACTCAGTTGACTTGGCAGTCCCATGATTGGCGTCTTGGGTCCGGGGAAAATTGGGGATGTGTTTTAGACATGCAGATATGTTAGATCGGGACATCACTTGTTGGACGGACGATCTCTCGAGTTTTTAGACTTGCGTATTTTGTACGATGTTGGCTTTAAATAACTGCTGGCCAGAATGTTCTAAAACCCCGGGCGGGTAAAAATAGAAATGGTAAGGGATATAAGAGTCTGGAGAACAGATGGATGATGAAGTAAGATGGGTCGTACATAATACAAGGGTGGAGGAAAGAAGGAAAGAGGGGAGGTGATAGTAGAGGCATAAAAAGGGTTGGTATGAAAAGGCCTGAAAAAGAGATAAAATAAAAGAGATAAAAATAAAGCAAGAAGAGAACTAAAGCAACTCGGGGGTTAGAAGTATAACCTTTGGTTGTCATTGGTGACAATCAGGGGTTTCGTTGACAGGATTCTCCTCATTGGTCCCATAGTATCCGAACCCTAGCTAGCTAGCGATCAGCCGCTAACTGACTACAACCCTAACCCGGCCCCGCTCCCATATACGATATTAGCGAATATCCATAGTTCCGCTAACCTTAGTAATGTAGTTATTTCGTAATATCTACATCCATCGCTAATCGGGGGATTCCTAGCCCTCTGATTCGTCAATTTGAGCTACTAGGAGGGTGTTCTATATCTTCGATAGCCTCTAGATAACATACATTGCTTCTATCTTCCAACCCTATATCCTACATAGCCTACAAGATGGCTCGCCGAACGCTCCGCAAGCTAACGCTAGCCCTAGCACTAGGACCGGCGCTAGCGCGAGTAGCTCTACTATCCATCACAGTATCGATAGGGCCTTCAGAACTAGAAGAACCCGGCTCTAGAGATATAGCTAGCGCACTAGCGTACTAACGTAGCGCTATAGCGCCTAGCTAGAACCGGAACTAGAACATCATTAACAATGCCAAGTTAGAAGACAACCTCTACTATATATATACCACTATCTATGCTAAGCAACCGATAACTATAAAGCGGGCCTATATACCGAAGTAGGTAGATGTTACAGAAATAGCTACATAAGGCAGCTACAGGCTGCAGGTCGGAACGCAGGGCGCCCCAACAGCCAATCGCTTAACTAACCAATCAAAGGGAGCACCGTAATCACCACTAGGGAATATAATCACAACGTGATCATAAGGGATCACTAGTAAGCAGGCTCAAAGTTACAGTAAACAAGGAGAATCACTAGTAATCAACGAAGGATCACAGTAATCGGGAAATTAGAAGCAGTGATCACAGGAAGTATATAGTCACTCGTTCTAGAGAGCTCTAGGAGTTCTCTAGTAAGTAATTAAATTATAGTACTTAGATACCTTTACAATCATTGTAAGAAATAGTCTTATTATAAACCCTTTAGCTTTACCGAACCTACGTACTCTATAAGAACTTACCTTCGTAAACCCTTTTAGAGCCTAGAGTCTAAAAGGTTCGTTATATATTACTTACTCCCTTTATTTCTATTATAGTTTAAGACGAAGGTAGTACTATATCTACTAAACTAACCCCCGCTCCTAGTACCGCTATAGAAACCGAAGAGTATAGTATTACCGAGATTCTCGCTAAACTCTAGGCTAAGATCAAGGAACTAGAGGAACGTAATATAGCTAACTAGACCCTTATTAACGAAGCTTATATCAAACTTAAGGAGTATACTAAACTCGCTAAAACGAAGAAAGCTAAGATTAACCTACCCGCTAAGTATAGAGGTAGTAAGGAGGGACTTACTAGATTCCTTACCTAGGTCTAGGCCTACATTTAGTATTATAACGACTAGTTCGCGAACGAGGAGTCTAAGGTCTACTTCGTAGCCTCGTACCTTAAAGGATAGGTACTCCGCTAGTTCGAACCTATACTAAAGGATCGTCTAAATAAGAGTAAGGTAGACTAGGAGAACTCTACTAAAAAGATCTTTAAGAAATATACTAACTTTGTAGAGGAAATTAAGAAGGTATTTAGAGATATTAACGAGAAAAGGTATACTTAGGAACACCTTACTCGGCTATATTAGACTAAGTCCGCTATAGCTTATACTACTCTATTCTACTAGAACTTACTACAAGCTGAGATTAACGAGGAGGGACTTATATACCTATTCTATAGTAGCTTTAAGAAAGAGGTTAAGGACAAGCTCTATTAAAAGGACTGACCTAATATGCTAGACAAATATATTACTATAGCTATTCGTATCGACAACCGACTCTATATACAACAATAAGAGTGTAAGGGCTATAATTGCGCCTAACCTATAATATATACTAAGTCTAACGATAAAAAGAAACGCTAACTATAGAGTATATTATATAGTACCTACCCTAGAGTAATAGACGTAGACGCTATATAAGCTTAGTAGAAAACTAGGAAAAGGATACCTAAAGACAAGTTAAGTATTACCTGTTACAACTATAGTAAGAAAGGTTACTTTAAGTAGGAATACTATAGTCTATAGAAGAAATAGATACCTATATTAAGTAAGGAAGTCGCTATTATCGACAAGTATACTCGATCCTAGGAGGTTACTATTACTAGCTATATATAGGATAACCTCGAGGATACTATCGACTAAGCTATCGATCTCGATAACGAACTAACGGACTCTAATACTAATAGTATTATACTATCTATAGAAGCTAATAACGCTAGAGAAACTACACTACCTATATAGGTAATAGGGATCGCCTACTAGTAGGGACTCTTACTTATCTAATAAGAGGATAGATAATAGGAGGTAGTATAGGAAGGAGAATAGGTAGGAGTAAACTTAACCTACTTCCGATAGAGAATCGAGGAACTTAGGGAAGAAACTGTAGAACTATACGACCGAGTATAAAACCTTGAGTATAATCTTATAAAGGAACGAGATTAGTATAGCTAACTCCGGGTAGAACTAGATAACCTTGTGTAGCAATGGCCTATATATAATACTAATGTAGATCTATAGGATAGACTATAGAGCTTAGGAGATAGTGCTATAAACAGTATACGCAACCCTAAAGTAATTTTCTAGTTCGCTTAGATAGAGTAATGTACTAAAGGACAATAGCTCTAGATATAGGAGAAGTACTAGGCAAGGTACTAGTACCTCTGCCTAGATAGAAGTACTTAAGAAATCGAGGAGATAGGATACTTATACGATTCCTATAGACCTTAGGAAAAGGACTACCTATAGATCTACCCCTAATATCTTAAATATATCTAGATACTATAGTTCTAGTATATCGCTTATATATACCGATACTACTTTAAGGACAAGTACTACTAAAGTTACTAGCCGATTAAGGAGTTTAGAGGTATAGAAGGAAAAGCCATTACCTAGGTCTACAACTATAGCTACCTAGGGGATAATACCCTAATATAGTATATAAAGATACTTTACAAAGGATAGATTAAGGTATAGCTAAAACAGATAGTACTATAAAAATATCTTGGGTAGGCTATAGTATAATACTACGAAATTTAGGACTACCTAATCTATATAAACAACAAGATCGAGGAATACTCTATAGATGTTAAGAAAGAACAGTAACACTAGTATAGGGAAAAGTACTAGTAGTAACGCTATAGGAGAGCTATATACCTAGAGGAATAAAGTATAGACTAGCTATAGGAATATAGGACGATCGATACTGTAAGTTAAGGTATAGATAAGGACACTTTAAAGTACTAAGAAGACTTAGGAAACGACTCCGGGCTCTCTATAAAGCCCGTTAACCTTTAAACCCTATTTAGAAACAACAAGTAGCCTAGTATAGGAGGAACTAGAGTAAGCGGAATACCTATTTCGACCTCCTAGCGGATAAATATAAAACGGCCGCTATATAAAACAATAAAAAACCTAATAATAGAATTTAGGTTACAGTACGATAGAAGCAATTTCAGGTATTAGTATTAGTAGATGGAGGATCCTAGGGCGACCTTATCTCACTAGACTTCGTTAATAAACTTAGAATTCTATAAAGAGCTAAGAAGACTCTAGGAATTGTTAGAGGCCTATTCGATACCTAGTAGGTATAACAAGAGACGGAACTACTTAACATTATAGTAGAAGGGAAAACTACCTTAGTAGTATTCGATATTATAGATATAGACTCTAGAAAAAATATAATCTTAAGGTAGCTATAGTATAAGGATTATAACCTAGATATTAGTTAGAAGGATAGTAGCTACCTATACCCTTATAAACCGATAATGTACCTAACTAACTCGATAGGACGTATAAGATAGGAGCTATAGGAGGGTAGTGTAGTAGGAAGACCGCCCTCTTAGGGCCTATTACAAGGAACTAGTAGAAGGAGACGAACTCCTCCAGATTCTACTATAGGTAGTATATAACGAATATAGATAGTACGGATAGATCAGGAGATCGCTATTATCTTAGTCGACGAATAACAGAAGCTTAAATTTAAAATATAGGTTATAGATTACAAAGTTACGGAAGTTAGCAAGGACAAGTTTACGTACTATTATAGTATAAAGGTAAACAACTAGATAAGGAAGATCCTAGTAGAATATTAGGGATACCTAGCGTTCGAAGTAAAATATATAGAAGGGCTACTAGAGTATAGACTATAGGATTACAAGATTAAGTTTAAAGAAGGTGCCTAGTTAAAGTTCTTTAAGATATATTATACTAACGAGAAACAAGATATAGAATTAAGGAAGTATCTTAAAGCTAATCTTAAGATCGGATATATCAGACTATCGATATTACTAGTGGGCTATCTAGTCCTCTTCGTTCTAAAGAAGGATAGGAAGCTTAGGATATATATAGACTACTAATAGCTAAATAGTAAAATAGTAAAGAATTAGTACCCCTTACCCCTGATTTCGTACTTACAAGACTAACTCTCTAGTATATAATACTTTATACAACTCGACCTTCTAACCGTATATACCTACATTTATATCAAGGAAGGAGATAAGTAGAAAATAGCGTTTAGGACTCCCTATAAGTACTACGAATACCTTGTTATACCCTTCAAACTTACTAACGTACTAGCAACGTTCCAAGCGGTTATAGATTATACGATCCAACTATTCCTTAATAAATTCGTAGTTTACTACCTAGATAATATCCTTATATTCTTAGAAACATTTAGCGAATATAAAAAGCACGTTAAGGTAGTACTAGATACACTCTATATATAGAAACTCTTAGTTAACAAGGATAAAAGTAAGTTCTATATTACGAAAATAGTCTTCTTAAGCTTCGAGATTTCGCTAGGATAGATATAGATAGAACTAACAAAGATTAAAGCTATTAAAACTTAGCCTATACTAACAACAATAATAGAGGTCCGAGGATTTATCGGATTCGCTAACTTCTATCGAATGTTTATTAGGAACTTTAGTAATATCGCTCGACCCCTATATAACTTAACGAAGAAAGATATCAAGTTCTAATAGGATTAGGAATATAAACAAACGTTTAGGACTATCTATAACGTAATTATTATAGACCTAGTACTTATATTACTAGATCCTAGGAAACCCTTTAAAGTTGAAACTAATATATTGGACTATATAATTAGAGGACAACTTAGCTAACAAGACAATTAAAGGAAACTCTACCTAATTACATTCTTTTCGAAAAAGCTCGATAGTCTAAGACTTAACTACCCGATCTATAACAAGGAACTCTTAGCTATTATCGAGGCTTTTTAGGAATAGAGACCTTACCTTAGTAGAATAACCTACGAAGTTCAAGTCTATACGGATTACAAGAACTTATAGTATTTCACTACTACTAAAGTACTAAACGAGCAACAAACTCGATAGGAGGAATTCCTTTCGGAGTTTAACTTCGTTATTTACTATAAGAAAAGTATAAAAAACGTACAAGTAGATACCTTAAGTAGGAGACCTAATCACTTTAAAAAAAGTACCTAGGCTTCGCTACTATTACTATAACAATAGTAAGATAGTTTATTGCATTACCTTACTTAACTAACAGAGGATTATAACGACGCTATACCTCTACAATAGTAGCTAGATAACTATCTATAACCTCTCTAACTACTTCTAGAGTATTATATAATTTTCAAAGAACAATAGGATCAAACAAACTTCCAGGCTATAGTCGTAACGATAGACGAAGCTTTAGAACAAAGTGTTAAGGTATAACAGATACTCGATAGAATATACTACAAGCTATAGTATAATAATAAAGTGTATATTATACCTAACAAGTAGAGCTAGCTTATTAAGGAAATATACAAGTTAAAACTTAGAGGATATATAGAAATTACTAAGATACTAGTGTATGTTAGGAAGTATTACAATTTCCTAGGAATCAGAAACAAAGTAGTGGAAGTTATTAAAAATTATAACATATACTATAAGAGTAGAGTAGCAAGATACAAACCCTACAAGCTCTTACAACTATTACTAGTTATAGAACGACTATAGAGCTTAGTAACAATAGACTTTATTACTAAGCTACTACTATCTAAGGACTTAGTAATAAGAGTAAAATATAATAGTATTCTTACTATAGTTAACTAACTTACTAAGTAAAGTTACTTCTTCCTATACTAGGAATTATAGTTAATAGAGTAACTCGCGGACGTAGTCTATTGGTATATTATATCAATTTATATATAGCCGAAAGAATAGATTATAGATAGAGATACTAAGTTCATATCGAAATTCTAGTAGGTACTTATAAAACACCTAAGCGTTAATAGTAAGCTTTCGATAGCCTACTACCCCTAGATAGATAGATAGATAGAACGACTTAACTAGATCGTAGAACAATACCTTAGGTTATATATTAATTTCTAGTAAGACGATTAGGTTATATTATTACTAGTAGTATAACTCGCTTACAATATAGTACTAACCGAGACTATAAAAGTTATACTGTTCTTCGCGAACTTCAGATATAAAGTAGACTTATATTAAAGACCTAAGGTTATAGTCCCTAGAGCTATAGTTAAGGTAGATTAGATATATATACTATATACGATACTTAAAGATAAACTTAAATTCGTTAAAGGTAGGATAAAGAAGTACTATAATAAATATAGGCTCGAGGGTCTTTACTTAAAAAGAGGAGATAAGGTCTACTTTATTTCTCGAAATCTCTATATAAAACGACTAAGTAAGAAGCTAGACTTTAAAAAGATTAGACTATTTAAGGTCGAAGAGTGAATTTCGATATCTAACTATCGACTTTTATTACTAGTATCGATAAAGCTAAGAATATACGTTTTTTATATTTCACTTTTAGAACTAACATTAAAGAACACTAAGCTTACTACTACTATAGAAGTAAAGGATAAAGAGGAAGAGTAAGAAGTTAAAGATATCCTCGATTTAAGAAACGTACAAAGATAGCTATAGTATTTAGTTAAGTAGCTTGACTTTAGACTAGAAGATAACTCTTAGAAGCCTGTTAAGTACCTAAGTAACTATCCTAAAAAACTTTAGGAGTTCTACTAGAGAAACCCGGATTACCTAGCAAACTTAACTCTAGCAGAATACCCAAAACAGCATTCTAGTCGATTACGTCGACTATACTATTAACCTATATATCTACTATAGTAAAAGACTCTTACCTTTCAACCTCCTCCAACTCATCTAAATTTAACAAACTATAGGCTACTATATCAGCCCCCTTCTCTACTAAATGTTCCTTTTACTTACAAATATATATTAGGTAGGCCAAAGCTTCTAAAGCCTAACACTAAGCTTCTACAATAGCCTCTTCTACTAAACGCTCCTCGTCTTTAAGATAGCGCTATTTACGTATAATATAGTCCACTAGGCTACCGTTAGTACAATACAACTAATATAACAATACAGTCTAACAACGTAATCCGATAACGTAATCTAACAACGTAATCGGATAAGACAATATAACAATATAATCAAGTAAGGAGATCGTCTACTTATAAGTAGAAATCTAAATACCGGAACTATCGTAGAAGTAACCCTAACGGACGTAAGCTTCGTACCACTTCACTTTCGCAATTATATAATAAGTAATACCTTAGGACGTATACTAGGAATAAGGTATAACGACAAAACTATTTTTAGCGATATTTTAGGCAAGGGTAGTATAGCGATATATAGAATTAGACTTTTACTTCTTTACTAGCATTTTATTAGCATTTTAGCGATATAAAAAAGAAGAATACACAGCACTTATAAGTGTAGGCTGTTAGTAGTATTTAAAACAAGGCCTTAGATCTTTCGGAACGAAAGATACTAAAGAGGGGCATTGTATTATAGAAATAGCTATATAAGGCGGCTATAGGCTACAAGTCGGGACGCGGGACGCCCCAATAGCTAATCGCTTAACTAACCAATCAAGGGAAGTACTGTAATCACTACTAGGGAATATAATCACAATGTGATTATAAAGGATTACTAGTAAGTAAGCTCAAAGTTATAGTAAACAAGGAGAATCACTAGTAATCAACGAAGGATCATAGTAATCGGGAAATTAGAAGTAGTAATTACAGGAAGTATATAGTCACTCGTTCTAGAGAGCTCTAGGAGTTCTCTAGTAAGCAATTAAATTATAGTGCTTAGATACCTTTGCAATCATTGTAAGAAATAGTCTTGTTATAAACCCTTTAGCTTCACCGAACCTACGTACTCTACAAGAACTTACCTTCGCAAACCCTTTCAGAGCCTAGAGTCTAAGAGGTTCGTCACAGTAGAGTTCCGGAACTTCTACTAGGCCTAGGGCTTCTAAAATAGGGAGATAGTTATAGAGAGTAAGCTCCTTTTATTCCTCGAAAAGAAGGTTATATATCGCCTACTCTAGAGCCCAAGCTAGAAGCTAGTGCCTAGTATACTACTAGCTACTAAGGCCCGCTTATACTAGCGGTCTATCTAGGTGTATATTATAGCGATTATAGATCTATAGTAGTAATAACGGACCCTCGGTATAAATAACTACCCATTGTCCTAGGAGACGATAGCCTAGGAGTATATACAGACCCTACAACAGTAATATATAGCCTAGCGCTAGTCTATCTATACTAATAAGGGCTAAAATACACTTCTCGATAGCTATTCGGAGCTAAAGCTCCAGAGGATTGCTAATAAACTCTAGAGCTAGACTACCAAGAGCCTAGCGAATACCAAGTAGTACCTCTAAACATTAGTAAACCTCTTACTTAGCTACTATATACTAGCCTAGGGCAATGACTAGAGGGCTACTAAGATCTTAGACCTCTTTATATTCGAATTCCCTAGCAAAGGGCTAACCTAGTATATATCTCTAATCTTTACTACCTACACTAGGAAGACGAACTAATATAGCTAGCTTAAGATAGCTAGAGCACTCTAGAGCTAAGACCCTAAGATCTACCTTCTTAGTACTCTTGCCTTCTACCTACTCTTTTAGTAGGACCTTTTACTAGAGCTGTTCCTAGACTTCGGGAGCCCCTAGTATTAGTATAATACCTATCTAATTAAAGCTACTAGCTCCGATCTATCTACTAGGATCTCCTATAACACTTAATAGAGCTAGGTTAGCTAGGCCTTCGACTATACTAGTATAGTCTTTGCAAAGAAGACCTATATTAGCTAGAACTCTAGGGCAAAGACTACTAAGTTATAGGGGGTAAGCGAAGTACAAATCTAGTATACTAGGTAGTAGAATCTAGACTAGATAGTCGGGTATTATCTTGATCTCCCCACTGCACTGCCAAGGAGGCGTTTTTGCTGGATATATTTGTGATATCATGACTATGATGGCCTGGTAGAGGGGTGTTGATGGTGATGGGGCCTTTGTTGAGTCTGTGAGCGAAAACTGAGTTCATTGAGGAGACGAGTGTACGTGTGGACTAATTCGAGATACTGATTTGCCGTCTCATTTAATGCAGGTTATCGATGAGATCAGGTCCCATGAGTAGAGCGGACCGTTGCACCTGACTCAATGTCCGCCAAGAGTTGAAATCAAGCTATGTACACGACCCAAGGTGGCACCTACGGTTGGAATATTGCCATCCAGATCCATTCCCAAATCCTGCCTCGCGCCCAGAGCTCATTCGGGGCACGTAGTGACGCGATGCCGTTTTCTGCTAGATGTTTAGTCACTGTCTGAATCGCTCTCGCTGGAGTCGCTGTCCCAAGCGGCTTGACCCGGGCTGGCCGAGCTGCTGCGGTGTCCATCAGAACTATTGCCCCTCCCCCCGCCCTGATCCGACTCATCGTCGTAATCGGCCACGATGTCAATAATCTCACCTGACGCGTCGCGCACCACACGCCCAAACAGGGATGCAATCTCCTCGGCGCTGAGCGCAGAACTGGACGAGTCGGACTCCTTGATTGTGTTGGATACCATCTTGAGCTTGGTGTACTGCAGCTGGATAAGGCGTTCGTCGATGCTGTTTCTGACAATGATGCGCGCCAGATACGTCTCCTTCTTCTGGCCCATGCGGTACACTCGACCAAAGGCTTGCTGCTCGATGGCGGCGTTCCACCAGACGTCGACAACCACGACGCGGTTGGCGCACGCGAGGTTCAGGGCTTGTCCGCTGCACTGGATCGAGGCAACCTGGGTAAAAGGGAATGAGATGAGTGTTCTCCAAGGGGTCAGGGAAGAACAGCGACTTACTAGGATGCGAATGTTTTCCTTGTCGGTAAAATCGCGAACTGCCTGCTGCTTTTCGGCCCGGGACATACTCCCAAAGTAGTAGAGAAAGTCGATGTCCTCGTCTTGAAGCATTCTGCCAACGATCCGGCCAGCATCAACAAAAGAAGTGAAAACTAAAGCTGTTAGCATGCAATTGAAGAAGCTGATCAGTCGTCTCACCGATAATCTTGTCGGTAGGATACCGACGGCCCCAATCAATAATCATGTTCTTGACCACAATGGTCTTAGCGCTTGGCATAAGAGCCACAGAGAGATCTCGGTCGCTCTCTGCAAGGAACGACGAGGTAGTACTGCTTTTGGCCGTTGGCTGGACCCGGCTCACGTCATCGCCGCGGGTGCGAGGCTTCAGATGACCTCGCCAAGCTCCACGCCTCCAGGGAAGTTTGGTCTGGGGCTGGCTTGGCTGTGAGTTGTCCGGGAGCGATGCTCGAATCATAGACATCAGCTTGTTGCAGCCCCGGCAGCCATGTCGCCTTTTGCCGTTGGCGGCCTCGTCGGCGATAGACGAATCGACACAGTCCCGGCAGAAAACATGCCGCACTAGGTCCCTTTGGTCAGTTGCAACAGGAACGCTGGTGTAGCCTATGCGTTGAAAGAGAGCCTTACCTCGGGCTGGAATAGGTCCTCAGGAACTGAGCCGCAATTTCTGCACAGATCTTGCAGCTCCTCCTCCTTGCGTCGTCTCAGCCGTTCCAACTGCGGAATCATGTCAAACTCGGCGGCGAGGCCCTCTTGCCCAGGGCCAACGGCGTCTTCATGACCTTGCCGGAGCTTGAGCTGTTCCTCGCACCAGTGCCCGATCTGATTAATAAAAGGGGTCGGCGTCTGGATGATGGATAGCTGTTCGATGAGCCACTTGATATCATCTGGCTCGAAATGCTCTTTCATCAGCCCCTCTAGAAGGAATGGGTGGGAAACTGCTTGGCGGAGCCTGAGAACGTAAATGAGCCACATATTGCAAGGGGCCCTCGCGGACTTTAAGCCGGCAGAGACGTATTTTCGAAACTTGTCTTCCACTCTCCTAAGTTTGGTCAGATTCCAAAGCCCACCCTCGCGGGGTAGGTAAGCTTACCTGTAAATAAGCGTCTCCTCCCTAGAAAGATTAACCTCTACGAGCCCAACGACGTGAGGGCGAGGTAGCTCAAAGAGAGCATGGCCCTGGAACTTGGTATGCATGTTCCTTCACATGGAATCGTGAGCATGATGAAGCGAGTCAGTGAGTCATCACAAACATACCTCTTGAGCATAACCTCCTTGAGCAGCTCCGAAAGTGCCCGTTGAGGATCCCCCTGCATCTAGGTCAGCCTACATGTATCGCTTAGGCGGGAGGGGTCGCACGTCTTACCTCGGGCCCGCCCCTCAAATATTTAGCCTTGAACTTCCGGATGTCTGATGAGCCAGGAGCTCTCAGAAAACGCATGTAAGGGAAGATTTCTAACATTGTTAGTACTTCTTCCAACAGGTCTGCGCAGATTGCAAAGCACCCACCCTCAACATTGTTGTGAATGGGAGTTCCGGTTAGAGCCCATCGATATTTGGCCGCCAGTTCAATGCATGCTTTGGCCCCTGTTTCGGGCATCAGTATGGTAACATGACACGGAGGGATCATAATCAAGAAACAAACTCTGGGACGTGTGGGTTTTGATGGCGTGCCCTTCGTCAAGGATGACGCGGTAGAAGCTCGTCCTGAACAGCGGGCCAAGATATTCGGGCCTGAGCTGCTCACACTGCCTTGCCGTCAACTGCGGATTCCGCTCCAAGTTCCGTATCATGTTATCCGAGGGGAAGTGCATCGAGACCTCTTCGTAGCTTGTGACCCTACGTGCTCGTATTAGTGTCCGCCATGGAGACAACGTGTGTTTGTTACTTGCCAAATAGGGAAATGATGCCGGATGTTCTCGTTGGCGGTGTCTGACATCTTGTACTGGCATGCCGTGATGCCATCGCAATGCGTAAATACCTCCTCGATCCACTGGCCCACGGCGTTGGCTGGCGCAACCACCAATGTGGTACGCAGCCCGTTCTGCTTATCCTCTTCCGAGGGAGGGTTGCCGACGATGCACGCGAGTGCCTCGACGGTCTTTCCTAGGCCCATGGAGTCGGCCAAGATCCCCCCGTAGGGCCCTTCGCTGGACTTTTCCCTCGCAACCATCCAACCTGTTCCGACGAATTGGTAGGCAAAGAGCTCGGTCTTCATGCCGTTGATGAGAAACTTCTGGCCCCGGACTTTGATTCTGCTCCCCTTCAAGGCAGACCGAGCTTCCACCACCATCCTCCTGTCGCCCTGGCATTGTTTTGGGTCGGCATTTGGGTTTTTTGAAGACAGTTCGATGAACTGCCTCGCTTGCTCGGCAGCAGTCGTTGCCTCGAACCCCTCGAGTACCGGCAAATCCGGAGCGTCCTGGCCAGTGATGGGATCCGGGTTCTGGAGCATATTCAGGATGATTTGGGCACTCTTCTGCGCCGCCTTGAGGCTTTTGGCTTGTGTTTTTGATTGTCTTTTTGGCCTCTTGGTGACCCTTTCGGCCTTTGGCTGCTCCGTAGGCTTCCGTTTTCCGGCCTTGGGTTGTGTTGTGGCTTTGCGTTTTCCCTTGGCTGCCGCGGATGGCGCTGCGAATTGCTCTTCTTGGTTTAACTTGTCAATCTGGGGATATTCGGGGGCGTCGGTGGTGTCAGTCGCAGTGACCCGAACTTGATCTTGAGATTCTTCCAGCTCTTTGATCATCCTGTCCGCTTCCACGATTTCTTGGCCTAGTGTTTCCAGCCTCTTTCTATCTGCCGGTTTCAGAATGCCCTTGTTCTCACGCTTCTGGAGCATTTGCTGTTCAATTAAGAGCATCTCCCTCTTGCCGCAAATCTCTTCCCTGTCTTGCGGGACGAAGACGTCTTTGCTCTCATCGTCGGGTTCGTAACGCCATGTAGCCTTTTCCTCGTCTTCGTGTTTGATCCTAACTTCGTCCGTGCCATCCTCCACCTTGACGAGACCAAGACCGTTGGAAAGGAGGTTGAGTCTGTATGCCCTGGCGTTGGACTCGGCCTCTGTCTCTCCGGTCAAGTCAATGATACCGTCGGTTATCTTCACGTCTCCTGGCTGTTGGACGAAAAGCCCGTCATCGCTTGTGTCGTCCACTTCCACCTTAGGTCCCCAAAGCCCAGACATTCTGAGCTGCCGAGAGAATGGTAAATGTGCCTCGAAAATTCTATTCGGGGGTTAGTGTTAGTTCAGTTGGCAGATTTTAACTTGAACGAGTGGTTAATGAAGGCAGGGGAACTGGAGGGGATCTACCGAGAGGATACCAAGCCACAAACCGGGGCGTGAGCCACCTTTAAACGTGGAGTTGAAGCTTTAGATGGGTGAGATGAAGAAAGGAAAAATGAAGAATCGTGATCTGGCCGAAAGATGACGGATTCAAGCAAGAATGAAGAGAAGCGAGAACGAAAGAAATCAGGGCCAGAGGATCAATGCCGTTAGGGACCACATTTGTGAACAAACGCAGTGCAACGAAAGAAATGGTGAGTTTGATGGATACCAGGAAAGTTCTTTCCCGTAACTATGTAAAGAGAGAGCAAGGGGAAGCGAAAAGCACCGACCTAAACTCTGTAAGAATGATCTGTAAAACGGTGATTGCAGGGCTCAGATTGATGAGGCGAGAGTAGAAATGGATGCTGAAGAGGAATACGAGGAAAGAGAAAGAAGAAGCGGAGGCAGAAGAGTGGTACGAAGGAATTAGGCGCCGGTGATTCAGTTCGGCAATGGAGAGGGAGAGAAAGGCTGGCTGGTTGTGTTGTGAGGAGAAAAGGAATAGAAATTTTGGGTGGGAGAAGTCAAGATAAACCCCGTGCTTGGAGATGGAAGAGAGATCCGGGAAACTCGCTCCGGTGGGTGCTGCCCGGCTTAGTAGCAAAAGGTGTTGAGAATGATGACGAAGAGAAGAAAAGGAAAGAAGATGAGGTTGGAAAATGGATAGAAGTGGATGATGAAAGCAAGAAGGAGCACAATATTGAGTCCAGGCTAGATGGGCCTTCCCGCCGCAAACAATAAACAACCTCTTTGGACGCAACCAAAACGACAACCCCGACTTCCACCTGTCCGCGTTTTCAGTTTCTGGGAACCTCCTTCACACCCGCCTTGGCATAAACAACCTCTTGGGACTCAGCCAAAATGAGCTCCTCACCCCCCTGATCGCCGCCGTTCCCGCCACCTCCATATCGCTCAGCACCGACATCTGCTCATTCTCAGCCTTCCTCTCAATCTCAAAAATCTTCCAGCTCCGCAAACACCACAAGAACGTAGCCCCAGCCAGAAACATGAAGCCCACAAAGATCTGCGATGGCAAGAACTGATTCACCCCATCCCCCTTGACTAGCTGCAGTGCAATCGCCTCCCCAAACGTCGTCGGCAACACCAGCGCAAAACAAATGGCCCCAAACATGCTCCCCGCCTCGGCGATGCCGACCACCTCGGCAAGAATCGGATTGACGGTGCTCCAAAACGTCCCCGACATCACCCCGGCCGTGGCGGCAAACACCAGCAGGCCGGCATAGCTCCTGGCCAGAATCCACAGCGTAAGACACAGCAGCCCGCACAGCAGCGTCATGCACAATGCCATGTTGATGCGTCCGACGCGGTCGCTGTAGTACCCGATAACTGGCCGACCGATGCCCAGGCCGAGACTCAGCAGCGCCTGCACGACCGAGCCCTGGGTGGGGGTGAGGTTGAGCGAGGTGGCGTAGCTGGGGAGGGAGTACCAGAGGGCGACGTAGCCAAATTCGGTGAGGAAGCCCCAGGCAAGGATGAGGAAGATTTGGATGCGGAGGAAGGAGTGGAGCGTAAAAGAGTAGCGGCGGGCGGCGGTTGTGGTGGCGGTATTCGTGGCCAAGGCCGCTGAGGGTGGGCGTTCCCGGAGGAGCAGAGCGCAGATGCTGTTGATGACGAGGGTGGTAAAGGAGAGAATGCGCCAGGTCCAGAGTGTGCCAGAGACGGCGATGAGGCGGCCCGTGAGAAGGTTATAGGCTAGACCGCCGAGGCCGGCACCTGAGGTGGCGAGCCCGACGGCGAGGCTGCGGTGGGTAGAGAACCAAGGGCCAAGGAGGGACATGGCCTAGTAAGGTGTAAGTTGGGGGGGGGGGGGGGGGAATAAGGGTTGGAAATTGGGGAGAACAAACCGGTATGTAGATCAAGCCCATACCCCAACCAAAGCAAAAGGCAAACGACATGAACAGATGCCAAATTTGCGTAGCAGCGGATGATGAGAACAGCCCAGCAAAGATGAGCGCCGTCCCAATCAGCATCGTGAAGCGAGTGCCGATTGTCCTCTGGCAAGCCGCCGACACGGGCGAGATCAGGAGAGCCTGAGAGATGGACAGACCGCCGATCATGGCGTACTCAAACTTGGTGGCCCCGTGAAAGGTATCCCAGGCCGTGTAGCGGTCGAGGAAGATTCCCCACGACGAGTTGACACCCCAGGTGCAGGCGTTGATCATGAAGACGCAGACAACGCAGACCCAGCCGTACCCGCCATCTGGCGGGATATCCTCCAGTAACGCGACATTGGTCGGCACGTCCGCCCCTCCAGCGAACTGTGGCTCCGACGAGGACGAAGCGGGCGTGCTGTATCCGTCCTGCGGCGCAAGTGTGATGTCGCCGCTATCATGACGGTGGACTGGGATTCTAGTGAGGGCGATGTCTGTCGAGATGCGTGAGTGTCCAGTCAAGGTTGCCATGGCGGAAAGTTTCAGGCTTTGAGTCTGTAGCGCTGGGTATGCTAACTCGCCAACTCGGCCGAGATGCCATCTATCAACACCTCCTCTTAAATACCAACTCCTGCCAAGCAGCGACCTGAAGCCCTAGTTTCGGAAGGGCGTCGTTCTAGATCTCGGGCAGTCGCGGCAAGTGGGGAATACCTCCACATGGGAGGCCGAGAACGGACGCGGGGTGACGCGATTGACACATCCGAAGGGCGCGCTTGGTACATATTCTCGGGAGTTGTAACCGGGATACTACCGTCGTGGGAAGTGCATGGTGGCTTGCCGCGGATCTGGTCCGCCTGGGGCCGTGGACCGTTGGTCCTTGGACGAGGCGGTCAACTTGCTGCTAAGGCGGTCTCGGTCCGGCCTGTGATCATGTGAAGTATTGGAACGGCGGAAGACGCACCGATCGGGTAGAGAAGAAAAAAATTGATGGCTGAAGAAGCCGATTCTTTGCGTTTCCGAGTCCAATCATTCCCGGGACCCGGGACCCGGAATTGGTCGCGGAACGATATCGGGATTCGGGACCGAAGGAGGATTAGGTTGCTTAGAAGCATGGAACTAGCACCTGCCACGAAGAGGAGAAAAAAGAGTGGATACCCCACACCCACCCTGTTTTCCCAATTCCCCTCTCGGTCTCTTTCTTCCTTGGGGCTTTCCTTGGAGTGCTGTTGCACCAAGTGTTTCTCCAAGTCCGAGTCGAGTTTGAGTCCGGGTGATACCTTGTACCCCTTTTTCACCCCTGAAGCCCACCGCTCTCCGTCGTAGCCAATCCCCAAATTCCAATTTGAGCTCCTGTTGCCCTTCCGCATCTCATATGCGGCCATAGACAGTAGAAAACTCGGGATCTTGTTCGCTCTCCCTTAGATAAGTTACTGATCGTAGACTAAGGTAGCCGGGTAAGGTAATATGGAAAATGTCCATCAAAGCATAGGACTTCGAAATCCGAGGGGGTGCTACAAGAATGAGGACGTCGCGTTAAGATCTATCGGTACTTCAGACACACTCTGAATGTTTAATGCGCCATAACTTTGGGAGACGCCGACGGAACATTGCCAATTCGTTTAACAACTCTGGCCCGTCAACTAGAGCCCCAAACACACGGAATAGCGACGCAGGACGGGTGACCATAATACACACTAGGCTTTCCCAAGGATTCTTGTCAAATCCGGGGCTCAGTCAAGGCCGTCGTAGCACTAAATGTCAAGTCGCATGCCAGTCTATACAAAAGGCCGGCCAGCCCAGCTTATCCCGAAACGTACCTTAGCCTTCTTGACTAATACCTACTGACACGAAGTCTTGAGAAAGTTTCGATGGATGCGCTGCCAGTCTCGACTTCCACCTCTTGTCTCTCGCCCGCCCCGGAGCTTAACGGCAGGCGCACTTCGGGCAGTCCACTCCAATATAGGGTAGTTAGGCAGTTGCAATTTGCAATCGCCACGGGTTGATGACCAGAGGATGGAGCGTTCCCTGTTGAAAACGGGCGCTGCGGTCTCTTTCCTTTTCTCTGACCTGCACCTACCATACTGGGGATGAAGACTCGAGGCTGCTTTTCTCTGCTCTGCTGCGTGTTGATTCTCTACTCGTTAGACCTCGCATCATCGCCGTCAGCAGAAGCAGCAGAAGCAGCAGAAGCAGCAGCAAAAGCAGCAGCAACAGAAACAACAACAACAGCAGCAGCACAAACAACACCCGCACCCGCACCACCATCACCACCCCAGCAGCAGCAGTAGCAGCACCAGCAACACCCGCACCCGCACCCGCACCACCACCAACAGCAGCAGCAGCAGCAGCAGCAGCACCACCACCAATAACAGCAGCACCAACAGCAGCAGCAGCAACCACAGCAGCACCAACAACAACAGCAGCACCAGCAACATGTCCCGGATCTTCGAAATCATGAGCATTGTGCTGGCAGTGGTGTCCCTCGGGCTCGCTGCGAAATCGCTGTGGCTCGATCGCCGCGATCGGGCCAAGCTGGCCAAAAAGCTGGAGGAGAAGGAGAGGAAGCTGGAGGAGAAGGAGAGGGAGCTGGCCGAGGCGGTGACGGCAAACGCGGAGAAGGAGGGGCGGCTGGTGGAGGTGGAGGAGGCGAGGAGGCGGGAGGAGGAGAAGCGGCTGGCGGCGGTGGCGGCAAAGGAGAAGAAGCAAAGGGAGGTGGACAGGTTGCGGGCGGCTCTCCGAGAGGTGGCCGACAGCATGAAGGCCAACGCAGCGAAGGCCGCCGCCGCCGCCGCTGCCGACGTCTCTACGTAGTTTTGTCTCTTTCTTTTTTTTAGTGTGTATGTGTTGGTGTTTGTTGTTTTTGGCTTGTGCCCTTCCGAAAACGAGGGGAGAATAGGATTTAGACTCCAAAGAGCGGTAGAGGAATAGTATAATTAGCTTGTGATATTAATGGAAGGGTGTCTACTTATACCTCTCTTGTAGTCGATCAAAATTCCTAACTAAGAAGCTACCTCAAGAGGTTATCTTGATTCATAATGGGAGTGAGTAGCTGGCCCAGTACAACAACCTGGACTCGAACTTGACTCGAACTTAGTGCAACACTTAATGCAACTAACAATCTAAGAAAAGCTCCAAGAGGTATTTCGGAAGACGCCGTGCACGACGCGCGAGTGGCTTACGTACCTACCGCAGCGGAACTGCCTGACACATACTTTACGTCACCGTATAAACCCTCTATAACACCTCCCTTATCACAACGTTGCCAAACCCTCTCTTCCCAGCGAGCTCTTACCTTTACAGGTATTCTTTGCTCTAATTCCGAAACGATGGGCAACGCGTTGCGGCGGTTCCAGGCCTGTCTACGGCAGAATACACGGAGGGCCAGAGACAAGGAAGTCGAAATCATCAACGAGCTGCCGAAGGGCAGACTGTCTATTCACGAAACGCCTATGAGCATTGATGCTGCTGTTTGCTTGGCTGGCGTCACTAGTGGACCAGCTGCAGCTAGAGCGGTAGCCGAAGTCATCAGTCATGCTTCCCGCGCTGTTGCCGCCGTGCCGGCCCCGGAGGCTCAGGTGACGGCTACTGCCATGACTACTGCCGTCGCCGACTATGCTGTTGCAGTGGCAAAGGAGCCAGGGACTTCCTTTGCGGCCATTTACGAGCAGACTCGGAACTCGGTACCGGCGGCGTGCATACCCGCCTTTTCCGAACACCTTCCTGAGGCTCTCAGCATCATGGACTACCTCATCTCTCCCATCAACTCTTGGTCGCGAGACAATGTCGCTGCCGCCGTTGTCCGCGCCGTCGCCAAGGCTACTAATGCTGTCGCGACAGTCTCGCCTTCTGAGGGCCAAGCCCGGAGTAGCGCCGGCATATGGTCTGGCGCCGCCAGACGGGCGGCTGCCGACGTTAGCAAAGCCTTTAGCAGGACCGACTCCGACATTCAGCAGCCCTCCGACATCTTACGCCTAAATCCTGCTGGTGGACGCTGCGAGGCCGTGCTGCAGATGGCCCGGGTACACGCAGCCCTCTACGCAGTCCGGGACCAGGCTTCGAAGCTCGGACACGCCTGGGCGGTAACCACGCTTGCGGCCGTAGCTGCTGGGGGCCGTCTTCTCCACGCCGACAGCGAAGACTTATACGTTAGCAAATGTACCTGTCGCAGGATTCCTAGAGCAGTTTGCGCAGCTGTCTTGGAGGCGGATAGGTTGCGGGCGGTTTTCCACGCCCTCTGGAGCTATAATGCTATGGTCGGGAATCAGGAAGCAGCTCAGGCACTAGCAGCTGTGGCAACTTCTGCTGGTCTCCCCCCTCTGCCTGAATACGCGAATATTGGGCAAAGCGCTGGCAGTTGCCAAACGACACTGCAGGCGGCGACGGATGTGACGGAGCAAGAGGTGTTAGAGGAGTAAGGCTGTTCCGGGCAGAGCTGAAGTTCAGAATGTTGCTATAAACACGAAGATTAAGATATCAGGGTATTAATCAAGATGACCTCTTACCCTAGGATGATGCATCTGGTAGTTGAAGAGAGAAGAGAGGAACGAAGAAAGAAAGAGAGGAAAGAGAGAGGGAGAGAAAAAAAGGGGTGGGTACTACAACGGTCTTAACTAAGCCCCGGGTCTGACAAGAATCCTTGAGGGAAGGCCTAGTGTATGTTATGGTCTCCTATATTCGTTCCCCTTGCGTCGCTACTCCGTGCGTTTGAGGCTCTAGATAAACTGGGTAACTTGTGTAGGTAATGTAATTTTGCATCGAACCGCTCTACCACGTGAGTCCGGCCGAGAAATCGGCACCTAGGCATATACCTACCTAAAGTTTGCCGTTCCATCGCCAGAGTTTACCGGCCTTTCCATTTCTATGCCCATGTCCATGCCCCAAAGATTCGACCGCAACCTGTGCTCCTCACAAGCAAACCAGTTCCCCGCCAACACACCATCTGAGTCCTTCCCTTGAGCCAGACAGACTCATACCTCCTCCACCGACCCACTCTCCACCGCCTCGCCATTCTCATCATCACCATCACCCTCATCAACCACCCCATCCCCATCCTCCCCATCCCCCCCAACCCCCGGATCCGCATCCGCATCCGCGTCCGCCCCAAAAAGCCTCATCAACTCGTCCAGCGTCGGCTCCGTCTTGTGGCGCTCGTCCTCCTGCAGCGCGCGCGCAATGACGTGCGCCTTGTCGTGCTGCAGCTGCAGCAGCCGCTCGTCGACGCTGTCCTTGACGACCACTTTCACAAAGTGCGTCTCCTTGCGCTGCCCGATGCGGTGCACGCGCCCAAAGGCCTGGTTCTCGAGCGCCGTGTTCCACCACTGGTCCACGCTGAGGACGCGGTTGGCGACGGTCAGGTTGAGGGATTGGCCGCCGCAGCGGATGGAGGCGATCTGGTTGCATGGCGGCACGTGGTGAGTTAATAGTGAATTGGTGGATATTGGGTCTGGACTTACAAGGATTTTAATGTCGGGGTTGTCTTGGAAGGCAGCGATGGCGGCGTTCTTTTGGTCGGTTGTCATGTCGCCGACGTAGTAGAGGAATCCGAGGCCTTCTTCGAAGAGCATGCGTCCGATGATGCCGGCCAGTTTGGACCAGTTGATAAAGACTGGTGGTGTTTGTCAGTCAGATATCTAAACACCACATGAGTAACGGCAACCCTGGCACTACTCACCAATAATATTGTCGTCAGGCGCCTCCTTCTGCCATATCAAGATCTGGTTCTTGACGGCAATCGTCTTGGCGCTCGCCACCAGGATCTGCTCGGGATAGCTCTTGTCGTACTGCGTGATCCACTTGGAACTGTCCTTGAGCTTGGGCTGGACCCAGTTCTCGTCGTCGCCGATCTCACGTGCCTGCTTTTTCTTTTTTTTCCTTCTCCCGGGGCCTTCAGGTTCCTCCTCCATGCCTTCGTCGACGTGTTCGGGGGGCGTGCGTTCCGGTTCCTTGAGGGCCTCTATGTGATGGAGTAGGTTCTTGCAGCTGGGGCAGGTATTGTCACTCAACAGCAAGGCCTCGGCGATACACGCTTGGCAGAAGGTGTGTCCACACTGTGTCATGGAGCAAAGGTTGTTAGAACAAGGTCTTCCATCTGGGTGGCTTAAGGAATATTTACATACCTCGGTGATCCTGGGATTGATGGGGACCTCGTAGCAGATGCGGCAGGTGACGTCGACCAAGGACTTGCCGGCTTCCAGAACCGCCAACTGCGAGTCCATGTTGAACTCGATGCCGAAACGGCTCTTTCCAAAGGTCCTCGGCTCATCACCATCCTGGGCCTCGTACTCCATGTCTACCCAACGCTGAACCTGTTGGTGCATAGGCGTTTGGCCGAGCTTGGAGAGGTGGCGCTTGAGGTAGTTGAAGTCCTCCAGCGTGAAGTTCTCTTGAAGGACGCCTTCGAGGAGGTATAGATGTGCCACTGCTTGCCGCAAGCGAGTGAGGTACGCAAGGAACGTTTGCAGCTTCTTCTTGGTTGCTGTGCCAGCCTTGAGGTGCGTGCTCATGTTGTCGCGGAAACGACTCTCGAGCCGTCTGCCACAAGTTAGCCCTAGCTCTGATGAACCTAAAATTAGGACTTAAACTTGCCGATAGATCAAACGCTCTTCCTGGGTCAGATCAACCCAGACAATCTTTGGCTCGTGGGTTCAAGGGATTTGGAGGATAGGAACTCCAAGGAAATGGTCGTCGACTCGTCTGTGCCTTGTGAGCAGGGAGGCATACGTGAGGACCGGAGAGTTCTTACCTCCGGAGCATAATGCTGGAGACGATGGCTTCAAGTCTTCCCTGCACATCGTCCTTGAGTGTCGTTAGTCAAAGACCGCAAAGTCAACAGACAAGCCATTGGTACCTTTTCAATGTTGCCGAACTGCTTGCAAAACTCGTCGTGGTCTTCTGCCCAATGGGCACCTAGGAATCGAAAGTAGGCATAGAGCTCTGTGACATCTTGTCAGTGCACGAGTAACAGGCGAGGGTCGGCAACTGACCGTCGACAGAGTTGTGCAGTGGCGTTCCGGTCAGAATCCACCGGTATTTGCTCGAGAGGTGGATGCAGGCCATTGCGGCTGTGATGAGTGTGTTAGTCTAACAGGTAACAGATTATGACGGTGAGGAAACGTACTCTTCTTATCGTGGTTCCTGATGGCGTGCCCTTCATCGAGAACGACGCGGTAGAAATCGTTCCCAAACAGCTCGCCGAGCTCACCCTCAAACTCCTCTGCCCACTCCTGCTCGTTCAGCTTCATGCCAGCTATGCGCTTGAGGGTCTTTTCGGATGGGTACGCGTTGGCAACCTCATTGTAACTTGCCAGTCTGTCTGGGGTTAGACAATATTCCTTAAAAGCGACCCCAGCCTGGGGAATACGTGGGACTTACATAACATCGGCGCCTTTCCACATCCACAGCGGAAGCTTCTGCTTAGCTTTATAATGATGAACCGCCTTGATGAAGGACTTGTCACAGTGCTTCTCGATCTCCTTCGCCCACTGGCTGATGGCAACAGCCGGAGCGACAATCAATGTCTGATGACGACCTGCTTCAATTTCCTCTGGACTGGGCCGGTTGGCAGACATGGCAGCCAAAACCTGGACTGTCTTGCCCAGACCCATCTGGTCACCGAGGATACCGCCCCACGGGCCGTCTGGGGAGAACTCCTGGCCAAGCATCCAGCGCACTCCCACCAGCTGGTGGTTGTACAGGGGCGAGATCATACCCTTGAGTTTCCACTGGCCATCCACTGCCTTCACCTGCCTGTAGCCAAACGACTTGACGGCTTCTTTGAGCAGCCGCATATCTAGGGATGTGGAGCGGCTGTTGGGATTGCTGCTGATCTTGAAGAGGAAGGCCTTCATCGCCCGCAGCTGGTCGTCCTGGCGTTTGGCCTGGATCGGCCCGGGCATGGTCATGTGTCCCTGGGCCGCCCTCGCCGCGATGGGGTTCGAGTCTTGGAGCATTCGCACCAGTCGGTTCTCCCTGGCGGCGTCTCTTTTTGTGTTCTTCCTCCTGCCTTGTGCTGGCCGCTTTCTCTTGGCAGACCTGTTGGGGATAGTGTTCTGGGTTGAGCCGTTCTCGGCGTATTGGCGTTCCCAGTACTCCTTGGCTGACTTGGGCTGCGCTCGGCGGGGTTTCTTTGCGTTGGTGGCCTGCTCTGATGGTGCATCCTGCTCAACAGAAGTCTCCTGACCTGGTATCGGCGACGAATTGTACCTGGCTAGTACTTGCCGAACCGCCTCTTCTGCAGCCCCATCTTCATCTTGGCCGTTGTCCTGTGGCTCTGCGGGGTTATTCTGGTCACTGGACTCTTGTGCAGCCATTTTCTCAACGGCGCGGATTCTCGCAGTGATTTTAGCCAGAGCAACCTTCTGCTTGAGAGGCAGTGGGCCTCTGGCCTTTCGAGCGCTCAGCTCCTCGTACTTTGTGTGGAGCTGTATCAACTCATCTTCGGTTGGCTCTTGCCACTCTCTGTGGCCCTGTTCGCCATCAGCGATGGTGTCTTCGGGTCGCGTTCGAACCCGCTTTTGCTTTTGTTTTGGCTGGCGCTTCGAGGATTTACGGCGGCGTTTTCGCGGTTGCTCGCCGTCAGACAGATCGGAATCTTCGTTCCCTTGGAAGACAGAGTAGGAGTCGTCGTTGTCATCGGTCGAACTCTCTTCCTCTATCTTCACTTTGACGGAGCCGGTGTAGATAATATCGTCATTGGCTGCGGCGCTGTTGCCGTGCTTGCCAAACTCGGATTCGGCAAACTTTGTCATGACATTGGCGGGCACGTCCTTACTATCAATGATCATGCATTCGTCGTCATCTTCCTCTAGCTGTGGGTGGTGCTCTCGCTGGCCATGGCGCGGCGACTTGTCCCGTTCGGGGCTACCGGCATCGCTTGTGTCCTCTCTTTTGATGATATTCTCATCGAGAACTGTCTGGTCAACAAACAGACCATCGTCGCTATCCGCATCGCTTCTGGTGTCGTCATGGCCACCGTCCTGGTCGTCTGCCGGGCGCAGGCCGTCTTCGTCTCTATCAATGGGGGTATCCGCCGTTGCGTGTTGCTCTTCGCCATTTAGGTCTTTTGTCTGATGGTTGCTCTGGTCAGGGGGCAATGTCGAGTCTTCCTCGAGGCCTGTTTCTGCCGACGAGGCATTCTCCGGGACGAGATTTTGGGGAGCAGCGTCGCTTGGGCCCTCAACGATCTGACCAATGCCCCCGCCAGGATTTAGCTCCGCGTTTGCCTCTCCTGTGATGGAGGGAGCATCTATCCCGTCAGCCATTTTCCGACGGTGCTGCTTAGTGGCTCATATGGCTGCCGGTTGCACTGAGAGGGTCGTTAACGGGCTGCCTTGCAAACTCCCCGGAAACAACAGCGATACTTACAGAATGCTGGGCGGATTTGGCTGAGATGGTGTAAACTCCAGTGGCTGGTTGATTCGAGGTGTGTTGCTCGCTGAAGAGGTTTGATTGTAAGAAGTTGTGCGGCGGTTGGAGGAAAGGCTTGAGGTTTGGGAGAAAGAAGTCGACGGTGTTTCGTAGCAGGGGAAGAAAAGAATGGGGGGAGCCAGAATTCCTGATACTGGAAAGAGCAGATTCCAAATTTTGAGGTCAGAGGCTCAAAGTAGAGAAACTCGTGATAAAGAGAGTAAAGACTGTCGAATAACCCGGACGTAAGCAGCATAGATCCTGACTTTGAGGAGGACCAAAGTGATATGCGATGACCAAATCAGACGAGAAATGAGAAGTTCAAACGAGAAAGAAGCGTTCTTGAGGCTCAAGTGTTAAAGAGAGTGGAGAGTACTTGAAACCGACTCTTGGTTGCCGGTCTGCGTGAAATAAATGAAGAAGACGGTACGAGAAACGGAAAAGGAGAAAGGGTTTGCCGGAATCAGTTCCTCGGAATCAATTCCAAGTACGAAGTCCTATTTTGACGGGTGGTTGGTAGTTGGAAACGAGAGGCTGAAGCTGAGGTTTAGAAGAGAGAAACTGCAAGGATTGGAGGGCAGGAAATGAATAGGGATTGGAAAAAGACTGAAAAATGGAAAAGAAGGAGTGAGATAAAATAGAATATAGTAGTTAGTGTTTAGCGTAGTCGATCGCGCAAAGTCTGCTCAAATGAGAACACCATGATAAATTTTGGAGTTGGAATGGAGAATCAAGGAAACTGAGAACCAAAAAAAGAAAACAGATGGGCAACTGACGGGTTTCGGAGAAGTAAGTCAGAATACAAACGGTGATGGGAAGGAGTGGCTTAAGTTTCTGAAAACAGAAGGATCACATCACCAATACTACCTTTGGGCCTCGAATAACATGTGAGGAATATTACTGCTTCTTCTGCTTCTTGTTTTCCCTTCTTTTTCACAATTCCTCTTCCCATATACTCTTGTTGTTTTTTCATATCCTTTTCCCTATTTGCGGATTTGTTGTTCTCCATGTGATCACTTTTACCCTGGTGATGCATCACAGGGATCGAGAAGCTGCACATAGCCTCTTCCAGCGTCCTTGCAATAGGGAGAAGCGCTTCTTTTTTAATGTCTCAATAATCCTCCCAAAAGGTGTTGGAAACTCTCAAGTTGGAAGTTCAGGCACATTCCATGTCTCAACAACACTGCAAATCTGTCTTCCAGAAGCCAAATTCAGGCCATTCCCAGGAAAGCAAACTCGATATCATTCATTTCGTAAATCCCCAGGCACCTATCAGATCTACCTAAACAAACTCCCAAGCTCCGACCCAATCCCCAGCCCCCTTCCCCAACACCTCATCAGCCCAAATCCCCCCTCAGTCCAACTCCCCCGTGATATACCCAATCTGCCTCCTCTGATCCACCCCTCCGCTCGCGAGCCTCGCCGCCAGGGTATTCTGCTCATCCACCAACCGCTTATGCTCCGCAATGCGATTCACCGCCCTCGCATCCGCCGCCGCATCCAACCGCTCGACGGCCTCGCGCTCGCGGATCCGGATCCCGCTCAGCGCCTTGGCGTTCCCCTCGCGCTGCCGCGCCATCTTGCCCTCCCACTCAATCATCATCCCCTGCTTCTTGCCCTCCATCTCGAGCTGAGCCTCGGCCACCATGCGCGCCCGCGTCAGCCCGGCCTCGGTCAGCCGCTGCTCGTGCACAATCGCCGCGGCGCGCTCGGCCTTGCGCCGCTGCAGCTCGGCCGCAAACGCGGATTCCTCGGCCGCCTTCTTCGCGTGGATGGCCGTCAGCTCGTCGTCGCGCTGCCGGCGGGCGCGCGCGTCCTCGAGGTCGGCCCGCGCGAGGAAGATTTGGTTGTGGATGTGGGCGATTTCTTTGGAGCGCGCGAGGGCTAGCGCGTGCTCTTCGGATTCCTTGGCGATGCGTTCCTCGCGGGCGCGGCGCTCGCGCTCAGCGCTGAGGAGTTCGGGGGGCAGGTTGACGGCGCCCTCGGGCTGCGGGCCGTCGTTGGCGTAGTAGACGTCGACGGCGCGGTTGGCGACAAGGAGGTCGAGGAGTTGCGGGCGGGTGTCAGATTCTGGGAGGATGCGGGTCACGTATTGGGTGGCCGAGTACGTGTAGGTGCCATCTGTGTAGTGGTTGTAGGACTTGTTGATGTGCTTCCAGAGGCCGACTTTGAGGAGGGCACGTGTAGTGGTGAGGGGGTCGGCCGAGTGGAGCGCGAGGAACAGGACCGACTTGCCGTTGCATTGGATGGTGACGTCGGTGTCGTGGTTGATCAGAAACATCATGGCCTTCTCCATTTTCTTCTCCTGGGCGGCCGTAAGGGGACCCGCGTGGGCAGCGTTCAGGCAAAGCTCGCCGAGGGCACTACGGCCACCGTGCAACGTGCTTGGAAAATCGAGGTCATGGCCGTATTCAACGAGCACTTGCATGGCCCTCACGTTGAGGTCCCTCGCAGCATTGTGCAGAGAACCATCGTTGATGGATGGGTCGGCAGCGAGTACGTTTGACATCATTGAAGTGCCGAGTTCCCCCCCAATCCGCGTCGCCATCGTCATCGGGGTGTTACCCGTGGCATCTGTTACGTCGACCTCAGCGCCCGCAAGGATGAGAGACTTGACCAGATCTGGCCGCCGGTTCTGGATGGCCAGCATGAGGGGCGTCATCTTGGAGAAGCGGGTCTCAAAGTTGACCTTGGCACCGCGGTTGATCAGCAGCTCGATGACGGCGCTGCTGACCCTCTTTTGAGGCTGGAAGAGCGCCCAGAATAATAGGCTGACCTGCTCATCCTCCTCGGCCTCGTCCATGACTCGGGTCACCGTGTTTTGGTCGTGATAATAGCCGGCATCGAACAAGGCCTGCAGGATCTTGACGGAACGGGGAAACTTGGTGACTGCACGAAACACGACTGGTTCGGACTCCGGGTCCGTAAACATCACGTCAAGCCTCTCCTCTCCATCGTGGTAATCAACAAACAGGTCGATGAGGCGGAGAGTATCGGCTTCTGATAGATCCTCTTCAAAAATGTACGGGATCGCCATGGAGATGGCACGAGAGTTTGGTTTGCGTTGCAGTACCTGCTGGATCAATTCCGAATCGGCTTTCTGTGCCGCTTTCTGAACCACCAGACCATCCTGGGAGCTGACGTCGACATTGGACTGCAAAAGGATGCTAGCAAACTTGCGAGCAATCGCATCGTTCTCTGAGCCGTATGCGTCAATGGCCGTCGTCAGGGCTAGCGCTAGGCTCTCCCCTTCTGCCCCCTTGTCTAGAAGCATCTTTGCTACTTTCAAGCCCTCTTCTGACAGCCAGATCGAGGCAGTCTGGGCCGTAAATGCTTGCTGAAAGGCCCACGAGACATCCCGTTTAGGAATATCCGTATCGAGGAACAAGGCCAAAATGTCGACCAAGAGAAACTGAGCAGCGTCTGTCAAGGTTTCGCAGCCGTTTGTTAGCGGTGACGCGCCGTTCTTAAGCAGCAGTTGGATGAGTCGAGGATCTGGGTCGTCCTTAACGGCTCTGTTCAGAGCGAGATTGATCTCCTCGCAGGGCGGCAACCCGGCTTGGAAGAGCCAGTCGATAACCTGGAACCTTGGGTCCCTGCCTAGTTTCCGGCTTGCCTTGAGGGCTCGAAGCAGCGTTTCTTTGGATGGACCCTTCTGACGTTCGCCCACCCTCTCCACGCCGAGCATCAGCTTGAGAGTGCCCATCATGGCTTCCCGGGTGGCGTTCCAGATGGCCTCGCCCGCGTTGTAGTCGACGTTGGCGCCAAATTCGAGGAGCAACCGCACCAGGGGTTCACCGTCGTCGCCAAACTTGGCGACCGATACCAGCTGGGCATCCAGAACCTCACCAACGACACCTCTGTCTAGTAAGAGCCGCAAGACTTCGGCTCGTCTGCTTAGGTCTTGTACCTCTGTAGTCGCTTGGAAGCCCTTAAGGAGAGTTTGCTTCTTAACCTCCACCTTGCTGCTCAGCAACATTTTGAGAACTTCGGAAGAACCAGATCTGCACGCCTCAACGATGGCCTGCCCTTCCTGGTGTTCAACACTCGCCCCGTGGCTCACCAAGACATCGCCGAGGACGAGGTCTCCGTCGGATGCTGCAGCGAGGAGCGCGTCAGACACAACCGGGCCCGACACGCCTTGTTTCAGCAGCGACGTGCAAATGGTCACCCGCCTCTCCTTGCTCTTGACCCTGGTCGCCTCTTGGAACGCATCCTCGAGCGCTGCAGTCGTGCATCTCCGTGAACTCTTTTCGAGCACGATGTGCACAATGTCCGGATTCTCATTCTTCACACCAGTGATTAGCGCCTCGCCGTCGGCGGATTCGGCATGTGCTGCGAGAAGCGCGATCAGGGGGTGGTCGTTAGGGTGGGCGGCAATGGCATAGACCAGTGCCCGGTTGGCCTCTGCCCTAGGAGCGCCAGATTCAATTAGCTTCTGGGTGTATGCCAGTCGGTCCATTGGGTCGGGGATATTGAGAGACTGAGGCAAGGCGGCCGCCAACGAAGCCGGGGTTGGGTTGGCACTGAACAGCAAGTCCACGATCGGGGCATCGGCGGCTTTTACGGCGCAACAAAGCGCTGCAGCCTTGTGGGCGTTGACGTCTGCTCCGGCTGCGAGAAGCGAGGAGAGAACGGCTAGTTGGCGGCCATCAGGGGGAGTCTTGAGGAGCGTCTGCACTTCCTTGAATAGGACGGCGTTGAGAATCTCCTTTTGTTTGGTCCGCCGGAGGATGGCGTCGACTTTCGCCACTTTCGTGGGATTGGTAGGCATTTCCGAGAGGGTGTCCAGACCCCGGTACAGCGTGTCAGGGGTTGGCTGGCCGTGCTGGAGGACAAGGTCGAGTACCATCGGATCCGGGTCATTGGCGGCTGGAGGTGGGTTAGCTTATGGAAAGGCGAAGGGTGCATGCCGACCTACCTAGAGCAACGGGCAAGCCTTGGTCAAAGTTGGCGTCGGCCCGTCCGTGTTCGAGAAGCAGTGCGACGAGTTGTATGTCAATCGGCTTGACGGGCAACAACTGAGCCAATGCCTCGGATACTTCTGTCCCCTCACGTCCAGCCCCGGCCGCAACGAGCAACCGCACCATCTCATAGCGGACGGGCTTGTCATCAGTCATCATGGCCCTAGACATGGCGCTGGCCATGATTTGGGGGGATGGCTTGCTTCTGAGCAAAGTCTCGAGCAAAGGCAGGTCCTTGATCGTGACGGCCGATAGGACACTGGCGCCGTCGTTAAAGTTGACATCGGCATTGTGCCGTAGCAGAATACTGATGAGATTCTCGTCTCTGAGAGGTGGTTGTTCCTCGACTGCCTTGTGCAGAGCCCCAGAGATACACGCGCGGGAAATGCCAGCGGCAAGGAAGCACTCAGCCACATGATAGCGATCAGCAGCCTGGAGGTTGTGGACCAAGGGGAACACCTCGTCTAGAGTTTTTGTAGATGGTTTGCCTGTTAGAAGCTGCTTCACCATCGGGAGGTTGCCCGCTTTGACCGCCAGGCTTAGTGCGAGGCCGCTCTTGTGGTCGACAGACGCCATCTCATGCCTCACGTAGGCCACACTGCGGCGGCCGTTGCGGACAACTTGGCCTGGGCCGGGCGAGCCTCCAGGGAAATAGGGGGTGAGGAGAAGCTCGGTGGACTGGAGATCCCCGGCTTGGACGGCGTCAATCAGCGCATCATGCAGAGGATCCCCTCGTGCACCTTTCCGCAGCAGTATCCGTAATATGGCGTGGCGGTCTTCTGGAGAAATTGTCTTGGGGATGCTCGCGACACTTTCGGAAGCGTAGATGGGACTGAGGACTGTGTGCTCGGCTAGTAACAGTTGGACAAGACTGCACCGCCCCTTGGCGACCGCATCTCGGATAATGCTGCCCTCTTGGAAGTCGACCGAGGCTCCGTACGAGACGAGCAGAGTGACCATGTCGTAGAATTCGGCGGCGCAGGCCTGAGAAAGTGCCAGTGATACAGGGTCACCCGAGGCTCCAGCGCAGAGCAGGGCTTCTGTGAGGACCATTTTCTCATTCGGGCCGATCGTTGCATGCTCGAGAAGCTGCGTGAAGCTCTCCAGCACACCCCGGCCGCCCGAAGCAGGCGGCTTTGCTGCCGTGAGAATCGCAAGTGCAATGTCTACCCTGCACTGGGCGACTGCGATCTTGAGCGCTTCGGCCTTGTTGTGTTCCCCATCAGCGGAGGACCGGCTCAGTCTCAGGACGGTTTCAAGGCACCCTTTTCGTGCGGCATCGACCATGGCAAGCGAGAGCCAGCCCGGCGGTGGTCTCCCTTCTGACTGGAGGATAAGCCCGACCAGATGGCCATAACCGCCCATGATGCACATCTGGCGAAAGGCGTCCTGGGCATCCTGTGTCTGGGAGGCGTTGGCGCCCCGGCTGAGCAGCATCTGCACCATGACCGGGTCGGTAGACCGCAGGGCAAAGGGTAACGCGGCATCGAGAGAGAAGGGGTCTGCATGCTGGACCAGGAGGGCGACCATATCGGTCTGGCGGTTCTCGATGGCCTTTTGCAGGATCCGGCTGCGTTGCATCGACTCGATGCTCCTTCTCCTGGTGATCAGGTTGGTCTTGTTCTTGACGTTTGACACGTTCAGGTTCCCGCCAGAAAGCAGCAGCTTCGCGATGAGAGCGTCGGCGACGCCCGGAGCTCCGCCATTGGCGACATGGGAATTGAGGACCTCGAAAATGTCGTTGGTTTCCAGTGCTTTTTTGCTAGAACTAAACGCGCGCTTGATAGTCCCGGCCTGGGACTGGCGGTCCGGGTTGGCCGCGATGCGCCGTCTCTTGAGTAGTTCCTCGGCGTGGAACTCGTCGGCCGGCGTCCGGACTGGTGGAGCCGGAGTCGGGATGGCCACGGGCGGAGGAATGTGGACCCCCCATTCGTCCGCGAGCTGTTGTAGCCGTGCCCGACGGCGGTCCTGACCCAAAGTGGTAGCCATCACGGAGGACGCTAGTATGGTTAGGCAGTGTTGTTGTCAACGGGACGTAGGCAATTTTGCCGTTATTTTTGACGATTCCCCATCCCCCACGACCCTTGGGGAAATGAGGCTGCGGCGTAGTAAGCTGAAATATCCGTCCCGCCCAACGTTTATGGGACACGGACGCAGTTGCTGAAACACGCCCGATTTAGAACAAGGCTCGACCGAGGCCGACAAAGCACGGCTTGACTGCCCAAGGAACAAGGCCAACAGATTTTTTGAGATAAATGAAGTTGTCGGTCGGTCAAAGTTGGCTTGCAGGGTTGGCGTGTCCAGCCTCAACGTTACGTGGTGCTGTGGGTCGTCCTGCCGCGATCCTTCGGAGTCCGTCAAGGTTGCTGGAGGTGGTGGTTGCTGTGTAAATAAACAGAGATTTGAGAAACTAAGTGACACGATGCTGTGATTATCGAAGAAATAAAATATTTGCCAAGCAAGACGCGCGGATGCAAAAGCCTCGTGGAGCTGGCGAGGCTCAAAGGATGAGGTTGCAGTTTCATCGCCCGAAGCTCTCTCGATTCGGATGCGTGGTGCCAGTCAATGAAAGCCCGACGTTCAAGCGCTGGGCACAGCCTCAGCGGGTCAACACGAAACATTGCGCCAACGGCTCGAAAAACAAATCTACCCTTGTCGAGCAGCACAAGGACCCTGCCTCATCCGATACGATGCTGAAAGGCTCAAGTCCAATGGAGGGAGAGCAGGCTGACATGAGATGGTGGGCTCTTCGAGGCCCGATCGAGTCTTTCTTGGTTGAGCTGTTCCAGGCAGTTTTTGGCCGTTTGGGAAAGAATCGAGCGACGACGCTCTTGGCATTTTGGCTTCGATCCTTCTGCGAAGAGCGGCCCGCTCGGCTCGGACGACATGGATTCGTAAGCGACCCGACTTCGGCTTGCCGTTTCCCCCAATGACATCATTTTGGGCGGGGATAAATAAAGCAATCCCGTCTGGACGTTTGTTTCTTCGTCTTTGGAGATCTCTAGCACTTTGTTAGACTCAAGTTGAAGATCAAACTGATGGGTTGAAAGACTGTAGGGAAGGGACATATTGTTTAGCTCCTTTCACACTCAAGGCAATCCTAGTGGCGAGTCAGGACCAAGCTTCGGCCCGGGCAGGAGAAAGGTCCAGCAGCTGCCATTGTGCGTTTCGCGAGGATGTGGTGTTTGTAACAGACATTTCTCCTCAACAATATCAAACTACTTGGGGACCTAGGTAGTGCATTGCATCAATTCTAGGTCATACAATTTTAGCCCTCAATTCAAGCAACGAGTTCGTTATGCAGGAGACAAGCGCGGGGCAGGCGGACCCAGAGTGCTATCCAAATCGATGACCCGACCCGTCCTACCGAGCCCCGCACCAACAGGTAAACTCTCGAGAACCTCTCTTCTTCTACATCCCAAATCCCAAAAGCACCACGTCGCCAATACGCCAAACCTCACAATTGCGCCCCAATTGACCCCATCCACCTGCCCACCATGACACCCATCCCCCAAACCATGTCGGGCATCCTCATCGAGGAAAACGGCGGCACCGACGCCCTCCAATGGAAGACCGACCTCCCCGTACCCCAGCTCAAAGAAGGTGAGGTCCTTATCCGCAACGAGTTCATCGGCGTCAACTATATCGACACGTACGTCTCCCCCCTCCCCACCCCCTTTTTTCCACCCACGTTTCCCTAACACCACCACCCCTCCAACCCAGATATTTCCGCACCGGCCTCTACCGCGCCCCCCTCCCGCTCATAACAGGCAAAGAAGCCGCCGGCACGATCATCGCGCTGCACCCGTCCCTCTCAGACCCGTCCTCCCCGCACCACAACCCAGCGCTCGCACTCAAAGAGGGCGACCGCGTCGCCTACCTCGCCGACCACGCCTACGCCGAGCTGACGGCGGTCCCGGCCACCTCGGCCTCGCCCATCCCCGACGGCCTGTCGACGGCCGACGCGGCCGCCTCGCTGCTGCAGGGCCTGACCGCGCTGACTTTTGTCCGGGAAGCGACGGGGCTGGGCGGGAAGCAAGGGGACGGACAGGGACATGGTGCGTCGCAGTTGGGGGTCAGTGAGGGGCCGTGGGCGCTGGTGCATGCTGCGGCGGGCGGCACGGGCGGGATGTTAGTGCAGCTGCTGAGTGTGTCCGGGGCGAGGGTGATTGGAACGGCTGGGGGTGCGGAGAAGTGTGAGATTGCGAGCCGGAATGGGGCGCAGTGGGTGGTGGATAACAAGTCGGAGGATGTGGTTGGGAGGGTCAAGGAGATTACGGGGGGGAAGGGGGTGGATTTGATTTTTGACGGGGTGGGTAAGGCGACTTTTGACGGGGATTTGGAGATGGTCGCGAGGAAGGGGACGGTGGTTGTCTTTGGGAACGCGGTGAGTTTTGTCGACTACCTAACTTACCAAGACGTGGTGGCTAACATAGTTGACAGTCTGGTCCTGCTGGGCCGGTGGACCTCCTGAGATTGGGCGCAAAGAACATCAAGCTGATGCGCCCGGTTCTGTTTGGTTACATTGTAACCCCGGAGGAGCGGCACGCCTACACCAAGGAGCTGTTCGACCTGCTGCTCGCGGGCAAGGTGCATGTCAAGGTGCATGAGGTATACCCGCTCAAAGAGGTGGCTCGGGCGCACTCGGATTTGGAGGGCAGAAAAACGACAGGGAAGCTGTTGCTCAAGGTGTAAAAAGGGGGCGCGCTGTACCTCCTCTACTAATGCATTAATAACTCTAGGGGGTACTTAGTAAGACACTACGAGTGTATCCCAAACCGCGGTCGTTAGTAAAGTCATGTCCGTCGTTTCAGGCCTTCTTAGCCTTGAGAGCCTCGAGCAGCTCGGCTGGGGGATCTTGCCGGTATCCCCGCGGGTTGTTCTCCACCCAGCGCCAGAGGTCGGCGCAGGCATCCTCCAGGGTAAGCTGTGTCTTCCACTTGAGCTCTTCGTTGGCACGGGCCGGGTGGGCGGTAAGGTCCAGAACATCTCCTTGTCTCCGGTCAACGACCTGGTACCGCAGATCGCGGCCGACAACCTTGCTGAAAGCCTTAATCATCTCAAGGACTGTGCTGCCGCGGCCGGAACCCAGGTTCCAGGCGCGCACACCAGGCTTGTGCTCGCGGAGGTAGTTGAGCGCAGCCAAGTGGCCGCTCGCAAGGTCGAGAACGTGAATGTAGTCGCGGATGCAGGTGCCGTCCTTGGAGGCGTAGTCTGTAAAGTGATGTCTTAGTTATGCTTTCTCCCAAAATTTCTCGCCGAGTACTCACCGTCACCAAAGACCAGCAGCTTCTCGCGCTCGCCAGTAGCAACCTTGCCCAGCAGAGGAAGGAGGTTGAAAGGCACGCCCTGGGGGTCCTCGCCCATGACGCCGCTAGGATGGGCACCGCAGGGGTTGAAGTAGCGGAGCAGGGCGCCGTTCCACTGCTCGTAGGGCTTGCCGGCCTTCTTGTTGAGGCGGCGTTGCGCCTCGATATGGTCGGTGATGACTGTCTCGATCATGACCTTTGTCTGGCCGTAGGTGTTGGTGGGGCCGATCGGGCAGTGCTCGGGAATGGGGATCATGTTGGGAACGCGGGTGGCGTCGCCGTAGACGGTGGCCGACGAGGAAAAGACAATGTTGGTGACATTGTGCTTCTCCATGCAGCGCAGCAGCGAAATGCTGCCGCCGACATTGACGCGGTAGTACTCGAGAGGGATATCGCCAGATTCGCCGACGGCCTTGAGGGCGGCAAAGTGAATGACGCTGTCGATCTCGGGGTGCTTGGCAAAGACCTCGTTGAGAGCCGCCTCGTTTGTGATGTCGACCTCGTAAAAGGCGGGACGCTTGCCAGAGATGAGCTCGATGCGGTCCACGGCGACCTTGGACGAATTGTAAAGGCTGTCGACAATCACGACGTCATAACCATTATCGAGCAGGGCGAGGGTGGTGAAGGACCCAATGTAGCCCGTGCCACTGCGAGCTTCGTCAGTACCGATGCCGACGTGTCGACGTCTTGACCCTGGCAGGCGGGCCGAGAGCGGGGGACGAGGGGGACAAGGAGGGGCAGGTGCTCACCCAGTGACGAGAACGGTTCCGACAGCCATGTTTTCGCTTCTTCCTCTTTCGTGTGTCGAAGGTATGTATGGATAGGTAGGGAGGTATGTTTTCTTCGGCAAAGGAAAGGTGGTAGAACAAAGAGGGCAAGCAAGGTGCAGCAGGAATTAATAAATGGAGGAGGTCGAATCTCGCAGTGTCGTGGGGCTCTCCATGGTTTGCGACCGACGACGCCCAGAAACTTTAAACAGGGCCCCACCCTGCAGCACCACCCGCCCCTGAGGGGCAACTTTAATGTGGGGCCAAGAGGTTGAAGTGGGATCAAGGCCGGCGTGGGATGGCACCTTCGATTGGGATTTACATCCCTATTCACTTGTGTGTCACAATGCAAGCCTTGACGGTAAGGAAGAGTTAATTCTTACTGATATCCGCTACAATTAGGGTGTTCCGTCTGGGAACTTGTCGGTCAATTATGAACAAGAAATGGTCTTTTCGAAGTTCGGCGATCGTGGGAATGCAGACAACGAGATACACCGAGATGCAGCTTCGTGTTTCGAAACGACGGTGTGTTCAATTGTGGCTGTGTTTCCTCGTAATACTCAAGCAATCGGCAACTTTGGTCAAGTCCCGCAGCGCACAAGGCGGTGACATGGCGTCTCGAATGTTGGGCTGCACGAAATGCAGATCTGTGACCTGGCAGTGATCAACATGAAGCTTGAAACCTCGAGGGCGCCGGAGCCCAGCTGTGATACCCGTAAAGTGCATATCGCATAGAAGAATAGCAACTCGAGCTGCTGAGTCATCAATCTGTTGGCCCAGGGTCCAACAGCTCTCATCCAAGCTCCAGCCGCGCCGGGCGTCGAAAAACGCGCCGATCCACAGCCGCATGCCAACCGCCAGTTGGGAACAAAGAAGCGCGCTGAGTTGCGCAGCCATGAATGCGTCCAGTCGTCGAGGGCTCAAAGAAGACGCCGTTTTCAGACACAAGACAAGACAGAGACAAGAGCTTTCTTTCTGCTTGCGATGTCAACTTTGAGCGCAAGGCAACTCTGCAACTTTGGGCTCCCGCCATTTTAGTTGCTTCGCGCCCCGACCATCACATCCTCGAGCTCCGAGTCTTCGGTTTCATCGGTTCCCGTCGCCGGCCATCATGAACGAGATTGTTTTGAGACTTAGCACGGGTTTTTAATTTGCGACTGCGATTTCAAGTTCAGACTTCATTGCGAATCGCCGCATTATATATTCCTCGCTTTGCCGGGACATCGCTGGCCGTGACGTGTCGAGCCACCAACTGCATCTCGAGTCACCTACTGAGCTGTCGGTCAGCCACGCTGTCACTCAAGGTATGAGTTCATCATGTTTTGCACTTTTATACCCAATCCATCTGGTCGTGCATCAAATCTTCTCACCTTCCCAAATTCTCTGCTTTTCTTTTCCTCTTATGGCCTCATCGCATCTCACTCGGGCTTCATTCTGTTGGCCCGGTCATGCTCGGCTACCCGCAATTTGCAGCGATGGCTGACATGCTCCCCAGTCCGTCCGAACGTTCTCAACGTCTCGCCCCTGGCCCAAAATCTCGCAAAACAGCCGCCATGCCTCCCAAACGTAGGGTCCGGGCAGCTGCAAGCCCGTCACCTGCACCCCAGGGACGGGCAGGAACCCCCGCTTCTGCCCGTGGAGGCGCAGTCAGGGCGCCTATTCCGGCCAAGTATAGCACCTCTTACGGCTCGCCCATGGCCGCGCTGCCCGATCGCTCTAATGTCGGCGGTGGAGGTGACGTCGAGAAAGCCGCGGCTGAGATTTTCACCAAGGTTCAGAAAGACACCCAGGCCGCAGAAGCCCGCCGCCGGATTAAGGATCTGGCAAGGCAGGCCAGGAGAAACGCGACTGCGTCTCCAGAACCAGCTGCACGACAGCCTACGTCCGATGTGGACGAGGGGGCGACAGACCCCGGGGAGCAGAGTGAGATGAGCGAAGAAGGGAGCGAATACGAGTTCCAGGATGATGAGGACGACCAGGCCAATTCACGGCTACGACAAAAGCCGACACTCAAGAGAGCCCGCGACGATGAGGCAGAAGCGCGCGCCGAACAAGAACAGCAGGAAAGAGCTGCGCGGTTGAGACGCGAGCGGGCTGCCGAGACTCGACGCCGCGCCGAAGAGAAACAACGGGCCGAGGCCGAAGCTCGACGCCTCGCCGAAGAGAAAAAACGGGCCGAAGCCGAGGCTCGACGCCGCGCCGAAGAGGAACGGGCCAAAGCCGAAGCCGCCGAGGCCGAGCGGGAACGCCTTCGGCAGCAAGCGCTGCGGGAAGAAGCGGCGAGAGCAGCGATGCCGCCTCCACAACCGTCAGCAACCCGATCCACAACAGTCACCACACCAGGGAGCACGCCGCAGGCAGGGGATTTCAGCAGCCCAAGGCCTCCGTCCGCACGCAGTTTTATCGAGGAACGCAACCTCTTCCTTGATGCAGAGCTTCAGACTCCAAAACCTCCATCCCGGCCTGGGCCGCCGCCGCCACCATTCGTGCCCTCCGAACCCCCCTCTCCACCCACAGCGTCAACAGCGGCTTCGAGACGCCCTGTTCGCAAAACGACAGCGCCTCAAATCGAGCTCGCGCCGCCTCCTGAAGCACGCTCGAGGTATGCTCGGCAACTGGGCCTGGGCAGCCTTCCATCGTCGCAGGATTCCATTGGCAGTGCCCCACCGCAATACTCGAGTCGAACTGGCTCTGATCCCACTGGAGCCGAATTTTTCCCAGAAGAGAAAGCTACCCGTACCGTTGAGGAAAGCACTGCTGAACAACCTCCCCCCACTATTCCCAACAACAAACCAAGGTATCGGTTCGATGTTAGGGACTTGTTTAGTCTGCAGTCAATCTTCCGGGCCATAGTTGGCGCGTTTATTCTGCTCCATGTATTACGTCTTAGCCACATTCTGGTTCGGCCAGATCAATTCGAGAATCCTGTCTTACGACTCAACTGGTACGGATGGCAGCACTGGCAGAACTGGACAAGCAACGTTGGGCAGTTCTTCCCGTCACCACTGCTCCACCCGCTTGGCGTTCTCACAGACGACCAGTACGACGACTTGAAAGACTATCTTCAAAGGCGCACGACAACGACCGAGGCCGCGGTCGAGAATCTCAAGGCCATCATCCCCAAGGTGGTCTCGGTACGGAAGGACCTGAAAGGCAAGGTTCTCATTGCGCCCGAATTTTGGGACGCCCTCAAGGTCCGAATCATACAGGATGAGAATATTCTGACCTTGGACGGCAAATCTCGGGGCATCTCCGACCTGCACTGGAAAGCGGCGCAAGAGCGTCTCAAGAAGGCTGGGCTCCTTGGCAAACAGCTCTCGCCCGACGACGTTGAACGGATTGTTGAAAAGTCCGCGCCGACGCAATGGGAGAAGTGGCTACAGAAGAACCAGCGAAAAGTCGCAGACATGATTAATCAAGACAAGTCTAAAGGCAGCGCTTGGTGGCCGTCCAAGGGGTCTGGGTCCGAGACCCTTGTGTCGAGGGACGAGTTCATCCGCGAGCTCAACAACCACTTGGCAAAGAGCAAGAAGGAGATCGATGTGGAGATGGAGAAGCTCCGAAAGGAACTCAACGATATGGTGCAAAAAGTCAAATCGTCAGCATCCTCGGGCGGTCTGTCTGAGACCGAAATCCAACAGCTCGTCAAACGGATCATCACCAAGGAGGTCGGCGACAGGCAGCTCATCATCGGGTACAAGGACGGCGTCCGCCAAGTCGACGCGGCCCTCCGGCGGCAGGTCAACCACTTCAGCCCGGGCAACAACGCCATCATCGAAAAGTCGGCGACCTCGCCCACCTGGGAACTCCCGCACCCGCCGCCCATCGGCGCCAAGAACTGGGCCAAGTTCATGCGCAACATCCCGCGCTTCCACCGCGACCCCAACCAGGCCCTCACCCCCTGGACCGACCCGGGCCACTGCTGGTGCGCGGCGCGCGGGCCCCAGGGCACGTCAGCCAACGCGGCCGTCGTCGCCGTGCAGCTCGCCAAGACCATGATCCCGCAGTACGTCGCGCTCGAGCACATCGACCCGGCCGCGACGAGCGACCCGGGCGCCATGCCCAAGGACGTCGAGGTGTGGGCGTCGGTCGACGACCCGGCCCGCCGCGAGCGCCTGCGCGACTGGATGGACGCCACTTTCGCCGGCGACGCCAACCCCAAGCTGCTCGCCGACGGGTTTATCAAGTTGGGCTTGTTTACCTACAAGCATGTGCCCAAGGACGAGGGTGTCTTTGTGCACCAGCTCTCGTCGCAGTTGTTGTCTTTGGAGGCGGCCACGGATATGGTCTTGATCCGGGCGGTGACGAACTATGGGGCTGAGGATCACACTTGCTTCTATAGGGTCAGGTTGTATGGGGAGGTGGTGGATTTAACTGGTAAGGCGGAGGCGAAGGCGAAGGCGAAGGCGAAGACGTAAGAGGTGGAGTCTGGTGATAATTTTGGGATGTGGCGTGGCGTTTGGGGCGGACGGAGCATGATACCATTGATGGTGGGCATCTTGATAGTACTTAGATACGTTTATTCCACGGAGTTTGTTCTTGGTTCAATTGGTACTCTAGTTTTTAAGGGACAAGCATCGCCAACAAGTGATAATCTGTTCAATGTGCCTGGTGCTGTTGGACTTGTGGACTTTGAGAAAAGAACATGTCAAAGCTCGCCACACATCATGCATGAGTTCTCTCGTTTATCTATCAGTTAACTGTCATGACTTCCACAATACTAATCCTCCAACAACCCAGCGGCCAAAGCTTCGTAGTCCTCAAGGGTATCCGGCTCCTGCGCCATCTCAATAACCTTCTTCCCGCCCTTCCTCTTCTTGCTCTTCTTCGCCTCCTCCGCCTCGGCATCCGAATCATCCTGGAACCACTTCCTGACCTTCTTCTTCGGCGGCTCCCTCTCTGCCTCCTCACTTTCATCCCCACTATCACCACCACCACCAGCAACCGGCAGCGACCGCAACAACGCAAGCGGATCTTCCTCCGGCCCATCCCCATCCACATCCAACACCGCCACACCCCCACCACCCTCGCGCTCGAGCTCCTCCCCGCGCTCCCTTGCCTTCTGCCGCTCGCGCTTCTCCCTCCTCCGGTCCTTGGCCGCCTGCTTGTCGACGACGTCGGCGTCCTTGATCTTGCCGGCCTCGGCGTCGACAAACTGGCGGCGCAGCGCCTCGGCGGGACCTTCCCGCTCAAAGTCGTCCTCGCCCTGCAGCTCGTAGATGGGGTGGGCGTTGCCGTCGTCGTCAAAGACGAGCTTGCTACCGCGGTCCATGTACTTGAGGAGCTTCTTTTTGGACTTGAGGAGTTTCTCGCGGCGGTTCGAGTCGATGACGAGTTCGGATTTGCCGAGCTTGATGACTTTTGGTTCGGTGGTTGAGGAGGTGGTGGGTTTCTTAGCGTCGCCGGCTGCGGCGGCGTTGTCGATTTGGTCGTCGCCGTCGAGCACGCGCTTGACGGAGAGGAAGTCGGCGTCGGAATCGTCCGAGTCGGGTTGGTCTTCGCCGAGGAGCTTGCGGTAGTGTGACGAGAGAACGTCCTGGTTCTGGCGCTCGGCCATCTTTTGATACTTGGTGCGCACCTCGCCCTTCTTGCGCTTGCCGCCCTCGCCGTCTGAGTCGGTGTCGGAGTCGCTGGACATGGCGGCGCGCGAGGCGTTCTTGAGCCGCTTGATGTCCTCGCCCTTTTGGAATTTGATTTGTGGTGTGCCCGGGAGACCGAGCGACTCGGCGTAGCCGTCGAGGTCGAGCTCGTTGAACTTGAAAACTTCCTTGTCTTTTTGGAGGTAGATGGAGCGGGTGTAGGAGATGAAGGCCTTCTGGCCGAGGTATTTGAGGTCGGGAGACTGAAAGCATTGGCTCTGGATCTCGTTCTTGATGTTCTTCTTCTTGTTCTCGCGGACGTTGACTTTTGTTATTGGGACCTTCTTTTGTTCCAGCCTCTTGAGGAACCCTTCCTCCTCGCTGGGCTCGAGGAACAGTACTGCCCGGCCCTTGCTCTCGTACCGGGCTGTCCGGCCGACTCGGTGGATGTAAGTGTCGGCGTCTTCGGGGCAGTCGGCCTGGATGACCCAATCGACGGCAGGGAAGTCTACACCTCTGGCGACAACATCCGTAGCAAACAGACAGGCGTATTTTGCAGAGGAGAACCGCGATGTGATCTCCATGCGCGCCACTTGCTTCTGCCGCCCGTGGAGGTGGAGTAGGGGGATACCGGGCTGCATGCGCTTGAAGCTTTCAAACACGAAGCGCACCTGCTTGCCGGAGGAAAGAAACACGATAATCTTGCTCTTGAGGTTGGTCCGCAGAAAACCCCACAGCGTGTCGAGCTTCTCAGCCAGAGGCGTCACGATGTAGGACTGCTGCAGAGTCACCGGAGTGGCACTCGCCGCAGCTTCATGCGCCGACACGTACTCGGGGTCCTTCAAACTCAGGCGCGCCAGATCCGAAATCCGTTTGCTCTGCGTGGCCGAGAACAGGAGGGTCTGTCTGCTCTTGGGGAGATGCTCGATCAGGGCGTCGACGGCGGACTGGAAACCCATGTCCATGATGCGATCCGCCTCGTCCAGCACCAGGATCTGGAGGTTGTCCACGTCGAAGCCCGCCGTCTGGTCCAAGTGCTGCAGTAACCTCCCTGGCGTGCAAACCAAGATGTTCATGCGCCCCAACCGCTCGGCTTCCTCCTTCAGACTCTTGCCACCAATGACCAGGCCAGCCGAAAAGTAGTGTTTCCGCCCAATCTTGCGCAGCACCTCGAAGATCTGGACGGCCAATTCGCGGGTCGGGCTAATGATGAGGGCGCCGAGCCCATCGTACTCGGTCCATTTGGCGTGGTAGAGCTTCTCGAGCACAGGGACGAGGAAGGCGAGTGTCTTGCCGCTTCCCGTCTTGGCGGCTCCGAGAATATCTTGGCCTTTGAGCGCGAGGGGGATGGCGGCTCGTTGGACATCGGTCGGGACTTCGAAGTGGGAGGCGCGCAGGCCGGATGCGGTGGGTTCGGAGAGGGGGAGGTCGGTGAATTTCTTGATGTCGGCCGACTTGGGGTCCTGGTGGCGGGTTAGGGGTGGCTCCTTGAAGCATAAAACCATGAGAAAGGAGTCTCACCAGTTGGTCGACGGCAGCGCGCAGCTTGCCCAAGTCTTCTTGGTCCCTCTTCCTCTTCAATGACTTTGTTTCTTGCTTTTTCGGCGCGGCCTTGGTCGGCTTGTTGCGATGTGGCAGTGCGCCCTTTGCACCGGTGCCTGCCATTGTGTCGTCTGCTAAAATCTTGGACAAGCGACTAATCCAAGCTCTCGCTGCCGTCCACTGTTTGCACCAAACCGACTGCTCAGCTTCGGGAAAATTTTGGCGGAGAGGAATTCTGCCGCCTTGCCCCACCAATGGCCAGGACCAGGGTTGATGGGCGGGCCAACATGTCAGGGTTAGGGTCATTATCGTTGCCTTGGCATTGTTCAGTCAAGAGTGGTCCGTCCCGTCGCTCACAACTCCGCGTTAACATCGACTGGCACGAATTGCATGAGGCCATGATCGAGCATCATTAAAAATTGGGATATACCGCAAAATGTCCTCGCCTTTCAAATAGGTGCTGCAAACCAGGCTCAGCCAAACCAAGTTTGGCCCAACTCAGCTGGGGTTGCAAAGTCCCGAGCGCTCAACAGAAGCAAGGCCCAAAAAAAGTCGTCAAAATAGGGGTCAACATTGACAAACAGGGTCCTGTAAGTCACCATCGTGATCAAGGGCACCGGAGTCACGGCCCGTCATAGAGAGGCCACTTTCCTTGCTCATCGTTTTTCCCTCGCCCGAAGCTCTCGATACACTAGCCAACTCCGTGAACGCGGTCATCGATCGCGCTGGGGACTTGCGTCGGATTAGCGGAAAGGCCAGTCCTGTTACATCAACAGGTGTTTACATCTTATTGTATGTCCATGTCAGAATTACCAGTTCTGACCAGGCGACCGAGTTGCAAGGAACAGTATTTACGACCTCAGCCTTCAGTTCGTAGCCAACTCCACATATCCAAGACCAACTCTTACACTATCCTCCCATCATCCTTTTTATACCCCGCCCCCACAACCTCCTGCTCATAGTCCTGACTCCCACTTTCGGTGTCATACGCCAACCTCAAATCATCAATCTCATCGCCAACCTCCATCCACTTGTCGCTCACCGCCGGGATCGGCCAGATCTTGCACAGTCCCCAGTACATGCCGGCCGAGATGATGAAACCGCAAAAGAAATTGAGGTTGTAGATGTAAGTGGCACCAATGGGCACCTCGTTGCCGACGGCGCCCGCAAAGCCCACGACATTGATCAAAATGCCGGCAATGTAGGCGACATAGGCGCGCCAGTGGACGCCATAGGTGAAATAATACGGCCCCGTGCTGCGCGCGTCATACAGCTCCTTGACCTCGAGGTAGCCCAGGCGGACAAGGTAGTAATCCGAGATCATGACTCCGGCGATGGAGGACAGGAAGACGCTGTAGGCGGACAGGTAGGTGGTGAACTGGTTACTCGAGGTGAGCAGGGTGTAAGGGCACATGGCGAGGCCGACGGCGGCGCAGATGTAGCCGCCGCGGCGGATGGTCAGCCAGCGGGGGAGCAGGGCCGTCATGTCGGTGCCGGCCGAGACCGAGTTGGCAGCGATGTTGGTACCTAGCTGGGCGAGCGAGAAGGCGGCCGCGATGACAAAGACGCCGAAGCGCTGCGCCGAGCCGCCGTCGTCGATGAAGCGCTCCAGAAGCACCAGGGGGTCCCAGATGGCCTCGCCGCCGTAGATTACGGTCGACGAGGACGACACGATGATGCCGATGAACGACGTCACGGCGAAGCCCGTCGGGATGGTGAAGAACTGCGACCAGATGGCGTCGCGGGGCTTGACAGCAAAGCGGGAAAAGTCCGGGTCGTTGACGATCAGGGTCGCAAAGTTGGCGATGGAACTCATGATGCCATTGACAAACGCCCACGCGAGCTCGGAACCCTCCTTGGTCGCCGGCTGGCGGACGATGGGGCCGACACCGCCGGCGCGGACCACGGCCCAGATGAGGAACGCGATGGCCGCGGTGGGGACAAAGTAGGCCTTGACAGTGAACAGGTGGCGGATCTGGTGGACAGGGAACCAGATGGCGGGGAGTGAGCAGAGCCAAAAGATGAAGAAGGAGGCGTAGTCAGCTGTTGTCGTGCCCGAGCTCTCCGAGAAGTGATTCGGAATGATCTCGCGGTCCTGACTTATGTTAGGACGGGGCTTAAAGGGGGGTTACACAGAGATGCGGCGGGTCGCTCACCCAGCTCTTCCAAATGGCGCGGATCATGATATACACACAGTGGCCGCCAATGTACGCTTGCACGCCATACCAGATGCATGCTGCTTCGCAGTTAGCCACGACGCAGCCCCTTCAGGGGTAGAGGCCCACGCACCCATAGCGGCGCGGTTGAGGACGGGCCACATGCTCCCCCAGATGCCAAACGAGGCCCGGCTCACGACGGGGAAGCCGATGTGGTAGGTCGAGCCGATGCGGCCGGTCAGGGTGATGAAGAAGCCCGAGATGGCGTAGCCGATCCAGACGCACAGCCACGACTGCCACCACGACAGGCCGCTGACAATCATGGACGACGAGATCATCCACGTGTTGATGTTGAACGAGTCGGCGACCCAGAAGCCGACAAAGTTCCAGGCCCCCCATGTGCGACGGGCGACTTCGACGGGCTTCAGATCGTGGTTCGTCAACTGGTGGGAGGGCGGGTGGTCAGCGGCCAACTGCGGCGACCACGGCGGGGGGAGAGAGGATCAGGATGCCCGCCGCCATGACGATCAAGCAAGAGTTCGCACCATCAACTGGGTGTTGGTCAGCCCCGGCTCGGATTCCACGGCCACCTTGTCGGCCAAGCGCCGGAGCGCGCTGGGCTTTACCGACATGGTCATGGAGGGGTTAGGGAAGTCGAGTTGAGCAAGAAGACGACGCGAAGCTGTGAGGCGGTCTGAAGCTGTCTCGGCCACGAGCCTCCGGGGCCGGCAGGGTAGTTGCTGACTTCTTGGTGGTCTGCAAGCTGACGCGTGGCACGTGAAAGGGTTTGTCGAGAGGGAGAAAAAAGTCGATCGCGTTCGGTCAATGGGGAATGGGGTTCAACAAAAGGTCGAAACTCCCGACCTCAAAATTCTCTGTGGGAGGGATCCCTAGTGGAACTCTGGGGACGGTCTGGATGGTGACGAATCGACGACGGGCCTGAGGAACGGCCAAAGGTCTGGAACGCCACTTGAATGTCCCTGCCGGGACTAATAATAAAGTCGGACTTGCAGCGTTTCCACCTTTGACAGGACAGCCGATAGATAGTCTGATAGTCTCGTTCTGTCTGCACGTCGTCCGATACTTATCGACGACCCGAGGCTTCTTGGAGAGGGGCTTATCGGTGTGCCCTCAACCGGACTAGACCCCTACCATCCCCCACGCGTGCCATGGAACTATCCCGGAGTTCATCGCTCGAACGCGTAGTGATATCCGGGGGAACGGTGGCTAAGGATTCTTCCATTCTGGTTGAGGGAGGCCTGGCCAGGTTGTCGATTGGCCAAGAGAGCGGACCGTGACGTTGTCCCGCATCGCCAGTCATGGCAGTTGTGGTGGTGCGGAAACGAGCACTATCAAGCCCTTGGCAGTGCTGTGTGATAAGACGATAACCTAAAATCCTGCCCTGTCGCCCTGCGACCCCGCAAACCAGAAAATTTTAAGGCTGGTCCCGAAATGGGCTTGGCTCACGTGAGGTCTCCGCTGAATCCCTCGGGTGAAAGTTTGGCGGCGCTCTCAGACCCCGGCACGCCAAAGCAACCACTTCAAGCAATTCTCCACTTCCCAACTTCCTCACCGAGACCCCGAACCCCGAGCGGAGCTGCGAAGAAGCAACTCCGAGGCTTCCTGCAGAGCTTCTCGTCCTTATCTCCAGGTCTAGACGGCCTAGGGCCTGGGGCCCTGTCAAGCACCACGCAGCATATCACCTCCAAGACCGAGACAACTGCCGACCTGTTATCCACTTATCGTTCTGCGTTCATGCTCCCAAACCTTAACTCCAACCGATCTGATCTAAACCTTATCATCGGCTCCCCACTCACAAACACCCCAATATTCACTGTGTCATCACGAGCATACCCCGGAAGTTGTGAATCCCCGTCTCCTCCCCCCGCCACGGCCTCGCCCATGGGCTCGTCGTGGTAACCTCCCCTTCCTAACTCACTCCCGCCCTTCCCAAGACCAGCAAGCTGCGGACCCTGTGCATCCCCAATTTTGCCTTAGCTCACCGATAGAAGCCGTCTATCTCGTAATTAAAGTAGCCTGGGGCGGAATCTGCGCTTCCATCGTCACAGGTGCCACGGTTCGGCTGCATGGTAGCAGTGGTATTGACGTGTGAGTGCACGGGTAGGAGGGAACTGATCCTGGCCTGGGCGGCAGACACGCTGGTCTGTAACATCTCGAAAGTCTGCTGCGCGATTTGGGAGGCTTGCTTGGCTAAGCGTAGCTGGTGGGCGGAGTCGCTGGCTTGGGTTGATAAAGAGTGGTTTTCTCCTTTGAGGGCGAGCAGCAAGTGTGAGAGCGTTTTTTGATCTTGGTGCGACTCTCGCAGCGCCTTCTTCAGCTCGGATGATTTCTCCTTGAGTGCGTCACTTGTTCTGTGGACTTTGCTAGCTGATGCTGGGCTTGTTGGAGCTGGTGCGCTAGCTGTTTGCATCCCTTGCACGGAGTGCAGGGCGGTGATTGTTGCTATATATCTGTAATGGCCGGGAGAGTTTGGGTCCTGTCGGGTGTTGTTGGGAGGCTGGTCATTGGGATCTGGGGGGTTGGTCGACAGGGTTCATGATTGCTTTGCTCCCAGATTTTCATACTTTATGGTGGATGGAATAGCAGATGTGTCGGTTGCTCTGCCTGGTGATCGTTGAGCGCTTTTGAGTCGCTTGGCCGGGGGTTGTAGATCAGGTTTCTTGTCCATTTTCGTAGTTGATTCCTTGGGCCAGAAGGTTCGGAAACAAAAAGGGAAGATATTCAAACTTTCCGTGCTTTTCCGAGCCTGAGCCACCATACTGTTTTCAAGACAGAGTTCTGAGGGGGAACGTGGCCGGGATCATCGACACCACCACCGACAAGTCTGCTAGCAATGATACGACCCTCAGCCGGAGTGTTCAAGTGTGTGGATACCCGGCGCTGCATAGCTGCGGGAGTGGGTGACGGCTGCACTTTTAGGGCAGGCTGGAGTGGCGATGATGTGTTCAAGGAAGAAAGCAGGCCATGGAAAGTAATAAGGATGGCTACTACTAATAGTAGGCAATCGTAAGAAGAATATAAAAGTTAGTCGTCACTAGGGGTCCGACAAAGGGGCCGCATGGAGTGGCCCATTGACTCATGATACCCTGTTTTCTCACATGTTTCGTGGCTACAGGGGGGCAGGTAGTGGAAAGGGTATTGGGATACTTTGATGATGCGGAGGAGATTCAAAGAACCTGAAAATAACGGCTTTAATTAATTGCCGTGAGATGGGGTTTACCGGTGTTCTGACAGTTAAGGACACTCGTCACCCACATTGTCGGCTGGCCATGGGAAGGGACAGGCTTGGCTACTTTTATGCAACTGAAGCTACTGTACCCAGCTATGTAAAGAATGAGGTATGCTTAGCTTAGACCCGAACTTCTTAGTCCGCACGCTGGTTGTCAAGTAAGGCAGTCCAAGCTTAACTGTGCCAACCTCTCTGGTAGCGTTAGTCGAGACATGGCTCGCCCTCCTGCGCCATCTGTACCGCAACGGTGATGTTTCAGAGTGCGTGAGCTCATACCACGTTCAACGGAGGTGGTGCAGGGATCATAGCGATGTGTTGAGGGCATCCTTGGTTCAGATTTGTTCTTCTGCTGTCTTGTTGGGCATAAGGACCAGCTGGGTGTGTTATTGCCCTGGCTCCAACTGCTCTCTTGTTTCCGGTTTCTTTTGATTACTCTATCCCTGGAGTTGATTCAAGCTCCGTCGGCAAGCGCGCATGTCTGTGGTCTGGGGACGCCAGGGCAACGTCTAGGACGTTGAAATGTTAAAGGAGTCCCACATTCCCCAACGCGGGGTAGGTTAAGGGTGTCACTGATCGCCATGGTTCAAGCTCTAGGAAAGGGGTGCTCGGTTGGGACTCGGGGATCCGGATGAGGGAACACAGTCTAGGTCCAGATGCCAAGGCCGGGGAATGCGGGATTGACACATCCAGTTGCTTTCCCCTTCTGAAATCAGTTTCTTTTTCCCTGATCGCCCTGTGTTCGTCTCGAGCCTCGCCATGTGACACGACTGTTGGGCTTGGCTCGGGGCTGCTTCCCTGAGCTTCCCTGGCCGATTAGGCCTCCGAGCCCTCTTCCGCCTGCCATGTTGTCTCGGATTGGTTCGATCTGGGTCTGGATCTCAGCGGTTCGAAGCAAACAGCAGAATAATTCGCTCCGATCGGATCGGATGGAGACCATGTTGTTGGTCAGGTTGGCTTCAGCCAGCGCCTGCTATGCAGCACCGCAGCCCCGCTCGCCTCGCGACATGGACATGGGTTGCCCCGCACAGAATTTGCCCCGCAGGCTGCGGTCAGGAAGCTGATCGAAGACCCGCCGGGCCGGCCCCACGCAAGTCATCAGTAATTCCAACGCTTCTTATTGGTCACTGTATCCGGTATTGGCCGAGCAGGTTTAGTGCGCCCGCAAGGTGCCTCCTGCTCGACGTCAGAATGAATGTCAGGATCTCGACCCGGCAAGCAGCGGCTGCACTTCATTTCAAATACCATCTGTTTTCAGCCCATCTCGGGCCTCTGTCACGCCCACGAGTTTTGATTTCGCCCAAGGACGCTAGCCGTCATACCAATCATTATTAGACTTGCGCAAACCATCGAGCAGTGCGACGAATCCATTCAAGCATCGCAAACGAGGCGATAATTGCGCTTGGCCGATATTAAACCCTTTGACACGAGGCGCGCCATTTCTGCTAGAGACGATATCAACACCCGTTCCATCGTGGCGAGTTAAACGTCGACCAAGCGACGGGATATAAGAGCGGAAGTGCATCGCCGGCAGACTACGAAACCCCCTGGGATCAACGGGACAGGAGCACCTTCAGTCGCTCTCGCGGCATTTCATCGAGGCCGCAGGCGGCGCCCGGTCAATATTCCTGTCACCTCAACCGAGCGAGCGAGCGAAACCATCGCAGTCCCACGCCCTAACCGCGACAAAATGAGCACCAACATGTCGCCGCAGCGCCCGTTCTTCCTCTCCACCTTCTTCGCCGCCTTCCGCCAGACCCCATCTTCCCTCTCCAGCGCGAGCGCCTCCTCCCAGCAACCGACCAAGCACGCCTCCCAACCGTCCCCGCCCAGCCAGCCCGCCTCGGCCGCCACCCCGCGATCCATTTCATCCGCCGCGGCAGCAGCCGCAGCAGCAGCGGCCGCCACAGCACAAGCCACCTCTCCGCCCCCATCAAGCTCCCGATCTGGCAGCGTCATCGGCCAGCTACCACTGCATTCCCCGCGGCATCATCACCACCACCACCCCCATCATCATCACCACAGTGGCGGAATCCCGATACCGCAGCAGAATCAGAATAACAACCACGGGAGGCGGCGGGGGAGTGATAGCAGCAGCGAAGGATTCCGAGATGCGCTAGGGACGGAGAAGTTGTACATCGGCGGGCGAACGGCGACGGGCGAGGAGAAGTTTTTCAAGCTCGGGGTTGTCAGGCGGGTGAGGAGCGGGGATCGGCTGAGCTTGGATCAGTTGAGTTTGTGAGGATGTTTTGTGTGTCTGGTTGAGCGAAACGATGTATTGGCATGGCATGTTTGGGTTAACAGGGCCCCGGGTATGATAACGATGGCAACGGTTTGAGAATGAAGGATGGGTTGGGACACGGCGTTTTTTAGGCAAGGTGTTAGAGGATGGTACTTGGACATACACACACATACATACTGTGAGGGATGGGTCTGGAAATATGGGAAAAGGTGCGCTGGCACCGATAGTAGATATTGACAACACCAAGAGAAACGTATCTGTTTATATTAATTGCTGAAACTGGACAAAAAAGAAGCGATGTGAACTCTAATCTCTACCTCCCCTCAAACCACCCCCAACCACCACCACCCCCAAAGTTTACCTTGTATAGATAGATTCTAAATCACCACATAAACCTCTGCAACCTCCCCCCATCCACCACCCCCCCGTCCTCTCCCCGCCAATAAAACGGCTTCGCCAAAAACACATACATCGTCCCCGCATTCACCACCACAAACCACGCCGTCTCCAACGCAAGCCGGACATCAACCCTCCCAACCCACGAGTTACTGATCTTCTTCTTGCCAAACCACGCCTGAAGCAGCTGGCGGAGATTAAAGGTCTGGGATGGTGGCACCAGCAGGCGGTAAAACACCCAGGGGAGGATGAAATAGCGGGGTTCGACGAGCGGGGCGGTGATGAGGGAGAGGGTGGTCGCGAGGAGGAAGAGGATGGTTGTTGATGTTTCTGGGATGGAGAGGGATGCGTCCCCTTGTTGTTCTCCTTGGACAGGCCGTTGTTTTGCCGCTGTCACTTGGGGCTGGGCTTCTGCAGGCTGCTGTGTCGCCGCGGTTGTGGTGGTGTTGATCTGGCGGGTGTCCCCTGCGCCTGCGAGACTGTCCCACACGAGCCAGCGGCAGAGCGTGTAGGGCGCGACAAGGGCGAGGCGGATAGGGGTTGAACGCAGGATGGTGTGTCTGAAGACGTAGAACATGTAGTGGCGGTTGTCGGCGAGGGTGAAGGGGTGGATGATGGTGTTGTACTTGACGACGGCGAGAGAGAGGAGGGTGGCGAGGAGGGTGTGGGCGGCGGTGAGAAGGGCAGAGCGTGTGGTTGCGGGTTGATGGGGGTGGAGGAAGCGGAGGGGGTTTGTGAGAAGGCGGAAGAAGGAGGGGAGGAGGAGTGGGGCGGAGAAGAAGGCGAAGAAGGGCCAGATGTAGAGCATTTGCGCGAGATGGATGGTGGCGATGTGGTTGGACTTGTCTCCTATTCGGGGTCAGTATGGATGTGAAGAGCAAGGATGGTTTGACAAACCTAACACGACGCCGCCGTTCCAGGCTACGAACCCGGCGAACACCGCGAGTACCGTGATATGCGGCCATATTTGCCGTAGGACCTTGAGAGGGTTATAAATAGCCGTGACGGCGATGCTGAGCACACAGAACAACCAGTCTAAACTTGTCAGCGAGCCTGCTCTGCACAGACATGGGCTTAACGTACCATCCGGACCGGCCTCGCTGAGAGGCGGATCATAAACCTTTGTGAGGGACCCCTGGGCGCCGGGCTGCACAAACCGCAGAGCATGCACGGCCTCCAGGCCGCCCATATATACCACGACCCAAAAGACATTGGTCTGGCGCATGAACAGCGCAGCAACACCCAGGATGACAGTCCAGAGGTCGCTGAGAAACCCAGGGGTTTCAGGTCCTAACCGAAGCAGATGGTTGCGGTAGGCCAGGAGGACGGCCAGTGTCGATACGACGTCTGTGTAATACAGAGCTGAGAAGAAGAAGATAACGGGAAAGAGGACGATGTTGATGCCCGTGTGGAACGAGTAAAATGAAGGGCGTTGCGGCACCTCCTTGCCCTCACGCTCGGCCGCGCAGACTTCGACAAGGTGTCGGCATTGCGATGCGAGTAAAGCAGTTAGGAGCGTGGCGAGTAGGTTGTTGGAGCGCAGGTTGGAGGGCGTGCATTGTGTGAGCATCCACAGCTTGTGGTACGCCACGGACAGGAGGTAGCTATGTCAGGGGTTAATGCTGTGCGAGCAAAGAGGCGACGGGGACATGCTCACAGGCCGGGAGGGGTGGTGATTTTGTCGTCCCAATCCCGGAAGCGGCCCTCACAGTAAGTTTGGGCTTGGGGGATGTGGAAAACCTCATCCTGGGGTTGTTAGTGTGATATCACTTTAAGAATAGGGGATAGGGGCGCTGACCAGATACGGTTCAGGGACATATCTGTCCACAAGTGCCAGCCAGGACCTGGCGGCCAAGAAAATGAAGAAGAAGCCAGATGCCTTGATTGGTTCGAACGGTATTGACCAAGAAGATGGTTCGTGTTTCCCGTTCCGTGGGAGGGGCATGGGAAAGCGGGCGAGCACCACTGAGATGGCAAGCCCCTTGGCCAGTTCAGCCAACGTCAGCCCTTGGCGAAGAGCTTCGAGGGCCTCCATTGTGGGAGGAAAATATCAAAATGAGTCAAGCTACAGAAAAGGAGTGGATGTCATGGCAAATCTAGAATTCTATCCAGACACATGACCAGCCGGACATAGATTCCCAGGTGATGAAAGTGTTATTGTTGATTGCTGGGTTTAAATGGCCGTAGCTCACAGGTGTCAAGAAAGGTACCGTAAAGGTCCGTGCGCGATACCAGGGCAGATGGCTCCCCTTGCGTCCATCTCGAGGGAGATGAACAACTCCTTGAACCGAAGCTTCTACAGAGATTTGTGCAAAAATGGGGAGAGAAATTCACGGCTTATGCAGAGCTGTCTATAAAATCATGTCTTTTGTACAGGGCTCATATACACCAGGCAGCGTCTGGCCCCCGAACCCTACCCCCAAGCGCCAGCAATCACACCTCCTCTCAGGGAGAAAACCAGTTTAGAACGGCTACAGCTGTGGTTAGCAAACCGCTGGTTCGGCAGAGGCAGGTAAACTCACGTTATCCGAGGCCGGGATGTCCTTGACGTACTGCTTCTCGAGGCCGGGAACCTTCTGTAAGGGGGTCAGATATTGGGTCGTCATCGCCGAGTCCGCGGGTTAAACATACCATGAGAATGTCCTGCTGGATCCTGGGAATGCCCGAAGCGAAGAAAATGACGCCGAAGAGGGCGACACCGCCAAACATGCCCGCCTTGACGCCGCTGCGTGACAGTTAGCTTTTCTCGTCAATGTCTTCGTGATTGGGCGTTCTTGAATGGCCATCCCGAAGCAAAAATGCAGTTATTCTCTCCCTTGCCAATCGTCCCATTCCGGTACATATATCCCAACACACCTCCTCTTGCCGCCTGCCCGTAAAATGCCTCGACATCCCATGTGATGCCACGAGAAGCAAGGAGACGTCGACTTACGTCCTGATGAGGGTCTTGGAGGTAATTCCAGCAACCTGGGGCTGGTAGAAGTACCTGAAGCCTGCGTCAGCTCCCAGACCAATGTTTCGCTCTCCTCCAAATCCACGGCGGCGGCATGGTCTCTCGTGCTGCAAGCCGTTCGTATTCGTCGAGCGGAAGCTGTGGGAGCTTACTTCGGGCCGTAGGGGCTCTTGTACGAGGGGTAGGCCGCAGCCTGGCGGGAAGCAGTCTGCGCGGCATTGTTAGCTGCTTTTCGATTCTTGTTGAGTTGTTTCTTTGCAATCGTGGGATGGTCGATCGCAAGATCGGGGCGGAAGAGCAATTCGAAGCTGCGCGAGACGTACAGTGAAAGGCATCGTGGCTACCGGGGTAGAAAAGAGCGAGGCGCTGCTTCAATTGCTGGAAAACAATCTCGAATGACGACGGTCAGATGTTGCTGCGCGCGAGTTTCAATGCCGGACAAAGCCGGATGCCCTTGGTGCCTGAGGCAGAAATTGGCGAATTGAGAGTAATCGATTCTGCCTTAGGCATGAATCACATGCGGGTACTGGTCCCTTGCGCCCCACCTGTCAATTGACCCCAGCGCGTCTTCCAGCTCCTCTCATTCTCAAGCGCAACACCAAAGTGGGATGGAAATGGTGGGGCGTATTGGACTCGCGCTGTCATAGTTTCCGCCATTGCTGAAAGTGAACTCTGAGAACTTAAAATACGAGCGCATTTCTGCCGATTCTCACACGTAGTAATCGCCATCACATCCCCATTCCCATCACGCATCACTTCTCAATCACAGAATTGTCCCTCACAAGCTACACTCACCATGGACAAGGACCTCGACGGCCGTTTTGAGCGTCTTGAAAAGGCGCTCGACAAAATGGTCGAGTCGCTCGCCAAGAACCATCCCTCTGAGAAGTTTGCCGAGGACCTGGTAGCCGCCGACGCTGAGCTCGCTGAGGGCCTGAAGCTCCTCGAGAGGCACCAAAACAACTATGCCCGGATCCAACAACTGCGCCAAGAAACCTCGCAGCGCGACACACAACTCAAAGACGTCCTCAGCTCCGCCTGGACCATGCGCAAGGAGCTCAAAGCCGTCCCCGCCACCTTCCACCCCCCGAAACCCAAATACGATTTCACCACCGCCCAACTCCTCGACTACGCCCGCCGCATCAGCCGCAACACCCTCCCACCTCCCGGCGTAACCAACGGCGTCGACCTGTCCACCCCAACCCCCGCCACCACCCAGCCCGAACCCGACGACTCCTTCCGCCTACAATCCCAATCCCAACCCCAAAGCGCCACCCAAACCCCCAACACCAGCTTCAACCACAGCTTCAACAACGGAGCCAGCGGCGGCACCCCCGCCGCATCAACCCCCCACCCTCTCGAACCCCCCCTCCTCCCCTCCCAAACCTCCACCCTCACCGCCGCCACCCAAACCGACCTCCCCCCGCAACTCAAAGCCTCCATCAACCCCCTCCACAACGCCGCCTTCTACCCCTGGCCGACCGAAGCCCAGATCCGCAGCGGCGCCCTCGCCGCGGTCCAGCGCCTCTCCGACCGGGGCATCGACGCTAAGGGTTACGATCCCGAAGCCGAAGAGGCGCGGCGCAAGGCCGAGGAGCAGGCCAAGAAGGAGGCTGAGGAGCGGGCAAGGCAGGAGAGGGAGGAGGCGGAACGGCGGATGCGGGAGGAGAGGGAACGGATGGCGAGGGAGAGGGCGAGGGCACGGGAGGCGGAGGGGAGTCAGGCTGGGGTTGGGGCCGGGGGTGGCGGGGAGAGGAGGGCGCCGAAGCAGTTTACTTTTCTTGGGGGGGATGATGATGATGATGATGAGGATGAGGAGTAAGGGGGGGGTGGTTATTGTCGGGGAGGGGAGGATGATGAGGATGGGGGTGTTGAGGAGGAGATTGTGGTGAGGTTGGCAGCGCTGGTGGATTGTTTGGATGCGGTTGCGGGAGGATCGCAAAGGCGTGCGGGAAGATCTGGGAGAGGAACTGGCCCGGTAGATTACCGACGCCGGCAAGATCTTAAATCAGAACTGGGAATGGCATACAGTGCTCGTCGTAACTCATGGAACACCAAGATAAACTCAATAATAAAACGAAACTTCGTTGCAGACGCAAATGCCAACGAGGTTACTGGTACAAAATCCGCCGTGATCCTTTTCTGCCCTATTCGTACATGGAAATCTAAATGAATCCGACCCAAATCGGCAAAATGGTTCAAGCACACCCCTTTTCGCACCTCCCGTCTAATCGATCTTGATAGAAGAATAAATCTTGCGCACAAAGAGCCAGCTGGCAATGAAGCCGATGGATCCTGGACAACCGTGTTAGCGTTACCCATATGCACTGCTGCGGGGGAAAAATACATACCGGTCAAGATGAAGACCAAAAACGAAATCAGCAAACTGTACCCAATGTACAGCACGCTCCCCGCAAACCCGCTCAGCGACAGCTTGCTGACCCAGTAGATGAGCGCGTTCAAGAAGATGTAGACCGACGTGGTGCCCGCCCCGAGGAACGCGCGCCACTGCCAGTTGTAGTTCTCGGCGCACAGCAGGAAGTACACCATGAGCACCGTGGCGGCGGCGCACGTGAGGATCATCAACCCGTAGCACAGGAACAGGAACCCAAACATGTAGTAGATCTTGCTGAACCAGATGGAGTTCATGATGAAGTAGAGTTCGACAAAGATGGCGCCAAACGGCAGCAGGCCGACCAGCAACATGCTGGGGATCGGCTTGAGGTACGTCGGGACGGGCGGGATCTGGCGCGGGATCTGGTTGGTGCGGACGGGGGGATCGATGGACGGCGCGCGGAAGGCGAGCCAGGAGCCGGCGACCGACAGTGGCACGCTGATGACGAACCAGATGAGAATGATGACGAGCATCGTCGTGAAGGGGACGGCGCCCGAGGACTGCTCGGCCCAGAGGAAGAGGTCGAGCAGGAAAAAGGTCGAGAAGACGATGCCCGGTACGAGGAGCGGCGTCAGGATGATGCACAGCTTCCATCTGTCACCCTGGAGCGACTTGTACATGCGCGCCGACGTGTAGCCGCCCACAAAGCCGAGGACGGTGTACAGGAGGATCACGATGGTGCCGAGGGAGCCGCGGTTGGAGGGAGACAGGAAGCCGAGGAGGGCAAAGGCGATGGTGAACCCGGCCATGACGAAGAGCTGCGTGCCGTTGCCAAGCAGGACAGAGAGCAAAAGGGGATGCGAGGGTGTGCGGAATACGTCGCCGTGGACCAACTTCCAGCCCGAGTCCTCCTGGATCCCGTCCTCTAGCGCCGAAGTCCCCGAGAGGTCGTCGAGGTTGAGCTGGTCCAGCCTGTTGTACCGCGCGATATCCTTCTTGAGGGCGCGGACCAGGATCGACATGACGGTCAGGATCAAAAAGACGACGACGACGGCCGAGTTGACGAGGGAGAGCCAGTGGATCTTGGGGTCATAGACGTGCAGGTACTTGTCCCACCGTGTGGCCCAGACTGTCGGAGAAGGGATCCAGTAGACGCTGTACGAGAATCGGACCTTGGTATCGCCCGATTCGTCCAGAATGATGGGATCGTATTTGTTGTTGCAGTCGTCGTCAGTGATGGGACCGGTGTATTTTCTCGAACTGGGCCTCACGATGACACCGACTACACGATACTGGTCCTTGTTGTCGGCGACCTGGTGGTATTCGATGCCGATGTCGTAGTGGTTGTTGAACTGCACGTTCTCGTCATCCGCGATCCCCCCTCCGAGGAGGAACCCAGGGCTGTAGTATTCCGACTCCGTCACGGTGTCGACGCGGATCTGCCCCGCGGGAAGTCCGTCGACCAGCCAATTGAGATTGATGCCCGACCTGATCTGCCGGTTCACAAACAGGGCGGCCCCCTTTTGGTACGTCACCTCGCACAGCTGCTTGCACGTCTCGTTGTGCCCCATCTTGAGCTCGAACGGCGATGTTTTTATCCTGTCACCGAATAGTATGCTGCCCAAGCTCTCGCCCACGCTGTGCGGTCCGCCTTCCGGCTGGCAGAACTGGAAAAGAGGGTGGTAGTAGTCGTACGAGACGACCGAGCGCAGCATCTCGTCGGGCCCGGCGACGGGGCGTATCGTGTTGACGTAAAGCGGTACGAGCTCATCCTGCTTATATGATGTCGGCGCGACGCCGGGCAGGTAGAAGGCAGATGCGAGCGGCGCTGCCAGGAGCGAGGTGACCAGCGCCCCGGTGGCCGCGTGTCTTCTGAGTTGCATGATGTCGTCGTGGTGGAATTAGTCTGTGGCAGGGTCGGTTAGAGTAAGTCGATGAACAGCCAAGGCGCAAGTCGCGGAACGGGGGCCTTGGCTTTCAGGGAAAATGGAAGCTTTTAGCGGGCACTATACTTTTCGGTTCGAACCGCCGAACGATCCGTGCTATAAAAAAGGAGATATCATGCAGGAAAGTCAAAATGAACGGTCGCAGGTCCTGATCGAAAATCCGTTGCGGAAGAGCTGGACGAACGCGCATCCATCCACGTTGTCAGATTCGAGCCATCCCAAAAGATTATGCCAAGTTGTCGTATGCGGTTGCTGACTTGGCAGACCCTGACCCCCAAAACGCTTACCCGATGTTTTGCCGGACAAGATCCGTAATTGCGCTCAGCTTATGACAATCTCCAAATGGGACCGTCTAACCATCTTCGTTTTTCAACTTTTGTTGAAGATCCATGAACTATGTAATATCACATCACCTCAAATCCCCCACCCACCCCATCACCTCCCTCCTCTCATCCCCCACTCTCGCATACTCCAGTAACAACCTCAGCACATAAACAGTCATATCCTCCTTCCTCAACACCCTTTCCGCCCACTCCCTCCCCTCCATCGCAATCCTCTCGGCCACTTCATCCCTCCCCTCCCCCCCAAGAAAATACCCCAAAATCCCCCACCAATCCCCAAACCTCGAGTCCATTGGCACAAAGTGCTTCCACGCGACCAGCCGCGCATCGTGCCACTCCCTCCACAGCGTCGCTTTTACGGGGAGGCTGGTCGAGCGCAGGAAGCCGAGGTACCGCCCGCTAAAGGAATTCCCGTCGATGTCGGGTAGGTACTTGTACCCGAACTGAGCGGCCATGGGGACCTGCGGTACGGTGGAGAAGTAGGGCGCGATGTAGTCGCAGACGCGGACGCCGCCGCCGTCGTGGGTGCACATGAGGTCCGTGAAGGCGATGTCGGTTGTTTCTGCGAGCCAGGTGGGGAGGTCGTGTCGTTTGCTGTTTTGAGTGGCGGCGGTGAGCGGTGGGAGGGGGTATTGTTTTGAGGGGAGGGCAAAGTTGGGCGGTGGGTACTTGGTTGGGTGGGAGGCGGCGAGGGAGAGGCTGGTGGCGTTGTTCATGGCGACGAAGCGGTGGCGTTGGAAGGCGCGCCAGTTGGTCGCGTGGTTGTTGCCGCCTGTTGCTACGCCGCGCCAGATGGCGGAGGGTTCTTTGGCGGACCAGGGGGTGGAGGCGCCTTCGGCGCCGATGAAGCGGTCTTCTTCGCTCCAGTAGACCGGGGCTGGGAGGGGGATGTCGTTGTTGGTAGAGAGCTTGGAGCCCCCGAAGATGGGGAGGAGAGAGTGGGTTGCTGAGACGCTGAGGGGCTCGATGAAGATGCCTTCCAGGCCTTGGAGGTCCGGCTGGTGGCAGAAATCGGTACTGAGGGTGTAGTTGGCGACGTAGCCGTCTTTCATATGCGCGAGGCCGAGACCGTTGGCAATAAAAGGGGCCTTATCGAAGTCGGTGAGGACCTGGGAGCGGCGGGCTGGGCTGTCGGGGGGGCACCCGCGACGGACGATGGGCCAGTAGTGTTCTATATGAATATGTCAGCGTGGTTTCTCAAGGAGAATCACCGAGGTATAAGCTTACTATCATGCTGCCAGCGCACTCGGCGCACGTTGCTTTGCTCTTCCTTACGCGGCTCCCCAACCGGTGATAGCTTGCCAAACTCCGACACCACGTTCCTGACATCCGCCATCTTCCTCGTCTTGGCAGCCTTCTTCATATATCCATCGATCTCCTCCCAAGGCACCACTACCCGCGGCTCGTCCATCCCGTTCATTGCAAGATCCATATCAGGGAGCAGGTGCTCGATGGTCCGGATCATGTCAAGCCAGATCCGGGTCCAGAACCAGCCGCTGTCCGTCGACGCTTTGCGGTCCCGGATCTTGATGCGCATGCCATATTCGCGGGCATCCTTGCGGATCTGGGCGGGCCTGACGCCCCAGAACGGCTCGAGGTCGTGGTAGATCTGGTCCCAAAAGTCCTCTACGACGATGGCGTTCCTTGTCGTAGCGAAGTCGTACCATTTATCGAAGCCTGGCGGGGGGTGCCGGCCCCGGCGCTTACGGTAGGCGGCGGCGGCTTCTTCAAGGGTTTGCGTCGCCTTGGAAAGCTTGGCTGCGAACTCCTTCTCGGCCGACTGGATCAGAGGATCGATGGGGTGCTTGTTAGGCCCTTGCTTGTCTCCCCAGGGTGTTGCGGAGGTCAATGGCCGGGCGCGGAATGTTGAAGTGTGGAGGAGGTGCAAGGTCAGCGCCACCAAGAGCGCCGCCCCGAGATACCGAAGAAATGTTGGGGTCCGATGAGGGAATCCCATGATTCCCATCCTGGCCGAGGGTTGTGGCGGAGGGACAGAAGATGGGGCGTTTGTCGCCTCCCTCGGTTTCGCGAAGCGCGTCAAGCGGTCAACTTGGGGCGGGTATCACCGTGTCAAAGCAATCATGCCAGTCGCCAGTGAGGTCAATGACAATTGTCAACGGTTGGTCAGAATATTTTGATATCAAATGTTGAGGTGCCTCTTTCGGCGGTTGTGGAATTCAATGCCATTGTATATCTGCATCGGCAAGAGGCAGGGAAAAGGGGCACAAGGCCAAGTGAGTGAAAATGGAGGGGGGGACAACGGGTGAAACCAGTGCGAGCCGAACCAAACCACCGGTAACGATGCAAGGTGACTTGCCAGCGGTTAGTGAATCCAGAGAATTTAAGCGCCCAAAACCAGGACGTGCTGAATCGTGATTCGTCCGAGCGATGATCCCTTGGCAGAAACAAACTCCCATCTCCTTTCGGCTGCGCGTTTGACGCTTTTAACTAGGGATGTCGACAGCTCCCGATGGTCAGAGAATTTGCCATGCACAAGAGGGCGGCAGACGAGGCACAGCCGCGCTTTTCTTGGGGCGCCGAATGCATTCCTGCAACCCATTGATAACTGATGGTTCCCACGTTGAGTCAGTGAGTCAGGAGGGAATGATGATGGCTTCGTTTGACCTTTCTCGGTCCTCCAACCCTTCTCTTTTGTCTCCAGTTCATGTCTTCTTTTCACGACGACCAGTTGTTCTTCTTTTTCCGAGGATCAGTTCCCGTGTCACAATCCAATGGTTCCATTCCCACTTCTGTCGCTACTCCTTCTCAGCAGCGTTGGAGAGGTGACAGCGTCGGTCCTTTTTGGTCGACAGTGGCCGCCATCTGATGGCACAACAACACTCGCAGTCGACAAGCGGCAAGAAACCGCCATCGTTACAAAGTTCTCAACTATCTTTGCTGGCGGGGATGCCTCCAGAACGCGGACCGCTGAGAGCGGGTACGACATCCGGGTTGACGTGGAGAACGGCGCCTGGGGATTCTGCGCCACCAACAACCCCAACCAGTGTGACATGGTCGGGGTCTGTGTTGATAAGTCCAGCTGCTCCAAAGGCTGTGGATGGGGAAATACTGATCTGGTAACTCGGTCCTGGTAAGTCTGACACTTGCACACCTACATGCACGCAGCCAAGTCTGAGGGCGAACTACTTAACACGCTGCAGTTCCTCCCCAGCCGGCTTCTGCTCAACCGCCCTCTTGACCCTTGAGAACGACTCCTCCCGCGCATTTACCTACCTGGCCTGTGCCAACAAGCCCAGAACAGAAGAATTCATGGCCTTCACCACCACCACCACGAAGTCCACCGCCTCGTCAAGTCCACCCTCCCCCTCACCCACCCCCCCACAAACCACTGGCACTGCCGTCTCCCAGGCCGCCAGCTCAACCACCAGCCCCACCTCGACCACAGACGCGAGCACCCCCTCCCCAACCCCGTCTCCCGACTCCCCAAACAACAACAACAACACCACCGCGATCATCGGCGCCATGGTCGGCTGCGTCGCGCTCATCTGCATCTGCGTCGTGGCCATCTTCCTCATCCGGCGCAGCCGCAACGCACCTGCAGCAGCAGCAAAGGAAAACGGCGGGGGACAAGACAGCGCCACACAGGCGGCCGGCGCCCTGGCCGCCTGGGAAAACAAGGCCCCGCTGCTGCCGTCGGCTGTGGAGTTGCCTGGAAAAAGCCTCCCGGCGTATGAGATGGCGGGGTGCGGGAGGGGGTATCCGGCCGCATCGCCGGTTGAGTTGCCTGGCGTGGGAGGGTGGGGGAGGTAGCTTCTGTTCTTTTGTTGGGGTTATTTGAAGGGGGTTTGGGGTTGGTTTCACGTTCTAATAGTAATACATAGTGTCTGTAATGTATGCTCGTGAGAAGGGGAGCTTCAGGGCTGGGTGGGTTGGATATTTACGTGGAGTGGTGATGTGTTGATGGGTTGGATGCATGTAAATAATGCCTGAAGTCCGTGGGAAGCCTCGTGAGATTGGTGATGAACATTGCGGAGGTCTCGAGTGCTGAAGACAAGAGCGAAAGGCACTCGGGCGAGGACGACAACGACCAAGGACATGGAATTCCGGTCTTGGAAGTTGAGAATCAAGAAGTTGAGAACCTGGCGTCGAAATTCAAGAGCATGAGTCTCGGCAAGTCTGCGGGCGACGAGCGATGCTGGGTGAATATGGTACATTAAGAAAACCCTGACTTGATGTACCGAGGGGCTTATGACGCAAGTTCTATCGAGAGTCTGGAGCGGTTGGTCCTTCAGCCCATGATCTGCAAAAAGAAAACTACCGAAGACCCACGTTTTACCGAAGAATAAAGGTGATGTTGAGGATCCGTGAGGGCCCCGTCAAACCGAGTAAGGGGAGTATGAACGATACCAGGTCTTTAGGCCTTCTTCTGCCATGATGTCTTGTCTTACCCCGATATTGGTTGGAGCCCATGAACATGTGATGAGCAGTGTTATAGGTGATGTAACACCATATCAAACCTTGACATGATGGGTTGTAGAAACTTGTATGTCTAAAACCCCCTTACGGCCTGGCCAGTCCAATAACAGGAGCGTTGTTCGTTCCTGGGATTATTATACGCGCGAGGTGTTACAGGCCCTAATTATCCGCCCACGCTGACCCGTCCTTTGGGAATACATCTGATGTAGAGACCTTGGGGCGGTGCTTGGATCGTGCTATTTCCCACACCGTCATAACATCTCGAGACCTCGATCTCCTCCCCTCCTCATCGCCATCGCCCGTACTCAAGCCCCAAGAAGCCACGCGGAAAGGGATTTCATCAAGGCCCTTAAAGGGTCAAGTTACATTAAAATTGTTGCAGAAAATCAGCCACACGAGTGTACCCTGAGCTTGGTGTTCCTGAGAAGTGCCTGGGCGGTGAGCTTGCTTCACTGGGCTAATTATGTGGCTTTTTGTGACGATGCGGCTCGACTAGCTCTTCACCAGGTTTGCGTCGGACGACAGAGGCCCATGGAGGCTGCCTGACTATCTAGAGCTATTGGTGCTGAAAGCCGCTTGACCTCGACTGAGATTCGGGAGGGGGGGGGGGGCCCTCGCTTAGAGGGTCAGAGACAACAATATCGTCAGGTCAATTGAGCTGTTGCGCCCGCGCCTCTGTGGGACCCCCTGAATACGAACCCCTCTAGCTACCTGGACTTCTAACAACCCGAGCTTGCGTCAGAAGAGGGGCTCGGAAGAAGAGGAGCTCGGACAAATATCGGTTGTGACTTGGCTGACCCCCGGCTGTGTGCTGGCCTTGGCACAGCCTTGCAGGGACCCACTAAAAAGTTCTGGCGGGGCGTCAAAGATTTCGAGTCTCATTCGGAACAGGAATTCAGAGACCGAAACACCAATTTGCGACTTCAAATTATCGGCGATTATGGCGGCACCAGCGACTCTCCCAGCACTGCTGGACACACTTACAAAGTCTTTGTCTTCGACCCTTCAAGTAGCGCCAAAACTCGCATCTTTCGAGCTGCCCAAAGACGGCATTTCGCTCCTCGACGTCAAGAACGAGCTCCTGCTCTCCTACCTCCAAAACCTCGTATTTCTCATCCTCCTCAAGTTGCGCGAAGCAAGGGATGGCGCCTCAGGCAGCAAGTCAGACGAGAAGAGTCTCAGCGACCTCGTCGTTACAAAGCTCGTTGAGCTGCGACTGTACCTCGAGAAGGGAGCGCGTCCGCTAGAAGACAAGCTCCGGTTCCAAATCGACAAGGTCCTCCGTGCTGCTGACGACGCCGAGCGCGACGCAAAGGCGGCCGAAGAAGCTACGAAAGCCGACGAGTCGGATTCCGAGTCCGGGAGTGAAGCTGGATCGGGCGACGAAGACGACCAAGAAGATGGCTTGAGCGGGCGGAAAATCGCAGATCTCCAGCATCGCCCCAACCTGTCCGGGTTCCAGCGGCCCGCCGCCGCCACAACATCCAACAAGGAGAGGGATACGTCAGGCGTCTACCGTCCGCCAAGGATAGCACCGGTGGCGATGCCGACCACGGAGAGACGGGAGAAGGGCGACCGGAGACAGATGAAGTCGGCCACGCTCGACGAATTTATCGCCGACGAGATGTCTACAGCACCCATTGCCGAGCCCAGCATCGGTACCACGATCGTGCATGGCGGCCGCAAGATCAAGACTGCTTCTGAGCGTCGCAAGGAGGACGAGAGACGTGAATATGAAGAGAGGAACTTTGTCCGTCTCCCCAAGGAGAGCAAGAAGGAGCGTGCGCAGCGGGCCAAGCAAGAAGGACGTAGCAGCCGCATGAACTTTGGCGGCGAGGATTGGAGGGACCTCAACCAGGGCGTGGACAGGATCAGCCGGTTGACAAAAGGCAAGGGGTCTGGCGGCGGCACCAAGGCGTTGCTGGAGAAGAGCCGCAAGAGAGGCATCGATACCCTGGATGGGCCTCGCGGGAGCGGCGGGAATGTGGGCGAGCATTACCAGAAGCGACTCAAAGTTCTCGACGGCGGTCGCGGCACAAGAGGCAAAGGGAGGTAATCCCAAAAAGATACGAAATTCATTGTCAAATCGCCAAATCGCTATGGCTTTTTCCGAGATCCATACCCCGTTTTTATATTACAAATGTTCTGTCCTGTCACCGCGGCATCCTCCCGACTACAAGCTCAGTCCGACATCCTGACCGCTGGTCGCACCGTCCCTTGCTCCCAACCCATTCCGCACTCTATCCTCAACCTTGACCACATGCGCCGGCAACATGAATCCCAGTCCGAAAAAGACGAAGAAGGCCCACTTCCAGCGGAACGGGTTGAAGGCCACGCAAAATGCGAACCACCACAGGAGTTCTAGATAGGTAAAGAACTCAAACGGCCCGACCGGTGATGCCGCCTTGAGCAGCCTCGTCATGTCGATCCAGCGCTCCATCCAGAATGGGCTCGGCCGCGTCAGGGGATCAACCAAAAACATGAGCAGAATCCGCGTGTATATCCCGATATGCCAGTTCCCCACCGTCCCAATAGCATTCATATACGTGCAGTTAATACACGAAATGGACGGATGGTTCGGCGGGAAAGTCTGCAGATACCAGTTGGGCGGCTCATACGGCTTGCGGAAGCACGACTCGGGCAGGAACGACAGCTCGGGCCGCGCGAACCCCGTCGCCATGACCACGACATCGCCCTTAATCACATCCTGCTGGCCCTGCCCGCCGGGCGGGACGCCCCTTTCCCGGCGGTTGATGCGCACGCCTTCCTCGGTGAAGCGCTCAATGTCGCAGCGGATCCACTCGGCGCGCTTGCTGCGCAGCTTCTCCATGATGTCCGAGTTGACCATGGGCGTGTCGGTGAAGAGGCCCTTGTTGGCCGGGGCCAGGTCCTCGAGGTCGCGGTAGAACATTTTGCGTAGCAGCAGCTCAGGGATCCAGCTCAGCGAGGTTTCCTGGCCGAAAATGTTGAGCGCCAGCAGCATGTTCCAGATGGGGTTGCGCGGGATGATCCACTTGTCGCTGCGCGCGAGGATGTAGATCTTTTTGGCGCCCTCCTCGTGCGCGAACTCGAGGGCCTCGACGGCGCTAGCGCCGCCACCGATGATGATGAGCGTCTTGTCCTTGGCCGAGCACGAGCCCGTCAGGCGGCTCGAGTGGTGGATCTCGCCGGCGTACTTGTCCATGCCGGGCATGTGGGGGATCTTGGGCTCGCCGCAGGTGCCGATGGCCGAGATGACGCCGTCAAAGCGGCCCAGCGAGGGGTCGTTGACGATCCACTTGCCCTGGGCGTCCTGGTAGACGCGGTCGACCTTGGTGTTGAAGCGGGTGCGGCGGTCGAGGCCGTAGCGGCGCCACAGGTCGCGCACCTGGCTGAGGATCTGCTGGCGGTCCGGGTAGCCACGCTCCCATTTTACTGAGGGGTGGAAGCGGTACATGATGGAGTGGATCTGTAGGCTGGATGTGTTGTTGACGCGGCTCCAGATGCCGCCCAGCTGGGACTCGTCGCCGGCTTCGAAGAGGACTGTGTCGAAGCCGTGGCCGATGCAGTGGGCCGCGCTAGTCACGCCTGTGATGCCGGCACCGATTATGGCAACTTTGGGCCTGCTGAGGCGCGTGCTGGGCCCAGGTGGGCGGGGTGAGAGGATCTTGTCGGCGAGCCATTGGAAGAGCTGGAAGAGGAAGAGGAGGGGGTGGGTGATGGGGTTGTAGGCCCGCGATTGGGACGCCATTGTTGATTTTTGGGCAGTTACTGTTCCATGGGTTGAATTGGTTGTTTGAAGGTGTGAAGAGGAAAGTTCAATGTCTTTAAGTCAAAGGAGAGTTTGGAACTTGGGGTGTTTTGAGTTTCTTGTCCCTGCCAAGCCTGTTTTTTCGGATGGTGCGTGACGTCATGTCAACGTGTAAGTGGCATGTGAAACCGTGGAGTTCCGTGGTGTTGTACAAGAATCAATGGAAATTGCTGAAGAGAATATCTGGTTACCTAATTGATCTCTTTGGTAATAGCGAATTAACTCGCGAAACTGGAAAATATGCATGGGGTGCTGGCATCCGTTTGGTAAAACGCGCGGATGGGTCAACCAGAAGATCCTTGCCTTCTTGTCTCGCACGACCACGGCCAGTATGAATCTACGCCACTACGTAGTGATGCCCTCACACCGTCAGTATTCATCGCAGGTAGCCCGAAGAACTGCATCGAGATGTTGCAAGCCATGCTCTTCCTCCCCAGCTGGGAGCTGTTTGCCAGCTTCGTCATACCGCCAGGCATTGGTTAGGAACAGGCCAACCAACCTCGCGTCCTCAATACGCTCCTTGTCCCTGTCAGAGACGGATCCCATCTCGCCGTATAACTGGTCATAGAACAGGTCGCGGAGTTCCCGATGGTTGGCATGGTAGACATGGTCAGTCCGCCCGTTTTTCTTGTCCCATTTTGGAATGCCGAGGATATTCTCGACTGCGCCGAGTGACATGCCAAACGGGCTGATTTCCGTGCCCGCCCAGTCGCAGATGCCCGTCAATTTTCCTGTGCTTGGGTCGACGTGGATGTTGTTCTCAAGGAGGTCGATGTGGTTGGGCACAAGGGGCCATTCCACGGCCGTGATAGAGAGCAGGCGCGGGATAAGCCGATTCAACACGGGGCGAAAGCGCTCCGGGAGTCCCGCTGAGAGCTGTGAGAGCTGAGTTGTGTACTTGCAGTGTAATACATGGCGGTCTGGCAAGGGAAGCGCCTTTGGGGTCTTGTGCCATGCCGAGGCAAAGAATCTACGATGGCGGAAGTTAGCTATCGGGAAGGATTCTCGTCCTAATGGCCGCGCCGGAAGAGATGCTGACCGAGCAAAATCCACTACTGTTCGTCGCAACAGGAAGCAATCATTCCTGTATAAACTGTCCCGGGCAAGATAAAAGGAGACCCCTCCGACATTGCGCATCTTGTAGACGAAGAGCTCCCCCAATGTGCCCGAGTCACTATGAAATGGCATAAAGCCGTGATAGGCCTTTTCGACGTGTCCGAGTAACTCCAGGCCAAGGACGGCGTTGGGTGCTCGAAACTGAATAACGTAGTCTCCGGCAATGACAGTATAACTGCTTCCACCTTGGACAGGTGTTGGCGCGGTAGGCTGTCCTGTGATACGCTCAGCTAATGTGTCGCATTCCTGCTGCGTTGGGCGGCCGTTTGCAGAAAAGAAGTTGGATATCTGAAATGCTCTGAGGGCCGCAATAGTGCTCTCCATTGTTGCCGTGAGCCAGTGCGCGTGGTAGTTTAAAATTGAACACAACAACTAATAGCAGCCGCAGCCCAGTCATTCGCTGCGGGTTTCGAGACATCTGGTCGGTCGTGGAACAATGTTCGGACCGTCCGACCGAGGGCAGGGTTATGGATGAGATTGCACGTGCGAAAGCCAAGCCTAGACGGGACTGACTTTGCGATAATCACCTACTGAGTTATAATGATGGGGTCATTAGGGCAAGGAAACTGAAGGAATCGGAAGCAATGCATGAGCAAAAGGCTGGAGGCTGGCTGGCGGGACACAAAACCGTACAGGGCATCCAGGGCCACCACAGGGAAGATGTTGCACCGGCCCCGCTGAAGTCTCCGAGCGGATAGTCTAAGTTCACCCGCCCGCCATGTGCGGCTGGTGCTTGGCTGGTGCTTGGCGCTAGCTTTGTCATATTCACCCGTCGTCGGCCGTCTCGTTGACGAGAATCGAAATGGCATTTTCTTGTTTTGAAGTTAATGGGAGCAAATATAGAAACCTGGAGTTTTGAATACCAGGGGTAGATACTACTATATAGCCTTCAGGATGCCCACCGAAATCCCACTTACCTACTTCCCTTCAAGAGCTAGACATAGACTGACTGTCTTGCCTTTTGCGACTAAAACCTTGGTATCTGCTCAGTTGTCACAAGCTTCGCAGTCTCACCATGGGCCAACCGCCAATTCCTCCCACGCCCGAGGGCACCAGCGTCGCCGGCAAAACCATCATCGTCACCGGCGGCAATGCTGGCCTCGGCCTCGAAACAGCCCGCCAGCTCCTCGTCCTAGGATGCTCCCGCATGATCCTCGCCTGCCGCTCACCTACCCGAGGCGAAGCCGCCGCCTCCTCTCTCCGCGCCGACCCAGCCGTCCAGGCCGCCAACCCAAACGCCACCATCCAAGTCTTCGAACTCGACCTCGACGACTACCACTCCGGCCTGCGCTTCTCCCAAAAAGTCCTCGCCGAACTCCCCGAGCTCGACATCGTCATCAACAACGGCGGCATCGCCATCACCCACTTCCAAACCAGCCCCTCCACCGGCCACGAACGCACCATGCAAGTCAACTGCTACACCCACCTCCTCATCTCCCTCCTCCTCCTCCCCCTCCTCCAAAAGACCGCCGCCGCCCGCGGCGGTGCCCCCACACGCATCACCTTCGTCGGCTCCGCCACCCAGTCCACCCAAACCACCCTCTCCGCCACTCACCCCATCATCAACAAAAATCTCCCCATCCTCCCTTACTTTGACAACCCATCCAACTACACCCGCTTCCGCCGCTACGCGGACAGCAAGCTGCTCGTCAACGCCTACACGCGGTGGCTGGCGCGCTTGGCGCCGGGCGAGGTGGTCGTGAACAACCTGTGCCCCGGGTTGGTGCAGACGGGGTTGGATAAGAATTTGCCGGGGGTGTTGAGGGTGGTGATGGGGTGGGTGCGCAAGACGGCGGGGCGGACGGTGGAGGAAGGGGCGAGGACGGTGGTGTACGCTGCGGCTGTGGCGGGGGGAGAGACGGCAGGGAGGTTTTTGGAGCAGAACGTTGTTGCGAGGTGAGTTTTGGGTTTTGGGTTTCGGGGGGGGTTTGAATGATGGGTTGTTTGGATGGCTGACTGACGATGTGGTAAATTAGGGGAGCGCCGTTTTTGAATGGGCCGCATGCGGATGAGTTTGTTGCGAGGTTGGGGAGGGAGACGGTGGAGGACCTGGTCAAGGTTGATCCGGCGTTGAAGAGGTTTGCTTGACTTGACGGCATGGGTTTGAATTTACTCGGCAGCTTGGATATGATGTTCCCCAGTCCTTTCCATACTCATGAAGACCTTATTACCTCTTGGTCGAGGTCCTTTTTGTTGAAGGTCCGGGCCCTATCTCGGGAGCACTGGATACCTAGTTTAGGCCCTTCGACGGAATCCGCACATTGACGTGTCCTTCGATTTAAACAAGATCTTGCGGTGTTAACAAAGCCCTCATTTTCTCATGGCCATTATCAGTAAAATCCCAGGGAACGGGCCAAGGAAGTCGACAATATGGGCGGGCAGGAAGTCGTCTCGCGTTCTCGGAGAGTTTGTTTAAACGACTCGAGGTCGACCTTCCGGTGTACGTGGCGTAGTTGATACGGTTGCTCAGTAGAATATCAAGCAGAGTGTATCGTAAGAAAAGAGGGGTGAAATTAGAAGAGGTGGGGCCGAAGCCCTATGCCCCTACCAGCTATTTGAATGGCCCGCTAGGCAATCTATGCGCTGGCACGTGCTGTGCCCCACACTCTAAGGTTATCTAATCGTACATGAAAACCCCAACCCTGCCAATTTTTCCTGTATCAGTCGTACTCGCAAAAGCCGTACACGTAGAAAATCGGATGGTATCGCTCGGATCGGCTGGATGACAGTTCCCCGACTGACGCTTACGGATATTTTAGACCGAGCCGCTCGTTTGACGGCTGCGGTCCATGTGGGGTCAAGTTGGAGCATGAGAACCTCTGGCGTCAAAGACATGAACTGCATACCGCAACCTTCTGTTTTGCTTTCAAATGTCAGCCAAACCTGAATATGGGCATATATTGAAGGGGCTTTACTTACCATTCTATCATTTTGCCCCCGTGGGATGTACTATTTGTGTGGCATCGCGGACAAGTGTTTGGCGACATCTCTGAAATAAAGATCATGCTCATGTTGATTCTCATACCTCTGCGGAGGGATAGAGAGGGTGGCACTCCTCGCCCACTGTCTATTGACTTGCCCGTGCAGACCTCCTCTAAAACATATTGGCGTCTGCAAACCAAGTCGTGGCCTTTACGCCCTCTGAACCTGTCCGCGAGTAGAGAATCGAAGGTCTGGGATATCGTGTCATTATCAAGCGAGTTCCATGGCACATTTTGACCGCGGAAATTGGTAGACTTACGTTCCATTCCAGATACTCGATCCATTCCGCGGGAATGGACAACCTCCCGCCCAAAGCATCCTCAATTACGACAGGAAGTTCTTGTGTCGGGTCCAGAAACCGTAGGAATGTAAAGGAGGAAGCTGAGACCTGAAGGCCAACGACGACGTTGGCAATTTGAGCGAGGGTGCCCTTGATTTCCACCAGAGCAGAGAGGGATTGCTTCACGGTTGTCAGTATGTCCCAGTTCGTGCGGGACTGGACGGCCAGCTGGTCGTTGACAGCCTGGAGCTCCCGCACGTGGCTGTTGCTGGCGCTACGTTGTTGCTCCAATAGCCGTAGCATGCCCTCTCGCCAGCTCACCTCGTCCGAGACCAGGCGGCGCACCTCTTCGATTCTCGCCAGCATGGTGGCATTATCGACCCGAGTTGACTTTCTACGTCATCCGTTAATACAGAGGGTGCCAAACACAGGTAGAATTTCTCACCGAATAGCAAGCCCATTCAACAAAATCAGCCTCTCAGTGTTCGTGCGCAGCTTGTCCCGCAGCTCCTGCAGCCTCTGCTTCTCCCTCATCGTCCACTCCACCTTTTTGTACGCATCTCGTAGTTTATTCCCCGAACCTCCGGGTTGTAGACTGTCATGGTATTTCGGTCCGAAATGGTGGAGCGCTTCCTCGATTGAACCCGCGCATTCCTCGACGACCGTCTTTGTAATATTGTCGAGCTCGGTCAGGTATATCGAACTTTCCCGCTCTTGATACGTCGCAACGACCTGCACATAGTTCAGTCAGCTCAAGTCCATTAGAGGTCACATTGAGATGGCAGATCGAACCTGCAGCAGAATCTGGACGAACAGCGCCAGATCGTCCCGCAGCCCCTGATACTCCCTCGCGCTGCCGGCCGCGGCGCTACAGCCCAAGCCGAGGGCCCGGCTCAGTTGCACGGCGAGCTGGCAGATGGCGATGATGTCGCCCAGGCTTCCAAACGTGAGTGCGACTTCCATATTTTCTTTGGCGTCATGTCCTAGGGCGTGGGGACGGTAATGTGGTGGTGGGAGGCATGGAGCGGAGGTGCAACAAAATGGCTGTTCAGGTGGCCTTGGGGCTGAGCTCATGCACATCGGCGCTGTACTCGATGATTCGTGGCACACACGCGAGGCAAAGCCACCGTTATTGGTGTGTGATTGGGCAATAAGGAGTTAGGCATACTTGGGGGCTTTCACTGCAGTTTTCCAGGTCCTAGTCTTTCACTTTAACCACGCTTCTCGCCCCCCTGACCAAAAAGCCCCGTTTCCCACTATACCAGTCCTTGGTACATCAGCACGCCTGCCCAACGGGCACACTCGGAGCCTTGACACCTGTCAGGTCATCCTCTTAGCATCGGGCATTCACAAGTCGAATTTCGCTCGACCCCTTAACCCCCTGTTTTCCTCCTTCAACCTCCTAGTCGCCCTCGCCCTCACAGAAACCCCCTTGCTCCTCCCCACCTCTCACAATAAACCTCAAAATCCGCCCCAGCCCTTGCAAATCCCCCTCCACCGTCCCCGCCACACCAGAATCAACCCACCCCTCCGTCCGACCACCCCCAAAATCCACCACCCACGCATCACCATGGACATCAACAAGAACATTACCCGGTTTGACATCCCCCCAAATAATCCCAGCACCGTGCAGCGCAGCCACTGTCTCCAGTATCTGTCGCGCCCACCGATCCTTCAAGTCACCTGGCGTCTCAAGTCCCAAAGCAAAGGTGAGAGGGGTGTCCTCCTCGACCAGGTACAGCAGTAAACCGATAATCTGCTCCCGCTCATTGCGAACAACCCCATATAATCGTGACGTACGGACTCCGGCGCCAAAGCTGGCACTGGCAATCTTTTCGTAGGTCTTGATTTCCCGCTTGGTGACGCCATCGTCTGGGCCGAGAGACTTTTTGAAATAGAACTGTTGTTGGCCGATGCAGACTCGGGAGGGGTTGGAGTCGAGGGGGTTGTTTGGGTCGTCACAGAGGACTGCGATTTGTGTGGGGTGAAAGGAGGGGAAGGGGGTTGTGAAGGGGTTTGGGCTGGTGTTGGGGGAGGGGGAGTAATCGGTGTCTGTTTCGATAGGCTCTATCTCCCCGGGGGAAAGGACATCGTCGGTTGCGTTGAGGTCGCACTCGAAAGAAGTGGAGGCGAGAAAGTGGCTGAGGGTGAGTTGTCCGCTCTCGGGTGGCGGAGGAGCAGGTGAGAGGCGCTCGAAATGGGGGAGACAGGGGGTGACGGCCCAGTCGAAGCAGTCGTACAGGGTGGTGCGGTTGGGTGCGTCTCCGGGCCCTTCTTCTTCTTCATCGATCTCCTCAAAGGAGTCATTATGGCCGTCCTTCTCGGAGCGGAGAAGTGAAAGATATTTTTGGAACTCATCAGACCGAGCGGGCGAGTCGTGAAAGTTTGATGGCGAAACAGAGATCCGGAAGTGGCTGGCGTGAAGTTGGATCTCCAGGCTGAACCATTGGCTCTTGTCACCCTCGTTGGAGGTTGTGAAGGCGAGGATGCGATACCTTGGGCTCTTGTTTTCCATGGCTGCTACGAAGCAGAGTTGAGTAAATTGGGAGTTGCACTGAAGCCCGACGTGGCCCCCACCGGCGTGCAGATGCGGCGCGTAGGCGCGGCAAAGTCAGGGGTCCAACAGGGTCGCGGGCCGCCGCCAAGTCTACGTCGTAGCAAATGGTGATGCGGCCAACAGTAAATGCCCTTGTACCCATGTACTACTAACAATGGGGGCGGTGTTTCGTCCGTGGTCGACCCTTGACCTCGGGTCCTCCCGTCTGTGGGCTGGTGGCCCACGGCCGTGGACTCCGGATGACCGGTTTCGTCCCGACTTCGAGTTGCGTATTGTGTCAAAACTGGCCTTGCAAACGGCCTTGCAACCCAGAACCGGCCGGGCCTTGGGGTGTTTAAACATAGGTATCAGACGGTGTCATGGTCCCTACTCTGGCACGGAGTTGGGCTGTCTCCGGTCGGCTGCGCCGATTCTTAGTCTCGGCTGCTCTCCTACCTCGGTTTTGGGGTGAACTGGCCCGTCGCAAACCAAACCTGAGTCCGGTGGCCGGGCGTCTCGGCTGCTTTGAACGTATGAGGAGCGACTTGGTGGCTTTCATGTTTGGTAGTGCCAGTATGGTCTCGCACTTGAGGATATTTTGGGTTTTACTCTTGGGCCAAGGTTTTGGAAAAGCAGGCCTCTAATGGATACTATGTCCATGTCCAGCATATAAAGATGCAATTCCTTCCTCATAGAGGGAGCATCAGAACGGCTCCAGAATGAAGTGAGCAGATCATCGACACATCAATACCACCGAGATATACCTTATACAATACCCCAGCACACCATACCCGACCTTCCGCTTCAGCACAGCTCTCGAATCCCGCTTCTCACAACGTCTCTGTTACTCCTAAGCACGTTGGCTCGTTTACCTGTCCACCAACCCATCTTGACACCACTCCTGGCTGTTGTTTCTCTCCATCTCTTAACCCCCTACGTTCCCCATGTCCCACTTACCCACTCCATTGGGCAATAGTCCTGCACCCACTTCGAGCCGGGATCCGGGTCCATCTGCGCAGGCTCGACAAACGGCCAGCCGGGATTTGCCCGACTCGGGACCAGCTCGCCGGAACCCGTATTTTGGGATTGAGATCGAGATCTTTGTCAAGCTCAAGCCCGAGACTGAAAAATGGATTCTTGGAGAGCGGTCCAGCGGCAAATGGCTCCCTAAACATTGGGAGAAGTGGGATATTGAGCTCGAAAACGACGAAAAGGACAGTGATGCCGCGAAGGAGAGGCAGCGCGAATGCGTTGGCGAGGCAATCACGGAGCTTATCAAAAACGAAGTGGGTCAAAATCATGGCTGGATATGCAAGCCGGACGGCACCTTGAATGAAGAGCTGCTGGGCGGGTGGCCCGGCCCCGAGGAGCCTTCGAAATGGTGTATGTTCTCAACCTCCTCGCTGTTGTGCTTTGACTGATTGTTTACAACGCTGCACAGGGGGCATCGAGGTCGTCTCGCCGCCTATCGCCGCCTCTGAAGATTGGCAAACTCAATTGCACCGTGTCTTCACTGCCATGAGCAGGGATTTCGAGTTTTGGACCAACGAGGACTGCTCGTGTCATGTGCACATCTCACCAGGACCAGACTCGAGGAGCCGGTATACAATGGGCCAGCTCGTCCGGGTGGCCAAAGGCGCATACCTTTGGGAAAACGCGTTGTGTGGCCTATTGCCAAAGGAGCGCAGGGAGAACCGCTATGCATGGCCCAACCGCGAAGCCTACGGCGGGGTCGAGTATGACTTAGTCCGAACCGAGGGCTGGAAACCCCTGTTTAACTGTCTCACTAACTTGGGCTGTGGAGCCATGGAGAAATTCATTCGCAAGCTGGAGGGCAACAGATTCAAGTGCCTCTCGACCGATTTCGCCTCTTTAACCAAGTATGGGACCGTCGAGTTCCGCCGCCAGGCCGGAGTCGCCTCGGCCACGACTGCCATCCGCCGCGTGCTGCTCGCCCTCGGATTGCACGTCATCGCTCTACACTACGATTTTGGCGAAGCCTCATCACGAATGAGCTACCCGACTACCCAGGAGTTGATTGTCGAACTGGACAACAGTGTCCGCAGCTACCTACCTACCACCTCCCGCGACCCGGGGTTTGTCACTTGGCTAAATGAGTGCGTCAAAGACAGCGGATACGGTGACGGCCGGATGGACGTCATAAAAATAAACCATGACGAGGAGAAGTTGCACAACAAAGCCCAGGCTCGACAGCAGAGCCGGAGCGTGGATCAGTCTCGACAACAACCTCGGCCTCAACCCAGTCGGATCCCAACGCGAGCTACACCACGACAACAAGGCCAATCCCAGCAGCCTGGACCCCAGCAGCAACCTACTCCCCAGAAGCAAGCTCCGTCTCAGCAGCAAGCGAAACCCCAGCCCTGGCCTAGCCGGATCCCGATCCCAAGTCAAACCATGAAACCGACCGTGGCGCCTGTCAAGCCAGCTGCAGAGAGTCGCACCCCAGCTCCGTCTCGGAGCGTGAAACCGGCCGTGGCGTCTGCCACGCCAGCTCCGGGGAGCCGGACCCCAATCCCGAACCGGGGCGTGAAAGCAACCGTACCGCCTATCAAGCCGGTAGCGGAGAGCCGGACCCCAGTTTCGTCTCGGGGAGCGACACCGACCGGGACATCTGCCACGCCGCCTCGGTCTTATACTCCGCGATCAAGGGGATCCACAAGTTCGTGCTCTTCGCCCGCGGATGGGAGGCACACCCCAGGTTCGAGGTCCTAGACGATCTAGTCCTTTTGCTGCCATGGGAGAGCGTGGATTACTGGTGGGTTCAGTGTTTGACTTGAGGGAAGGCTGCTTATCGATTGAGGATTAGGGACTCGTGTTGCGCTGGCGCGACCGGGTCCGATGGATTAATCATTAGACTCTCTTTATCATGTTTTCTTTTTCTTTTCTCTTTTGTTTTTGGATGGGCCCGGCTAGATTGATGTTGAGAGGCTAGGAGTTTGGAGTGGCCGTAAGGAGTTATGGAGTGCTTGGCTACTACTTTGGTGTATCAACAATGGTATCTCATTTCTTATTCCTTTCTCAATCATTCATGAGCCGAGTGTATGCGAACCCTGAACCACGACATAGCGGACCAAACGTGATGGCACTGGGAAGAACTGAGTAGTGGGCTAAGAAGAACAATAAGAGGAGTGTTTGAGCAAATAGATGGACCGTGAAAGCTCTTCGTTGGAGGTTAGGGCCAAGAATGGATGCAATGGAATGTAGTTTAGTTGGGTTTGGAGATGTTTTCAAGGGCTTGCTCCTTGCTTCTGTCCTCCTACCAAAGTGCACCAAGGTCTAATGAACCATTGACCAGGATGCACATATCTCTTGTTCATCTCATGCGTCCGAATACAACAATCAACAGGCGGTCGTTACCTCTCTAGGTAGAAGGCTCAACACCACCCACGCCTCAAGCCCTCGGATCCCAATCCGCGTCCACCTCATCCATCAAGCCCAACTCCCTCACCACCTCAGCTCCCAACACCCTATCCAACCCCACCATCTTAAAGCTCGCCCCCTCACTCGTCCCGCCACCCGCCAACTCATTCGCATCATCATGCACCACCACCAACCCACCCTCAAACCTCCCTCCCAACCCCGTCCCGACCGCCGTAATCCCATCCGTATTGCTCACCGCATCCACCTTCCCATCCTCTGACGCTCCAATCCCAAAGCTCATCACAAACCCATGCGGCTCCGCCCGCCGATATACATTATACCCGCTCACCCCTTGCGTCGAAACAATCACAAACCCCTCCTCCTTCCCCTTGCCATACACCAACGTCACGCCCTCCACATCCGCCCTCAACTTGCCATCCCCGACCCTCGCCACCTCCAACCCGTGTTCTGAACCATCAGGCTCGGCGTCGTACCGCCACAGGGCACTCGCCTCTTCACCCAGGAAGAGCCAGCCGTTCTCCTCGTCGGTGACGCACCCCTCGACCTGGCCGCCGGAGCCGCCGGTGAAGGTGCGGACGAGGGTGGTGGTGAGGGTGCCGTTGGGGAGGGAGGAGAGGTGGTATTGGAGGTAGACGGCGGATTTGGAGTTGACGAAGAGGTATTGGTTGTTGGTGGTGGGGGAGCGGTAGGTGCAGGAGCCGTAGGGGGTGAAGTCCGCGGGGAGGGGGGTGATGTGGGTGAGGGGGGTTGGGGTAAGCAGGCCGAGGGGGGTGATTTCGACGAGGCTGCGGAGGTTCATGTTTGTTAGTAAGGGGTTGGAGCGGGGATAGGGATGGATAGCTTACCAGAGGGAGTCGTCTCCGCGGCACGCGGCGTAGGCGAGGTCGATGGTGCGGTCGCCGGCGGGGAAGTTGTAAATCACATCGACGTTGTTGGGCTCAGCAGCGGGGATGGTCTGGAGGAGCTTGCCAGACAGGTCAAAGACGCCAAAGCCGGCGCCCTCCTCGGACTTGGTGGTTGTGATGATGCGCGACTGGCTGCGGTCGGTCGGCGAGATCCAGATGGCCGGGTCATCGCCGTCGGCACCATTGGCGTCGGTCTCGATTTCCGCTGGGACAATAACAGACGAGCAGTGCAGACCGCCGAAGCCCTTGTTGCACTCGCACAGGTTGGGGCCAACGCACTTGCCGTTGCCAGAGCAGTTCTCCTCGCACGTCGTCACTTTGCACGTCTTGCCCTGCAGTCCCGCAAAGCACGAGCACTCGACGCCCTTGCCGTTCTTGGTGCAGAAGCCGTTGCCGTTGCAGGCGCTGCAGATGGGCGACGGCTTGGTGGTCCCGGTGGGAACGCTGGGGTCGTACTTGGTGTTGGCTTTGAGACCCAGGGACTTGATGGCCCCGTCAAGAGAGCTGACGCCGAAGCCCGTGACGTCCTCAGCCTCGATGGCGTATGTGAGCACGCCACTGGGGTACTTGGACGTCGAGCCTTGGTAGATGCTGAGGCCCTGAATCTCAATGTCTTCGTGCCCGGACAGCTCCAGGGTACCCAGCAGCTTGAAGGAGGGATCGTAGACGGCCACGGTGTTTTCCATGGACACAAAGAGATAGTCGACGCCTGCCGTGCTGGAGACGTAGACGGCCACGCCTGTCACGTCGTCTTCGGCCTCGCCAACCTTGCTGACGGTAGGATGAGCCGTGGACTCGACCAAGTCGAAGGCATAGACATCCTTGTCGTCGTCGGTGGATACAAACATCTTGCTCAGAGAAGGCGCCGTGGCACAACCCGACGCCTCGAACGGGAGCGAAAAGGTTTGGATCTATGCCACGTCAGTTGAATTCCTTCTTGCAGCTCCTGAAAAAAAAACATACCTCAACAATCTCAGCATCATCATAGTCATCACCCTCATCATCCGAATCGGAATCCGAATCATCATCCTGGCGCACAAGAAACACCTTGGCCTCCTTCTTCCCAAACAAATACAAATAATCCAACCCACTCGGGCTCTTCCACGAACACAGCGCAGACCAATCCCCCAGCACCGTCCGTCTCGCCGACTTGACCTCCTCAAACCCCGGCACCTCCCACGCGCGGAGGACCGAGTCCGTCTGGCCGATACTCACAACCAGCCCAGCCGGCTTGCCGTCGTCGTCGCGGCCGTGGACGGTCGTGACAACCTTGGTCCTCCGGCCGGGCGTCTCGACGTGCGCTTCGCTCAGGGGCGTGGCCGAGTCGAGGTTCCAGGCGAGCCAGCCGCCGGATGCGGCGGTGCCGTCGTTGCCGAGGAGGAGGGGGGTTTTGGCGTAGTAGACGGATGTCCAGTCCGATTCGATGCCCGAGGTCAGGGCCGAGACGGGGAGGTCGATGGTGGTCGCGGGCACCGCCCAAGTGAGGAGGAGGGATGTAGCGGCGGCGAGGAGCCGCGGTGGGGAGCCCATGGTCAGGAGAGAGATATCCCTGGGTCAGGTTGTGCGTAGATGGGATGGTGTACTGAGGGATACATCTTCCTGAGGGCGGACATGATGCTTTTATCCATGTCTGGCCTTGGACTCACTCTCAGGAGAGTTAGTCCCTCGGCTTCCAAACTAAAATGAGAGTCTGGTCGACCCAACTCTGCGACGTTCTAGGACCCCAGAGGTCCAAGAGGGATGGTCGTATTTTGCGTCTTTCGGTCGAATTCGTCCCGCGTATTCGCCTAAAATTCCTCATTGTAACCCATTTGGACATTTCTACCGGGGCCCCTAGCTCGAACCAAGGTCCTCTTAAGTCTGGGTACCGTCCCAATCTCAAGCTAAACAATGACAATGACCAAAATCACATGTCTGTCGAGTGTTGTGTTGAAAGAGCTCCTCGAATCTTACCAAAAACCTCACCGACGCGCCCCATAACGGCATGCTACAAAATCGCGCTGCAGGGGAACGAGGAGGAGGAAGAACGGCGTGTGCGAAAGCCAATCGGCAATTGGTTGATGGGGGAAGAGCCTCGTGGGGGTCGTGGGATGTCGATGTAACCCCTTTTATCTGCACGTGGGTCAAGGACTCAGGGATGAATTTTAACCCTAGTGATTGATGACCTCTCTGTGGTATAGTCTTCTATAAAGCAGTAGCCGTTGATTCTCACGCTAAATAACTGTAACCCATGTTTTCAAAGTTATACCAATAGCCTGCCCTATAGTATTAGACAAGGGTCAAAATCTCGACATTTCATGCTCGTATTGAACCCTTTAATTTCAAGATGAGTACGCAGGCTTGTCCCTGCGGTTGCGGCAGGGCAAGGATGCGGCTAGTGAGCTCGAGCATGGTGGTTGTGGTGAAAATAACAAAGTCATTTCTTGTGGGGGTAAAATCAGCGATTTGGAGGAGAGCTGGTGTATTGGGCTGGCAAGGTTGGGAACACAGTCTGCTTCAAGTTTGTCTGCGGTTCGGTGTGAACTTGTAATTACCCAACCTAGATTCCAACCACGCCGGAATCCCTTTTCTCGGGGTTGCCGAGAGTTTATGTATGTTTTAACTAACTGAGACCTAGTGTACTTCGACCCTCGAATACCTTACATGTATGGACTGGACGGCGGGTTCGAGCGGGAATGCCGCTGGCAAGCCCGAGGATGTCAGCAGCGGTGAAGAAAAGAGAGAAAAACGTTCATTCATGATCTATTATCCCGTATTACTTCCCTTGAGGAGTTAAATACGTAGTTGGATACGTACGCAGGTCTAGTATTTTACTTTTGAACCCGTTATTCGGGGTTCCCGATGCGTCATTTTGTGACTGAGACCGGAGCTCCGACGGACTTACGGTTACGGATGGATCGAATGGGTTCAAGTTGTAGGGCTACACTGAGAAAAGAATGCGAGTCAAAAGAATAAGGTAGCATTCTTTGAGGAGTGCTGTCGCGCTGAGGTTCCTCGGGAATTTGTAGTAGTCTATCTTCACGCGTGCATCCTGCTCGTGGCGCCGAGACAACATGGCTTGGTGGTGAGGAGTGGGCCTGCCATCTCTCCTTACTGCCTACCACACAGAGTCTTCTTGTTGACGAGATAATGACCACCATCAGTTAGCCGCGTATCCAAACCTACCCCAATCTGTAGGTATCTTTCAATACATGTAGGTACCGCCTAAACCTCTAATATGACCTCAACCTTCCCTGACTCGGCTTCCACCCCCACCGCAAATGACACAGCCGGCTGGCCCTCTTCAACCCCGTCCCTAGTAGCAAGGTACTCCCCCGTACCGACGGCATTTTGATTTCCCGGTTCAGCGTATCAATGATGCTCCTCGCTCCGAGCTGCTCGACGTACCCCTGAGCGGCCAGGGCCTTGCACACGGAGTAGCCGTGCCCGACGTCAAGGTCCACGTTGCCAACGGGGCGGTGCTGGGACGGGTCGTCGCAGACACGGATGGGCTTGGTGAGCTCGCGCCCGAGATCCGCGAGATACTTGTCGGCGACGGCCGTTTGTTCGGTCGGGGAGAAGGTCAGGAAGGGGATGAAGTCGGTGATGCGGCCTGTGAGGGGGGCCTGGGATAGAAATATGGTCAGCTGAAGTCAGGCATTTTGGTTGGAAAAGAGACAGAAACCATAATGGTGTTGACACTTCCGTCAACACTCTCCTTCTGGATCGCCCGGGAGAGTTGCCTTCCCAGTCTTTTGACCGCCTCCTGGGAACCCCTGGCGCCGTCATTTGCGAAGAGGGCGTCCTTGATGTTGGCGCAAAAGTCTTGGATCGTTTGGTCAAGGGCGTTGGTTGCTAGCACCCAGATGATCTTGGAGCAGTTGGTCTGGGTGTGCGTCCGTCGGTCGCGGTAGTCGCCTGAAGTATGGAATGGAACAAGTCAGTCATTTTTCTCTCACGGTGGGCTTCTTGCTTCTTCTTTCGCGACTCACTGCTATCTAGTGGGACAAGAAGCGTTCGACGGACTTTGTCCTCCGTCTTCTCGAATTCGTCCAGAAACACGATACATCGCCGGGCATGGTGATCGGCAAGGAAAGTTGTTTACAACTGAGCCCTGTTCCCAGCCGCGATAGGGAGCCTTTGGGCCAAAACGGTCCGATTCCCACTTGAGATGGGTACTGTCGACAGTTTAGAGATCCAAATCGAGCAACCGGCCCAAGTTCCGAGCCAGTTCAGTCTTGCCATGACCACTGGGGCCAGCGAAGAGCAGCACAAGCGGCCGGTCCGCCGGCATGGCAAGATGTGTTCCTATATCAGCCAGAAGGTAGAAGGGCCGTCTCTGCCTCGGGCAGTGGTTAGCCGGGCAGGGAATCTTGGGCGCTTGTTGGTCGGGATGAGGAAAGCGGAATAGAGTGGGCTTTCACCGGCAGCGTACATCGAAACGCGGGCAGCTAACATTGTGTTGAATGGAGTGTTAGGATTCCAAGGCCGCAAGCCGGTGCTGATGAAAGAAGGAAAAACTTCGTCCATATCGTTGCGTTTACGCTCCTGAATGAAGCGTCTCCCCGTCCCGTAATGGCGGGTACCAGCAGCTTGACTATAACTGAACGAGGGCCAAAACAACGACTCGGTACTGCAGCCTATCATCAACAACCGTGCTCGCGTTGCGTTTGCTTCCCGTGACTGTTAATCCCGAGACTCAAAGTGCTAGAATGATCTGCATATTCTGCCTGCCAGGATGTTGACTGATGGTGTCCCTCGTCTTTCAATTGGAGAACTGGCGTGGTAGCTGCATGCAAGGATACCTAGGTACCGGGGAGGTGGGCGTCGAGGATTCTGAAACAGCAGACGTTTGGGATGATGGACACGCGTCAGCTGTCGCATGCTCATGATTTGCCAACATTGTCACATTTTTTTCATGTCAATTATTTGTCCCCTTCATCCGTCAGTTATCAATCATTGAACAGACTTTATCGCATCAGCAAAAGACCATTTATATTGATATCTCACAAGTACCTCACCTTGCAAGATACCGAACCACAGCCCAAAATGCCTTTCCCATTACCAAGATACCTCAATACTCGGGCAGACCCTGATGAAGAAGCCCGCCGCCAGTCAATGTCAGATCAGGTAGAATCTCTGCTGCACGAGGGGGGCAAAGTGTGGAGCAACAACACAGTCAGAAACCCGGCGATGGTTGGGACGAGGAAGGAATGGCGGATCTGGGACAGTGCGATGTCGATACGATCACTCTTGGAGGCCCTACTGGTGCTGCTTATTCTGGGGCTTTTGCTAGACCGCCAACAGCAGAAGTTTGCGCAATTCGAGGTCGGGGGTGACATTACCGGGTTTGCGCCGCGGTGTAGGTCTTGATGTACCCCTGTGCCGGCTTCAAGTTGCCTTGTTGCTAACTCGAACGTGATGGACAGTCACTCATCAAATTAAGACCTTTGCCCCGGACCCCCTTTTTGTCCCCGAGAACGGTTCCGATTTCTTTACCGACGCCGTCCAGGCGAAGTGGCTGAGCATTGTCCCAAGCATGTCCCCCTTTGTACCCATTTGCCCTTGCAATCAGCACTAACACAACCCCCTCTCCAGAAGGCCTAGGCTACATCACCATCAACGACACCGAAACCTACAACAATCTCCCCACCCCCTTATCAGGGTACCCCAACCTCACCTTCACCACATCGGTCACCCACCAACTACACTGCTTGCACTCCCTGGTCCAGCTAGTCGCCGCGCATTCGTCCAACCAGCCGGACAAGATGCCAACAGACGGCGCCTGGCACCTCGCCCACTGTTTCGACTACATCCGGCAGAGCATCATGTGCAGCGCAGACATGGCGCTCGAGGGCCAGCAGACCACCTTTCCGCCGGGGTTTGAGGGTAGCGACGGGTGGGATGCAAAGCATGTGTGTAGGGATTATGGGCAGGTGCTGGCGCATCTGGAGGGGAATAGGGCGAATGATGATGTTTGGATTTGAGGGTTGGGTTACATGTAGACATACTAGGTCTTGGCCTTTTAGTGTAAGAGGAGGATCGGTCGTGGTTGCGGAGAGGGATAATGAAGCAAGACATAGGAACTCGGCCCGGCATTGAAGCCGAATCAAAGTCACGATTAAATGATATGGGAAGACAAATCCATACCAGGAAGAGTCGTACACTGAGCGGTTGGGCAACCAGGGCTTTCCTGAACCGGGATTTCGAGACTTATTCTGCGAGATCAACATGGGTTGTCGAATGCGTAAATGGGATAAAGAACTGGAGCTAAGTGTCGTTTTGGTCAATTGGCAGTGCTTTATTTTCTTTCTTTGTCCTGCCCTACTCCGTCCTTCTCCGTTTTTGGCTTACCGCAGTCTTAGACCGAGCATGTGCAACCCTCGGCGTAACCTCTTTGTCTGTCGAGTCAGCTACAGGCTTTGCCCCTACAATAGTACAAACCTCGACCAAATCATCTCTGGAACCCCGACCTCTGCACTTTGCCTAACTTTGGTTCCATACTTTCGTCGCCATCATGATACCCAAAAACATGCGTCTGGCTGACCTCGACAGTAAACAGATCCCCGGAAAGTCGAGGACGTATGGCATCGTCGACTATGACAGACGCCAGTTCCTAAACCTCACGGTCGAGGACACCGGGGTCAGCCTCGAATACGCTGTCGGCGATGGCAACTACGAGCCCACGACCCCCCAAGCCGTGCTTCTCTACGGGGAACGGTTCCTCAACCGGCTGTGTGATGACCTGGGCTCCGATCCTTGCTCTGTTACGGTTAATCCGAGATTCGGCGAGGTGCTCAGCAAGTCATCGGGCCCCGACCAGGACTACCTGGGGGCTTGCTGGCCGCATTATCCTACCCCGAGCGAGCTGGGGATTCCGAGCCACATCAAGACAATTAAGCGGTCTGAGCTGCTCGAACTCGAGAGACTCGGACGGTCGTTCGACTTGGTCTCATACAAGACCGAAGCAGGTCAGGTCGAAAAGGCTGTCTTTCGGTACCTTTTCGCCCGACAGGAGGTGCATCGCCACCTGAGAGAGCAACAAGCCCTGCTGCACATTCGTCAACACCCCAACTTAAACGAGTACGAGCGCGCAGTGCTGGATGACACTGGCCAGGTTGTTGTCGGATACCTAGCCAAGTACATCCCGGGCGGGTTCACCGTCTACAACCTGAGTCGACCCTTTAAGCTGTCTTGGATGCAGCAGCTTCTGCAGGTCGTCGATGACATCAACCTCAAGTTTGGCTTTGCCCACGGGGACATCCAACTCGGCCATATTTTGATTGATGAGCCCAACGATAGATTGAAACTCATCGACCTGGGGCTCGCCAGGCCGCGGACCGACGGTCGCCTCTTGATTGACATACACATGACTGTCGCCACAGTCTACGAAATTATCACTGGAGAGAAAGACCCGTTTGACTTGGGACACATCTGGGACGAAGCCTCTATGATCCAGCACCTCGATGCCCTTCCGGATTGGACGCCGCACGCCCAGCTCCAGCTGGATCACGACCTGACCGTCTACAAGTCAATCCTGCAAAACTGGGCCACCAAGCGGATCGACAACATCATGCATCTCGCAAGCCCCTGGGAAGAAGAGGTTGTCCCTCAACGCCCCGAACCCAACACCGACAATCGCAAACGCAAGCGCAGCCTCGAGTCTGACTCGGAAGACGAGAACCCTTCCAGCCCAAAACGCGTCCACCTCAACCAACCCCAACATCACACTTCACTTCCCCCAACCCCCGGCACCTCTTACCTCCCAGTCACCACCCCCTCCCTCCCCCCCGCCCCCCTGCAATTCCTCCCCCACCCCATCATGAAACCCATCCTCCGCCCTGATGGCACCCGGTCCCCAACTGACCTACTCACAATCAATGACTGGCCAGACCGGTCCGGAGAGCCCGTTAACCCACAAGACCCTATCGTAAAGTGGTCACGCCCCTCCGAAGCCAAGCGGCCCACCGGCGTGCACTACCTCGCCAACGGCCAGATCGCAGATGAGAGGACCGTGAGTGAACTCTATATCCCGCCTTCACCAAGGGCGGTGTGGTGGGATTTGGTGGGGGCGCTACAGGGGGATGGACATGGACAGACACAGGGACGGACTACGAATACCCCGTTCCGTGTCCCATCACTGACATCATTGACTTCTGCTACTACTAGTAGTAGTGTTGAGATGGCTGCTGCCGCGGCCGCTGCCAGAGCTGATGCGGCGACTGAGGCTGCTCGTGCGGCGGCCAAGATGGCGGTGGAGGCGGCCGAGGCGGCGAATGCTGCGTCACGGGCTGCGAAGATGGCGAGTGAGTGTGCTGCGGCTGCGGCTGCAGCGGTTGATGCTGCGTCGGCTGCTGCAGAGAGGATTGTGAGGAGGGGCGGGGGGTATTATGGGGCTAGGTGCGACACCGAGGGGGGATATCGTTGAGATACTTACATGGTGTTTTTGTTTTTGCTGTTGATTCAGGGTTGAATACAGGGATGTTCCAATATAACCACTCCGATGGTACGCTAATAAAGCCTCCACAGGCTTATCTTGGTTAAGCTTTGGGTGGCTAAATGCTCCTCTCAGAGGAATGGTCCCCACCTGCGGCCCCTTTTCCCGCAACACCACCCCCCTCCGGACCAAAAGTGCTTTGCGTCCGTAATTCAGCTCAACTCCAGGCATCACACCCGGCAGCATCGCTTGAGCAGGCAGCAACCCCCTCAGAACCATAATTCGGAACCAAGAGCTCCGTCTTCAGCGACATCAAGTAGTCTACGAGCAAGTATATCAGCCTCGTTGTCTCTCACTTTGTTTGTTCCAAAAGCGATCCGTTCAAGCCTTTGGTCTTCTGCATCTAATTGGGCATCATGCAGAGCCCAAACGGCCACCGCGACATCACCGCGCTCCCAGTCGAGCTCGTCCGCCACATCTGCTCGTTCCTCTGCCCGGAGTGTGTCACCGTGCCAGCCAAGTACGAGAGATCCCTCCGCGGCCAGAACAACCTGTCCCGCCTCTCCAGAACCTGTAAACACCTCCGCGACATTGTCCAGCCCCTCGTCTTCCATAGCTTCTCCGACGACTCTGAAAAGTCAGGACTACGCCAGGCCAGGTTCCTCAAAGTCCTCCGCACCCGCCCGGAACTCGGTCTCTACGTCAAGACTCTCTGCTTCTGCGAGCCCTCCTACCACATCGACCTCGACCTCCTCACCCCCACTGACCGCCAAGCTATCCTCGACGACGTCGTTCAATACGGCCTGCCCGCACCCCACCCCCTCTGGAACGACGGCTGCGAAGAAAACCACCTCCTCCTCATCGACCTCATCCTCACCTACACCCGCAACCTCGAATCCCTCGAAATCCCCCTCGACTACAACTGGAGCCTCAACATCAACCACCATCTCACCACCAAACCCAACTACCAACCCCACCTCCCCCACCTCACCACCGTCTCCGCCTTCCACTACTACATCTCGGGCGACATCTGGACCGTCAACATCGACCCTCTCGCCGCCCTCTTCGCCGCCGCCCCCAACCTGCACACCCTCCTCGCCCCCACCCCGAGCTGGTGCGGCCCCTGCGACGATCCCTTCCCCCTGCCCAACCTCCGCCGTCTCGAGTTCGACACCAACTGCGCCATCAACCCGGACCTGCTCGCCGGGTTACTCTCGTCCTCCCCGAAATTGGAGGTCCTCTCCCTGCACTGGGACGCCATCGCAGACTCGTATGACTCGGTTGATGAGAGGCGGGTGACGGATGCGTGGGATGCGTTGGAGAAGAGGAGGGATACGCTCAGGGAGGTGAGGTTGGATGTGAGGGATGATACCGAGTGGAACCATGATGAGGATGAGGATAATGAGGGAGGGGAGTTGTGGGGGAGGAGCTCGTTGGTGGATTTTGAGAGGCTGGAGGTGTTGATGGTGGATGGGTATGCGCTGGGGCCGTTGAGGGAGGTGTGGAGGAGGGAGAATCCGCATGCGAGGGTGGATGCGTTTTTGTCGGGGTTGTTGCCGAAGGGGATAAAGGAGGTGGTGTTTTGGAGGTTGGATGGGTGGTTGATGAGGGAGGCGATGAGAAGGTTGGCGAAGGTAGTGGCCGTGGGGAGGTTTCCGGATTTGAGGAGAGTGGTGTTGTCGCCTGGGGCGGGGGCGGATCGGTCGGGCTTTGAGGAGTGGCAGAATGTGGATGCGTGGTATGCGGTGCATGGGGAGTTGGAGGAGGAGTTTGGGAAGGGGGGAGTGAAGTTTGAGATCAAGAGTGATAGTGGGTATTGGTTGACGCCTGGGTTTGCTTAGATGAGGTTGGACATATGGTTGTACACTGGGTGGGTAAAGAACGACAAAAAGATGGTCGCCTCTACTCTTGGGTTCTAACGTAGGTGAGCATACTATCTATCATGTAGGCTCTGGTCATTCTGACGTGACTTAATCATCGTCTTTCTACCCTTGCCAGTTCTTCAATTTCAACAAAACGTCAAATACGTCACTTCAAACCTGCGATATCAGTGGCTGTCATGAATAACGGATCTTGTCTTGTACGTCTTGAGTTGGTTGATATCTTGTTGCATTCTCGTCTATCTCGAGTCTACCCGATAGTGCCCAACCGCACACGCCACAATCCATGCACATCCCAAAGTCGCTTGTAGTCTTGAGATCTGAGTTCGGGGAGATGTCAAGAGCCCATAGTTGCAGCAACCCCAGGACTTGCGTCTTTAACGAGACCGTTCAGTCAAGCACTAGAATCGGTTTCCTAATCATCGCTTAGTTAGCTAGTCGTCGATGTCATCCGTCCAATTATCGCCAACCAAGCATGGCAAGGACATGTGAGGAAGGGCCGGGTTTAACACGGCATACCTTTTTGATCACACTGTACTTTGAGACACATAATGTACGGCACATCCGCCTCACGATGCCCAGCTGGTACATCAGATGCTTGCGGTGCGGGCGATGCCGATGGCGGTGGTAAGTGAGGGAGCCTTCCGCGGCCAACGGAAAGAGATCTCGATGTAGAAGACTGCACTATATGCCTGAAACGGTACGGCCCTGGATGGGCTGGTGCAGTCTCCTTTGGGGAAGGCTTCCCTCTGACGGTTCCCTATGGTGTGTTTGTTAAATATGGGCCGTTGCTGGGGGAAGACGGGGTGAGCATTGCGTACCTCTCCGGCCCAGCCAGGGGTCAATACTTGTCAGATATGTAGGACGAGTATATGGAACAGCTCATCGTCTGGGAGCAAGTGCGGTATGATCTGTGGGAGGACAAGGAGGAATTGGTTCCGAAGGAGCCATAGAAAGTATCTCTCTCTCTGGGCAGACCGCGGACCTGACAAACGAATCTGCTCGGTATTCCCGTCCACTTAAGTCCATGCGTCGGCTGCCGAAATGTTCCATTTGCGCATCAAGTAGGCCAAGAACCGCAGACATCCCACGACCATTGCCATCCTGGCATTGGAGCAGCAGGGCTGTGTCCTGAGACCGACTGACATCTGTTCTATTCTGTTCCTCATCGAGCAGCCCGTCCAAGAAATCGCAGATATCGGGAAGATTGGCAAGGAGATTTCGCTTAGTTGGAATTAGGGTATGAGAAAGACGGACAACATGATGCTTGTTTGTTGGGACGTTCATGCCACTTGAACTGCGAAAGGCCTCTTCTTCGCCGACCTCTTTCGGAAGCAAGAAGGAGATTGCCGCGTCGACCGTTAGGAGGTCACGGTGGACATGAGGGAACCATGCTGCGCACGTGTCGAGAGACTTGGCTACCAGGTAGAAGGTAACCATTGTGCCTAAGTGATACCTTTTCGGTGTCCAGGAAAGAGAGAAGCATAAACCCAATGCGTATATTATGAGCGCCATCGCGCGTATGACCTGTGCTGGTTGCTGGGAGTCGTATGAACAGCGATAGTTACACAGTTGTCAAACTTTACCAAGTGATTAGTTGCTTGCATACAAACTTTGACCGCCACACGTCAGGCTTGATCGATGAGTTAACAGAGGGATGGGAGTCGACCATTCAAATGGCAACACAGCGCTGAGGGCAAAGAACTTTGGATACCTAGTTTGAATGACTTGCGGCAGGGCTATGATGGAGATCAATGCCTTCTCTACAGCTATGACCCTTTAGATGTCCCTTCATCCCTAGGCATTATAAGCTCGCCATCTTTATCCATCTGTGCCCTCCTCGGGTGGCGCTCGACGAGGAGCACGAGAGAAACAAGAGACGCGATACAAAAATACAGCATCACTCGCATCTGCTCTGCGTATCCGGCCGCATATACCCGCCTGATTGCAGTCTGCAATTCAGGAGACAAACGTCGGATGCTCTGGAATGACTGAAGCAAAGCAGACTGTTGCTCTGCATTCAACAGCCCCAAAGTTTGGCTTGTAACATGGTTGCTCAACAGCGCCGAGCAGATGGCCAAACCAATGGTCCCACCGAGCACGCGGATTTGCGTGACGGAACCCATGGTGACGGCTGAAGGGTGTCAGCGACATGATGAGTAACAGGGAGTCTAATACATACCCATATCTCTTTGCTTGACTACCAATGGCACCATCATTAAAACGGTACTCAAATTGATGCCGAACCCGAACCCCATGATGACCTGGTACCCGTACTGTTTAGGGGGTACGTCGAGATTGGACGGTCCGAGAGAGCTAAACAAGCCGATGCCGATTGTTTGCAGGCTGCATCCCGCGAGTAGTAGATACAACGGCGGGACTCTGAGTTTGGAGAGGATCAAACTGGAGAAGATGGTGGCAATCGGGGAACAGAGGAGAAGCGGCAGCAGCTTGATGCCAGCGTCGACTGCCGTGGTCCCGTTGACGACCTGGAAGCGCTGCGGGATGTTGATGATGGCGGCCATGAAGGGGAAGCCGGTTAGGAACGCGTTTCTGGGAGGGTTAGCAAACAAAATAAATGACCATAACTGTTGACCAGAGGTAATAATACTAGGAGTAGACACTCACAAAAGCAACCCCAACACAAACCGATTACAAACTAGCCTCCACGGAAACATAGGCTCACACACACCATCCGTCAATGAAATCATCCTCTCCCAGCCGATAAACACCACCCACAGAACCCCCGACAACACAAACGATGCAACAATCGGAGCGCTGTTCCAGGGGTACTCAACACCGGACTGCTCGAGCGCAAAGACCAACAAAATGGAGGCGGCGAGCGAGGCGAATGCCCCAACAAAGTCGACGCGCCTCCATGCTCGCTCTGCGACAAGCGTGTGAAAGAAGCGGGCGGGGCCCTGGTAAGGGAAGCTGAAGGGGATGGAGATGCCGAGGAGGACTACGGCGATGGCACCGGCCGGTCCGCTGTGAGCGTGCAGCTAGCGTCAATACAAAACCAAGCAGGTGGGGAGATAGATATATGACGAATGATAGGGTAGGTAGACAAACTTGAGCCAAAACACCCATCTCCAGGTGGTGTGGTCAGAGATGGCACCACCCAGCAACGGACCCAGCAGACTGGAAATGGCAAAAACGGACGAGATGATGGCGATGTAGGTCGGGTACTTGGCCGGTGGGACCATGAGCGGTGTCATGACGGTGACGAGTGAGTAGATGCCCGAGGCGCCGATGCCTTGGATGGACCGGAGGATGATCAGTTGCAACATGGTATTGGAGACGCCGCAGGCGATGGAGAAGATGCTGAATAGGGTCACGGCAAAGATGATGAGGAGTTTTGTACCGACGATGTCGCTTAGCTTTGCGTAGATGACGAGAAAGCCTGGGGGTTGTCGGCATCAGCATTATAGCCGGCATTCCAGTCACCACTCGACCTCGATAGCAAGGTCGGTCCACGCACCGGTGTAGGTCAACAGATATGCTGTGACGACCCAGCCCGCTTGGCTGAATCCCTGAAGGGCATTGACGATGGAGACCAACGAGGTGCTCACAATCGTGGTCTCGAGGGTGGAAAGAAGCAGACTGAGGCAGAGGCTAGATGCGGGGACGGGGATTGACAAGGTCATAATTAGCCAACTTCATCATGAACTCAGATGGAACCTCTTACCCAGCTGTAAGTGCATGGAGCTTCCAACCCTGAGGATACATCTTTGATTTTGGCCTGTCTTCGACATTATGTGCCAGTTTGTTCGCCTCCGCATCAGTGTCTGCCGTGGTTTCACCCTTTGTACCATTCGCCGTTTCCATCTCGGTAGTAGTGTCTGCGTTGGCCACGGTCGGCTATGGCATCGCGAGGGTGGTATGTGGATGCCGCGTGAGTTCAATGTTGTTGCATACTTCGTACCTAGGCGAAAGCCTGTCAGCCCAGGCCCCTGACTGGCTAAACTTGACAGCTGTCATTAACCTTCAACACGCGCCCGGGGTTTGGCTAAGAGGTACCGTGGCGCAGCAACCAATCCTGATGCTTCCCAATGGTGATAATTGGGAGCTGAATCCTTCAAGTAGGTAGGGTGGTATGCATGTCAATCCCGCTCCTGAAACCAACCCCCGAGATCACTTGGCAGGCTCCGACTCAATTTCTTTTCAAGGGTTTCCCGCCCCTGTTCTACCTACCATGAACCATACCGCCACATCCCGTTCGGCACTGCCTATAACCACCCCATACTCCCGTCCCGTCGACATTTATGCACATTTCCCTCCTACAAACCTTGCATATGCTGATAATAGGGGTATCCCTGAGGTGTCGTAACAGGAAGAGAGTGTAGCTCATCAAGAAACGCGCCATCTCAGTAGTTGAAGTCATTCTTCAAAGATACTCTTTAGAAACGCTGTATTAGTTTTTGCGGGTGCCTGGGATTTGCGGTCAAGTTACCTACCAATGTAGTAAGGGGTGGTACGTCGGGGGATAACGGCAGTGAGATATGGGCCTGGTCTTTGAAAAAGGAGTTAGATATGGACTCCCTACAACGTCATCACGTCCCTGAATATCTGCGAGTTCATGTGGACGAGACCGTCTCTGTGCAGAATACCAAAAGAGTGGGTCAGAAAGACATTTACCCAATACGAATAACTATTACCAACAATCTTTGTAAATCTGCAACCGGACCCTTGCTTTTCGCATCCTCACTCGTCACTGCATCGCATGCTTGTAATCTGTATTGAACCGAATAGGGTAATTCGCCAGCTCAGTCGTAGCTTGGCGGTCTAGATGCCCAACCGGTCTGTCCTTTCTAGATACCCAACAGAACTTTTGCAATAGCGAGACATTACAGAATTTCGGATTCGACTGCTTCCACGAGCTCGGAATTCGCTCCACCGATTTGCCTATCTTCCGCCATGGCATCAAAACGCAAGTCCTCGGCCCTCAATGACGACCCGACGCAGGTCAACGAGATCGACGCCGATGGAGATCTCATCCTGCGGATTGGATCCGAAGATTTTAAAGTCTGCTCGGCCACCATGCGTCGCACATCCCCAGTGTGGAAAAGAATGCTGTTCGGTTCCTGGAAGGAATCAAAGTCGGCCAACGGTGAATGGGTCGTCGAACTGCCCGAAGACGACCCTTCTTACTTCGCGATCCTCCTCGCCATGGCCCACGGGAGGTTTCAACTGGTACCGAGGCAGGCGCTGTCACTTCTGGAACTGTACAACGTCCTGATACTCACCGACAAGTACGACCTCTTCCAACTCGTCCAGCCATGGGCGAACGGTTGGGCCCAAGCTATCAGAAACAACCATACGAACCTCACCGGATATGGCCGCATCTTGCGACTTCATGTTGCGTGGGAATTGGGATGCGAAGACGTGGTTTCATCGGAGTTAACAAACTTCATCTTCAACCTTGCCATCTCCAAGTCTAACTCTGGATTGCCCGTTTTCTATTACGACCGCCGTCACCTGTTGCTCCCACGCCATTGTGGACCACCAGATTTTATTGGTACGGTAACGGAATTTATTATGGCATTCGAATTGCTAATAAAGACCCATAGACATGGTGACGGAACTCCGGCTCTCCCTCATCCAACGCATTCTCGACTTCTACCACGACCAGGTCAATCGCAGAATGTACAGCGGCGCAGGCAGTTGCCAGGGTGGTTCCAACAATAGCTACTGGGACCAGTCTCGTACAGATAAACCGCTCTGTGACGCTCTGATTCTCGGCAGTATCTGGCGCCATCTGGAGCGCTCGAAGCGGGCCTCTCTTCCGGAGAAGGCCATCGATATAACTGACAGCGCCAACCAACTGATGCAGTTACTTTCAGCAATGTTCAAACATCTTCCCTCCCTTAACGAAAGGCACGAAAGCTGCAGCCCAGGCAAAGAATATGCCAGTTTTGAGGCTGGGCTGCGGGCTGAGAAACGCTGGACCGACGTTTTACGGCCGCACCATATTACGCGGATGGAGGAGCAGAGGAAGAGAACGGGGGTCGAGGCTTCTTGACGCCAATGTCGGGTTTGGAGCTTTACATCTGGATTTTGAAGGGGAAATATTGGGGATCTTATACTATCAAATTGATACAGGGTTGGACAGATAAATCAAGTTTAAACATAATGCGTTTCCACGGCTGTTTCTCCAGTGATCCCCTCAAGTTTTCTTGTGCCAGCTGGGTTCAAAACGATGTTGGAGGGAGAGAGTGGGAGGTCGATGCCAAGTTTGAGGAACCGAATCCCTTTAAATCTCTGGGTACTCTTGTCGACTACCATGATTCCTTTGGCGATTTTGATGAAACGCTGGGCCCGAGCAACCAACATGGTCGCCATGCTCACAAAGTTCATTTATTTTGCAACCACCAATGAACTGTGCCTCTAAACAGGTTATACCAGCAAGGCCGTTGTTGTGGCGTCTCATTCCCCAGATCACATCCGGGTTACATGTACTCTGAGCTAAGACACTGAGCAACAAAACCACGGGTGTTGGAACACGTCAAAAGGCTGTGCTCATTCTCTAGCCGAAGCGCAAATTCAGGTACGACATTCCAGGCTCGACCACATCAACGCCCAGGGCCTCCGCCTTCGCATCTCCCGCCGCGCCAGCCGCTACGAGAAGAGGAGTGAAATGCTAGCAGCAGACGGTATAATTAGATGATGCTGACAATGTGCGTGTTTGAAGCAACAATTCGGAGCTGAGAACTTACCTCGACAGTCGGATGGGATCGCTTGAACTCGTACAGAGATTCCAGCTCAAGCAACGCCTTCCTCCTCGCGCCAGCATCCTGGTGTTGGACAGCGCTCCTCACATGGGCGTCAAACGCCCTCGACTCAGCGAGAACCTTGGTTCGAACAGCCTCCCTCTCTTCCTCAGTCTTGGCCTCTTGTATTTCCTCGATGGACCGGAATGAATGCACAGCCATCCCGGAGCCTATGATGAGGTAACCCTCGGACCTAATAAAACCGGCCAGTTAGCAAGGTTGAAGGCGGAATATTATGTTTACTAAAACAACATACCTTAATGACTCGAAAAGCTCTCCCAAACGGATCTGGCTCTCGAGGTCATAGCCGTGGTACGTAGACACCTGTATCAACGGGATATCAAGAGGCTTCTCGGGCGGGAACATGAGCTTGAAGGGCACCCAGACGCCATGGTCGACGCCGCGTTCCACGCGCTTGGCCTTGACGCCCGACTTGACCAGATGCTTCCATACTTCCACCGCAAGGTCGGGTGCGTCCTTGTGTGGCCAATCGTACTCGTAGACGAAGGGTTGTGAATCGTGGAAGTCGCCGACGAAATCATGCTGGAGGGATTCAGGGCACAGGTTAGATACTGGAATTTAACTGGGCGTCGTGATGCTGTTAGAGTGTAAGTATTTGTCAGGTGCTTACCTGGATATATGTCCCCTTCTTGACGTTTACTGTGCAGTGCCGTGTCAGATATTATTCCGATCCTTTCAACCAGCCGAGCGGACGTCTCCCAGCTTTGTCGACGACTCACCTTCTATCACGCCGGGCCCATGAATCTCGCCGGCTTCGAAATGGCCACTGAACGTCACAATGGCTTTCGGTCGGGGGGAGAGTGCAAGAATCTCATCGCCAATGGCCCTGAGGTTATCCTGAACGATGCGGTTGTTGTCCGTTTCTCGGTAAAGAAGGCCAACCCCGGCATGCCCGATGTAGTACACCGGGAGAGGCTGAGGGGGCTCTGTTGCTGACGGCATGTTCGCTGATGGATGAGTCGAGATCGGTCTACGAGCTTGGAGTTGCTGTATCAGCTTTTGACAACGACCACCTTCTATAGAAACCGAAACCGAAGCAACCATTCCCGCATCGGCGCCCTCCGAGGTAAATTAGCAATGTGACTTGCATGTACCACATGGTATCCTGCGTAGGTATTGGGTGGGGACACATCTATCTGCGGGAATAGTGCTCCCTTGATCCCGATGACATTGCGTGCCTTTGGTGCGGATGGCGTTGGATTTATTTAGACTCAACTCGTCGTACGAGTTCTGCCCGGTATCGGCAACGACGGGTCTAAGGAACTCCTTCTAGGCTTGAAGGAATAGACTGCGGGAAGCTAGGTGATCGACGACAAAAATGATCCTAGTAAGTGCAGTGTGAGTCCAGTCCATTCGTATTAGCGTCCACCGTTTCCGCACTCCTTCCTACGTAGAACCCCACATAGTTATCGGTCACGACATCTTAGCCACAAAGGCGACAAGAGGATTGCAAACGGGCTGCTTTTGTGTGGAGAGGAGCAACGACAATGGTAATAACCCCTAACCATTGGCTTGAATCAGCTCGCTCGTCTCCAAGTTCGGTCTTATGTTATATTTAAATCCGGACTGGCCTGGAACCGTGACTCGGACGGTATCATATATTTGGAGGCAGATCACAACGCATCCAGTTGTTCTGTCCGGATGTGTTGCCCTTCTCGGTGGAAGTCAAGACGCTGCCAAATCCGACAACACAATGACAGCACCGCACCCTTACTCCGAAGCCGTCTTCATCACGGCCAAGACGAACCCTGAAAACGAAGACCGCCAGGATGACGAGAAGTCAGGCACCTCCAGCCCGAGTATTTCAGACCATCCCAAAGAGCGCCCCATCATCGCCCAGACAACACCGGACCCTTCTGACGGAGGCGAGCGGGACCCCGAAGACCCAAACAATGGCTCATTTCACCAAATCATTGTCAAGGATGGGAAAGAGGTCCTTGTGAGCTGGACGCAAGCGGAACAAGCACGAGTTGTCCGCAAGGCCGATTTTCTGCTTCTGCCTCTATTTGCTGTAAGTATCAGCTGGTGGCTGAGAGTCACGCTGGATTGTCCAATGCACTGCAATTATGTGCTACTAGCAATGAATCACTATTACAGCTAATGTTCACCTGGATGGCCATCGACCGTGCCAATGTCTCTGGTTTCCTGACGTCGACCTTCCTCAAAGACACGGGCATCACCCGCGACCAAGCCAACACTGGCGTGTCACTCCTGTGGTTTGGCATCGTTCTCCTCGAAATCCCATCAAACGTAAGCTGCCGTGACATAATCCCCATGGCAACCTTCTCAACTAACTCTATCGCCCAGGTGGTTCTGCATCGCATCGGGCCCCACGTCTGGATCCCAGCACAGGTCATCGTCTGGGGCCTCGTCGAAATCCTGCAGTGCTTCGTCACCAGTCCCGGAGGATGGTACGCCGCGCGCCTATTCCTTGGCTTGGCCGAGAGCGGCTTCCTCCCGGGGGCCCTCTACACGCTCTCACAGTGGTACACGCAGGATGAGATCACTTCACGCACGGCCGCCTTCTTCTTTGGCTCGTCCGTAGCGTCTGCTTTTGGCTCGCTGATCTCCTCCCGGGCGCTCCGGCTGGAGGGCCAGCAGGGCATACGCGGTTGGCAATGGTCAGTCTTCTGAGGAATGCATGTTTCCCTTGAGGTAAACTTACATTGGGGTTGTAGGATATTTATTATTGCGGAGTTTCAACGATAGGTAGGGGCTATGGATGTTCACCCATTGCGATGGGTGTAGCTAATATAAACCCTCCCGTCGCAGCCACCGGTATATTAGCATTTGCTTTCCTCCCAAAGTCCCCCTACCACACCGGAAATCTCTTCGGTGGACTCCTACGAGTACCGGGATGGTTCTCTGAGCGTGATGCCGACGTATTCACCGCAAGGATACTTTACAAGGACAGCAACAAAAAGCACGCATCATCTATGAAGATTAGATGGAAGGACATGTATGTACCAGTCTTTTGTTCAAGCCCATGTTCGAGTTGGCACCCTCATTACCCTCCACGCACTTTTGGACTCGCTAACCAGATTACCAACAGAACCGATGTCTTGTTGCACTGGGCCACCTGGCCGTACCTAATCGCCTGCCTGAGCGGCCTGCAGGCTATCAACGGGTTGAGCACCTGGGGAGCCACCATCATCCAGTCCTTGGGATTCAGCAGCATTACCGCCAACCTACTCAATGCCCCAGGACCCATTCTCGCCGGTATCTTTGGCCTCATCCTGTGCTCTTTTGTGGATCGGTATAAACGGTTTGGTTATGCCATTCTATTTTCCGGTCTCTGGACTCTTGCAGGCCTAGTAGCCCTCTACGTAAGCCCCCGCCCCAAGGCCAAAAGATATGAGTCGAGTCTGATTGTTTTGTGTGTTTTCACAAATGTAGAATCTACCAGTGACTTCAAAGTCGTCCTGGTCCTTCTATGCCGCCTACCTCGTTACCCAAGCATCTCCGTAAGTGCTTCCCACACATGGAGTGCAAGGGACAGAATGTTATTAACTCCAGCCACCTCCGCAGCGCCTGGCAGCCGATTAACGTCACATGGCTCTCGCTCAACTTCAAGTCGCCCCAGAAACGCGTCATTGCGTATGCCGTGTACAGTAAGAAATACTCACCAAGCCACGGCTACCGCCTGCCCATGCTAACCATAGCACACCATAGTGGGATGTTCCAACCTGGGGGGTACCTATGGAAATCAGGTCTTCAGAGGCGTAAGCAACCTTTCCTTTACCTTTATTGCGTTGCGTGACTTGCTAACAGTCGTCCCAGAGTGACGCTCCCCTCTACCGCAAGGCATGGATCGCCTGCCTTTCCCTTGCCGCCGTGTGGATTATCACCATCATCGCCCAAACCTCCCTGTTTCAGCTTTCGAATCGACGCTTTAGAAAGGAGCTGGAGGGACAGCAAGAGTTAGAATCAGAGGTTGTGTTCACCAATAGAAAGGGACGTAAGAACAGGTACTATTGGTAAACAGCTGAAAGAAAGCTTAGAACGTTAAATACGATACGAAGTACTGTCGGATCAATTGAGCTGTTGCACCCATGCGTCTGTGTGACCCCCTACATAAAAGCCCCTCTATTATGTACCATGTGCAAAGTGGCTCTTGGACTTCCAAGAGGGGGGATCAACGTTGCGGCGCAGCCAGCCAACAGAAGCACTACCCAATAGCCGCGTATTTAGAACTGGCAGAGCCACCTATTGCCAAGTCAGAAATCATTCCATCTCAAACGCTCCCACTCTCTCTTTCTTGCCTTAGATCGTTCTTTCGCTCGATTCAGCTCTTGCCATGTCCACAGCACCATCGACGCCACAATGCCTGACCGATGCCCACCCTTAGATTGCACGGATTTACAGCAAAGAGAGCTCGAGGCCGACAATGGCATATCCGGAACTGGGGTAGGCCCCCCAGCGTTTCAGCGCTCAGGGTTGTTGCGCTACACGGTACTAATGCTTCATGACAGGTTCTAGTGGGGTTCGTAGGCACTGGATATGTCCTCCTCTTGGTCTTGCTCCTCAACTACCTTATTGCATACGATCCTGAACGTCGACATATCCACCCTCAATGGCCAGACTTCCTTGTCGAGCCAGACTTCAAGCCAAATCCAATCGACGCCAGCTTGCTCGGCTGGGCTCGCGGTAAAATGCGTCGGGTTCTGAGATTGGCTCCCGATTCCTGGTCAGCGTACATTACGAGCCTCGACTTTTCTGCCGTCTTGCGCAAGGTGGGTGCTGAGCGCGGACCCCTTATCGTGATCCCATCGGACTAACCGGGATATAGAGCATCCTCAACCTTTGCGACGTCCAAGTGGTCACCGGGCTGGCGATCTTGGTCAGCAGATTCATGGTCATGGGCTGCGGCCTATCATCGTACCACTAGCAGATCATGGTGTATCTCGCCTGGTTCTCAACCGTGTCTCACACGTCTAGTCTTACATCCATCCGAGATTATCTCTCGACTCCACCATGGCAGAGGAGCACCCGGTTTCTTGTGACGATCGCTCTTATCGCCATGCTGATCACCGCAATTATCCCAATGGCATATTTCCAGTGGTCGGCGGACACCAATTTATTACCGCTCAGAGAAGTGGACCAAGCCCGAACTGCAAGCTCTTCCAGCCGCTTGTTTCCTTCAAACTATACCCGCCACCAGGATCTGGGACTCTCAATATTGCACAGCCGACGTGTCGTGGTTGCCTCCCGCCTACACGGACCCGGAAACCACCCCCCCAACTTAATAGTATGGCTGGGTATTTATCCTCCGAGTCTTTCCCCACCGGAATTCCGATATTTGCTTAGGTGCGTAGCTCCTTTTGTCAGCTTCAATTCCGCCCCCAAAAAACTCCAAACCCCAGCTACCTAGGTATGTAACCCAAAACACCCACAGCGCCTCGGCCAGGACAGTGCTAACCACCTCTTTGGTCTTCCTGCGGTTCTTAGTCTTTATTCTGTTTTTGCGCTCGTACGGAGAGGCCATGTTCATCACACTACGAAGTTCAGGCGGGCAGAATGAGGCGGGCCGAATGGAGCAAGTTGCGCGACGCAACGCCGGCCCTCGCGCGGGCAAAGATCGTGTCCGTCCGAGCCGACGCCCGGCATGTGTCACCTGCCAAACCAAGAAGGTACGCAACCTCCGCTGCCAACATTCTCCGCCCATTTATTAATGATTTTTTCGCGCCTTGTAGCTTCGGTGCACTGGCAGCCCCCGCAACTCAGATTGTGACCGGTGTCGAGCCAGATTGATCGAATGTGTCTTCCCTACGACTAAGGGCCAGGACATCCATCACGCGCATTCGTCGCAGTCTAGCGGCACGCCCAGGCTCCCATGGCAGGATTTGCGCGACTCGGCCTCTCGTTATGGGGCAGACGGACCAAATCTAGATTCGTCCAAGCCGCCGCAGCAGCCCGCCATCACAACACCGGGAGCCCCGGCCAGTGTTGATTCGCCTGAGTCACCAAACGGCAACTTGTTCAATTGTGAGTTCACGCTGGTGGGTCTGGTGCGCCAGGCCCCGGGCAACAGGGTTGACGACTAATTACCGTGGTAGTGGACCTCGTGGACGGCCTCGACATGGATATGGACGAGCTTAACCGCCTCGGTGTCCCTGTCGAGGCTCAACCCGGCACGAGCCCCACCATTTGCGGAAGCAGTGACACTCATCAGCCGAACAAGTCACCCCAGGATGCTTGCAACGCCCTGGGCTCCCCCTTACCCAATGCTCTGGCTCAAAACCGTCCCGTCTCACAGGGTCAGCCATGCTCCTGCTTGAGCGACCTCGCCCGCGTCGTGCAGCAGCTCGACGACGACGAGTTTCACATCACGACCATGTCACTGGACCAGGTGCTACAGCTACAAAAATGGCTCGTCTTCCAGTGCTGCCAACCACTCGACTGCCCAAAGTGCCCAGACCTCCCAACCATCCACACGTTGCGCCTCATCATCTGCGACCGGCTGACCGAGATGTTCGAGTGTATCCATCTACGCATCAAGAGGGCGGGCGCCATGATCTTGACCGGCCATGGCAGCGACGACTCCAGCCCCCAATCTGAGTCGACGTCATCCCAATCACCCGACTCACATTCCGCGCCATCTCACCATTCCAGCTCGCACCACCCCGTGCCGCAGCCGCCCGCCGCGGCTGTTCAAGTTGGCTCCGGGCCCCGGCCGGCTCAGCTGTTCTGTGGTTCCTCGGGACGCGCCGCCAACTCGGCTGCCTGCAACCCCCTGATGTTCTCGGACGGTTTCCGGACCCAGTACTCGGACGAGGAGCAGGTCTACATGATCCGTGTGCTATTGAGGCTGCAGGTGAGGAATTTCCAAAAGCTTCTCTTGCAACTCGAGCGCACGAGCCAGGTCGCAGCCAGTCAGGCGCGCCAGTCCAAGGTCACGTCGATGATGGCGCGGCTTTCGAAGGCGGCGACGGATATCGAGGGCGCGTTGCGCGTTGTTATTAAGGATTTGTCGTTTGGGTGAGGTCCTCCGTTATGGACAGCGTGGGTAGGAACTTGTTTGCGGTAGATAGGGGCTGGAAGGCATCCCATTTCTCCTCTTCGCGGTCCAAGATAAGATCTTTCCCTGCGGGCAACGTCGAACAACGTCAGTTGGTCAGCCCCGAAGTGCTCAATCAAGGCCTCTGCCCGAGTCGCAACCAGGTCGGATCTGTGGACTTCCGGATCCGGCAATTTCCTGAAGCGGCAAAGCGGACCCTTACAAATCGTCCAAATCAGGGAGTTTGTGTTTTCCCAAAGAGGACATGTTCTCGGAAAGCCCAGTTTTGGTTTAGTGCACACGCTCTTCGACGGCACCCGGCACATTCTCTGCTCGACTAGCAGCTCGTCGTCCTGCGTATTGGTAAGACAAATTAAAGGGAATATTACTGCGCAGAAGATTACGTGATGTGGTTTCTTGTAATTTCCATTTTGGGAAGTGTTGGACTGTTGTGGTGGACACAGAGCAAGCGTTTAACCTTTTTTCTCCTGCATCTTGTTACCATTTACTTGTTCTCCCGTCCGGCATCAGAGTCCAAAATCAGATCATCAGACGCCCAGGTTCACGCCACATTACCCTCGCACGTTTCACTTGCATATCTATCTTTCATATATCCTATCATACCGCAGAAAGCCCCTTAGGTCGGTCGCCCGCCATGTCCTCTGGAGAAACCTCCATCAGGGAAAAGCCCGCCGATCCCGTGATCGAACCCTCGGCGGAAAACGGGTGCAAATCTGAGTCCAATGCCTCCAATCTTGAAGCCCATCTGCGAGCCGTCACGGGAAATGAGCCCATTGAAAACGACCCAAATGCATCTCCGAGAAAGGTCCACGGCATTCTGGTAAGGACCGGACAAAAGGCGGCATGCATTGTCCCAGACCTTTGCTAACCTCGATGGGCACATGCAGTGGGCTTTGGTGGTTGTTGCCATCTTGTCGAGCATTTTCCTGTATTCTTTAGACAACACCGTGGTAGCCGACATCACGCCAGCCGCGGTCAACGCTTTTGGAGATCCGTTGAAGTTGCCGTGGCTGTCAGTAGGGTACGTACTTTCCATCCCAGGGACCTTGGGGCAACTGCAGTTTCTGAGACCAGATCCAGGTTTCTGCTAGGCGGGGCAGCAGTCGTGCTCCCGTTTGGCAAGCTGTACGGCTTGTTCGATGCGAAATGGCTGTACATTGTGTCGTCAATCCTCTTCAACGTTGGTTCGGCACTTTGTGGGGCGGCGCCCAATATGGATGCGCTCATCATCGGCCGCGTGCTCGCTGGTATGGGCGGCAACGGCATGTACCTCGGCGTCATGACGCTGCTCTCTGTCAACACTTCGGACCGCGAGCGGCCGCGGTACTTGAGCTTCGTCGGCCTGGTCTGGGGTATCGGCACGGTGCTGGGGCCCGTGGTCGGCGGTGCCTTTGTCGAATCGTCGGCCACGTGGCGATGGGCGTTTTACATCAATCTCTGTGTTGCCGGGTTATTCGCCCCGGTATATCTTCTCTGGATTCCATCCTTCAAGCCGCGCCGCGGTACCAAGTCTCTGGCGCTGGTGAGCGAATTCGACGTCGTCGGCTCTGTCCTGAGCATTGGGGCTATTACGACACTGATCATGGCTACCAACCTTGGCGGCGCTTTGTATCCTTGGAGCAGCGGCCAGATCATCGCACTCTTCGTCGTCTCGTTCGTCCTGTTCATCCTCTTCGGCACCCAACAGACCTACACCATATTCACCAGCCCGACGACGCGTATCTTTCCAGTCCAGTTCATGAAAAACTGGAATGCGGTCCTCCTTTTTTGTTGCGCCGCGGCCGTCAACACGGCAGGCTTTGTCCCCATCTACTACATTCCGCTCTACTTCCAGTTCACCAGGGGCGACAGCGCCATCACCGCGGCAGTCAGGTTGCTCCCGCTCATCTTCGTGCTCAGCGCCACCATCCTCGTGAACGGCCACCTGATGTCGCGCTTCAGCTACTTCCAGCCGTGGTACATCTTCGGAAGCGCCCTTACCTTGATTGGCGGCGCCTTGCTGTGTATGTTATGTCCCACACTATGATCCTAAGTTAAACCCTTTCTCCGGGATGGACATAACTAACGCTACCAGCTCGTATTACAACCCAAACGCCCGAGGGCCACATCTACGGCTTTGAAATCCTGATTGGCATCGGCACCGGCTGCTTTATCCAGGCCGGCTATGCCGTCATCCAAGCCGTCACCCCCGCCGCCGGGATGGCCCATGCCATCAGTTTCATGATGCTGGGCCAGCTGGGCGGCATTGCGTTTGGCCTCGCCATTGCCGGGGCTGTCTTTGTCAACGGCGCCATCGCAAACCTTATGGAGGTCTTGCCCGGCGTGTCACGCGAGCAGCTCCAGCTGGCCATCTCCGGAACCAGCGGCGCCTATCTGCGCTCGTTGTCTCTTGAGCTACGCGCCGCGGCCACAGATGCCGTCGTCATGGCCCTCCGGAAAGTATTCATTCCCGTTTACGTCGCGGCCGCTTTCAGCTTGGTGCTTTCCGTCTCCTTTACCGTGAGCCCCCCCCCCCCCAATTCCAATGGCCGAGCCGCTGGATCTTCAAGAACGTCACTAACTCGACTGTGGTAGCAACGGAAAATGTTCAAGGATATTGTGGCTATTGCGGCGTAAGGTGCCAACAGTTCGCCACGGAAGTAAATGCATCGATCAGGGGAAGGATACGTACCTATCACGTTGGGCTTTAAGACCTTAAAAGGGTGGTTCGCCATGATTCCACGTATACACTATACTGTAGAACATCATTCTCTAGGCCTGGTAATGGAAGTGACAATTAAGGGGACTGTTGGCGAAGGAGAACATTCCCGTTCCTGAGACGTATTTGGCCCTAGGATAACTAGTTTATGTAGAAGGTGCTCGTATGGTGTTTGTAGATCACATGTGCTTTCTATACGTTGCTCTGCGTATCCGCAAGGCATTACGGAGGAGTTGCCTGCCTTTCCCTTGACGCCGTGTGGATTATTACCATAATGGCCCAAACCTTCCGGTTTCAGTTTTCGAATTGACGCTTCCTAAAGGAACTGAAGGGCCAGCAGCAGTTGCAGAGGTCGCCGCGTCTTCCGTGATGGGAGGGGACGCAAGAATAGGTGCCGCTGTTGGTAAATAGCTGGAAGAAAACGGTTTCAGGATCGCAGCAATGAACGCTCTTTCAAACCAACTGCCCAGGAATAGGACGATCATTGGAGGATAGAGCAAGGCGGGGTCATGCATCTACAGAGAAACTGATTGGATACGGTGGTGAGGTACGATAAGTATTACTTGGTAAGGTACCAACAAGCGCCGTGCCCCCGCACACTCACCTCTTCGCTAGAACGACATCACACGCTTTTGCTCCTTCCATTTCATGCTCCCGCTCTCATGGCGAAGAAGAAAAAGACAAAGCGCAAGGCCGAGACGGCAGACGATGCTCCCGCCCGGGAGTGCGCAAGTATGACCGCAAGTTTCCCTTCAGCAAGCTCGGCGACCCCCAGCCCGAATCCTACAGGAGCCTCTCGGAGCGCAAGCCCACTCCTTACTTCTCCAGCGGCTCCAAGTCACCGTCGCCATCCCAGCGACGACGCATCCCACTCGACCGAAACCACAGCGATGGCATGCGACCGGATCCCGATCGATGAGCATGGCGATCTCGTGCTGCAGGTCGGGTCCGAGTTGGACAAAGAGAAGGAGTTGGCGTGCGGCTGGATCCCGATCGATGAGGATGGCGATCTCGTGCTGCGGGTCGGGTCCGAGTTGGACAAGGAGAAGGAGTTCAAAGTTTGCTCAGCCGCCCTACGACGCGCTTCTCCAGTCTTGAAGGGCATGCTGTTCGGCCCGTGGAAAGAGGCCAAGCCCCCCGATGGATGCAGCGAATGGGTCGTGGAGCTGCCGGAGGATGACCCTTCTCCCCTCACTGTCCTTCTCGACATAATTCACGGGAGGTTCCACCTCGTGCCGACCGATGTACCGCTTGCTCAACTATATGATATCCTGATTCTCACCGACAAATACGACATGATCCATGTCATCAGACCCTGGGCAGGCAAATGGGCAGTTGCTGTCAGGAACTTTGACTCGGGTGAACTGACAGACACCATCAACCACGATACTATTATCGGAATAACCGGGGCGCCTACTGGGCAAGGCCGCATCCGGCGACTTCATGCAGCCTGGGAGCTGGGATTAAAGGCCCTAGTCATCAGGGATATTACTCAACTTATCTTCTCCTGCCGGCTATCCACCCCCGAATCTGGCGCTGAAGTAAAGGTTTACTATGCCTATGAGACCGAGCCTCTCGCACTCCAAAGCGGCCACTTTGGACCACCTGATGTATTAGGTAGGTCCTGGTGTTCTACGTACTACAAGGCGGTTGACTGACTTAGGTGTGGGTAGACATTGTGTTGGAACACCGCCGTTGGGCCATCCAATCAGTACTCGACTTCTATCACGAAGAGGTCAAACGCCGGATCAAAAGTAACCCGAGCGCCTGTCAGGTCGTTCCATATCATGCCACGAACAAAGATAGGAAACAGTGTGACACTCTGCTGCTTGGGGGTATTTGGCAGTACCTGGACGAGAAACCAATCCCGAAAACGGCCGGCGAGGTAACCGAAAACGCCGATGACTTGATCGACTCGCTTCTGTCCATGTTTTTCAACCTACCGATCTTGAACCACCACCACGTCAACTGCAGCCCAACCGCGAAATATCGAGAGTTGAAGAAAAACGTGCGAGTATTGGATACAAGGTGGGATAGCCTTCTACAGCCGCACCATACGCAGCGGATGGAAGAACAGCGGAAGAAGACGGGGCTTTTGAACTACTAGGAGACCGAGTCTTGGTTGGGGCCTGGAGGCCTGCATCTCATAATTCTGATTTGGGAGCTGGGGTGTTGGAAAAGGATTGGGAAATAGCAAATCCCAATGGGGTGTTGGTATGTACCTAATATACCTACCGTACACAATACGTACGTTTCGTACTGTTACAGTGCGTCAGGTTCCCCGCGGACACCCAGTTCTTTGGGACGTTTTTAGGCACCCTGCCGCCCGAAACTTCAATCTTCCACTCTTTCTCTTTTTCCACTCCAGTCACCTACCCAACGCGCGCCCTTTGGGTTTGCAGCAGGCATGCAATAAACCTAAACCCTACCAACATTTCCATCGTCCGCATCGCCCTCATCACCCTCATCACCATGTCATTGTTCGGCGACCCTTCCACATTTACCCTACACGGTCGACAAGTCACCCCGCTCGACCCCGATGGCGATCTCATCCTGAGAGTGGGATTGCGCGACTTCAAAGTCTGCTCTTCGGCGATGCGCCGTGCTTCCCCAGTGTGGAAGACAATGCTATTCGGCCCTTGGAAAGAATCGAAGCCTGCCGATGCAGGCGCTGAATGGACCGTCGAACTCCCGGACGATGAACCCTCCCCGCTCTGCATCATCCTCGGGATCGCCCATGGGAAGTTTGAGCATGTGCCGCAGACTGTGTCGCTTGACGCGTTGCGGAACATTCTGATTCTTGTCGACAAGTATGACCTGATGCACCTCATCAAACCCTGGGCCAGAAGCTGGGCGGAAACCGTCAAGAACCCATCGTTTTCGATCTTCGGCGTCTTCTTCAAGAAACCCAACCTCAGCGGACCTGATCGTGTCCTGAGAATTCATGCGGCCTGGGAACTGGGTCTCGAGGACATCGTGTCCTCGGAAATCAAGGACTTTATCTTCAACTTCGCAGACCTCAAACCCTCCACTGAGTTGGAGACGTACTATAACAACGAGTTCCTCTCGTTCCAACATCATTTCGGTCCGCCTGACCTGGTAGGTATGTCAAATGCATTCACGGAATAATTGCAGCGGCGTTGCCCGATTTACTCTATGGGCCTCGCCAACTAACTGCCGATTACTGGTTAGACATCGTGAAAGACCTTCAGCTCTCTCTAATTCAAGAGATCCTCGACTTCTACCACGGAGAGGTCAACGGCCGGACCAGTGGCATCTCTTGCCAGAAAAGCTACAACAACTCGGATCGGGAACTCTGTGACACTCTGATCCTCGGGGGTATTTGGCGGTATCATCAACAAAATCCTCACCAGGGCTCCTGGCCGGAGAAGGCCGACATGATGCCACGAAGCGCCAACCAGTTGATTGGGTCACTGTCAGAAATGTTCAAGGGCATGCGAGTTTTAAACAACCATAGTAGTTGCCACCCCAACTACAAATACTCGAATTTTGAGGCAAAGCTGAGGGTTGATGAACGGTGGACGAATGCTCTAAAGGCTCACCACAAGGAGCGCATGGCAGCACAGCGGGAGAAGATAGGCCTGTGAACGGATAGTGTTTTCTTGGTCCTCGATGGTCCGAAAAGGGAGACTTGACAAGAGGTGGAGATCCTTCAGGGGAAACCCGAGGGTGGTCTCGCATCTCAATGCAGGAGGGAACAAGACCGACGAACAGAGCTGAGCTTGTGCTGACGGATATTCATGTGAGCTGCTGGGATGTTGTATGACTACGGATAATGAGAATCGTCAACTTGAAACAATCTTCCATCGTCACGCAACGACACACATTAAACACAAAACGGACTTAGAAGTCAAGAGCCAAACCGACCCTGTCATTGATATGTCAAACGGCGGCACGCTAATAATAAACCTCAAAGGTTCCTAGCCCTAACCCTCTCTAATACTCATACACTTCACAGCCATCACCGTTTCTCCATCCCCATCACTCCGCGTCATCAGCGCCCGTGCCCGTCCGCGACCCGCCCTTGCGACCGGCCTCGCGGGCCCGCTCGCTGCCGGGCTCGAAGCTGCCCGACGACGCTTGGCCGCCCTTGGAGGCGATGTCGCGCTGCAACTTATGTTAGCTAATGCAGGTGATTTCCGAGGGGTGATTTCCAGCGGTTGAAAAAAGGGGAATAGGTCGTATGTACCTGCTTGTCGGGGTCCATGTTGGCGAAGCCGCCGCTGTGGCTGGCCTGGCCGCCCTTGGAGGCGATGTTGCGGACTTCTTCCTTGGGGCTGGGGAGAGCGCGTGTTAGTGCCATTGAATGGAAGGTTAGAAGATTGTGGGTGAGGGCGCACCGGTTGGCAAAGTTGCCGGGGTTGGTGTTCTCGGTGCCGGTCATGATGATGGTTGGTTTTGCGTGCTTGTGTTGTGCGGTTTCTTGATGCTGGTATTGCGCTGGATGGATGTGTCTTGAATGACAGGAAGAAGACCGCTTGAGGTTAGAGACGGATAGGTTTATATACGTGTGAATGGGGGGATGAGCCGCTCACTGGTCGTCATGATGTTGGTCATGATGTCAACATGATGGGCAGTAAAGAGCCGGGCCCGCCGCGTTTGGAAACTATGACCCGCAGAACCAAACGGTTTCAATCTAGGTACGGAGTACGCCTTACCCTTTCCAATCCCGATGACATTGCTTTTTCTTCCGTTTTCGCACGTCACCAGAACCCTCGGGGATAAAGCCGGTGCCAAGACTGTCGCCAAGAACGATCTCCGTCCCGTCCCGGGCAAGCCACCGGCTCATCAGGACCCGCACCTTCTGCTGGGTCCCGGCGCGGGAGTAACGTCACGGAGCGGGGCCTTGCTCCGCAATGACATCAAACATTTTGACCTGCCCATATTTTCTTATTTTGCCCCGCCGATGCATGTCCAGTGGTCAACTACTAGCGGATCATGGATTTTGCAGTGATCAGGGAAGGGCTACCGCCTACCCCAACTCTCGTATATCGTGGGCCGACACCGGTCAACGGTTATTGCGTCGATGCCGCGTTGCGCAAAATACCCTGTACATCGCTATATCTGCCAAAGTTACATGCTGTCGCAAACCCCAAGCAACCTTGTTTATCTCCCATCCCGCCGAATTATCAATGATCAACGACAACTTCCGAGCCCACTCCGTCATGGAAATTAAGTCGGTGGCCCGCGTCCCGCATCCCGATGACCCATCTCGCCCCTCCCTCTAGGTACCTTACCTTAAATCAATACGGCGACGCCTAACCTGTGAACCACCAGTCGTTCGTCCTAGATCTTGTTATATAGATCGAAAGTGCTTGCTGAAACCCAGCGGGGCAAGGTAATGGTATCGAGGCAACTGTAAAGTCACAGTCCTGTTTTTTTGCGTTGGGTTTCCAGACGCGCCTTGTGCTCCGCATCGAGCAGATTCTCCCTCCACTTCTCAGACCTCATCTTTGAGAAAAAGTTGAGGTAACGGTCGACCGGGGTACAGTTTTCGTGACCGTCGATTCGTGGAGGGATGAAGGAAATCATGTCGGCCATGTCCCGCACAAACTCCAGGGCGCTTTCGTGGATGTCGTTGGCGGTCTTTGGAAGAACGCCCTGACGATGCTTGGATTGCGCAAGCGTCTGCCAAATCGACCCTAGAAAGGTCGAGTTGCAAATCGCACGCTGTTGGATAGAGAAGGCCGAGTTATCCCTGCAGCCGCCCGAACTGTCATTGCTCATTCTCTTGGTAATTTCGTCATGAGCAAAGTCCAAGATTTCTTGGATATAGACGAGCCTGTTTCGCTCGACGATGTCTAAGGAAGGTTTAGGTCAATTATAGGCCTACAGCCTGAGGTTTAAGAAGCAAGACGGTACGAACCTAGGAGGTCAGGTGGGCCGCAGCGAATGTTCTGTAATTGGCATTCCTCACGCAAGGCGTCCAGCTGGTGTGCGGTCATCCCGTGCGTGAACTCGTTGATCATCCTGATAATATCGTCCTCGTCCCCCATTTCCCAAGCTACGTACGCCAGTCGCAAACGGTCCCCGAGGGTAAAGTCCGTCTCACCTTTCGATGACTTGAGAGACTCCATCGCCGATGTTTTCCAAGCGAGGGCCCACGGGCGGATCATATGAAGTAGATCGTACTTGTCCGTCGTCTTGAGAATATCGTAGAGTAGGCCAGGTGTCATAGTCTTGGGCACCAATTCATACTTCCCATGAATGATGGCAAAGAGAATGCGGAAGGTCGACGGCTGGTCCTCGGGGAGTGCCACGACCCACCGGCCCTCGGTCGGTTTCGTCTCGAGCCAAGGACCGAATAGCATGACCTTCCAGAACGGCGAAGAGCGCCGCATGGAAGCTGAGCAAACGATGAAGTCGGCGGGGGGTTCGTCGTGCTCGGCTCCAACCCGAAGCAATAGGTCGCCGTCGGGGTCCATGACGTACAAGTCGGAACCCATCTCTGGGGCATGCAACGAGTCGGTAGTGCCCGGCGCGCTCTGCGACGGAATTGTGTCGCTCATGGTGAAATGACGTTCAAGGCGATCGTCTGGAAGTTGGGTTCGTTCTATGCGAAGCAACGAGTGAGTTAACTCAAGAGGTCGCTGCAGAGAAAGAAATGAAAAATAGTGCAGGGGAGAAGTCGATTTGATGGCGCTGAAAAATTTGGGAGAAGGTGGTGGGAGGAAGAGAAGAAGAGAGAAAGAAGGCTAGGCGGGGAACAAATTTATGGCTTCGCGTCTCCGAGTTTCCTAGGAACCAGCACGAAATTTTGCGCCAGTGAGCACCAAATGGGACGAACTTTTCCACTCCAAAAGCCCCTTCCGTAGGTATGTAGGCACAGTTTAGCTCACCTCGAATGAACTGAGGCCCCTCTGTGCGAGCAAAACCATTCTATATTAAGCGAACAGAGATACGTCTTGAGGGGTCTAATAGACCTTGACATCATGATGCGTCAATTTATCATTTTTCTGACACAAGAACGTGGTAATATAGCAACTCATCCATTGCCTTAGCAATCCCACCCCGGGATGCGGTTCACTTTCGTTGGTGTTGATGGAGTTGGAGGTTTGGCTAGATTGTTGCCCGCATTAAGGGGCAAGGAAAGTTGCACGTAACGAGCTCGTTTGGCTCAGCAAGAGTAGTGGCACCAAGTTTATCTATTACAAGCGTTTCAATATGTATCGAAACGATAGCAAGCGTCGCCCGGAATGTACCGCAAGTCCTAGGCAATATGGGGTTACTGGGATTCAATCCCTCCCATAATTCAGTAAAATTACCAAGATATATAAACCATGATCTACACAAACATTGTCCGTTTACTGAGGCCCAAAGTTTGTCAGAAAGGGATCTAACAGGTATCGTCGTACAATTATGAATCAAGTAAATCGCAGGATACAACTCCTTAGTAGGCAATTTACAGTCCAGTTATATCCAAAGCCAGCCGAGCCAAACCCCAAACCCAATCCACCTCACCCCCTCCACCTCACCCCCTCCACCTCGCCCCACCATCCCCCTTTCTCCTCCTGCTAGTACCCTGCCTCGTAACCCTTCCCCCCCCCAAATCCCGATCCTTTACACTACAACCCTCCAAACCACCCCTTCCCCCCCACACAACCCCCCTCTCCCTCCAATCCACCACCTGCGTGACCTCCTCAACCCACCCATCCACTTCCCTCACCTCCACTTCCAACCCCTCCTCCTCACCATCATCGTCCTTCAGCGTTTCCCGCAACGTACAGGTAGTACCCGGCGTGGGCAAAACACCGCGCATGTTTGAGACAGACACAGAGCCTGTCCGTGGCATTGGTAATGTCGGGACAGTACCCTCAAACGTGGCAGTCACAGACCTAGTGGCGCGTGCGTCGCCTGTTTGGGGCGGTGGTGTTGGTAGCATGGTGGTCTTTTTTTGGCGTTTGCGTGGGTGCGGTTGTGTTGGTGTTGGTGTTGGTGGTGGTTGTTTGCGGGTTCGGGGTCGTAGTTTGGGGTTTGGGGTTGCTGATGATGATAATGATGATGATGATTGTGTGCGAGTGGTCATCTTTCTTTTTGCTGCTGTGGGGGTGTGAGTCCAGTGGGAGAGGCCGTTTATCCGCGGGCATAGTTTCTGCAGTAATTGTTGTACAAGTTCCAAGTTTAGGTCCGCTGGCCGGGGACGGGTGTGATGGCTGGTGATGTAGCTGAAAAAATTGCGGTACGTCTCCAGGTGGTCTTTGATCTCGGCTTCGGCAGGCGACAGCCAGCCGACCAGGTTGTGTGGTGGTGGGGGGTGGACTGCTCTCAGCTGCTCACATGTGCGTATTGAATGCAGGAGGAGCCGGTGGAGGACTCGGTCTGCCCGACAGTTGATGCCGTAGGCTGAGTGGTGGACTGTGGCCAAAAACAGGCGGTTGACCTCTCGCAGGTCGTGCATGGTCCAGATCTTGGAGACTCCATCGTGCATCGCTTTGCCGACGGCGAAAATGGCGTTCAAGGCCTTTCTTGAGTTGTTGTGCTCCAGCTGATCGATGGCTTGCTGAATTCGGGTGCTGGATGGTGTTGGGGTTGTTGGAGAGGAAGGGGGTGACGGGAAAAACTCCATGGGACCGGGGTGGTGATGGAAATGGCGTGCATGCAAGTAGGGGTGGCGGGGTTGATGCCAAAAGTGATGTGTCTTGGCCAGGAGGATGGGGTGGGATGGAATGTCGGTCGGGGGTGGGTAAGAAGATGGCAATACCTGGGCGGGTAGGGGAGAGAGTGATATGACGAGGTAAAGAGAACGGGAGGAGGAAAAAAGGTGGGCGAGCGGGCTATATACCTGCAACCCCGAATAAACGCCAGCCAATCAAGTAGTAGTCGAGCCCGACGCGCTTTTGGCCCATTTGCGCCGTTTAGAACAGCAAGAGATATGTGTTGGATCTGGGGGTGGAGGGCCGTCATTTAGGGGGAGGGCGTCTGATGCTGGTCGAGCGGACCCCTGTCAGCCACTTAAAGCAGCGAGGCGCACCCGCAGAGGCACCCCATCCCCTCTCCCCTGCCGGGCATCCCCACTCTACCGTACCATTGTTAAAACCGTCGATAGGGACGATCGACATCGAGAAATGCCTAGGACAATTGTTTTACGGCCCCTTATTGCGATGAGAATGACGGCGCTTCTTTCTTGGCCCTGCCTTGCCCCGAGCTCTCCGTCAGTTCGCCAATACCGCCATCTGCTCGCCATGACCGAGGCGCTTGCTGGATATTGTAAATAAATATGATGACGTAAAAGATAAGAAGACACTTCCGGGTAGTTTCTTTGAACCGGGAAATTTTCCTGTTGCCCCATCTTGCCATCGGCCGCTATGCGTGGTGGGTAAGGGGAGTTTGCCAAGGGCCAGCGGATGTCATTCACACGAGACTGCCGGTGAAGAAATAAACATATAGAAAAAGGAAAAAAATCAAAACAAAAAAGTAACTGCTGAGGTAGAACTCCGAGTTTCCCAAATTCTCATTTAACCCCTTCTTAATGCCCCCATAATTCTTCCGGCCTTATAGACGTATATCTCCGACTTGTAGCGACAATAGACATGCAGCCACTGACGAATGCGCTGCCGGCGAACAGCCAAAGAAAATATCGGCCTGGTTTTCTTGGGTCGTGACTTGGAATCGCGCAGCAATATCATGATATTGGCCGGTAATGGGGAGCATTGAGGCAGGACAATGCCGATTGTTGGTATGACTGGGGGAGTGGAAGAAGGGGGAGGGTCGGGGGTTGACATGTCGTTGCGGGGTTACGTAAGCCCACGCTGGGAATGGCATGTCGTTGGGGGGTTACGTAAGCCTACGCTGGATGGCACGTCCGTGGGATATTACGTAAGCTCATATTCCCCGAAGTTATACCGAAGTTGGGGGTCAACCCTAACCCTCTTATCTCCCGCTTTCCCATGTGGGACATGACACTGTTATTATTGTGGTTGAATAGAGAGACCGAGGCAGGAATCTCAAGCCCCAGCAATACTAAAAACTACACATGTTGCATAATACGCATGCGGAACAAAAACACATCCGGAATGAACTACCGAAGGTAACCAACTGACTTACTGATTGTACATACAAAATGCCAACAAAAAAGAAAACGAAAAATGAAAGCCAAAAAGAATCGGCAAGCCCACCAAAAGTGGCCCACTTCTCCGGACCAAACAAAGAAAGAGCCCGATGCAACCACTGCGTGCCCGTGCCATTACTTCGTCCTGCCAGCCTTGGCACCACCCTTCTTTCCCGCATTCGCCCTGCGCCGGGTGCTCTTGCGCGGCGGCCCAGCCTCGTCATCGGTCTCCTCGGCCGGCCGCTTACGCTTAACGTGAACCTTACGCTTCTCATTGGCCTTCGTCTTGGCCTTGGCGGCAACAGGCGGCTGGGGGAATTCGCGCTTCGGGTCCGGGACGGGGATGAAAGCCGGCGGCGTCCCGGGCTCCTCGTCGGCGTAGCGGCCCGTGGCCAGCATCGTGCGGCTGCGGTCCCACTTGGACAGCGGCGGGCGGCGCCAGCTGATCACGGGCCGGCCCGCTTTCCAGCGGTCCTTGGCGTAGCCTTCGAGCGAGTTCACGTTGACCCGCCGGCCCCGGCCGCGCTCGTCGAGCAGCACGACCTTGTCCTTGGGCGGGGTCGGCGCCTCGGGCAGCGTGATGCGTTGGGGCGCCTGGCTGTAGTGGGTCAGCTGCGGGCCGGCACGCCGCTTCTTGGCCCAGGCCATGACCTCGTCGTAAAACGCTGAGGCGTCGTGGTCGAGCTCGACGTCGGGGTGCTTGACCCACTTGTTTCGGTCTTGGACGTCGTCTTCGTCGGCGTCATCGAGATCATAAAAGGCGTACCGGGGGTCGCGGGTCACGAACAAGTAGGCGACGATGATGACGCCCTTGACGTCGTTCCGCTTGGGCTTGTATGGGTAGTATCCCGGTCCCAAGTGGCCGATCGCTGCGCCGGCGCTAAAGTCAAACAACAAGGTGGAGTTGGTGGCCGGGTTGATGAAAAGATTGCGATCGGAAATGTCCTGGTGCACGATGCCGTACTCGAGGTTCAGCACGTCGACGACTGCCATGAGCTCCCTGAGCCACCTCAGCTTGAATGGGCCCGGCGGCCGCTGCCGGTCCAGGGACTCCGCGGGAATGAAGGGCGTGGTAAACCCAACAACCCCGACGCCACTAATCTCCTCCAAGACGAGGGATGCGAGGGGTACGAGATGAGGGTGGTCCTGAGGAAGCTGCGAGAGGAGTTGGATCTCTCCCCACACGGAACCATAATTGCCCTGGTCGGCGCGGTACTTGAAAACCGACGCCTTCTCGGGGTCCGCGTCGCCAACCAACACAACCTTGTCCGTGCCGCCAACGAAACGGTGTGTCACGGCGAGCTGCGAGCGGAGGACAGTCGGGACTGGCCGGCGAAGTTGATACTCGGTCACCGAAGGGTAGTAGGTGCAACGCGTCTCGTCGTATACCGGATCCGCCGACGTCCACACAATGTCCCCGGACTCGCTCATGTTAACGGCGCACACATCATCCGGCAGGTCGTCGACGTGTGGGCGCAAGAGGCGACACGTCGTGGCTTCCGGCTTCAGATACCACCAAAGGTCCTCGGCATCCTTGTTGCGAATATAGGCCTCAACGTCTTTTGTCGTCATCCCCTGCCACTTGCCGCGATAATTGTCCTGGGTCATGTGCAAGACATTCAGCACGCGGTATGAATCAAAGTCAAAGAGCGCAATGCTGCCCGTTTCTTCCTGATCTGGACGAAAACTGGGGTTTAATGGGTAGAAATCGTGACAATCCGTGCTTCCAACATTGGAGGGATTCATGCTGGCGACCAACGGGGACGTAATGTTGGGTCGTTGGGGTCGGTGAGGCAATGGCGATAAAATGTATGCTGGGAAACGGTTGAACCTGGGCAGGAACTGGGGCTGGGCTGAGATGGGCCCGGCCAGTTGGGGACCAAGGACTTTGAACTGTTCAAACTCCATTCATCGAATGGTCGAAGCTGCGAGTTTGCCTGGATTCCGCTTCCGGTGGTGAAGACATCGTTGGGACGCGGGAACGTCTTCCCGTTGGGGAGCCGTGTTTGACCCCCAACAATTGTCACAAAGACCCGATTTCTTCCACGCAACTGGCAAGACCGACAAAGAAAACCATCTCCCGGGGATGGCTAATTCTTGGTAGGGGTCATCCAGGATCCAGCAACTGAAATCCGCCTTGCCCAAGTGTCGGGAGCCGAGACAAGCAGAGGATGCGATGCTTCAATAGCCAGTGAACAACTTCGTCAAACGACAACCAGACCTCACCACGCGTTTCAATCGGAAATACGACTATTAGAGGGCTCTATGCGAAGATCCAGATCTTATTCGTGGCTGGTTCGCGCTTGTGCAAAACACAATCGCGAAGTACGGTGTCCAGGTGGCTGATACCTACAACTTTGACGAGATTAGGTTTCTGATGGTGTTATCTCGACTATACTAGTTGTTACGAGCTCCGAACGGCGTGGTAGACGGAAGACAAGGTAGCCAGGAAACCGCAAATGGTCAACTGTGGTTAAGGGCATCAATGCCCTAGGCTGGGCGATACCACCGTTCATCATCGTCGAGGGTAGCTATCACCTCTCTTCTTGGTACGAGGATAGCTTATTGCCGAAGGACTGGGTAATCGCTATGTCCGAAAATGGTTGGACTACTAATGAGCTTTGTCTAGATTGGATTAAGCACTTCGACAAGCATACCAAAGCTCGAACGACCGGAGTTTATCGCCTCCATATCCTCGACGGCTATAGTAGCTATCACTCGACTGACTTCGAGCTCTACTGCAAAGAGAACAACATCATCACCCTCTGTATGCCTCCCCATTCATCCTACAAGCTCCAGCCAGCCGATGATGGATGTTTCAGCCCGCTCAAGGCGGTATACGGCAAGCAAATCGAGAAAATGATGCGGGTAAGTATAACCTATATTACCAGGTCGGACTTCTTTCCCGCATTCCTCGTAGCTCACTAGGCAACGATAACGTACAACAACATTCGGGGAGGTTTTCGAGGTGCTAGGCTTGTTCCTTTTGATCCCGAGGAGGTGATCTCCTAGCTCGACATCCGTCTTAAGACGCCAACACCCTTGAACTCACGGCTAGGCAGCGCCCACGCCTAGGTATCCAAGACGCCGAACAACCTAATCGAAGCTTCTTTGTAGTCCACCCTCATCAAGACCCGGATTACCTAGCATCAAATAGCTCTCCAACGTTGCTTTTAGATACAGTTGATCAGTTTGCAAAGAGCACGTCGAAGATAATGTATAAGATAGCGTTGATACAAGCGGAGATACGTGGCATACTAGCGGCGAATGAGGCGCTAAGCAAGCGCCAGAGGGCAAAAAAAAAAAAAAAAAAAAAGAGGCTACGGCAAGGAGGATCGCTTACTGTGCAGGGTGGACAGGATTTGCAACCCCAGAAAGATGGTGAGATGCAGATAAGGGAGGAAACACGGGCGAGGAGTGGTCGGAAGCCGAGGACTGAGATACACGCGCGGCGTTGTGGCAGATGGCGGCGAGACTGCCCATAATACACGCACCTGTCAAGGAGTTACAGAACTGCCCGAGGAAGACGATTCCGAGTAGTATCAATGATTTGAGACCGTTTTGGGAATATTATCTTGGATTTTGTTGAGGAGGTACGATTTTTGTGACATTCGCTTGTCTGTGACATTCGCTTGCCCATCAAGCCCCGCGTTCACTCCGCCCTTGTGGCAAGCCGGAAGGATCTCTTTGGCGAACCTATTAACGTATCTTATCAGCGAGTGCACTATCAGACACGCGATAGACAGTTGTATGGCACCCGGGTGAATGTCACTCTAGTTTAGATTGTATGTTGTGTGTCTGGCTAGACCGCACCAACAACAATCGAATGAACAACGCAAGTTAACGTTCCTAACACCATACGAAGCTTGGCAATCTAGACCAACTTATGCGTCAATGTCAAGAACCTGCAGCCCATCCAGAATAGGTCCCAGGCCCCCAACCAGAGCCAAATGAGCGGGATCCGACTTTGCATAGTAGTCGCGATGTTCAGCGGTTTCGAATACAGTGACGATCATATGGGTGAAGCCGTTCTGTAGGGTTTCCACGCATTAGCCCAAGCTAGTAGAAATCGCATTGACCCACTACACGCACTTGAAATCCTTCGATAGAGTTGTCCGCTCCAGCGGTGATGGACTTGATGTATGGTTCTTGGGTGGCGGGAAGGACACACTTGTCCCTGAGTGATTTTAGATCAGCAATCACCTAGTTAACATTAGTCATGAACCTCTCTTATTGCGATTATGGAGAGGAAACAGACATGGTCAATCTTGTCCTTTTCGACGTCTGGCTTAAAGCGAAGCTCTACAACGTGGATAATTCGTCCCATTCTTGAACAGGGCGCAGATCGTGCGAAGATACTAGAGGCTTGTCCCGATAGGTACGGTATTAGCTGAAGCAGTGGTACCAGCCTGTCCACAAGCCTTTATAACAGTGATGCCCAGCTGCATTAGTCAGTGGTCGCGCGTGGTTTCCGCGTTATCGGACCGTCTTCAAAGTCGACCGAGTTTCGATGTGCTGGGCTAAGGTACCCACCGCTGACATCCGGGGCGAAAGTGGACCTTTAGGTTTAGAGCCCAAATGGGTGACAAAATAATTGAGCAAACAAGGAATTAATTTACAAAAATCTTGTTACTAATTACACCATGTGGCAAGGTTCTGTGCCTCGATTATTTTGTCTCCCACTTGGAGCCTTCGGGTGAAGTTATGTGTGAATCTATCCATGAATCGGGGCTCCCCACCATGGCACATATTAGGTTACCGACTTCGGGCCAAGTCAGTTGGGGTAAATGTTCACCCGCTTACTTTAGTCATCTCCGGGTCGGCTGCGGCTGCAAGAGGTTTCCGAACGCGAAGCGGGTGCCGGACTTGGTAGAACCCTCACACTCGGATGACATGAAGAAGCAAAACATTATGTTCTGTCATTGTTCAGCCCTCAGAACGCATGGGTGATAAGGTACCTTTGTCACTGACACATGCGCGTTACTGTCTGAGTCCTCACGGTTCTGGGTAGGAGGTATTGAAAGAGACAAGATCCACATTTCGGGAAATGCACTTCTACAAGCGTAAGAGTAGCTCTTCGGGTTAAGCCCGTCAAGCGGATTAACTTTTATCGCATTGTATTGAGGCGAACCCGTACGGTATTGTCCGTCCTTTCCGCATCATGCTCTGCATCTCTGCTACTAAAGGGCAAGCGTGGGCAACGGGCCAAACAGGTAAGCACACTCACCTGCTCATTTGTCAGCGTGAGCCCGAGTTCGGCAACCTCGGGTTATCACCACCCACCGCTGGAGTGGAAGAGGAAAGCAGAATCTGTATGTACCGTGAGTCATCAATCGCTACATTGGCAGTTTGGAACGTCATCTTGACTCCATACCTACGTTAGCCAGCACTACGCCCAGGATACCCACCGCATCTGTTTGTTGGTTGATCTATAAATGCGTACCTGATGCGCCCTCCGTACGGATAACCGCATCGCACATCATTCAAGCAGCTCGGCCATTCTCAGAATCTCTACCTCAGACATGGCGACCAAAGGCTCCGTTTTCCTCATTGGCCCGGGCTTCATCGGGCTCCAGGTTCTGGGAGAGCTCCTGGCCCAAGGGTACGCGGTAACCACACTGGTGCGAAGGGAGGAGGCAAAGGCGCCTCTCGAGAAACTCGGGGCCAAAACCATCCTCGGATCGCTGGACGACGGCGACGTCATCCGCACAGCCGCTGCTGCTGCCGACATTGTGATTCACACCGCCTCAGCCGACCATCTACCATCCGCTCTCTCGGTGTTGGACGGCATTGCAGAGCGCGCAAAGGCTGGGAAGAGCACCATCTACATCCACACCAGCGGCTGCAGTGCAATCACTGACGGCTCAAATGGCGACCACGCAAGCGACACGGTGTATCAAGACGACAAGCCAGAAACGATTGACAGCATTGCCAGCGACGCCCCGCATCGCGCCATCGACCTTGCCATCTTGAAGTCTCGGAGCGAACTCGGCGCCAACGCAAAGATTTCGATCGTGCTCCCGCCCGTTATCTACGGGGTGGGCAAGGAAAACCGCCTCTCGATCCAGCTCCCGACCATGGTTCGGTTCGCTGTGAAACATGGTTACGCCGGTTATGTTGGAGGCGGTAAGGCGGTCTGGGGTTATGTCCACGTCGCGGATCTGGCACGAGGATACTTGACCATTTTGCACTACATGGAGTCTACCTCTGGAGACAAGGTGCTCGAGAACCCATACTTCTTCATCGAGAATGGAGAGGAGTATTCCTGGGAGAGGTGCGCCGAGGAAATCGGCAGGGCGCTTGAAAATGCAGGAAAAGTACAAGATCCAACTCCTCGACGGATCCCGCGCGACCTCTACAATTACCTGTTTGGGGAATGGAGCCTGGTGGTCATTGGTCAGAATGCCAGGAATCGTGCCAACAGATTGCGGGCTCTTGGCTGGAAGCCCCAGGAGAAGTCAGCTTTTGATTCTTTGATAACGGACGAATTGCCCATTATCCTCGTTGAGAAGTCCGAGTTCCAGGGCTACAGCGCCCCAGTGGCTTCTTAGGCTCCTATACATAGATAGCAATCAAGGTCTCATTGTACTGCTGATCTTAATAGTATCGTCTCAATCAGCAACTCTGCGGACGGCCGAGGATTGTGCTGCGCCAGGGGCCCGAGTTCAAAGGACTACAGACCGACTGCGTAGATGCCGCCACCTGCCACGCTTAGGCTCCGTGGAAACTTAGCTATCCCTTTGGCCGTGACAATGGCCACTTTCTTGGCATATCTGAGGGTACTCGGGTCAGCACGTGTTGGGCCAAGCTCATTTCCCGATTGGCTCAAACCCAGTTTTGCCAAAGAGAGTGGCCATTGTCGACAACCACCATTTCTCACCACTTCCCTTCCATCCTTGTTGCCCAGTAGCGCCACAACCGCTCAAGCGTCCGAGTCATGGTACTTGTCGAGCCGGAACAACTTCTTTGCATTCTCTCGCCCGACATCCACATATGCCTGGCGCCCTCCTAGCGCCTTGCTCAACGCTTCCTCATCATTGTCGTACCAGTTGGCGCCCTCCTCCACGCGTTCGTAGGGCGAGTCGACGCTGAACAGGAGGCGATCGGATCCGACATAATCAGCCACGAACTTGACTGCTTCGGTGCAAAAGTGGCCGCTGGTGGTCAGGTAGATGTTGTTCTTGAAGTAATGCAGCAACGGCTTCTGGCTCATTGTATCGCCGCGGGACTGGGCCAAGGGTCGCTCGACGTCCTCCAGCCAGTGGTTCGTCCGCCAAAAGTCCAGCGGCATGCGCTCGCCCAGGTGGCCGACAATCAGCTTCGCCTTGGGGTGGCGGTCAAACACCCCGTTTGTGATGAGGCCCATGACGTGGATGGAAACGTCCACGGCAAAGCTGATGGGTGGGCCAATCAGGTATCGGCGCTTCGCGTAGACCTGCTTGAAGTGGTTTCCGGTAGGGGCTGATGGGTGCAGATAGACCGGAACGTCCAGCTCAACGCATTTTTCCCAGAAGACGTCGTACTCGGGCTGGTCGTAGAAAAGCAGGGTCTCGCCGTCGGCGCCGGCGTGCTGGACGTTGTTGAGCAGCGCACCGTGGAAGCCGTATTGCTTGACTGTACGCTCAAGCTCCTGCGCGGCCTGCGCCGGGTCGTGCATGGATAGACAGGCGAAGGCGCCCATGCGGTCGCGGTAGTCCTTGATTTCGCTGGCGATCCAGTCGTTCACCTCGCGGGCGTGCTTCTCAGCCTTGGCCGAGTCGGTGATGCCCTGGATTCCAGGCACGGTTAGGGAGTAGATGGTATAGCCGATACCATGCTTGTTGGACAGCTGTAGGCGTTCGCCGGTGGGGTTTTTGATCTGGCTTAGGTAGTGGTCTAGGTCCCTGGGGGCAATGTATAGGGCAGCCTGTTCACGACTCGACTCGGCCAGTACCGGGACCTCGAAGGCCTCCTCGAAAGAAACTTTTCCGCGCATGATGAAGGAGTTGAGTCGCAGACGGCTAGGAGTTTAAACTTGCAAATAGCAGAATAGTTTGCTGGGGCAGGATGTGCAATGTATATTTTCAAATGTTGGCGGATGTTCTCAAGTCTTACGCAATGACGCCTTAGTCAATGACATCACTTAAAGACCATTACCTCCTCTCGGCTCAACTTGGCCGCGTACAGCCTCGTATCCAGAACGGCTGTTGAGGTGCACAAAGTTACGTATTAAAGTAGGTACATATGTGTTTGAAGTGGGATGCTCCATAGCGAACCTGATTGTACCTAGCTAATAGACCTAGTTACTGTACTCCTCTCCGAAGAGTAATTGTCGAGGTACTAAACACGTCACCGACGTCACCACCGGCAGCTTCCCAAACCCTTCACCTGATTTTCCTCCAGCCGCAACTTGCGATACGAGAAACCGGGGCGGCTTAACGGCCGCCCGACCGAAAAGAAAATAGCAAAAAAGCCACCACGCAACCCCTCCAAAGTGGTAAAAAAAGTAGGCAGGTGGTAGAAATACGATCCCGAGGATAGACGGCCTCGGTCGCAAGCCGTGCATTGCTGTGGTTGTTTTTCCAAATAGGTAGATGAACGGCCTCTACGGCTTGGGGGTCGCCTTCAGCTTCTTTGCAAGGGCATCCAGCGAGAAATTGCCGGCCTCCCGGACTGCGTCCTCCTCTGGCCACCCTCTGACGCTGGCGAGCCTGACGACCTCGTCCATGACGACCTTCCGCATAGAGAACAGCTGCCTCTCGTTGCCCCACTGCTTCTCCAGCTCGTCAACAGCGGGCATCATGGCGAACCCGTGGCGCCAGAGCTGACCAAGATCTCAAAACATTGCTCGAAATGCACAGGGGGTTCCCGAGAATTGTGCTTCTTCCCATACCCTGTCCACTTAACCAGGTACTCCCCAGTCCCTCTTCTCCCTGTCGTCACTTCCCACAATAGGAAAGCAGTCCTCCTTGCCGTCAGTCTCGCAACGACGCCGCTGTCGACAACGACCGGTGTTCTGCTGAAGGTCGACCTGCTCCTCGTCGGGAAATTCGGTGGTACTAGCCCTTGTTGTTCCAGAGCCTTGCTTCACGTCGTGGCCGAACGACACGTGCTTCCGACGCGTCGCCCCAGTGCCGGGGGTGAGGAGGATCCCTGCAGGCTTCACCAGCAAAGCTTCTGTCGCCAGAGCCAGGTTGCTTTGCTGCTGCGTTGTCGAGGTAGACTGTTGCCATCTCGCGCTGCTAGCGATGCAGTGCGCCGGTAAATTGCAGAAAACACCAAAGGTTTGGGGAAGAATGATTTCCTGGAAGTGTTTGGTGTGCGAGCTAGTCATCTTCGCGTTCCTGGGGTGTTGGAGAACGAGCGAAATATATCTGTGTGCCGAGGAAGGGCGGACCCGATCGCTGAATTGGCAAGGAGCTAGACCCCGTCTCCAGCTCTGTCTCCGTCCTCACCAACCCCCCAACCCCCGCTCGCAAGAGGAACGTGCTCGGCCGTGAAACGCCTCGTCCCATGCGGTTCCAAACGGAGGAAGCTTGAGGTCGAGTCAGAGTGGGGCTGTTGGAGTCGAGTCAAAAGTTGCCAGAGACAAAATGCACCGTAAATGTTGGAACATCTCGGCCGAGGGCTCAGGAGAATGAACTGCAAAAACCCAGCATCGCTGCGCGAGGTGGGCGACAGCATGCAACTGGGGGACGCCAAAGAGCGCAAGGACGAGACATGCCGCTTGGCGAAAAGGGTATCCAGAGCGCGGGCGACATTTGGTTGGTGAGCTGCAGGATGAAGGGGGCCAAGGGGGGTTGAACCGCTTTGTCTCTATGGTGGTTGGAAAAAAAAAGGAACGAGAAAGCAAAAAACAGAAAAAAAACCAAAAAAAAACCACTCATTTTAACCCCAAGACGACCGCACACACGACCTCGACCTACACGCATCAAACTCTAACACCAGCAACCTCCACCTCCCACCAACTCGTCACATCCACCCCATGCATATTCACCGGAAAATTACACTTCTGCCCCACCCCCGGACAGGCACAGTGATGCCCATAATAACAGAGCGGATCCCTGCACCCGCCACGGTCATGACACTTGCGGCCCCGGAGCTGGTGCCGCATCACCAGCTTCTCCTGAGCTGTCATCGCCTCGTGCAGGTACTCGCAATCCCCCGGGCACTGACCTCGCAGGTGGTAGGCGTTGCAGAAGCGCTTGCCTTGGCCGTGGGTCTTGCGGTTGAACTTGTCGGCGACGGCGGCGGATTTGGCGGGCAGTGGCATGTCGATACGGTGGCCGGCGCCGTTGATTAGGATGGTGTCTTTGATGTTCTCGCGGAAGATGGGGAGGGGGCGCGGGTCTGATGCGGGGGGGACTGGTATGGTTTGTACGGCCGCAGCTCGGGAAGCGTACGTGGTTGGCGGGGACGGCTTTTGTTTTATCTGCTTTTGAGAGGGCGTAGGGGGCGGAGTAGATCCGCCGCTCATCATGGCAGGTTCAGGTTCGCCAACAGTTATCGGGGTCAGAACCAGGGGCCGGTTCCTGAAGACGGAATCCATCTTTGTCAAATGGAATGGCAGTCCGGCAAACTCACTGCCAGTTTGCAACGTCTTGATCATCGTTACCTTGCTCACAACCGAAGGGTTGTGCACGTACTTTTCGAGCATGCGAACATATCCGTTGTCATGACAGCATGCCAGGAGGATGTGCTGGCAGCTGGGGCTCTCGACAAACTGGCGGAACGCAGCTAGAGAGACAGAAAGCGGTCAGCGAGTGCGACCGAAAAAGAGTAAAGCAAACAGTGGAAACCAACCCGTCAGCTTATGGTCGGCACGATCCTTGCCCTTCCCAACAAGGACAAAGTCGAACATGTCGTCGGCCTGGGAAAAGCCGCATGTAAACCGCGACAGATACTGCTGCGAGTCCTTTGACTTGGCAACGCCCACCTTTGCCATGAGGTGTGCCAGACCCTCGCCAGACGCGAACGCTTTTGCCATTACGGGCAATGAGGCTAAGCCAGGGTCAATCGACTTGAGGTATTGTCGCACTGCGGCTTGGAGGTCCACTGCCGCCCTCTCGCCTCCCTCGGCCGGCTCATCGGTATAGTACTTGCCGTCAAACTAACGGGAAGATTGTTAGTACCGGGATAGTACAGGAGAAGCGCAACGGCCAAAACCAACCAGGTAGGCATCAGCGTCGGCATCAACTAGAACCAACACGAATGCGGACCGCATCTGATCAAAGAAATAGTCAGCACACAGTCCCAGGTGTATTAATGCACTACCACTCACTGCACACTCCTCGGCAGCCTTCAGCTGCTGTTCCAGCGACTCGGCACGTGCCTGGGCATGCCGGCCAGCCACGCGCTCGCGCTCGAGGTCACGGCGTACGTCGGTATATTGTTTGGCGAGCGCGCTGAACTGGTTGTTGAGAGCCTGGATTATGAATCGCCATGTCAATGCGCCACTCGTAGAAATTGCTGATGTATTGTACAAACCACCATCTGCTTCACATTCGCGTCTGCCTGGAGTTGAAAGAGGTCCACGAACGCGGAGAACCCATCGGAAAGGTCGGTCATTGTAGCGAGCGGTCCGCTAACCTGCGAACCAATCTCGAACTCAAAGTCGGGTTTAAAAAGGGAGGAGAGTTGGAGTCTATTCTCGGCCCTGCCTGCAGGCTTCAATATGTATTTGTACCTAGAATGACAGCTGGGCAACACGACGGGAGGTTACACAGAATCGACCAGGCCTGTCAGGCATAAACGCGCGGCGGGGCATTTTGAGGTCGGTTAATTGGCCTGGCAGTGCCAACATCGAGATGGTCGAGTCGGCGATTGGCGACCAAAGGTCGTGGGGTGGCGCAGGAGATGGTCGGCGCTTGGCCAACAAAATTCGAGATTGCAAATCGGAACCAACAACAAGGCTCCCACGCAGTGGCTTGGTACGAATACCCCGGGTGGATGAAAGCAGGATACCTATAAACCAATTACCCTTGACGAGAGATTTGACAGGAGAGAGAGGGAAAGGAACGAAAAAAAAAAAAAAAAAACGGTTGGACGGAGAAATAAACCGAAACAAAACCGAGAAAGTGTTGCAGTGAGACAGAAACCAACAAACAACGGGCAGAGTGCATGATTGGAAACCAGTGGTGCCAGGCCACACAAGGCTGTCTCGTCACCAAGGTTGTAAACCATATACAAGAAATGTAGAAAACATCTGGGATCAGGGATTGAAACTTGAAAGGTCAGCACGGCTGGTGCAAGGAAATTGTACTGGTTTCTTGCTAAATTCAGGTTGTGGTTGCCGGCCACCGAGGAGACTCAGTCCCGAGACACTGCATGGTCACTGTGCATGTGATTGGTCATTAATTACTTCAACCTTCAGCCACCGCCGTCCTTCGTCCGGATCACCACCACTCTCCCAATCCTTCACACCAGCCTCTTTTCTGGTATTGATATCAACCCCACCCAAGATCGCGCCACTTTGCGACACATTTCAGGGGATCAAACACAACTCGGACCTTGCAACTCGCAGCATGGCTCATTCATCTTGTTCTACCATCAAGTCCCCGGTAGTTTCCAAGATTGTCGGGCTCGAGAACGCCCTGATGGCCCTCCCCGAATCCGACAGAACTCTCTCGGCGACCATGCTGAAGGACATGGGCATCGATAGGGTCCCTAACCTCGACATTGATAACGCCGACGCCGTAGACGCCTACCCTGTTTTCTTCCAGCCACTCGCTGCCGAGCCTCATGTTGTCGAGAGTCTCGTCGAGGAGAAGGAAATTCAGGTGGGAGGATCGTGGTCCCACTGCACAGATGAGGAGGAACATGTCGACAGGGTGTCTTGCGCGCTCCATAGGATAGAATGGTTGGACCATGCCATCTTCCACCTCGTATGTCACCAAGAGGAGCAAGGGTGTGCAAACCCGTGGATCTGGGAGTGGTACGTTTGTGCTGTGGGCTAAACCTTTTCAAGTGTCATCGACATATCTCCCGCAAATAGCTCCGAGTTTTGTATCGCTGCTTACCTTCCAATGCTCTACAGTTACCATCTCAAACGCCACCGCTATCCCGAATACGCTCCTCATTGGGCGTATTGCCGAGAACACAACGCCTCTCCGCCACACCCATTCTCGGAATGGTTCACTTTCCGTTGCGGCCACCAGCAAAACCACCCGCCACAGGTTGTGCACCGTTGCTGACAACGCCTCACACAAATACAAACCGGACGAACCTCTTCGCAGCGAGCTTGCGGCGGCCGTGTACTTTGTGAGGAGGCGGCTGGAGATAAGTCGCGATTTGGGTGCAGATGCTGCAGTGCGTCAGTCCATGCACGCCATTCCGAGATAGCATTGCTGACGAAGAAACTAGGTAATGGTCTACTCGGTGTACCACAACAACTCGGCCCGCATTACCCAGCTGTGGTGGGACGGCAAGCAACAGGCGATCCGTTTCCGCCAGTCTCGGGTGCTCGATATCTCATCTGAAACCTTCCGGTGTCCAGACATCTTCCTGCTGCTCCGGTGGATGATCCGCACTCCCGTTCCCGAGCCCAGCGCGACCGCCACCGCCCTGTGTGCGCTGTCGCTGGACGGGTGAGCGTGGCGTTGGCACTTGGAACCAGGATGACGGGAGACAAGAGGAGTTGTTGGCGGAGTTTTTATATCAAGAATCGCGGTGTTAATTAGTGTAGGTCACGAGGCCGGAGGGCTCTGACTCTGATCAAGTAGGTCGTCAGATAACATAACCTGCGCGGGCCAATGAACGGGGATGGGTCCGTCCAGTGGATGGCGTCGGTATCCTTGTTTTGGGGACTTTGCAGTGCGCGACTAGATCAAGGCGTACTGCAACCTAGGCGTGGACGGGAAGATGCGCTAGTATGGGGTCAACCATAAAAAGCATGGGGAATGCGGTGGTGGGACTGATAATAGGGGTAAGGGTCAAGTCAAGATCTTTGGCAAGCTCAGCATTAACGGGACGCTAGAGGTGAGAGGGAGTTAGGAGGTTTGGGGGGCGTTGATTATTGATAGGTATCTGTAAGTTCAAGGTGTCGATCTATAGTGTATGTTGAAAGGATGGCAGGGTACGGAAACTCAGAAACTTCTAGTACAGCCAAAGCAAGCTAAGGGAACCATCCAGAAAGGCAAGTAGTTGCGACAACAAGTTCAGTATCGTACTATTGTCATCGGCGTGTAAAACGAATGACGTACTGCAAAAAATGTCAAATTTGTCTTCGGACTGTAATTATAGCAAAAGTGGGCAAAAGGCAGCAGGACGCAGCATCAACCCCGACCGCAATGTGCATCCGCCATGCCTCCCGATGCTTCGCTTGGTTGGTAACTGGTTATGATATGAGTAAAGTGGGAAGTATCTAGAGATGAATTTCAACATGTTAGTTTCAGCCCTATCCTTTCGTCCTCGTGGGAAGTTCACTGATGGGTGCAAGTTAGGTGGATTATCTCAAGATGACGCTACTCGAGGAGGCATTGCCAGGAATCATTCTCAGATGTCTTTTAGCATACGGAATATTGATTTCTCTACCAAACAAATAACCAAAACAATTTAATACGTCAAACACAGTTCGACTCAACTGCCGCATCGCACTCTTTGATCCTTCCTGCCTGACATGCCTCCAGAATCCTGGTCTTCGGTCCTCCGTCTTTCGGCCTCGCTCTCGCAAGTTGCTGCGTCACCTCGCAATCCGAACCCCAGAAACACTCCACACTGAGCCGTGGGGTTGTTGTTGATCTCTTGATCTAGGCCCAGGCACTCACCGCGCATTCACAGCCCTACACTTTTCCCCTGACTCGAGCATGCTCCATCCCATCCCATCAGTCGAGGCACCGCAAATCCCCATGATATCACCTGCCAAAGCGCTTGGCGTCAACATCCGATCTCCTCACCGATCGTCACCACCGAGCCCTTCCACCCATCCCTGTTCGTGCTCCCCCCTACAAAGCCACAACTGATTTGTCCTTCACACCAGTGTCGCACTTCCACTTTCCCCCTGTTTTGTCCCCGGTCCCACATCCCACCAGCCAACAACCCCCAGGCAACCAAACCAAAAAAAAACGGACCAAAAAACCAAGGCAAAGAAATCAAGGAAATTGCCGTCTTATCCGACCCAACCACCAGAACGCCCTGCAGCACGAGCAAAAGGACGGATAGATCGGCAAGACCACACAAAACGGCAGAGCGGATCTCCACGGGGGCTCCACCTCGGTGCCGGGCCAAGACATCTTGGCGCCCGGGTCCGCGGCCAAGTCGGGGAGGTCATTGGCTCCTGCTTCCGTCGACAGGCATGGTTCGTTGCCGGCCCGCGATGCAAGGTTGCGTTCAAAAGTTACGAACGAATTTAGGACCCCACTGCGCGCAAACACAAGTACACAGTATGCATGTACATGTAACAATAGGAGAGATTGAGAAGGGAACGAGTTAGAGGCCTCCCGGCGATCGGCAGAGCGGGTACATGCTTGCAGGGAATGTGGGCTCACAATGTATCTTGACAGATTAGCTGTCTCTCGTTCCGAGGAGGGAAGGTCGAGGGCGTGAGAAAATGGCTCGCAAGCCGCAGATGCATTTGAAAATTCACCCCGTGGCCTTGGTCACTTATATTGCCTCCCCACTAGTCGTCGCCTGTGATAGTCGGCTGTCGTGGGAAGGACCAGAGGCAAGAGGCACATGGATAATGAGTTCGTAACTCTCCGGTTTGCAGGGTATGAATACCATACAAACCGTCGTACATAGGAATGACAGCGAAGTTGATAATTGGGATCAGGGGTGACAGCTTCCAGGCTATCTTAAACAGACTCCAAGGGAAAGGTACCCGAACGACAATCAGATCGTTGACCAAGAAGCCCAGAAACTGCCCCTGTATTCTATCCATGTCTTGCAGAAGGGATTTTCTGCTTTTGAGAAGGATTCAACCGGCCCGAGAGGCGCTGGGCCCCCACCAGATCCGGATCACCATGATCGACGCAAGGACCCTGGACTCGCGTGGTTCAATTTTCAACGTCTTTGATCCCTCAGACCGGTGGTTACGGCGTGTTGGGCCGAGTACACAATGCAAACGGACCGCTCCGAACGCTGGATGGGCATGGGACCGAGGTGCTGACCTGAAGGTGTGGGAAGAATGGACATCATGTGCTAAGTTTCATACAGATACCTAATCACAAGTTGATTTATTATTCAAAAGGGTCAAGGGCGGTTGGTCATGAAAAGCCACAAAGGGATTGTCAGTCACTCGGCCACATGTTCATTGCCGGCCGGGACTCGGCAACGTGGACGAGACAAAGGCCGAACGAATGCGCTAAAGCCAACGGTCAAAGCATCGACAACTGGGGTTGAAGAACCTGGTCGGACGGAACCGGCGCCAGCACCAGCCACAAAAAGACTCGAGGCAACACAGCGGCTGGCAAGGCGAAAAGACAAGGCGAAGATGCAAGGCGATGAGGCTCTCTTTCGGGCCGTTGCCCACGTTCTGAATCCTTACCGCCGCCTTGTGGCGTGAGGACAAGGCCAAAAGGCTCACACGGGCCGATTCGCCTTATCGCCGTCGTTGGTGAGCAGATGGATCGAGGGGTGAGGGTCCTGGCGAATGAGATTGCCCCGGCTATACAACTTTCTCGGGTCAGGGAACTGTACCCTGTAGGGTTCGGCCGGACAATGGAAGGCTGATGCTGCGCCGAGGACGGAATATTGCGGCCAATTCTGCTTGTGCTTGAAGAGCCGATATCCAGGGTCCTTTGAAGGTTACGTTACTGCGCGCGTCTCAACACTGTGGATTTGGAAGCGAGGAATCGAGAGGCCCTTTGCTGCCGCAGCCTGGAGATACGTTTGGCGGGGCAGACGGCAGCACAAAGATATGCCGCAAGAAATCAGGCGATGATTCCTGCAAAACAGTGAGGATGGGGAATAGATCTTCAGTGGTTGGCGCCGGCGTCATTCTTGGCTCGGTTGGGTTGAGATGGGAATTCAGATAGAATCCCATGATTGGCTTCCACGTGAAGGAGAAACCCACTTGGCGGAACAGGTGAAGCCGAGAAGGCGAAAAACAAGGTGTGCTGCAGCAACTCGCTGCACGGTGGCTGACGTGAACCGGAGTCTGATTTGAGCCCTGGTGATAAGGGTTCAGGGATGGCACGAGCTCGACAGGATGATGGATGGGTTGACTTGAACTGTCCAAGTCGCTGTCAGCTGTGAATTCGAGCCTGTCGGGAGATGCACATGCATTCGAGCGGCCCGGCGTTCGCAGCATCTGCCCGTCGAATGTCACCGCGTGACATTTTGGTTGGATTGATTGCAATGATATGACGGTATCCTATCGAAGGAACGGAGGCTCGCGACCTGGCCTCTGTTTTAATTGCTGTCGGTTGAGAATCGGGTGGCCAGGGACCCGGGAAGGCCCGATCGAAGAAAATAGCAGAAACAGGAAACGTGCCGCGACCTGAAACACCCGGCCGCCTGCCCTACCAGGCCAACCAGGGCCACAAACGGCATGCAACTTGACGATGGGAGAGATGCGAATGTATTTTGGAACATTTGTTCGAGGCGAATCGAAAATTTTTTAAATTTTTTCTTTTCGGTTTGCAAGTTCAGCAACGGGAAGGCGTAGTGTTCTGTGCAAAAGACGCAACAAGTGCTTACATAACCAGTGCAAGGATGGGCACTGACGTCATAGTAGCGGGTCAACGGTCGCACTGGACCCTGAAAAGGGGTCTCGCATTGGCGGCTTGGCTAAGTTGCCGCAAGCGCGGGCTTGCAGAGCGGCGACAGGACAAGCCCCGCCACATGGATGCACACCAGAAGCTACACAGTGAGAAAAACAATGACGATGAAAGAGACGATGACCGCCCTTGAGGCTCCAGCGATAGTTATGACGCAAGCCAAGCAGTCCGTTTTCTCGCAGGGGCAGGGACAAGAGATGCCCCGCATTGAAAGACTCCGTTTTGCCCCATCCTCATCTCCACTGAGGGTAGCCAAACTATGGATGAATGAGAGAGAGTGTGTGTCGATTTCGACGGTCGCTTGGGTCCTAACTGAGATTAACCAATGGATAGCCGAGGATGATAGCTTTACTATCATATATCACTCAGTTATTACCAGGCCAGCAGGCCCAATCGATACGCTTAAGTACTGATTAGGATCGCGTCTTCGAAATCCATGTGGTGTTCCGAGGTTGGAATGGCACGGTGTGGAACTTCCAATTTACACGCGATCTTCGAGCCGACGTCACCGGCTCCGTTTCTTGGATCCACGGTCAACCTGAAAGGAGTGGGTGCTCAGTGGTTGAACAGGAGGAGGTTCACAGTTTCTGACTGGGTTTGGTCCATAGAAAGGGAGAGGTTTGGAATCAGAAGAGAATCGGTAGAGAGCTGAGCGGGATCCCGAGACAAGACTTCGGTCTCTTCCGAACCACACCTAATTTTTGCCATTTTCTGCTGTTGCGGCGTGGCAGGCGCGGGTGCAGTGGTCAGGGGCGGCTGCTGGACACTGCGTCGGTCCGAGACGGGACCAAGCTTGGCTCACTTGGCTGCGCCTTGTGCCTCACATGTTCAATGAGGTTGCCGGCAGTTGCCATATTGGCGCCCAATTTGTCCAAACAAAGAGAATGGCCTGTTTTCCCACGACATGTGGTGGCCGAGAGGAGTAGCCGATATATTGACCTTGTCGGCAGGTAGCCGTGCTCTAAGGTCGGACCTTCCGGCGTGCGGTGGTTTCATGAACGGCGGACGCTGACTTGTCGGACCAGCCCCTTCTGCGGCCGATGGGCAAAACTGACAAACAATAGGCCGATTTGAGGGCCGGCTGGCCTCAATTTCACCGTTCACTTCCGAAGTCAGCAGCATTGCAGCAATGTCCAGGCAGGCAAAGAAAACGGAAGCGCGGGTCGCCTCCCCTTGCACCAGCCCGTTTGTGGTCACAATCGGGTGGGGCACTTGTTTGGGGGAGGTGGGGCAGCTGCACCCGACAAGCCGCCCTTCCGTTGGGACCCCTCCACCGACAAGCCACAGCCCCACCCACTGACGATGACTTGCCCCCGTCCATCAACCTGGAAAGGCCCAGTGGTTGAACGGCTCAAGGCCCACGACCCGATGGCCAAGGGGAACGACGGTCTTCTCAATCAAGGGTCCCCACGAGCAGATCGTTGCTCCCGTTGTTGTGTAAACTATAAAGCAATTGATCCCTCCTCGTTGCCACGATGGCTTCCTCTCTACTTCTGTATTCACCATCAGCTACTTCATCATCCACCCTTCTTCCATCTTCTTACCTTCTCCAACCTTCCTAGAACATTCCCGTCCTTTGTTTGCATCCCGCATCCATAGACGTCACCAAATCGCACTCCTCCGAGTCAACGTACCTGTCGATCACATCCGATCCACTTCCTTCCTCGCACTTCCTTCCTAAAGTCACATTCCGCCAAGATGGAGAGGAATTGCCCCAAGAAAGCCGTCCACTTCGGTGCTGGCAACATCGGTATGTTACGCTCTCATCTTGTCCACTCCGAACTCCACACTGACTGATATCGCCAAGGTCGTGGATTCGTCGCGTGCTTCCTGCACAACTCGGGCTATGAGGTCATCTTCGCCGAGGTCAACGACGCAACAGTGGCCAAGCTCAACTCCCAGAAGAGCTACAAGGTCATCGAGGTCGGCGCCGACGGCACGACGGAATCGACCATCACCAACTACCGCGCAATCAACTCGAGGACAAACGAGGCCGAGCTCGTACAAGAAATTGCCACGGCTGACCTTGTCACCTGCTCCGTCGGCCCGCACATCCTCAAGTTCATCGCCCCTGTCATCGCCAAGGGCATCGACGCCCGGTCGCCGGACCTCACTCCCGTCGCCGTGATTGCCTGCGAGAACGCCATTGGCGCCACTGACACGCTCGCCGAGTTCATCAAGGCCCCTGAGAACACGTCGCCCGACCGGCTCGCCGACTATGACAAACGCGCGACGTTTGCCAATTCCGCCATTGACCGCATCGTCCCAGCACAGGACCCCAACGCCGGCCTGGACGTCAAGCTCGAGAAGTTTTACGAGTGGGTGGTGGAGAGCACGCCCTTCACCAACTCGGGCCACGCCGTGCCCGACGTCGAGGGCATCAACTGGGTGGCCAACCTGCAGCCCTTCATCGAGCGCAAGCTGTACACGGTCAACACGGGCCACGCGACGGCGGCGTACCACGGCTACATCCGCCGTAAGAGCACCGTCTACGACGCGCTGCAGGACCGCGAGATCCAGGAGGAGGTCAAGAAGGCGCTCGCCAACACGGCCCACCTCATCACGCAGAAGCACGGCATCGACCAGGACGAGCAGCAGGCCTACGTCGACAAGATTGTCCGCCGCATCAGCAACCCGCATCTCGAGGACGCCGTCGAGCGCGTCGGTCGCGCCCCGCTCCGCAAGCTTAGTCGCAAGGAGCGCTTCATTGGCCCCGCCGCCGAGCTGGCCGAGCACGGCAAGGACTGCAGCGCGCTGCTCGACGCCGCCGAGTGCGCCTTCCGCTTCCAAAAGGTTGAGGGTGATGACGAGTCGTTTGAGCTCGCCAAGATCATGGAGCACAACGACGCCGAGGAGGTCGTCAAGAAGGTCTGTGGCCTACAGCCCAAGGATAAGGTCTTCCCGGCTGTGGTCGACGTCGTCAAGCGTGTGCAGGCCGATACCCAGGAGGAGTAGAGTTTCGGAGAGCGGGATGAGCGAGTGTGTCTTGTGTGTTTTGTAGCGTTTGATTGCACTTTTCTTTTGGTTTGGGCACCGTAGCGCATGGACACGGCGTTATAGATTTTGGCAGTTTTTTTCAGCATCGTTTGGGATCACGACGGGACGCACACAGAATGGGTTTTAGAGCGGTTCTTTTTGTTTCGGTGTCGAGCGGTGCTTGCACACCGGCATTGGGTAGACGTCAGAAACGTGAATAGATTTGACATCTCCATACTCGTTGCGATTCTTCATTTGTTGTAGGACACGATCTCTTCATGGTGGTGAGGTGGGATATTGAGATGTTTCGAATTGTTGTCGTCGTAGCTCAGTCTGGTCAAAATGACCGGTCCTCGCATTATATGATGGCGATGTAGTTCTTGTTGACAACCAGACCGCTAAGATATGTCGTGAGAGGTGAAAAGAGTCCATGATGATTGTGCGGAAGCCTGAGCTGAGCGGCAGAGTTGGAGATCCACAAGTGTTGCGCAGACAGAGGTGAAGAATCAGTGGTCTGTGCACGTGACTAACCTCAGGCAGCCCCATGTCTTACCTAATGCTTCTCGACCACCCAGCGGCCAGACTGACCACATTGGCGAAATTGCAAGCATCCCGACTTCGAGATACGTGGCCGGCATCCTAAACACCTGCCGACGGCCCGCACTTGGAATTGTCGATCCGAAGTATCGCAGCGAGCTTGGCCGGGAAGTTCGCATCGCAAACAACCACGAGGCGACAACCGAAGTCGACCCACTGCCAATTGCCGACCGCCGCCCCCTATTGCGATTCGAGCTGGCTTCCGTCTTGTCACCCCGCCGGAGCTCTTGAAGCTTGAACGTTGCAACATCGAAACCCGATTTACCGATAACCGATTTCAGTATCGCCCAACATGAGGCTGGATGTCAAGGCACGTTGCACGCCTCTTTTTTGGAAACCACTGGATCGTGCCACGGACAATCTGTCCACAAGCTTCAGGCGCACTGGGTGCGACCCAGCGACTGCGGGCTGTGGAAGGACTGCCCGTCCGGTCCAGGCTTCATCTTGCTTTTCCATGGCCCGACACAATCCCTATTCTGGTTGGGGAATCGCTTGCTAACATGGCTCTCAACACACAGCGCCAGCTCTTTGCGCGCTCAGAGGTACGTTCCGCATGCACTTTCAAGTCCCCTGCCTTCCCCCGTGTTGCCGCTGACAGGTGCCAAACAGCGTGTCAAAGGCATCGACTTCCATCCGACCGAGCCCTGGATCCTGAGTATGCCTCCCTGCGCCTCGGCCTAGCCGCCCCGACGACTAATACCTGTTGAATAGCGACCCTGTACAGCGGCCATGTGTACATCTGGTCCTACGAGACGCAGCAGATTGTCAAGACCTTCGAGCTCACCGATGTCCCCGTCCGTGCCGGCCGCTTTATTGCGCGGAAGAACTGGATTGTCTGCGGGTCGGATGATTTGTACGGGAACCCCTTTTCGCTGCGCCCTGGACGCCGAGCGGAGGAGCTGACACCTGGGCCACAGCCAAATCCGGGTTTACAACTACAACACAAGCGAGAAGATCACCTCGTTTGAAGCGCACCCTGATTATATCCGAGCGATCGCCGTCCACCCAACACAGCCTTTTGTCCTTACCGCTAGTGATGACATGACCATTAAGCTCTGGGATTGGGAAAAGGGCTGGAAGAATGTCAGGGTATTCGAGGGCAACTCGCGTATGTGGCGGCCGGGTATTCTTTTCGGACACGGGGATGCTAATGGCGGGTCTAGATTACGTGATGTCCCTCGCGATCAACCCCAAGGACACAAATACTTTTGCCTCGGCCTGCTTGGACAGGACAGGTATGTGACCCTCTCTTTGCTATGTATGCATCTGTTCTAACCCCGTCACAGTCAAAATCTGGAGCTTGGGCTCGTCCACTCCCAACTTCCAGTTGGAAGCCCACGAGACAAAGGGTGTCAACCACGTGGATTACTACCCTCACAGCGACAAGCCCTACCTCCTTACCACCTCAGACGACGTAAGTTACATGGCTGGTATCGCTACGAGTAAAGCTAACCATACTCCAGCGCACGGTAAAAGTGTGGGATTACACAACCAAGAGCTTGATCGCCACGCTAGAAGGTCATACCAACAACGTGTCGTTCGCGTGCTACCACCCGGAGCTTCCCATCATCATCTCGGGCTCTGAAGACGTATGTTTCCTCCTCCCTCGGGTGAACCGACTGGCTTGGTGCTAATTCCCCACAGGGCACCATAAGGATATGGAACGCCAACACTTACCGTTTCGAGCAATCCTTGAACTACGGGCTGGAGAGGGCGTGGTGCGTGGCGTACCAAAAGGGCAAGCAGGGCATCGCGGTGGGCTTTGACGATGGCTCGGTGGTGATTAAGCTCGGCCGCGAGGAGCCTGCGGTGTCGATGGATGGCTCCGGAAAGATCATTTGGGCCCGTCACAACGAGGTCGTCTCTGCTGTCATCAAGGGCGGCGAGGCGATCAAGGATAACGAGCCGATCACGTTGAGCACCAAGGAGCTGGGTAACGCTGAGGTGTACCCGCAGTCCCTGATCCACTCGCCCAACGGGCGCTTTGCGGCGCTTTGCGGCGATGGCGAGTACATCATCTACACGGCGCTCGCCTGGCGCAACAAGGCGTTCGGGCAGGCCCTGGATTTCGTCTGGGCAGCCAAGGATAACTCGAACGACTTTGCGATCCGCGAGTCGGCGACCAGCATCAAGGTGTTCAAGAACTTCCAGGAGAAAAAGGGCGGGCTTGACGTTCCGTTTGCTGCCGATGGGCTCACGGGCGGTGTTCTTCTCGGTGTCAAGGGTCAGGGCGGCATTTCGTTCTATGACTGGGCGACAGGGGGCCTGGTCCGGCGCATCGAGGTCGAGCCCAAGCAGGTGTACTGGAGTGAGAGCGGCGAGCTGGTGGCGCTGGCCTGCGAGGACACGTGCTACATCCTGCGGTTCTCGAGGGACAACTACAATGCGGCGATCCAGGAGGGGCTCATGGAGGATGACGGTGTCGAAGCCGCGTTTGAGGTCGTTACTGACATCAGTGAGAGGTATGTCTACCAGTATGAAACCAAGTGTACCCAGCTAACACATGTACAGCATCCGGTCAGCGGAATGGCTTGGCGATGTCCTGATCTACACTAACGGCACCAACCGGCTCAACTACCTTGTGGGAGACCAGACGTACGCCGTTGCGCACTTTGACAAGCCCATGTACATCCTCGGCTATCTCCAGCGCGACAGCCGGGTTTACCTCACCGACAAGGACCTCTCTGTCACGTCGTTTGCGCTTTCACTCCCTGTCCTCGAGTACCAGACCCTGGTTCTCCGCGAGGACCTGGAGACAGCGGCCGAGCTGCTCCCCAGCATCCCCCAGGATCAGCTCAACAAGATTGCCAGGTTCCTCGAGGGGCAGGGCCAGAAGGAGCTTGCGCTGGAAGTCGCTACGGACCCCGAGCACAAGTTCGATCTCGCCCTCTCACTCAACCAGCTCGATATTGCGCTAGAACTGGCGAGACTGGCCGATTCGGACCACAAGTGGAAGACTCTCGGCGATGCCGGCCTTGCGGCCTGGGATGTGCCCCTGGCCACCGAGTGCTTTGTCAACGCCAAGGACCTCGGCTCCCTGCTGCTCGTGTATACCTCGACGTCGGACCGCGACGGCCTTGCGAAGCTTGCCGAGCAGGCATCGGCCGCGGGCGCCCACAACGTGGCGTTCAGCTGCAAGTGGTCGCTGGGCGACGTCCCCGGCTGCATTGACATCCTGGTAAAGACCGGACGTCTGGCCGAGGCGGTCCTGTTTTCCCAGACTTACATGCCGAGCCTGACGGCTGGGTTGGTTGGTCAGTGGAAGGAGGGACTGGAAAAGAACAAGAAGGGCCGCGTCGCCAAGGCGCTGGGTGTGCCAGGCGAGGATGAGGAGCTGTTCCCGGAGTGGCAGGAGTGGCTGCGACTTGAGAAGGAGGGCCCTGTGGTTGCTGGTGAGGAGGATGGTGAGGAGGAGGAAAGTGACGAGGAGGAGGAGTCGAGTGAGGAGGAGGAGGAGTAGATGTTGGGAAGAGTGATGTGCTTGCTGGCGTCTTTGGGTCCTTATGGTTTAGAAGGGGCAATGAAAAAAGCTCTTCTGTCACTTAGGACGTCGATGTTGTTGAGCATGTTGGTAGCCCATCGAGTTGAGAAAGCACATGGTAATGAAATAACCTGACCGCCTGATGTCAAGTTGCTTGGTTGGACCGGGGAGTGCCATGCCATGGGACCCTTGCATTCAGCGGCCCGCTCACCCTGTTTTCGAGATCCGCGGGTCCTAGATCGACGTGCTATAGACCAATGGCATGTTGCCGATGGCAACATAATTGTGGGACCCTTGTCCAACCCGGCAGCTTCGGAGGACTTTCGCGAAGAACAAAGTCCCGGACACCGAAGACATCTTTCTCACCTGCAGGCTGACAAATTCTGGAAACCGCAACATTTCAGACTCCTCGGGCCGTCGACGCAACATCGGTTCGCGCCTGTTTTTCCGTGTTAACAAATATTCCCGCTTCCCCCAATACCTCTGATAATACCCACCCACCATGAGCGGAACGGCGGCCGACAGAATCACGAGCGTGGGGGGCCACGATATCGGGTATCCGCACGGCCATTTGGGCCACCTCAACACCGACGAGGAGAATGCGCTGCGCAACTTTAAGGTGTTTTTAGAAGAGAAGGGACTCTACACCTCGGAGCCGAAACCGTCGCATGACGACCAGACATTGCTGTAAGTTTTGTCTGCTTGGGCCCCCACGCTGTTTGCGACAACGCGCGCGCTAACGACTGTTTGTTGCTGCTGCCAGACGCTTCCTGCGCGCGCGGAAATGGGTTGTGCAGGATGCCTATGTGCAGTTCAAGGATACCGAGGAGTGGCGCAAGGCGAACCAGCTAGAGGTTCTGTACGACACGATCGATGTGGAGGCTTATGAGCAGACGAGGAGCTTGGTACGGCGCTTGGGTGTGTAGTGGTTGAGGGGGTATTGGCTGACTTGGGTGGTCACCATACAGTATCCGCAATGGACTGGGAGGAGGGACAGGAGGTAAGTCAACCGCCCTGGTGAGGGACCCCGCGACGTGCGCTGACTAGACCCCTCCGCAGAGGCATCCCCGTCTACCTCTTCCAAATCCGGCACCTCGACTCCAAAACCGTCTCGACCTACGAAAAGTCCACCGAGTCCACAAACGTCAGCAAGGCCCAGACCGACGGCTCGACCCCGCAGCGCCTGCTCCGTCTGTTCGCCCTCTACGAGAACCTGACGCGCTTCGCGCAGCCGCTGTGCACGCAGATGCCCGACCGCGAGCACGCCGCCCGCACGCCCATCACGCTCAGCACAAACATCGTCGACGTCTCGCAGGTGTCGCTGCGCATGTTCTGGAACCTCAAGGCGCACATGCAGGCGGCCTCGACGCTCGCGACGGCGCACTACCCGGAGACGCTCGACCGCATCTTTATTATCGGGGCGCCGTACTTTTTCAGTACCGTGTGGGGGTGGATCAAGCGGTGGTTTGATCCGATTACGGTTTCCAAGATTTTTATTCTGTCTCCCGCGGAGGTCAAGTCGACGCTTGAGGCGTTTATTGAGCCGAGGAATATCCCCAAGTTGTATGGCGGCGAGTTGGAGTTTGAGTTTTTTGATCGGCCGAATTTGGATCCCAAGATTAGGGAGCTGTTGACGTGGGAGAATGGGTATACGGATTTCCCGCGCGGGCCGGCGTACTGGGAGCCGGTTGATGGTGGCAAGCGGTTGGCGTGTGTGGCCGTGGGAAGTAATGGAGGGAAGGAGAGGAGGGAGACGGTGTGCACCATCCCGGTGACGTTTCCAGCGGAGGAGGCGGCGGCTGTGGAAGCGAAGGAGACTGTCTCGGCGAGCGCTCCCACCGAGGCGGCTATTCATGCTGTGGAAAAGCTGAGGATTTCGGACGACAAGACTGCCGAGGTGTCGGAGAAGACGGGAGGGCTGGGAGCTGATGACAAGCAAAAGGGTGCGGCTGCGGCTGTGGTGGCTTAAGGGCGTGGGCTGCATTGTTGTTTGGCGTAGGAGACGGGTTCGTTTGGGTTTGGCGCAGTATATACCTTGGTGCACTTGCTTGTTCGTCACATATGGTGTCAGAAAACCTACGGTATTATACGTGTAGGTGTGGTAGGGGAGGGTAATAATGATAGGGCATCAAGATGGCAGTGTCTTGAAGTGACCAGACAGCCAGATGCGATCCGGGCTTCAGTACGCAGTATTGCCCTTCACCCTGGCTTGGCCCCCCCCCCCCCCCCCCCCCCCCC